>CM057451.1:449380000-450615000 GCA_016271365.2 Neoceratodus forsteri
CAAACAGTAACATACTTAGCAAGTAGGGTTTGTTTTAGAAAAATACAGCATGTCATTACCTGCTTTGTGCTTCAGTGCCAGAGTTCGAATATGTCTGATGTGCAACTATTAAAACAAAGTCTGTTTGTTCTGTTCAGTGTTGCAACCATGGCAACTGAGATTAATTCAGTGTCTGATCATCAGCAACCATGGTAACCAACATTAGTTCAGTGTCTGCAGCAACCATGCCCTGGTATTGATCATAAATATTTAAAAAGTCATCTTTATTCAAGGTAACCTTTAAAAATTCATGTTCGTAAAGGAGAGGGGGGAAGGAGGTTTAATACTGGAAACAGTGAGCCACACCTCAAAAGAACTCCCCAGTCGACCGTTCTGCGCACTTCCAAAGGACCATCTCCAACCTTGTTGCATTCTCCTTATAAATCCTCTTTGGCTCACTTTGTGCATTTCCTGCAATGATCTGCTCAATGTCAGCATCGGGTTTCCTTTGAATACCCTTTAGACCATCTGTAAAAACTTCCAGATTGTTGGGTGATTCATGCACAAAATTGATTGCATCCCTCTATGAAAGACCTCAGAGTTATTTGTTTTAGCCCTTTTTCTGCAACTGTGTCACTAGATTCCACAGCGATATTGGGTAGTGCGGTTATTGGCACCAGTGCCATGTCTATTCCTCCGCCCGATCCAGGTGTCCTCAAATAGTCAATTATGGTTCTAATTCAGAAGGAAATACATTTAATGTTTCATCTGTTATTTCCTTGAACCGCGAGACAACCTGGTCGGGTGGATAAAAGACAAGTGTAGGCAGATAGCGGCACCTCAAACTAAATTCACTGTCCTGTGCATATTTTTGTCCCAGTCCTTCTACTTGAATTTTTCTATACACACATTGTGAAAAGTGGAAGAAACAGCCTGCTAGGCTACCATTGGGGAACATGTTACCAAATGGCGAATTGTGGCCTTTTCAAAATCTGTCATAATGACATCAGGGTCAAGACGAGGGTTGATTAATTTTAGTGCATTTAGAACTTTTTCACAGTGCTCCGTCGTTTCCCAGGCAGCAGTGCAAATATTGCTGGTTGTAGACTGCCAAACCTCTCTCCTAGGATAACAAACATTTGATAATACCAGGGGCAATGCTGAAGGTGCCATCAGCAAACCACTGTTTGCAATGTTCGTGGTACTGCAGATTTGCTTCTGTTCCAAACACAAGGATTCACTCATTGCCATGACCACTGTCATATAACAGGAAATTAATGTCATGTCCTTTGCTACTTTTAAATGTTTTGTAGTACTCTGGCAATGACAGCTCTGTTAAAGTATGGGGATTGGGGGGGCACTGTGCACACATACATGTTGTATGGTCCTCTTAATGTTTTTGTCCACCATAGTTCCCTGTGTTGCCAAGGAAACATGCTCTTTTGAATGAAGCAGGACTTGCGCAGTTGTGTCCTGTGTACATGCTGCATGCTGTTAGGCAGCATTTAATGCCTCTGCCCACTCCACTGCGGTGGGGTCTGCTGCATGAGAGTGCTGACTGAAAGTGCTGATTATTAGAGGGTCATTATAGCTTTTAGTATGTACTCTGGCATTGCAAGTTTTTTCTTTTTTTACTGCAAGCTCACATTGCCAGATAGATTTTCTGTTGAAGCCGCACTTATGGAGTGTGTACATGTAGTTCTCAGAGTTCACCAGCTTTTTCTTTCTATGCTTGGACAACACAAACTGCCCTACCATTTTTAGATCTGACAGTTTGTGTGAGGTTGAGGCTGCCTTTTTTTATAAATTTGTCTGAATGTTGATTGGTAGATGCATTGAACAGCTGAAGGCAGCTTAATGTTAATGCTAATAGTGCAACCATTACTTTTCTATGCTGGGAATTAAATCTATATCGGTACTGGGAGAAAAATAACAGAGAGCGGGAGTGACAGGAGCAAATTGACAAGGGAGATAATCGTCGGGAGCGTATTAACGCGGAACAAGTTGACAGAAGTGAATTGTCATAGACCCATAATTTACATATCCCTGGTGGGCTATTGCATGGTCCCTAGGGAATGGTGGTCCATGATACTGTGACAGGCTCTGCAGCCTATCCCTCCCCGCTCTTCTGGTCCCCGCCATCTTTAGTGCAACTGTCCACCGCTATGCCTAACCACACAACCAGGCCTGGAGCCTACCTTCAACCAGCCAATCCCAAGAACTCATGCCTTCCACCCCTGGAGTCCCCAGCCTGTGGTGTCAGTACCTTCCCCACACATCCATGGGCACCCAAGAGTATGGAGGGTTTTCCAGCATTACATCCAAGCCTGAATTGCACCAGTTGTCTCCACCGAGTGCCTCGCACTTTTCTCAATGGTTATGGCTAGTTCCCATACTCGTAGTCGTAAGGGATCCATGTCATGTGATTCACATGCAGTGAACATCTCCAATGGGAGTGCTGGAGCACCACAGCATGGTCTTGAAAAGAAGACCGCTCTTATGCCTGCAGCTTGTCCACCTGCCAGCAACCAAAACCTTGGTCTCCTCCCTCCAGCTGCTTTTCCGGATTGCGATAGTGAGTTGAGTCGGCAGCACCATCAGTCTGGCACTATCAGGCGGAACTGGTATTTTAATTATAAAAGTTTATTTTCTGGGCTTATCAAGTATGGCCACAGCCATTATTGGGGTCAGGAATACTGATATGCAATTGAATTCAAATTTATTTAAATTGAGCTATTGAGCTCCAGCAAGGGAGCAGAAGGCGAGAGTGGTATGAACATTTATGTAAACTGAGATCCAGCGCCAGAGCATAGGGTATGGGTAGCCATATTCTAAGTTATTTAAATTCATTAGAACTGTATAGTAAACTCCACCATGGAAGCATAAGGCAATAGGTTCTGAATAACATTAAAAAAAGGCAGGAAAACACCAGCAAGAAGAAAGGGAAGGGCAAACCCCAGGATCAAGCAAGTTAGCCAGATGAGCTACAAGGGCTAGTAAGCCCCAAAGCTTGATTTTTTCTTAATTTACAATAAGAGAGCCATACAGGGTAAATAAAGCAAGCCCTATTTAAAAACATTAGCCAAGCTAGCTATTTGGGCTACTGACTAAGGGCTAAGTAGCCCAAAAGCTATCTGTTTAATTTTATTCATAAAAATTACCAAGGGGGCTTTATAGGGGAACCAAACCCCCAGACTGTAATGGGAGAGTGCCCCAAAATGGTAAAGGTGGCTAGTAGCCAAGTGGACACCAGTAGCCAAGCTAAGCCTAGTGAGGTATACATTGTATAACTCTGATAATTTTAAGAGTGCACTACAGTGTCAACTCCAGCCAGGAGCAAGTGGAAGGAATGGATCAGACAGCTAGCCACCCCAGCAGCATAGCTGCCACAGCCTAAAAGCTATTACCTGAATAACTGACCCATAGTCCCCAAGCCAGGAAGGACATTTAGCTTGGGATCCCTAGCATGTACGTAGATTAGTCAAATTGCCTCAGTCAACAGAGTAATCCTTCTGTTAAGATCTTTGAACCCATACCAGTGGGAAGGAGGACATACCTTGTCTTTCCCACTTAAGAGACCCATTTTCTTCCACTTTGACCAGTCCTTGGACCACAACTAGCATCCCCTACCTACATCTCCCATCTCTTCCCACCCTGACCAGTAATTCAAACCCAGGCCTATCTTCCACACCTACATTCTACCTGTCCCCCCCACCCTGAACCAACCCTGGGACTGCTGGGCTGGCCCGTCTCACCTATGTCCCCATGGTATCCCCACATGGACCAGCCCTGGAATGACCAGAATGGCCTCCCATGTCTTCGTTTCCATTGTCCACCTACTTGGAGCAGCCTTGGGAGCACTGGATCTGTCTCCATCACCTATATATTTCTTTTTTACTGTGCTATGTATGTACTGCTCCTTTATACTATGAACTTATGTACTGTGTTGTTGCCACCTTTTGGCCCGGGTCATGACTGAAAATGGTCTTTGTATCAGTGCACCTACTTGGTTACCAAAGACATAAATAAAATAAATAAAGAAACATCCTCTATGTCCCTTTGTGGATCAGTGTTGGGATACAAGGTCAAGCTTTACCTGGCAACATCTCTTTTGCTCACCTAGACTATCCTTGGGAACCCATACTGGTCCCTATGTTACCATGTTCCTTGACTAAAATAATCCTTGGACTACCAGATTAGCCTTCTGCATCTAAGACTCCCCTGCCTGCCCACCCAGCCCCACCCTAGAACTCCTGGACCAGCTTTTTCCACCTATGGCCCCATGTTCCTCCACTTCAACCAGCCCCAAGATCACTATGCTGGCTTCTCCTTTCAGTCCCTCCTATACCCTCCACCTAGACCAGCTCTGGAATCCGAGACTGGCATTACCCACCTACTGTATGTCTTTCATTCTGCCCACCAGGACCATCCCTGCAAACGCTAGACAAGTATCTGACGTCAACTTCCAGACTCATCTCCCACAATGTCAAACCCTTGAACCCCAGACAGGTGTCCAAAACTCACCTCTGCTGCATGCAGGACCAGACATTGGACCCATGGATGGGTGTCTAACACACACCTTTTCCCTTATTTTACACTCAGACAAGCCATAGGACTCATATACAAGGGTCACACACTCATCTCCGCTCTCTTCTCCCACCTGAACACCCCTAGGACCATGGAATTTCAATTTGAAACCCACCTGCAAACACTTCTACAACTCATACCATCCTTAGGACCTTCAAACAGGTTTCAGATGCTTATATGTACCTTCATCTCCCACATGGACTATCACCTGCGCCTTCTTCCCCCAACCAGATCATTCCTAAAACCCCAGAACCAGGATTCCATCTTCCATGCTCAGCCTCCTACAGATCACCCATGGGACCTCCCCAGAGTCTTTTTAACCATCTGAATCACCAAAGAGACCCCCTGGACCGGGCTTTCACAGCTATGGCCCCCCTCTCCCCCCCACTTGGACCTCCCAGGGGCCCCACATGCTAGACTCCACCACATACACTGTAATGGCCATGGGCACACTGTTGCAGTCAGCCCACCAAATATAAATTAAGTAGGGGGGGTCTTAACTGAGTTCTAAGAAAGCCAGATGTAGGAGTCTCAAAGGGATGTTGTCTGCTGTACCTGTAAAATAAATAAGAGAAAGTGAGGTCACAAAATATACGTAGCTTTTAAGGGGTAAATATGGTGGAAAGGACAGGTTAGGCACAGAAGTATACTTATTTGATGGGGAAGGATTCTGCATCCTGTCAGAACTGTTAAATAAAAGAAAATAGGTTAATTGGAGAAAATAAAAACAGAAACAGAGCAGAAGCAGAAGCAGAGCAAAAAGTAATTAAAAAAAAATTAAGAAAACATTTCAGCAAATTTTACCTCAGTTGTGTCAGCACAGGTGCTCATGGAAGATATTTTCCAGCTCTGTGAAACTCTTTCAACATGTAGGTATCAATAAAATGTTTGCTTAATAAAATTTTGTGCCATTCATGTCACAATCTTCAATAACTATTTGTACTTTTTTTAGGTTGCTGTCCAGCATTGCACTGCCATGTTCTGTGAAATCTTTATACTGCTTCTGAATGCTAATAACTGATCACTTTTTTTGTACACTTTATTTAAAGTAGGACACATTCAGACATACCTTACCTCCCAACAAATGGGATGGTACTTCCATCTTCATAAGATACAGGTACATAATATGGTCCATTTCTTGTCAGACATTCAGTAGAAGCTCAGCGGGTAATGATACAGGCAGGTAATGAAAGTTACTAAAAAAAGGATCAGAGTCATGCTTCCCTAGGGTATTAGGCTACCCAAGCTAATATTCTGTGTCATTATAAGGCATATGGACATAATAAAAGATAAACGGAAAATAACTAGTAAGGATTGCCAATGGATCTTTCAATCTGTCAAAGATGAGGAACCAGTCTCTGAGAAGGGCTTGTTCAGGAGAAAATATCCTTATATTTGTTGAGTTGCCTCTGACTAGGTACTGTGTCTTTTCCAATTTCATTACTTGCATAAGGGACATAATCCAGGATGCTATTGTAGGGACCTGTTTGAGCCTCCAGTACAACGCCAACTCCTGCATTCCTACTACTATACCAATTCTCCATAGTAAATGGCCTCCCCTAGGTTTCCAATTACCAGTGTAGGGAGCCCCAACAAAATTTCCATTGGGTCTAATATAGGTGTGATATTTAGGATTTTTGATAGGACATCGATTTTCCCACCCAAAACCTATAAACTTTAGGGCACTCCCAGATCATATGAAAAAATCACCCACCTGGGTGGAGCATTTATGACAGCATGGGGTCTCTGGATCTATTTTATCTGCTAGTTTAGGGGTGTGGTATGTGTTTAGAAAGAAGTTATATTGGATAGATCTCAAACGGTTATTAACTGAGCATTTTAAGATGTTTTTGAGATTATCCTCCAGTACCACCCAGTAAGTCCCTCTGGGTAGCTATCCTCTTTCCAGACCCTTTTGATTCTCACCATAGGGTCTGGTAGGCTCCTCAATAATATTCTGTAGCACCTAATTTGCGGCTTAAAACCCTTGGTGATGGATAATATTGTAAATAATTCCTCCAGTAGAGGCGTTGCAGTGTTTGAGAGCCTTTGTGCAGCACTTTGTTTCAGGTGTAAGGAAAATAAAAGTATTGGGATGTCTGTAGTTTAAAGTCCCTTTTAAAACATCAAACCGCATACCTACCTTCCCTCCAGGATTTGGCTCAGCCGGAAAAAGGCCAAGCGTGTTCCATGCTCTGATACCTATGGCATCATTGTTGAATAGGCCCCCCAGCAGGAGCACCTCCTGGGTTGTCGAGAGATGAGCGTGGGATATGTCCTAGTAGTGAATGAGCCACTGCCCATACCCTCCAGGTTGCTCTGGTACAAAGATTGGAGATGTTAGAGGGTCTCCTCCCTGGGAATTGACAAATAAAGTATAGTAAAGGTGAGGATCTCCTCTACTCTCCCATTTTCCTCCAGGTTGGGGTTTCCTCTTCGATCTCTTAACAGATCCTGGATATGGGCTAACTGAGCGTCCATATAGTATAGATGCATGCTAGGTAGACTCAATCCCCCCAAGCTGTCTGGAAGCCACAGTATCTCCTTCCTGATTCTAGGTTTCTTTCCTTGCCACAGCAGTTGTGTACATGCTCCCTCCAGTGCCCTCAAATACTTCTGTGGGAGAGAAATTGGAATTGACTGAAAGAGGTAAAGTGACCGTGGTAGGATATACAGCTTGATTAAATTAACCTGTCCCAGTAAGGTCAGGGGAAGGGCCCTCCGATTAGTGCATTCTGCCTTAAGTTTCTGAATCAGAGGCCTGTAATTAATTTGAATAATTTGAGAGAGTTTTCTCGGGAGCAAAATCCCCTGATGTTTTATTTGCTTAGTTGGGTATATTGTGGTCCCAGCTATCTCTATTGATGTTTTCCTTCCTCCCAGTGGGAGACACTTACTTTATTCAAATTAATCTTGTGTCACGAGAGGGGTCCATACCACTCAAAGATCCTGCCCAATGCTGGCAAGGCCTCAACAGGGTTATCCAGGAATAACAAAATGCCATCAGCGAACAAAGATATAACCTGGTTATCACTTCCCACTCTGCATCCCCGATAGCTCTGTCTCCCCGTAAAGCATTCTCCAGTGTCTCTACAGTGAGAACATATAGCAACCCTGTCTGATCCCTCTGGACAGTACGAAGGAGGCTGAAATAGTATTAGTTAATATCTGGGCTTGGGGGTTGGTATATAAGAATTTTATCCATTTGAGTAGGGGTTCCCCCAATCCAAACCTGTGCAGCACTGCAAACATGAAGGGACACTCGACCCAATCAAATGCCTTTTTGGCATCTAGTGGAAGGAGTCGTCTATTGGGCCAACCCTTTACTCCATCTATGAATGACATTAATGGATCTGAGGGAGATTATGTTTATCCTGCCATCCTTTAACAAGTCTTCCTTGATATATGTGCACTAGGCCTGGTAGGACCCTCTTCAACCTATTTGCCAAGATTTTGGCTAACATTTTATAGTCCGCATTAAGGAGAGATATAGGGCAGTAAGAACCACACTGGCAGGATCCTTCCTGGTATGGAGAGCACTATGATGGTGGCCAGCTTCTGGGAGTTTGGCATCTCTCCTGTGCCAGAGCATTATCTAAGACTTCTCCCATGAGAGGGCCTAGGGCATCCCAAGTATATTATAAAATTCAGGGGATACTGTCGGGTCCGTGACTTACCCTTGTTTGTCTGACAAACAGCTTCCCATATCTCTTCAAGGGATAGGGGGTAGTTTAATTCATCCCTTAGGTCTCCACCCAGGCAAGGCTTTTCCACTCCCTGGAGGAAGTCCTCTGGGTCACCCTCAGGTGGTACCTGGATAATGTACATGAGAGAGTAAAAAACTCTGAAATCCTCATTTATTTCTTTCTGGTCAAAAGTATAGCAGCAATCTGGTTTAACCATCTTGAGTACTGCCCTTTCCGCTTGCTTGTGTTTCACTAAACTGGTCATCCACTTGCTTGACTTGTCCCTTTCAAAGTGCTTGTAAGATTTTGTAACCACTAGGTCTCATTCATTTTCCAGGAAACAATCTCCTGTAGTTTCTCCTTTAATAATTTTAAATCTTGTATTAGTTGTGTCTGGGGTTGAGCCATGGCTTTCCTCTCCAGCTCCTGAATGTCATGTGTGAGTTGACCTTCCTTCTTATGGGACTGTCATATTTTGTATGCTGCATAGGAAATTGTTTCCCCACATATGAAAGCCTTTAAGGCATCCCACACAAAATTTATACGTGTCCCCTTACCCTTGTTGAGGTCAATAAATTCTGTAATTTTCCCAGTTATATAATTAATATAGTAACTTTCTAAGAGCATAATGGGATCAAATCTCCACTGAGGTCCTATGGGAGGCTGTGACCCAACTGACAAGTTTAACTGCAGGGGAGCATGGTTTGATATTAATGTGGGCCCGTATATTGCCCTCTTGTCCTCTGTGACCATATGGGGGATACAGAGATGTAGTCCAGCCTAGTGTAGACTCGATATGAGTGGGAGTAAAAGGAGTATTCCCTGTCACCAGGTTGAGAGTGCCTCCAAGCTTCGACCATTGCCCTCCTTGCTATGTGTTCCTGCAATGCAGCTACACTTTCAGGATACGGTTTTGTTTTATTCCCAGTGATCAACCTGAGATCAAGGTAGGTAGTGTGTCTCCCCAGTACCAAGTTGTCCTGGTAAGGGGCTATAGTCCACTCCCAGGTGGGTGAAGAAGTCTGGGGAGTAGAAGTTCAGGCCATAGATTCAGTCAAAGGTGGTCACCCTGCCTCCCAAGTTCACCTCAGCTATAGCATATCTGCCCTGGGAGTCCACCTTAAGCTGTTCACCTTGTGGAGACCAGGATGTATCCAAATGGCCACCCCCCTAGCCCTAGAGGTGAAGGGTGCCACCAGGAAGATTCCCCCACATGAATGGGAGAGTTTATCTACCTCTTCCCTTATGAGATGAATTTCCTGGAGTAGTACCACATCACTCCTTATTTTCTTAATATAGGACCTCACCCTTTTTCATTTAACTACAGTTTTCAATCCATTGACATTCCATGATAATATTGTTAGGTCTGCCGTTTCTTCAATGTCATAATATGTAGGGCTTCATCCACTGGGTAGTATCTTAGCATTAAAATTGTGGGATCAAGGCATTGTCCAAACAGTCCACAATTTTTGTGTTTTATCATTTCCCCACAATTAGAATCTCCCTCTCCCTTCCTCCCTGTCCCTTTACAAACCTGAATTTCTTTAAACAATGTACTGCCCAAACTATTCCCTAAGATCCCCTTGTCTAGGGCAGCTCTCTACAGAAGTGTACCCCCCCTTCCCCATACCCGTAGGTATCCCTACCCTTCCTCCTTTGCTTCCCCCGGTGTCCCCCACCTTGCTCAATCTCTTGAAGACCCTTTTTTTTCCCAAATCTGTGTCCCCCCAGAATATCAAAAAATCCATCATCCTCTACTCCGTGTGGAGTGAGCTTCCAAATCTACTACACTAAAAAAAGCTATAGTATAATGTTCATTACTTCCTATTTACTACATATAAGGGTGCAAGAGGGGGAAGAGCCCCGTGGCCGGTGGACTCCTCCAGTGACAGGCTGGCGTGAGAAAAGATGTGCCTCCTCTTCTATCATCCTAACGGTCATCCCTCCTGTTCACAAAGCGGGGCAGTACCAAGAATGAGAGCCCCCCCAGCACCCAGACCAGCATGGTACAAGGCCCCCTTGCATTAAAATGCTTCCTATAGATTACCATGATAGTGCTACCTAAATTAGAATCCATAACTTGATTGTGCCACTGAGAACTATGGCTCTCTATCAGGAGGTTCCATCTTGTCAGTGTGTAGAAAATCTCGCCAGTGCTCCTCCCCCATGGGTTGCTGCCTTGTATGTCTCTCCCAAGTCCCCCAATTACCTGGCTTAACAAACAAGGGCCACCATGGTTTGAGCATGCCAGAAAGGCTGTCCTGGTGTGCTTTCCCCATTTAAAAAGAGTAGGCGGAGCCCAGTCCAGAGCCCCCCCCCGGCCAGCAGTACAAACATGAAGTCAGTAGCATTGCCCCCTGCCTCCAAGAGGGGGAGCAACTGTGTCTTATATTGCCCCAGTGGGGTGCCACCCAGATGGTCACCACCCCACCCCTCACCACCAGTGACCAAGCAATTCACACCCTAGTCCGCTTAGTGCCATAACAAGGGTGTAGCTATTCCACTGCTCGTAAAACAACCAAAGAAACACTTACAACAAGCCAAATAAATCTCAAGTAAAGTTCAAGGCCTGGAATGATTAGGCCCCAAAATTAAACATGTATTCAAATGAGTCCAGACATCCCTATGAGGAGAGAATGCGGTGTGTTTAAAGTGAGAGTGCATTCCCGGTGAAGAGGGTGGGTTAGCTCTGGGATCCACTCAGACCCGCCCTAATAGGCCTTCAACCCTGAGTTGTGTGCTGAGATGGTCCACTCCCAAACCCCTCCCTAGAAACAATAATGCTAGAACATATCAAAACAGAACTCAGTCACCAGAGTCAATCTCCATTTCTCCCACACACTCCTCAGCATTGCACTTCTGCAGCCCTCTCACATATTCCATGGTGGCCCTGGGTTGGTTAAAGCTCTCTGCCTGCTGGGTGATGCACAATAAGCCTCAATAATGATAGGCCATCATAAAGGGACATTTCAGGTCGTGGAGCCTTTTTTAACATCAGCAAAGGCTTGTCTTTACTCTGCAGCGGACGGGAGAAATCTGGAAAGATACTGACCCTGGAGCCCTGTATTAAAATTGGATTGTTTTTTTGGGGCTGCTGTTAAGATTGCCTGGCAGTCCTGAAAGCAGAAGAATTTGACCAGGAGGTGTCTCGGTCTCTGTTCTGGAGGTGGTCATTGGCCAGGAGAATGGTGAGCCCTCTGGATTTCTAGGATAATACCTAGTGTTAATTGCAAGTGTTGTTTTAGCCAGTCTTTGAAGAAAATCAGACAGTCTTTCCCCTCTAATCCCTCCAGGAGGCCCACAATCCTTATATTACACCACTGTTCTCTATTTTCATGGTCATCCATGATTTGTTTTAGTATCTCAATATCTTTAGTGCTTGTTGGAGGTATGTAAATAATCTGGTCATAGCATCCTCCTGATTGCTGATTCGGGCCGGTCTCTGTAATGCATGTTACATGGGCTTCCACGGCCTCGGAGGTAGTATTGACTAACTGCTGCAAATGCTGAATTTGTGCAGTCATGTTGTCAAATCCAGACTGCATCCATGTGCCCAGTTCATATTAAGTCCCAAAGTAATCTCTCTAAGTTCTAATATTCTGAGTCCATGGTTGTGCTCTCAGCCCCTCCACCTGGTTACTTCAGTGACTCTTGAGCCCGGGCTGGAGAGCTGCTAGGAGAATCAGTAGGCCACAAGTCTGTTGCTGAGCTAGAGGTCTGAGAAAATCTCAGTTTTGCTTGCTTTTTTGCAGATTTAGATGTGGTAGAAATTGGAGCTTCACTATTTATTAAAATAAGCAGCTTTTAGAAGGTTGTGCCTCAGGATATTGCTGATTTTAAGTGGATTTGGACAGAGCTCTCCTAATACAACTCCTTTCAGCTCCTCAGCTAGGCCATGCCCCCCAAATAACTAATAATAATAGTAAACTTGGTTCGCAGCATTTAACAGTAAAAGCAGCTCAGCATGACTGCTAAACTAAATGATAAACTGATTGGCTGCTAAAATACTACTAAGGAACTCAATTTTTGCAGTCAGAAGGTCATCTGCATGCTAATATACCGTTAATATAGCAGCCTCTTGGATAAAGGAATTTAATGCACACTCGAGGCGTGTGATGCCCAGTGCACTACACACAGTGCTAGGTAAGGGACAGGCTTCAACCATGGAAAGGATGAATTACAGGAGGCGTTTTCACAGAAAAATGTAATAGCTGCTGGACAAGATGACTCACAATATGCCTAGCATGTGAACACAAAAGTTACATGCGGGTTACATGCTGAAGGAAAATTTATCTTATAAAAGTGATATTAGCTGATAAGAATGGAGGATTTTGTTTAAATGTTTTATAAGGATTCATTGGGGAGTGAGCTGGTTGTCATAATCTACCTAGGGACAAATGACCAGGCTGGGAATGGGATCAGAGCAGTGCAACAGGAGTTTGTGGAGGAGCCTTAGACAAGTAGCACACATGGTAACTTTCTCAGAAGTGCTACCTGTCTATGGTATGGATGAATGGATGAGGCTAGGGTACTCCGCACCATTAAATTCAATGACTGATTGAAAAACTGATGTAGAGCTCAGGGATTTGGCTTCACTGGGGACAGGGGCTCCACCTGGAGGGATCCAGGCCTATAGCAGCACGATGGCTGCATCTGTCCGGGAGGGGAAACAGAATCCTAGGTGATAGGTTTAAATGCTTCATTGGCAAGCATTTAAACTAGCAGAGGGGCACTGAAAAGGAGGCGGAAATCCTAGCCCCAAAAAATCAGGGTAGTTAGTGAGGCAAACACCAAGATAGAGCAGTCAATAGTTCAAGTTAAGTTCAAGTTCAAGCTTATTGCAGGAAAACTCCATAAAGCAAGCTCATTCACAAGAAAGTCCTTTGACACAGACAGGTAGTTACAGATGGCATAATGGAAAAAACAGTACAAATTCAATACAGAATTATGGGCAAGCATTAACATGTTGCATAAAAATTACAATGCCATAGAAAATACAAGTACAGAAAAAAGGTACAAAGTGGTTGTTTTGGAGTATCAAGGCAGCTAATTTCTAGGTAAGTAAGAGGAAGCAGTGGGCTAGGGTTAGAGCAGTGAACTGAGATTTAGAAGCAGCTGCAAGTATCTTTATTTCTGCTGCAGCCAACCTTTTAAATAGGCCAACAGGGACAGTATCGGGAAGCTTGTATGCCTTGGAGCTGGTTCCAGATAGTTGGGAGTACGCTTGATATTGCCTGGCTGCCGAAAGTGAGGTGCGAGGGTCTTGGGAAGACGAGGAGGAGGAGGAGGTCATTTTTCCTAAGAGGCTAGGTGCTATGAGAGAACCACGGAAAAGGGTTGTGAGATAGTTAGGGAACTTTTCAGGAGTAGCTAAGAGTACAGATACCAGCATGAAGCATTCGTCTGGTTGAGTGATGTCCAGCCAGCTGACTAGGTACAAATGCAAAGTGGGTTTGGCAGGGTAGGTTTGTCATGAACTGTATGGCGCAGTGGTAGAGGACATCTAGTTTGTTGAGTCCTGAGGCCGTTGTGGAGGAATAGATTAGAGCTCCATAGTCGAGTAGTGGCAAGAAAGTAGCCTGGACCAGCCTAGTTCTGGTATCTGATGGAAAGAGGGACTTGTTACAGAAGAAGTAACCTAGCCTAATTTTTAACCTCTTTGCCAGATCGTCGAGGTGGACATGAAAGGAAAGCTTGTTGTCGAGCCACATACCAAGATATTTAGATTTGGAGGTGATTTCAAGGGGTTCACCTAGGGAGGTAGTGATGAATTCTTTGTGCATGTTTGCATGGGAAGTGGAGGTGGTGTTTGGGGCAAAAATCATGGCCTTAGTTTTCTTGGCATTGAGGAGTTGTTTGGCATTGATTAGGTTGATTTCTAGTTGTGCAAAGTCGGCTTGGAGTACATCCCTCACTTCAGCCAGTGTAGGGCCTGATGTATACAGTACAGTATCATCAGCAAAGAAATGCAGATGGGATTGGGATATATGTGCGTCAAGGCTATTGATGTACAGGGAGAAGAGGATGGGACCTAATATGGAGCCTTGCGGGACTCCCCTGACAACTGGGGAGGGATGAAGAAAAGAGGCCACCAACTTTTACTTTCTGGGTCCTTCCAGATAGGTAGCTGGTAAACCACTGGGCAGCAAGGAGGGTGGTGCCTACTTTTATTAGGCTTGAGACTAACAGATTGTGGTCAACAGTGTTGAACGCTTTGCTGAGATCTAAAAATACTGCACCAGTAACCGGCATGATGGTCTGCATCTGTACAGGAGGGGAACCAGGATCCTAGGTGATAGGTTTAAATGATAGTGAGATGGGCAGGGGTATATGGAGAATGACAAAGGCAGTAAGGACAGGGATGGGGCAAACAGGAATAAGGCCATCAAAAAATGGAGGGTAATTAGTACCAATACCCGTAGTCTAGGTAAAAAGCTCCCTGAACTGGTGGCCTTGATGGAAGAGGGATGTCTGGATATTGTGGCAGTCACAGAAACATGGTACACAAAGAACCATGACTGGGATGTCAACATACCAGGGTACACAATCTACAGGAGGGACAGGGAGGGTAGAAGAGGAGGAGGAGTATCTCTCTATGTAAGGAAAGGGATCAAAGAAATGGAACTAAAAGGTAAACAGGGAGGAGAGGAGGCAGTGTTGGTCACCCTGGAGACTGGAAATGGCACCACAATCTGCACAGGGGTTGTATACAGACCCCCATCTCAGGGAGAAATTGGATAAAAAAATGATAGAAGGCATACTTAGGATGGCAGAGAAGGGAGATATGCTGATGAGACCTGAATATGCCAGATGTTAACTGAGTACCTTTGCTGCAGCCACATCCAAAGCAGGACCATTCTTGATGCCCTTCTGGGGCATGCCTCAGACAGCTAGTTTTGGAACCCTCTCGGAATGGAGCAATCTTAGACCTGGTACTCTCAAATGGGGACAGAGAGAGGATCTCAGATCTAGAAGTGGATAGCCATTTGGGAACACGTGGCCACCAAACAGTGTGCTTCACGATAAACTTAGATGTAGAGTCAAGCCAAACAAAAGTGAAGGTACTGGACTTCAGGAGGGTTGATTTTGTCAAAATGGGAGAGTGCCTCAGAAAAGCACTAGCAAACAAGCAAGAAGGAGGGATGGAACAACAATGGGGAACATCAAAACTGCCATCACAGAGGCAACAAGCCTTTGTGTGAAGCAGATAAATAAATCAAAATGAAAGAAAGAAACACTATGGTTATCAAAAGAAGCAGGGAAGGTTAGGGAGAAAAGATGCATTCAGGAAGTATAAGGAAACACAGAAGGAGCAGGACAGAGAGCTGTATCAGCTAAAGCAGAAGAAAGTGGAAAGGCAGTCAGAATAGCAAAGGCCCAAACCAAGGAAAAGATAGCCAACTCGGTTAAGAAGGATAAAGCCTTTTGTAGGTATATAGGGAGCAAAGAAAGACTAATGCAGAGATACTGAGTCTGAATAAAGAGGAGGGTGGTTGGGCAGAGAGGGACAAGTGAAAAGCAGGGATACTGAATGAATACTTCTGCTCAGTATTCACAAAGGAGGAGCAGGGGAGGTACCTAATCCAGTCAATATAAACACTCTGGATGGGGGGGGGGGGTTATATCAGTCCTTTCACAAAAGAACGGGTTCTGAAAGAACTCCTAAAACTGAAGGTGGGTAAAGCAATGGGGCCTGATTGGATTCACCCCAAAATTCTATAAGAACTAAGGGGAGAACTAGCAATACCACTGACTGCACTTTTAATAAATCATGGGATGATGGTGCGGTACCTGAGGAGGGTGGATATGATTCCCCTTCACAAAAGTGGGAGCAAGACAGAGGCAGGAAACTACAGACCTGTCAGGTTGACCTCAGTGGCAGGGAAAATGATGGAATCACTTCTGAAGGAAAGAACTGTTGAGTACCAAGAGGCCAGTGGGGCACAGTACCCAAGGCAGCATGGATTCACAGCAGGAAGGTCATGTCAGATTAATCTAATATATTTCTTTGACTGGGTGACCAAAGTAGTAGATCAGGGACAAGCTGTGGACATGGCCTACCTAGACTTTAGCAAGGCATTTGACACAGTGCTACTCAAAAGAGTAACAAACAAATTTGCCAGCTTGAGAGTGGGTCCCAGGGTGGTAGGCTGGATAAAACATTGGCTGGATAACAGGACACAGAAGGTAACAGTAAACAGAGTCCAAAGTGAAGAAAAGGGGTTACTAATCGGTACCACGGGTTCAGTACTAGGGCTGGTCCTTTTAATGTCTTTATAAGTGACATTGCAGAAGGACTGGAAGGAAAAAGTATATCTCTTTAAGATGGCACAAAGATCTGCAACAGGTTGATACACAAGGAGCAGTGGAAATAATGAGAAGGGACTTGGCAAGGTTGGAGGAATGGTCAAATGTATGGCATCTTAGATTCAATGCAAAGAAGTGTGAAGGAATGCACCTGGGAAACAAAAACCCAGGGGAAGAGTACACAATGGGGAGGGGTGAGATACTGACAACAACAGAAATGGAAAGGGTCCTGGGGATAGTCATATCAGATGACCTAAAGGTGGGCAAGCAAGGTGAGAAGGAATAAGGAGGGCTGGGGGGATACTGGGATGCATAGGGAGAGGGATTACCAGTAGAAAACAGGAAGTTGTTGTCCCACTGTACAGACAGTTGGTAAGACCACATCTGGAGTACTGTGTGCAGTTCTGGAGACCCATCTCTGCAAAGACATAGACAGGATGGAGGCTGTCCAGAGGAGGGCAACCAAAATGGTGCAGGAGTCTGCACCAGAAAACATATAAAAGAAATACTAAAGGGGCTTAATATGGCTAGCCCGAGGAAGTACAGAGGAGGATGACATGATAGAAACTTTCAAGTACCTCAAGGGAAACAACAAAGTGCAAGAGGGCAGCATCTTTCAGAAAAAGAGATGTGCAAGAACAAGGGGGCACACTTTGAAGATAGAGGGTGGACGGCTCAGAGGTAATATGAGGAAGTATTTCTTCACAGAGAGGGTTGTGCAACTGACACAGCCTTCCATTTTCCACCATGCCTGGCCACTGACTGAGCTGTCAATGCACGTGTACTGTATACAATATGTGCTAACCGACTGACAGCTCAGTGAGTGAGCTGTCAGTCAAGAAGCGCATACTGTATACAGTACACTCTCATTGACAGCTCGGTCAGCGGCCAGTCAAGGTGGAGAGCAGAGGGCTGTCCTGGTCACTGGCTCAGGGATGGGATTGGGGGAGCAGCATGGTTGGGCACTATCTGCTGGGATGATGGGTCCACTAGCCACCAGGGAAAGATATAGATTGTATCTGACAAGCTGATCAGGGATAAGGAGGGGAGTCCAACAGACCACCAGGGAATCATTCATTGTATTGAAAGGGGAGATAGGGAGAGGGGTCCACTAGACTACCAGGGAAGCATTCATTGTATTGCAAGGGGAGATTGGGGATAGGGAGGGCTATATGCTGGACCGCCTGGGAATGGTATCCTCTGTCCAATACAGTGGATCAGGATGGGATGGGGAAACACTGGACATCAGGAAAGTGGTGTTGATTGTGTCAGGTGGATAATCGGGTGAGGGGAGGGACCATTGGGCACCAGGGAATACTATTGTAGCCATCAGGCACAGGTGCAGGGTGGAACCACAAGACAAAGATTTTTTGTTTTTGTTTTTTTTACACATTGGGCGGCGATTGATTGGTGGAGGCAGCACCAATAAACACCAGGAATTCATATTTAACTTTGGAACAGCAATTGGCGGGGTTGGGGAGAACAACTGGATACCAGAGAAACACTGATGTTTCATATCTGAGATGGTGATGGGGGGCCACCACTAGCAACAGGGAAATTTAATTTCTAACTTTGGGCTGGCGATGAATGGGGGTGGGGTGGGGACAACACTAGAAACCTGGGAGATGTTCATACTTCAGGACAGCAACTGGCAGGGAGTGGGACCACTGGACACTGGGTAAGCTTTCAGTTTTACCTTGGGGTTAGTGATCAGTGGGGTGGGTAGGCATCACTAGACACATTAATATTCAAGCAACAGGGAAACACTGATGGAAGATCCTCAAAACTGATAAGCTCAGGAAAAGAAAAATATATATATATATATATATAATATATATATGTGTTTGTGTGGTTACGCCACTATAGTTTGGGTTCAGCGGTCAGTTACATACTAAAGTCAAAAGTTTGGATGTTAATAACTTTGGACCCGTTCAATGGATTTGCCTGAAATTTGGTACGTGTGGTAGGGCATGGTAGAGCTCTTGATCTACCAAATTGCATTTTGGTCAGACTTATGCTCTTTGAGTATGAAAGCGCTGGAAAATGCAAATTTTTCCATTTTTGGGATTTTGGACGTGGCCCTGCACAGCCGTCATGTGGCATGCTGCTCTGTGAGATGGCTCATTTGAAAAAGCTTTGGTGGCAAAACATGCCACTTTTCATTTGGTGAAAACATATTATGGCATTTAAAAGTTATGCTAATTTTAAGTTCCATTATAAGTCAAGGGGAAAATTTATATGTCTATTTTGCGAACAAAGAATGGGATTTTGTCCATCTGGTCCCACCTGGCGATCAAAGAATTTGCAGCCTCATGGTTCAAGTATCTTTGTCCCTGAGGATTTTCAAAATTCTTTGATCACGAGGTCCGCCATCTTGTATTGCAATTTCCGATCGGGAAGCCCCGGAGCAAAACCCACCCTTAGATAACTTTCTAGGGCACCCCTGGGCTACAAAAATCTATTTTGAAATCTGGCCATCTCGTCCCTTGCTCTTTGTTCATGAGTGAGCAATTTCTTTGATCATGAGCCTTCAGATCGTGAGATTCTTTTATTGCAATCGTGCATCGCGAGCGAGGGATGAGATGGCCAGATAAAAGAAATCAATTTTCTCAACTCAGGGGTCCTAGGAAGACAAATGAGGGTGGGTTTTACTCAGGGTGATTCATTCTGATGAACCATGGTGGTGGTTTACTGCAATTCTTTGAATTTTGTAAATTACACACATTTTTATTCTTTGGTCGTGACCCTGCCGACAGCCCCAACACACACCCCGATGCCTGTTGGTGGGGGTGAGCTGGGGGTGGTGTGCAAGGGGTGGGACCCCTAAAATCTAATTTCCTCACTTTTTTGCTGTAGAAGAACCCTAACTGATGCATTAACAAAGTTTTTGCATATATATATATATATATATATATATATATATATATATACACACACACACACACACACACACACACACACACACACACAAAGATTTTGTTTTAGCAGATGGAACAGTGCACAGTTCATCCTGAACAATGCAATGTACCAGCACTTTAAATGAAAACACGCAGTGTGGTGCTTGCAAAACAGCACCAAAAGATGGAAGGTCTCACAAAACAAACTGGAGATGACTCAACTGTAACGTGGGGAAAAAAAAAGAAGAGAAGCGATTTGACAAATGATGAGCACTTGGGCTCCTGCGGCGAATGGGTAGCTTTTGGGAAATCATTTCACAGTGCATTGACAGTAGTACACAGGACACAAAGCTGTAACAGTAGAAGAAAACACTTGCCAGTGTGACTCAGTTGGTAAGACATCTGTCTCTGAATCAGAAGAGCATGGAGTTGGCAGTCAAGGGACCCACAGTCTGAGGTCATTCATTTCACTTTTAAGTGTCAGGTAGTGTTGCACAAAGACAGTAGAAGTGCCAGTAGCAGTGAGTACTTTTCGCTGTATTATGGTGGACAACTGTTTTGCGCAAAACCAATGAGAAGTGTGTCTTTTTCCAGGTTACATCCGCTCTGCTGAGCCAACAGCGGTTGTCAATCTCACTACTGCTCAGCAGTGCCCCAGTGAATTCAGCTCAAAGCATCAAGCCCTGACAAAAAGTAAAAATAAGCAGAACCCAATCTGTCTTGTGGGGAGGGAGCAGTCTTCCCTTGGTCAGTACCTCCGAGTTTGAGGAAGCAGAAGGAAGCCCAAACCAAAAGCCAGAAGAGCAGAATAATGCTTGCTTAAATAAGGATTGATTGATTGATTGATTGACTGATTGATATTGGGGAGGAGGCCGGCAAATGTTGCTGATTGGTTGGTGATTGTGGAGTGTCAGCACAAATCACATCTTATTAACCTAGATGGCCTAGATGGCCAGTAGTAACAACAACCCATGTGTGCTAGTGGAACTCTTGTGGGCTAGTTGCACAGCATGAATAAAATAATTTAGCATTTGTGCTCCAGGGTGCTAGAGTTGTACCAGGGCAGTAACTACGGGAGCACATCAATTCGCTGCAGTCATTTCATTCCCCGAAAACTCACTCCCGACCTTTGCCCCCATCAATTTCTGCTCCCCATCTAACTCGCTCTGCATCAGTTAGCTCCTACAGTAACAGACTTAGTGATTCAAGCAAAACTGAGTATGTGAGCACTAAATTGCAGTTATGTCTATTAGCCTGCAAGTAAAATCACACAGGGATGTTCAGTGCCTGCAAACAGTAACATACTTAGCTAGTGGGGTTTGTTTTAGAGAAAATACAGAGTGTCGTTGCCTGCTTTTCGATTCATTGCCTGCAAACAGTAACATACTTAGCAAATAGGGTTTGTCTTAGAAAAAATACAGCATGTCATTACCTGCTTTGCGTTTCAGTGCCTGAGTTCGAATACGTCACTGACATGCAACTATTAAAACTAAGTCTGTTTGTTCTGTTCAGTGTCACAACCATGGCAACTGAGATTAATTCAGTGTCTGATCGTCAGCAACCATGGTAACCAACATTAGTTCAGTGTCTGCAGCAACCATGCCCTGGTATTGATGATAAATATTTAAAAAGTCGACCGTTCTGCGCACTTCCCAGGACCATCTCCATCCTTGATGTATTCTCCTTATAAATCCTCTTTGGCTCACTTTGTGCATTTCCTGCAATGATCTGCTCAATGTCAGCATCGTGTTTCCTTTGAATACCCTTTAGACCATCTATAAACTTCCAGATCGTTGGGTGATTCATGCACAAAATTGATTGCATCCTCTCTGAAAGACCTCAACAGAGTTATTTGTTTTAGCCCTTTTTCTGCAACTGTGTCACTATGATTCCACAGCGATATTGGATAGTGCGGTTATTGGCACCCAGTGCCATGTCTATTCCTCCGCCCGATCCAGGTGTCCTCAAAATAGTCAATTATGGGTTCTAATTCAGAAGGAAATACATTTAATGTTTCATCTGTTATTTCCTTGAACCGCGAGACAACCTGGTCGGGTGGATAAAAGACAACTGTAGGCAGATAGCGGCACCTCAAACTAAATTCACTGTCCTGTGCATATTTTGCCCCAGTCCTTCTGCTTGAATTTTTCTATACACACATTGTGAAAAGTGGAAGAAAGCCTGCTAGGCTACCATTGGGGAACATGTTACCAAATGCCTGAATTGTGGCCTTTTCAAAATCTGTCATAATGACATAAGGGTCAAGACGAGTTGATTAATTTTAGTGCATTTAGAACTTTTCACAGTGCTCCCGTCGTTTCCTGGCAGCAGTGCAAATATTGCTGGTTGTGAGACTGCCAAACCTCTCTCCTAGGATAACAAACATTTGATAAAACCAGGGGCAATGCGGAAGGTGCCATCAGCAAACCACTGTTTGCAATGTTCGTGGTACTGCAGATTTGCTTCTGTTCCGACACAAGGATTCACTCATTGCCATGACCACTGTCATATAACAGGAAATTAATGTCATGTCCTTTGCTACTTTTAAATGTTTTGTAGTACTCTGGCAATGACAGCTCTGTTAGAAATAGAGGGATTGGGGGCACTGTGCACATACATGTTGTATGGTCCTCTTAATGTTTTTGTCCACCATAGTTCCCTGTGTTGCCAAGGAAACATGCTCCTTTGAAGCAGGACTTGTACAGTTGTGTCCTGTGTACATGCTGCATGCTGTTAGACAGCATTTAATGCCTCTGCCCGCTCCACTGCGGTGGGGTCTGCTGCATGAGAGTGCTGACTGAAAGTGCTGATTATTAGAGGTCATTATAGCTTTTAGTATGTACTCTGGCATTGCAAGTTTTTCTTTTTTACTGCAAGCTCACATTGCCAGATAGATTTTCTGTTGAAGCCGCAATTATGGAGTGTGTACATGTAGTTCTCAGAGTTCACCAGCTTTTTCTTTCTATGTTGGGACAACACAAACTGCCCTACCATTTTAGATCTGACAGTTTGTGTGAGGATGAGATGCCTTTTTTATAAATTTGTCTGAATGCTGATTGGTAGATGCATTGAACAGCTGAAGGCAGCTTAATGTTAATGCTAATAGTGCAACCATTACTTTTCTATGCTGGGAATTAAATCTATATCGGTACTGGGAGAAAAATAACAGAGAGCGGGAGTGACAGGAGCAAATTGACAAGGGAGATAATCGTCGGGAGCGTATTAACGCGGAACAAGTTGACAGAAGTGAATTGTCATAGACCCATAATTTACATATCCCTGGTGGGTTATTGCATGGTCCCTAGGGAAGGGTGGTCCATGATACTGTGACAGGCTCTGCAGCCTATCCCTCCCCTGCTCTTCTGGTCCCCGCTATCTTTAGTGCAACTGTCCACCCACTATGCCTAACCACACAACCAGGCCTGGAGCCTACCTTCAACCAGCCAATCCCAAGAACTCATGCCTTCCACCCCCCTGGAGCCCCAGCCTGTGGTGTCAGTACCTTCCCCACACATCCATGGGCACCCAAGAGTATGGAGGGTTTTCCAGCATTACACTGAAGCCTGAATTGCACCTGTTGTCTCCACTGAGTGCCTCGCACATTTCTCAATGGTTATGGCTAGTTCCCATACTCGTAGTTGTAAGGGATCCATGTCATGTGATTTACATGCAGTGAACGTCTCCAATTTGAGTGCTGGAGCACCACAGCATGGCCCTGAAAAGAAGACCGCACTCATGCCTGCAGCTTGTCCACCTGCCAGCAACCAAAACCTTGGTCTTCTCCCTCCAGCTGCTTTTTCACGGATTGCGATGGTGAGTCGGCGGCAGCACCATCAGGCTGGCACTGTCAGCCGGAACTGGTATTTTAATTATAAAAGTTTATTTTCTGGGCTTATCAAGTATGGCTACAGCCATTATTGGGGTCAAGAATATTGATATTCAATTGAATTCAAATTTATTTAAATTGAGCTATTGAGCTCCAGCAAGGGAGCAGAAGGTGAGAGTGGTATGAACATTTATGTAAACTGAGATCCAGCGCCAGAGCATAGGGTATGGGTAGCCATATTCTAAGTTATTTAAATTCATTAGAACTGTATAGTAAACTCCACCATGGAAGCATTAGGCAATAGGTTCTGAATAACATTAAAAAAAAGGCAGGAAAACACCAGCAAGAAGAAAGGGAAGGGCAAACCCCAGGTTCAAGCAAGTTAGCCAGATGAGCTACAAGGGCTATTAAGCCCCAAAGCTTGATTTTTTTTTATTTTACAATAAGAGAGCCATACAGGGTAAATTAAGCAAGCCCTATTTAAAAACATTAGCCAAGCTAGCCATTTGGGCTTCCGACTAAGGGCTAAGTAGCCCAAAAGCTATCTGTTTTATTTTATTCATAAAAATTACCAAGGGGGCTTTATAGGGGAACCAAACCCCCAGACTGTAAAGGGAGAGTGCCCCAAAATGGTAAAGGTGGCTAGTAATGAAGTGGACACCAGTAGCCAAGCTAAGCCTAGTGAGGGTATACATTGTATAATTCTGATAATTTTAAGAGTGCACTACAGTGTCAACTCCAGCCAGGAGCAAGTGGAAGGGAATGGATCAGACAGCTAGCCACCCCAGCAGCATAGCTGCCATAGCCTAGCCAAAAGCTATTACCTGAATAACTGACCCATAGTCCCCAAGCCAGGGAGGGACATTTAGCTTGGGATCCCTAGCATGTACTGTAGATTAGTCAAATTGCCCTCAGTCAACAGAGTAATCCTTCTGTTAAGATCTTTGAACCCATACCAGTGGGAAGGAGGACATACCTTGTCTTTCCCACTTAAGAGACCCATTTTCTTCCACTTTGACCAGCCCTTGGACCACAACTAGCATCCCCTACCTACATCTCAAAATCTCTGCCCACCCTGACCAGTAATTCAAACCCAGGCCCATCTTCCACACCTACATTCTACCTGTCCCCCCACCCTGAACCAACCCTGGGACTGCTGGGCTGGCCTGTCTCACCTATGTCCCCATGGTATCCCCACATGGACCAGCCCTCGGAAGCCAGAATGGCCTCCCATGTCTTCGTTTCCATTGTCCACCTACTTGGAGCAGCCTTGGGAGCACTGGATCTGTCTCCATCACCTATATATTTCTTTTTTTACTGTGCTATGTATGTACTGCTCCTTTATACTTTGAACTTATGTACTGTGTTGTTGCCACCTTTTGGCCGGGTCATGACTGAAAATGGTCTTTGTATCAGTGCACCTACTTGATTACCAAAGACATAAATAAAATAAATAAAGAAACATCCTCTATGTCCCTTTGTGGATCAGTGTTGGGATACAAGGTCAAGCTTTACCTGGCAACATCTCTTTTTGCTTACCTAGACTATCCTTGGGAACCCATACTGGTCCCACCTATGTTACCATGTTCCTTCACTAAAATAATCCCTTGGACTACCAGATTAGCCTTCTGCATCTAAGACTCCCCTGCCTGCCCATCCAGCCCCACCCTAGAACTCCTGGACCAGCTTTTTCTACCTATGGCCCCATGATCCTCCACTTCAACCAGCCCCAAGATCACTATGCTGGCTTCTCCTTTTTCAGTCCCTCCTATACCCTCACCTAGACCAGCTCTGGAATATGAGACTGGCATTACCCACCTACTGTATGTCTTTCATTCTGCCCACCAGGACCATCCCTGCAAACGCTAGACAAGTATCTGACACCAACCTCCAGACTCATCTCCCACAATGTCAAACCCTTGAACCCCAGACAGGTGTCCAAAACTCACCTCTGCTGCATGCAGGACCAGACATTGGACCCATGGATGGGTGTCTAACACACACCTTTTCCTTATTTTACACTCAGACAAGCCATAGGACTCATATACAAGGGTCACACACTCACCTCCGCTCTCTTCTCCCACCTGAACACCCCTAGGACCATGGAATTTCAATTTGAAACTCACCTGCACACACTTCTACAACTCATACCATCCTTACGACCTTCAAACAGGTTTCAGATACTTAAATGTACCTTCATCTCCCACTTGGACTATCACCTGCGCCTTCTTCCCCCAACCAGATCATTCCTAAAACCCCAGAACCAGGATTCCATCTTCCATGCTCAGCCTCCTACAGATCACCCATGGGACCTCCCCAGAGCCTTTTTACCAATCTGAATCACCAAAGAGACCCCCTGGACCAGACTTTCACAGCTATGGCCCCCCTCTCCCCCCTACTTGGACCTCCCAGGGGCCCCACATGCCAGACTCCACCACATACATTGTAATGGCCATGGGCACACTGTTGCAGTCAGCCCACCAAATATAAATTAAGTAGGGGGGGTCTTAACTGAGTTCTAGGAAGCCAGATGTAGGAGTCTCAAAGGGATGTTTTCTGCTGTACCTGTAAAAAATATAAGAGAAAGTGAGGTCACAAAATATACGTAGCTTTTAAGGGGTAAATATGGTGGAAAGGACAGGTTTGGCACAGAAGTATACTTATTTGATGGGGAAGGATTCTGCATCCTGTCAGAACTGTTAAATAAAAGAAAATAGGTTAATTGGAGAAAATAAAAACAGAAACAGAGCAGAAGCAGAAGTAGAGCAAAAAAGTAATTAAAAAAAAAAATTAAGAAAGCATTTCAGCAAATTTTACTTCAGTTGTGTGCAGCACAGGTGCTCATGGAGAGATATTTTCCAGCTCTGTGAAACTCTTTCAACATGGGTATCAATAAAATGTTTGCTTAATAAAATTTTGTGCCATTCATGTCACAATCTTCAATAACTATTTGTACTTTTTTTAGGTTGCTTTCCAGCATTGCACTGCTATGTTCTGTGAAATCTTTATACTGCTTCTGAATGCTAATAACTGATCATTTTTTTTGTACACTTTATTTAAAGTAGGACACATTCAGACATACCTTACCTCCCAACAAATGGGATGGTACTTCCATCTTCATAAGATACAGGATACATAATATGGTCCATTTCTTGTCAGACATTCTGTAGAAGCTCAGCGGGTAATGATACAGGCAGGTAATGAAAGTTACTAAAAAAACGATCAGAGTCATGCTTCCCTTAGGGTATTAGGCTACCCAAGCTAAAATCCTGTGTCATTATGAGGCATATGGGCATAATAAAAGATAAATAGAAAATAACTAGTAAGGGATTGCCAATGGATCTTTCAATCTGTCAAAAGATAGGAACCAGTCTCTGAAGGGCTTGTTCAGGGGGCCAATATCCTTATATTTGTTGAGTTGCCCTCTGACTAGGTACTGTGTCTTTTCCAATTTCATTACTTGCATAAGGGACATAATCCAGGATGCTATTGTAGGGACCTGTTTGAGCCTCCAGTACAACGCCAACTCCTGCATTCCTACTACTATACCAATTCTCCATAGTAAATGGCCTCCCCTAGGTTTCCAATTACCCAGTGTAGGGAGCCCCAACAAAATTTCCATTGGGTCTAATCTAGGTATGATATTTAGGATTTTTGATAGGACATCGATTTTCCCCACCCAAAACCTATGAACTTTAGGGCACTCCCAGATCATATGAAAGAAATCACCCACCTGGGTGGAGCATTTATGACAGCATGGGGATCTATTTTATCTGCTAGTTTAGGGGTGTGGTATGTGCTTAGAAAGAAGTTATATTGGATAGATCTCAAACGGTTATTAACTGAGCATTTTAAGATGTTTTTTGAGATTATCCTCCAGTACCCACCCCCAGTAAGTCCCTCTGGGTAGCTATTCTCTTTCCAGACCCTTTGACTCTCACCATAGGGTCTGGTGGCTCCTCAATAATATTCTGGCACCTATTTTGCGGCTTAAAACCCTTGGTGATGGATAATATTGTAAATAATTCCTCCAGTGGAGAGCGTTGCAGTGTTTGAGAGCCTTTGTGCAGAGACATCTCCCAGCACTTTGTTTCTGAGTCTAAGGAAAATAAAGTATTGGGATGTCTTTAGTTAAAGGCCCTTTTAAAACATCAAACCGATACCTCCCCTCCCTCCAGGATTTGGCTCAGCGGAAAAGGCCAAGCGTGTTCCATGCTCTGATACCTATGGCATCATTGTTGAATAGGCCCCCCAGCAGGAGCACCTCCTGGGTTGTATCGAGGATAGACGTGGATATGTCCTAGTAGTGAATGAGCCACTGCCCACACCCTCCAGGTTGCTCTGGTACAAGGATTGGAGATGTTAGAGGGGGTCTCCTCCCCCAGGGAATTGACAAATAAAGTATAGTAAAGGTGAGGATCTCCTCTACTCCCCATTTTCCTCCAGGTTGGGGTTTCCTCTTCGACTCTTAACAGATCCTGGATATGGGCTAACTGAGCGTCCATATAGTATAGACGCATGTTAGGTAGACTCAATCCCACAAGCTGTCTGGAAGCCACAGTATCTCATTCCTGATTCTAGGTTTCTTTCCTTGCCACAGCAGTTGTGTACATGCTCCCTCCAGTGCCCTCAAATACTTCTGTGGGAGAGAAATTGGAATTGACTGAAAGAGGTAAAGTGACCGTGGTAGGATATACAGCTTGATTAAATTAACCTGTCCCATTAAGGTCAGGGAAGGGCCCTCAATTAGTGCATTCTGCCTTAAGTTCCTGAATCAGGGTCTGTAATTAATTTGAATAATTTGAGAGAGTTTTCCGGGAGCAAAATCCCCAGATATTTTATTTGCTTAGTTGGGTATATTGTGGTCCCAGCTATCTCTATTGATGTTTTCCTTCCTCCCAGTGGGAGACACTTACTTTATTCAAATTAATCTTGTGTCACGAGAGGGGTCCATACCTCTCAAAGATCCTGCCCAATGCTGGCAAGGCCTCACCAGGGTTATCCAGGAATAACAAAAATGCCATCAGCGAACAAAGATATAACCTGGTTATCACTTCCCACCCTGCATCCCCGATAGCTCTGTCTCCCCATATAGCATTCTCCAGTGTCTCTACAGTGAGAACATATAGCAACCCTGTCTGGTCCCTCTGGACAGTATGAAGGGGGCTGAAATAGTATCATTAGTTAATATCTGGGCTTGGGGGTTGGTATATAAGAATTTTATCCATTTGAGTAGGGGTTCCCCCAATCCAAACCTGTGCAGCGCTGCAAACATGAAGGGCCACTCGACCCAATCAAATGCCTTTTTGGAATCTAGTGGAAGGAGTCCTCTATTGGTCCCCCTTACTCCATCTATGAATGACATTAATGGATCTGAGGGAGATTATGTTTAGCCTGCCATCCTTTAACAAATCTTCCTTGATCTATGTGCACTAGGCCTGGTAGGACCCTCTCCAACCTATTTGCCAAGGTTTTGGCTAACATTTTTTAGTCCGCATTATGGAGAGATATAGGCAGTAAGAACCACACTTGGCAGGATCCTTCCCTGGTATGGAGAGCACTATGATGGTGGCCAGCTGCTGGGAGTTTGGCAACTCTCCCTGTGCCAGAGCATTATCTAAGACTTCTCCCATGAGAGGCCTAGGGCATCCCAAGTACTATTTATAAAATTCAGCTGGGATACTATGGGGGCAGTGACTTACCCTTGTTTGTCTGACAAACAGCTTCCATATCTCTTCAAGGGATGAGGGGTTTAATTCACCCTTAGGTCTCCACCCAGGCAAGGCTTTTCCACTCCCTGGAGGAAGTCCTCTGGGTCACCCTCAGGTGGTACCTGGATAATGTACATGAGAGAGTAAAAACCCTGAAATCCTCATTTATTTCTTTCTGGTCAAAGTATAAGAGCCATCTGGTTTACCCATCTTGAGTATTGCCCTTTCCGCTTGCTTGTGTTTCACTAATCTGGTCAACCACTTGCTTGACTTGTCCCATTCAAAGTGTTTGTAGATTTTGTAACCACTAGGTCTCATTCATTTCCAGGAAACAATCTCCTGTAATTTCTCCTTTAATAATTTTAAATCTTGTATTAGTTGTGTCTGGGGTTGAGCCATGGCTTTCCTCTCCAGCTCCTGAATGTCATGTGTGAGTTGATCTTCCTTCTTAAGGGATTGTCATATTTTGTATGCTGCATAGGAAATTGTTTCCCCACATATGAAAGCATTTAAGGCATCCCACACAAAATTTATACGTGTCCCCTTACCCTTGTTGAGGTCAATAAATTCTGTAATTTTCCCAGTTATATAATTAATATAGTAACTTTCTAAGAGCATAATGGAATCAAATCTCCACTGAGGTCCTATGGGAGGCTGTGACCCCACTGACAAGTTTAACTGCAGGGGAGCATGGTTTGATATTAGTGTGGGCCCGTATATTGCCCTCTTGCCCTCTGTCACCATATGGGGGATACAGAGATGTAGTCCAGCCTAGTGTAGACTCGATATGAGTGGGAGTAAAAGGAGTATTCCCTGTCACCAGGTTGAGAGTGCCTCCAAGCTTCGACCATTGCCCTCCTTGCTATGTGTTCCTGCAATGCAGCTACACTTTCAGGATACGGTTTTGTTTTATTCCCCGAGTGATCCAACCTGAGATCAAGGTAGGTATTGATGTCTCCCCCAGTACCAAGTTGTCCTGGTAAGGGGCTATGGTCACTCCCAAGTGGGTGAAGAAGTCTGGGGAGTCGAAGTTCGGGCCATAGATTCAGTCAAAGGTGGTCACCCTGCCTCCCAAGTTCACCTCAGCTATAGCATATCTGCCCTGGGAGTCCACCTCAAAGATTTTCACCTTATGTGGGAGACCAGGATGTATCCAAATGGCCACCCCCCTAGCCCTAGAGGTGAAGGGTGCCACCAGGAATATTCCCCCACATGAATGGGAGAGTTTATCTTCCTCTTCCCTTATGAGATGAATTTCCTGGAGTAGTACCACATCACCCCTTATTTTCTTAATATAGGACCTCACCCTTTTTCTTTTAACTACAGTTTTCAATCCATTGACATTCCTTGATAATATTGTTAAGTCTGCCATTTCTTCAATGTCATAATATGTAGAGCTTCATCCACTGGGTAGTACCTTAGTATAAAAATTATGGGATCAAGGCATTGTCCAAACAGTCCACAATTTTTGATTTTTAACATTTCGCCACCATTAGAATCTCCCTCCCCCTTCCTCCCTGTCCCTTTACAAACCTGAATTTCTTTAAACAATGTACTGCCCAAACTATTCCCTAAGACCCCCTTGTCTAGGGTAGCTCTCTCTACAGAAGTATACCCCCCCTTCCCCATACCTATAGGTATCCCTGCCCCTTCTCCTTTGCTTCCCCTGGTGTTCCTCCCCTCTCTCGCTCAATCGCTTGGAGTTCCTTTTTTTCCCAAATCTGTGTCCCCCCAGAATCTCAAAAAATCCATCATCCTCTACTCCGTGTGGAGTGAGCTTCCAAATCTACTACACTAAAAAAAGCTATAGTATAATGTTCATTACTTCCTATTTACTACATATAAGGGTGCAAGTGGGGGAAGAGACCCATGACCGGTGGACTCCACCTGTGACAGGCTGGCGTGAGAAAAGAATTGCCTCCTCTTCTATCATCCTAATGGTCATCCCTCCTGTTCACAGAGCGGGGCAGTGCCAAGAATGAGAGCCCCCCAGCACCCAGACCAGCATGGTACAAGGCCCCCCTCTGAATTAAAATGCTTCCTATAGATTACCATGTTAGTGCTACCTAAATTAGAATCCATAACCCCGATTGTGCCACTGAGAACTATGGCTCTCTATCAGGGAGGTTCCATCTTGTCAGTGTGTAGAAAAATCTCTCGCCAGTGCTCCTCCCCCCCATGGGTTGCTGCCTTGTATGTCTCTCCCAAGTCCCCCCCCCAATTACCTGGCATAACAAACAAGGGCCACCATGGTTTGAGCATGCCAGAAAGGCTGTCCTGGTGTGCTTTCCCCATTTAAAAATAGAGTAGGCGGGAGCCCAGTCCAGAGCCCCGGCCAGCAGTACAAACATGAAGTCAGTAGCATTGCCCCCTCCCTCCAAGAGGGGGAGCAACCGTGTCTTATATTGCCCCAGTGGGGTGCCACCCAGATGGTCACCACACCAACCCTCACCACCAGTGACCAAGCAATTCTCACCCTAGTCCGCTTAGTGCCATCACAAGGGTGTAACTATTCCACTGCTCGAAAAATAACCAAAGAAACACTTACAACAAGCCAAGTAAATCTCAAGTAAAGTTCAAGGCCCGGAATGATTAGGCCCAAAATTAAACACGTATTCAAATGAGTCCAGACATCCCTATGAGGGGAGAACGTGGTGTGTTTAAAGTGAGAGTGCATTCCCGGTGAAGAGGGTGGGTTAGCTCTGGGATCCACTCAGGCCCGCCCTAATAGGCCTCCAACCCTGGAGTTGTGTGCTGAGATGGTCCACTCCCCAAAACCCCCTTCCCTAGAAACTATAATGCCAGAACATATCAAAACAGAACTCAGTCACCAGAGTCAATCTCCATTTCTCTCCACACACTCCTCAGCATTGCACTTCTGCAGCCCTCTCACATATTCCATGGTGGCCCCTGGGTTGGTTAAAGCTCTCTGCCTGCTTCCTGGGTGATGCACAATAAGCCTTAATAGAAAGGCCATCATAAAGGGACAATTCAGGTCGTGGAGCCTTTTTTTAACATCAGCAAAGGCTTGTCTTTACTCTGCAGCGGACGGAGAAATCTGGAAAGATACTGACCCTGGAGCCTGTATTAAAATGGTTGTTTTTTAGGGCTGCTGTTAAGATTGCCTGGTAGTCCTGAAAGCAGAAGAATTTGACCAGGAGGTGTCTCGGTCTCTGTTCTGGAGGTGGTCATTGGCCAGGAGAATGGTGAGCCCTCTGGATTTCTAGGATAATACCTAGTGTTAATTGCAAGTGTTGTTTTAGCCAGTCTTTGATGAAAATCAGACAGTCTATCCCCTCTAATCCCTCCAGGAGGCCCACAATCCTTATATTATACCACTGTTCTCTATTTTCGTGGTCATCCATTATTTGTTTTAGTATCTCAATATCTTTTAGTGCTTGTTGGAGGTATGTAAATAATCTGGTCATAGCATCCTCCTGATTGCTGATTCGGGCGTCGGTCTCTGTAATGCATGTTACATGGGCTTCCACGGCCTCGGCGGTAGTATTGACTAACTGTTGCAAATGCTGAATTTGTGCAGTCATGTTGTCAAATCCAGACTGCATCCGTGTGCCCAGTTCATATTAAGTCTCAAAGTAATCTCTCTAAGTTCTAATATTCTGAGTCCATGGTTGTGCTCTCAGCCCCTCCACCGGGTTCCTTCAGTGACTCTTGAGCCCGGGCTGGAGAGCTGCTAGGAGAATCAGTAGGCCACAAGTCTGTTGCTGAGCTAGAGGTCTGAGAAAATCTCAGTTTTGCTTGCTTTTTTTGCAGATTTAGATGCGATAGACATTGGAGCTTCACTATTTATTAAAATAAGCAGCTTTTAGAAGGTTGTGCCTCAGGATATTTCTGATTTTAAGTGGATTTGGGCAGAGCTCTCCTAATACACCTCCATTCAGCTCCTCAGCTAGGCCATGCCCCCCAAATAACTAATAATAACAGTAAACTTGGTTCGCAGCATTTAACAGTAAAAGCAGCTCTGCATGACTGCTAAACTAAATGATAAACTGATTGGCTGCTAAAATACTACTAAGGAACTCAAGTTTTGCAGTCAGAAGGTCATCTGCATGCTAATATACCGTTAATATAGCAGCCTCTTGGATAAAGGAATTTAATGCACACTCGAGGCGTGTGATGCCCAGTGCACTACACACAGTGCTAGGTAAGGGACAGGCTTCAACCATGGAAAGGATGAATTACAGGAGGCGTTTTCACAGAAAAATATAAAAGCTGCTGGACATGATGACTCACAATATGCCTAGCATGTGAACACAAAGTTACATGTGGGGTTACATGCTGAAGGAAAATTTATCTTATAAAAGTGATATTAGCTGATAAGAATGGAGGATTTTGTATAAATGTTTTATAAGAATAAATTGGGGAGTGAGCTGGATGTCATTATCTACCTAGGGACAAATGACCTGGCTGGGAATGGGATCAGAGCAGTGCAACAGGAGTTTGTGGAGGTGAGGAGGGGCCTTAGACAAGTAGCACAAATGGTAACTTTCTCAGAAGTGCTACCTGTCTATGGTATGGATGAATGGATGAGGCTAGGGTACTCCGCACCATTAAATTCAATGACTGATTGAAAAACTGATGTAGAGCTCAGGGATTTGGCTTCACTGGGGACTGGGGCTCCACCTGGAGGGATCCAGGCCTATAGCAGAATGATGGCTGCATCTGTCCGGGAGGGGAAACAGAATCCTAGGTGATAGGTTTAAATGCTTCATTGGCAAGCATTTAATCTAGCTGGGGGGCACTGAAAAGGAGACGGGAAATCCTAGCCCCCCCCAAAAAAAATCAGGAGTAGTTAGTGAGGCAAACACCAAGATAGAGCAGTCAATAGTTCAAGTTAAGTTCAAGTTCAAGCTTATTGCAGGAAAACTCCATAAAGCAAGCTCATTCAGAAAGTCCTTTGACACAGACAGGTAGTTACAGATGGCATAATGGAAAAAACAGTACAAATTCAAATACAGAATTATGGGCAAGCATTAACATGTTGCATAAAAATTACAATGCCATAGAAAATACAAGTACAGAAAAAAGGTACAAAGTGGTTTTTGAGTATCAAGGCAGCTAATTTCTAGGTAAGTAAGAGGAAGCAGTGGGCTAGGGTTAGAGCAGTGAACTGAGATTTAGAAGCAGCTGCAAGTATCTTTTATTTTGCTGCAGCCAACCTTTTAAATAGGCCGACAGGGACAGTACCAGGAAGCTTCAGTATGCCTTGGAGCTGGTTCCAGATAGTTGGAGTACGCTGATATTGCCAGCTTGCCAAGTGAGGTGCGAGGTCTTGATACATCGAGGAGGAGGAGGAGGTCATTTTTCCTAAGAGGCTAGGTGCTATGAGAAATACGGAAAAGGGTTGTGAGATAGTTAGAGAACTTTTCAGGAGTAGCTAAGAGTACAGATACCAGCATGAAGCATTCGTCTGGTTGAGGTGATGTCCAGCCAGCGCTAGGTACAAATTGCAATAGTGGGTTTGGCAGGGTAGGTTTGTCATGAACTGTATGGCGCAGTGGTAGAGGACATCCAGTTTGTTGAGTCCTGAGGCCGTTGTGGAGGAATAGATTAGAGCTCCATAGTCGAGTAGTGGCAAGAAAGTGGCCTGGACCAGCCTAGTTCTGGTATCTGATGGAAGAGGGACTTGTTACAGAAGAAGTAACCTAGCCTAATTTTTAACCTCTTTGCCAGATCACGTCCAGGTGGACATGAAAGAGAAAGCTTGTTGTCGAGCCACATACCAAGATATTTAGATTTGGAGTGATTTCAAGGGGTTCACCTAGGGAGGTAGTGATGAATTCTTTGTCGTGTTTGCATGGGAAGTGGAGGTGGTGTTTGGGTCAAAAATCATGGCCTTAGTTTTCTTGGCATTGAAGAGTTGTTTGGCATTGATTAGGTTGATTTCTAGTTGTGCAAAGTCGGCTTGGAGTACATCCTCACTTCAGCCAGTGTAGGGCCTGATGTATACAGTACAGTATCATCAGCAAAGAAATGCAGATGGGATTGGGATATATGGCGTCAAGGCTATTGATGTACAGGAGAAGAGGATGGGACCTAATATGGAGCCTTGCGGACTCCTGACAACTGGGAGGGATGAAGAAAAGAGGCCACCAACTTTTACTTTCTGGGTCCTTCCAGATAGGTAGCTGGTAAACCACTGGGCAGCAAGGAGGGTGGTGCCTACTTTTATTAGGCTTGAGACTAACAGATTGTGGTCAACAGTGTCGAACGCTTTGCTGAGATCTAAAAATACTGCACCAGTAACCGGCATGATGGTCTGCATCTGTCCAGGAGGGGAACCAGGATCCTAGGTGATAGGTTTAAATGATAGTGAGATGGGCAGGGGTATATGGAGAATGACAAAGGCAATAAGGACAGGGATGGGGCAAACAGGAATAAGGCCATCAAAAAATGGAGGGTAATTAGGTACCAATACCGTAGTCTAGGTAAAAAGCTCCCTGAACTGGTGGCCTTGATGGAAGAGGATGTCTGGATATTGTGGCAGTCACAGAAACATGGTACACAAAGAACCATGACTGGGATGTCAACATACCAGGTACACAATCTACAGGAGGGACAGGGAGGGTAGAAGAGGAGGAGGAGTATCTCTATGTAAGGAAAGGGATCAAAGAAAATGGAACTAAAAGGTAAACAGGGAGGAGAGGAGGCAGTGTTGGTCACCCTGGAGACTGGAAATGGCACCACAATCTGCACAGGGTTGTATACAGACCCCCATCTCAGGGGAGAAATTGGATAAAAATGATAGAAGGCATACTTAGGATGGCAGAGAAAGGAGATATTGCTGATGAAACCTGAATATGCCAGATGTTAACTGGAGTACCTTTGCTGCAGCCACATCCAAAGCAGGACCATTCTTGATGCCCTTCTGGGGCATGCCTCAGACAACTAGTTTGGAACCCTCTCGGAATGGAGCAATCTTAGACCTGGTACTCTCAAAAGGGACAGTGAGAGGATCTCAGATCTAGAAGTGGATAGCCATTTGGGAACACGTAACCACCAAACAGTGTGGTTCACGATAAACTTAGATGTAGAGTCAAGCCAAACAAAAGTGAAGGTACTGGACTTCAGGAGGGTTGATTTTGTCAAAATGGGAGATTGCCTCAGAAAAGCACTAGCAAACAAGCAAGAAGGTGTGATGGAACAACAATGGCGAAACATCAAAACTGCCATCACAGAGGCAACAAGCCTTTGTGTGAAGCAGATAAATAAATCAAAATGAAAGAAAGAAACACTATGGTTATCAAAAGAAGTGGCAGGAAAGGTTAGGGAGAAAAAGACTGCATTCAGGAAGTATAAGGAAACACAGAAGGAGCAGGACAGAGAGCTGTATCAGCTAAAGCAGAAGAAAGTGGGAAAGGCAGTCAGAATAGCAAAGGCCCAAACCAAGGAAAAGATAGCCAACTCGGTTAAGAAGGGGGATAAAGCCTTTTGTAGGTATATTAGGGAGCAAAGAAAGACTAATGCAGAGATACTGAGTCTGAATAAAGAGGAGGGTGGTTGGGCAGAGAGGGAAAGTGAAAAGCAGGGATACTGAATGAATACTTCTGCTCAGTATTCACAAAGGAGGAGCAGGGGGAGGTACCTAATCCAGTCAATAGAAACACTCTGGATGGGGGGGGGGGTTGATATCAGTCCTTTCACAGAAGAAAGGGTTCTGAAAGAACCCTAAAACTGAAGGTGGATAAAGCAATGGGGCCTGATTGGATTCACCCCAAAATTCTAAAGAACTAAGGGAGAACTAGCAATACCACTGACTGCACTTTTAATAAATCATGGGATGATGGTGTGGTACCTAAGGACTGGAGGAGGGTGGATGATGATTCCCCTTCATCAAAAGTGGGAAAAAGACAGAGGCAGGAAACTACAGACCTGTCAGTTTGACCTCAGTGGCAGGAAAATGATGGAATCACTTCTGAAGGAAAGAATTGTTGAGTACCAAGAGTCCAGTGGGGCACAGTACCCAAGGCAGCATTGATTCACAGCAGAAAGGTCATGTCAGATGAATCTTATATTTTTCTTTGACTGGGTGACCAAAGTAGTAGATCAGGGACAAGCTGTGGACATGGCCTACCTAGACTTTAGCAAGGCATTTGACACAGTGCTACTCAAAAGAGTAACAAACAAATTTGCCAGCTTGGGAGTGGGTCCCAGGGTGGTAGGCTGGACAAAACATTGGCTGGACAACAGGACACAGAGGGTAACAGTAAACGGAGACCAAAGTGAAGAAAAGGGGTTACTAATCGGTACCACGGGTTCAGTACTAGGGCTGGTCCTTTTTAATGTCTTTATAAGTGACATTGCAGAAGGACTGGAAGGAAAAGTATGTCTCTTTGCAGATGGCACAAAGATCTGGAGCAGGTTGATACACAAGGAGCAGTGGAAAGGATGAGAAGGGACTTGGCAAGGTTGGAGGAATGGTCAAATGTATGGCATCTTAGATTCAATGCAAAGAAGTGTGAAGTAATGCACCTGGGAAACAAAAACCCAGGGGAAGAGTACACAATGGGGAGGGGTGAGATACTGACAACAACAGAAATGGAAAGGGTCCTGGGGATAGTCATATCAGATGACCTAAAGGTGGGCAAGCAAGGTGAGAAGGAATAAGGAGGGCTGGGGGGATACTGGGATGCATAGGGAGAGGGATTACCAGTAGAAAACAGGAAGTTGTTGTCCCACTGTACAGACAGTTGGTAAGACCACATCTAGGGTACTGTGTGCAGTTCTGGAGACCCATCTCTGCAAAGACATAGACAGGGTGGAGGCTGTCCAGAGGAGAGCAGTAAAATGGTGCAGGGTCTGCACCAGAAACATACAAAAGAAATACTAAAGGAACTTAATATGTATAGCCCCGAGGAAAGTACAGAGGAGGGGTGACATGATAGAAACTTTCAAGTACCTCAAGAGAAACAACAAAGTCCAAGAGGGTAGCATCTTTCAGAAAAAGAGATGTGCAAGAACAAGGTGGCACACTTTGAAGATAGAGGGTGGATGGCTCAGAGGTAATATGAGGAAGTATTTCTTCACAGAGAGGTTGTGCAACTGACACAGCCTTCCATTTTCCACCATGCCTGTCCACTGACTGAGCTGTCAATGCACGTGTACTGTATACAATATGTGCAACCGACTGACAGCTCAGTGAGTTAGCTGTCAGTCAAGGAGCGCATACTGTATACAGTACACTCTCATTGACAGCTCGGTCAGTGGCCAGTCGAGGTGGAGAGCAGAGGGCTGTCCTGGTCACCGGCTCAGGGATGGGATTGGGGGGGGCAGCATGGTTGGGCACTATCTGCTGGGATGATGGGTCCACTAGCCACCAGGGAAAGATTTAGATTGTATCTGACAAGCTGATCAGGGATAAGGAGGGGAGTCCAACAGACTACCAGGGAAGCATTCATTGTATTGAAAGGGGAGATAGGGGATAGGGAGAGGGGTCCACTAGACTACCAGGTAAGCATTCATTGTATTGCAAGGGGAGATTGGGGATAGGGAGGGCTATATGCTGGACCTCCTGGGAATGGTTTCTCTGTCCAATACAGTGGATCAGGAAGGGGTGGGGAAACACTGGACATCAGGAAAGTGGTGTTGATTGTGTCAGGTGGATAATCGGGTGAGGGGAGGGACCATTGGGCACCAGGGAATACTATTGTAGCCATCAGGCACAGGTGCAGGGTGGAACCACAAGACAAAGATTTTTGTTTTTGTTTTTTTACATTGGGCGGCGATTGATTGGTGGAGGCACCAATAAACACCAGGAATTCATATTTAACTTTGGAACAGCGAATTGGCGGGGTGGGAGAACAACTGGATACCAGAGAAACACTGATGTTTCATATCTGAGATGGTGATGGGGGGCCACCACTAGCAACAGGGAAATTTAATTTCTAACTTTGGGCTGGCGATGAATGGGGGGTGGGGTGGGGGACAACACTAGACACCAGGGAGATGTTCATACTTCAGGACAGCAACTGGCAGGGAGTGGGACCACTGGACACTGGGTAAGCTTTCAGTTTTTACCTTGGGGATAGTGATCAGTGGGGTGGGTAGGCATCACTAGACACATTAATATTCAAGCAACAGGGAAAAACTGATGGAAGATCCTCAAAACTGATAAGCTCAGGAAAAGAAAAAATATATATAATATATATATATAATATATATATGTGTTTGTGGTTACGCCACTATAGTTTTGGGTTCAGCGGTCAGTTACATACTAAGTCAAAAGTTTGGACGTTAATAACTTTGGACCGTTCAATGGATTTGCCTGAAATTTATGTGTGTGGTAGGGGCATGGTAGATCTCTTGATCTACCAAATTGCATTTTAGTCAGACTTACGCTTTGAGTACAAAGCGCTGAAAATGCAAATTTTTCCATTTTTGGGATTTGGCGGGGCCTGCACAGCCGTCATGTGGCATGCTGCTCTGTGAGATGGCTCATTTGAAAAGCTTTGGTGGCAAAACATGCCACTTTTCATTTGGTGAAAACATATTATGGCATTTAAAAGTTATACTAATTTTAAGTTCCATTATAAGTCAATGGGAAAATTTATATGTCTGTTTGCGAACAAAGAATGGGATTTTGTCCATCTGGTCCCACCTGGCGATCAAAGAATTTGCAGCCTCATGGTTCAAGAATCTTTGTCCTGAAGATTTTCAAATTCTTTGATCACGGGTCCATCCTTTATTGCAATTTCGATCGGGAAGCCCGAGCAAAACCCACCCTTAGATAACTTTCTAGGGCACCCCTGGGCTACAAAAATCTATTTTGAAATCTGGCCATCTCGTCCCTTGCTCTTTGTTCATGAGTGAGCAATTTCTTTGATCATGAGCCTTCAAATTCTTTGATCGTAAGATTCTTTGATCGCAATCATGCATCGCGAACGAGGGACGAGATGGCCAGATAAAAGAAATCAATTTTCTCAACTCAGGGGGTCCTAGGAAGACAAATGAGGGTGGGTTTTACTTAGGGGGATTCATTCTGATGAACCATGGTGGTGGTTTACTGCAGTTCTTTGAATTTTGTAAATTACACACATTTTTATTCTTTGGTCGTGACCCTGCCGACAACCCCAACACACACCCCGATGCCTGTTGGTGGAGATGAGCTGGGGGTGGTGTGCAAGGGATGGGACCCCTAAAATCTAATTTCCTCACTTTTTTTGCTGTAGAAGAACCCTAACTGATGCATTAACAAAGTTTTTTGCATTATATATATATATATATATATATATATATATATACACACACACACACACACATATATACATACATACATTTTGTTTTAGCAGATGGAACAGTGCACAGTTCATCCTGAAGAATGCAATGTACCAGCACTGTAAAATGAAAATATGCAGTGTGGTGCTTGCAAAAACAGCACCAAAAGATCGAAGGGTCTCACAAAACAAACTGGAGATGACTCAACTGTAACGTGGGGAAAAATAAAGAAAAAAAAGAAGAGAAGCGATTTGACAAATGATGAGCACTTGGGCTTGTGAGGGGAATGGGTACCTTTTTGGGAAATCATTTCACAGAGCATTGACAGTAGTACACAGGACACAAAGCTGTAACAGTAGCAGAAAACACTTGCCAGTGTGACTCAGTTGGTAGGACATCTGTCTCTGAATCAGAAGAGCATGGAGTTGGCTGTCAAGGGACCCACAGTCTGAGGTCATTCATTTCACTTTTAAGTGTCAGGTAGTGTTGCACAGAGACAGCAGAAATGCCAGTAGCAGTGAGTACTTTTCGCTGTATTATGTGGTGACAACTGTTTTGCGTGCAAAACCAATGAGAAGTGTGTCTTTTTTTCCAGGTTACATCCGCTCTGCTGAGCCAACTGCAGTGCCCCAGTGAATTCCAGCTCAAAGCATCAAGCCCCTGACAAAAAAAGTAAAAAATAAGCAGAACCCAATCAGTCTTGTGGGGGAGGGAGCAGTCTTCCCTTCGTCAGTACCTCCAAGTTTGAGGAAGCAGAAGGAAGCCCAAACCAAAAGCCAAGAAGAGCAGAATAATGCTTGCTTAAATAAGGATTGATTGATTGATTGATTGACTGATTGATATTGGGGAGTGAGGCCGGCAAATGTTGCTGATTGGTTGGTGATTGTGGAGTGTCAGCACAAATCACATCTTATTAACCCTAGATGGCCTAGATGGCCAGTAGTAACAGCAGCAACCCATGTGTGCTAGTGGGAACTCTTGTGGGCTAGTTGCACAGCATGAATAAAATAATTTAGCATTTGTGCTCCAGGGTGCTAGAGTTGTACCATGCGGGGCAGTAACTTACAGGAGCACATCAATTCGCTGTCGTCATTTCGTTGCCCGAAAACTCACTCCCAACCGTTTGCCCCCATCAGTTTCGCTCCCCATCTAACTCGCTCTGCATCAGTTAGCTCCTACAGTAACAGACTTAGTGATTCAAGCAAAAACTGAGTATGTGAGCACTAAATTGAAGTTATGTCTATTAGCCTGCAAGTAAAATCACACAGGGATGTTCAGTGCCTGCAAACAGTAACATACTTAGCAAGTAGGGTTTCTTTTAGAAAAAATACAGCATGTCATTATCTGCTTTGTGTTTCAGTGCCTGAGTTCGAATATGTCACTGACATGCAACTATTAAAACTAGGTCTGTTTGTTCTGTTCAGTGTCACAACCATGGCAAATGAGATTAATTCAGTGTCTGATCATCAGCAACCATGGTAACCAACATTAGTTCAGTGACTGCAGCAACCATGCACTGGTATTGATCATAAATATTTAAAAAATCATCTTTATTCAAGGTAACCTTTAAAAATTCATGTTTGTAAGGGAGAGGGGGGAAGGAGGTTTAATATTGGAAACAGTGAGCCGCACCTCAAATGAACTCCCCAGTCGACCGTTCTGCGCATTTCCCAAGGACCATCTCCAACCGTGTTGCATTCTCCTTATAAATCCTCTTTGGCTCACTTTGTGCATTTCCTGCAATGATCTGCTCAATGTCAGCATCGTGTTTCCTTTGAATACCCTTTAGACCATCTATAAACTTCCAGATCGTTGGGTGATTCATGCACAAAATTGATTGCATCCCTCTATGAAAGACCTCAACAGAGTTATTTGTTTTAGCCCTTTTTTTCTGCAACTGTGTCACTATGATTCCACAGCGATATTGGGTAGTGCGGTTATTGGCACCCAGTGCCATGTCTATTCCTCCGCCCGATCCAGGTGTCCTCAAAATAGTCAATTATGGGTTCTAATTCAGAAGGAAATACATTTAATGTTTCATCTGTTATTTCCTTGAACCCGAGACAACCTGGTCGGGTGGATAAAAGACAAGTGTAGGCAGATAGCGGCACCTCAAACTAAATTCACTGTCCTTTGCATATTTTTGCCCCAGTCCTTCTCTTGAATTTTCTTTACACATTGTAAAAGTGGAAGAAACAGCCTGCTAGGCTACCATTGAGGAACATGTTACCAAATGCCTGAATTGTGGCTCTTTTCAAAATCTGTCATAATGACATCAGGGTCAAGGACGAGGTTGATTAATTTTAGTGCATTTACAACTTTTTCACAGTGCTCCGCCGCTTCCTGGCAGCAGTGCAAATATTGCTGTTTTAGACTGCCAAACCTCTCTCCTAGGATAACAAACATTTGATAAAACCAGGGGGCAATGCTGAAGGTGCCATCAGCAAACCACTGTTTGCAATGTTCGTGGTACTGCAGATTTGCTTCCGTTCTTGTAATGCTTGGTTAATCAATAAAATACATTAAATAACAAAAAAATGTATACATGTTCTATAATAATTGGATATTTCTTTAGTGTTAACTACCTATTAACTGTAATTCGTGGTTAATCAATAAAATACATTAAATTAAAAAAAAAAAAAAAAAGATTTGCTTCTGTTCCAAACACAAGGATTCACTCATTGCCATGACCACTGTCACATAACAGGAAATTAATGTCATGTCCTTTGCTACTTTTAAATGTTTTGTAGTACTCTGGCAATGACAGCTCTGTTAAGTATGGGGATTGGGGGGGCACTGTGCACACATACATGTTGTATGGTCCTCTTAATGTTTTTGTCCACCATAGTTCCCTGTGTTGCCAAGGAAACATGCTCCTTTGAATGAAGCAGGACTTGCACAGTTGTGTCCTGTGTACATGCTGCATGCTGTTAGGCAGCATTTAATGCCTCTGCCCGCTCCACTGCGGTGGGGTCTGCTGCATGAGAGTGCTGACTGAAAGTGCTGATTATTAGAGGGTCATTATAGCTTTTAGTATGTACTCTGGCATTGCAAGTTTTTTCTTTTTTTACTGCAAGCTCACATTGCCAGATAGATTTTCTGTTGAAGCCGCACTTATGGAGTGTGTACATGTAGTTCTCAGAGTTCACCAGCTTTTTCTTTCTATGCTTGGACAACACAAACTGCCCTACCATTTTTAGATCTGACAGTTTGTGTGAGGATGAGGCTGCCTGTTTTCATAAATTTGTCTGAATGCTGATTGGTAGATGCATTGAACAGCTGAAGGCAGCTTAATGTTAATGCTAATACTGCAACCATTACTTTTCTATGCTGGGAATTAAATCTATATCAGTACTGGGAGAAAAATAACTGAGAGTTGGAGTGACAGGAGCAAATTGACAAGGGAGATAATCGTCGGGAGGCGTATTTAGCGGAACAAGTTGACAGAAGTGATTGTCATAGACCCATAATTTACATATCCCTGTTGGGCTATTGCATGGTCCCTAGGGAAGGGTGGTTCATGATACTGTGACAGGCTCTGCAGCCTATCCCTCCCCCGCTCTTCTGGTCCCCGCCATCTTTAGTGCATCTGTCCACCCGCTATGCCTAACCACACAACCAGGCCTGGAGCCTACCTTCAACCAGCCAATCCCAAGAACTCATGCCTTCCACCCCCTTGGAGTCCCCAGCCTGTGGTGTCAGTACCTTCCCCACACATCCATGGGCACCCAAGAGTACGGAGGGTTTTCCAGCATTACACCCAAGCCTGAATTGCACCTGTTGTCTCCACCGAGTGCCTCGCACATTTCTCAATGGTTATGGCTAGTTCCCATACTCGTAGTCGTAAGGGATCCATGTCATGTGATTCACATGCAGTGAACGTCTCCAATGGGAGTGCTGGAGCACCACAGCATAGCGCTGAAAAGAAGACCGCTCTCATGCCTGCAGCTTGTCCACCAGCCAGCAACCAAAACCTTGGTCTCCTCCCTCCAGCTGCTTTTTCACGGATTGCGATGGTGAGTCGGCGGCAGCACCATCAGTCTGGCACTGTCAGCCCGGAACTGGTATTTTAATTATAAAAGTTTATTTTCTGGGCTTATCAAGTATGGCCACAGCCATTATTGGGGTCAGGAATACTGATATGCAATTGAATTCAAATTTATTTAAATTGAGCTATTGAGCTCCAGCAAGGGAGCAGAAGGCGAGAGTGGTATGAACATTTATGTAAACTGAGATCCAGCGCCAGAGCATAGGGTATGGGTAGCCATATTCTAAGTTATTTAAATTCATTAGAACTGTATAGTAAATTCCACCACGGAAGCATAAGGCAATAGGTTCTGAATAACATTAAAAAAAAGGCAGGAAAACACCAGCAAGAAGAAAGGGAAGGGCAAACCCCAGTTTCAAGCAAGTTAGCCAGATGAGCTACAAGGGCTAGCAAGCCCCAAAGCTTGATTTTTTTTAATTTTACAATAAGAGAGCCAGACAGGGCAAATAAAGCAAGCCCTATTTAAAAACATTAGCCAAGCTAGCCATTTGGGCTACCGACTAAGGGCTAAGTAGCCTAAAAGCTATCTGTTTTATTTTATTCATAAAAATTACCAAGGGGGCTTTATAGGGGAACCAACCCCCCAGACTGTAAAGGGAGAGTGCCCCAAAATGGTAAAGGTGGCTAGTAGCCAAGTGGACACCAGTAGCCAAGCTAAGCCTAGTGAGTATACATTGTATAATTCTGATAATTTTAAGAGTGCACTACAGTGTCCAACTCCAGCCAGGAGCAAGTGGAAGGAATGGATCAGACAGCTAGCCACCCCAGCCCAGCAGCATAGTTGCCATAGCCTAGCCAAAAGCTATTACCTGAATAACTGACCCATAGTCCCCAAGCAAGGGAGGGACATTTAATTAGCTTGGGATCCCTAGCATGTACTGTAGATTAGCCAAATTGCCCTCAGTCAACAGAGTAATCCTTCTGTTAAGATCTTTGAACCCATACCAGTGGGAAGGAGGACATACCTTGTCTTTCCCACTTAAGAGACCCATTTTCTTCCACTTTGACCAGCCCTTGGACCACAACTAGCATCCCCTACCTACATCTCGCATCTCTGCCCACCCTGACCAGTAATTCAAACCCAGGCCCATCTTCCACACCTACATTCTACCTGTCCCCCCACCCTGAACCAACCCTGGGACTGCTGGGCTGGCCTGTCTCACCTATGTCCCCATGGTATCCCCACATGGACCAGCCCTGGAATGACCAGCATGGCCTCCCATGTCTTCGTTTCCATTGTCCACCTACTTGGAGCAGCCTTGGGAGCACTGGATCTGTCTCCATCACCTATATATTTCTTTTTTACTGTGCTATGTATGTACTACTCCTTTATACTATGAACTTATGTACTGTGTTGTTTCCACCTTTTGGCCTGGGTCATGACTGAAAATGGTCTTTGTATCAGTGCACCTACTTGGTTACCAAAGACATAAATAAAATAAATAAAGAAACATCCTCTATGTCCCTTTGTGGATCAGTGTTGGGATACAAGGTCAAGCTTTACCTGGCAACATCTCTTTTTGCTCACCTAGACTATCCTTGGGAACCCATACTGGTCCCACCTATGTTACCATGTTCCTTCACTAAAATAATCCCTTGGACTACCAGATTAGCCTTCTGCATCTAGGACTCCCCTGCCTGCCCACTCATCCCCACCCTAGAACTCCTGGACCAGCTTTTTCCACCTATGGCCCCATGTTCCTCCACTTCAACCAGCCCCAAGATCACTATGCTGGCTTCTCCTATTTCAGTCCCTCCTATACCCTCACCTAGACCAGCTCTGGAATCTGAGACTGGCATTACCCAACTACTGTATGTCTTTCTTTCTGCCCACCAGGACCATCCCCTGCAAACGCTAGACAAGTATTTGATGCCAACCTCCAGACTCATCTCCCACAATGTCAAACCCTTGAACCCCAGACAGGTGTCCAAAACTCACCTCTGCTGCATGCAGGACCAGACATTGGACCCATGGATGGGTGTCTAACACACACCTTTTCCTTATTTTACACTCAGACAAGCCATAGGACTCATATACAAGGGTCACACACTCATCTGCGCTCCCTTCTCCCACCTGAACACCCCTAGGACCATGGAATTTCAAATTGAAACCCACCTGCACACACTTCTACAACTCATACCATCCTTAGTACCTTCAAACAGGTTTCAGATGCTTATATGTACCTTCATCTCCCACTTGGACTATCACCTGCACCTTCTTCCCCCAACCAGATCATTCCTAAAACCCCAGAACCAGGATTCCATCTTCCATGCTCAGCCTCCTACAGATCACCCATGGGACCTCCCCAGAGCCTTGTTACCCATTTGAATCACCAAAGAGAATCCCTGGACCAGGCTTTCAAAGCTATGGCCCCCCTCTCCCCCCTACTTGGACCTCCCAGGGGCCCCACGTGCCAGACTCCACCACATACATTGTAATGGCAATGGGCACACTGTTGCAGTCAGCCCACCAAATATAAATTATGTTGGGGGGGTCTTAACTGAGTTTTAGGAAGCCAGATGTAGGAGTCTCAAAGGGATGTTGTCTTCTGTACCTGTAAAAAAAATAAGAGAAAGTGAGGTCACAAAATATACGTAGCTTTTAATGGGTAAATATGTTGGAAAGGACAGGTTAGGCACAGAAGTATACTTATTTGATGGGGAAGGATTCTGCATCCTGTCAGAACTGTTAAATAAAAGAAAATAGGTTAATTGGAGAAAAAAAAACAGAAACAGAGCAGAAGCAGAAGCAGAGCAAAAAAGTAATTAAAAAAAAATTAAGAAAGCATTTCAGCAAATTTTACCTCAGTTGTGTGCAGCACAGGTGCTCATGGAGAGATATTTTCCAGCTCTGTGAAACTCTTTCAACATGGGTATCAATAAAATGTTTGCTTAATAAAATTTTGTGCCATTCATGTCACAATCTTCAATAACTATTTGTACTTTTTTTAGGTTGCTGTCCAGCATTGCACTGCTATGTTCTGTGAAATCTTTATACTGCTTCTGAATGCTAATAACTGATCATTTTTTGTACACTTTATTTAAAGTAGGACACATTCAGACATACCTTACCTCCCAACAAATGGGATGGTACTTCCATCTTCATAAGATACAGGTACATAATATGGTCCATTTCTTGTCAGACTTTCAGTAGAAGCTCAGCGGGTAATGATACAGGCAGGTAATGAAAGTTACTAAAAAAAGGATCAGAGTCATGCTTCCCTTAGGGTATTAGGCTACCCAAGCTAATATCCTGTGTCATTATGAAGCATATGGACATAATAAAAAGATAAATAGAAAATAACTAGTAAGGGATTGCCAATGGATCTTTCAATCTGTCAAAAGATAGGAACCAGTCTCTGAGAAGGGCTTGTTCAGGGGACCAAATATCCTTATAATTGTTGAGTTGCCCTCTGACTAGGTACTGTGTCTTTTCCAATTTCATTACTTGCATAAGGGACATAATCCAGGATGCTATTGTAGGGACCTGTGTGAGCCTCCAGTACAACGCCAACTCCTGCATTCCTACTACTATACCAATTCTCCATAGTAAATGGCCTCCCTAGGTTTCCAATTACCCAGTGTAGGGAGCCCCAACAAAATTTCCATTGGGTCTAATCTAGTGATATATTTAGGATTTTTGATAGGACATTGATTTTCCCACCCAAAACCTATAAACTTTAGGACACTCCCAGATCATATGAAATAAATCACCCACCTGGGTGGAGCATTTATGACAGCATGGGGATCTATTTTATCTGCTAGTTTAGGGGTGTGGTATGTGCTTAGAAAGAAGTTATATTGGATAGATCTCAAACGGTTATTAACTGAGCATTTTAAGATGTTTTTTGAGATTATCCTCCTGTACCCACCCCCAGTAAGTCCCTCTGGGTAGCTATCCTCTTTCCAGACCCTTTTGACTCTCACCATAGGGTCTGGTAGGCTCCTCAATAATATTCTGTAGCACCTATTTTGCGGCTTAAAACCCTTGGTGATGGATAATATTGTAAATAATTCCTCCAGTGGAGAGCGTTGCAGTGTTTGAGAGCCTTTGTGCAGTGACATCTCTCCCAGCACTTTGTTTCTGAGTCTAAGGAAAATAAAGTATTGGGATGTCTGTAGTTTAAAGCCCCTTTTTAAAACATCAAACTGGCATACCTCCCCTCCCTCCAGGATTTGGCTCAGCTGGAAAAGACCCAGTGTGTTTCATGCTCTGATACCTATGGCATCATTGTTGAATAGGCCCCCCCCAGCAGGAGCACCTCCTGGGTTGTATCGAGGGATAGACGTGGGATATGTCCTAGTAGTGAATGGGCCACTGCCCACACCCTCCAGGTTGCTCTGGTACAAGGATTGGAGATGTTAGAGGGGGTCTCCTCCCCCTGGGAATTGACAAATAAAGTATAGTAAAGTTGAGGATCTCCTCTACTCTCCATTTTCCTCCAGGTTCGGGTTTCCTCTTCGATTCTTAACGGATCCTGGATATGGGCTAACTGAGCGTCCATATAGTATAGACGCATGTTAGGTAGACTCAATCCCCCAAGCTGTCTGGAAGCCACAGTATCTCCTTCCTGATTCTAGGTTTCTTTCCTTGCCACAGCAGTTGTGTACATGCTCCCTCCATTGCCCTCAAATACTTCTGTGGGAGAGAAATTGGAATTGACTGAAAGAGGTAAAGTGACCGTGGTAGGATATACAGCTTGATTAAATTAACCTGTCCCATTAAGGTCAGGGGAAGGGCCCTCCAATTAGTGCATTCTACCTTAAGTTCCTGAATCAGAGCCTGTAATTAATTTGAATAATTTGAGAGAGTTTTCTCGGGAGCAAAATCCCCAGATATTTTATTTGCTTAGTTGGGTATATTGTGGTCCCATCTATCTCTATTGATGTTTTCCTTCCTCCCAGTGGGAGACACTTACTTTTATTCAAATTAATCTTGTGTCACGAGAGGGGTCCATACCTCTCAAAGATCCTGCCCAATGCTGGCAAGGCCTCACCAGGGTTATCCAGGAATAACAAAATGCCATCAGCGAACAAAGATATAACCTGGTTATCACTTCCCACCCTGCATCCTCGATAGCTCTGTCTCCCCGTATAGCATTCTCCAGTGTCTCTACAGTGAGAACATATAGCAACCCTGTCTGGTCCCTCTGGACAGTACGAAGGGGGCTGAAATAGTATTATTTGTTAATATCTGGGCTTGGGGGTTGGTATATAAGAATTTTATCCATTTGAGTAGGGGTTCCCCCAAATCAAACCTGTTCAGCACTGCAAACATGAAGGGCCACTCGACCCAATCAAATGCCTTTTTGGCATCTAGTGGAAGGAGTCCTCTATTGGTCCCCCCCCCTTACTCCATCTATGAATGACATTAATGGATCTGAGGGAGATTATGTTTAGCCTGCCATCCTTTAACAAATCTTCCTTGATCTATGTGCACTAGGCCTGGTAGGACCCTCTCCAACCTATTTGCCAAGATTTTGGCTAACATTTTATAGTCCGCATTAAGGAGAGATATAGGGCAGTAAGAACCACACTTGGCAGGATCCTTCCCTGGTATGGAGAGCACTATGATGGTGGCCAGCTTCTGGGAGTTTGGCATCTCTCCCTGTGCCAGAGCATTATCTAAGACTTCTCCCATGAGAGGGCCTAGGGCATGCCAAGTATATTTATAAAATTCAGCGGGGATACTGTCGGGGTCCGGTGACTTACCCTTGTTTGTCTGCCAAACAGCTTCCCATATCTCTTCAAGGGATAGGGGTGAGTTTAATTCATTCTTAGATCTCCACCCAGGCAAGGCTTTTCCACTCCCTGGAGGAAGTCCTCTGGGTCACCCTCAGGTGGTACCTGGATAATGTACATGAGAGAGTAAAAAACCCTGAAATCCTCATTTATTTCTTTCTGGTCAAAAGTATAGGAGCCATCTGGTTTAACCATCTTGAGTATTGCCCTTTCCGCTTGCTTGTGTTTCACTAAACTGGTCAACCACTTGCTTGACTTGTCCCTTTCAAAGTGCTTGTAAGATTTTGTAACCACTAGGTCTCATTCATTTTCCGGGAAACAATCTCCTGTAATTTCTCCTTTAATAATTTTAAATCTTGTATTAGTTGTGTCTGGGGTTGAGCCACGGCTTTCCTCTCCAGCTCCTGAATGTCATGTGTGAGTTGACCTTCCTTCTTAAGGGATTGTCATATTTTGTATGCTGCATAGGAAATTGTTTCCCCACTTATGAAAGCCTTTAAGGCATCCCACACAAAATTTATATGTGTCCCCTTACCCTTGTTGAGGTCAATACATTCTGTAATTTTCCCAATTACATAATTAATATAGTAACTTTCTAAGAGCATAATGGGATCAAATCTCCACTGAGGTCCTATGGGAGGCTGTGACCCCACTGACAAGTTTAACTGCAGGGGAGCATGGTTTGATATTAGTGTGGGCCTGTATATTGCCCGCTTGTCCTCTGTGACCATATGGGGATACAGAGATGTAGTCCAGCCTAGTGTAGACTCGATATGAGTGGGAGTTAAAGGGTATTCCCTGTCACCAGGTTGAGAGTGCCTCCAAGCTTCGACCATTGCACTCCTTGCTGTGTGTTCCTGCAATGCAGCTACACTTTCAGGATACAGTTTTGTTTTATTCTCCGAGTGATCCAACCTGAGATCAAGGTAGGTAGTGATGTCTCCCCAGTACCAAGTTGTCCTGGTAAGGGGCTATAGTCACTCCCAGGTGGGTGAAGAAGTCCTGGGGAGTCAGAAGTTCAGGCCATAGATTCAGTCAAAGATGGTCACCCTGCCTCCCAAGTTCACCTCTGCTATAGCATATCTGCCCTGGGAGTCCACCTAAAGCTGTTCACCTTATGTGGGAGACCAGGATTTATCCAAATGGCCACCCCCTAGCCCTAGAGGTGAAGGGTGCCAATAGGAAGGTTCCCCCACATGAATGGGAGAGTTTATCTGTCTCTTCCCTTATGAGATGAATTTCCTGGAGTAGTACCACATCACCCCTTATTTTCTTAATATAGGACCTCACCCTTTTTCTTTTAACTATAGTTTTCAATCCATTGACATTCCATGATAATATTGTTAGGTCTGCCGTTTCTTCAATGTCATAATATGCAGAGCTTCATCCACTGGGTAGTACCTTAGCATAAAAATTATGGGATCAAGGCATTGTCCAAACAGTCCACAATTTTTGATTTTTAACATTTCCCCACCATTAGAATCTCCCTCCCCCTCCCTCCCTGTCCCTTTACAAACCTGAACTTCTTTAAACAATGTACTGCTCAAACTATTCCCTAAGACCCCCTTGTCTAGGGCAGCTCTCTCTACAGAAGTGTACCCCCCCTTCCCCATACCCATAGGTATCCCTGCCCTTCCTCCTTTGCTTCCCCCGGTGTTCCCCCCCTCTCGCTCAATCTCTTGAAGACCCTTTTTTTTCCCAAATCTGTGTCCCCCCAGAATCTCAAAAAATCCATCATCCTCTACTCCGTGTGGAGTGAGCTTCCAAATCTACTACACTAAAAAAAGCTATAGTATAATGTTAATTTCTTCCTATTTACTACATATAAGGGTGCAAGAGGGGGAAGAGATCCGTGGCCGGTGGACTCCACCAGTGACAGGCTGGAGTTAGAAAAGAAGTGCCTCCTCTTCTATCATCCTAACGGTCATCCCTCCTGTTCACAGAGTGCTGCAGTACCAAGAATGAGAGCCCCCCCAGCACCCAGACCAGCATGGTACAAGGCCCCCCTCTGCATTAAAATGCTTCCTATAGATTACCTTGATAGTGCTACCTAAATAAGAATCCATAACCCCGATTGAGCCACTGAGAACTATGGCTCTCTATCAGGGAGGTTCCATCTTGTCAGTGTGTAGAAAAATCTCTCGCCAGTGCTCCTCCCCGACATGGGTTGCTGCCTTGTATGTCTCTCCCAAGTCCCCCCCCCCAATTCCCTGGCATAACAATCAAGGGGCACCATGGGTTGAGCATGCCAGAAAGGCTGTCCTGGTGTGCTTTCCCCTTTTAAAAAAAGAGTAGGCGATAGCCCAGTCCAGAGCCCCCCCCCGGGGCCAGCAGTACAAACATGAAGTCAGTAGCATTGCCCCCTCCCTCCAAGAGGGGGAGCAACTGTGTCTTATATTGCCCCAGTAGGGTGCCAACCAGATGGTCACCACCCCACCCCTCACCACCAGTGACCAAGCAATTCACACCCTAGTCATCTTAGTGCCATCACAAGGTTGTAACTATTCCACTGCTCAAAAAACAACCAAAGAAACACTTACAACAAGCCAAGTAAATCTCAAGTAAAGTTCAAGGCCCGGAATGATTAGGCCCCAAAATTAAACACGTATTCAAATGAGTCCAGACATCCCTATGAGGGGAGAATGCAGTGTGTTTAAAGTGAGAGTGCATTCCTGGTGAAGAGGGTGGGTTAGCTCTGGGATCCACTCAGGCCCGCCCCTAATAGGCCTTCAACCCTGGAGTTGTGTGCTTAGATGGTCCACTCCCCAAAACCCCCTGCCCTAGAAACAATAATGCCAGAACATACCAAAACAGAACTCAGTCGCCAGAGTCAATCTCCATTTCTCTCCACACACTCCTCAGCATTGCACTTCTGCAGCCCTCTCACATATTCCATGGTGGCCCCTGGGTTGGTTAAAGCTCTCTGCCTGCTTCCTGGGTGATGCACAATAAGCCTCAATAAATAGGCCATCATAAAGGGACAATTCAGGTTGTGGAGCCTTTTTTTAACATCAGCAAAGGCTTGTCTTTTACTCTGCAGCGGACGGGAGAAATCTGGAAAGATACTGACCCTGGAGCCCTGTATTAAAATTGGATTGTTTTTTTGTGGGGCTGCTGTTAAGATTGCCTGGCAGTCCTGAAAGCAGAAGAATTTGACCAGGAGGTGTCTCGGTCTCTGTTCTGGAGGTGGTCATTGGCCAGGAGAATGGTGAGCCCTCTGGATTTCTAGGATAATACCTAGTGTTAATTGCAAGTGTTGTTTTAGCCAGTCTTTGATGAAAATCAGACAGTCTTTCCCCTCTAATCCCTCCAGGATGCCCACAATCCTTATATTACACCACTGTTCTCTATTTTCGTGGTCATCCATGATTTGTTTTAGTATCTCAATATCTTTTAGTGCTTGTTGGAGGTATGTAAATAATCTGGTCATAGCATCCTCCTGATTGCTGATTCGGGCTTCGGTCTCTGTAATGCATGTTTCATGGGCTTCCACGGCCTCGGAGGTAGTATTGACTAACTGCTGCAAATGCTGAATTTGTGCAGTCATGTTGTCAAATCCAGACTGCATCCATGTGCCCAGTTCATATTAAGTCCCAAAGTAAACTCTCTAAGTTCTAATATTCTGAGTCCATGGTTGTGCTCTCAGCCCCTCCACCTGGTTCCTTCAGTGACTCTTGAGCCCGGGCTGGAGAGCTGCTAGGAGAATCAGTAGGCCACAAGTCTGTTGCTGAGCTAGAGGTCTGAGTAAATCTCAGTTTTGCTTGCTTTTTTGCGGATTTAGATGCGATAGACATTGGAGCTTCACTATTTATTAAAATAAGCAGCTTTTAGAAGGTTGTGCCTCATTATAGTGCTGATTTTAAGTGGATTTGGACAGAGCTCTCCTAATACACCTCCATTCAGCTCCTCAGCTAGGCCATGCCCCCCAAATAACTAATAATAACAGTAAACTTGGTTCGCAGCATTTAACAGTTAAAGCAGCTCAGCATGACTGCTAAACTAAATGATAAACTGATTGGCTGCTAAAATACTACTAAGGAACTCAATTTTTGCAGTCAAAAGGTCATCTGCATGCTAATATACCGTTAATATAGCAGCCTCTTGGATAAAGGAATTTAATGCACACTCGAGGCGTGTGATCCCCAGTGCACTACACACAGTGCTAGGTAAGGAACAGGCTTCAACCATGGAAAGGATGAATTACAGGAGGCGTTTTCACAGAAAAATGTAAAAGCTGCTGGACATGATGACTCACAATATGCCTAGCATGTGAACACAAAGTTACATGCAGGGTTACATGCTGAAGGAAAATTTATCTTATAAAAGTGATATTAGCTGATAAGAATGGAGGATTTTGTTTAAATGTTTTATAAGGATTCATTGGGGAGTGAGCTGGATGTCATTATCTACCTAGGGACAAATGACCTGGCTGGGAATGGGATCAGAGCAGTGCAACAGGAGTTTGTGGAGTTGGGGAGGGGCACATGGTAACTTTCTCAGAAGTGCTACCTGTCTATGGTATGGATGAATGGATGAGGCTAGGGTACTCCGCACCATTAAATTCAATGACTGATTGAAAAACTGATGTAGAGCTCAGGGATTTGGCTTCACTGGGGACTGGGGCTCCACCTGGAGGGATCCAGGCCTATAGCAGCACGATGGCTGCATCTTTCCAGGAGGGGAAACAGAATTCTAGGTGATGTCCAGCCAGCGGCTAGGTACAAATTGCAATAGTGGGTTTGGCAGGGTAGGTTTGTCATGAACTGTATGGCGCAGTGGTAGAGGACATCTAGTTTGTTGAGTCCTGAGGCCGTTGTGGAGGAATAGATTAGAGCTCCATAGTCGAGTAGTGGCAAGAAAGTAGCCTGGACCAGCCTAGTTCTGGTATCTGATGGAAAGAGGGACTTGTTACAGAAGAAGAAACCTAGCCTAATTTTTAGCCTCTTTAGAAACATAGAAACATAGAAGTTGACGGCAGATTAGGACCGCAAGGCCCATCCAGTCTGCCCATTTCTTTTTCTACCTTATAAATGTGCCATCGGCCTTTGCTCTGTCAGTGACCTATCTATTCATAGTCATTTGTATTGCTCCCTTATGCCTATCCCATGCCTGTTTGAAGCCCTGCACTGTATTCATAGCCACCACTTCTTGTGGTAAGCCATTCCATGCATCTACCACCCTTTCTGTGAAAAGAATTTCCTCACATTCCCCTTAATCGGCCTCCTCTAATCTCATGCTGTGTCCTCTTGTCCTGCTATTTTCTTATATTTAAACATGTTAGACTCTTTCACCTTGTTTATGCCCTTAAGGTGTTTAAATGTCTCGATCATATCACCTCTCTCCCTCCTTTGCTCAAGGGTATACATATTGAGCTCCTTTAATCTGTCCTCATATGTCTTCTGATGCAGTCCCTGCACCATTTTGGTTGCCCTTCTCTGGACTGCCTCAATTTGGTTAATGTCCTTGTGAAAGTGTGGCCTCCAATACTGCACGCAGTACTCCAGATGGGGCCTAACCAATGTCTTGTACAGAGGGATTATTACCTCCCTCTTACGACTTGTGATACCCCTACTAATACACCCTAACACCCCCCTAGCCTTACCTACTGCTTTAGAGGTCTGCTTGGATGATTTTAGGTCATCAGTGATGATGATGCCCAAGTCTCTTTCTTCCTTTGTGACTGCTAGCAACTCCCCTCCCAGCCTATAAGTGGCTTCAGGGTTTCTCTTCCCTATGTGCATGATTTTGCACTTCTTTGCATTAAATCCCAGTTGCCACTCTTCTGACCATTCTGCTAGTTTATCCAGATCTCTTCTCATTCTGCCCACCCCATCTGGATCATCTACTCTGTTGCAGATCTTGGTGTCATCTGCAAATAGACAAGCCTTACCCTCTAGTACATCTGGAGGTCACTAATGAAGATGTTGAATAGGACTAGCCCAGGACTGATCCCTGAGGTATCCCACTTGTGACTTGCATCTCTTCTGACTGTATACCATTTACCACCATCTCTGTTTTCTGCCAGTCAACCAGTTTGCCACCCAGTTGACCAACTTCTGACCCACCCCGAGCCTACCCAGCTTATTAATCAATCTTCTATGTGGAACAGTGTCGAAAGCTTTGCTGAAGTCAAGGTAGGCGACATCAACTGCTCCCCCTTGGTCCACCACTCTGGTTACCCAATCAAAAAATCTATGAGATTAGTTTGACAGGACCTTCCTTTTGTAAACCCATGCTGTCTTGGATCCTGTGCCCTATGGATTCCAGGTGTTGCACTATCCTTTCCTTAAGGAGTGCCTCATAATCTTGCCCACTACTGAGGGTAAGACTGGCCGGTCTGTAGTTCCCCGCCTCCTCCCTGCTACCACTCTTGTGGAGTGGGATCACATGACCCTTCTCCAGTCTTCTGGGACCTCTCCTGTGCTCAGAGACTCACTAAACAATTCTGCTAATGGTTCTGCTAGTTCCTCCTTTAGCTCCTTAAGTACCCTGGGATGTATGCCATCAGGTCCCTTTGCCTTATCCACCCTGAGCTTAGGCTCTTGTAGGACCCTTTCTTTTGTGAAGGGAGTAGTGCTCACCTCCCTCCCCCTGTGTCCATGATGCTGAGCTGTGGGCCCTGCCTCCCTTCTCTTCAGTAAATACTGAGCAAAAGTATCTATTTAGGATAGATGCCTTTACAGGGTCCTCCTCCTCACATGCTCCCTTTTCTCCATTAAGCTTAGCAATATCCCCTCTGGACTTTCTCCTTTCACTAATGTATCTATAGAAAGTCTTGTCACCTTCTTTTACTGTTCGTGCTAGTGTTTCCTCAGTTTGGGACTTTGCCTGACTTACTGCCTTACCTGCTTCCCTTAGGGCAGTTTGGTATGCCTCCCTATCTTCATCCCGCTGTGTTCCCTTATATTTTCTGAAGGCCAGCCTTTTGGCTCTGACCTTTCTGCTACTGTTTTGAGAACCAAAGTGGTTTCCTTCTTCTTTGCACTTCCTTTTCTGTCTAACACAATGGGATGTTGCTTCAAGTATTGTATCCTTAATGCTTGCCCACTTTGCCTGTACCTCCTCACCTGTGTTTCTTTTGCCAGGGCTAGCTAACTCTGTTGGCCATCTTATCCAAAGTCAGCTCCTCTGAAGTCCCATATTTTGCCTTGGAATGGGATGATTTAGATGTAGTAGCCAAATTGAACCATACCATGTGATGGTCACAGGCCCCCAGGTGACCTTCTACCTGGAGATCTGTGATCCCTTCTTTGTTAGTCAGTACTAGATCTAGGATAGCCCTGTCTCTTGTGGGTTGCTGTACCAGTTGTTTGAGGCCCTCCCCCTGCAGGGAATCCACTATGAGTCTAGTTCTGGCAGATGTTCCTGCTGGTATTGACCAATCTGTATCTGGCATGTTGAAGTCTCCCATTATCAGAACCTCTCCTTTAGCTGTCATGTTTTGTATATCTTCTAACAGTAATGTGTCTATGTCCTCCCTCTGGTCTGGGGGCCTGTAGACAACCCAGTTCTTATTGCTGTCCCATTTCCTGTTTCAGGGTGACCCACAGTTCTTCTGGTCCTTATGTGTATTCTGAATTTCTGTAGCTTTGATATTTTCATTAACATACAGGGCCACTCCTCCCCCCCTTTTTGCACCTCGGTCTCTTCTGAACAATACATAGCCAGGTACTGAAGTCTCCCAAGTGTGGTTACTGGTAAACCACGTCTCACTAATTGCTACTATGTCCAGTTTAGCCTCTGACATTATTGCCTGCAGGTCTGGGATCTTATTTCCCAGGCTGTGAGCATTTGTGTACATGATTTTCCATTGGCCAGATTTTGGTGTGTTAGTTGTTGGGTGAAGTTTGGCATTACCCTGTGCATCGTATGGGGAGACAAACCTTTTTCTTACCTGGTGATGCAAATGAACGCAAACACGCTGAATTCCTGCTTTGACCACTAGCTCAGGGGGAGGGAAGTTCTTCCCATTCGACGTATGGGGTGCTGCACCCCTTTGCCAGATCGTCGAGGTGGTCATGAAAGGAAAGCTTGTTGTTGAGCCACATACCAAGATATTTAGATTTGGAGGTGATTTAAAAGGGTTCACCTAGGGAGGTAGTGATGAATTCTTTGTGCGTGTTTGCATGGGAAGTAGAGGTGGTGTTTGGGGCAAAAATCATGGCCTTAGTTTTCTTGGCATTGAGGAGTTGTTTGGCATTGATTACGTTGATTTCTAGTTGTGCAAAGTCGGCTTGAGTACATCCTCACTTCAGCCAGTGTAGGGGCCTGATGTATACAGTACAGTATCATCAGCAAAGAAATGCAGATGGGATTGGGATATATATGCGCCAAGGCTATTGATGTACAGGGAGAAGAGGATGGGACCTAATATGGAGCTCATGGGACCCTGACAACTGGGAGGGATGAAGAAAAGAGGCCACCAACTTTTATTTTCTGGGTCCTTCCAGATAGGTAGCTGGTAAATCACTGGGCAGCAAGGAGGGTGGTGCCTATTTTTATTAGGCTTGAGACTAACAGATTGTGGTCAACAGTGTCGAGCAGCTTTGCTGAGATCTAAAATACTGCACCAGTAACCGGCATGATGGTCTGCATCTGTCCAGGAGGGAACCAGGATCCTAGGTGATAGGTTTAAATGATAGTGAGATGGGCAGGGTAAATGGAGAATGACAAAGGCAGTAAGGACAGGGATGGGGCAAAAAGGAATAAGGTCATCAAAAAATGGAGGGTAATTAGTACCAATACCCGTAGTCTAGGTAACAAGCTCCCTGAACTGGTGGCCTTGATGGAAGAGGGATGTCTGGATATTGTGGCAGTCACAGAAACATGGTACACAAAGAACCATGACTGGGATGTCAACATACCAGGGTACACAATCTACAGGAGGGACAGGGAGGGTAGAAGAGGAGGAGGAGTAGCTCTCTATGTAAGGAAAGGGATCAAAGAAATGGAACTAAAAGGTAAACGAGGAGGAGAGGAGGCAGTGTTGGTCACCCTGGAGATTGGAAATGGCACCACAATCTCACAGGGGTTGTATACAGACCCCCGTCTCAGGGGGAGAAATTGGATAAAAAAATGATAGAAGGCATACTTAGGATGGCAGAGAAAGGGGAGATATTGCTGATGGGGAACCTGACTATGTCAGATGTTAACTGGAGTACCTTTGCTGCAGCCACATCCAAGAGCAGGACCATTCTTGATGCCCTTCTGGGGGCATGCCTCAGACAGCTAGTTTTGGAACCCACTTGGAATGGAGCAATCTTAGACCTGGTACTCTCAAATGGGGACAGAGAGAGGATCTCAGATCTAGAAGTGGATAGCCATTTGGGAACACGTGGCCACCAAACAGTGTGGTTCACGATAAACTTAGATGTAGAGTCAAGCCAAACAAAAGTGAAGGTACTGGATTTCAGGAGGGTTGATTTTGTCAAAATGGGAGAGTGCCTCAGAAAAGCACTAGCAAACAAGCAAGAAGGAGGGATGGAACAACAATGGGGAAACATCAAAACTGCCATCACAGAGGCAACAAGCCTTTGTGTGAAGCAGATAAATAAATCAAAATGAAAGAAAGAAACACTATGGTTATCAAAAGAAGTGGCAGGGGAAGGTTAGGGAGAAAAAGATAGCATTCAGGAAGTATAAGGAAACACAGAAGGAGCAGGACAGAGAGCTGTATCAGCTAAAGCAGAAGAAAGTGGGGAAGGCAGTCAGAATAGCAAAGGCCCAAACCAAGGAAAAGATAGCCAACTCGGTTAAGAAGGGGGATAAAGCCTTTTGTAGGTATATTAGGGAGCAAAGAAAGACTAATGCAGAGATACTGAGTCTGAATAAAGAGGAGGGTGGTTGGGCAGAGAGGGACAGTGAAAAAGCAGGGATACTGAATGAATACTTCTGCTCAGTATTCACAAAGGAGGAGCAGGAGGAGGTACCTAATCCAGTCAATAGAAACACTCTGGATAGGGGGGGTTGATATCAGTCCTTTCACAGAAGAAAGGGTTCTGAAAGAACTCCTAAAACTGAAGGTGGATAAAGCAATGGGGCCTGATTGGATTCACCCCAAAATTCTAAAAGAACTAAGGGGAGAACTAGCAATACCACTGACTGCACTTTTAATAAATCATGGGATGATGGTGCGGTACCTGAGGACTGGAGGAGGGTGGATGTGATTCCCCTTCACAAAAGTGGGAGCAAGACAGAGGCAGGAAACTACAGACCTGTCAGTTTGACCTCAGTGGCAGGGGAAAATGATGGAATCACTTCTGAAGGAAAGAAGTGTTGAGTACCAAGAGGCCAGTGGGGCACAGTACCCAAGCCAGCATGGATTCACAGCAGGAAGGTCATGTCAGATGAATCTAATATATTTCTTTGACTGGGTGACCAAAGCAGTAGATCAGGGACAAGCTGTGGACATGGCCTACCTAGACTTTAGCAAGGCATTTGACACAGTGCTACTCAAAAGAGTAACAAACAAATTAGCCAGATTGGGAGTGGGTCCCAGGGTGGTAGGCTGGATAAAAAAATTGGCTGGACAACAGGACACAGAGGGTAACAGTAAACAGAGTCCAAAGTGAAGAAAGGGGGTTACTAGTCGGGTACCACGGGGTTCAGTGCTAGGGCTGGTCCTTTTTAATGTCTTTATAAGTGACATTGCAGAAGTACTGGAAGGAAAAGTATGTCTCTTTGCAGATGGCACAAAGATCTGCAACAGGTTGATACACAAGGAGCACTGGAAAGGATGAGAAGGGACTTGGCAAGGTTGGAGGAATGGTCAAATGTATGGCATCTTAGATTCAATGCAAAGAAGTGTGAAGTAATGCACCTGGGAAACAAAAACCCAGGGGAAGAGTACACAATGGGGAGGGTGAGATACTGACAACAGAAATGGAAAGGGTCCTGGGATAGTCATATCAGATGACCTAAAGGTGGGCAAGCAAGGTGAGAAGGAATAAGGAGGGCTGGGGGGATACTGGGATGCATAGGGAGAGGGATTACCAGTAGAAAACAGGAAGTTGTTGTCCCACTGTACAGACAGTTGGTAAGACCACATCTGGAGTACTGTGTGCAGTTCTGGAGACCCATCTCTGCAAAGACATAGACAGGGTGGAGTCTGTCCAGAGGAGGGCAAGTAAAATGGTGCAGGGTCTGCACCAGAAAACATACAAAGAAATACTAAAGGAACTTAATATGTATAGCCTCGAGGAAAGTACAGAGGAGGGGTAACATGATAGAAACTTTCAAGTACCTCAAGGGAAACAACAAAGTCCAAGAGGGTAGCATCTTTCAGAAAAAGAGATGTACAAGAACAAGGGGGCACACTTTGAAGATAGAGGGTGGACGGCTCAGAGGTAATATGAGGAAGTATTTCTTCACAGAGAGGGTTGTAGATAAATGGAACTGCCTTCCTGAGGAGGTTGTGGAGTCAAAAACAGTGGGGTAATTTAAGAATGCATGGTACAGACATAAGGTGAATTCTGAGTGGGGTTGGAGGAAGTTGGCTGTTGGTTAACTACGATCAGCAGCTTATCCATTAGGTAGGGAAACGGGCAGACTAGGTGGGTCAAGCGGTCCTTATCGACCATCAGATTCTATGTTTCTATGTTTAATGGCACATAAGCAGCACATACAAAAAAGACTGATAACAAGCAAGTGATGAATACTATCTTTCGAATGATCTGCAAATGTAGCTTAATGTAATTATACAAAATCAAAACTTGTACAGTTATTTAAGCACTAAAAATCACCATAAATGTTTCAGTACTTGACTATCAACTATCATCATTTTAACTTAAGAAACTCTTAAAAATCACCAAAAATAAGCATTAAAGTAATCATCAATAAACACCACTTGCATATTGACCTACTCATGAAAAATCACCAGTGGAAATTTGAGAATTTTAGTATTTGTCATTATCAGATCATCATCCATGATAATAATCAAAAATCGTCAACTTGGGTGATGATCAGTTGATAATAATTTGTTGGTGAAAGTGATTGTTCATGTCCACCAACCAAATATCATGATTCATGATCAACTTATTCAGCTGGGTAGTAAACAGACTGTCCAGTCAAGGAATGTAGGTTGGAGAAGAGAGAAGCTATGTGGGTGCCTGAAGTGGACTGAGTATGAGGCAGAGGGATGGGAGTGAGAAAGGTATAAAGGAAGCAATCAAACCAAAATTTGGAGATGAAGGGTGTAGTGCAGTGCAACTGGTGATGTGAGGGTAGAGGCATGGAAAGGGAGGAGTAGAGGAAGCAGTGGTGATTTCAAGGAGGGAGTTAGCAGCAAAGCAACAAAAGGCATTACAGAGGCCAGTCAGGTAAAGGATGAGGAGGGGCAGTGCCATAGACCATATTCACATAGTCAAAAACTGGGAGAACCATTTTGGAAACAAGCTCCAGGCAGACCTAGGGAGACAGGCAGTCTTAGTTCTGGTACAAGGCACCAAGTTTGGGATGAAGCTTGAAGTGGAGGGCTTTGATGCAGGCAGAGAAGTAAAGCCTATCATCCAACCACTTACTGGGGTACTTGAATGAAGAAACCACTTGAAGAGGGGTGCAATCCAGGGTTGTAAAAACTGGGAGTGGGAAGAGTCTGGACAGTTTCTGGTTGATGCCAAAGGTCATTGACACATATTTTTTTAGTTATGATCCAGAGTCGGTTAGAGTGGAATCAGTGCAGGGCATTGTGAAAGTCTTGCTGGACCAAGCCTTTCACAGCTGAGGTTGAAGAGCTGGAGATGTAGATGGCTGTGTCATCTACATACATATGAATATGCAAATTGGCACAGGCAGAGGGGAGGTTGTTCAGGAAGGTGGAGTAAAGGATGGGACCCAGGATGGAGCCCTGTGGGACCACATCCTGTATAGGAAGAGAATTGACATGGTATCTCCTACCTGTACCAACAGACAGTTCATGATGTAGGAGCAGAACAAGTCAACAGTGGGAGCTAAGAGGCTGGCAGAGCTCAGCTTGTCCAGGAGCAGTGGATGGACCACTGAATCAAAGGCTTTGGCCAGGTCAATGAGACTAGCCACCATGATGTGCCCATGATTGATCCCAGTGAGGATGGAGTCAGTGACATTCCAAGTGAGGCGACAGTCGAGTAGTGCTTCAAGAAATCAGACTGGAAAGGGTAGAGAAAGTTGCAAAAGTACAGGAAATCAGCAAGTCTAGAGTAGACTAGTTTCTGTTGCAGCTTTGCAAGAGAAATGGAGGAGGAGGTAGGATGGAAGTTGCTAGGGCAGAAGGCCCTCCCCCCTTTATGAAGGTGAGAACTTCGGCACTCTTCAATGACCGGGGAACAGAGCAGAGGGAAAAACAAAGGTTGAGAGTCTGAGTAAGGGGGAGGTGATGGTGAGAGCTGAAAGATGTAGAAGATTCAGGTCTAGCCTGTCAGGACTAGATTTAAACAATTTGAGTGAGGAAAGGGTAAGCAAAGCTTCCTGAGGAGTAATAGGGAGAAAGTGAAACCCCATGGAAGGGTGGAGTGGAGAGGAGGAAAGAAAAGGAGGGAGAGGAGAGATACCAAGGGGGGGGGGCAAAAGTAGTGACAAATATGTTGAAATGAGCAGCAAGAGAAGGAATGGCAGAAATATTTGTACCATTGAACATGAGGAATGGGCAAGAAGACTGAGCAGGAGAGTCAAAAAGGGAGTGAATAACTTTCAAGAATTTTCATGGGGAGTTAAGGTTATTCTGGAGATTGGCTCTAAAGCAGTGGGATGTAATGGCAGGGACAACTTTTGTACATAAATTTCTAAGCGCCCTGTAGGAAGGATCAGGCCAGGGCTGGTGTCAGGTTTTTATGGGCCCTGGGTAATGGATTTCCAGTAGGTCCCCCTCAGACCCATCTGAGCAAACAAAAAAAAAATACAACAAAGCAGCCCCAGTTTGTCAGGAAAAGAGTTGCAGGCAGCCCGGCCAGCAACCTCCCTTCCCCACCCCGAACTAGAGCCATGGCACTGAGAATCTCGCAAGCACCCTACCCCTGGCCCCAGCAGCCAATGTTCAGCTGTGCGTCACTTGCAATGGATAAATCCAAAAGGTGTTGCTCCACTGATCAAAAAGCTGGGCGGGTCATGTACTAACACCAAATTCTTTCCAAACACTTTCTGGGTTGTGCAACACCCATGACTGTCCAGGCTGGCAGCTGCTGTTGTCACTTCACTAGCCACCCATCCCACCCTTCAACATAGAAGTCTTCATCATCCCTGGGACCCCTTCATAAGCAGCATGGCACACAACTCAGAAGGCACTGGAATGATCTTGGCACTAGGCAGACAATAATAATGCAAGTGAAGTACAGTAGTTATGCAACTTACATGCCCCCCTGTCCTCCTTACCTTCAGATAATTCCTTCCCAGTCCCCAGCTCCGCTGGACACAGCCCAGCCTTCCTGGCTGGCTCTAGCTCACACACCTCCTCTCTGCTATCCTCTCCCCAGCTTCACTGACTCACTTGCTCTTACAGAGGGTAGTAGGTACAGAGATACGGTTGGTGTGATGGTGCAGTGCTGTTTCAGAGCTCCTGACCCCAAGTGCCCGCCACACACACAGCTGGACTGATTCAGTCTATTTCCTCTCACTTGCTCACTCCACTCACTCTACTCACCATGAGCCCCAGTGCAGCCTGTGCACTCCACCAGCTGAGTCCCTTCACAAAGCCAATAACAACAGCCAGCTGCAAAATCTAATAATCTCTTCCTTACACACATACACAAATTTAAAATTAGTACTGTTTACAGTTTTAATTCCTGTTGTTTCTTTGGTGACAGTGACCCCAACTCGGTAACCCACCCTACAGCAACATTTTGCCAGTGAGGTCCCCACAGCGACTACAGTGCCATGTTGCTGTGGGGAACCACTGGAACCTGATGCTGTCTGTCGGGATCCTGCCCCCAATCAGCTCCAACTCAGAGTTGATAATCCTAAAGTGGGGGGTGCGGGTGCAGCCCCGAAGAAAACACAGACACCCAGTGGGAACTGGCAGCCTACTGCAGAATGTGGTTGACCTGCCAGTTTCGCTGACGGGGTGTTCGACAAATATTTTGTCGAGCACCGTTCATGGAGCAACCCCCACTCAGGCCCTTACCAACTTGCAGGGCAATCCCTATGGTTTACCCTGCCACAGATAAAGTTAAAATCTTGGCTCCAAATAAGGCTTTCTGGTGTGTGTGTGTGTGTGTGTGTGTGTGTTTGTGTGTGTGTGTCGGCGGGGGAGAGGGGCATTCTGACAGTGGAATTTTGCAGAAGTTTAAATTCCTATCTTCAATAACGAACAAACATTCCATTTATTGAATGTGTGGAAAGACAACTGATTGACATGGGGTGAGAAATTATGTTTTGCTAGTTAAAGTTAGAAAATAGAATACCTGTTTTTACAAGCAAGTGTTGGCAATTTCTGATTTTTCTATTGTATTTAGTTTATCCATTGTATAAGTGCAATAAGACACTCTGGGGCATTGGTTGTCTGGGGTAAATGTACTTCCAGGCACTAAAAGCACTTGGCACAAGCACATGGTGCCTCACTACACACTTGGGCATGCATTATGCCAGACAATCAATGCCCTGTCATGTATTTTTGCTTACTTAATGCACACCCTGAAGTGTATTATTGCACATATACTATGGATTTGGTGTGAAGAACAGTTTTTTGGGGACATAGTAAAGAGACCACAGACCAGAGTGTGCAATATTAGTGCTATAATAACTGCCTCTCATTTTTTCCCTAAGAGAAACCCGGTTTGTAATTTGCAATTAAAAAGAGTGTTTATAATGGCAAACACATGCCAGGTTTCCCTTGTTCTGCACATGTGCCTGCTACCACTGTTCCCTCTCTCATCACTGGACACCATGGCTTACCATCAAACACTACACTGCCACTCACATTCGGCAGTAAGTCCATTGAAAAAAACAGTTGATGGGCTAAAAATGCTGAAACTGGGATACTTAAAAAAATGGGCAAAACAGATAAATTAAATGTTTCTTGCAGCAGGTGCATTTGACAGCAGACCCTGCTGAAACCTGATTGGACTGCAGCTGCACAGAGATGTCTTGTTAGTTTAAATAATTGCTGTGGCAAACAAAATGATACTCAGCAATTATGTAAAATAAAACATGGAGTTGTAAACTTGAATCTTACATGCAGCTTAGGTGTTGGATGCTTAAATAAACCCCTCGAACTTTGCTGCCGGGGTTTGTGTAGCATCCAACACCTCAGTGGGTGTAAAATAGAGAATAATGTCTGGATAGGGGGTTATAATGAGAATTTTACACATGCCCGAGGTGTGGAATGCCACATAAACCCCAAGAGCAAAACATGAGGGGTATATTAAGGCATCCCACATGGATGGGGTGTGTAAAATTTTAGTTTTACACACCTACCCAGCCTTTATTTTATATATCTGCTGGCCAGCATCTTTTCAACACAGCAGTTATATAAAATAAAAACTGAGAGCCTCAGACTGCAGTCAGATTTCAGTGCAGTCCACCGACTGAAGTAACTGACAGAAAAGAAAGTTTACCTTATGTTTTCCTTTTTTTATTTCAGGGTCAGTGGAGAAAGAGACTTCTTTTTTTTTTTTTTTATAAAAAAATCAACTTAGCACTGACTGTGAGGTGCGGTGAAGTCTGGTGCCATATGAAATTGCTCCAGGGAATGTCGCAGAGTAAAGGAACACTGGTGACTGCCACATGCATGGTCCAAGGGAAACACAGTGCATATTTTCCATTATAACCAGCTGGTTATAATTGGAAATTATAGCCAGCTTTCCCTATGGGATAAAACACTGGCCAGTAATTATATTCTCATTAAGCACACAACCCCATGTATAATTCTTGCTTCCTGGGACCGGAGTTTCTTTTTTCACAATGAACAATGGGGATCAGAGCTAATTGTTTGTTGGGAGGGAAACTATGTGAACATCACATTGTGCCTAGGTTGACAATTGCTGGGGGTTGGAAATAGCCTGCCACAGCAGGCATGCCATCCTCTTGGCACATGCATGCCCAGGCAGGTGTGGAACAGTGACCTACAGGGGCAAGATGACCCATCCAACCTAGCCTTGTGTGGCTGCCCCTTCTGTGCCCAGATTCCTCGCTTGGTGCTCCTCCTGGCAGCTGGGGTGTCCTCTTGTGCACTTGTCCACAGATGCATCTGCGGACTTGCACCAGGATCCCCAACTGTGCTCATCTTTCAGCAGCAGGCTAGATTTTGGGGTGATTCCAGAAGATTTGATGAAAGTCACCAACCTTCTGAATAGCACCTTTGCCACACCTGCATCAGATGCAGATCTCTTAGATAAAGGTCAATCTATAATATATTAAAATTTAACCCCCTTCCTGAATGAACCAGTTTCCAAGGGCGACTATATGTGAGATACTCTTTACGTAAGCAATAATATCCAACAGGGTGGGCAGCATTGGACAATACCAAACCACCCAGGGACATAATGGGGCCCTATGCCACTGGCAGAGGGCCCTTAGCCCCTGGGCAGTCCAGTGTTGCCATACCGCCCACCCTGGAGTTTATTATTGCACTTAGAAAATGGGCTACTAAAGAAAAGAAAAAGATTTAAAGAAAAAATAATGTTTAAAATGTATTTTTTTTATTATTTCTGTGTGTAGGTATATGTTTACAAAACAAAGTCTGTACTTTCTGTTTTGCCCACTAGATGGTGCTGCAGATGTATACTGCTTTCTATTTCCTCCCTGCTGCTTTCCTTCTCTTCCGAGAGACCTGTCTGTGTTTGTCCCTGAGCCATTCTCTAGTACTGATCCTCCCTGTGCACTAGCAGAAAAACAGTTTATTTTTCATTAATTTTCATTCATTCATTTTATTTCCATTCATTTTTTCATTTTAAACCAGCTGTGGGTTGACTGTGGGTTGACAGTGCTAGGTGGTTAGCTGAGGGAAGGGGAGCAAAAGCACAAATGTCTCCGCGTGACTTGCAACTTGCACTACATAAATCAGTGTGTTTCACATAAATGTAGAATTTCTGAGAAGACTACTAAACTCAGGATTTAAGTGTGGATTTAACAGCACCCTTTGCAAAAGGGACAGTAATTATGGTCAGGTGCAGCGCGATGTCTGGAGGTGCCATGGTAAACATGGTTGATGCTGAGGTGAGAAGAGGACAGCACTGTAGCTGTTCATTTTTGTGTGACAGTATTTTTTTTTTGTAATTATAAACTACAAGCCACAGCTGGAGGATTGCGGGGTTAGGGGCCAGTGGGGTAAACATTCAGAAGAATGGTATTGGGTGTGCAATTTTGGGGGGTTCTACAATCTCTAGGTTCTTGCTCATTGCTGAGGGTGGCTGGAAGGATGGAGGAGGTGGACAGGATGATGAGCAGAACTCTGACATGTGGATTCATGCAATGTTGGAATTACACTTTATGAGCTTTACGAGTTAGGGAGACCATAATGGACCTATCTTTAAACTGAGCTCCTCTTCCCATTATAAGACAATGGCAGTGAAGTGTGCACTACCAGAGCACACTTCAGAGCTACTGGGACCGAGCCTCTGCAAGCGCCCTGTAATTTCAACACTGGATTCATGGCACTATGTAACAGCATTATGCTGAATAAACTATTTTTTTTAACTGCAAGGAGGAGTGTGCAGAGGAGGAGGATGGGGGTAGTCAGTAACTGGGGGAGGTAGTAACAACAACAAAAGGAAAGGGACCTGGGGTAATCATATCAGATGACCTTAAGGTTAGCAAGCAATGTGAAAGGCAGTAGGGAGGGCTGGGGTATACTGGAATGCATAGGAGAGGCATCAGCAGCAGAAAACAGGAAGCTGTTATCCTTCTGTACAGACAGTTGGTGAGACCCCATCTGGAGTACCGTGTCCAGTTCTGAGACCCCATCTCCGCAAGGACGTAGACAGGATAGAGGCAGTCCAGAGGAGGGCAACTAAAATGGTGCAGGGTCTGCAAGAGAAGCCGTAAGGAGAGACTAAAGGAGCTTAATATGTGTACCCTTGAGGAAAGAAGGAGAGGAGACATGATAGAAACTTTTAAGTACCTCAGTGGAATCAACAAAGTCCAAGAGGGTAGCATCTTTCAGAAAAAGAGACGTGAAGAACAAGGGGACACAATTTAAAGATAGAGGGGGGGCAGTTCAGGGGCAATGTGAGGAAGTATTACTTCACAGAGGATAGTGGATGCATGGAACAGCCTTCCTGAGGAGGCTGTGGGGTCTAAAACTGGGGGAGAATTCAAGAATGCATGGGACAGACATAAGGCAATTCTTGTGGGGGGTAGGAAGAAATAGGCTGTTGGTTAACTAGGATCTGTGGCCTATCCTGTAGGCAGGGAAATGAGCAGACTAGATGGGCCAAGTGGTCCTTATCTGCTGTCAAAGTCTATGTTTCTATGTTTCTATGTCTTGTTAAGCAAGATTAAAACATGACGCTTAGCAATATGCTTAATATTCCACGGCACAATGATATTGGTAATCAGGTCGGGTGGGACTGGCACTTTTTGTTTCCTGGGCATTTATTGAAAGTTAATGTACCCCTCTGGAATGTGTACCAGCCAATCAGAGCCCAGGAAATAAAAAGCCCATTTTCTATAGAATAAGAGTGTCTCTTGTGCAAGATAATGAGATCTCTGATCAACAGTGCTCCTTTGATCAGTAATATTTTAAAGAAGTGTTCTAGCTATCATTAAAAACAATTGCAGTTGCCTAAGCAAAACTCAAATACATTTTCATTCTTAAACCATTTTATGCCACGTTGCTAGGGACATTTATTTGCATACAAACAGGATCTTATTCCCTTTTAGTTCATTTCTCCTGAATCCTAAGTGATTATTCTCTATCTGAAGCTTTATAATACTCCATATCTGACCTCGTAAATTAATTATTAACATAGCAGCAAACCATGTTTATATTCTATATTTCTTTTTATGCCCTTGGCTATACCAGCATCATTCATCCTTGGGGACTGGTAACTGCCAAGTCCCATCCTACAACAACCCACAAAATCAGCAGCAGTCTCACACAGTTCCATTGTTAAGTTACTTTTTGTGTGTAATTGTCAACTTGTAGCAGGCAGAAAATAGAAATGACTTAACTAGAAGTTTAATTTGTCAAGGACAACAATTAGCAATTGAAATCTCAAAATGATGATACGTTTTGGATCTGAGCAGTCCATGCTTTTGCAGACTCATAAGAACCTATTAGATTTCCTGTTTATCTGAAAACTATAGTCATGTCACTCACAAAGGGGTAATAAAAGCCCATCTTTTCCTTGAGGGTCGAATATCCTTCATAAGTGGGTACAGTGGGGTAGGGGGGTGTTTTTGCAAAGGTAATAGAAAATAATTTCTACATAGTTAACAGCCCTACCACTTTCCGTTGCATGCCAGTTATGTGTTCTGATATGCTTTTAATAGTTTATGACAAACGGATAGATAGATAGACAGATAGATAGAGAGACAGACAGACAGACATGCATACATACATTATAATTAATCCAGCTTTGGGATGCCCTCAGCTCTACATAGAGTTCCACTCTCCTCACCATCTACTGCCGATTTCATATTTTTAAGACATTCCATGCTATTCATTTGAATGATCTAGAATGGTGCCCCTGGTGTTATAGAAGGATAGTATGAAAAGAGACAGCAGCAAGCAGCAATTCCTAAGGAGAAAGGGAATCAAGAGTAGTTTCAAAGGCAATTTTCTTTTTTATTTAACACAAAAATGTCAGAGCATGTCAGCATGTTGAATATTCACTAAAGGGAATACAGGAGGGCAGCTGGAGGTGTAAAATTCTGATTTCTGTCACCTTTAGGATACTGCCAATATCTGCAGAATATGCTTTATACTCATTGATTGCAACCCAGCTATGACACTTAATGCTGGACAGAATTGCAAATCTCTGTTTCTACCAGAATCATACACAATTTCATAATTTCTGCAGCACTCTGCAGAATTCTGGACCACTTTTCCATTGAAAATGACAACCCTCAGGCAGCACACCAGCACAGAGGCAAGTCTTTAGATGACACAGGTTTGGGAATGAGCCCATGAGGTTTGGGGCTGGCCAGGTAAAGGGGCTTTGCTGCAATACTGCCATCTAAGTGACCACAGGTGGCACTGCATTTGGAGCTGCTTGGGATGTGAGGATGCTGGCTGGTGCTGTGTGCTGCCCCTCAATTACATGAGCATGCATGCTTAGCACCTTTGCCTCTGGCATCCGGAGGGTAGGGAGAAAAAATGCAAGGGGAACTCAAGCAGGATGCAGGATGATGCCCAGTGCTTTTAGACCCTGTCCTCTTGACTGGCCAATCACCTCCCATACTAAAACACCAAGCAGGCAGCTGAGAGAAGACCCCCCAGGAACTCTCATCAGGCAGAATCTACCATGTGACAACTGAGGCTGAGGTACTGTAAGTGCCAGAGAAGGATGGGATGGGGCTGGAAGCCAGGGTTAAAAGAGGCAACACCAGTAATAGGGCATCAACAGTATATTGTACTGAAAAAGAAACCGACAAAATTCTGCAGTTTACATCAATATCTGTTCTGTTCTATATGCAAGAAAGCAAGAAAAAATGTGGAAAATCAGAAGCTTACATTTGCTTTAGCCAAAAAAGTCTTCAATTTACATAAAGATCCTGTAGTTTACTCATTGTCAGAATGTGGAGGCAATTTTGAAAAATTCTGCAGAATATTTTGGAAGTGGAAGGGCATTGCTGTTGAATTGCTGCCATCACAATTTGACATTCTGCACAACTCCAGTAACATTTGTTTGATCATCCTCACAGTATGCCCTATCAGTACTGGGTATGGCTCAAGCAGGATGGCCAGGTTATTGGCGCCATACTAATGGGCTTCTCCTGTCCTTTTGCATTCCATCCTACCAGTAGTTGCCAACTGCAAGGTGTACATTCAGTGCAGACCTTGCCTAAAGGGTTCACTCTATTTCTGTAATATATTTATCCCAAGTTCAAGAAGTCAAACTTGCAGTCATTGAGTACTGTAAAATTAAAATGTCAGCAAATTAGTATGTTGTGCACTGAGAGTTTACTGTCAAACATCAGAATAGCAGAGAATAGACAATGGTTGTATATTTATTATTTGTTTTTGAAGTTTTGTCCTCCAGGATATAGCCTTTCAGAAGTGACACTTTCTTACAAGAGTTTCCTGGTGGACAGATGAATTGTGGTATGCAAATGCATGGCAACTGCCTATATACTGTAGTTAAATAAGTATGTTAGTACACATGTGCTCCATTCAGGCCCTCCAGGATCACTATGGCTTACAAAAGAGTAATTTTTAGAGATATCTGCAGATTAGAAGTGTGGCAGCCCGGTTACTAAAGAAGTCTCATGCAGAAGTGGGACATGATCCTCTCTCCCTTCTTCCCTGCTGGCTAAACCTATGCAGGGGCAAGGCAGGCACTATAAATAACTACGTACAAGATGCTGTCCCAGCCCAAACCCAGGTGGCAAAGGCCAAGTGGGAAGCCCAAATAAACATCTCCACTGAAGAAGATCAAAGGGTAGAAGACCGACTGCTGACCGCAGGCTCAGTTCACCTGCGCAGACAGTCAGTCTCAACTCATCTAAAACAAAGATTGTCCATGTGTGATATTGAATATCAGTGGTCCTACATAAGTTTTGACTACTTCCAAATGACCACTGTTGGAGATGTGCTGTCACTGGGGGAGCTCTGGCCAATATCCAACAGCACTGTCCAGCTATGAAAGTTTTCTGGACACGTGATGTAAGAATGCTACAGAAGTCCTCCAGACACCATTTCCCAGCTCAGCCCAGTAGCATTATTAGGGCTTCCCCCATAAAACATGCACTTGATAGCTGCTTGGCTGGGCTGGCTTATATCACCCTCCACAGAGGCCAAGAGATTACTGCTATGAAAATGGAGGATTCAAGAGGTCCCATCCCTAAAGGAAGGATCCAACTCTCTGGGCAAGCTTGTCAGCTATGAATGACTAGTTCACCTATCCCGAGGTACCATGAACAAATACACATGCACCTGTGTCCCTTTTCTTTTCTCTGTAAACTTATGTTTATAAACTTTTTCAACAGGTATACAATGCTCAGCTCTACCGATGAAGTTTCAATGCAGCATCACAATATTACATATGCTATAGACAGAGATACCCAGTGTATTCAGATCAAATGTTAAGGATCCCTAGGGCCTTGCCCAGATCGAGTCAGAATCTGGGTAGCGCAGGCCCCTACTAGTACTGCACAAATACTGCATTCATGCCTGTGATTAGTAAAAATGTCAAAGGAGCAGATGGGTGGGGTAACTTCTGCTATGAACAGGAAATGCTGACCTCCCCTTTTTTCACAGAGAATGTGGTGGACACATGGAATGGCCTTCCTGAGGAGGTCATGGGGTCAAAACCAGTGGGGGAATTCAAGAATGCATGGGACAGACATAAGGCAATTATAGTGGGGGTAGGAGGAAGTAGGCTGTTGGTTAACAAGGATCTGTAGCTTATCCAACAGGTAGGGAAATGGGCAGACTGGTGGGCCAAGTGGTCCTTATCTACCATCAAAGTCTATGTTTCTATGTTCTCTCCATTCTAACCAGACACCCTGGGGTGTCTCTCTCTTCTGAAGGATAGCTAACTAGGAAACAAAGGTGAGTATGTTTGCATCACATATAACTGCCATCTGGCCCACCTGGTGCACCTGGAGCTGAATTGCTCTGATCAAGTGCCTGATTCCGCCTGGCAATTTGCCAACTCTGGTTCACACCTTTGTAACCTCATGCCTTGATTACTATAATGCTCTGTACCTAGGGTTAATGGCGGTTGATATTCCCAGATTGCAGCTAGTGCAGAATGTGGCCATGCTGTTGTCTGGCTTGCCGAGATCTTGCCACATCATGCCTGTACTATCTGCACTGGCTGCCGGTACACTGGCAAATCACCTTCAGGGTTGGATTACTGACCTATAAGGCCCTACACAGACAGGGAACCAGCTACTTGCAAGATCTTCTTTGCCTCTTCTGCCCCCTCTGCTGACTCAGGTCCACCAAAGAGGGATTGCTCGAGGTTGCCAGGATCCATTTAAAGACCTCTGGAGTGTGTGCTTTTGCTTTTGTGGCCCCAATCCTGTGGAATGCTCTACCTCATTGGATCAGGGAGTGCCCAACCACTGACAGTTTTAAAACTGAATTAAAGGGAAGTCTCCCATAGTTTCACACCATATTTTCCCAAATCCTTATGTGTAACTGTTGTGTGTTTCCTCCAGTTGCCAGCAGTCCTATTGCTGTCCAAATCTAGATTATAAATAAAAATATACAGCCCCCAGAAGTTATCAATGTGTTTGTCCTTCATTTTACCATCAATGCTGCTGTAGGATGATGTCATCAGAGCAACAGATAATAGTGCTGCACTAAATGCTGTTCCACCAGTAAACAGAACCCACAATGTTTGGTTCCCCCACTTGAGTAATGGAGGAACCATTTAAGTGTTGTGCACATCCTGAAGTGCAGGTCTAATAGGGACTAGGACCATATGAGTGTGATGCAGCACTGAATTGGCATGTGTATATACAGTATGCCTATAAGGAAGTGCCTGTATGTGTTGTGTTAATGTTTCTGTTAGCAAAAAACAGTTTACCCAATAAATGACTCTGGGTACAACAAGAGTCTTAAGTAGTAGTATATAGCTATTGTATTATGTTCTGTATGTGTTAGTACTCTCTGTTTTGATTGACACCAGCAGTGAGACACAATCTTGCAAAATTGCCCCTTTCCCTTTCTAACTAGGCAGTCAGTGATTGGATGGCTGATGTAAGGCAATAAAGAGTTCATCTATAACAAGGAATAGGTTACCAGAACATCAGCTGCAGTATATGGAAGAAGGGTAATCTAGTGGTTAAAGCACATGCACAAGAACTGGGAAACTATGGTTCAAATACTACTAAAGTCCCTTACTCTCTAACCCTTAACAAGTTCCACTAACCTCCTTGGGAACTATGATGGCCCCTTAGGTTCATGACTTTCAAAGTGCCCCCATTCCCATTATAATTCATTAGCAGTGATGTGAGAGCTACAGCACTTCACTTTGAAGGTACTGAAAACAAGCTGTGGCACCCCGTTGTAATGCCAGCATTTGAAGTAGGATGTCCTCACAAATCAAATGCTACACTTCAGCTGTTGTAGGTAAAGAAACTAATCGGTCTCAGTGTTTGTAGTTCTCTGTATTTTCTTAGCTCATTCCTTATTCCTCCCATGTCACATGCATTCTGTGTCTTGGTATTTCCAGTTAGAAACCCAGATGTAAGGAGTATTTAAAATGCAAAACAATACATTTTATAAAGTAAGTGATCTAGCTCTCCACTTTCAGGCTGCTGAAAGGGGGGGTGTATAATTTGTGCAAAGGAGGAATTCAGTCTTGAGTGATCCTTTGGGAAACTGCTCGGGCCTGCCTTGTAAACGAATCTTCTCAAGGGTGTTCACCTGGTGCAATACTGATTGACTCACTGACTGCTAGATTGACTGCTTGATTGTTTGATTGATTCATTAATTCTTTCTACTGCTCTCTGCAACATGTTGCAACTGTCTCATAGAGAAATGTGCAGTACAAAGAAACAAATTATGTTCCTGTCAATGAAATACTATTAGATGTATTATTTGCTCTACACATGCATTATTAAGGCTACAAGAAGTACTACCTGTGTGAGTTGCATGACAGAACTGTCTTAAGCCATTGCAAACAAACTAAAATCAGGGTAGACAGCATTGATACCCTTATGTGTTCTTCTGCACTGTTGCTGCAGTGACATCAGGGAATGGGAGGGGCTGTATTACAAGTGATCCATTTGCATGTAAATGGAGGCTTGCTTGACATTTTACTATCTTGTGTCAGAGCTTCAGACTCTAGATATGTGTTGCAACAGCAGAAATGACTGATGTCTTATTGACATATGTACAGTAACTGATGTAATGTATAATAAACACATCAGACATATCCAAATCAGAAATATACAGTAGTCTTCTCCTTTAAAGACCTATTTATTCAGCCAGGCATTGCTTGATTAGAGTTGTATTTAGACATACTATACCATATTCTGTATTTTATATTTATATGTTTTATTGTAATTTTATCTGTATGTCTTGCATTTATTGTTATTGTAAAGCGCTCTGATCTTTTAAAAGAGCATTGATAAATAAACATTGATTGACTGATTGATTGCTCAGTTCTGTAATTGAGGTTAAAAGTAATTTCTCCATGGTATATACATTATTCATTGTATTCCACCAGTGTGCCAGAGTAAGTAGATGTGGAATAAGTCACCATCAGTTATACTCTTCACAGCCAGCAACATAATGCCCAATGAATATTTAATGTGTCTCATCTTAAATTTTAAGGGATATTGTTACAAGAGGCATACTGTATCTCTGGGCCCAATGTGCTTCCAAGCACTAGTACTTCTGAAATGGCAGCTTCTAAATCCCTAAAAAAGGGAGACAGAAGGGGGCAAGCCCATATGATATGTGTGTGTATCACCCTAGCTTCCCTACAGTGCTTCCAGCAAGCAACATTGGATTTCCCCAACAATCTCTCCAAATATAGGGCTAAGTGACTCTCCCTCCCTCAGAACAACCTTTTTCCAAAACATTAAGGTGTACAGTACATGTAATCATATTTCCATACCTCAGTTTTCAACTAGATACTTACAGAATGTGGTTATGTACTTTGAAGTGCTCTCTAGATAAAGAAGATGAGATGCCTTGTAATTTGGAAAGTGACCTGGGCTACCAGCAGCATAAGCAGTCCAACTGGGGTCCTGTTGTCTGGGGTCTGAGTCAATACAGCAGTGGATTTGCAGATACTGATAGAAGTCCTCCATTCTAGTCCATACAAGGCTTGCATGTCAAGAAATGACTTGATCCACTGGCTGTCACAGAACTGGGTTAATTATATTAAGTCATGCCTCCACCAGCTTCAGAAGGCAGGATCAATGATAGCTGGAGCAAACCCATCTGAATAGGCTGTGGGGCATAGCCAAATTAAACTTGAAGCAAGGTTTAACGATGACATAGAAACATAGAAATATAGAATTTAATGGCAGATAAGGACTGCTTGGCCCATCCAGTCTGCCCATTTCTCCCTACTTACACTATTACCACAGACCATGCCCGATCTACAGCTCTTCCTCCCTCTCTCTTCCTTCACACTGTGATTACCTTGTGCTTATCCCATGCATTCATGAACCCCACCACTGTTTTTGCCCCCACCAACCATCTCTGCTGGAAGGCTGGCCCTGGAATCCACCACTCTTTCCGTGAAGAAGTACTTGCATAAATACATAGAATTTGATGGCAGATAAGGACCACCTGGTCCACCTTGTCTGCCCATTTCCTACTACTACATATACTCCAGATCCTAATTGATCTGCAGCTTACCTTCTTTTCCTCATATCTCTCCTTTATCTACCCCCCTCCAGCTTCATAGCATATCCTCTTGTTCTTGAGCACCTTTTCTTTTGACAAATACTTCCCTGCTATACCTTGTTTTCTCCCATGAGGTATTTAAAGGTCTCTGTCATATCCCACCTCCCTCCTCTCTTCTAGGGTGTACATATCGTGGTCCTTTAGTATCTCATTGTAGGACTTTTGATGGAGATCCTGCACCATATTAGTTGCCCTCCTCTGGACTGCCTGCACTCTAAGTCTTTCCAGAGATGAGGTCTCTGGAACTGGACACAATACTCTAGGTGGGGTCATACTAGTGATCTATACAGAGGCAACACCACCTCCCACTTTCTGCTAGTGATGCCCCTCTCTATGCACCCCAGCATCCCATTAGACCTCTCTACTGCCTTGTCACACTACCAGGCAAGCTTTAGATCATCTGATGATTACCCCCAGGTCTTCTCCCTGCTTGGTGGTCATCAATACCACTCCACTCATTTTGTAATCCACCCTTAGATTCTGTGCCACAGGTGCATTACTTTGTACTTTTTCCATTGAAGTCCAACTGCCATACCCTTGACCACCCTTTAGTTTTTCAGGTCTCTGCTCATCCTTTCCACCTCCTCTGAGTGTCCACTCTACTGAAGACACTACCACTTCCATGTTTCCCCATATCCAATATCCAGGGTGTTTACTGGCTGCAAGTCCACATCCCAGGAGTGTTGACCAAACAGGAACTGGGCTCTGTCCCAAAAGGAAAGGTCTCCTGTTCCCATTCCAGCCACTGAGTGCCAAGCCCCTCTGTGTCCCATTGAAAGATAATCTACAGTAGGCACTGCATAATATGCTCTAAGATCAGACAATGCCAGCCCTCCTCCTCTCAGGAGCATCAGAGTACAAAACATTTCTGGGGGCATTTTGCCATCCAAACAAATATAGTGATGGCTTCCTGCCACGTTCTCCAGTCTCATTCAGAGATTTGGATAGGGACTTCTGAAATATGTATAGGCAGTGGGGAAACATCACAATTCTAACAGTATCCACTCAGCAAATCAGACATTATTTATTTATTGAAAAGTTTCACCAGAAAAGTACACTGAGCAATTGAAATTGCTCATCTCACAGTATGTCCTGGGTGAGGGGGGTACATGTGGGGAAAGGATACATACACAATTGCCATAACAGGTACAAATTACATATATGAATGCTGGATACATAATATTGATAAAATAGGTTACAGAAAAAATACAACAGTTGATCACACATATATAATACAATTAAAATTAGAGGGTACAGTAAACTGATACAACAGATTTGTTGCAGATACTGTCAAAGAGAGCAAGGGACTGTACAATCAGTCCATCATAAGAGCTAATACATAAGGAGCTGTTAAATGCTTTGGAGTTGTTGACTGGGTGGTGACAGGATAGAGAGTAGGGATGGAGGGGTAACGTACAGGTACAGTTAGTGGAGTAGAAGTTAAGTAGGGCAGATGAACTGGATACAGGGGATGAAGAATGGTGAATTTTGGGGGAATAAGGGGAATAAGGTGAGGTTATGCCACTCCTTAAAATCAGCCTGTAATTTCATTTTGTACAACCATTCCAAGTGCAAGGGAATTATGATGCCTAAGTAAGTTCCTGTAAGTCCTTCTTAAAGTTATACAGTAACTTCTGGGAAGGGTGGACTGACAGTATAAGGAGAGGACCTCAATTTTAGTACTATTTAAATCATAGCCAGCTACCCTGCTGAAGGCATTCAAAAGATAAAAGGCAGGATTCATGACGCTTTTGAAAGACCCGCAGCTGCGGGTAAACCGCTGCGGAAGTGGGTTGCCACTTGCAGAGCCGTAGGTTACCCGCAGCAGCGGGTATTCACAAAGGTGGAGCCGGATTATGACCAGCTCCACAGGTTATGGCCACTTGTGGGTGGTTTCACCAGGGTGATGGGCGCAGCTGCGGGAATGGGCTATGGCTGGTGGAAGCAGCCATAACACCCTCCGTAACTGCTACGGCTCAGAATCGCAACCGCCGCAGCTGTGGGCAATTACAGTCCACATCAACAGTTGGCGGAGGGACTTAGAAAGTCAACACTTCATGAATCCTGCCCAGAATCTCTTCAGTGCAGTAGTTCCAGGATTATCATATATAACAGGACATTGTCGCATAAAGAAAGATCTGATCATCTGTCCCTCCCAGTGTCACTCCCCTCCCTATATTGCTCCTGGATGACCTGAGTCAGAGGTTAAATATAAAGCATGAACAAGAGTGCAGATATCAGGTAAGAAACATATAAACATAGACTTTGACAGCAGATAAGGACTGCTTGGCCCACCTAGTCTGCCACTAATGGGTTCCTCTGACCAGCCAGAAGGATGGAGAGACTTGCCCATTATATAACAAATGCCTATAGAGAGGTGTATATCTGTTCCAGGAGTGAGACAAAGTCTAAGGAGAATCCAAATTTCTAAAGGGTGGTAGAGAGAGAAGGCCATGTCACCCAATCAAATGCCTTTTAAGCATCTAAGCTGGCTAGCAGGAAGGGGTGGCAGCACAAATCTGGTGAAGAACATGAAGAGTGTATCTGGTATTGTCCCTGCTTGACAGGTGTGTACAAATACAGTTTGATCGGGATATATTAGTGATGGCAGGAGTAGATCCAATCTTTGGGCTAGCACAGCCATAAATAATTTGTAATCAGCATTCAAAACTGATATTGGTGTATAATGCTTGACATTCTGCAGGATCTTTTCCAGTTTTAAGTATTACTGAAATAGTTGCATATTGCCAGGTGTTCTGTAGGTCAGCCCATGCCATGACCTCATAGCAGACTCTCATTAGCAGGGGTATTAATAAAGCAAATGTAGCTCTGTCAAATTCAAAAGTATAACCATCGAGGCCAGGGATTTCTGGGGTGGGCCCTGTGCAGGGCTCCATCTAATTTTGAAGACTATATAGGCTAGTTAACTGATCCGCTAACTCCTGGGTGAGCTGTGGGAGGATCCATGATATGAGAAATGCCTCAGTGTCCTCCAGATTATGTGCCACTTTGGGCATAAACAAAGAAACATAGTAGTGATGAAAAGCCTTCACCATGTGCCCAGTTTTATGAAGGTGATGCCCCATGGTAGGGTGCTGCAACTGGGCTGCTGTAGCTCAGACCCATTGCCATCTGACTTGGTGTGCAGGACATGTGTGGCTCAGGGACTCATTTCATAATATTTATGGTGTAGAAACAGTAAAGCAGTTTCTGTTTTCTCCAGAAGCAGTTTATCTGTATCCTTCCTGGTTGTATCTAGCAGGGGTTTTAATAGACTATCTCCCCACATGTGTGCCTGTAGGAGAAAGTGAAGTATATCCTGTAGGGTCACTGACCTTGGATGCACTTCTTTGTCTTCCTTACACGGTGTTCTATAATATGACCAGTAAACCATCTTTAGGGTGTCACATAGTACAGCCTCTGAATGCTCATCTCCTTGGTTCAGTGCATTAATTTCTACAATTTTGTCAGCCAGAAAAGTATGGAATTAATCTGATCTGAAGTAAAATCCATTCAGATGCTACTGTGTCTGGACGTTCCCTGTCCAGGTCAAGATACATCAAAACAGGAGCATAATTTCAGAGTAGTATGTCTTCTTCTTCTGTGCCCCTTTCTGTCCTCCTTCCTGTGCCACCCTATAAGAGATGCAGCGGTGGGTATGAACCCACAGTTTTGGACAAAACCCCCATGAGCTGCACTGAAATCTTTGCTTTAGGCACCACTCTTCATTTCATATTGAGGAAGGTGACATGTCATTCTTGCATCTTTTTTCCTGACCCATTAACAGTGGTCAGTGTCCAACTAGCCTTGACCATCAGTACATTGTTCTGAGGCACGGGAAACCTGATGTCCTGGAAGGGTGAGGACCACACACTCTCATCAGTCTCTTCACACCCACTTCCCCCCAACTCACCCCTGTTCTAGGGCTGCAAGGAGAGAACCCCCCATCTCCCCCTCCCAGCATAGTATGTACCAATTCTGACACCCTGATCACAGGATACCACCCTAAAAGGTTGAAGAAGACTTGCTTCCTCTGAGATCTCCTCCCCTCTTATGACCAACATTCAAGGCAATGCCCCAATACAACCCCTAATGTATCCTCACAGTAGATGATATACTTGTATGAACTCTGCTTACATGTCTTTTATTATATAACATGATATAGTGCTGGTTAAATTGTTATTTCTGCTGTTTGGTTATGTTGTTTTTTATATTAATAAAAACATTAACCACAAAAAAATGTACTGTACCTACAGTAGCACATTTTAAACACAAATGATCTCAAAGCACTTGTGAAACAATAAGCTAGATACTGCTAGCACAGTCAAAATATGTTGCAGGCAAACTTGGTAGCCATTGTGTCCCCAGCAACATGCAGTACCACACAAAGACATTAAGCACTGCAGAACCTGTTTTTATTGAGAAGGAATATTGATTAGAACACAGAAGCTGTCTCCTCCTCACTCGTTTTGGGTATTGAACTGCAGTGTCAGCACAGTGGAGAATAAGTTCAGGTGAGTGACTTAAAACCATGGCATTTTGGCTCCATGAGGACTGCACTACCTATTAAGACATGTTGACACATAGAGGATTTCTGTACCTTTAGAAAAAGTACCATATGCATTTACAATAATACATTAAACTGCCACATCAGCCTACTCTGAAAAAGTTACATTTTTGTAAAGAGTGATTGTCCCACTTTTGTCCTATGATTCCTGCAAATTAATATGTAACTCCGAAAAATGTAAATCCATAAAAAACAAGTTTTATTGCATTCCACATTGCCTGCTGAGAATGATGTAGAGGTTTGTTAAAGCAGGGTATGGTAGTTGGTTTTGATTGATCAAGAGCAGGCACAGTTATTTAAGTCACCCCATCTGCAAAACAACCTTGCATGCAGCAGCTAGACCACATGCTGTTTTCAGTGTTCAAATAAACCTTACCACATTCCTCAGTAAGCACATTTATTTCTCCATTTCATGACACATGACAAGAACTTATGGGGAGATCCAAATCAGCCTTTGGAAAAGTATGTGAGCATCAATTATTAATTATTGTAAATACATCCTTATGGGAGTGATCCACTGACTCACACTGATGCAATGACATCTCTTTAAAAAACAACTTACAGTCCTAACTGAAGAAATAAAACTGCCATTTTAAAATGATGAACTATAAACATTCTATACAGGATGGAGGATGGGAGGTGGGGTGCCACTGGACACTAGGGAAAGGATGAACATCTACAGGGTGTCTGATTGAAAGGTACGACTAGACACCAGGAAACAGTTAACATATACAGGATCATGGGGTGGGAGATACTGGTAGACACCAGGGACATGATTGGTATATATGGGACAGGTGATGGGGTGCCACTAGACACCATGGAGCTGTCTGACAGTCACAGGACATGTGAACGGCTGCAGTACAGTTGTCCCACAATTGGTGAGCTAGAGGCGGGCTTAGTGCCCAGTTAAGTTGAGGTTTTCAGAGGTGGTAAATTATGCAAATCATTGAAATTGCTGCTGTGCTTGTGTGTGTATAGTTTACCTTATCCCTGGTGTCCAGTGGCACCTCCACCTCCCATTCTCCATCCTGAATAGTTTCTTATCCCTGGTGTCCAGTGGCACCCTCACCCCTGATCTTCTGGCCCATGTAACCTATAATATTCCTGGTATCTGCTGGTACCCCAACCCTGCCCCCTGAATGGCAGTCGACAAGCGGACTGGTGAACATTAGTAATACATTAGCCCACCCCCAACTACCCTGCCCACAATAAGAAACACCACCCATCCAACACTCCCTTATCAGCAAGCCGGGGTTATGCGTAGAATCTCAATACAGTGACTGGCACAGTCCTCAACTTATTTCCTTGAATGGACACCATGTGAGCTAACAGTGAGTGCGTGTACAGTAACCTGCATACTGTACACATGCTCACTGTTAGTTCATATGGTGTCCAGCCGAGAAGTGAGAAGAGAGCTGTGCAGGTCACCATATTGAGATTCTATGTATGTCTACAGTTTGTAGTGGGGGATTGGAGGGGTGGTGTTCTCAGTGTGGGCGATTCAGATGGAGGGCCGCTGAACTGACAATGTTCACTGGTCCATTCATCAAATGGCATTAGGGAGTGGAGCATGGGTACCACTGGATGCCAGGGATATTGTGGGCTACATTGGCTAGGAGATAGGGGGTTGGATGCCACTGGACACCAGTGATACAGTGCACTATACAGAATGGGAGATTGGGGGGTTGGGGGTGCCACTGGACACCAGTAATACAGTGCACTATACAGTATGGGGGACTGAAGGTGGAAGGTGCTACTGGACACCAGAGAAAAGTAAGACATATGTAGAACAGGTGACTGGAGGGGTGCCACAGGACTCCAGGGAAACAATTTACATATATGGGATGGGTGTTCGGGGCTGGAGGGTGCCACTCACCACCAGGGATGACGTGACAGTTGCTTACAGGACAGGTACAGAAAGAGCCACTGCTCACTATGCAAATGAGCTCATGATGGGCATGCAAATTGCACTTTAGTGCCTTGTATGCCCAATGGGCTCATTTGCATGAGTGCAGTTGAATATCACACCATGACTCCCAGAGCTAGCCAGTCTTGGGTTACAATTCCTTTTGGGCTGGATATGGCCCAGGTCCTATCAGGGCAGTGCAGTTGGGCTTAGTGCTGCACTAACATGGATTGAGATTCAATCTAGAAAGGGCTGGTCCACTATACACCCGAATATAGCGGCCTCTGGGTCAGGTGCAGGTGAAAGTACAGCACAAACCTTGGCACCCTGCTTGTGCCCATTTTTGAATATCCAGCATCTGACATTTGTTCACAAAACGCTAACCTCACTGTCATGATCTCAGTAAAGTATTTTTCTGCCTAGTTAGTGAGCATTAATAGTTTTAATATTGGTTATCCAAACCAGACTGAATTGTTCACTGTTTCAAAAACGTCAATGTCTGTCAATAAAGACACAGGCAATACAATCTAGAACAATTTTATATTTTATTTATTTATTTGATAACCAGGTAAGTACACTGGATTAAGGGACCATTTTCAGGAATGACCCATGCTATCTAGACTGCACATCCCATACAAGAAATACAATACATGAGGTTCAGCATGCAGTACATAGATAGCTACAATATACTTGGAGGCGATACTTGAAGTCAGGCAGTTCAGACAGATAATCAGCACAGCAGGATCAACGTACAATTGAAGCAACACAAAAGTGAAAGTGATACACCCAGTCTGACAATACATATGAAATAAAAGTTAATGTGAGTCAAGCAGATTGGCTAACCTAAACAGGTAGAGTGAAAAGCAAACTGTAAATAATTGCGTTCTGCCTGATGTCAGGAAGGGCACTTGCAAGCCGAGGTGGATAGGAGGAATTTTTAAAATGCAATTTGAAAAGCTGGGACATGCCTAGAGAGGAAGCATGGCTTGTAAACCATTTCCAGAGCCTGGAGGCAGCTATGAAGAATGCTTTGCGACACATCTTGGTTGTAGTCCGGGATAGTCAAGGTGACATTGAGAGCAGGACCTCAGTTCATGTGTGCCAAATTTAATGCTGAGGAGTCTAGCTAGTGGGGAGCTAACCCTATCCCCAAACATACTCATCGATAAGAGTACCCATGAGATAGTCACGGCAGGCCTGGGTGGACATCCAACCAAGCACTGTGTATAGGAACTTGTGGTGGGTGTGAAATGGTGGAAGTACAACAAACCTGCAGATGCTGTTGAAGGCAGTATTGAGTTGTGTGAGGTACTGATTCAAGTGTGGGAGAAGATAGGAGAGCAGCAATCCAGGAGAGACAGTAGCATGCCTTGGTAATAGTCAGATGCATCTCAGGGTCATGAGATGCTTCAGGTGGTAACAGTCACCCAGCTTCTGGTTCACACATTTGGTTATTTGCTCAATGTGATCCACAAAGGTGAGGCAGGGATTGATGCAACTCCAAGGTATTTGATGGCAGTAATTTGTTCTAGGATGACCCTGTCTGGGGCAAGAATGCTTAGGGAGTTATTTTGCCCTGCAGTGCATTTGGCGAGTCTTGGTTTGGACCCAAAAAGCATTGCCTTAACTTTTGAGCTTTCATGAGTAATCTGTTAGATACATACCACTTCTGGACAATACCAAAATCTATGTAGAGGGAGAGGGAGAGGGAGAGAGGGAGAGGGAGAGGGAGAGGAGAAATTCAGTGAGTTCTTATCACTCCTGTGCAAAATGAGATCATCCACATACATAATCATGTGCCAGTCTGCACTAACTCTAAGGAGGCGGCTGAGAAAAAGGGAAATTAGGATAGGTCCTAGGATGGACCCCTGTGGGACTCCATTATGCACCCCTAGGGTGCTGGATATGACCCCTTCCCCCAGGGATGAACCTCTTAGAATCTACTTGTAATGTAGTTCCTAAGCCATGCCATGGTCCCTGTTGAGAACCCATAGGAGTGGAGTTTACCCAGGAGGATGTCACGATCAATCAAATCAAAGAGACAGGCAAAACAGCTGAGGGGCTCACTTCACTTACAGTGAAAAAAGGTCTCTTTGCATTGCAGAGTCAGAAACTGAAGCAAACTATCAGGGCAGAACACCCAACAAACAAATCTGCAGCACTTGACCAAAGAGTTTGAGAAGCTTCAAAATATATACATACAGTAGACTTTGTTACTGGTATAGTCTTCTTTATTAAAATGCTCAAAACCTCTCATCACATAGCAAATCACAAGGTGAAAATGGCTACAGATAACTTCAGCTACTCAAAATAAAAATACCGTGAGCACCACCATGGTGCTCAGCCAGAGCAGGTTGTTCTGACTGGCAGCCAGACAGACACCCACATGCTTGATGATGCACAGTGAATCAGCTTGATGTTTCAGCTAATGTCTTCTTCAGACCTCATCAAGCATTGTCACGCACGTGGCTGCCTGTCTGGTCACCTGTCATAACTCACTGTGCTGTCGCCGCCGGCTGCAGGGGGGGGGTGGAGGGGCTTCGGGTGGGGGACACTAGACACCAGGGAGATGTTTGGGGGTTTGGTGATGATTCTGTCCGTCGATCGGGCTTTACGGTCCAGTGGACCACCAGGGAGATATTTGGGTTGGGGCATTCTGCCCACGATCGGCGCTGGGGGTTCAATATCGCTATGCCCACAATGGCATGATCAAGCCGGGTACGTGGGGTGTTAAGAGGTACCTGTAATGCCCGTAATCGGCTGTACAGGCCGGTCCTCGGTGGCTGCTGCCTGGCAGGGTGGCCTGCGCAAGTCCTCGGGATCGGGCGCACCTGCATGCAAATGGCATGCAAATGGGGCCATAAATAGATGCAAATGGCCCCCCCTGCGCCTTGCATAAATTATGGCCCCATTTGCATGTCACCTTTTGAATATCGGAAATTTGCGCATGGCGCAAGTGCAAGTTTAATGCTCATCTCTGGCAACTTGCGGTGGCGCAAGTTCCACTGCGCCATGCGCAAGTGCTGTGGCTGGGGAGTGATATTCAAAGGAGTTGCGCAATAGCGCAACTCCTTTGAATATCACCCCGGCCACACCCCTGCACAACTATTTTGAGCAGCGCAAGGGCTTGCGCCTCAGAATGGCGCAGTTTGAATATCCAGGCCTCTGTGTACATGACTACATCTCTCCGGAGAGCAGTGTATGCTGTTACAACCCTATAAGTAGGTGCCAGTTTCCATGGACTTGCTATGCCAGAAATTACTAGGCATTTTGGAGATAATTTCTCCAACCTATGTTAGAGCTAATGTGGTAGAGCTGGAATGCATGAACACATTTCTGTAGCTGTGCAAAAATCCTCACATACTGGACACAGGTGAACAGGAATCTATTTTAGCCTTTTAAAGGTGCTGACAAGAGAAACACAAGTCTATCTGGCTGCTATACTTGGAGTATATATTGCAACTTCTCAGGGTGTAATTGCCTATTAGTTTTATAGGAAGACAGTCTGTAATGTATTGGGGCAGTTTTTTGGAGATGGCTCTCAGGGTCCATAAGGCTGCATTATTACCATGCCTGAATTGAAGAAAACTCCACCCCACTGATTGATATAGGGAGCAGTGGTGACTGGAATAAGGCAGGCCTGTGATGAATCTCAAAGCTCTATGATATAACGTGTCAAGTTTGGTGAGGTAGGAAATGGGACAGTGACTGTAGAGGATGTCAGCATAATCTATCAAGGATAGAAAGGTTAATTGTACCAGCTGTAGTTTGGCATCTCTAGTTAAGAAGCGGGCTATCCTAAAGAACATCCCAAATCTCTGTCATAATTTTTTGAGTAATTCTTCAACATGCTCTATAAAGGAGAGCCTATGGTCCAGCCATACTCCCAGGTATTTGAATTTAGGAACAAATTCCAACTTCTCGCCAAGAATTGTAGTAATCTGCGGCACAGGATCTGATAGGGCTGAATTTACCATTTGGGCAGATGGAGAAAAGAGCATTGCTTTTGTTTTCTTGGCATTAAGTAATAGTTTTGTGTTTAGGAGTTGGTGTTGCAGCAGGTTGAACTTGGATTGAAGGTCATTACATGCAGATTGTAATGATGGGTGGCTTACGCAAAGAACTGTGTCATCTGCAAACAGATGAATGTTGGCCTTAGTTATGTTTTTATCAATATTGTTGATGTATATTGCAAATAAGATCAGTCCTCAGATCATTCTCTTTTCCCAAATTCCCATCCATATATTTTATTATTTTTTTCTTTTTTCTGCATGCCAGATCCACATGCAGCCAGCAACAATCTCTCATGTAGACTGCCCCCTGTGTCTTTCTTTGCCAGCCCAAAAATGCTCCCACTTCCCTCTGCCCCTGAATACAGGGCCCGAGGCCTTCTGCCTGTAACCGCTCACTCCATTTTCTTTCTCATTGCCTTGGCCCTGTCCAGGCTTCTCCACAAAAACAAAATCACCACCCTGTTCATAGTTTGCTCAGTCACTATCTCACTTTCTCCCTTTCCTTCTCCACCAGACAGGCAAAACCTTCATCCCTTATCAACACCCCCTCCTTTTCCTTGGGCCCTCCCATATCCATGCCAACCCACCAGCCTATCTAGGCTGCATCCACACTACCTCGCAGACCCCTCTGGGCCTCCGCTGATACCCGATCCTTGGCCAAACCAGATGCACCTGCTTCCTTCTGCACCCTGGACCTATCAGGGCCTCCTCAGAAAAATGTCCTCCTCATCGCTGGCCTGCTTGTTTCTTCTTTTCTTTCTGGTGAAAACTAAACAAAAACCCCTGAACTTACAAAGCACTCCCTCCTTCCCCCAAGATCCACTTGTACCTCCACGCCACCCCATCAGCCTCGCTAGGCCCCATATGCATGCCACGTTGCCGCCCACTTGGCAAACTGCCACTCCCGGACCACAGGCTGACCTTCAACCACTCCATCAGACTAAAAGTACTGCCCAGAGTGACACCCTCTTCTCATTGTGGGCCCATCCATTCTGTTTGTTTTGCCTGCATCATCTGCCTCTCCACCTTCCAATTGCACTGAAGCCTGGCTCCTCATGGCCACCACAGGGAGGCCCCACTCACCATATTCTTCTATATATTTTTTTTTCTTCGTATCTCCTTTTATATGCTTTTTCTAAACTTAGCTACAATATCCCCTACAATCCATTGCCATTCCCTTTTTTATCCCCCCATATCTATTTGCTTAAGTATCTATCCAATTACAACAGACCTGACCAGTTTCACAATCCCAATACCTTACAGTCATTTGAGTCAAACCTGTCTGACTTATTTTGTTCTGTGGTCCAAAACCATTAGCTACCTTGCTTGTATATACGTTTTTTATTATTTTACCTGTTTATTTATATTAAAGTCTTTGTCTTTTTCTCTGTATTTGTTTATTTATGCTACTGTACTTTATTTTGATCTTGACCTATCAGGTCCATCTTGTAAATGAGCTTCGCTCAATGATGTCCGCCTGAATAAATAAAGATTTTGATTGATTGATTGATTGATTGATATTCTCCACACATCGCCAATCCCTAGTAAAACACGGCAGCTTCCCATCCCCCATACGTGCCTAGCACTGCTGGTTTGCCAAATTACAGCAGTAGTCAACTAAGTATTTACCTATATATCTATATTTTCTTTTTTTAAAACTAACCACAGCCACCCCCCATGTGCAGCTGCTGCTCCTAGTGGCCCACCAGCCCCCCAGTCACAGACTGCCTCGCAACGAGGGTATCCAAGCACTTTCTCCTAAAAAACTCTTAACCACTTTAAAGAACAAAGCCAATCCTCTGTCTTTTTCCTTTTATAAAACCAGCTCCGGCTCTATGTTGCCCAAAGGCCCCAAGGAGACCAATAGTCCTGTACCTTACCTTGATGTTACCAACGAATGTGCTGAGAATCCCCACCAAGGAAAACATCCCAGCAAAGAGGGCTACTGGAGGGTTACACAATATTTTATACCCCCTCCAGACCCCTCAGCCAGGCTTCATCCAAACCCCTCCCCCTGGCCAATGGCTCGCTCTCCAATCCCTGTGTCAAATGACACCTGGTGGCCTCACCACCACCCCATTTCCCCTCCTCCCTCTGTCTTTGCTTCTTTCTTATGGGGCTATATGACAATTTGGTCTGCCTGTTGTTGGCACCTTTATTTGACATGCTGGTTTATTGAAAGCAGTTGTATTGCTGGGCACTATCTGACTGCAGTGAACCTTAAACTAATTTTGCTGCGGTGATGCACATACTACTTCTGTTTAAAGTTTCATTATAGGACTTAAGTCTTTTTTGTGGAGTTGGCTGTCTCCTGGTCTAGCACAAATATGGAGGAGACTCCTGCATTGAGCAGTCGGTCACTTGTCTGTGCCTGTCTTATCTACAGAGAGTCCCCCCCCACCTCCTGTTGACAGATATTGCAATATAGTCATTTATATCATTTTTACATTTTGGAGAGTTATTTTTCATTTAGGCTGATATATCACATGTCCCTTAGTGTTGGGCTCACTTTGCCAATATAATTTGCATGAGAGCACTTTAAATCTCCACTGTAACATTTAAGTTGTTTTGTTAAAAGCTTTTCCGCAGTAAATTCCAATTCATTATAGTTTATCATGAAACAAGTTTTAAACTGTTTTTGAATTAACTTTTGGTTTTGAAAAACAAACTTTTCACAGTCTGACTATAGACTCTTAAATTGTTCTGTGCACTGGCTTTGTGTCTCTGGGAGTTGGGATTATTTGGATTATAGCTCTGCCAAATAGACAGTCATTTCTGCTGATCCACATTGCCTCTGCCCTGCCTCTTTCTGTTGCTGTTGCTTGTCTTCCCCCATGCTAACCCTCGAAAAAAGAAAAAGTGCTCCATGCAGATCCACACTCTCTCTTACCATTCTCACTTCTCCCCCTCATTTCCTTCATCTTAGCTCCTTGAGCTTGTGAGCAAAAAGAGTTCCATGTTGTCTAAATGGGGGAATTCATGTTTGAAGAAACAGTGGGCTGTACTGTGCTGCTCATGGATTTTTTTTAATTAGCACATTGTTGAAAAAACGCACCCAATTGGATGTTGGTGTACTTTCATAGCATCAGACACCCATTGCCATATGAAAACAGGAAGCAAGTGCACTTCACTACTGGAGAGAATTCCAATTACACTGTCGTTTTCAAAATCAGAAAATGAACTGAGCAAGTAGGAACTTCAGGACAGGGGGATGGTCTACATTTAGGAAATTCCCAAAAAAATCTGGTCAGTTGATAGGTATGCTGTGATGTATGTTGTAAATGTTGTTATGCTGACAAAACTTCAATAAATTCTAATTACAAAAACCAAAAAGAAAAACAGAAACAGTATATATTGTATTTTGCTGTTGGTTTTCCTGTATGATGCTCTGATCCTTTTGGAATGAGTGCCAAAGAAATACAAGTTGCCATGGCTTACCTTTATTTGTTTATTTAGTTTTTGTTAAACAAGTAAATGCACTTGGCAAAAAATACCTAGTTTCAGGAATGACCTGGCAGAGTACAGAGAATGATACAATGCAATGACAATTCAGGCAAGGCAAGTCAGTATACAATAAAGCATAAGTGGGAAAACAGTTTTCAGAACATGAAAATGTAAACATAAAACAGTGAAAAGCTTCCACAAATCCACAGGAAACAGGGAGAGATCATACCAGGTCTCCCCTGAAAAAGGGATCTTGACTGCTACTACCCCTGCCTACTACTTTCAGGAGGAAAACAAAACTACTGTAGCAGCACTGAGATCAATATGGTTAAGCACATTTACCAAAAAGGACTGCTTAGAAAAGAATGAGAACATGAATGTATAGCTAGTTTTATTTCTCAGTCACAGGCACCTCATTTGTTTAGCTACGGCTCTCAGTATGGAATGCAACATGAATGCACCACTATTAGGAAGCAATGTGAGAGAAGAGCATCCGGCATTGCTAAAGTCACCACTTCCCCACTGCTACTACCACTACTTTCAGAGGTAATAAACAGAGTTAGCAGCATTTAAATCAAACTGGTTAAGTCTCATTCAGCTAAATGATCTCCTTAGAATGATTTAAGAAAAATGGTGGTTGCCGTATTGGTCCTTGTACAAAAAGATGAACAAAATAGATGGTTTGATACCTTTTATTGGACCAGCAAATAATTTTTACAAATTGTTTAAGCTTTCAGACTATACAGAGTCCTTCATCAGAAACATGGCAGTTAAGGAATTATAACATTTGAAAAGCTCAGAACAGAATTAGTAAAACCCTTCACATCTGGACATGGACATCTTATCTGATAAATAAGATTTAAGGCATAGGCTGAAAGCAGAGAGCAGGCCAGTCCTACAAATTCTAGTTGGAGGAGTATCCCAGGATAGAAGCATGGCTGGTGGGGGTCTCAGGCTGAGCAGGACAAAATGCCGGTCCCAGAGCCCTAGCTGGAGAAAGACCTATGGTGCCAAAGAGGAGGGGGGATACAAATAGAGTTCAAAAAAAGAACATTCATTTCTCTACATTGTCTGGTGTTACTCTTGTTTGTTTATCAGTTACAATATCCCCAGCAGAGCTAGATAAACATTCAGAACAGACACTGGAGGGTGGAGATCCAATATACTTACAAGCCAGGCTAGTCAGTTTTGGCCAGCATGATTCTTTTCTTTTTCCTTAAAACTAGTGTTGGACTCAGACAGATATGCAGCAACCTTGCTTACCACTGAGCATGAATCTTCTCCTTTTGGAATTTCAGTGTCCTGCAGCAGGCACCAAATGTCATCCTCCTCATTGTCTGCTTCTGTACTGCATTTTGGAGCAGTCTTCTGAATTTAAGGTGCTGTCACTGAAGTACTGCTTCCTAATGAAACTTCATCTACTCCATCAATCAAAAGTTGCCTGTAGTTCAACTCCTCCATATCCTCAGAAACAACATCAGGAAGTTGTCTGTTCAGTGGATCTAGAAATGTTGCTAAGATACACTTTTTGTTATTTGTCATGGCTAATAATGTGTCATCATTGCTAAGGCTGGTAAGCATGTTATTGTCTGCAGATTGATTCATATCTAAGTTGTTCCTCATTTTCTCCAACCTTTTTTTGAGAAGTAGAATGAGTGGGATCACTTGATGAGCTAGCAAGGTACAGACGTCTCCGAGACCGCGCTCGAATCTCAGCAGATAAAATAAAAAGATTTAAGCTCTTTTTGACCCCCTAAGCCTGTTATTACAAAGATCCCTGTCGACTAGGAGAGCCCTGTGCAGTTGTGATCACCTCAGGCTCATTTGCAGGAAGGAATAGATCAACTTATCAGCGCCGAGCCAGAAGGGCGAAATGGCCGAGTTGGAAACTGAAAGCCCCGAGCCTCTCGCGGCACGAATACCGGCGACTAAGCGCTCTAAGCCCCACTCTCCAGACGATGCCGAGGACCTGAAAACAGAAACCCAAGGAGGGTGTTCAACTTCACAGGATATTTGTGAGATTGAACATCTTTTGCAGGGATTAGTAGTGGATTTTACCATACTGAAACCCACGTTACATGTCTTGACACAGAGGGTGGGGGATCTAGAGGCCAGAGTGGCTTCGCAGGAGAGGAAAAAGCGGGCCATTGACCTAGAAATGATAGGGCTCAAAAGGCAAGTTAAAAGCTTGAAGAACGGCTGGAGGACCAAGAGTCATGAGTAGGAGAAACAACTTAATAATGGCAGGTTTACCTGAAAACGGAAGGCTCGGACTGTGTAGCCTTTATGCAGGACTTTCTTTGAAGCTATTTGGTCCTTCGCTGTTTGGGGACTCGTACAATGTGGAGAGGGCCCACAGGTCATTGAGAGAGACACCCCCACCTGGATCCAGACCTCGAGTTCTGATTATGAGATTTTTAAACTACAAGGAAAAGACTCATGTCCTGAATAAAGCGAAAGTAAACAGATCCCTGCAGTGGAATGGGGTTTCAATATGGATTTTTCAAGATTTAGTGCCTTCGGTGAGAGAGAAACAAAAAGAATACGCGGAGATAAAAAAGAAGCTCTATTTAGCGGGTCTAAAATTTCGATTGCAACATCCAGCAACACTAACTGTAAAACTTCCGAAAGGAGATAAGCGCTACTTAACAGCAAATGAAGCTCTGGAAAGTCTCAGAATTGAATTACCAGAACTATTCAAGTCGTCGACTTGAAATGGAGAGGGTTTGATGGGAGCGCTGGCAACGCAGCGGCGAGTGTGATCTGCAGCATCGGGGAATTATTTCGAGAATTGACAGGGTTGGCTAATTCCTGAGTTCAATCAGATGTTGGTTTAAAGAAATAGAGACTAACTGCTTCTCACTATCGTTCTACTATGTTATCCGGAACTGTCAAAAAGGGATGGACCGCAGCCCCTTGGCTAGCTAGTATGGCTATATGGCTAGGTTTTTTTTTTTGTTTGTTTTTTTTTCAGGTTACTAGAGCAAGATACAAGAGTGAATGGTTTGAAGGAGAAAAGTTCTCGGACTAGTACTAACCTGGGTTACATACTGTTAATGGGACTGTTATGATCTTTCTTTTTCTGGCCATGGAGAGAAAAGTTTTATAAGGCCATAGACAAAGCCAATTCTTAATGTCAGGGGGAATGGGGGGGTCACTCGATGGATGATATCCTGGAATTTGAGGGGGGTTCAGAGATATCCGGAGGGCTGACTCATACACGTTTCATGAATACTGAGGAGGGCAATCGAAGGATCGGGGGTGGTAAGAAGGGTGATTACTGGGGGGAAAGGAGAGAGAGAGAATCCATAGACCATGAGGTAAAGAGGATACAACATATGAGAGTGAACATTTGGGGCTGTGACATAAAAGATGGTAACACTTAAACTTCTTTCATGGAATGTGAAAGGTCTCAGGGGGAGGAAAAAAAGACTGGTTGTACTGCAATATATAAATCAATTGGGGGTGCATGTTGCTGCACTCCAAGAAACTCATTTACTGTCTGAGGAGGTAAACCTTCTTAGGAGGGGGTGGGTTGGTAAGGTAGTGGGAGTTGGGAAAATGAAAACGTCCGGGGGAGTGGCAATATTAATCAGGAAATCATGCCCATATGTAATTGAACAAATTCAGTCAAGAGAGGATGGCAGGGGGATATATGTGGAGGGTTCAATCTTGGGATGCCCACTTTCTTGTGCCTCAATTTATGGCCCTACTCCAGCTAAGTCAGAATTCTTTGCCTCGTTAGAAGCCAATATTACCACACTCCCGCAGACTCCACTTATTATGGCAGGAGACTGGAATATCTACTTTGATAATAGGAAGGACAGGAGCCCCACCTCCAATAAACCATCTTCTCCCCCACAGAGAGCTTTAAACAGGTTTTTGGAGGCAACAGCGCTGGTAGACCCATATAGAATGTACAGGAAAGGGGATACAGAGATGACATTCTACTCAGGGGTCCACAAGACACATACTAGGATTGATTTCTTTGTGGTTAATAGGGAAGGGTTGAGAGGTGTCAAAGGCTTGAATACTTATAATAGGGTCCTGTCTGATCATTCTCCGATACAACTATTATGGGAACTGGATAACATTCCCCCAAGATCATTTCATTGGTGACTAGATGAAGGGATATTTGCAGAAGACAGCATGGTACTTAAGTTAGAGGAGGTACTTAAGGGGATCATTCAAACTCAAATCCCAACAATAGAGGATAAAAAAATAGCCTGGCCAGCATGTAAGGTATTATATACAGGAATGGAGCAGGAGTATACCTCTAAATGGAACAAACTCAATAGAGCGCGGGAAGAATTTTTAGTTGGGGCCATTAAATCATTATTACCTTTAAAGGGTTCAAGCAAAGAAATGGACAAGGAATTAGGGGAGTTGAGAGACCAATACAGAAGTATACTGAACCTTAGGGCAGATCGCTGGCTGGAAAGACTAAATGCTAAATATCTTATGCATGGGGATGTGCCTGGTCGTGTATTGGCTCATAGAATTAAGGAGTGGGAGGCGGAAAGAATGATCATGGCAGTAAATTTCGGGGGAGGGATTATATCAGAACCGCAGAAGATGGCGGATGCTTTTGCGGACTACTATTCAGGGATTTATCAAGAAGGGGGTACCAGTACGGAGGCAGCAATTGAAAAGTTCCTTAAGGATATACCGTTGCCCAAGTTGGAAGCAGAGCAAGCCCTGGTACTAGGTGTACCAATCTCGGAACTAGAGATCAGGAAAGTAATCAGAGACCTTCCAAATAATAAGGCGCCAGGGCCGGATGGCTTGTCTGCAAAATTCTATAAAGTCCACCTAGGAACAATAGTCCCTCTACTATTGGATTTATTCTCAAGCATTATGAATAATGGGGTCCCCCATCCTCCCTTATACCAAGCTTACATTACCCTGATCCCTAAGCCAGACAAGCCTAGGGACCTGCCAGGTAATTATAGACCTATTGCTTTAATCAACCAATATATTAAAATACTTACAAAGATTCTGGCCAATAGGGTTTTGAAAGTTGCACCTTTGTTAATTAGTCAGGACCAAGTGGGATTCATGCCAGGAGGAGGCGCAGGATCGTTAAGAAAGATGCACATCACATTTTGCATAGAGGCGTCCCACTCAAAATCTGCTATGGCCCTAATAGCACTTGAGCAAAAGGTTTGATTGAGTCTCCACAATTTCTTATTCTCTACAATGGAAGATGGGCTTCCGAAGGAGCTTTCTTAGAGGCCTCCAAAATCTATACAAGGCCCCTACAGCTAGGGTCCTATGCAATGGGTATTTATCAAAGGAGTTTCTTCTGAGAAATGGGACTAGGCAGGGCTGCCCCTTGTCACCAATCTTATTTAACATTTATTTGGAACCTTTATTAAGATCACTAAATACGAGCCAGGGTTCAGGGATTGAGGTTCAGGGATTGAACTTAAATTCTCGGTATTCGACGATGATATTTTGTTACATTTAACCAACCCTACGGCTAGCTTCCAAAAGGGATTGGAAGTAATCGGGAATTTCTCAGAGGTATCTAACTATAAATTGAACCTAACCAAGACTCAGGTTCTCCCACTTACTGTTTACAAGAATAGAACAGATTTCGAACACCTGAAGATTAACTGGGCTGGGGAAAAGATTAAGTATCTGGGAATCTGGATCACCTCCAGATTGGAGAAAGGTGTGGAGGAGAATGTGGGTAACTTGTTAGATAAAATTAAAACTGACATATTAAGATGGAATAAACTTCCTTTAAATTTAACTGCTAGACTGGGACTGATTAAAATGAACCTTCTACCCAGGTTATTATATCCGATTTATCTCTCACCCTATTGTATTCCGAAGGGGAGGTTTACCAGTATACAGAGGGTAATTTCAGATTTCCTGTGGGAATCCAAACCTCCTAGGAGGAAGCATGTTGTTTTACACCTCACTTACTTCAAGGGTGGGATTAAGCTCCCGGACCTTTTTCTATATTATGTAGCAGGTCAGCTGGGTGCGCTGGGGTGATGGATAAAGAGTGAGGAAGTAGGGGGATACACACCAACATGGCTTCAGCTAGAACAGCTTAGGCTAAAGGACCTAAAATTCTCACCCTCTGCAATGCTGTTTACAGACCCGGAGGCTTTGCCAGAAGGGGGAAGGCAGTCACCAATTTATAAATCAGTTAAAGCATGGTAGGATCTGTTGAGCATGATTCAGAGGAGGGTGCAGAAGGGAACCAGAAACCAGCCCATAATAGGAAACCCTAACTTTCGCTTAGGGGGCAAGTAATTAATGGCCAATGGGCACCACAACTGTCTGGCCTGATGCTGTCGGATCTGATAGTAGAAGATAGAGTGAAGCTACCGGAGCAAGCCAGAGCATGGGATCCTTTTAAAAAGATTCAAATTACAAACCTAATTCAGAAATTTATACGGGACAATAAGGAAAGGGAACAGATACTATTCACATGGGACCATTTGAAAGAGATCGATCTTTACGACATCCCTCTCAAAAGTTTACAGGGTGCTGCTAGACTTCATGAGTGTGGAAGTTAAAGCTCAGATAAGATACTGGGAGAAACTCTATCCCCTTGAGGCCTGAATGGAAGGAAATCTGGAGAAATATTAGGGTCTTGCCTATACCAAAGTATAAAACCATGCAGTTTTTTATTTGTTCAATTATCTACTATACTCCTGTTAAATTATGTTCTAGAAAACTCAGACAGACAGACCTGTGTTTTAGATGTGGAGCAGAGTCAGGGGACCTGCTGCATGTATTGTGGAACTGCTCTTTAATCCAACCATTATGGACTCAAATTGGGCAAAAAATTGATCCATTACTAAACTATTCCGAGTATATTAAACCAGAGATATGCTTATTAGGAGACATGCAACCGATACTAAAAAGCTCAGCCAAATATCATGTGTCTTTGATGTCCTCCCTGGTTAAAGCCTTTGTTCTGATGCACTGGAAAACTGATAATATTTATAGCTATGATCAATGGGTAGGTGACCTGTTGCAGGTCTTGGACAGACTTAAAAGACAAATGGTAATAGAGGGGAGAAAAAAGGTATATGATAAAAGATGGAGGGTGCTAGAGGCAGTATACTCGGTACAATTGACGAGTGCCCGGACACAGGTCTGTCTGTCTGAAGGAGTTTAGCTTGTCTGATGGTTTCTCACAGTAAAATGGGAGACTGGGACCAGATTGTATGGAAATATAGGATGTTGTATAGTGTAACCTTTGTATCTATGGAATCATAATACTCTCAAGAGATGGTCTCTTTATGGATTAGTATGCTACTATCTTTGGTGGATATGGATGGATTCTCTCTCTCTCCTAGGGACACAGTTATTAGATCCATGTCCAGAGAAATTAGGACATGCCTTGTAACATGGGAAGATACTATTAAGAAAATTTAAATTAAGTAAAAGACTAGTTTAAAGTCAAATGCCAAGGAATTGTATAGTAGATGATATTAGGTAGAACTGGACCTAAAGCTATGACCTAGATAAAATATAACTGTGACTGTAAATAGTTGTGGGGATGTAAATAGTATCCATATCCAGTTTGGGGATGTGTGCCAGGGTTCAACCCTGAGGTATGTGTGTAAAAGTATATTGGTGGAGCACATTGAAAACACAATAAAGAAGATTGAAAAAAAAAGAGAAGTAAAATGAGTGGAATAACTTGGCTAACGGATGCCTTTTCTGCACTGACCTTTTTTATAGCACTCATGAATGGTTTCAGAATGTGACACAACTCTCCAGCAGAAACCATTGAGTAGAATAGAGTACAATCCCTCCCTGATATCATTGTACATGATATACTCAATGATTGCTGTCTTTTGTTCAAGGATGCATTCAATCATAAATTAAGTTGAATTCTACCTTGTTGGTACATTCTGAATAAGCTGGTGGTGAGAAAGACCTTTGTTCTTCTGGATATCAGCAAGAATGTTACAGGCTTTTACTGAATGGTTGAAGTGGCCACACACTTTGCGCACTGTTCCCACAGTGGCTGATACTTGCTGGTTATTATCCAAGAAGCTTCGAATAATTAGGTTAAGAAAATGTGCAAAACAGCATACATGTACATAGTGATTTACCTATAGCACTGCAACATCCACCAAGCCGACATCCCTGACAGCAACAGCCGCAATGCTGAGTGTCAGCATTACACTGTCAGGGATGTCTCAGTGTTTTTATCAGGGGGCTGCACCCCCAAACCCCTGGTCTCTAGGGATACAACTCCAAGTTGGAGTTGTCTTGGTGGAGGGGCAGAACACCAGGCGAGGCAGTCCCGGTGCCAGCAGAGACCATCACATTGACCCGAGGTTTTTGCTTGATTCCTGTCACTGTGATGGTCTTTGCACTAGTGGTTTCACTCTACAGTCAGCATACCATACATTGTTGCCATCAAGAAGTACTTTTTAAATATTTGAACCATTGTCAGCAACAACAAAAAAAACTTTCAAATTCTGTGAGGTGACCCAAGCACTAACTAGTTTTTCAAGTTCTTGCTGAATGTGCTGTGCTGTGTGCATGTCTTGAAAGTGAGATGCATGGAGAACTGCCATTTTCTGAAACATGAGTGTTTTTTTTTAGCTGTGAGAGATACAGGTAGTGGTAGCAGATGTGGTCTAAGTGGTAGGGACAGCAGGCAGAGTGGTGTGTGAGGATGCTGATTTACCCACAAAACTGACCCAGTGTGATGCAAGAAAGATAGACAATGTTTTGGGTGCTGGTCCACATGTTGGTAGTAAAGTGAACTACCTTGTCCTCAGCTGCCATTTTCTGAAACATGAGTGTTTTTTTGGAGCTGGTAGAGGTGGCTGGCAGAGTGGCGTGTGAGGATGATGAGCTACCCGCAAAACTGACCAAGTGAGCAGTAAGAAAAAGATAGGCAATTGTTTGGGTGCTGGTCCACATGCAGTAGTACAGTGAACTATCTTGTCCACAGCCTCTCAGTGAGCACGTCTTACCTGAAGCACTAAACTGTCATACATCCTGGACATAGCAGTTACTGCAAATTATTTTCTACTTGACATTAAATATCATGGGTCTAATTATTCTATATATCTCGAGAAACCTACATCTTCCACAATAGAGTATGGCTGCAAATCAAGTACAATAATTTCTGTTATTTTATGATTTATTGCCATTGTTATCTGATGCTTTCAGGAATATTTAGTCTTTCTTTCAAAATCCTCATGTAATTTCTATTGCCTTTTATCTTTAGATTTGGCTGGGGGTGTTTTACTACATGCCCTGCCTGGTAAAACAGAGGAATTCACAGAATCATCTTGAGGCAAAAGTGGAGTTTTGGACCTTGGCTGATGATTACAGTCTCCTACAGTTTCAGCAGAATATTCCTATTCACCGAGAGCCCTGCTGCATTTCCATGTACCAATGTTAGACTGAACCATAACGATAGGATGAATTTGCAAAAGATTTCACATCATTGTTGTGGTTTCAAGATGGCCTTTATTTTCTCCCTACTAACACAAGTATTGCAGTACACACATATAATTTGGCAAGCATCCTTGAGGTATATGTAAAATGATTCCAAACAGTAGAGGTGGACTGTCTATGTCTAGTAATGAGTTCAGTAGGGGATGAGTGGCTGGATTTAACTGGGGAAGACATATCAGTGGAGGATGCAGGTTCATAGGGTGAGACAATCAAAGAATCCTCTGTATCAGTACCATTGCCATCACTACTGTCAGACTTTGTATCACTTTGTTTGGCTTGTGCCTTTGAAGTTTTTTTCTTCCCTTTTGACACCGTATTAGTAATCTCGTCATCCACATTGTCACTGTCAAAATGAGAAATAGGTAAAGTCAAACTCACAAGCTCATCCATGTCATCAGTATCACCATGACCATAGGTTGATAGGTTGATAGGTTCATAGATTGCTATGAGTTTGAGGGACATGTCCATTATGAACTCACCACCATTATCTAATGGTGGGTAAGATATTCATTGTCACATATATATATACAGTATATATATATATATATATATATATATATATATATACATATATCTACATATATCCAGGTTAATCGTGAAGTGTTATAAATTGTCACTTAAGACTACTTCAGATGGTAAAGAGTTACAGACTGGTGTAGCCCGTTGAGTAACAAACCTATTTCTTCCAGCCCACCAGCATAGTGGTAGCACTACCTCTCATGACGCCAGTGACCTGGGTGTGGAAACAAGCCTGGGAAGCTGGAAGGCCGGCCAGGGGGAGAAAGCTTGAGCATCCCAGGGACTGCTTACCTTCTCCAGGAGGGAGGGGGGACCAAGGTTCAGTGCTTGACTGACCCTGGGTGGAGACCCGAGGTATGGCAAGCCCAGCCAATAGTAGAGGAGGCCATGTGATGGACATTGGTGCTTTGCACCTTGATGTCAGGGTGCACACCACAGGCAAAGAAAAGTGGAAAATGGCTGGAAGCACCTCCAGTGGATGGAGAGCCCACCCCAATCCCCAACGCTTCCTGCCAACCTCTGAACCGGCATCCCAATGAAACAAGAAGTATGGGGTGTATGGGCCCCACCTCAACCCCACCTGGAGGGGTAGATCCAAGGCTCTGTGGGGGATGGACCACTTGGAAGGCAAGGCAGGAGAGCGGGGACATACAAGGCATGGCGACTCCTGAAGAGTGGAGTGCTGCAGGCCGGGGGGGATAAAAAATAAAGTAAAAAAATATATATATTTTTTTCACAGTTTTATTAATGTTAGTGTTTAACTTCGATTTATGAGACCTAGTGTTACCTTGAGTACTATGTCACTCTAAACATATAGTTTCTAACAGGGCATTATCCCTTGTAGCCCTGTATAAGAGACAAAGATTCCCTCTTAATGAGCAGTACTTTAAGGAATATAACCCCAAAGCCTTTGATCTATTTTCATAGGTCATAGTTTCCAGGTTGGAAATTTTTTTTATCAGTCTCCTCTGTACCTTCTCAACTGTGGCTTTTTCCTGAACTGATGTAGGTGCACAGAAGGAGGAACAGAAATCTAGATGTGATCTAACCAGACTAGAATATAGAGGCATGAGTACCTCTGGTTCCCTGCTTTTAATATTTTTTAAAATACAAGTAATCAAGCTGTGGTACGTTTTAGCTGTTTTATTAGTGCATTCGGTAAATTTTAAATTTTTGGTGATATGGATCCCTAGGTCTTTTTCTGTGGTAACTGCCTATAATGCCGTATTATTCATGTAATAATCTGTCAGTCTATTATTTTTACCAAGGTGCATGACCTTGCATTTGGATATGTTAAATACCATTTTGTGTTCTGATGCCCAAACGGTTAAGTTATTCAAATTGGTTCATAAGGAAATAATAGATTGTCATTCACAATACACCCCTGCTTGCTATGATCAGCATATTTATTTATCCATACCCCATTGGTGGTTTGCATGGTGGCAATTAAGATATTAAACAGTATGGGGCCCAATACAGAACCTTGAGGCACCCGCTAGTTACTCTGTTCCAAGCAGACTTGTGACCATGTATGTTAACTTGTTGTTTTTGATCTGATAACCATGATTCTGTCCACTTAATGATGTTTGGGTACAGACTGATCTTTACTAATTGTTCAATCAGTATTCAGTGAGATACTGAATCAAATGCATTTTCATAATCGAGAAAAATGGTGTCAACTGGGAATCCATTGTCCAGTGCTTTGCTTATTGGTTTGAAAAAATTAATCAGTTGTTTTGATAGGATCTCCCATGAGTAAAGCCATACTGAGTATTTTGCATAAATATGACTGATGATTTTTTGTAATAATCTCTCCATGATTTTACCTATGTAGGAGGTGAGACTAATTGGTCTATAGTTGGAAACATTTTGTTTTGACCCACCTTTATCGATGAGAATGAATGTGCCCATTTTTCCAATCAGAGATTGTTACACCTTTACTATTTGACATATTGAATAAGTGAGTTAGAATGTCTGATAATTAGTGGGCTGTTTCTTTTATAAATTTAGGGGGAATATTATCTGGACCTGCTGATGAATTTATTTTTATTGAATCAACAGCAGTAATTATATCCTCTTTATTAAAAAGCAGTAGAGTAGCTTGATTGTTCAAACTGTTGTACATGGATTTTTCTTTTGGTTTGTATACACTTGTAAAATAGGTGTTAAATTCTTTAGCCATAGCCTGTTCATCTGAAATAAGGTTATTATTGCTTATTACAGGTTCAATTTTAGGCCTATTGCTTTTTAGAGACCCTATATAACTGAAGAATTTTTACTTGTTATCGTTTGTTATTATTGCCAGGTTGTGTTCAAGATTTTTTTTTTTTGCAGTTCTAATAGCTAATTTGGTTTTGTTTGCTATAATTTTAAACCTTTTCTAATTGATTTCTGTTTTTTGTTTATTATATTTATTAAATGCCCTTTTTTGGTCCTAGTTCATCTCTTAATTTTTGTGAAATACCATAAAGGTAATCTCTTTTTGTTGTTATATTTCATACGGTCAGGTACCCAATTCTTTATGCAGTATTCAATTTTATCCCTTATCTTTATCCACATCCTATTACAGTCTAGATCTTTCAGTTCATTTTCCCAATTCCAGTTCATGAGATATTCCTTAATTTTTTTATAGTTTTCTTTGAAAAAATAATTTGTTTTAGTAATGCTCTTAGTTGTGGAATTATAATAATTACGTGTCCAAAGAACTATACAGTGATTCCAGTCTCCTAGTGGTTCGCACACTTCTGGAGATCATGGTCATGGTCATCATGATTAGATTCAGTAGAGCTAGCACTGTGACTTGGAGATTGAATTATTTGATATGCATGTCTTGCAAGCTGAGTGAACTCTACTGCGAGTTGTATCTGTAAGAGCTTTAACTTTATGTGTGATAGGAATTCTCTTTGTTTTTGAAATTTTCTCAGGCAACTTCCTAATAGGATTCGTTCTAAATTTTGTTTGCTATGGCACTATTGAGCAGTTCTGACATAGACAGTCCAACTCCAGTTGCTGAGGTTTCAGCATTTTGAGAGTTAGTTGACACATCAATAGTAGTAGTATTATTTAGCTCAGCCATTTCAACAGCCTGTGGTGCTTGCACTTTAGTTTTTGATGGGCCACTCCTTTCTGGACTACTGAATAAACTTTAACATCAACTTCCTTATTTGCCCCTGGCTTTTGTTTTACAATTGTTTTGAGTACTCATAATGCCAGTCTTTCTTGAGTGACTTGTTCAGTGTCATAGTCACAAAGACAGTACGGAAGTGGTGGTGGCTGTCAGATTTTAACAGAATTTAAATTCAGATGCAAGTCTGCTATATTATTCTGGTTCACACTGGACCTCTAAACTATAAGGGCTAGTGCTACTCACAGACAAGACAAGATTTCAAATTGAAGATTCAGGGGTCACAAACCTGGCCAAACCCTCTACGACACAGTCTTTCCAAAGCAAGGATAATTTTTTTATTTATATATTTTATTTATTATCCACAAAAGGCCCACTGAGCCAAAGTATATAGGTGTGCTCTACGGAGCATAGGGAGGAGAGCTGACTGACTTGTTCAGGGCCATACAGTTTGTAAGTGGCACTGGTGACTGTCAGATTTAACTGAATTTCAAACACAGGTCTGATATATTATTTTGGTTCACAGTTCACACTGACCTCTAAATTATAAGGGCTGGGACTACCCACAGATAATGCTAGAGTTCAAGCTGAAGATTTGGGGGTCACAAACCTAGCCTAATCCTCTACAATGCAGTCTTTCCAAGGCAAGGATTTTTTTTTATTTATAGCCCACAGAAGGCCCACTGATCCGAAGCTTGTGTGTGTGCTCCACAGAGCACAAGAAGGAGAGCTGAGTGACTTGTTTGGGGTCACACAGACAGTATACAAGTGGCACTGGTGGCTGTCAGATTTAACTGTATTTCAGACACAGGTCTGCTATATTATTCTGGTTCACACTACACCTCTAAACTATAAGGGCTTGTGCTATCCACCGGCAATGCTAGAGTTCAAATTGAAGATTCAGGAGGTGACAAACCTGGCTTATCCCTCTACTACACAATCCTTCCAAAACAAAGATTATTTATTTTTTTTATTTATAGTTCATGGAAAGCCCACTGAGCCAAAGCTTGTAGGTGTGTCCCACAGAGCACAGGGAGGAGAGCTGACAGATTTGTTCAGGGTCATACAGACAGTATGTAAGGGGCACTGATTTAACTGAACTTCAGACACAGGTCTGCTATATTTTTCTGGTTCCCATTTCACACTGGATCTCTCAACAATAAGATATGGTGCTACCCACAGACAATGCTAATGTTCAAATTGAAGATTCAGGGGTCACAAACCTGGCCTAACCCTCTACGATACAGTTCTTCCAAAGAAAGGATTATCTTTTTCTATTATTATTTTTTATTTATAGTCCACGGAAGGCCCACTTAGTCAAAGGTTGTAGGCGTGCCCCATGGAGCATAGAGAGGAGAGCTGACTGACTTGTTCAGAGTCACACAGATAGTAAGCAAGTGCCACTAGTGGCTGTCAGATTTTAATTGAATTTCTGGCACTGGTCTGCTATACTATTCTGGTAGGTTAGTTCACACTGGTGCTCAGTCTCTAACTTAATAAATCACAAGGGGAATTACTTCTAGGAGAGGGGAGGTCATCTTACACCTCTACAGGTCCCTAGTGAGGCCACACTTGGAGTACTGTGTGCAGTACTGGTGCCCCAACTTGAAGAAGGACTTCAAACTACTGGAGGGGGTGCAGAGCAGGGCAATGAAAATGATCCTGGGATTGGGAGATAAACCTTATGAGGAGAGACTGAGAGAGCTCAATATGTATTCCCTTGAGGATAGAAGGGAGAGGGGGATATGATTGAGACTTTCAAGTACCAGAAGGGCATGAACAGAGTAAACACCGAGAGTATTTTTAAATTACAAGGTGGGAGGGAAATAAAGGGACACAGTCTGAAATTAGAAGGAGGCAGATTCAGGAGGGAAATGAGGAGGCACTATTTCACTGAAAGGGTAGTCACAGGGTGGAACATGCTGCCGGAGGCAGTGGTATCACTGATGACAGTGAGCAGCTTCAAGAGGGGGTGGGACAGGATCAATGGGAGGGTGCAAACCATGAGTGGATGGGGAGTGGGTGGGAATGATACAGGGGAGAAAACAGTGGGGGGGTTGAGCAAGGGGAGTTGGGCAGCTGCAATCTAAAAGGCTGCAGTTTTGCACACTTAAGCAGAGTAGATAGACCATAAGGCCTGTATGTGCTAGCAATTTTGTATATTCCTATTAATAGAAAAAAAAATCAGAGGTCACCTCATCTTCACCAATTGGCCTAACCCTGTCTCAAAAGCCTATAGCTGGTTTTATGATTGGCTAATGCAGGCTAGCACTGCACCTAACAGCCTCTGCCCACTCACTTATCACTTTCCCCTCTTCTCCACTCCACTACCTGTTGGCTCACGGAAAGTTAAGTTACTTTTAAAATTTTCGCCCCCCAAAGTTGTTTTTTTTTTGGCTTTTCTTTTTGCAGGACAGAAAAATAATTCACTACAGTAGACTTCCTGCCTGAAGCCTCAGTCAGTAATGCTTACTTGCCTCCTCCTTCCCTACCCCACCCTCAGTTTTTGCCTCACAGATTTTCTCTGTTCTCTAAAGTTTTTGTTTAATCAGTATTTTTTATAACAACCCTCAATTCTTTGAGGACGAGATGAGTCGACCCCCAGCTCAAATTTAAGTAGTATTGATTTTATATGTGCACTGCTGACGACGATGAGATAAAAGTACATGGAGCAGTGCACAGCTGCTCCTTCTTTCTCTAATGTCTGCCACGCACTGAGCAGACTACAGCAGCAAACAGCAAGCACATAAAGGTAACCATGTGGGTTCCTCCCGCCACAACCCAATCAGGTGCCACCTTACATACATGGATGTTCCCGGTCCAGTGAGGAGCCATGACAGAGAATATCTGTTGGGTCCCCCCTATAGCTCTTTCCCACCCACTTGTTAGATGTCAGTCCCACTCTAGCCACCCTCTGACTCCTTGTGTTGCCGCTAACTGATTTGGCTGGCAAACAAGGAGTTATCCAAACCATTTTGAACAGTAAAAACTGTTCGGAAGTAGTTCAATTGCCATTACTGCTGCTGGTTCGGTGGAGTTTGGATTTTTCCCAAACCGGTTCGCCCACCTCTGCTGTAAAGTCACACCATAATGGCACTTGATAAAAAAGATCACAATGTTAGAAGGCGTTATCACCAAATAATGACCATCACCTCATACTTGAGGTTCTGCATAGGCACAGAGGTACACAAGCAAAGTTCTCCAGAACCTGGACTCTCTGGCTGCAGCAGATTGGACTCACATGTACATAACACAGCACCTTTAGAACACGCCCCTTCCCCCGAGGCTATGGGAGTAACTCTGTTTTTTGGCGGTGGGGGGGGCACCATGAGTTTTGCAAGCAATTTAAATACTAGTAACATTAGTTTATCACTGGATGATATGCATGAAAGTCCTCTCCTTGCTTTGAAAGACAGCATGGAAAGCCACACACACACACACCACAGCATGCCTCATTTACCCACGGAAACCAGTTAAGAGCATGAGTGTCTGTACAGGCTACCCTTGCATGTTACTCGTTGAATGTTGCATGTTTTCCTTACCTTCAGTATAAAGTACTGTACTAGGTTGGGATTCTACCTGAGCAATCTGAAGACCTCATCACACCACTCCAGGTCATCAATGTAATAGCTGCTTGAGCAGTATCTTGCACTACAGTACTATATAGACTTTTTCTTGCTCCATCTATGGACTTTACATTTATTGGACATTAGGTTTTTAAGTGTTGCATGTTCTATTTTTAATGAATGTTACACTTCATTTAATACTCCACCTAGTTATATCCTTGTAAAAGTGTATCTGATATGTATCTGTTCTAGTATTCTTCTACTACTAAAATGAAACTGAAAGTAAAGTCATAAATCCATGGGGTTATTTTCTCAGCCAGGAATTTTAACCTGTATAAAATGTATTTGTTCTTACCGTTTTATCTGCTGTTCTATGAAAATGTAGCAATCTTTTTGTTTATAAAAAAACAAACCAAAGCCTAAACACAAGCACCCACTAAAAATACTGTACATGTGTAGGGTGCCATATCATGTAGGGGCATGGGACTGCTGCTTATACATTTGAAGGTGAACTTAATGCTTTGCAAATGCTTCAAAATGAAAGACTGTGGTCTGTTCAGTGAACAGCACTACTGTACTGCATACTGTCATTAATTTTGAAATCTGTTTACGGTATTATGAAGAAGGATTTCTACAAGCAGCATATCTTCAAGGAGATGCTGGCACCATATATTTTGAATTGCTGGTCAGAATGTCAGCATCAAGTCTTCCAAGGTACATCATAGAAATGCTGCTGATAATGGTGTTTGAGAATCTGGCATGTGAATTAAATGTATTAATTGACAACACTTATTTTCCAAAACTGGATCCAAAACACACTGTGGCATGGAGATGTCTGCTGGAGAATGGGATGAGTTGGGTGAAGACATCCGCTGAGGCAGTATAGTGTAATGGTTAAGGGCACTGAGCTGCAAACCTGGCAATCTGGGTTTGAATCCCATCAGCCCCACTTGCATACTGTGTAAACCTGAGCAAGTCACTTAACTTCTTTGTGCTCCCAGGTTGAACCTGGAAACAAGCTCCAGCTTAGTGTGCCTTTCCTGGTTAAACAATTTCCTCTTTACCTAACTTACTTTTAATCTGTATTATTTTGATAGTGCTATTAATTCCTTGGAACATTCCCTTAGTTTATCTCTATATTGTTTCACTTTCTGTGCTATAAACAAAATAGTCTAGAAATGTAACTTATGTCTGCCAAAAAATACAGACATGTGCCTTATATACAATTTCTATTGTACTGTTGACAGTGCACAATTTAAAACAGGTGGGTGGGTGCCTTTGAGGCCAGAAATTAATATTTCTAAAAACTGTTTGTTGCTAATCTGCAATACTGCTATAATAACATAGTTAATATAATTAACACTGATTATCACATTATTAATGTTGATTCGGTATACACTGGACAAAATGCACATACTGTATATTATACAGTACATAGTAAATATTTGTTGTTTCTCAGGTCACCTGATATCACTCCTATCGAACTGGATGGCACTACATTAAGCATTACATACAGTGGCATGCCAAACCCAAGACCAAATAAGAACTGAAGGAAGCAATTGAGCACTTTTGGTATAATAAATTGACACAAGCAGACAGTAATCAGTACATTGCAGCCTGTGGACCAAATGAGGATCAGACGAACTGCTGCTGCATAGGGACGTGAAAGCGGCTGCTCAATCTCTCCCCCAACCCACCAGACAACCACAACACATCAGGTGGGAGCACCGAAAGCACCAGGTTTTGTGCACACGTGCCATCTTTGGACTGATGTGCACGCAGCTCTTTTACTGTCGGCCTACCTCTACTGATAGCCCATGAACTTGACCTGTAGGCATCTCCAACGGCTTGTTTAAGCATGTTTAGTGTGTGCATTAAGGCCTTTGTGAACAGATGCCATCCTTACTGATTTATTTGCCTATTGCCATCTAAGCAACTGCTGCTGTTTTACTGTTTATTACAGTTCACATTTGCCCTGTATTGTATCTAGTGCTACTCTGTACCTGTGCTCTAGTCCCCACCTCTCACCCTGTCTAGCCCCCCTTTTCTGCTCCCTCCCTCTCAGTTTACAGCCCCCCCCCATTGTCCTACCTACAACACTATATCTTTTTAACCTTTGTTTTTCTCCCTCTTTCTTCAGCAGCCTGTGGATCCACTGAGGATTGGATGACCTGCTACTGCCCAGGGCTGTGAGAGTGGCTGCTCAGGCTCTCCTGCAACATTCCGGATGACTGCAACGCATATAGGTGGGAGCACTTAGAAGCACCAGATTTGATGTTCAGGCCCCATCTTTGGACTGGTGTGCATGCAGCTCAGTGGGCAGAGCCACACTATGTATGGGGCCACTTAGCTCTTCCTACCCACCCTCCCCAACTACCCCAACCCAGGATTGATGCTAGTCTTAATCATTCAGAAACAATCATCCCACTTCTGCACCCCTATCAGAGATAGTTGGTTTGCTCCATTCCCCCTGCACTCTCTCCCATGAGTAGCATAGCTCACTAAAGTATTCCTCCACTCCATGTCCCCTCTCATCATACCTCTTTGTGTTTCCCTGCCCCTGCGACTCCAAACTGCCCTCTGTTGACCCATCTCCCCAGTCCCCTTCGTGAACTTAGCCCTCTTTTTTTCTTTATGTCCCAGTCATGCATTAGCAAGCAATACTCAGCTCTCCTGTTTACTGCAGTGCCCCAGGGTTTATGTACTGGCTGGGTGACTTGCCCAGTGTCATTCAGAGTTGTGCAAATCCAACCCAGATCTCCCATAGCCTTACTCAATAGTAGCTCAGAGGTCTAGCCTCTTGGCCAAACTGCTGATAGTTTTACTGGGAGGGGTGATATACTAGTACCATTCAGTAGTATACCCCCCCAGTCTAAGCACCTTGACTGACATAACCCATAGTCTGCCTCAGTTCTGGCTGCCTTTGGTCCTTGCCCACACAGATTCCCAAGACCATATCTACCTGACTCAGTCTCTATATTTCCCAGACACTCTGCCTTTATCAGGAATCATCTGGTCTTAACTCCCCTAAGTTGAGTCCCTCACTTGAGACCATGTGAACTTTTAGCAATTTAATTCCCTTCCTCCTCTTCTTCTTAGCCTGCAGTGGCCTGTGTAACCATTCCAAAAATGATGTGCCATGCTACAAATCAAATGATCACATGATTCTTCCCAGTATTAAACCTAACAAAGCCACTATCTCCCTCCTCGATCCCTCTGGTATTTTATCTACCTCCACTGAACTCCCCTCCTCCCAGAATCTAAACTGCCTATCATCACTTATTATGCCTCATTTCAAGGTAGACTGTGGGTATATTTGCAGATATAATAAGGGTGCAGCCACGATCAAGCTCTCCTACAAACTCCCGTGGACTTGTCAATTCATTCTCTTGCTACCAACTCTGGCTGGCAATGCTCACCCTAACCCTGGCCTTGTCAATCCCCCGAGTCTGTCAGGTGCTGCATGGAAGTGGCTCCTCTATCCTCCTTAAACCACCACCATGAAAAGATCATTCTTGGTGACTTTAACTGTAATTAGCTAGCAGATGACAGCAAACACCCCTGTGGCAAAGTTGCAAACTGTATCTCACTCAGGTAATTGATTCACCCACTAGAAATAAATATAAAACTGGCACTGTCTCTCTGATCGATTGGATTTTAGTCAGCCATCCTGAATGAATCCTCTTAGCCATAACTGTACTGGACTTCCTCAGTGACCACTCCCCCATTGTCTGCTGGTGGTCTCCTCAAGCATCTCCTGCTGCTCCCTCCTTAATATGAACCCATGTGTTCCAATCACACAATCTCTCAAAGTTCAATACTCTGCTCAACAAAGTTGACTGGTCCTTCCTAAAGCTGACTGGTGATGCACAGTATATGCAACATTAAGCTTCTTCTGTCTACAGTTAAACAGAATTTGTGATGTAGTTGCCTCAGTTAAAACACTCCTAAAAAAAGGTTCCTTCCAGCCTTGGTTCTCTCCCCATCTAATGGCTCTCATCAGAGAACGAGACAGTGTCTGGGCCCAGTACTGTACCACTGGACAAACCTCAGTCCTCTTGTGCTAAAAGGAGCTCAGAAACAAAGAGTCACAAAAGCCAATTACCACAAAAACAAACAGTCAGCAGCCATCAACTCACCCAAGTCTCTGTGGGGCAGCATTCATGGTCTCCTAGGCCACTCTCACTCATCTCTCCCTCACACCTTCAGGTTTGGTGACTCACTGATTGATGGCAATCTAGCCAACTCTCTTAACAATATGTTCAGTGATCTCTCTGCTACCCCTGCTCCACCTACCCCTCCTATTGGAACTCATAACCCACCCTTGAATTCCCCCATTCCCAAATTTCTCCTCAAATGTGTCACTTAAGTGGGCACCTATAAGTAGCTATCCTGCACTAAAGTCTTGACCTGTGTTGACCCTGATGGCATTGACATGAAACTGCTCACAGCCATACTTCCTGATGTCACCAATCCCTTTCAACTGATCTTCAACCTGTCTCTCACCACAGGAAAAGTACCTGTCATCTGGAAGATTGCACGTTACCCCTGTCCATAAGGGGTGGGGCCTCAAGATATCCCTGATAATTACCAACCAACTTCTATCCTGTAGCCACTTTGCAAAATGCTTGAAACAATATTTAGTGATCTGCTCACTTGTCACCTTATCAAATACAACCTCATAGCATCTGAGCAGCATGGCTTCAATAAGAAACACAGCACCTTGACTGCGTTAACAGAATACTCTGATTACCTTCACTGTGTTTTGGATAGGGTGAACTAGCCAGATCTATCTTCACAGACCACACAAAAGCATTCAACTTGGTCAATCATTCCCTGCTTTGTGTTAAATTACTTAACACTGGATTCTCGAGTGAAGCTACAACTGGATCGGTAATTATCTTGACAAAAGATAAGATGCAGTAAAGTACCAATCCTCCCTGTCAGACTACAAACCTGTAACAGTAGGGGTTCCCCAAGGCACCATCCTTGGCCCCCTACTATTTAGACTCTTCCTCAGTGAACTCCTGAAAGCCCTCACTAGCACTGCTCTTCTCCTGTATGCCAACGATGCTGTCATCACAGCCACCCACAGCAACCTTGGCTTTATAAATAATTGTCTCCAATCAGACTTTGCCTCCATCTGTGATTGGTTCTCAAGTAACCTCCTTGTGCTTAATTCAAAAAAGAGGAAAACATTGCTATTCTACTCCCAGAACAAATCCCCTCCCCTGCTGCTCTTTGTATCCCCACTACTTTTGGAGCCCCCATTGAGCAGGTTATTACCTTTAAGTACCTGGGGTCAACCCTTGACTCATGTCTAATATATGCCGCACACCTTGACTGTCTGGTCAAAACTTCTAATTCCAGACTTGGCCTAATCTACAGGCATAGAAGCTTCTTACTGCCAGAGGTTAAGCAGCTCCTTGCCAGGAGCTACATCCTCAGCCTCATCGATTATGGGCTTGCAGTTCATGGGTCCACATGTGATACAGTACTAGATAAGGTAAGGGGGCTGATGAATAGGACATGCTTATTTGCCCTGGACCTCAGATGGAACTCTCATAAATGCATCCTCTATAGCAAACTTGGCTGGCTAAACTTGGACTCTCGGATATGGTATACCACTTTGGTCGCTGGAAAAAAAGCTCTGCTTTGGGCTGTTTTCCCAGGTATACTATCATTGCTAACCCCCTCTGCCTCACCTCAATGCACCAGAGGGGTATTGCATAACTCCCTTTTACTCCTTCATCATAAAACCTCCATGGGCCAAACCTGCTTCTCCTTCCAATTCCCCAAGCAGTGGAACTGACTCTGCTTATCCTATAGGTAGCTCTCTCACACTCCTCTACCCCCTGCTAGCAACCTCCTCCCCCTCCAATCACTGAGACCATCTTTCCAGTGGTTCCCTTCCCTTCCCTTTACCCATGCTTTCTTCCCTTTCCTCCCCCCTCCTCCCTGCCTGTTTCAAGTGTTCAGCATCTGCCTATTATCTCCTGTCTGTGTATCTGTATAAATGTATATACCAAATTGTACTTATCTCACTTGTTACCTTACAATGTAGCCTGACTCTAGATCCTTTGAAAAGAGGCACTGCCTAAAGGGTCTTGTGTGAAATAAATAAATAAATTTACAAAGCATTACCAAAAATTGTTGAAAATTGTGTTCCTTCAGGAGATTGAGAAATACAGTCAACATCTACTGTATTTTTCAATGGTAATAAAATGAAACATTACTAATAAAGGAAGCAAACCACAATGCAAAATAAACTAAAGGCAATTCAATGAATGGTTGAAAAACTGGTGTGGAGCTCAGGGTTTTGTCTTCACTGAGGACTGGGGAGCCACCTGGAGGGATGCAGACCTATACTGGTACGATGGTCTGCATCTGTCCAGGGGGGAACCAGGATCCTAGGTGAGTAAATGCTTCATTGGCAAGCATTTAAACTAGCCAAGGGGGGAGGCACAGAAAAGGAGCAGGGAAATCCCAGCCTCTCCCCACAAAACACGGCAATTAGTGAGGTAAACACCAAGGTAGAGAAGTCATTAGGGAGAAGGACAGAGGTAAATGTAAAAAAAGGCAAAGGTAATAAGGACAGGAATGGGGCTAAAAGGGGTAAGGACATCAAAAAGTGGAGGGTGATGAGTACCAATGCCCATAGTCTGTGTAACAAGCTCCCTGAACTAGTGGCCTTGATGGAAGAGGGTTGTCTGGATATTGTGGCAGTCACAGAAACATGGTACACAGAGAACCATGACTGGGTTGTCAACATACCAGGATACACAATCTATAGGAGGGACAGGGAGGGTAAAAGAGGAGGAGGAGTAGCTCACTATGTAAAGGAGGGGATCAAAGCAACAGTACTAAAGAGTAAACAGGGAGCAGATGAGGCACTCTGGGTCACCCTAGAGACAGGAAATGGCACCACAATCTGCATGGGGGTTGCATACAGACCCCCATCTCAGGAGGAGGGAATGGACAAGGAAATGATAGAAGGCTTCCTTAGAATGGCAGAAAAAGGGGAGATATTGTTGATGGGGGACCTGAATATGCCAGATATTAACTGGAGCACCTTTGCTGCAGGCACATCCAAGAGCATGGTCATTCTTGATGCCCTACAGGGGCATGCCTCAGACAGCTAATATTGGAACCCACTCGGGAGGGAGCAATCTTAGACCTGGTACTCTGAAATGGGGATGGAAAAAGAATCTCAGATTTAGAAGTGGGTAGCCATCTAGGAACAAGTGACCACCAAACAGTGTGATTCATGATAAACACAGCCATACAATCAAGCCATACAAAAGCAAGAGTATTGGACTTTAGGAGGGCTGACTTTGGGAAAATGAGAGAGTGCCTCAGAAAAGCACTAGCAAACAGGCAATAAAGAGGGGTGGAGGAACAGCAGGGAGTAATCAAACAGCCATCACAGAGGCAACAAGCCTTTGTGTAAAGCAAATCAACAAAACACAACAAAGGAAAACACTGTTATGGTTCTCAAAAGAGGTGGCAGGGAAGGTTAAGGAGAAAAGGATAGCATTCAGGAAATATAAGGAAACCCAGAAGAAGCAGGACAGAGAACTTTATCAGTTAAAGCAGAAAGAGGCTGGGAAGGCAGTCAGAATGGCAAAGGCCCAAACTGAGGAAAGGATAGCCAACTCTGTTAAGAAGGGGGATAAGACCTTTTATGGGTACATTAAGGAGTGAAGAAAGACCAAAGGAGGGATACTGAGGCTTAATAAAAGGGGAGGGAATGTGGGTAGAGGGTGACAGTGAAAAAGCAGGGATACTGAATGAATATTTCTGCTCAGTATTCACAAAGGAGGGGGAGGTACCTAAACCAAACAAGAGAATACTCTGAAGACGGGGATCTATACCAGTCCATTTACAGAAGAAAGGGTTCTGAAAGAACTAATAAAATTGAAGGTGGACAAAGCAATGGGGCATGATGGGATTCACTCAAGAATTCTAAAGGAACTAAGGGTAGAACTAGTGACACCACTGACTACTCTCTTTAACAAATCATGGGAGGATGGGGTGGTACCTGAGGACTGGAGGAGGGTGGATGTGATTCCTCTTCACAAAAGTCGGAGCAGGACAGAGGCAGGAAACTACAGACCATTTAGTTTGACCTCAATGGTAGCGAAAATGATGGAATGACTTCTGAAGGAAAGAACTGTTGAGTACCTAGAGGCCAGTGGGGCACAGGACCCAAGGCAGCATGGATTAACGATGGGAAGGTCGTGTTAGATGAATCTAATAGATTTCTTTGACTGGATGACCAAAGTAGTAGACCAGGGAGGGGCTGTGGACATGGCCTACCTAGATTTTAGCAAGGCATTTGATACAGTCCCACACAAAAGATTAATACACAGGTTAGCCAGCCTTGGAGTGTGTCCCAAGGTGGTAGCCTGGATAAAAAATTGTCTAGACAACAGGACGCAAAGGGTAGTAGTAAATGGAGTCCACAGTGAAGAAAGGAGGGTTACTAGTGGGGTACCGCAGGGTTCAGTATTAGGACCGGTCCTTTTTAATGTCTTTATAAGTGACATTGCAGAGGAACTGGAAGGAAAAGGATGCCTCTTTGCAGACAACAAAAAGATCTGCAAAAGGATTGATACACAAGATGGAGTGGAAAGGATGAGAAGGAACTTTGTCAAGGCTGGAGGAATGGTCAGATATATGGTAGCTCAGATTCAATGCAAAGAAGTGCAAGGTAATGCACCTGGGAAACAAAAACCCAGGGGAAGAGTACACAATGGGAGGTGAGATACTGACAGCAGTAAAAATGGAAAAGGACCTGGGGGTAATTATATCAGATGACCTAAAGGTGGGCAAGCAATGTGAGAAGGCAGTAAGGAAGTCTGGGGGGGATACTGGGATGCATAGGGAGAGGCATCATTAGCAGAAAACAGGAAATTGTTATCCTTCTGTACTGACAGTTGGCGAGACCCCATCTGGAGTACTGTGTGCAGTTCTGGAGACCCCATCTCTGCAAAGACATAGGCAGAGTGGAAGCTGTCCAGAGGAGGGCAACCAAAATAGTGCAGGGTCTGCATCAGAAGACATATGAAGAAAGACTAAAGGAACTTAATATGTGTACCCTTGAGGAAAGAAGGGAGAGAGGGGACATGATAGAAACTTTCAAGTACATCAAGAGAATCAACAAAGTCCAAGAAGGTAGCATCTTTCAGAAAAAGAGATGTGCAAGAACAAGGGGGCACAATTTGAAGATAGAGGGGGGATGGCTCAGAGGTAATGTGAGGAAGTATTTTTTCACAGAGAGGGTTGTGGATGCATGGAACAGCCTCCCTGAGGAGGTCGTGGAGTCAAGAACAGTGGGGGAATTCAAGAATGTATGGGACAGACATAAGGCAGTCCTAGTGTGGGGACAGAAGGAAGTAAGCTGTTGGTTAACTAGGATCTGCAGCTTATCTGTTAGGTAGGAAAATGTGCAGACTAGGTGGGCCAAGCGGTCCTTATCTGCCATCACATTCTATGTTTCTATGTAACTTTTAAACTTAAATGGATACTGTCAACTAAAGGTGGGCGAACTGCCCAAAATTCGATTCACAAAGCAATTCACAGAGTAATACGGAATCTGAAAAGTAATCAGCAACGCAAAGTAGAGTACTTCGCATCATAATGAGGAACGCAAAGTCCATTGATAACAATGACTTGGTGTAACTCCACCTTCCCACAACCACTTCTGCACCAATTTTAATGAAAAGTACATAGAAATCAATGTACTTTGCATCACTTCACCTTGTTATTGAGCTCCAAGGCAAATTTTGCAGTGATTCATGGGATTGTAGGTCACATGGGCTCTAGATTGTTTTATACAGTCTCATTTCTGTGTAGTGTATGTGTAGTGGTAGATTGAGACAGTTTCATTTCAGAGCTCTGAGATTCAAATCCTCTAAAAGCTGTTAAAAAAGCCTTTTTGAGCAATTTGTTTTGCTCAAAGTTTAGTACAGCGATTGTAGGAAACCCTCCTGTGCTCATATCATCAAGTGTTTATTGCTTGTGTGTGGATTTTGAATGCTAATTTAGAACATTCAGTCTCTGTACTGACAGACACTTGAAGTGCTCTTTGGGGGAGTGGTGTATCTGTGGTGGAGGTAGGTTAAAACTGGAAGAAAAAGGCAGTCTTTCTGTATTGGTTATATTTTTCTTGTATAACTGTGTTAATGTACACAGTAATATTTTCAGTAATTCTTGACATATTTTTGCTGATTGTTGTGGTGCAGCAGTGCATAATTTCAGTTTGTTTGAAAGATTTGGTGATATTACTATAGGTTTCAATTTGCTACGCATTACTTGATGTGTGTGTGTGTGTGTGTGTGTGTGTGTGTGTGTGTGTGTATGCGACACATGCCATCAAATCAGACACATTTTATTGTGCCACAGAGTAATTGCAGCAGTGTGAACCTGCTATCAACTGTGCCTGCGTAATTTTGTACTGCTTCGTGGCATCTTGGTTTTGGACTGTTACTGCAGTACCCCAAACTGGCAAAAGGTATTCTTTTCCAGATTGTATTGTGACTTGTAAGCACTGGTTAACGGGTTGTTGTGACTTTGTGTCTGCATCTCTTCTTGCTTGCACAGTGCAATCTTAATCTGTCTGTGCTTTTGCATCTGTTTAGTGCTCAATCTCCATCTGCAAGCCATGGTTGTTTTTTTTGGCTTCACATCCACTGGCCCAGACTAAAAGTTCAGAAATCTAAATTTGTTTTGAATTTTCTTGATGATCCCCAAAATTCCTGCAAAGAGACATGCAAGAAAAGCTGTATCCGTCCATAGCACTGCTGCCAGTGGTAAGATTGTCCATGGGTGTGGTAGTGCGGAGAACTGCATAGCTGATGTCAGTAAAGGGATTTCTTCATCAATGTTTTTTACTGCGCAATCTGTAGCTTCTCTCATTGGTGGAGGAGATGATGTTGTCCTAGCTGGTGGTATTAGTATAGTTTCTGCTGGCATGAGTATTGCTGCTTCAAGTTCCACTTCTGACCAGTTAACCATTTAAAAAAATATAGTTGAGTCCAAAGCTATGACTGACAGTGTAGATGATGTCATACTCCCCATTAACATCCCCATGGTAGTTGAACATGATTCTGATCCTGGCAATGATAACTCACAATGTTACATTTCTTCCAGCGCTGTTGAGGTCATGCCTTTGCCATCCAATGAAACATAGAAACATAGAAACATAGAATTTGACAGCAGATAAGGACCGCTTGGCCCGCCCAGTCTGCCCATTTCCCTGCCTACTGGATAAGCTGCAGATCCTAGTTAACCAGCAGCCTACTTCTTCCTACCCCCACCCCCTAGAATTGCCTTATGACTATCCCATGCATGCTTGAATTCCACCACTGTTTTTGACTCCACGACCTCCTCCGGAAGGCCGTTCCATGCATCCACAACCCTCTCTGTGAAAAAATACTTCCTTAAATTACCTCTGAGCCGCCTCCATCTTCAAATTGTGCCCCCTTGTTCTTGCACACCTCTTTTTGAAAGATGCTACCCTCTTGGACTTTGTTGATTCCCTTGAGGTACTTGAAAGTTTCTATCATGTCCCCTCTCTCCCTCCTTTCCTCGAGGCTATACATATTAAGCTCCCTAAGTCTCTCTTCATATGTCTTCTGGTGCAGACCCTGCACCATTTCAGTTGCCCTCCTCTGGACAGCTTCCATCCTGTCTATGTCTTTGCGAAGACTGGGTCTCCAGAACTGCACGCAGTACTCCAGATGGGTTCTGACCAGCTGTCTGTACAGAGGGATAATAACTTCCTGTTTTCTACTGGTGATGCCTCTCCCTATGCATCCCAGTATCCCCCCAGCCCTCCTTGCTGCCCTCTCACATTGCTTGCCCACCTTTAGGTCATCTGATATGACTACCCCAGGTCCCTTTCCATTTTTGTTGTTGTTAGTATCTCACCCCCATTGTGTACTCTTCCCTGGGTTTTGTTTCAGGTGCATTACCTTGCACTACTTAGCATTGAATCTAAGCTGCCATACATTTGACCATTCTTCTAACCTTGCCAAGTCCCTGTTCATCCTTTCCACCCCACCTTGTGCATCAACTCTGTTGCAGATCTTTGTGTCATCTGCAAAGAGACATACTTTTCCTTCCAGTCCCTCTGCAATGTCGCTTATAAAGACATTGAAGAGGACCAGTCCTAATACTGAACCCTGCGGTACCCCACTAGTAACCCCCTTTCTTCAGAGTGGACTCCATTTACTATTACTCTCTGTGTCCTATTCTCCAGCCAATATTTTACCCAGGCTGTCATCTTGGGACCCACTCCCAGGCTAGCTATCTTGTATATTAATCTTTTGTGTGGGACTGTGTCAAATGCCTTGCTAAAGTCTAGGTAGGCCATGTCCACAGCCCCTCCCTGATCTACTACTTTGGTCACCCAGTCAAAGAAATCTATCAGATTTCTCTGGCATGACCTTCCTGCTGTGAATCCATGCTGCCTTGGGTCCTGTGCCCCTCTGGCCTCTAGATACTCGACAGTTCTTTCCTTCAGAAGTGATTCCATCATTTTCCCTACCACTGAGGTTAAACTAACAGGTCTGTAGTTTCCTGCTTCTGCCTTGCTCCCACTTTTGTGAAGGAGAATCACATCTGCCCTCCTCCAGTCCTCGGGTACCACCCATCCTCCCATGATTTGTTAAACAGGGTAGTCAGTGGTGTCACTAATTCCACCCTTAGTTCTTTTAGAATTCTGGGATGAATCCCATCAGGCCCCATTGCTTTGTCCACCTTCAGTTTTAAGAGTTCTTTCAGAACCCTTTCTTCTGTAAATGGGCTGGTATCAACTTCTGTATCCAGAGTGTTTCTACTGTTTGTTTTAGGCACCTCCCCCTCTTCCTTTGTAAATACTGAGCAAAAATATTTGTTTAGTATCTCTGCCTTTTCACAGTCACCCTCTGCCCACCTCTCCCCCTTTATTAAGCCTCACTATCCCTCCCTTGGTCTTCCTTCGCTCCCTGATGTACCTATAAAAGGTTTTATCCCCCTTCTTAACTGAGTTGGCTATCTTTTCTTTGGTTTGGGCCTTTGCCATTCTGACTGCCTTCCCAGCTTCCTTTTGCTTTAACTGATACAGTTCTCTGTCCTGCTCCTTCTGTGATTCCTTGTACTTCCTGAATGCTTTCTTTTTCTCTTGAACCTTCACTGCCACTTCCTTTGAGAACCATAGTGGATTCTTACATCATTTAGTTTTGTTTATTTGCTTCACACAAAGGCTTGTTACCTCTGTGATGGCAGTTTTTATTATTCCCCATTGTTCTTCCACCCCTCCTTCCTGCCCATTTGCTAGTGCATTCCTTAGGCACTCACCCATTTTGGCAAAGTCAGCCCTCCTAATGATTCAAAGTATGGCACAAAAATATTGGGTGATGTTGATAACGAAGATGATGATGTTGTGGTTGCAACATGTTCTCCACATGACAGCATTCAAGCTGAAAATGTGGATGCGGATGATGTTGATGAATAGGATAATGATGTCAGTGACCACTGTTTGGAACCAGAGAAAAAACAAAGTCAAGGTGGCTGTGTCTGGGTCTGTTGGTGTTAAATCCCCCTTTCTCAAAAAGTTGTGATTTAGTGGTTCCTGTTGATGATAATGATGATCACCCAGTAATAATCATAGGTTTTCATGGTGGTCAGTTGGAATCCAAGTGTGTTCAACCTAAAAAATTATGTAGGTCATATGATGGCAGTCTGAGAAGCTGCAGCACGCCTCCACAGCTCCGCTCCCTTCCCGCAAACAATCTTGTCAAAGTCACCACACTGAGCTGATACACTGCTTTCAAAGGGACAGTTACCTGCATGAGGTACTCTTGGTACTGGATTGCTAGTTAAAAATGGAAGTATATATGAGGAAGGCACCTCTGCAGCACTCACCGCCTCCCACGCCCGAAAAGGACAAGGCCACTAAGTGATCCAAGCAGTAGGCCTCCAGCTCACCTAAAACCCCACTCACATAGACAGCACTTTCAGAGGAGAGATTTTTAGAGATCATGCAGCCTATACAAGACAATATCTCTACCATGTTGGTAGATCTTCAACAGATTAGATCTTCGGTCGAATCCTTAATGATTAGGGTGGGAGACTCAGAAATCAGAATCGTTTCATTAGCGAGAGAGCAGAGGAAAACCGAGCAAGAGACCATCAATATAAATCGGTGATTTAAAAAGCTTGAAGAGAAACTGGAGGACTTAGAAGGGTGCAGCAGGAAGTAATAACCTCTTAATAATTGGAAGGAGGAAGGCAATTCTCCGATTCAATTCCTGCAGAAATTTTGTGAAAACAGAGTGGCCTATGTCATTGAGAGGGCTCATCATGCCCTGCACCCTCCACCTCCACCAGGCTCCCAGCCCAGGCCTCTTATTTTTAAATTACTCAAGTTCTTGGACAAACAACATATTCTGGCCAAAGTCAAGGCCCTCCAAGAAGTGCAATGGGAAGGCCAGAAAAATTGTGTAATGCAGGATTTACCGCAGTCTGTGTGAGTTAAGAGGCAAGAGCTACACATGACTGTAACAAAATTAATTGCAGCTGAAAAATCCTTTTGTGTTAAATATCCAGCAATCTTGCAAGTCAAGCATGGAGAACAGTGACTGTCTTTTGAGAGTCCTGAACAAGCAATGCAGGAGCTAAAATTTCTGTTCCTGGAACTGTGTAAGTGAAGTGGAATTGGGCGTTCTACCTTTCTGTTATGTATTAGAGCAGCATAAGCATGATGTGGTGTGTTTAAGTCAACTCATTGAGAGAAACCTTTCCTTTCTTTTTTATTATGGCTGCTTAAGTGATTTGACGGGCTATTTAAACTCAGGACTGAGCCTTGGAGCCTAGTGCAATGACCCCAAATTAAAATCTGGTAGTTTACCTCCTTGTGTTCGACATGGATTTACAACACTAGAGGCTGGTCTTGGGCAGTGCTGTTGGTTCGGGTACTACCGCCTCAGCTCCTGCAGAAACTTCAGAAGTCAGACAAAACTGGAGTGAATCTGAACGGATCATTATACTTCTGCTTGGATATATGCAAGTATACCCCAGTGTTGTCAGGTGCTTTGCGCCTTTCATCAGGAGAGGGATAATCTTTCGTTCTGGCTGAGACTGGCTGATATTTTACTGGGAAAGTGGAGGGTTTGCCTTACTATCTTTCTGCACAAGACTGTCTGACAAAGGGGACACGTTCTGAACCCCTCATAATGATCCCATTACATGTTCTATCCCAGAGGGCCGAACAACAGGCTTTGGCTGTTACTTTAAATATTGTATGCGTATTATTTCAAAGCTTTAATCTTCCTTATAGTATTGTTGCCCCAAGCGATTAGAGTTTTCGAACTCCAAGGCCCAGATAATCAGATAACACCTGGCAGGGGCGCAAGCCTGGGCGCAGCACAGCAGAGATGTGCCGGGGCCAGGATCAGGACCAGGTGATATTCAATGGTGATGTGCCACAGCGCATCACCATTGAATATGGCACTGACAGTGCACAGCACAGTGGCACTGTGTCGGTGCAAGCCATAGATAGGGAGCACAGGGTTGCACCAGCGCAAATGCAGTTGTGCTGGGTGCATCACCCACAATATTCAGCAGAGGGCATGCAGATGAGGCCATGATATATGCAAGGCACAAATGGAGCCATTTGTATGTCATTATGGCCCCATTTGCATGCTTTGCGCAGGGCAGCCTGGTGAATTGTGCCTGGCTCCCGGCACAGCATGACATGTGCACAGTGAGGATCCTGGGCTTCCCCCTCCCTGTAGCTGTGATTGAGGTAAATGTCTACTAAATCATTCCCTGGTAGTCTAGTGGACCCCCTCCCTCATGATTCCCCGATTGTGGTAAAGCACCCTAAATAATTCCCTGGTGATCCAGTGGCAACCCCCACCCCTCCCCCACACAGGACTCCTCGCACATCCCACACATCCTCATCATCAGTGGGTGGCTGCAACCCACCTGCATACTGCCTGGCCACCCGCTGAATGACAGGTACAGCATGGGCTGTAAGCCCATTGGTCCACAGTCTGGAAGAATGGGCTTAGGATATACTGTACTTAGACAGTCCCAAATATGTGAATGAAGTCATTCACACATTTGGGACTGTCTAGTACAGTATGCTCTGCAAGCCCACACTGTACATGTCATTCGTCAGGCGGCCAGGAGGTATGGGGGTGGGTTGCAGCCGCCTGCCGAGACGGGGGGTGCAGGGTGGGCGAGGGGTCCTGTGTGAGTGGGAGGAGTGGGAGTGCCACTGGATCACCAGGGAATTAATTTAGGATGCTTCACCACGATCGGGGAATCGGGATGGAGGGGGGTCCACTAGACATCCAGGGAATGATTTATTAAACATTTATCATAATCGGGGAATTGGGAGGGAAGGGGATCCACTAGACTACCAGGGAAAGATTTATTAGACATTTACTGTGATTGGGGAATTGGGGGAGGGGATCCACTAGACTACCAGGGAAGATTTATTAGACATTTACTGTGATTGGGGATTGGGAGGAAGGGATCCTCTAGACTACCAGGAAAGATTTATTAGACATTTACTGTGATTGGGGAATTGGGAGGGGGGGATCCACTAGACTACCAGGGAAAGATTTATTAGACATTTACTGTGATTGGGGAATTGGGAGGGAGGGGGATCCACTAGACTACCAGGGAAAGATTTATTAGACATTTACTGTGATTGGGGAATTGGGAGGGAAGGGGATCCACTAGACTACCAGGGAAAGATTTATTAGACATTTACTGTGATTGGGGAATTGGGAGGGAAGGGGATCCACTAGACTACCAGGGAAAGATTTATTAGACATTTACTGTGATTGGGGAATTGGGAGGAGGGATCCACTAGACTACCAGGGAAAGATTTATTAGACATTTACTGTGATTGGGGAATTGGGAGGGAGGGGGATCCACTAGACTACCAGGGAAAGATTTATTAGACATTTACTGTGATTGGGGAATTGGGAGGGAGGGGGATCCACTAGACTACCAGGGAAAGATTTATTAGACATTTACTGTGATTGGGGAATTGGGAGGGAGGGGGATCCACTAGACTACCAGGGAAAGATTTATTAGACATTTACTGTGATTGGGGAATTGGGAGGGAAGGGGATCCACTAGACTACCAGGGAAAGATTTATTAGACATTTACCACGATCAGGGAATCGGGAGGGAGGAGGGTGGACCACTCGACTACCCGGGAGCCATGAGTGCTTGTGGATGGTGTTCATGGTGGGCAGGTGGCCACCCATGGCTGACAGCTGCTGTGTTGCATCATGCAATATAGCAGCCCACCTGTGGGTGGCCAGGAGTTGTTCCTACTCTTCACGGGCTCAACTTTGAGCCCCCCCCCATGTAGCGCAATGCAGGGTTGCACCAGCATATGACCGCACATCCCTGGCTGCATAGCGGGATGTGCTGCATATGCATGGGCATGCCCCCTGCATCTGCACTGCATACAATTACATTGCACCCGGTGCATTGGGATTTTCTCTGCACCTGGCAGCCCTTTCAATATCCCAACAGGGCGCAATGCAGGGTTGTGCCATGCGCAACCCCTTTGAATATCCAGGCCTAGGTGTTTTGTGTTCCAATGTTCAGACTAAGTAAGTTGGCACTGTGGACAAATGACTTTCTGTTTAATTAAGGAATCACCGGCTGTTATGATAAATGGGGCCTAGCATGTACAACGTGTGTTAAATTTTAGTTAAATTATAATATGCATGCCCCTTGCTTCCTACTTGTACCAGTTTACCTCCAAAGAAAGGAGGCTGCATCTTTTCCTTGTTTTACATTATGGGCTTAGGGCTTTGGGGTGATGAGACCCTGGTTTATACCTGCCAGGCCCAGATTAAAGTTGCTTCGATTTTAGCTTATAATGGTTAACTGCAAAGTTGTTTGCAGGGAGGGAGGGTCGAGGTGAGGCTGGTTGCTTGTTACAGACTTGTGCTACAACATCACCTGGCAGTGTAAGAACAGTAGTGCAGTTGATTAGAACTGGGGGTGGTTATGGAGGAGTGGGGGGTATATGTTAAGTGTGTTACTTTACTGTGGGAAGGTCCTGGGGAATGGGATCATCAGTTTGGTGTTCGCTTTGAATTTCTCTTGTATAAGGGGAGGAAGGGATGCCAAGTGTTATCACTGTATCTGTGCAGCAATGAATAGGAGCAACTCACAGGGAATGCCTGATCTACCTAAATGTTTATCCCTTGAATATTACATACCATAAATGTATGGAGGTCCCATATACTTTTGTGAGTTGCAATGTTAAGGGGGCCCAGGACAGATGTAAAAGGCAGATAATATTAAGACATCTGTCCCATCTTAGGACAGGGATTGCCTGTCTGCAAGAAACACACCTCTGGAAGGAAGATACTGCCCTTCTACGAAGAAACTGGGTGGGACAGGCTTTTGGCTTGGGGGTATCCATGAGCAGAGGTGGGGTGGCAATTCTGGTGGCAAAGACAGTTCCATTCAAGCTAGCTCAGAAAATATGGGATCCTAATGGTCATTACATCCTGTTCATGGGACATTAAAATCCCATCCCGTGTTACTGGGAGCGATATATGGCCCAAACATGGATTCGCTCCTTTTCTTCACACATCTGCTGAACCTAATTGCTACTGATCCCTCTAACTTAATGATACTGGGTTGGGACTGGAATATCATCCCCCAAGTAGATCTTGATAGATCGGACCATAGAAGATGTGGACTATCTCCAGCCCAAAGAACCTTGAAAGATCTTATAAATGGGCCTAATAGACGTTTGGAGAGCATTGAACCCTATAGAAAGGCAATACGCTTTCCTTTCATCCCCCCATTGCTCCTACTCCTGGATAGACTATTTCCTAATTAGCTCTTTCACCTTACCAGGCATAATCGATTCAGTCATGCACGCCAGGGTCTTGCCCGATCATTCCTCCATAGATATCACCTATTTACTAGGGCCGGGGAGTAAGCGGGATTCTCTGTGGTACCTGAATAATCAGCTGCTCCAGAGACTGGCTTCTCTTAACCAAGTTAAAGATTTCATCTCTCTATTTCTGGAGACTAATAAAGGATCAACAAGCAAAATTTATCTAATATGGGCAGTTCTTAAATGTTCCTTAAAGGATGAGTGTATTTGACTGGCTGCAACTAAGTCACGCCAATACAAGGCTCAGGCTGAAACACTACTTGGCTCAATTTTAACACTAGAGCAGACCCTAATTCGACAATCCACAGACAATGAATAGGTCAGACTGCATAAATTACAGGCTTAGTATGTAGATCTGATGACTCAGAGAGCTGAGCTGTCTCTCCATCATACAAAGCTTAAATACCTTGAATCTGGAGAAAAGAACGACCAAGCTGCTTGCAGTTTGAATCCAACTGGCAGAAGCCTTACGGTTTATTCCAAGCCTCTGTTTCACACAGGAATGCCCTATAAGCACTGATTCCAGGGAGATAGCTGTGGGCCTGGGAACATTCTTCCAAAAGCTTTATTCAGTAGACCCCATTTCATGGCCATCAGAGGGAAACATTGTCCAATATCTCAATTCAATTGCTCTTCCCAAAGTATCCGCTACTGAAGTGGCCTCCCTAGGTGCCCACATTAGTATCAGAGAAATACAGCAGGTCATAGAGCAACTGCACACAGACAAATCCCCCTGCCCTTAATTTAAGTCCTGTCACCCCATGCTAGCTCCGGCACTGGAAGAGGTATGAAAATGGCCTTTCCGAGCCTAGCTTCCTGGAGGCACTTATAACCCTCATTCTGAAACCCAGGAAAGACCACCTATAAACCAAAATTTACTGTCCCATTTCATTGCTTAATTCAAGTCTCAAAATTCTAGCAAAGATTCTGGCCAATAGGCTTGTTCCTATCATGGGAGGCCTCACTTGCAATGAACAAGTCAGATTTATGGCTGGGAGGTCCTCAGGGGAACATATGCAAAATCTATTGCACCTTCTCTCAGCATCCATGGACTCAGATATACCGGCAGCTCTTGTCTCCCTGGACGCCGAGAAAGCATTTGACTGGGACTTCCTTTTTGTCACTTTAGCCCGCTTTGGCCTGCCTGAAGAATGTATCAAATGGATCCGCTTATTGTATACTTCACCAATGGTCTGAGTCTGGTGCAATGGTATATTCTCTCTAACCCATGTCTGCTCTGCCATGGTTCCAGACAGGGATGCCCGCTGTCCCCTCTCCTATTCAATTTCTACCTGGAACCTTTGATCTGTAGGTTATTGGCCTCTCAGAAAATTAAAGGTATTAAAATTGGGACAAGCGATATGTGCTTTCTGCTTATGCAGATGACTTACTATTACATGTGGAAGACCCACAAACTATTATCCCTGCCCTTCTAGCAGAAATTGAGGCCTTCTCCAAACTCTCATACTATAAGTTAAACCATTCCAAAACCAAAGTATTCCTGTTGAACAGTAGAATTACCCAAGCTGAATCGGCAACTCATAATCTTTCATGGGAATCAAGATCTCTTACATATTTAGGTATTAAAGTGACAAGAGATATGGCAGTAATGGTTAAAGAGAATCTATCCAATTTACTGAAAATGTTGAAAACCGATATGGATAGATGGGGAGCGCTTCCTATCTCCCTTTGAGGGTGGATCAACATCGTTAAGAAGAATGTGCTTCCTTGTCTTTTATATCCCTTGGGCATATTGGGGTGTTTTCTTCCCAAAGTCTGGTTCACCAGGTTCCAAAAGTCCCTTAATGCCTTTATATGCAAAGGGAAAGGACTCAGAAGGGCCTTTTTCAAACTCACAGCTCCCAAAACTCTGGGTGGTCTGGCAACCTCTTCCTTTTTTGCATACTACAGTGCCCACCACATTAGTAAGCTGGCTGTCTGGGTTAAGGGTACAGAGCCAACAAATCCATCATTGTATTTTCCTTTGTGGTTGGAACTAGAGGGGTACTTAACATCCAAAAAGTTCTGTTCACTACCCTCGCTTTTATACACAACCCCTACACATATCCCTATACCACTCAGGAAAACCCCGGTTGGGTGGTCCCTCAAAGCACATCATCAGATTCAGAACCATCTTTCACTGAATTGGAACAGGTCACTGGAACAACCGATTATTGGTAACCCCCATTTGAAAAGTAATAATAACCCCATATTGCCCTCATTTTGGTCCCTGCTGAAGACTTGTAAGCTCTCGAACTTCCTCATGAATGAGGAATTGATATCCTTCCTCCTTTTCCAAACATATCACAAAGTGTTAGACAAGCACCAGTTCAAATTTATACAGACAAGGAAGGCCATAACTTCCTTTATGGGGAACACACCTTGGTTAGCTTCGCCTAACGCAGAACTATCTTCAATTTTGCAAGTAGCGGATCAGCCTCATTCTGTTTCTAAGGTGTATAAGAAACTACAAACATTGGATTTCCATTTGCCTTCAGGAATTTGTTATTCCTGGATGCAGGAATTATCTTTACCTGAAGACTCGGATACATGGAGGAAGCTCTGCAAAACAGTTACAAGTTTGTTAAGCAAGATAGGCTGTGCCTGGTCCAATTTAACATCATGCATAACCAATATTATACATCTGTGAAACTCAACAAAATTGGTAAAATCCCCTCTTCTGATTGGACACGGTGGGGGGGGGGCTGGAGGGATGTGTATCATATGTTGTGGAACTGTCCTAAGTGTCAGGTCTTCTGGCAGTCTATTAAAAGAACCTTGGACCCATTATTGGATTTAGATATCTTGTTTACCCCGGAAGCCTACTTACTGAATCTTTTTCCCCATGGAAACCCCTAGAATTAGGAAAGTGCATCTTGCCCTTATAGCAGCAACTGTCTGTCACAGGGAGACGTACCCCTTTTCTGAGCTTTTAGATGACCCTTTCTTTTATATCTCTTCCTGTACTATTTTAAGACTGTTGCGCAACTGCATTCTCATTTGCTAATTTCCTACTGTTTCCTTTTTGCAGCTTCTCCTATTTGTTACTATCTATGGCAAGCTGGCCACTCACCATGCATTTCTTTTGTATACTGCTATTTCTTCACGGGGATGTCTAAAGAGCGACAGTGTTCCTGAAATAAGCAGCGCGGGGTTCTGCAACTGCATAACAGAGACGGGCAAAGTCTAACAGTCTGAATGGGGGGGTTGAAACTATATCACCGCTGAAAATAAGCCTATTCTTCTTGTAGTTTGTATTTGGTGTTCTCTGCTTATAAATAAAAATAGGTGTTTTAACAAATGCATAGAAATGCCAATCTGAATATAGCAATGTGTTACGAGCACTTTAATCAAAGACATGGAGGTTTAAATAGAGTAGAAAGCCAGAAGATGCCCGCTCGCAAATTTGAGCGGCAACTTGGATATTCAAGTTGATAAAGTGTTATTCTTTGTATTTTTCACTGTTTAACGGAAATAGAGTATGCCGTAATTTAGAATGGTGAAATAATAGATAAATTGTGTGCTTACTGTGCAGGGAAATGGTGTCTTATGCTTGGGGTACACTCGCTGTCCTCCGCAAATGGTTTTCACACATGTAGCTTTCTCTTTCATCATCATTCAGTACACTAAAGAGCTGGCTGGCCATTGTATTGGTATATTTATGTCAGGATGTACTAGGAGGCGCTCCTGTATGCTTGAAACTTGGGCAAAAGAGTTTTAAATCAACTTTATTTTTATCCTTTTGTTTAAAGGGACATGGTTCTGTATTGTGATCTAAAATTAAATGTTGAACCATAAAAGTTTTTTGCTATTAAAGAAATAAAAGTTATAAACTGAAATTAAGGAGGAGCTTACAAGTCAGCTGACTTGCCCTAGAGATATATGGTGCTGTTTTTGAAGCATTGAGTCAGTGTGTGTTGGGTAGCACAAGGTCCAACAGCCTTCTAGCCTTGCTAGAGGAGTTCTTCACCACTCTCTCCTGGGATGTTTATTTTGTTGCTGTGTTATTTGTCCAGTTTGCCATTTTTGTTTATTAAAAAATAAATTGGACGGAAAAGTCCTTTTTGATTTCCCTGCAGAAATTGGTGTCCGAGTCATCTATCCCACACCCTCACACTGCCAAGTTGATTATTACGAGGCACTGGAAGGAGGAATATCTGCCCCCAGTTATGGAGTGGTATAGAGAGAGATAGTTCTTGCACTTAAAAGCATATTTCATCCATGCATAATAGGATTAAGGCCTTCCAGAACATGTGGGGCCCTCTTTATACCTTATTGTCTAATATGAAAGCCTCAATTTCCCTTTCATGGCCCCTCTGCTAGTTTGATAGCCCTGGAATTAACTGTATGGCAGTAACACTTGGTTTGGGGTGGGAGAGAGAAGAGGGATGGGGGGAGGGAGGGAGTGTAGAGTAGTATGTATGTTTGTTGTTTGTTATATAGATTGTTGTCATTCTAAATTGCAGTCTCACTGACATGTGTTAGCATCCTAAACTGTACTCATGGCTGCTTGAAAATGCAATAAAGTATATTTGATGACAAAAAAAATCATGTAGCACACTCCCCCATTTCAGGGGCTAAAAAATGGAGCCCAATAAGCAGCATCAGGGACATGTTAAAGGTAGGGGCTCACAATCCCTTGTTTGGGATTTTTTTGTTCAAGATACAAATGATGAGTCAGCTGCAATCTGCTAGCTTTGCCATTTGTGTGTGAGTTGAGGTAAAAAATGGAGTCATCTGGGCATGGGTGAGCCATCATACACATCTTAAGAACAGGCACATGGCACTATGGACCTGGCACCAGATGGCAGCTAATGCCATAGTGGGGCATTCACCCTTGCCATCAACCTTACTGAGCATGTTATCCCCTTCCATGAGTGTAAGACCAAGTAGGAATGTCTGCAGTAGCGATGAAATAACACCAGAGGATTACTACAGGCATGATGAGTGGGAGGATTATGATTTAGAAATCTTGTCAAGTGGTGGTCAAAGTAGCAGTGGTGGTGGTGGTGGTCAATGCAGTAAGTCTAGTGCAAGTAGTACATCAACCCCTGTATATAAAATGGGAAAAACAACTTAATTTGTGGACTTGTCACCTGTGCACCCCTCTTCATCACACATCCACACCCCACCCCAGGCCATTCACAGAGCTGAGCCATTTGTCACACTGCTTACAAAACGTGTAAGTGAGCCCACATCAGAGAGTGTTTTTGCCCATAACCTCCTGCCTGCCTGAAGCATGTGACTTACACTGTGTAAGCCATGTGATGTGTGTGGGCTGCCTGTGAATTCTGACTCTACCTTAAAGGCAGAGTGCACAATGCAAAGTCATAATTACAATGTGAAGTGGTGAAGTGAGGGTTTAAAATGGGCGCATCGCATAGCAGAATACTAATGCGAAGTGACCACATTGCGACCACTTTGTGGCAGAATTTTATTTCACTACATCTCTACTGTCGATCCCCTCAGGCCTCAAAGTGTCCTTAGTTTAGAAAACTCATGTTATGACTGTACACATTCTGTAGAGACTGCTGGTATAGCTGGCAGTTGGTTCCTTTTTCTTTTAAAAAGTCAAGGAGCAGACTGCCCATGAAATTGGTATTGCTACACAAAAATATGTTTGTTTACAGTCCTTGATGAACTTCCATCGAATTATTCCTGAACTTGGCAACTTCACAACAGTCTAGCCACTCATTATGCAGTGGGAGGAGAGGAGACTACTGCATCATAAGTGATTTCACTGTTTGAGGTGTTCCCAATGTTCAGGATGTCTGCTATAAGAGTAGATCAAGGATTTGAAACAAAACAAGGTTGGGTATTTTTACACTAGTAGCATGCATTCCAGTTCTACTTAGAAAGGAGGAAGGTAAAAGAACCAGCAATTTAGAAATGGTAAGTAATCATAAAATGTAGGTTTGTTAACTAGAAATAATCTGCTGCAAAAAGGTTGTTAGTGTCCCTGTAATGGAATGTTATACTGTAATATATGTTGCATCCTTAGTTTTTTGCAGTGGTAAGTTGATGGTTTTAAATTTCATGTTAGTTAACACAAAATACTGCAGTGTACTGTGGGGCAGACACTGGTGACATCACATTGTACATAGTGTTTTCCATATGATTTGTCTCAAAGTGGTGGAGAATAAAGGTTAAATTAGACGACTATAACCGAAGCACTGAGAAGTACACAATGTGTTGCTTCACACACCTCATTCACCGCTGTTAAATATTTCTTTTTTCTAAGATTTGGGGAAGGAAGCCACAAAGTTATTTTGATTTGATTTATTCATTTAATCTGGTAGGTCAATGGGTCGAAGATCTGTTTTCATGGGTGACCAGAGTACATAAAAACATACAATTACATATCAGTTATTGATATAAAATGTAGGGTACATATCATTACATAATAATTTTAAATACAAACAGGTTGAAGAGATAAAAAAAATATGAAACATAAATACAAACAGATTGGAGAGACAAAGTACAGAAATGGACATCAGTTCACTGAAAATTTACATTCACTGTCTAATAACAAATAATTTCTCAATGCCTTTCTAAATCTACAGTAGTCATTGTAATCATTGACATTTAAATCCGACTGAACCATGTCAACACATATGGAAGTAAATTAACACAGTAGAAATGTTTCCAACTTGTGGAATTATTAGGAATAAGAATAGAAATAAATATTCATCCCAACTAAATGAAAGTTTAACAAAATCCACATTATTGCTAGTTTGGGTAACTTCATTATGTTTTATTTAAAGTACACTTGTCCAGTCATATGCAAACAATTGGAAGGGAACAGAGAGAGACATGGCAAAGACGGAAACACTATACAATAGCACCAACCATTGGACTCTTAATTCATTTAAATGGAAAATACGAACAACAATGTTGGTTATGCACCAGCCCACCGGCACAGCGGTAGCACTTCCAATCATGATGCTGTCAACCCGGGTTCAGGAACAAGCCTGGGAGGTGGAGACCTGGCCAGGGGAAGAAGGCTTGAGTATCCGTAGGACTGCTCACCTTCTCCAGGAGGGAAGGGGGACCAGGCTTGGTGCTTGACTGACCTCTGGTGGATGCCGGAGCTTCAGCAAGCTCAGAGCAGAGAAAGAGGGTTGGGACATGGTGGACGTCGGCGGTGAAGCCTTGATGTCGGGCGCACACCATGCTCACAGAACAGGGGAAAACAATGCTGGAAAGCTGAGAGGAAGAAGCACCAGTGCAGATCCTAAAGGCTGCCTCCTGCGTGAACCACTGGGGACCCAACGCTACTAGAAAGTCTCAGGGTGTATGGGCCCCACCTTGTACCCACCTGGGGGGTATAGCCAGTGCTCCATGGGGGTCCACCGCAGAATCAGGTAAGGAGATGAAGTGGGCTGTCACATGAGCATCTCTCGATGGAGCGGGGTTCTGGTGTGAGGAGGAGGATAAATATAAAGTAAAAAAAAATGTTGTTTATTTCATTATATTTTATTAAAACAAACATAAATAATATGTTAAAAAAAATAATTGAATTCTGCAATTCTGATTCTATATGTGTTGTACAATGGGGCCAGTTAATCACCAAATAATAAAGAACTAACTATTTAACAAAATAACTTAATAAATACTGTAAATCAATTAATAAATAAATAAATTAGAAACTAAAAATTGCACCAGAGAGCAAAACATAGAAACATAGAAACATAGACTTTGATGGCAGATAAGGACCGCTTGGCCCACCTAGTCTGCCCATTTCCCTACCTAGAGGATAAGCTGCAGATCCTAATTAACCAACAGCCTATTTCTTCCTACCCCCCACAAAAATTGCCTTATGTCTGTCCCATGCATTCTTGAATTCTCCCACAGTTTTAGACCCCACAACCTCCTCAGGAAGGCTGTTCCATGTGTCCACCACCCTCTTTGTGAAAAATACTTCTCACATTGCCCTGAGCTGTCCCCCTCTATCTTTAAATTGTGTTCTTGTTCTTGCACATCTCTTTTCTGAAAGATGCTACCCTCCTGGACTTTGTTGATTCCCTTGAGGTACTTGAACATTTCTATCATGTCCCTCCTTTCATCAAGGGTATACATATTAAGCTCTCTCAGTCTCTCTTCATATGATTTCTGATGCAGACCCTGCACCATTTTAGTTGCCCTCCTCTGGACTGCTTCCATCCTGTCTATGTCCTTGCGTAGATGAGGTCTCCAAAACTGCACACAGTACTCCAAATGGGGTCTCACCATCTGTCTGTACAGAGGGATAACCACTTCCATTTTTCTACTTGTGATGCCCCTTCCTATGCATCCCAGTATCCCCCTGGCTCTCCTTACTGACTTCTCACATTGCTTACCCACCTTTAGATCATCTGATATGACTACCCCAAGTCCTGCTCCATTTTGTTGTTGTTAGTACCTCCTGCTATTGTGTACTCTTCTCCTGGGTTTTTGTTTCCCAGGTGCATTACTTTGCACTTCTTTGCATTGAATCTAAGTTGCCATATGTCTGATCATTACTCCAACCTTGCCAAGTCCCTTCTCATCCTTTCTACACCCCCTTGTGTATCAACTCTGTTACAGATCTTTGTATCATCTGCAAAGAGGCATATCTTTCCCTCCAGACCCTCTGCAATGTCACCTATGAAGATGTTAAAGAGGACTGGACCCAGTACTGAGCCCTGAGGTACTCCACTAGTGACCCCCCCTTTTTTTGGAATGTGTTCCACCACTATTACCTTCTGTGTCCTGTTGTGCAGCCAGTTTGCAACCCAGGCTACCACCCTGGGACCCACTCCCAGGCTGGCTAACTTGATTATTAATCTTTTGTGTGGGACTGTGTCAAATGCCTTGCTAAAGTCTAGGTAGGCCATATCCACAGCCCCTCCCTGGTCTATCACTTTGGTCACCCAGTCAAAGAAATCAATTAGATTCATCTGACATGACCTTCCTGCTGTAAATCCATGCTGCATTGGGTCCTGTGCCCCGCTGGCCTCTAGGTATTCAACAATTCTTTCTTTCAGAAGTGATTCCATAATTTTCCCTACCACTGAGGTCAAACTTACAGGTCTGTAGTTTCCTGCTTCTGCCTTGCTCCCACTTTTGTGAAGGGGAATCACATCTGCCCTCCTCCAGTCCTCAGGTACCACCCCATCCTCCCATGATTTGTTAAAAAGTGTGGTCAGTGTTGTCACTAGGTCCTCCCTTAGTTCTTTTAGGATTCTGGGGTGAATCTCATCAGGCCCCAAGAGGGATTTGGCAGAGGGACATGGACTTGTACTGTGTCTGGCTGAGCCTAAAAAAAAACCACACACACATTCAGCCATGACACTTTTACTGTACCTTCTGGTGATGGAGAAAAACAGGGAAGAAGTTGGCAAAGGGAGGGATAGTGCGGACTTGCACTGTGTCTGGCTGGGGCTAAAAAAAACAGACCATCAGCCATGACATATTTGCAGTTTTTTCAGGTGATGGAAGAAAACAGGGAAGGAAATGTTAGAGGGAGGGAGGGAGGAAGACAGAGTGTACTTATTCTTTGCCTGGCTGGGGATACAAAAAAAAACAAAAAAAACTGGCATATGTGACACATTTACTGGCGGGAGACCAGGAATGGGTCTTGTGCTTATACTGGATGTTAAACAGGAACAGAGTAAGCAGAGGGATAAAAAAAACACCAGCAGCCATGACACTTTTACTTTCACATCATTTATTTATTTGTTTTATTTATTGAAATGTATTGACCGGGTAGGCCCACTGAGACTAGTGTCCCATTTTCAGGGGTGACCCGGAGTTATTTCAAATACAGTACTTTTACATAGAGGTATACATACATGAAAGGGGGTCTCAGAAAAGATGTACTCAAAATACAATACAACTCAGAAATGCAATCACAGTACAATGACGCATACAGGGTTAATTACATATTTGTATTCCATAAGCTGCATGACATTTGAAATGAATCAGTTTTAGTCTATAGCATACCTGTTAAGTTCAGGATTATCGGTTACAGTTACAGCAGTTATGCGCAAGCAGATGTGCTTTGAGGGTGGTTTTAAGTGTATCTATAGTAGTCCATTTTAAGTCCTCAGGTGGTAGGCTATTCCATAGAACTGGTGCAAAAATTGCAAAGGATCTATCACCTGTGTAAGTCCCGGCCCTCAAGACCTCTAGCAATGGACAGGTAGAGGACCTAAGTGCCCTTTTCTGAGATTTGGACTTGAGGATGTCTTGGAGACTGGAAGAGGCAGCAATTTTGCACCACTTGTAAGGAAGGTAAATAACCAGATATGTTAATCTAACCTCAAGGGAGGGCCAGTTTAGGGCAGCTAGCCCATCACAGGGATGTACTCTAGGCTGTGCTCCCACTTCAAATCATGCCACTTTGAGGTATAGTACCTGGAGTCTATTTAGCCCTGAGCCCCAAAGGGGTTGTAGCAGTGAGGCACCATAGAATAATAGAGGCAGCAATGTTCCATTGGCAATGGGCAGCCATACTTCATTGTTGTGGTACCCACTAAGTCTGTAACGCAGACCCATTTGTTAAAGCAAGGATTTCATCACCACCTTGACATGAGGTTTAAATGTGAGTTCCTCCTGGTCAAGATGGAACCCAAGACATTTCATGTAACATAGAAACATAAAGTTTGATGGCAGATAAGGACCACTTGGCCCACCCAGTCTGCCCATTTCCCTACCTACTGGATAAGCTGCAGATTCTAGTTAACGAACAGCCTACTTCCTGCCACCCTCCACTACAATTGCCTTGTGTCTGTTCCATGCATGTTTGAATTCCCCCACTGTTTTAGCCCCAACAATGTAGTCCATCATTTCGATCTGGGAACCAGCCAGAGAAGCTATCTGTAGAAGAATTTGTCTCTTTTTGCCCAGGTGCCTGGAGCCAAATAGTATGGCTTTTTTTAAGGTTAAGGACAAGCTTATTATCTAGTAGCCAGCCTTCCAAATTCCTAAAATCAGCATTCAGGCCAGTGCTGATCTGAGCCACATCTGTTGAGCTCCTATACAGAATGGCATTGTCCATATACAATTGAAGCTTGACCCCCCCCCCACAATTGTTTGCCATGTCATTGATAAATAGAGAGAACAATAAAGGGCCATGTATGGAAACTTGGGTTACTGCTGTAGATACTAATTAAAGATCCAACATACTACACCTCTATTTGTAGCTAAGCAAGAAGGGAATCAGCAGAGGGAGGGAAGGAGTCCAAGATAGGACTGGTGCTTACACAGGGATCTAAACCAGGAAGGAGGTAGCAGCAGGGTGAGACTGGGATGGTTAGAGTGCTTAATTGGGCAGCAAAACTAGCAGCCAGTCAGCAGATGGAGTAGACTGGGATGGGGTGATGTGTACAGTACCTGCACTGTGTCTAACTGGGGATAAAAAAAAACACTGGCAGCTATGACTCTATTACTTTCATATCACAGAGCTAAACATGGAGGGAGTCAATAGTGGAAGGGAATACAGTAAATATTAGAGTAAAATGCTGGTTCTTACATGGGGAAAAAGAAAAACAGGAGGGAGTTGGCAAAGGGAGGGATGGGGAAAGTGTTTATATAAGGTGCTAATCAAGGAAGGAGTCAGCAGAGGGAGAAAGAGAGACAGTGTGTACAGTAATTGCACTGTGTCTGGCTGGGGATAAAAAAAAATCACTGGCAGACATGATGCTTTTTCTTTCGTGTCATTGAGCTAAACAGAGAGGTAGTTGACAGAGGGAGGGAGGGAGTAAGTAAATGATAAAATAAATATTCTGGTTCTTACATGTGGAGAAAAACCAGGAGGGAGTCAGCAGAGGGAGGGATGTCAGGATGGGAAAAGTGCTCACACATAGTATTAAACAGGGAGGGAGTCTGCAGTGTGAGGGAGACCAGGATGGAACTGGTGCCTACATGGTGAGCTAAACTGGGAGGGAGTCTGCAGAGTGCAAGAGACCGGATAGGAAAAGTGCTTACTCATGGTGTTAAACAAGGAGAGAGTTGGCAGAGGGAGGGAGACCAAGATGGAACTGGTACCTACACAGTGAGCTAAATTGGGAAGAAGTCTGCAGAGTGCAAGAGACTGGATGGGAAAAGTGCTCACACACAGTGCTAAACAAGGAGGGCATTGGCAGAGGAAAGTACAGCACTTAAATGAGGAGTAAAACCAGAAGGGAGCTGGCAGAGGGAGGGAAGGAGACCAGGATGAAAAAAGTGTTTATACATGGTACTAAACATGGAGGTGCTCAGCAGTGGGAGGGAGACCAGGATGGGACTGCTGCCTACACAGTGAGCTAAACTTGGAGCGAGTCTGCAGAGTTCAAGAGACTGGATAGGAAAAGTTCTTACATGGGGTGCTAAACAAGGATGGAGTCAGCAGAGGGCGGGATACCAGGATGGGAAAAGTACTTACGTGGGATAAAGTCAGCAGAGTGAACTACAGAACTTAAATGGGGAGCAAATCCAGGAGGGAGTTAATAGAGGGAGGGAGGGAGGGAACCAGGATGGGAAAAGCGTGCATAACTGAGAAGCAAAATTGGGAGGGAGTCAGCACTAAGATTGGGTAGAACTGTGGCAAAGAGTAAAAAATAAAAAATAAGACAATTAACGATCAATACCTTCTTTTATTATACTAAGACTACTGCTACTACTACTACAACTAAGCATTTAAAAAATACATATATAGTATTTTCTACATGCAGTATCACAAAATGCTGTACCATACTGTTAAGAGCAATGAACAATAAGGGCTGTGGGGACACCTGCAGACAATCTGTATATTCTACATATAGTAATCACAAACAGTGACATCTGACTCATTTAGTACCTATGGCCAAACTTAAAGATTCATTTTTATATATATTATATTATATATTATAGATATAGCTCTGCCTACTTGGGCTGTGTGGCTGGGTGTTTGTGTTGTCTCTGTCAATAGTTTAGTTTTGTGGATTTTCATGTGTTTTGGCTTGAGGAACTAGACCATTCTTGGATATGTGATCTATGAAAGTTTCCTGGACTAAGAAACTGGAAAACATCACCAACAGATATTGGGATTCTCATGATAAATCAACTTTTTGGAAGCCATCACAATCAAAGTAAGTACAGCTAAGAAATTCTACAAGCTCTGACCTGGGGAATGCAAACTGAGTCCACATTTCCATCTGCCTTGTTGCTAGGGGGAACTGCATGTCTTTGAGAACCATTCACAACTATTCAAACAAAGGGAAGACACTGACAAAGGGTTTTAACTTCCTGCATATGCCCCAGGCCAGTGTTCCAGGAATTTAACACATCCTTTGTCTTGTTACCATAGATCAAACAGTTCACTGGTTATTTTCCTGTGGATTTGATTATTTTACATCATTTGGCAATGGGGCAAATCCTCCCCCTGGAGGCACACCACCAAAATTGATCTGTCCCTGCTCATGTGTGAGCCTTGGGCATAAACGTCTCTCTGTCAGTGCGCCTGAGACTCTCAGAACCCTCCTCAGCCACTGATTTCAGTTTCTCCAACCTCATGATTGCAGACCTTAGACCAAACCCTCCTGGGAACACCTGCTCCTCCACAAAGGCTGCACTTATCGAGCTCTGTTCTCCCTCAGAATTAAATGAAGGAGATGCAAGAATGCTCCAGACCTCCTTAGCACACCGTTTTTGTACCTAGCATCACTTCTGATAATACTTTCTGGGGATATTGAACTGAATCCAGGCCTGCCCAGCAGTGGGGCTCCCCCGAAAGGATCTCTCAGCAAAACTAAGGGATTTCTCATATCGCATATGAACATCAGAAGTCTCTTAAATCACCTGCCTGAAATAGAAGCATGGCTCAGTGTACACGATCCCAACATACTGTGCCTGTCGGAGACCTGGCTGAAACCTGGAACCCTGATACCTTGTGCACCATGCCTGGCTACTCACTTATTCGGAGGGACAGACTGGGTCAAAGAGGTGGAGGAGTTGCCCTCACCACAAATCTTACCTGGACGTTAGCATCATCAGTGACTCAAACCCCAAACCACGAGCGAATCAATGCACGTGCTCCTGTCTCTTGGCTCTAAAAACTTCACATAATCTGTATTTATAACCCTCCTCTGGGGAGTAAATAGGCTCCAGGAAGCACTCCAGCTCACCCTAAACGCATCAACAAAATGAAGCTATCATCCTTGGTGATGTCAACCTGAACTGGCTAGGTCCTTCTCACAATTCCTGGCTTCACTAGTGCAAGGCCCAAATTTTCATCAACAAATCACGGAAAACACTAGACTGTCTGGGCCACAGTCTGGTACACTTATTGACTGGATCCTGACAAACAGACCTGAACATATGACTTGCTCTGGGATCTTGGCAGATACCATCACTGATCACTCCCCATCTCACTGGCAGTGGCGCAGAGCACCCACACCCCCACCTCGGCAGGTCACCTTTACAAATTTTGCAAACATGGACACAGACTCCTTCCTCCGGGACATCTCAAGCATTGACTGGTCAGATATATACCATGGGGGAATGTAGAGGCTGCCCTGAACACATTTCTACAGCATTTTCTCCCTGTACAAAACAAGCATGCTCCAAAAACCACACGAGTCAGGGGAAACAAACTAGATGGCTACATAAAGATCTTCTAAAACAACTAAGATACAGGGACAAGCTCTGGAAAACCTACAAAGCTCTCAATTGACAAGGACTACGAAACTACAGGCAAGAAAGAAATTCTTGCAGGAAGAACATAAGGCTGGCAAAAGTGCATTATCAGAACCTGCTAAAGAACTCAGCCCATGACCCCATAAATTTTGGGCCACATAAAAACATTCCTGGGGACACCTCAATCAGTTACACCATCTGACATGGAAATAGGTGGCTCCCATTGCAATAACCCCATCACCATAGCAAACGCTTTCAATAGCATGTTCTCTGACCTCTCCCCCTATACCAGCGCTCTGCCACCAGCTGCCTCCACTGCTGACACTGTGCCTCTTACTGACTCTGCCACCTTCGCAAGTGACTCAAAACCTATATCATACCTCCTCTATTTCAAAGCTATTACCAGCTCTCAGGTTCTGAACTATCTAAAAATTATCAGAATACACCAGTCCTGGCTCTGACCAACTTGAACCTCGCTTTTAAAACTAGCTGCGACTTTATCTCTAAACCACTAGCAAGAATTTTCACCTTGTCCCTCACCAGCGGTGCAGTCCCAGAACTATGGAAAATGGCCAGGATCTCCCTATCTTCAAAAAGGAACAAAAAGATATCTCTAATTACAGGCCTATTGCAATACTATCCCCACTCAGCAAAATCCTGAAAACTGGTTGCCATACAGATCCAGGAATTCCTCGAAACTACCAAGCAGCTCAATGATGCACAACATGGGTTCAAAAACCACAGTACTGCACGGCTCTAGCCAAAATCACCACTGACATCCTCACTGGTATGGATCAAGGAAAGCTCACAGGGCTGTCTTTATAGACCCTAACCAAGGCATTTGACCTAGTTGACCACCCCTGCTCCTATCCTCCCTAAGGAAAATAGGCTGCTCCTCCCTGTACTTGAATGGTTCAGGAGCTACCTGACCAACAGGTCCCAGGCTGTTAAATTCAACTCAGCCATCTCCTCCACTGTGGTAACAAACATTGGAGTGCCCCAAGGCTCCATTCTGGGTCCTCTTCTATTCACTCTATTCATCAATAACCTCCCAGACGAAATACCTGCCTGTTCCTCGCCTCCCACGCAGACGACTTAGTTATCTATGCCAGCTCACCCAATGTAGAGCAAATTAACACTCGCTTAATAGAGCCTACTCCAGTGTCCAGAATTGGTTAAACTCCCACCGCCTCATTCTGAATTCCTCCAAAACAATGCCATGCTACTCGGCACCACTCAAAGATCCGAAGGTGTTCCACTCCTGAGCATCCTTGATTTAAATGAAATCCTCTGCAGATAGTTGCCTCTTTTCGTTACTTGGGCATCCTACTAGATCAATCGCTTGACTTAAACCTTCATATCCAAGCCACTTGCAAAAACGTAAACTGCAAGTTAGGGGCAGCCTACAGAACTAGCTATATGCTTACCTCCTCCGCTAAACTTGCCATAGCCAGGGGGATCCTGCTACCAACGCTCACCTACTGTGCGCCTGTACTTACCTCTGCCCACAAATCTGCGCTGCACAAATGGGATGTTACATACAATAACATATGCCAATACGCCTCACAATCCCCACGACTTCTTCATCACTGCCAGCTATATGAGGACCTTGGGTGGCTCTCCCCCTCGGCCATCAGGAGCTACTTCCTGGCCTGCCTAAATGATTCTATACTGAGACAAAGTCAGCCTGCTGCACTGGCGAAGCTCCTTCTTCCTGCGATTCCAAACCGCACGCTCAGATCTGCTGATAAAGACCTGCTGGAAATTCCTCGCTGCCGCACCAATAAAGGAACGGGCTCCTTCCAACACGCAGCCCCTATGTTATGGAACCAGCTCCCTCTGGACCTCAGGCAAGCACCCTCGCATCCCTCTTTCAAACGTGGGCTGAGACTACACCTGGCCATTTCAGATTCATGCACCTGCTTTGATCCTACCTGATCCCTGAATCTTCCCTGCCCCTACTCCCCGCGCCCCTGCTACTGGTTTCCATACTATCCTCCTTTGTTCTCTCTCCCTAAATCCAACCCCTCTCCTCAAACTCACCTATCGTTATCTTAAATTATAATTATGTATAGGTTTATGAATGTATGCACTTACTACTACTACCTACATTACTGTTGTATCTTGTACTGTTTTTATCCTCTGCGCTACCTAGGCACTGCCCAAACTTGCCACAGGTGGATGTTGGTACTGTAAGACCTCACCTCCTCCTCCCTTCACTTGTCCTCCATTACCGCAAGATGTCCATGGCCAGCGACTGCCACGGCCCTTATGCCCTCGAGCCCAGAGCCCGGCTGCACCTACCCGCCTCCTACGCTAAAGCTGTATTTCAAGCCGCCTTTACTCCCACCCACCCTTCCATTTTCTTCTTCCCTGACAGTGGTACCATGAACCTGGCATCCCTCTAGCCTGCCGCCGGGATGTCTCTGACATCCTCTCTTACTTCCCTGGGAACCCTGATGCTGCTCTGGCTGGCTGCTGACGGCCGACAGATTACGGCTCCTTCCACCCTTCCTCCCATTTCTTATCCTCTGCGTCTACCTGGGCACTTCCCAAACTTGCCACAGGTGGATGTTGGTAAAATAAGGCCTCACCTCCTCCCTCCCTTCTCTTGTCTACCATTTGCCCTAGGATGTCCAAGGCCAGAGACTCTCCACGGCCCTCATGCCCAGCCTCGGAACCCACGACCCGGCTGCACCTATACACCTCCACCACCAAAGCCATATTTCATGTGCCCTTTCCTCCTGTATCCCACCCCCTCCCATATTCTTCATCCCTGACTGTGGGCTATGAACCTGGCATCCCTCTAGCCTACCTGGATGTCTCTGCATCCTCCCTTACTTCCTCTGGGTCCCCTGCTGCTGCTCAGGCTGGCTGTTACGGCCGCCAGGTTACTGCTCCTTCTACCCTCCTCCTGACTTTCTCACTGCTGGGTGCTCTATATGTTTCCCATATATGGCCCACCCCCCCTCCTGATATGCACTGGCCGACTACTTCTCCCACTATTCCTGTTGCCTGCACCCTTCCCTGTCACTCCACATCATCCTGCCTGGCTGGGGAACCACAAACCCGGCAGTCTCCATACGCATTCCCTGGTAAAGCCGTAAGCAGTCCTTTTGGCCCTATACTCCCTTCCTTACCCCTTACCTGTACCAACACTCCCCTGTAAACACCTCCTTGCTCTTGGCCTGCTGGTCACTGCTTAGTATAGCCTAAATCATGTTAGACTAGCTGGAACTGCCTCTATATGTCTGGAATGTACTTGTATGGTTGTTGCCTCAATTGTATTGTTGCTTCCATGTGTTATGATGTATTGTACTCTCCCAGGTTGTGCCTGAAAATAGTCACCTGCTGGCTAGCGCACCTTCCCGGTAAACAAAAACTAAATAAATAAATAAATAAATTTTTGATAGTAGCACAGGTGCATTAATCGGTAGCCCATGAAAACCACATGTCAGAACTGCAACTGCACAACAGTGAGGGAAAAGTGTGACCCACAAAAAAAAAAAAAAACACAAAAACAGCGATTGATGAAAAGGAGACATACAGCTTTCTCCTCCTCCCCAATGTGTTCCCCCATCCGAGATATTTTTATATAGAAATAGGGGAGCAGGGGGTGAATCCCCCAGCAAAGGCAGGTGTGGGGGGCAAACCCCCCCACAAAAACTCACTCACCTTTTGGCAATCACTGTTATTTGACAGTAGCTCCTTTTTCCCTCTCTCTTTTCCTGTCACAATTTTGCCGTCATCGTTTTGTGTTTGCTAATATCACATAGAATCCATTAATGAAATTAGTAATGAGGTATGCTGCGGTTTTAAATACTACGTATACCACATCACATCAGAACACCAATAAACTTCTGAGTAACTTGTTGCATAAGTCTCTGATAAAAATATGCCCAACCATCTGTCTTTTGCCTTTTTTACCCAGGGGCTGTGAAGCACTATGTGGGTTATGTGTATGGGTGGCCATATCCGCCATCACAGAAAATGCCAGATTTGTCTGATAATTTTGTAGTAAATCTACAGTAGCTGCTAGAATAGTTGACTCAAATGTTTGAAAATAAACCCAGGGAATTACAGACCAATCAGTTTGACCTCTGTGGGCAAGCTCATGGAGATCATACTTAAGGAAAGGTTGGTGGAATATCTAGAGAAGCATGGTCTGCAGGATGTGAGGCAGCATGGGTTCATGGTGGGGGAGATCATGTCAAACAAATCTGATTGACTTCTTTGACTGTGTCACTAAGACAGTAGACTGGGGCCAAACCGTAGACATCTTCTATCTTGATTTCAGCAAGGCCTTTGACTCTGTGCCCCATAAAAGGTTGATCAGGAAGTTGGTGGATCTCTGGGCTGGGGAAAAGATGGCCAGATGTGTGAAACACTGGCTGAGGGACAGAACCCAAAGGGTGGTTGTGGGAGGAGAGCCATCTGGCACCAGAGATGTAACCAGCGGGGTCCCATAGGGATCGATGCTGGGGCCGGTATTGTTCAGTGTGTTCATCAATGACATTGTGAAATGGCTTTAAGGGCAAAATGTGCCTTTTTGAAGATGACACCAAGATCTATGGGAAAGTGGACACAGCTGAAGGAATACAGGACCTACAGGATGATCTGGAAAATCTGTGGAGGTGGTCCAGGATCTGGCAGGGTGGCTTCAATGCCAAGAAATGCAAAGTTATACATATTGGAGCCATGAAATCCCAGGACAGAGTATTACCTGGGTGGAGTTCAAATATTTATTAATTTATTTATTTGTTTTTGGTAACCGGGTAAGTGCACTAGGCAGGACTGCCTATTTTCAGGCATGACCAGGGAGATTACAGTTCAAACAAGTTACAAACAATAGTACAGGGAGCTGCTGACACAATGCAGTACATAAAGAGATCAACAACCTTACAGGACAAAAGAATTACTTAGCACGAAAGTGAAAGCATACATAGCATATGCATTACGGTACAAAAGAGATAAAAGCAGCTTGCAGAGATCAGTAACATAAGTGCATAACAGCAGTGCTGGTGGCATAGGATGAGGGTATGGTACAGGGAAGGGGATAGTAGTGCAGTGGCAAGTAAATAGGTATGTTCCATGAACTAGAGCAAGTAAAGTGGTGTAATACATGAACTAAATACATTTACATGCTTCTAGGGAGGTGAGGTAATTAAAGAGTGCATGCTTGAAGGCAGGGTGAGAACTGGAGCTTCCAAGGGAAAATGGAAGGAAGTTCCAGAATTTGGGAGTGTAGATGGAGAAGGCAAGCTCATTCATTTTGGTGGAGCAATTAGGGACAGTGACCAGAGCTGAAGTCGAGAACCAGAGGAGTCTGGGGCAGTCAACTGGAGTGAACATGGCTACAAGGGAGGAGGGGAGAGAAGAACAAATTATATTTTCGGTTAGGCAACCTTATGGAATATAAATGCCTGGAGGAGGGGGATAACTAGCAAAGGTCAAAATAAAGTGTGCAGTGGTGTTTAGGCTGATGGGCAGACAAGGCAAATCTGCAAACATTGCTATAAGCAACATCCCACGCTTCAAGGACATTTGCCTGCACTTGAGCAAAGACTGGCAGTGCATAGAAAAGACCAGAGGTCAGAAGTCCTTGCACGATGGAGATCCAAGAGGCAGGGGTCAGGGCATGGTGGACACAATAAGCTAACCCAGTTTTGGCATTGACAGACTTGCATACTGCATTGACATGGAGTGAGAAACTCAGACACGGATCCAGGGTGACCCCTAAGTATCTGAAGGAGTCAGTAACTTGTACTGGGGAGCCATCAAGACAAGAGACCAGAAATGAGAGGTTTAGGTCACTGAGCTTCCTGCCAGCCTTGAAGTGCATGGCCTAGGGCTTGGCAACATTTAATACAAGGTGGTGAGATGTGAGCCATGTTTGGATTTATTGCAGGTTGGAAGAAAGGTGGGAATTAATGTGAGAGATGGAGCTAGAGGAGGTACAGAGGACCAAGTCACCAGCGTAGAGTAAGGTGTGACAGTGGGTAGGAATGGTAGGTAGAATGTTTAAAAATATAGAAAAGAGCAGGGGCCCAAGGATGGAACCTTGTGGAACACCAGTTGATAGAAGGGCAGGGGAGGAGAGGAGTCTATGATAGGAGACAGACTGGGTGCAATTCTGCAGGTAGCTGGAGAACCACCAGGCAATAGTGGACTGGGAGGCACCCAGTGAACCTAGCTGATGCAAGAGCAGTGAATGGTTGACTGAGTCGAAAGCGTTCGCTAAGTCAATAAAACCAGCCCTTTAAGTTGGCTTCTATCCATGGCAGTTGAGGTGTCGTTAGTGAATTACACTAGGGCAGTTGGGGTGCTGTGGTCTGGTCTGAAGCCATGCTGAGCAGGAGATAACAGGTCATAGTTGGCTACAAAGTATGACTCCTGACAATGAATACGTCTCTCCAGAAGTTTACTAAGGGTAGACAGGAGTGCTATAGGGTGGTACTTTGTAGGGTTTTAAGGGTCACCCTTTTTAAAGACAAGTATAACCTTGGCTTGTTTCCAGGAGCAAGGCACAGTGCCAGAGCTAATGGAGAGGCTGAAGAGGTGCAAGATAGGGGTGACAAGAATTTAAGCACCAAGTTTGAGAATTCTAGGTTCCAGACTGTCAGGACCAGCGCTGCCATGAGGAGACATAGTGTTGAGGATCCGTAGGACATCAATTCTAGAGACAGTGCTGAGAATAAGGGGAAGATGGGGCAGAGGGAGGCCTGGGGAGGGAGGGATGGAAGGAATGGCTGCGTTGGAGGTCAAGAAAGGAGGGGAGGTAAAGAGTGAGTTAAAGGTGTTGGCTATGGTGTTGGGTTTCTTACAAGAGACATTGTCAATTAGCAAGTCATGAGATGCTTGAGAAGCATTGCGACCCAGAATGTGGTTGATAAATATCTGTATCAAAGGAAGAGAAGGACCTGGGATTGATGATCACTAGTGACTTGAAGCACTCCATGCAGTGCAAGAAAGCAGTAGCAAAGGCAAACAAGATGCTGGGATGCATATCTAGGGGGATCAGTAGTAGGAGAGATGAGGTTATACTGCCCTTGTACAGGTCCCTGGTAATGCCTCATCTACAGTATGGGGTTCAGTACTGCTGCCCACACCTCAAAAAGGACAATAACCTGCTGGAGAAGGTCCAGAGGAGAGCTAAAAATATGATAGTGGGCCAGCAGGATAAGGCATATTAGGAGAGGTTGAGGACACTGAACATGTACTCCCTGGAAAACAGGAGAGAGAGAGAGAGAGGGGACATAACTGAGACCTTCAGATTCTTGAAAGGGATACGTAAGGTGGGTAAGGAGAGTCTCTTTAAGCTGAGTGGCAACCATAACACGAGGGGGCACAGTCTTAAGCTGGAGGGTGGGAGGTTTAGGAGGGAGGTCAGGAAGCACTTCTTCACAGAGAAGGTGGTGGACACGTGGAATGCACTGCCGGAAGAGGTGATCTCATTGAAGACAGTAGGCAGCTTTAAGAGATGCTGGGATAGGCATGGGGGAAGGTAAGGATCATGAGTAGGGAGGATGATAGGTGTGGGGATGGAGGGCAGGGACAGTAGCTCAAGCTGTGTACCCTCCAATACAAGCAGACAGATAGACCAAATGGACTTCTTCTGCTGGTTTATCCATATGTACATGATTCTTCAGGATGTTTATGTTGTTGTGGTAATAAGTAAATATCTTCATTTTTAAACAGGATAGAATGCTTAGGACCCAAAAGACCTATTTACAAGTTTGTCCTGTGAGGTTACTAATCAGTTTGAAATATAATAATGGTTTTATATAACACATAAAGATAAAGCAATACTACACAATCACTTTCAACACACGCCATTAACAGTCACACTAGTATACAAGATGGCATGCTAGTAGCAAGTACATCTAAACCACATGCTCTTATTTATTGCATTTTTAAAAGCACTTAATTTTGCCAAATTTTTAATGTTGGGGCATTAACGCATTCTAGGTTTTCGTGATTAGGTAATTTAGGAGAAGCAGAACATAATTTGAGTGAAATTTAGAGACCATTAGCCTTCTATCTGCATGCACCTCTCTAGGCTGAGGGGGGAGGTTGCTTGACTCCAGGCTGAGTTGGGTAGGATTTGAGTGGCCTTCTCCCCCACCCAGGGACCACCAAGTCTGCCACTGCTGCCTCAGAGGATGCCAAGGAGAAGGAGTTGCTGAACTTTGGTGGGCTCAGGAAAGGTGAAGGTGGTGGACCAGAGGCACATTCCCAACATGATATTACTGCACAGTTTCTACGCTGCTGTGGCAGGGTGGGGCTGTTCCATGGAGGCACCTGCAGTAGTGATCAGGGAGGATGTGGGGGTCCTTCATAGTGGAGAGCCCAAGGAAAGTGGCAGAGGACCCAAGAAGAGGAGGAAGCAACTCCTGGTAGGGGACTCCATTGTAAGGGGGATAGATAGGGAACAGGAAGGGAGGGGTAGAGAGCTGTTAGGTGCCTACCCGGCACCACGGCCCAGAAGGATGGAAAGCAGATCCTGAGGCTCATTAGGGCAGCAGGACAGGAGGGAGAGCTGAATGTCATAGTCCTCCTTGGGACAAATGACCTGGCTAGGGAAGAGGTTAGGATAGAGCAGGATGAGTTCAGGAAGTTGGATAGGGGGTCTTAGGCAGGTGGTATGCTCAGTGGCCTTTTCTGAGGTGCTACCTGGCTATGACAGGGGAAGGATAGGGTAATCCATACCAGTAGCTTCAACTCATGGTTGAGGGAGTGGTGCAAAGGAGAAGGGTTCAGCTACATTAAGGACTGGGGTCCCACCTGGAGGGGTAAAGGCCTATCCAGGAGAGATGGCCTGCATCCATTTGGGAGGGGAACTAAAGTCCTCAGTGTATGGTTTAAATGCTACATTGGTGAGCATTTAAACTAGCCAAGGGTGTAGGCAGAAGGAAGCAGGAGGACATCAACAATCCACCCCCGCAAGCTGAAGTAGTCAGTAGGGAGAACCCTAGAGGAGGGCAATTCCAAAGGGTTCCTAAAACAGGAAAAGCAGAAGGTTAGAAATGAACTAGGATGGGTATGAAGGCGGAAGGGAGAAAGGAGAGTAAGCAAAAGAGAAAAGGGGGGCTGACAAGAAGGGTGGTAGAAGAAGTTGGAAAGCCATATGCGTACATGCTCGATGTGTGGAAAATAAAATCCTGGACCTAGTGGCCATTATGGCAGAGGCTGACTTGGACATTGTCACCATTACCAAGTCATGGTACAATGAGAACCATGACTGGGATATAGCCATACCGGGCTATACTCTGTTCAAGAAGGATAGGTTGGGTAGAAAAGGGAGAAAAGTGGCCCTTTATGCGAGGGATAGCACAAAAGCAACAGAGATACAGAGAACACAGAGAGGGGCAGAGGCACTGTGAGTCACCCTTGAGACAGGGAATGGCACCACTATTCAAACCAGCATGATCTACAGACCTCCAGTGCAGGAGGAGGAGATGGATAGGGTTCTGGTGAAAGCCATCCAAGTAATGGCAACTAAGGGGAAGATGCTGCTGGTGGGTGACTTCAATCTGCCAGATGTAGATTGGAGCATCCCAGCTACAGCTTCAGCTAGGAGCAGGGACATCCTGGACTCCGTGCAGGGGGTTTTCCTCAGGCAGCTAATAAGAGAGCCCACCCATGAAGGAGCAATATTGGACCTTGTACTCACCAATGGGGACAGTGTTGCAGATGTCACAGTGGGTGACCACCTGAGGACCTCTGATGACCATATAGTGTGGTTTCATATCAGTACTGTGGCAGAAATGAACCACACAAAGGCAAGGGTCCTGGACTTCAGGAGGGCCAACATTATAAAGATGGGAAACTTCCTCAAGGATGCCCTAGCAGGGGATAGGACTTGGGTGGAGTGGAGGGACAGTAGGTGAAACTAAAATGGGCTATAGTGAAGGCAATAAACCTCTGTGTCAGGCAAGTATGCAAGAAGAAAAAGAGACCACTATGGGTCTCAAAAGAGATGGCTGGAAAGTTAAGGGCAAAAAAGTTAGCATTCAGGAGGTATAAGGAGACACAGAGGGAGAAGGATAAGGAGGTATATCAAGAGAAGCAGAGCAAGGCAGGGAAAGCAGTAAGGAATTCAAAGGTGCAAATGGAGGAGAGAATAGCCCAGGCAGTAAAAAAAGGAGACAAGACATTTTTCAGGTATGTAAGCAAAAGGAGAAAGAACAGGGGAAGGATTGTAAGGCAAAGGAATGAAGGGGGAAGTGTGCAGAGGGAGACCAGAAAAAAGCAGACATCTTGAACAAATATTTTTGTTCATTGTTCACAGAGGAAGGGGAAGGCAAGACACCACAGATAAGTGACAGTAGCATTAAAGGAAGGAAGGAGGACACTAGTTCATTCACAGAGGAGTGAGTACTGAAGGAACTCGCAAATCTGAAAGTGGACAAGGCAATGGGACCAGACAGGATACATCCAAGGATATTGAAGGAACTCAGAGAGGTGCTGGCTGCACCACTAACAGTACTATTCAACCACTCACTGGAGATGGCAGTGGTTCTGGCAGCGGAATGGAGAAGGACAGATATAGTCCCACTTCACAAAAGTGGTAGCAGGGAGGAGACTGGCAACTATAGGCCAGTCAGCCTGACTTCAGTGGTGGGGAAATTAATGGAATCACTACTGAAGGAAAGGATTATTGAATATCTTGAATCCAGTGACTTACAGGATCCAAGGTAGTATGGATTCACTAGGAGGAGGTCATATCAAGCAAATCAGATACAGTTCTTTGACTTGGTGACCAGGAAATTAGATCAGGGTAGAGCGGTAGATGTGGCCTACCTGGATTTCATTGCGGCCTTCAACACCGTTACACATAGGAGATTCATAAACAAGCTGGGCAACCTGGGAGTGGGTCCAAAGGTTGTAAACTGGGTAAGGAATTGGTTGGGGGATAGGTGACAGAGGGTGGTGGTAAACACAGTTAACTCTGAGGGAAGAAGTGTGACCAGCAGGGTGCCACAAGGATCAGTACTGGGATCAGTCCTCTTTAATGTCATTATTATCGATATTGCAGAGGTGCTAGAAAGGAAGATATGCATTTTTGCAGATGACACAAAGATCTGCAATAGGATGGACACTCTATGGGTGGGGGATGAATAGGGATCTAAGAAAGCTTAAAGATTGGTCAAGAGTGTGGCAACTAAGTTTCAATCTGAAGAAGACAAGTAGCACACACAGTATCCTTCTCGGAGGTGCTGCCTGTCAATGGCATGGGGGAAGGGAGGGTACTTTGCACCATGCAGTTTAATGAATGGTTGAAAAAATGGTGTGGAGCACAGGGGTTTGGCTTCATTGGGGACTGAGACTCCACCTGGAGGGACACCAGCCTATACTGGCAGGATGGTCTGCATCTGTCCAGGAAGGGAACAAGTCTTTTGAGCAATTCATTTAAATGCTTCATTGGAAAGCTTTTAAACTAGTCAAAGGGGGAGGCACTGATAAGCAGCAGGAAAATCCCAACCTCTCCCTACAAAACAGGGTACTGAATGAGAAAAAGACCGAGGTAGAAAGGTCAGTGGGGGATGCTGCAACAGAAGGTAAAGCCATCAAAAAATGGAGAGCAATGAGTACCAATGCCTGTAGTCTGAGTAACAAGCTTCCTGAATTAGTGGCCTTGATGGAGGAGGAACATCTGGATATTGTGGCAGTCACAGAAACATGGTACACACAAAACCATGACTGGGATGTAAACATACCAGGATACACTATCTACAGGAGGGACAGGGAGGGTAAAAGAGGAAGAGGAGTAGTAGTAGTAGTAAAATTTTATTTATACAGAAAAATATGCCATTAGGGTTTCGAAAATCCCTATTTACAAGGCATCCCTGTGTAAACAATCATACTAGTTATATAACACTGATCATTTCATAAAAAATATATTAACATACAATTAACTCACAAACATTTCATTTATAAATACATCCATTCTTCATGAAACATTAACACTCATGAAATACATACAAACATTACATTTAGGAATTCATTCATCAGTAATTGATTCAAATATCACCTATAACACAAACATTTAAAATGTAACTCTCTTTTCACTGCTGATTTAAATCCTGATAATGACAAGCCAGGGTCCCTGAGGAAGGGGTAGCCTATTCCATGTTTTGATACTTTATACTGGAGGGTCATTGTACTATATTTATTTTTAATTTTAGGGTAAGATACACTCTTTTCTCCACAATTTCTTAAATTTAATCCATGTTCTGGTTTTTAGGTTACACAATAAATAATTTAGTGATTCATTCTTATGTAAACCCTTTAGTTGAATTAACCAGGAAATCTCAGCCCTCTGTTCTAAGGAATTCCACCCTAATCTTGAGTACATGTCACAATGGTGAATACCAAAGTCACACCTCAAAACGAATCTAGCTAATCTGTTGTATAGAACATCTAAATTATGTTCTTGTTTTTTCAAGGTATGTCTATAAATGTGGGAGCCATAATCAATCACAGGAAGAAGTAGTTGATTCATTATATTCTGTCGCATCTCCCTTGTTAAGCACTTCGATATTCATCTCATAACCCCTAATTTAGAATTAACTTTTTTTATAAGTTCAGTCACATGCTGATTAAAGTTCAATTCTTGATCAATTATGACCCCCAAGTATTTATAGTACCTGGTTTGCTCTAGTATTTTCCCCTCCTGTGTCCTAATTAACAAGTTTGTTCCCATACTATCCTTCTTAACTGTACCAAAGTACATGGTTTTTTTTTTTTATTATTAATCAGTAAACCAAGTTCAGTGAAATGTTTTTGCATATTTAAAAAATCTCTCTGTAGTTTTTGTTCTAATTCACCCATATTTTGCCGGATGTGACTAAAACAGTATCATCCGTGATACAATCTAATATGTGAGTTTTAATTACACCAGGTAGATTGTTCAGGTATACCAAAAAAAAAGGGGCCCAGGATCGATCCCTGGGGTACACCCCTAGTAACCAAACCCAAGCTAGAATTTTTACCGTTTACTGTTACAAACTGAGTTCTTTCCTCTACATAGGATGAAAACCAACCACCGGATACATCGTCCACTCCCAAACATCTTAATTTATCAATCAGGATGTGGTGATTTACTAAGTCAAACGCCTTGATAGGTCCACATACCACGCCCACCGATCTCCTCCTCCAGGGTGGCAACTAAATCCAAAAGATCGGTGAGCTTAGCAGCCGTGGACCTACCTTGTCTAAAGCCCGACTGAAAATGGGTGATTTTTGATACTTCTCAAGTATGTGATTAGTTGCCCATGGACAATCAGCTCCAGTAATTTTGAAATTGTTGACAATAATGTTATTGGCGCAATTCCTGAGGTGTCCAGTGAATCCCCCCCCTTATAAATTGGAATTATTTTAGCCTTCTTCCATGAGGTAGGATATACTCCCTCTTTAAGACTCCAATTAAAAAGATCTCTTAGGACTGGGGATATCACTTGGGCAGCTTCTTTTAGTAACCTATTTTCTATCTTGTCAGGGCCACATGCTTTATTTATGTTTAGGTTTCTTATTAATTTACATACTTCAGCTGTGGTCACTATTTTAAATCGAAACTTTGGGGTCTGACAACTTTCTACATCAATTTTTTGTTCTACTGACTGAATTTTCCCTGGAAGGTTTCAATTCCTGCCTTTAGATCTGGGAGGTCTATAAAATATTTATTTAAATGTTCTGCAACTATATCTACATCTAAAAGTTTACCATTATGTTTCAATTTAGTTTCTACTTGACTTTTGACCGGATCTACTAAGTTTTTTATCATTGTCCAGTAGGTCCTGGGATCTGTAGCTTCTTTAATTTTCTGTTTATAGTAATAGGCCTTAGATTTCCTTATTTCTTGGACAACTGTATTCCTAACCTTTTAAAATTTTTCCCATACGTCAGGACTTAAAGATTTATTTGCTTTTTTCCATAATCGTTTTTTTGATCTAATTAACTTTCTTATGGTTACAGTAACCCAAGGTAAATGAGTTTGTCTTTGGTTAACTTTTTTCCATGGAAAAAACATATCACATGCCTCATTGAACATTGTTGTGAATTCCTGAGTGGCTAAGTTCAAATCAGGAATCAAAAGAGTCTATGCCATGGTAATCTCTTTAAGTGCTCACAAAACAAGTATCTATCATACTGGGTAATTTCTTTTATATACTACAGATGTTTTAATTACCGGTTCTTTTTCAATTCTATATTTACTATGCACCTTACTACATTGTGGTCCCTCAGATTTGGCTCTCCTATATCCTTACTTAATATGACCAATTCTGTCGAAACAAAACACAAGTCCAATATGTTTCCCTTACTGGTTATTTTCCCTTTCCTTGTGGGTAAGTCAATTATTTGGCAGATTCAAACAACTCATTGAATTTTCCAAAGCCCTCCCTCTTGGGCAACCCCAAGCAGCATTAAAATCACCCATTAATACAACATTTGTCTGACCTATATATTCCATAATAACATGAGAGAATTTTTCAAAGTGTTTGGTATTTGTTTTCGGTGGTGAATATACAGCACCCACAATCAGGTTCATCATCTGAAATTTTAATAGTAAACATTCTATCCCTTCAATTTTTCTAGAATGGATTATTTCTGAGGGACCTAATTTGTGCTTAAGGTAGATTGCAACCCCCCGTGACCCACGATCCTGTCTAAAACAATAAAAATCATGCAATTCTACCTCTGATTGAGGAATTGCCTTTGTTAACCAAGTCTCGGTTAAAATTACTATGTCGGGATTTTCTGATTCAACCCATGTTCTAAATTAATCCATTTTTTAACTAAACTTCTGGCATTGTCTAAAATGATCAGATAACACCATCCCTGGTCCTGGGTTCAATTCTATGTCCCCACATAGTACTAGTGATATAAAACAGCCTGATCATAAGAAAATCTTTACCAGGAAAGACTGGCCTATAAGTATTAAAAATTTGCTGCCTTACCTTTAAACAATTTCTCCTCTTGTTAACTTGTTTATACTTAAAGTATTATTCCTCAATTGACTGCATTTTAAGTATAAACTATTAGTATTCTCCATGTCCCCGGATGTTTCTGAGCCAGTATATGACAAAAGTGTACCAAACATGACAGGAATACCATTGACTTTACAAAAATACCTTCATTTTTAATCTAGGGAACGGCTTAGTTATAAAATCCTAATGCAGTCACAACCCTTTTGAATATTAAATTTCCCTCCTTAAAAGCTATCTCTAACTTTATTTTATTTTAAGGAAGAAATACTACTAGTAGAGGTTGTTGTTAACAGAAAATGCTACCTTAATAACACTTTCCTATATCTGGAACTGGCTTTTTCAATCTTTAAGTCCAACACAGTTCTGGTTGTACTTTTCCAACTCCAAGTGGCGCTCGTGCCACTCACGCTCACGCTTGAACAGCGCGGGCTTCTATCTGGTGCAGCCCCTCCTCATTTGGTGACGTTCGTTTTGTTGATTTCACTCGCTCTCTGGATAGTTTAATAAAACAACATGCAGGCAGTAGATGGAAACAGCTAATTCCTTCAGTCAGGCAGTAAGGCAGTTCTCTTTACCTCTGAGCAGCAGTGTTACTTTGCTAATAACTCAGCGCACCTGACCGGTCCAGTAACAGCACGGGCTTTTATCTGGTGCAGCCCCTCCTCATTTGGTGACGTTCGTTTTGTTGATTTCACTTCCTCGTTCCCCCGATAGTTTAATAAAACAACATGCAGGCAGTAGATGGAAAACAGCTAATTCCTTCAGTCAGGGCAGTAAGGCAGTTCTCTTTACCTCTGAGCAGCAGTGTCACTTTGCTAATAACTCAGCTGCACTGACCAGTCCAGTAACAACGCGGGCTTTTATCTGGTGCAGCCCCTCCTCATTTGGTGACGTTCGTTTTGTTGATTTCACTTCCTCGTTCCCCCGATAGTTTAATAAAACAACATGCAGGCAGTAGATGGAAAACAGCTAATTCCTTCAGTCAGGGCAGTAAGGCAGTTCTCTTTACCTCTGAGCAGGTGTCACTTTGCTAATAACTCAGCGTACCTGAGTAGCTCTTTACATAAGGGAAGGAATCAAAGCAACAGAACAAAAGCGTAAACAGGGAGGAGAAGAAGCACTGTGGGTAAATTTGGAGACAGGCAATGGCACCACAATCTGCACAGGGGTTGTAAACAGACCCCCTTCTCAGGGGGAGGAAATGGACAAGGAAATGAAAGAAAATATACTTAGAATGGCAGAAAAAAGGGATACATTGCTGATGGGTGATCTGAATATGCCAGATGTTAACTGGAGTGCAGTTGCAGCAGCCACTTCGAAGAGTGGGGTTATTCCAGATGCCCTACAGGGGGCATGCCTTAGACAACTAGTATTGGAGCCCACCTGAGAGGGAGCAATCTTAGACCTGGTTCTCTCAAATGGAGATGGAGAGAGGATCACAGATGTGAAGTGGGTAGCCATCTGGGAACTAGCGACCATCGAACAGTATGGTTCACAATAAACACAGCAATAGAGTCAAGCCATACAAAGGCAAAAGTACTGGACTTTAGGAGGGCTGACTTTGCTAAATGGGTGAGTGCCTAAGGAATGCACTAGCAAATGGGCAGGAAGGAGGGTGGAAGAACAATGGGAATAATAAAACTGCCATCACAGAGGTAACGAGCCTTTGTGTGAAGCAAATAAACAAAACAAAATGATGTAAGAAACCACTATAGTCTCAAAGGAAGTGGCAGTGAAGGTTCAAGAGAAAAAGAAAGCATTCAGGAAGTACAAGGAATCACAGAAGGAGCAGGACAGAGTACTGTATCAGTTAAAGCAAAAGGAAGCTGGGAAGGCAGTCAGAACAGCAAAGGTCCAAACCAAGGAAAAGATAGCCAACTTAGTTAAGAAGGGGGATAAAACCTTTTACAGGTACAACAGAGAGTGAAGGAAGACCAAGGAAGGGAGAGTGAGGCATAATAAAGGGAGGGAGGGTGGGCAGAGGGAGACTGTGAAAAGGCAGAGATACTAAACAAATATTTTTGCTCAGTATTTACAGATGAAGAGGGGAGGTACCTAAAACAAACAGTAGAAACACTCTGGATACAGAAGTTGATACCAGCCCATTTACAGAAGAAAGGGTTCTGAAAGAACTCTTAAAACTGAAGGTGACAAAGCAATGGGGCCTGATGGATTCATCCCAGAATTCTAAAAACTAAGGGTAGAACTAGTGACACCACTGACTACCTCTTTAACAAATCATGGGAGGATGGGGTGGTACCCGAGGACTGGAGGAGGGCAGATGTGATTCCCTTCACAAAAGTGGGAGCAAGGCAGAAGCAGGAAACTACAGACCTGTTAGTTTAACCTCAGTGATAGGGAAAATGATGGAATCACTCTGAAGGAAAGAATTGTCGAGTATCTAGAGGCCAGCGGGCACAGGACCCAAGGCAGCATGGATTCACAGCGGGAAGATCATGCCAGATGAATCTGATAGATTTCTTTGACTGGGTGACCTAAGTAGTAGATCAGGGAGGGGCTGTGGACATGGCCTACCTAGACTTTAGCAAGGCATTTGACACAATCCCACACAAAAGATTAATATACAAGTTAGCCAGCCTGGGAGTGGGTCCCAAGATGACAGCCTGGGTAAAGAATTGGCTGGAGAATAGGACACAGAGAGTAACAGTAAATGGAGTCCACTCTGAAGAAAGGGGGGTTACTAGTGGGGTACCGCAGGGTTTAGTATTAGGACCGGTCCTCTTCAATGTCTTTATAAGTGACATTGCAGAGGGACTGGAAGGAAAAGTATGTCTCTTTGCAGATGACACAAAGATCTGCAACAGAGTTGATGCACAAGGTGGGGTGGAAAGGATGAGAAGGACTTGGCAAGGTTAGAGGAATGGTCAAATGTATGGCAGCTTAGATTCAATGCTAAGAAATGCAAGGTAATGCACCTGGGAAAAAACCCTGGGAAGAGTACACAATGGGGGTGAGATGCTAACAACAACAAAAATGGAAAGGGACCTGGAGGTAGTCATATCAGATGACCTAAAGGTGAGCAAGCAATGTGAGAGGGCAGCAAGAAGGGCTGGGGGGATACTGGGATGCATAGAGAGAGGCATCACCAGTAGAAAACAGGAAGTTATTATCCCTCTGTACAGACAGCTGGTCAGACCCCATCTGGAGTACTGCGTGCAGTTCTTGAGACCCAGTCTACGCAAAGACATAGACAGAATGGGAGCTGTCCAGAGGAGGGCAACTACAATGGTGCAGGGTTTGCACCGGAAGACATATGAAGAGAGACTAAAGGAGCTTAATATGCATAGCCTCGAGGAAACGAGGGAGAGGGGGGACATGATTGAAACTTTCAAGTACCTCAATGGAATCAACAAAGTCCAAGAGGGTAGCATCTTTCAAAAAAAGAGGTGTGCAAGAACAAGGGGGCACAATTTGAAGATAGAGGGGCGGTGGCTCAGAGATAATTTAAGGAAGCATTTTCTCACAGAGAGGGTTGTGGATGCATAGAACGGCCTTCCAGAGGAGGTTGTGGAGTCAAAAACAGTGGTGGAATTCAAGCATGCATGGGACAGTCATAAGGCCATTCTAGTGGGTGGGGGTAGGAAGAAGTAGGCTGCTGGTTAACTAGGATCTGCAGCTTATCCAGTAGGTAGGGAAATGGGCAGACTGGGTGGGCCAAGTGGTCCTTATCTGCCATCAAATTCTATGTTTCTATGTATGTTTCTATCATGCACTTGGGGCACAGAAACCCAGGGGTGGAGTACAAGATAGGGGTAATGGTCCAAACAGGAAAGAGATCTGAGAGTAATCATATCTGATGATCTAAAGGTGGTCAAGCAGTGTGACAAGACAATGGGGGGAGCCAGTGGGATGTTAGGGTGCATAAGGAGGGATATCACCAACAGAAAGAGGAAGGTGGTGATACCACTATATAAATCATTGGTGAGACCTCATCTAGAATACTGTGTCCAGTTCTGGAGACCACATCTCTGGAAGAAGATATACAGAGCAGGGGCAATCCAGAAGATGGCAAGTAAAATGGTGCAGAGTCTGCACCAAAAGCCCTATGAGGAGAGACTAAAGGACCTCAATGTATACAGACTGGAGGAAAGGAGGTAGAAGGGAGATATAAAAGAGACTTTCAAACACCTCATGATTATAAATAAGGTACAATAGGGAAGCATTTTCAGAAAAAAAGATGCTTGAGAACAAGGGGCTATGCTACTAAGCTGGAGGGGGGTACACCCAGGGGAAATGTAAAGAACTTCTTCACAGAAAGAGAGAGAGATAGATACATGGAACAGTCTCCAAGGGAAAGTGGTGGGAGCAAAAACTAATGGGATTCAAGAATGCATGGGACAGGCATCAGGGAACCTTAGTGATTAGGAAAGCGAGGATAAATCCAGAGATCAAGTAGGGTCTGCAGTATTACAGCAGGTAGAGAAAATAGGCAGATTAGGTAGCCAGGCGGTCCTTATCTGCTGTGAAATATGTTTCTATGTTTGTATTGCGAAGTTGCCTCTGCTGATATTTTTGTAAATGAAAATTCATGAAAGCAAATGTGACTCCCAGCACTATACCCATCAACATTTTATAAACAGCAACTGCTTTCTGTTTATCACTTCCTAGGGAAACAGAGTCCCAAGCCCACTTCACATACAAATCACAATGGTGGCTAGCTGGGGAATTACATTGTACAAACCGAACTGCAGTAAGTTATAGACTACATCCAAGTTATCAAGCAGGAGCTTGTATGCATGATTGTAAACCAGATTGCCATACAGAATTCAGTTATGGGCAAGACAGGCTGGCTATCAGTAGTAGATCTAGCCTTCCTCATAAGTGCATGTGTATTCCTTATAAGTGCACCAGTCCTACAGTTAACCATTTTTACTGTAATCACAAAGGATGGGGTTTTCAAAGGGGTGAAAGCAGCACTTGGGTCCATATTTTGGATACATGCTGCTTCTATGCAGATGTGTCCAGATGTCTGTGTCCTTTTTACATCAGAATCCATTTGTGACAATTCCCACAGGATGTATCAATATGTTCCTTAACTGTGGGACTTGGGTCCATTTTTCAGAAGCAACTGTGGAATTTTGTATTGAAAGATAGACCAAGTTTTTGTGGTCTAATTCTTGGGTGTAATTCCACATTTGTGTCTGAAAAAATGAACACAAGTGTCCAAAAATTCTGCCCAATATGTTTATTTATTGTTCTCCTGTCAATAATTTAATGCTCATGTCATGATCTTTGTCTGTTTTATGAGCGTGGGTAGCAAACAAAATTTACTGTGTTTTTTTCAAACTTAAAACCGATTTTTATTCCCCCAAACCACTCTTCTAATCTGTAAAAGTCTTCTTGTAATTTTTGTTCAACATCTGCTTCATTTTTTGCTGGAGTAATGAGAGCGCCACCTTCCTTGTAAGTCTAATTTCAGATTGAATTATGGCATCCAGCAAATGATTAACTTGCATCACAACCAGCAAAGGTCCTAAAGTGGTCCCTTAAGGGCCTAAGATAGAAAGTAAGCCCTTTTCAGATGTATAGCTTTAAGCTAACGTAATTTGGAATCTCCTTGGCAAGTAATCTTGGAACTAATATAATGTATCTGGTGCCACTCCATAAACTTCATTCTATGAAACAAAATATAACGATTCACCATGTAAAATGCTTTTAAAAGGTCGATGAACATCAGGCCCACAGATTTTCCCTATCCATCGCTCCTGCTACTATACTTACAAATTTCATGAGTACAGTGCCCATTGACTTCCCAGACCTAAATGCTGACTGCTGATTGGCCAACAAAGAATAAAATTCCAAATACAGAGTCAGCTGATTGCTAACCATCCACTTCAATAATTTGAAGAGTAGCAATAGCATGGCCACTGGCTTGTAGTTAGAAGGATCATTTCTTTCTCCTCCTTTGAATATTGGTACCACTTTGACAAGTTTCCACTGCTTTAAAAATTTGCATTCCATGATGCTTCTATTGTGAAGTCTTGTTAACACAGGCAATACAATATGATCTGATGTTTTTTGTACAAATGTTGCTTCCATTTTCTCAGCTCCTGGGGTAGCACTCTAATCACTGAGTATTCTTTGATTCAGTCAGGTAGGTACTGAATCAAGTCTTATATTTTCCCAATATCATTTTGTTTGGACTGGTCAAATAATCTTTCTTTTCAATCAATCAATCAATCAAAATCTTTATTTAACCAGGTGATCACCATAGAGCAATGCTAATTTTTGAGGTGGACTTGGGTTTTCCAATAAGAACAATATACAAAAATACAGCAAAATACAATATATACAATAAGTAAACAGTAGGCAGCATTGACAGTAAGAAATCTATGTATAAATAAAGATCAAAAGCATACAACAATTATAAACAGAACACAAGTAATCTTTTAAATCTGATTTATAAACAAGAAATTGATTTTTATTTTATGGAAGGTTTCAAGCATAATACAGTCTCACATAATTTTTAACACAGTATAGCCAGTGTTTATGTAAACTACACCCTTAAAACATTGTTTTTCTCTCAGAGCTTAATATGCACATATTCTAGACTTTTTTACATTCTTTGGTTTCTGTTCCTAATAGCATTTCAGTCCAAAGTGGGTTTTGATGTAAAAGTTTTAATTCCTCTAAAAGCTTTTTATAATTTTCCCTAATGCTGTTGGGATTAATTAGATTTAACATAATTGGCTCTCTCTTTGTGAGTCTCACTTGCCTATTTAGAATACTCTTCTATTTCCTACAATCCTAATGAAATCTTCTATAGTGGTGATTCTTAAAGTTGCAAAATGTATAAGTAAGGGAGATCAATTGAAAAAAAATTTTAAATAGCTGCACCTTATTTCATCGTCATATTTTTTTTTTATGGAGCGTAAACCAAATTTCACATACTGCACAGGAATGTAAGATCCCTATAGTTATCTTATTAATTCTACAGTCCCACTTTGCTCTATGCATGTTGATTTGTAGATTACCATTAACATATTAAAAGTATTTTTATCGAGATGCCTGGCATTATCAACTAAAATTCTGGAAATCGATAAAGGGAAGTGATCAATTTCAGGTTTAATTTTAACAGTCAGGTTATTATATTTCTCAATATAACAAAGAGATACTGTTCCATAATTGGTAACTACACAATAGCTATTATATAACTATACAGTGATTGCATTGTAATGATGTGCAGTTACATGTCACCCTTATATAGCTGTTATGTACTTTCACATTTGCAAATTGTGTAGTTATATAACTTTCCTTAAGAAATAGTTACATGTGTAACTGCTGCTATCTCTATTTGGCACTAATAAAATCATTTTAACAGGTTACTACTCATGAAATAGCTGTTGCAAAACTTGTAAAGTGTAACAACAGATCTGTTCTGCAACTACCACTGTATCTCTTTAGGCACTAATGTAATTTGTTCTTAGAAAGGTAACTACTGTAGACATGTTAAAGCTATCGCAAATTGTAACAGAAAACCTATTGTTTAATGTCTATGTTATCTCTTTTGGCATTATTACATTTATTCTGACAAAATTAATTAAATATGTATGCATTAGGGGAGTATCTACTGGTATTGCCCAGGGCTCTGACTTGGGCCCATGCCTATATTGGACTCTTTTTAAATCAACAGCCTGATGCTTGTCAGACAGCCAAAACAATCTTCTATGCCAATGATGCAGTCATCTTTTCAAAAAACAACATTGACAGCCTTATCACTGGTTACTTGAAAGCTGGTTCTCAAACAACAAACTGGTCCTCAGTTACAAAAAAACAAAACAAAGATCATAATCTTCTCTAGCCTCCCATAGAAGAGGAAGGTTTCACCTTAGTCATCCAAAATGGCTACAAGCAAAACCTTGAATAGCTGGAGACCTTTAAATGCCTTGGAAAAACTCTGGATGACACCTTATCTTTTGTACAACATGTTGACAACCTGATGGCCTTAGTTAACAGAAGACTCAGTGCCCTGTACCATAACAGGAACAATCTCACTGGGGTTGCTAGATGCCTTATTGTGGTCCCTTCCATTCTGTCACTTATAGAGGTTATGGGCTCCCTCCCAATGCAGCTGCCTGTGATATGGTGCTAAACAGAGTAAAGCTGACCTGTAGTAAGGTATGCCACTTTGTATATGGTTCAGATAACCACACTCATAGTTGTACCCTTTATGTACTCACTAACTGGCCACCTTTACCCAGCAGAATAAAGCTCCAAACTTGTTTGCCAGCCAAAAAGGTGCTCTTGAACCTAACACCTCCTGCTTTAGCAAACCAGGAACATGGCCAGGAATGCCCTTAATCCTCTTTCTAGCATACTCAGCTGGGCAAGCAGTCATTTGTTGTCAAAGCCACTAATTGGTTAAATGAATTGCCTGATACACTGCTGAATCTCCACAACTTTAAGCATTTTAAGACATCTTTGTGGTCTGCCTTTGCAACTGAGTTTTACATTTAGTATTTGCCGTATTGGTCCTTGTAAGAACAGATCCAGAAGCAAATAATTTGATACCTTTTAATGGACTAACGTAGATATAACAAAAAGAACAAAGTGTCATTTGCCATTATATTTGAATCTGGAGAACCTAGGATAATATTATGTGTGAATTTTTATTATTTTTGGCAATTTACTAAATACATTATTGTAAAAAGTGATATTATAAGCCTTTGTTCTAACATATTTTCTTTGTTCTCTTTGTTACATCTATGTTGGTCCATTAAAAGGTATCAAATCATTTGCTTCTGGATTTGCAGTTGAGTGCAATTGAAACCATTATATAGTTTTATTCAGTTTATCTCTGTACATAACCTGAGAATTTTTATACAATTATCTGTATAGATTTTTTTTTTAAACTGTATGTAATTGTTCTGCCTTAAGTGAGTTGAGCCTGACTCTGGAACTGCTAATTTTACTTGTAATGTTTTTTGTGACTATGTATTTGACAAGGAGCCTATGTAAATGAACACTTGTGCTCAAAGGTAATCGCCAAAGTTTTCAATAAATAAATAAAAAAGATAAATAAATATATACAACATGAGTGGGGATGAAAATGACAAGATAAAAAATATATCTTAGTGACATCAGTAACAGCAAGATATCAAAAAATATCATTGTTACTGTTTTCACAGTGGATATTTTTAAGTTACTGTCATCACAATGGAATACTGACCCAATCAAAGAGCAGATTCCACAATGCTGAGTGCAGCACTGAAGCAATCAGTTAAAATCAAAGAAAAGCAGCAACATGTTTAAATAAACTGCAGATTTAAAAGCTAAGTCTGGCACCAATCCCTGATTGAAGTAAAACAAGGGTCCTCCCCCAGTGTCAATAGTGTAGGGCACCCCCACCCCAGCCCCAGTCTCTAATCAAGGTAAAATGAGAGTCCACCCCCAGTTTCCATAGTGTAGGGCAACCCCATCCCTGATCCCTGGTTGTAGAACAAATGTATATACACCCCGTTTCAAGCCCAGCCAAGTTGCACTCCCCTGCATTGGTGTTACAGAACAAGTGACTTTAGTTTCCCTGGCCAGAAGATGATCAATCACACTGTCCTCTGGTTACCTCCTCTGGGTCCTTTGACTCCGGTCTTCTGATTTTGGTTCTCTTCTATGCAGGTGAGTTGATTTTCCTGTGTAAAACCCTTAAATGAAAATATCTCTTACTTTATCTCTACCATCATCCTGTACCCTATTACATCTGTGCCACCCTGTCTGAACTATAACTGTTGCCACTTTTATGTATCTAATATATTTTCCCCTTTATTTCCACAGGACCAACTGGACTTTGACCTTTATTTATCAGATGAGTATATTTTATTTACTATATGTCTAATCTGTATTATTGTCCCTAAGAACTATGGATTCCCTGTGACTCCTGTGTAACCTTTGTTTTACAAGTACTCACTATCCACCATCCAGAATCTAGATCTACACAGCGGTTCCCTTACCTGGACCAATAAGTACCCATGATTTAGTTACTTGATTGAGAGGTGGGAAATCTAAACCATAATGGTGAGCCTGCATCCATTATAGCTGGAGTCCACTGAGGTGACATGCCAAGTCATCCCGGTCAATTTGCTCTGCAACAACTTGCACTGTACTATTAGCTCCAGTGTCAATTGTCTCCCTGCTCAATTTATTCCCAAACTGCACACCCCCTGGAGTTTATCTATACATATATAAAATTTATGCTGGAGGTGAATTGTCAGGGAATGATTTGTACAGGGCGCTGATTGATGCCAGAGCTAATAGTATACAGCACGAGTTGTCATGTAGCACTTGACTAGGACAGATTGACATGTTGCTGTCCACTGAAGGGGCAGGTGCCATGAAGTTAGCTTCGTAATGAGGGACAGTTAAAAGGTATGCAGTTATCCCTCCCACCAGATCTGGCCCCTCTGCAGCTGAACCCCCCACCTTGAAGCTAGACTCCCCACCCCTCCCTGCAGCAGGAGCCCCAAAGCTGAAGACTAGCTGTGTGCTCACGGCACATTCTCTGTGTGGCAACACCTTTTCCAGTGAGGTACACATCAATGCTGAGGGGTAAAATGAGGACGTCCCCTGTAATGAGGGACAGTTGAGAGGTATGGGACCAGCTTCCCATATCTTCCCATTGCTCCTGGACTCCCCACTCCAAGGAAGAAAGGGATATGTGGTTTATCATTTTGGATGAGCCAAAGGTGTCAAAGCAGAGTACAAAGGCAGCAGGGAGGGCCAGTGGCAAGCTGGGTTTCATAGGCAGAGGTATCACTAGCAGAAGGAGGGAGGTGATGATGCCATTGCATAAAACACTGGTGAGGCCATACCTACAGTACTGTGTACAGTTCTGGAGACCACATATTCAAAAGGACATTGACAGGGTAGAGGCAGTCCAGAGAAGAATGACAAAGATGATACAGGGCTTGCACCAGAACACATATGAGGAGAGACTAAGGAACCTCAATATGTGATCACTGGAGAAGAGGAGGGATTGAGATCACATGATAGAAACATTCAAGGACTATAAAGGCATAAACAAGGTGTGTGGGGGGGGAGCAACATCTTCCACTATAGGAAGAGTACAAGAGCAAGGGGACACAATATAAAATTAAAGGGTGGAAGGTTAAGAAGGAATATGTGGAAGTTTTTCTTTATAGAAATGGTGGATACATGGAACAGTCTGCCACAGGAAATAGTGGGAGCAAGAACAGTGGAGGGATTTACACATAGATAGGACAGACATAAGGAACCCAGAGGAGGGAGAGGAGAGGAGAGGAGAGGAGAGGAGAGGAGAGGAGAGGAGAGGAGAGAGAGGAGAGGAGAGGAGAGGAGAGGAGATAGCCATTGAAACAGTAGGATCAGAGGCTGCAAACAAGGGGTGGGCTTCTGAGCAGACTAGATGGGCCTGGTGCTCCTTACCTGATGACATTTTCTATATTTTTGTGTTTCTACCTGCAGCTGAACCCCACAGCCGAAGACTATTTATTTATTTAGTGTTTATTATCCAGGTGTGTGCACAAGGCAATCAAATGCCTATTTTCAGACACAACTCAGTAGTTGTGTGCTCTGTGGTCCTGATTCACAAGATTAGGAGAGGGCTGGGGGAACAGAATAGCCCCCCCCAGAGGCAGTACATCTTGCCATCCACAAGATGGTAATGTGCTTTACATGCCTCAAGAAGGGGCATTGCCCACAGAACTAGACTAGAAAGACTAGAATTGCAACACACTTATGATCTGCCCAGCATGAGCATGTAAAGCGTGCCACCATGCTGTGGATGTCAAAACCTGGAAGCAGCCATCTGGATATTCACAATATGCAGCCAGCACACTGAATGTTGGTGACATGTAAATCTCTTGAAACAGTTTTTTTTTTAAACTAACACAAGAGCTGTCACATCAGGGGCTTCCAATGCATCCTGTGACAGTGCTGGGCACAATAGTGACTCACATCAAATGTGATGATTGGTTAGGCACATACAATAATTGTTTTCAAGGGGGCCTTATGTTCAGGTTAGCACATCTTAAATGGAACTTACTGGAGCCAGTTTTCCTGTTTGGGGTTGGTGTAGCACAAGGTATGAACCTGTGTGGTAAGGTATTTGGGGGGGTATGGGTGCTTGAGGCCTATGGAGGGATTCAAAAATAATGGCTGTGGGAGATCAGTAGCCAGTCTCAAGTGTTGGGAGCACCAAGGTTGGGTGGATGAGCATGGGAGGGTGTGAGGGAGCTAGGGAGCATATGACCATGGCTGGGGGGGAACCATAGGAACCTGACACCAGGGCTGGGGAGAGGGAGTTATAGGCCAGCGATGTGGGGTGGACTCAGAAGCATGCCACCATTCTTTGTGGTTGGCTTAGGAGGTTGCTGCTGGCAGGGTTGGGTGCTCTCAAGAGCATGATGAGCTGGGAGGAACACAAGGAGCATGCTGCCATGGCTGGTGGGGGTAGGGTGGGAGCAAGAGGCCAGGGAGGCTTGAACAAATGCAGGATATATGAGCAGGCATTGTGCAGTAGTTGCACAGTTTTGTTTGAGAGTGATATGCCCTATTAGAGTGCCTCATTCCCAAGCTCCTCAAATGCAAATGGGGAGATACTGAACAGAAAGTGAAACTAGAGATGTTGAATCCCACTTTCTGTCATGTCCCTAGTGTGCAAGTCAGTTTAGTGGGGGTCTGGAGAATAGTGACCCTGCAACACAGGCTTGAATCCTAATTCAGAGTGACAAATTCAACTCCCATCACCCTTCTGAGACCAAGAAAGCCACTTATTAAATGTATATATTGTTGGTGCCAATATCCTTTTTGTTACCCTCACCCCATTTACTGTTCACTTCATGCACAGCTGCAGAATTTGGGCCTAAACAACTGACTAACCCCCCCCACACACACACACACAATTCATGAACCGTCAGCTAGTAGGGTTAACACCAGTCCTGGTTTGGGAGGCTGTGTCCTGGCAAAAAAAAAAAGATATAAAAAATGGTTAATCTCCTGATCCTATAATAGAAAAAAAATGTACTTTCCTCTAAAAGTTAAATGAAACTAAGATACCTTAACTAAAATACCTTAAGATAATAGGCAGTAATATGAACAACCAAAAAACTATTATGGGAAGGCTTTAAGCCTGAGGTTCAATGGGCAGAGCAACTACGTCACTCCCCCATCAGGCCTTAAAAGGCCACTCCTCTTGGATTTTTCCAGGATTCATTTCTTCATTGCCCCACCATCCATTCCTCCTCCTCCTCCAGTGGCTCATCTCTTTTCCCCATGGGCTTCTTCTAAAGCTACCTTTAACCAAGGGAATCATTCCTGTGGCACCTATTGGGGCTTGAACCCTCCTCTTGGGTTCTTTGCATCATACCCCTACAGGGTGGTATATCCCATGGATAGAGAGGCGAATAGCCACAAATGTATTGAAGTCACGCAAGCATACATCTCATCCTATTGCTGAAGCACAATTGAACATTTACTCTTAGTTCTAATTATTGAGAAAAGTCTGCTGCATTGGTTGGGAGGTTACATATTATTGTTCTGCAAAAAACACATGTTTCAGAATGAAATATCCCACTTTGTGCTTCTTAAAAGGAACCCTATCAGCTAGTGCTTGTAAATGGAGCTCCCTCTGCAGCAATAAATTTTGCTTATAACTAAGGTTTTGGGGAATATTGGGGTATTCTAAGTTACTTAAACTACAGTTTTATTTTATTTTTGGTTTGTTTGTCTCTAGTGGAGTTTAAGAAATGAAGGGGAAGACTAAGAAGTCAGCACATACAGTTTAGAGACTGGAAGGAATTGGTCCTGAAAGTGAATAAGGACATCTGTGCTTCCGCTGATGTTAAGTACCGTTCAATGGTACATTCTAGATTTTGTACCAGCTATAACCAGCATATGAGATTATGCTTCTGAATGCTGTACCTTATTTAAGAGTCTTATGTGGAATCCCTGAGTGCTCCTAATTACAGATGTTATTTGTTGAATATAATGGAATGCCCTTCTCTGACTTTTAAGGAATTCTCCAGCATTTGTCTGGAGTTTTCCTCAATTTGCCTGGATTTTAGATAGGAAAGTGTGCTCTAATGCAATATATGTATATATAGCCATATACTGGTATAAGGTATTTAAGGTACTAAAGACCAAGCCTCTAGAGCTCTGATATTTCCTTGGTAAATTTATACTTATGAATTATAAAGAATGACAGGGGTTTTGGTAAATTATTTACATCCTAATATTTACCATATTTATCAGTTTTTTGGATAGAACTGACCCTTGCTCATACTTGATAAGTTAATTTTGTCTGGGATCTCTTACCTCCTAATCTCGCTGTTAGAGTATGATGGTTCTTACAAGAAGTGGGAAGAAAAGTTCACTCTGTCAAGGGAATATGGAACAGACTGCTTTATCTGCTGGGGATATTCAAACTTCTTTAACCACTCTATCCAAGCAGTCTATTAATAGGTCTACTAGAACTAAAAAAGCAACAAAGAAGGTAAGGGAGGTTAAGACAAACAATAACAAAAATTTACAGGTAGCATGTATAGTAAAGAAAATAAATTAACTAACGGATCACCTAATGAAGATATCCCCCTTGCCAGATCTAAATGGGGGAAGCAATTAAAAATCATGGACATATGGGCAGATACTTTTGAAGGCCCACATAATCTATCTACCCCAAAAATCTGGCCGGGTACCGCAAAGATTCAAGTATCTGTGATGGAAAGACTGAAGTCTGTTGACCTTCTGACACCCTTAACGAACCCAACTCTCCCAGTCAGTATATCCTCTGAAGAACTGGATATACAAGATGGTATCTCTTTTGCTACATATGATTGGGAGACCAGAAACATGGGAGATACCCTGGAGGATTCAGGAAGTTATCCGTCAGCAGTCTTTTCTTCATATTCCTCATATTGTCCATGCTCAACCATAGCAGGACCTAGTCAGATAGAGGATGGGAATTCAGACCTGGAAGCCCAGATGAGTAATTTATTAGCCGACTCAAGGTCTGTCTTTCAGTCACCAAGATTATCCTTAAAACAGGGGAATCTAGAAAGAACAGAATTGCAGAGTATAATTCAGGTTACAAATGGTACTATGGAGGGTCTTAGAAAGCTTGAAAGCAAGGGCAGAGTTGGCTCTGTAAAGGAGCATCCTGGGGAAGACTGAAAGATTTAGTAATGGAAGCTCATGATCAAGATATTGTGAATATTGAAGAACACTATGTAAACTGGGGAAATTTTGTTCAAAGCTCAAACCTCTCTAAACAAACGTTAGAGATTTTAAAGAATAGATACTATGCATATATAGTAATAATGGGGAGCTTGATTGTTGTAAACGATGAGATTAGTAATTTAAGATAAGATGTTTTCCATAATCATGCATTATTGAATCAATTGGTAGAAGGATCTCACAAGAACAAGGAAAATGTTGCAAATTTAACTTTAATGTTCATGGAGACACCACTAGATATGTTGGGGGTGAATAAAGCTGTACAAATTAACCTACCATCTCCTTTCCATAAGGACCAAACATGTGACTTTTACACTAAATTGCTCCCGGAAAGAGGAAAACAAATTAACAAATTGGTTAAAATCAAAAATCAAAATAAGAATAGAGGTAAAAATTAAAATAAGAATAAAAACCTCAGTCCTAATAAAATTAAAACCATTGATATTCATACAAGTAATCAGGCTCACATTAAGGCCCAAGGTAAAGAAACACAGAATGGACCCTTGGGTAACAACGCAAAGGAGATGGATGGTATGTTGTAATCACAGGTTCAAAGTGATAAAGATAGCTACACTAAAGAAAAGACTTTAATTTCTCCCTCTGAAATTTTAGTCATGGCATATGACTTTGGTGGGGAACCATTAATGCTGGGAACAAAGGGCACAAAAGAAGGGGAGACTGAGACCACCTTAATCTCCCAGGACTATGTATTACAGGATTGTAATCCCCAATCCACCAATGGATATCATATTCAGGTTATTTCTTCTGAGTTCAGAGACTCCTCTAAATCTAAATTTAATATTCCAAACAACCATGAGGAGAGGGACATAGAGAACAAAGAGAAAGAAGATTTGCATAAGTTAGTTTCCTTTGACAATTTTGTCAAAATTGGACTACAGCGAGATTCTATGAAGACAGAATATTTAATAGAAATATGGGGTGTTGAAAGATTAGTCAAGGAAACACAGGAAAAATTAACAAAGTGGTTGACCCACTTATTACATCTCCATGAAATTCAGGATGAGATCTATGGTATGAGGCCTCCAAACCTTTATTACCATGATGTAGTACTTCTTTATTGTAAGACAGAAGAAAGTGCTAAGATAATCTGGCTGAAGGAATCTATATTTATACTTAGAGGAATAGAAATGAAACCCCCTCAATTAGTTCCTGTAATCAGAATTTCTGACTACCCCCAAGTTTCAGTAGTCCAAAAGTTAATGAGGGAGACAAAGACCAACCACTATCAGACAGAAAGGAAGGGAGGGGTGAGCAGGCCCTGGACAAAATAAATGGGTTATAGATAACTTTGAAAGGAAACAGCAAAATGTTTGGGAAAGTAAGATGATTTCTATTTTTGCATGGGAAATGTCTAAATTAGACTCCACTAGGAACATACAAGAAGAACTTATTTTGTTCCTGTCCCATTCACTAAAAGTAAATTTAACTAGAAGTTATGTAGACTCAATTAAGGTCCATGGGCTTACTTCCTCTTCCTCTCAAATTGATCTTACTTCCAAAAATTCAGCACTAGCCAAATCACTTCTCCAGTCAGCTCATAAACTTGATTTGTTAGGAATACATATTGTACATTCACGGATTTTGGAAAACAATAAGGCTATCATTAATACAAGTTCTTAATCCAGTCGAAACACAACAAAGTCTAATTTTGCAAACCTGGCTGATATTAATACATTTGCTCTTTTGGGCACATCTTGCATAGGTTGACTATAAGATCCTATGGGTCTGTCAAAAGAGAAAATACTGGATAACTTAGAAACAGATCATTTTAGTATTCTGTCCTGGAATATTCAGGGATTACATTTTAAAATTGTAGATCCTGATCTAGTAGGTTTCCTGGAGACATTTGATGTCATCTGATTCCAGGAGACATGATGTATCGAATCCATGACCACCCAATGTCCAGGATTTACTGGTTATGTCACCTCCGCTACTAAGGTAAAGAAATTTGGGAGATTAAAAGGAGGCTTGTCAATCCATGTCTGTATTTCATTAAATTTTATAACGATGCAAATTTATTCCTCTTTGGAGGATCTCTTGACAGTAACTTTGTTTTGTGCATTGACGTACAATAAATTTCTCCTTATAAATTCTTATCTACTATCCGCCAAGAAACTCAACACAATCTTTGGAGTCTCCAATTTCTAGTTTGAAATCTTAATTAGATAGAATCGTGAACATAGAAGGAGACGTCCCTATTATTATATTGGGAGACTTTAATGCAAGAATCCCTGGACCCCAAGGCTCGCCCAATCAACCATACTTTACTTCCTTTCTCCCTCTCATTAATCATCGGATAGTCCCATTTAGAAATTATTTAGATCAGAACAGTAATGGTAGAGGAACAGAGCAGTCTGAACATTTAACAGAATACAATTTTTGCATTTAAAATGGAAGACTTCCAGGAGAAGAATTAGGAAAATTCACATACATGGGAACTAATGGCTTCTCCACCATTGACTAGGTTCGCACTAACTTGGAAGCTACTAGGAAAATTATTGATCTGTATATTTTAGAACGTTCAGAATCGGCACATTCTCCAGTAATTTTAAAACTTGGACATAGTAGACTGATTCATAATAACTCAATATGCACTGAAGAAGGTTTAGAGATTATAAACGAAAAAAGAATTAAATGGGGCACATCCTCTTTTGAGCAATTTAAAGTAATTCTCAATACAGGAGAAATCTATAAGCTTTGGAGTCTGTTTACAGAGATACTTAAATCTTCTGAAATCCTTGGATATTGGCAGAAGTTGGGCACATTATTATGACTGCATTGTAAAACTAATCAGCTCATTTTCATAAAAGTCAGATGAGAAACCAAAAAATATTATAATGAAAGATGTCAGAAGGCAAAATGTGATTTAAATAAATTGCTTAGACAGTGTAGAAAATGTAAACCAATTAGTAAAGATCATCAAACTTTAATAACCAAGGAAAGGGCAAATTATAAAAGGGTCCTGAAAACGGAAAAAACAGAAGCATGCAGACTTCCTATGGGAAAAATTAAGGAAATCAGTCCTCAAAAGGGATGGGAAGTCATTCTGGCTCTTAGTGGCTTCAGGATATCATAGAGTGACCACTGAGGTAGAGGCCTTTATTTCCCCAGATCTCTGAACCTCTCATTTTTCTTGTTTATATTTCTCCAAGGAAGAGGATGACCTCACATGTGTTTTGCATTCTCTCCCAGTTTCTTTTCCTCTTGCAATCCTTATTTCTGATTTAGAAATAGGAAGTGCACTGAGTTCATTATCTTCTAGTAAAGCTCCAGGTCCTGATAAAATAATAGGTGACTTATTTAAATCTTTTCAGGACTGGTGGATACCTCTTTTATGTGTTGCATTTAATTCATTTATTCAGAGACAAGAATACTCAGAAAGTTGGCAAGGCTCAGTCATATTCCTGATTTTTAAAAAAGAAAATCCAAATGATCCAAAAATGTATCAGCCAATCAGTTTGATTGATATATCTCAAATGATATTCACAAAAATAATTCTTGATAGATTAACCGATTGGCTAGATACTAATTCCATAAGTAGTGAATTCCAAAATGGTTTTCGCAAGGGCAGCTACACTATTCAACATTGTTATGTATTATATCATCTTTTGTGGAAATATATTAAACTTAAAAGGGGGAAATTATATTGCTGCTTCGTCAACTTTACAACTGTTTTTGATAGCATTAGTCAGAAAATCTTATGGCAGACCTTGGAAAGTCTGGGACTGGATCAAACTTTATTAGACATATTGATCAGACTCCATGAGAACACATGGGCCAAAGTTCAGCATGACCAATTTTGTCATACTACTTCCCATTTTAAAATGAATTTGGGTGTGAGACAAGGTTGCATCTTGGCACCCACCCTATTTAATATATATATAAACAGCATATTGATGAACCTATCAAATCCTGATTTTCACTTTCCAAAGGTTACTGATCACAGAATTGATTGTCTGGCGTATGCAGATGATATTGTCCTTACTTCTACCTCAGCCCTCACATTGAAGAGGAAACTTGAGTATTTTTCAGGATTATGTAAAGATAAACAGTTGAAAATGAATCTAAACAAAACTAAAGTAATTATTTTTGGAAATAATACTCAAATTACCCCAAAATTCCAGATAAAAAGAGAAAAAATTGAAGTGGTATCGTACTACGATTATTTAGGGGTCAGATTTGCACAGAATCTATCCTGGCAAACACATATGAAACATATAACAAATAAAATGAAATCTGCAACAAATGCCATAAAGATCTTTAATGCCAAGATGGGGAAAAACCACAATCAAGGGTATGTTACGAGTAATAAATACAAAAATAAAAGCATGCATTTTATATACAGCTGAGATTTGGGGTATGATAAAATCTTAAGTACCTGATATAATTCTTAACAAACTTTATAGACATATTTTAATGGTTCCTGCCGGGACCCGAACTAGTATTGTAAAATTGGAACTTGTACAGTACTCTGTGCAGTCCTTGATTAGTGAAAGACAGATTTTGTTCCTTCTCTAGATCTTGATCCTTCCTCACAATAGGCTCCCTAGAATTTGCCTCGAGGAAGAAATTAGATATTCCTCAATGGGATTTGTCTTTCCTTCTATTCAGGGGATTAAGCAAGTTATTTTTCCCTTTTGACTGAGACATATACTTTATTCTATGTATTCTGAGCCATGGGAAAAAATAGTTTTTGAATAAAACCAGGACAAGAGACTTAGAGGCACAGTCCACTTTCTCCGAACTGACTAACCTGAAATTGCAACATTGGTATAAACAACTTAAAACTTCTTGGGGATACAAGGGATATCTGTCAGAAATTACAGATCCCAGTTTGAGACGTCAAATAACTAGATTCAGGACTGAAACTTACAAGGTGCAATACATCCTTTTTAGACATAAGCGTGATAATGTCTCTGAATCATGTTGTAAATGTGACAATAAAGTCCAGGATGACCTTAAACATGCTGTTCTATTATGTCCACTGTATGAGAAGAGTAGGAAGAAATGGCTGGGGGATATAATTGGTGGTCTCGGTCTCCCTTCCGATGTTATCCTACTTCATCTTTACTCCTCTCAGGTTGTAAATGAATTGTTGAAACTTGCTAGATTCTTGAAGTTAACACATCTCTAGATTATTAAACATAAGTCTTGTAGGATCCTCAGTGATAACAATATTGCTCTGTTTTAATATGTTTTGTTATGATCAACTGATGTAATTTATGGAACTCATGTATGTTAAAGTATGTATTTATGCATTGCTTTTAGAAATATTGTAATGGTTTTAAGCTGATCAATAAAACTTTTGTACTTGTATATTGTGCTTCCTGGACTGCCTCAGGGAGCAGCAGAGGCTCAGTGAATTGTGCATGGAGCAGCTTGTGTCAGGGTTAGGTGGGTATGCCAAGAAGAGTTACAGGGACCTAACCCAGTGCATCGAGGCAATAGTTATGGAGTACGATGTGTACAGCACGCCAGAGTACCTCCGGGGTCTGGAATACAAATTTTAACTACAGGTACAGTGTGCTGCACCAGGGCCTGTGCTGTCACACCTGTACTGCTGCCGTTGCTCTGCAGTACACACCTCAGTTGCAGGCCCACCCCCTTCCCACACCCACCTTGCTAGTACCTTCCCACCTGCCCCCCATTCTGAGCCATCCATAACAGCCCTCAATCCCATGCCAGCCATGCCAACCCCCCATCAGTCTGTGTCATGCACAGTGTCAGGACCCCTTGGGTGTCCCACTCTGTTGCTGCTGTGCCTCTGCCCAATGTCTTGCTGCTGATGCCTGTGTCCAGGACACCACGCCTCAACACCATCAGATGTCTCACTTTGTTGCTGCCATGCCTGTGTCTGGGACACCCCTCCCACAACAACATTGGGCATCCCAGTCTGTTGCTGACATGCCTCTGCCCCATATCTTGCTGTTAATGCCTGTGTCAGGGACAGCCCCCAGCACCATTGAGTGTCCTGCTCTGTTTCTGCTGTGCCTCTGCCCCATGTCTTGTTGCTGTTGCTGCTGCCAGTGTCTGCTGCCCCCCCGGGCATCCTGCTGTGTCAGGCCCATGCTGATGGCCCTCACTTCAGCACCAGTCACACCCCCCACCACACACAACAATACCCACAGTGGTCACTGGTGTCTTGTGATGGTTTTCTGTTCACATGCACCCGCGGCTTCCCGTACCTGCTGTTCCACTCCCCCACGAATGGTGCCACCTCTGTCCACTGACACGTCCATTCTGTGTTTTGGTACTGTCTGTTCACTCTGCTGCCAGTCTGGCAGGACTATCCATGGGGGTCCCTCACCCCCCCACCTTCCCCATCCCCTGGATGCCCACGCTTCATGCTGTCATCCAGTCTGTTTTTGGCCACTGTGCCTTACGATGCTCTGCATGGGTCATCTATGTCTGCTGCAATGTCAGTGACACACAGCCACCTGTGATCCCATTCGTGCCTCTGTGTGGTGCTTTGCTGTACTCTGTCATGTGTCCCGTTGTTCCCCTGCATTCCTGTGGTGGCTGTGGTTGCATTTTGTTTTTCAGTCCAGTTATCCACCATTTTGACGTGCATGGTATTCATCGCCCAGCCCTCCGTGATCTCACAGCTCTGCCTGTGCCTTACTGTGGCTCGCCCATTGGCATTCGCCTTTATGACATGGAACCCTGGAACCAGTTCTTTTCAATGTCTTTATAAGTGACATTGCAAAGGAGCTGGAATCTTCAATATTTTAACACCAAATTTTCAACATAGCAATTTCTTTACACCACCACATGAATGTGACAGCTGTCATTTTTCAAGTCGTGTCTAAAATGTGTTTCTGTACCCCTGCTGCAGAATGATCCTGCAGTGGTGTGGAATGATGTTTTGGTGGGGATTTCACAATTTTTACTATCATGTTGATGAGGTGGGGCAATAGGAAGGCTAAGTTTGCAATTTGGTTGCTCTCCTCTTACAAATGGAAACACAGGAACCAGAGGGCCCTGTGAATCCCCATCAAAATATATACATGCATCTATGGAGGCATGGAAGTGCAGAGCCCAGAGGGTCCTGTACTCCATCACAGAAATAAGGATATGATTACACCATCTCAAAAAGTACCTATCCAACCCTAACACCCCCCCCAACCAGGCAGGAGAGCAGGTGTGGGGTGTGCCTTGGGCTTCTCAAGCCTAATGCTCACCCCTTCTCCTAAAGTCTATACACTTGACCTTATTTATGGATGAAATGGGGTGAGTATTCAATTTGAGAAGCCCAAGGCACACCCCACACTCTACTCTTCTGACTGGTTTGCGGGTGAGTTAGAGTTGGAAATCCTAACACCACATTTCCCTACTTTTGTCGCTTCAACCCTAACTACTGTATTAGCAAAGTGTTTTGCAAAGAATATATATAATATATATACACATATATATATATATATATATATACACACACACACACACACACACACACTGTACACACAGTATAACACATACAATGTTATAAATATCCGAGTATAAATACAATATCAAATCATAATTATGGAAATAGTAGGCTTATAGTGTGATTATGTAATAATCTAAACCTCCTACAAGATTATCCTAAGAATATCTTTATAATGTAACCTCCTCTATAGCGCTCCCATATTTCCCAATACTTATATAGCTGGTTTTTGAGCAATAATGTTTATTTTTCAGTTGCATAGAAACATAGAAACATAGACTTTGGTGGCAGATAAGGACCGCTTGGCCCACCTAGTCTGCCCATTTCCCTACCTAGAGGATAAGCTGCAGATCCTATTTAACCAACAGCCTATTTCTTCCTACCCCCCACAAAAATTGCCTTATGTCTGTCCCATGCATTCTTGAATTCTCCCACTGTTTTAGACCCCACAACATCCTCAGGAAGGCTGTTCCATGTGTCCACCACCTCTCTGTGAAAAATTACTTCCTCACATTGCCCCTGAGCCATCCCTCTATCTTTAAATTGTGTCCCTTGTTCTTTACATCTCTTTTCTGAAAGATGCTACCCTCTTGGACTTTGTTGATTCCACTGAGGTACTTAAACATTTCTATCATGTCCCTCTCCTTCCTTTCCTCAAGGTACATATTGCTTCTTAGCCTCCTCATATGGCTTCTCTTGCAGACCCTGCACCATTTTAGTTGCCCTCCTCTGAACTGCCTCCATCCTGTCTATGTCCTTGCGGAGATGGGGTCTCCAGAACTGGACACAGTACTCTAGATGGGGTCTCACCAACTGTCTGTACAGGAGGATAATAACTTCCTGTTTTCTGCTGGTGATACCTCTCCCTCCACATCCCAGTATCCCCCCAGCCCTCCCTACCGCCTTCTCGCATTGCTTGCCAACCTTAAGGTCACCTGATATGATTACCCCTAGGTCTCTTTCCATTTTTGTTGTTGTTACTACCTCCCCATTGTGTAATCTTCCCCTGGGTTTTTGTTTCCAGGTGCATTACTTTCACTTCTTTGCATTGAATCCAAGCTGCCATACTTCTGACCATTCTCCAACCTTGCCAAGTCCTTCTCATCCTTTCCACGCCTCCTTGTGTATCAACTCTGTTGCAGATCTTTGTGTCATCTGCAAAGAGGCATACTTTTCCTTCAGTCCTCTGCAATGTCACTTGTAAAGACATTAAAAGGACTGAACCCAGTACTGAACCTCGCGGTACTCCACTAGTAACCCCTCTTCTTCAGAGTGGACTCCATTTACAATTACCTTCTGTGTCCTGTTGTTCAGCCAATGTTTTACCTAGGCTACCACCTTGGGACCCACTCCCAGGATGGTTAATTTGACTACTAATCTTTGTGGAACTGTGTCAAATGCCTTGTAAGTCTAGGTAGACCATGTCCACAGTCCCTCCCTGGTCTACTACTTTTGTCACCCAGTCAAAGAAATCAATTAGATTTATCTGACATGACCTTCCTGCTGTGAACCCATGCTGCCTTGGGTCCTGTGCCCCACTGGCCTCTAGGTACTCAACAATTCTTTCCTTCAGAAGTGATTCCATCACTTTCCCTACCACAGAGGTCAAACTGACAGGTCTGTAGTTTCCTGCCTCTGTCTTGGTCCCACTTTTGTGAAAGGGAAATCATATCCACCTTCTTCCAGTCCTCAGGTACCACACCATCCTTTCATGATTTGTTAAAAAGCGTAGTAAGTGGTGTCACTAGTTCTCTGCTTAATTCTTTTAGAATTCTGTGGTGAATTCCATCTGGCCCCATAGATTCTAAACATAGACGTCTCCACGGTTAAATTTTTGGGATATTTAAGTCCTTCCACATTCATGATATTCATCTTTTGGCATTCAAAAATGCTATATGAATCAGAAATGTTTCCCTCCCTTATGGAATGACTTGAAATGGAAATGTAGTTAACGAACATAGTTCAGGTTCAAATTATAGATTAAACCCCTGTATCTTCTCTATATGTTTTAAAATTTGTGTCCAAAATTGATTGATAAATGGGCATGACACCTGTACATGGGCAGTATTTGCCACTTCTCCACATCCCCTGCTGTAATACCTGAATATTTCTGCTATACCATTATTATGTAAATAAAAAGAGTAGCAAATTCAATTAAGAATAAAGCATTGAATTCGGTTCATATTGTTATTAGTTGCCCAATTCCACATTTTTAATATAATTTGCCATTTATCTTCGAAGATATTGATCTGTAAATCCTTTTCACCACTGACTTTTTAAAGTCTGAGTACCGATATTCTGGTTATTAATAATAAAGTTTTATAATTTGGAAATAAACTTAGACTTGCTTGGAGCTGTTACCAGTAATTCATATAAAGGATTTTTTTCCAAGTAAATCTTCTTTTTCATGATATGTTCAGTGCAAATCTGTAAATAACTAAAAATCTGTTTTTAGATATTCCATATATCTCCTGTAACTGTTGAAAATATTCAGTCATATTCCCCACAAATAAATCTCTAATTACTTTAATTCCTGAATTCAGCCAAATCATCATGAATGGATGGGAGAATATAGGGTGATAATTATTCTCTACTAAAGGTGAAAGAGTATGTAAGCAGTTTTGCCAGCCCAATGTTTTGTTTAATGCATGCCAAGTTAGACAGGTTTGTTCATGAATATAATTACACTTACCTATTAGTTTTCATTATTGCAATTTTAAAATAACATCTGTCCTAGACTATAATTAGGGGATTCCCCATTTCACAAAAAGTTCAAGGAGGGCAATATTCACTGAAGTATTCTTTCAAAGGTCCTACTATTGCAACTTGGTGATAATATTGTAAGTTTGGAAATGTTAAGCCCACAATAGTTGTTGATAATTTAGATATAGTTTCCCCTTTCTTAGTCTTGGCCAATCATTCTTTAAAATAAATTTGTTTAGGATTTTATCAATCTTCCTGAAGGTCTCCATAGGAATACCTATGGTTAGTGGTTGAAATATAATGAAAATCATAGAAGAATATTCATTTTGATTTCCTGTATCCATCCCAATAATGATTAGCGAAGGCCCTTCCATCTTTCCAAATCCTTTTCAATCCTTTTAATAAGGGGATTTAAATTTGAAGCTAGTAACCTATCTAGTTTAGTAGATAGACCTATTCCTAAATGGGTCATAATATCCTTCCTTATAGTTGTAGGGAATTTTACCTAATCAATATTACAATTTTCAGGGAAATTAGGTAGTACCTCTGATATTTTTTCCAGTTCACTAGGTAGCCTGATTGCACTCCAAATTCCCTTACTATTTGTAGAATACTTTTTAATTCTCTCTCTAGGTTTTTAAGATATAATAAAATATCATAAGCAAAATATGACAGTTTTTGTGATTTCTGTGTATCATATTCAAATCCACTTATAAGTGGGGAATTTCTAATAACATTAGCCAAGAGTTCTATTGCTATCGTGAAGAGTAAAAGGAATAAGAGACATCCCCGCCTAGTACCTCTGTATAAAAGAAAAAAAGGAGAAATAACATTATTAGTCATAATTCTAGCTTTAGGTGTATTATAGATATTTTTAATCTACCCTAAAAATCTATCTCCTATATGCATTGCTTTTAATAAGGTAAACAGATAGGTCCATTCTACCCCATTAAATGCTTTTTCAGCATCCAGGGACACCACCATAGCACTGTGATAAGGTGCTGCAAAAATAACATGTAATGCATTTCTTTTATTATTTTGACCTCTGCTTCCCGTGATAAAGTCCATCTGGTCACCCCACACTTATAGAAGGCAAAATCTCCTCCAGGCTCGTAGCTAATATTTTAGTGTATATTTTATAATCAGGGTTAACCAATGATGTAGGGTGATATGATGAACATAAAACTTTATCTTTGCCTTTTTGGGGGATGACAATAATAAGAGCCTCATCAATGGAGGGAGGGAGACATTATTTAAAGGAATTAAACTGTATACACAATCTGGTAACAAGAGCCTCTTGTAAAGATTTTATAAAAGTCAATCCTGAGGCCGTCTAAACTAGGGGCTTTTCCCAGTTTCAGCCAATTAGTGGCTTTTTGAATTTCTTTGCCATCTATTTTTTATCTAACATGGTTTGTTGACCTTTATTTACTGCAGGAATTTGCTGGTACTTTTATTCATTTCTACTGGCTCTTGTGATTGAAACAGTTATTTGTAATAATCAATAAATTCTCTATTTCTACTACAAAAGTTTGAATTGTTTTATTATTTGTCCTTATTTCTGTTATGGTACATTCTGCTTTCACTTTTTGTTATAGGTAAGCTAATAATTCCCCACTCCTACCAATTCGTCTATAGTAATTGAACTAAGTTGCTAATGTCATATGTTTGTTTTATCATTCAAGATGTGATAATATTCATGCTTAAGATTCTCTAATTTTCTTAGGTGAATTTTTTGCCAGTTTCTGAGTGTAACCTTTGCATTTTTGTTACTGCAGTTTCCAATTACTTTAATTTTGTCTCTTTTTCCTTCTTTTGTTGGCCCTAATACTTATATAAATACTGAATATATGCACCTTATAGGCATCCCATTATATATTAAGGGAGCTTTTGGCTATATAATTTAATTAAAAACAAGCTCTGCTTTTTCCATTATTTTTTCATACTGGTATTCATACTGGATATAGAGTGAAAGAAGGTATATATTGCCCATACTTTCGCTCCCCACATCAGTGGGTCCACTGCGTCCCATTGTCGGTTAACCAGTCATCAATTTTTATTCTACTCTCCTTTATATTTCTGCTATCCACCACATCGACTGAAAGCATATTCCATAATCTTCCTGTTTTATTCACAAATGAATAATATCCATTGTTCATTCTTACTGTTGTTAATTTTATTTGCTTCTTGTGTTCTCTTAGCCTAACAGGCTTCTCACTGACAACAATGTTCATTTCCTCAGTCAACTTCTGATCAGCTATCATCTTATACAACATCAAAAGATCCCCCTAACCCTTCTCTGCTCTAGAGAGAATAACCCAGTCCTATTCAACCTATCCTTATAGCTTAATTTTCCCAAAGGCCCTATGTTTTTTGTAAACCTTATTTGTATCTTCTCCCATTTCCCAACATTGCTCTGTTTATGTGGACTCTACAACTGGGATACGTAGTCTAGGTGGGGTTGGACATATAGTTTAAATAGGGGCAATCTACAATTCAATGATTTATTTATGAAGCATTGGTTGATATTTTTGGTCATAAAGTTTGCTTTTGCAATTATATTCATTCTATGTTTATTAAAGTTTAATTGATCATCCACCAAAATTTCACAATCTTTTTTCATCAGAAACCTACTCCAGTGCTGCATCACATAGTTCACATGTCTGTGAGATATTGTTTTTCCCCAAGTGCATGCTAACACATTTTGGCACACTAAATGGCATCTTGTTTCTAACTGCCCAATCATCAATTAATTTTAAGTCTCTTGCCATATCTTGTTGCTGTTCACCACTACCAACTGGTTCACCCAGTTTGATGTCATCAGCAGATTTTATCACAACTTTCTTAATATTAACCTGTAGATCACTGATGAAAATTGAAAACAGAGCTGGCCCAAGCACTGACCCCTGTGGCACTCCACTCGTAACCTTGATAGGTTCAGTACATTCCCCCTGCCACTCTGACTCTCTGGTGTCTATCACATAGCCAGTTATTCATCCAGTTTATAATTCTGCTGTCTAATCCTAGAGAAGCCATTTTTTCAATCAGAGTATAATGTGGGACTTAATGAAAGGTTTTTTGAAAGTCCAGAAAGATGACAACTATAGGAGTATTTTCACTAAGTGACTTTTTAATTTTTTCATAGAAACATAAATGGTTGGTTGTACAATTTCCGGTCTTCTTAAATCCATTTTGCTTTTTATCTGCCAGGCCAATAATTGACATATTTTCCTCCAATTTCATTTTTAAGAAACTCTCAGTTATCTTGCAAATAATAGAGGTCAGGCTGACCGTTCTATTATTTGATGTCTCCATCCTATCTCCTTTTTTAAATAACGGTACCACTAAGGCTTTCCCCCAGTCACCAGGTATCTCCCCACTTCCAAATGAGTTATTCAAGATCTTAACCAGTGGTAAGGCTATATGGTCACTACACTCTTTAAATACTCTAGGGGAAAGCTGATCTGGCCCTGCTGATTTATGAGTTTTTAAGTTATCTATAAATTCCTTCACTAATGACAAAGTGATATTAAGATCTAGTTTATCACAGACATTTTCGGTTACAGCGTGTTTCATACGGACCTTATTTTCAAAAACTGTCCCAAAATAGCTATTAAAGGGGAACTGTCAGCTTTAACCCTTGTTTTTTGAAGATTTACCAGCACTAGCTTGCAATGCACATGACTGTTGCATGGTTTCTGTAGAATGTTTATAAGTGAAGCACAAAGCATTCCGCTTACCAATTTTCACTAAATATGAATTAGTTGTACTCCTGCTGTCCTGATTGAAATTCTCTGTGCACCAGAAGTGAATTCATGTAGAGAAGGTGCTGGGAACGTGCATCTACCTCTAGCGCTGTCCTGTCAAGCATATTTTAGCATGGCCATTGTAAAAAAAAAAAAAAAAAAACTCTGTTAGCACTAGTTCCTTTAAACTTCTCTTGGTATCTGATACCCAAAACCAAGGGCTTGTTCTTGTGTAAAACACTATTAAACACTGGTGCCCAAATCCCATGAATGCGCAGCAGTGACCAGGTTAAAGATCCTGCGGATGCGTGATAATGTGCCGCTACTGCATATGTGTGGGATTTGGGCGCCATTGTTTAATAGTGTTTTACACAAAAACAAGCCCTTGGTTTTGGGTATCAGATACCAAGAGAAGTTTAGAGGAACTAGAGATAACAGAGTTTTTGCTTTTTTTACAATGGCCATGCTAAAATATGCAGGTAGGGACAGCGCTACAGGTAGACACATGTTCCTGGCACCTTCTCTACATTAACTCACTTCCGGTGCACAGAGACTTTCAATCAGGACAGCTGGGGTAAAACTAATTCATATTTAGTGAAAATTGGTAAGCGGAGTCCTTTGTGCTTCACTTATATGCATTCCTCAGAAACCATGCAACAGTCATGTGCATTGCAAGCTAGTGATGGTAAATTTTCACAAAACCAGGGTAAAGCTGACAGTGCCCCTTTAAAGGCTTCTGCCATATCATTCAGGTTACTTATTTCTTTTCAATTTACCTGAGTGAACTTATCTGATTATTTTTCCCTTTTAGGCTATTTACAAATGAAAATAAACTCTTATTATTATCCCTCTGGTGGGCCAAGTTGAATTCTATCTTATTCCTTTCTAACCTAATGGTCCTTTTTGCTACTTTCAGTATTCTTTTATAATTTTCTATACTCCATTTTTCCCAAAGCCTTCAGAAGTTGATATGCCTTTTTTTCTTGCTGATTATTTTCATCACTTTAGTGGTATACTATACAGGCTTTTTCCCTTTCTTGTTATGTAGTTTCTTATTCAGTATATATTTGTCTTCTAGAGTTCTCAGTTTACCCTTGAAAATGTTTCACATAGCTTGTGTATTGTTTCCATCTGAATCAGTTTCCCATGTTCATTTCCTCAGTTCTTGTTTCATTTTTTAAAGTCAGCTTTTTTTTTGTAATTTTTTACAATAGTAGTTCCCCTAGTTATATGCACTATAGGTTTTTTAATAATAAATTTGACTATGTTACGGTCACTATTGGATAGACTCTCACAAATCTTATATTTAAAATTCTATCAGCCCTGTTGGTTATAATCAAATCCAATATATCCCCCCCCCTCCTGTTGGTTTGAAGACCAGTTGTTGTAAATCAGACATGATAAGAGTGTTGAAAAACTGATTATTTCCTGCGTTATAATGCACCTTTTGAATCAATCCAACCTGTTTCAGGGTAGTTGAAGTCCCCTGAAATTAAAATATCTCTTTTCTGAGCCATAAATTCAATTTCATATTCCATTCTCTTATTTATGTCACTGTTAAAACTAGGGGCCCTCTAGTAAACACCAACATATCACTTTTTCCCAGTGGCCTCCTGGATTGCTAACCATAGTGATTCAATTTCTGACTCCTCGAAAGGTTTACAAATGTCTCTGTTCATATTATTTTTTTAAATAAATTGCTATGCCCCCTCCTTTTTATTCATCCTACTTTTTTCGAATAAGATGTAGCCAGCAATATTTTTATTCCACTCTACTTCTTTTTTCCACCATGTTTCAGTAATCATGCACACGTCTATGTTTTCAACCCACAGTAGAGCCTCTAAGTCACATTTTTGTCACTGTTCGGACTTCTTGCATTTAAGGACTAGAGGCCCAATTCCAGGATGAATGCTGCAACTCGCTGGCGTATGCAAGTTGCAACATTCGCTGCTATGCCGGGAACTCTGCACTGTATTCCAAAAGAGGCAGGGTCCCAGCACATACACCATGTAAGTTGTGACATGTGGAGGCAAATGCCATGGGCATGGCATAATAGCCCCATATGCCACAAGTCACAGCCTACTACTGACAGCCCCCCTGGAGCCCCCCACCCCAGAATGCCATGGCACACACCAGGGGGAATGGGGGCAGGACAGATGGCACAGGAGTCATGGGGCATACTTGTGGTTGGATCCCTGAAGGTTCCCAACATTTGGGGTGGGGGGGCATGGGTGTGCTTGTGGGGGAATGGGGAGCACATTGGCACTGGTGACATGGCACTGCAGAGTAGGTATCCAATGGATGGCACCATCAGATGCCTATTAGAGCAGCTCTGAGCTGCACTAATTTCACTCCACCAGTACAGCTCCTGGAATCTGGCAGTGAGTTATGGCAGCCACCCTCCTGGAATAGGGCACAGTTGCTGCCGTAACCCACCTTTGCACCATGTTGTTGCAGGCTGTGGCATAGCGGGTGGTGTAACCCATGGTTGGTGTAGTCCACAGCCAACATGGTGCAAGGGGCTTCTTGGAATTGGGGCTGGCATACTGCTTGGTGCAAGTCACGTGATATGCCATGGGGCTTGGTGTATCTCAGCTTACGTCGGTGTACACCATCCTGGAATCAGGCACCAGATCTTCAGATCTGACAGCTGTTGCCTTTTTATTAGTCCCTCATTATTATTTATTATTTTTTTACTGTCTGCTTGATGTAAGTCCTTTTGAGTGACCAGAAAACATTCCTTTTTCCACTTGCTCTCTAGTTTAAAGCTCTATCTACTGATTACCTCAGGATTAGTCCCAACTTCCTACTACCTTTTTTACTCAGATGAAGGCCATTTTTACAAAAACACAGTGGATCATTCACAAATGATTCCCAATGAGTAATACACTCCAAACCTTCCCTAAGAGTCCATAGCCTTAACCAATTATTAATTTCTTTTAATGTATTCAAGTAAATGGTATTCTGTCTTGGTACTTGTAGAATCTCAGAGAACATCACTTAACAGTTACATTTTTTTGCTTATTCCCATGTTTTCTTATATTCTTCTTTTATGTCCTCTGTACCCTGACTCCTAATATTATTAACTCCTGCATGAAGGATGATCATAGCATTCCCATCTTTCTCTTTAATAATGTGTTTCAACATACCCCTAATGTCTCCTATTCTGACCCATGAAAAATAACTGGTGGTTACATTCTCTTCATCCCCTAGCGATGTGTACCTGTCCTTATATTTAACTATAGAATCCCTCAACACATATACTGTTTTTTAAATATTGTTTGTGTTGTGTTGAATAATGTTCTCCTCCATTGGGGCAAGTGTGGTGTCCATACCACTTTTTCCAAAGTTATCTATCAGGGATCCTTACTTCTATTTCCCTTTAATGCTGTGTTGTCCATTACAACCCCTCCTTCATTAGTAGTTTGGGTGGATGTACAACTCTTACTAGGGCCCACATTCTCCTGTATACCATTTTCCTGTATGTCACCATAACATACCGCACCTACTAAGTCTGGCTGTTGGTCATGGGATATCATGTTGTTTATCTCTCTTGATCCCTAAATCACTGTCATTGATGTTGCCATCACCATCTACATCCAATGTTATTAGTGGTTCATAGTTGTTATTTGTTTCTATACTCAACCCCATGACTCTTCGTCTCCCCTTTTTATATTTCTTCTTCTCTACATTCCATTCATCTTCATTGCTTCTCTCCCTAGGCCGCTTCCTGTTATCTCTATTGCCATTTTCCACATAGTCTATCTCATTCTGACTACCCGTGTCATGCTCTTGTAATAGTAGCTTCTGTTGTGCCACGATAAGCTGCATCTCCACCTGCATTATTCTGTTCTTTAGCTCCTTAATCAACTTACATTCTTCACAGGAGAATATCAAAGTTTCATTGGCTATATCTGTCCTAACTTTCTTACAATGAATACATCTTAAACCAAGAAGCCCCCCTTCCAGTCTCACAATATTTGAGTCCGTTTTAATCATATGGCAACTATCATTAGGTCACCACTACCCTACTGCACAACAGTCGCCAATATCATTTGTTGCAAGCTGGCTAGCATTATCTGTTTCCTTCCTCTCTTCCTCTTCTGACACTGCCAACATGCTGTGCATGTCTTGGTGTGCATCTTCATGCACACCAAATGGTGTGCATCTTCATGCACACCAAATGTGCGTGCCCCGCCCATGCTTGCTTTGCTCACTCGGGGCTCCAGTTTTATCTCCCCGAACCTGGAAGTGTAGCGCAGGTCAGGTGACAACTCTGAGCACTCACTCCCAATGGGTTAAAATTACCCCCTTAACTCTTTGCTTCCACAGGCTCACTCTGAGATTACACCACTTGTGTCCTGAATGTCCTGTATACTTTTAACAGTGAATCCTGGGCCTTTCTAAGCAAATCAAGCCATAGTCAGCATGTTGCAAATAAATGCTAATAGCTCAATAACGTACATGCTAGACAGAAAGTATGAGTGGCAGAGTTATTCAGCACAAAATTTCCTTTCCAATGATGGTATTCATGTAATGATAAATAATATAGTTTTTTTCTATGCTGGTCGAAACCGGAAGAAAAAATATTTCTTTCACTAAAAAAAGGCAACATAAGCCATTTTGTATTGCAAATTACGTCAACTATCAACACCAAATTAAGCATACAGACATTAGATGGTGTTTTACTATTATGTTTGTTAAAAAAATATATCTTTTTACTGTGAAACATATTTTTTCCTTATTTTAGTCAAGGTGCTTTGGTGAGATTTCAGGGATGAATCTCAACCACACACACACCATATCATAAACAAATGCATATAACTCCAAAAGTATACATGATACACACAACGTATCGGCATGAAAGATGATCAGCACAAAATTGCCTTTCCAACGATGCTATGCAATCAACTGTACTCATTATGGTATTTTTCTTATACCTGATGAAGTGTCAAAAAGGTGCATTTTATTCAAGCTGCTTAGGTGAGTCTTGATGGGAAACATGTCAGCCATTCACACCGTGCCATAAACAAATGTAAATAGCTCCTAAAGTATACATGACACACACAAAGTATCAGCATGAAACTTGTTTAGCACAAAATTGCCTTTCCAACGGTGCTGTGCATTCAATTGTCATCTATACATTTTTTTTATATCCACTCAAGTGTCAAAAAAGTGCATTTTGTTCAAGCTGCTTAGGTCAGTCTTGACAGACAACTGTCAGACACAAACACACACACATACACACACACACACCACCGCAAACAAATGTGCATAATTTTTTATTTTATATGCGAAAGACAAAGTATCAGCAGATAACTTCGTCAGCACAAATAACCTTCCTAACGGGTCCAAGCATTCAGTTATAATCAGCATTTTTTTGTACTACCTGAAAAACAAATTCAGTTTTCTGAAACTAAAAGCAGTTATTATACAATAGGAGTGAGCAGAACAAGTATTATCACTGCATTATGAAAACTCCATATGTCACAATGTCTCCAGATATCTCCACATATCACACTAATTCTCCATATATTACTGCTTACTGCAAACAACCAAAATCCAGCACAAAACAGTCCTCTTGAATAAAAGCACTGGAATGCCAAGTGTATGATACAGACTACATCTGAACTCGTCGCAAGTGAACTCAGTCAACTCATGGAACCATCATTCGTGTCATCGCTACGCTCCATCATTCTTTCACGATATTCCACCATCTCACTTGCCAATCATTCAGATATATTCTGCATCACACCCCTAGCCATCATGTACCCCTTTAGTACAAAACACCAATTTTTCATGTCTTTCTAGAGCACCAACATGTGCAATGACATTCAACACAGGGTAGTCCCAAATATCCAAAGGTGCACAGCGGCACACTCTTGCATACACCCACATGTAAGAATGTGCATTCATGACATCACAACACATACAAGCATGTGCACGGCAGCACCCATGGTATTTGGTACAATGCCCACAGGTCACAACACCGAAAACAGAATGGCAACAAATGTCATAGATGTCCACAAAATTATTACAATCACAATTACATTTTTCTTACCTTTTCAGATGGCGTCCCATGATGATGTCACTGCACTGAAGCAAGTTCAACATCCTTACCTGGTGTCGTTCCAACCTCTCCTCTGTTGACTGTCATCTTTCTGTAAATAAAGTAGTTCCATCCTCTCGTCTGTGTCATCCTTCTGTAAATAAAGTATTTCCATCCTCTCCACTGTTGTCTGTGGCATTTTTATAACATGAAAAAGAAAACAAAAGGTCCTACCTCTACCCTGCTGTCTTTGGTGTCCTGTGATGAACAAATAAAAAATTTGTTCTAACCTATTGTCTGTAGTCTGTGTCAGATATTTGCCTTTCCAAACTCCTCTAGCTGTGCTTCTTTAGTCCTCTGTGGCAAATTTATCATCTTCTGTGTTCCTCTGCTGTTCACTCGTTCTGTTCCAGTCACAGAAATACGGGACCACCACCTCTGCATGTCTCTCCACGCCATGCACTACACTCCAGCCATTGCAGCTGCTGTAGCTGTTGGTGACTGGGAAAGCGGTCCGTTTGGTGTCTTCCAGTGTTCATCTGCCCCTGGCACAACTCTGCTTCAACCAAATATTCAGAGCCATGCACAAAGCCGGAAGAACTCGTGATTTATATAGCGCTACACAAGCAGTGTATCCAAAGCACTTTACAAGCAATGTTTACTGGTAGTGAAGCGACTGAATGTCTAGTGGTGTGGTCTTATCGCACATTACCCTACCACATCCAGCACAATCACATGAACCACTTTTATAGGAAGGGGAATGTTGGCGATGACATCGGTAATGTTCCCTACTCTTTGCGAAGACTGCCCTGTGTTCTTTTACTTCCACCTGGACACCCACCTGGATGGGTAGAAGGGACCCCAGTTTAACGTCTCATCAGAAGGATGGCACACCTCAGCAGCCCAGCACCCCACCCCTCTATACTGCACGTGAAGAATGATTGTTTTTTGGTGCAAGTCCAATCCCGGTGTGGGACAAGAACCCACGACCTTCTGGTCTACAGGTGTATGTGCTACCAACTGAGCCACACTGACACCTCTTGGTGTCACAATGGACTGTGCGACACACAGAACAGGCAAACAAAGTGAAAGCATTTGATAATGCCAGGTCCCACAAAAACCAGAAAAGATACATCCACCACTTCTTAGATTTTCTGCTACTGTGGTACTGGCCCCGAAGCTGGTCAGCGACACCCACACCATTCATGTGCATGTTGTACTGCTTCAGCACTTCAGGACAGGGAACAGATACTTCAGTGCCATTTCTTTGTCACCTGGTCACAGATGTTGCTGGTAAGGTCGGGTCATGATGAGTTGAGAGAAGGAAAACAGGATTGTTGTCTTTCCAAGCTGTGGCGATGAGTGATCCATCCTGTAGCTGTTCACAATGACCATGCACTTTTGTCTTCATTGCTACCTTGTTCAGTTCTGCAGGCCATCCAACCCTGTTGGTACCCATTGTGCCACATGCATACAAGCCAACATTCAAAAGTTATTTTGCCAGGTGAACCGATGTGAAAAAATTATCATAATACACATGGTGTCTTTTGCCACGCAGATCTTTAGTCAGGTCTGTCACCACCCTCTCTCCAAGGCCCACTTCCACAGTGCCAGCAACCTTTCCTGTGTAGACTTGGAAGTCTGACACATAACCATTGTGAGGATCTGCAAGAACCCACATCTTTATTCCATACTGTTGCGGCTTGCTTCGCATGTACTGCTTGAATGACAGCTGTCCTCTGAATCCTACCATGGCCTCATCGATTGACACTTCTCGGTGTAGGTTGTACTCCGTCTTGCAGGCCGTCCGAACACGCTCCAGGATGGGACGCACATGATGAAGTTTGTCGTGATTTTCCAATCCTCTGGGTGGATTTAGCGTGCTATCGTTAGCATGTAGATACTGCGTAATCTTCTCATAACGCTCACGGGTCATTACCTTTGAAATCGGACAACGTCAATAGAGACGGTGCTTACCACAGTACATACGGTAGAGTGGTGCCTTCATAATAGACATGTACAGCCGTAGTCCAAAAAAATTTTTATGTCACACGCTGTCACCGGAGTCCAGCGGGAGTCCACTTTATTTGCTTCTGCCTGGTTACGGGCACTGTACCGGTTTGTCTCATCAGCTATCAGTTCGTAGAGTATCAGTGGAAATGTGAGGTTCATAAAATCCATTGCAGTCTTCTCTGCACCCATCACTGTGGCCGGACCCACAGGCTCCTTGAAGTCTTCAACATGCACTGGCTGTAGCAGACATGTCCAACCATCATTGCGAACCTCATCCAGATGTGTTGAAAGTTGTTTATGTTGTTCTGCAGCATCCACTTCAACAGGGCTACATGCACGCTGCAGTCTAGCCAAAGGGAGATCATCTTCACTGTCTGTGTAGTTTCTCTTCCGCTGTAGCTTGGCTAGTGGAACATCATCCTCTTTGCTCTCCGAGGAGTGCCTCTTCCGGTGCAACGTGGACAGGGGCAGATCATCTTCTTCACTGAATTCACTATCTGGTGTACTCAAAGGCGTCATGCGCATCAAGTCCACCTGGATATCGGAATTATCAGAACTGCCAAAACCCGGAAAGTCCTCTTCCTCATTGTCACTAGCGCTATCGAACAAGCACAGCAGGTCGTTTTTGTAGACATTCTCCATATTCTTCAGTTTGATTGTTCTGCGCTCTTCACAACATACTTGGACTGCCTCAGGAAGGTCTCTCTGGAGGTTATAATGATCTCTAGGTTCTATCGATCTCCGGCGGTTGTAACGATCTCTGGCAGTTCTACCGATCTCTGGAATATTCACACACAGTCTCTACAACAGAAAAATAAAGCCATATCTTTGCACTGCGAGCCACACAAACTTGCTGCATTCAACATATGTTCCACCTACAGTGCTTTGTTACCCGGTACAATAAAAGACAAACCATGTGTAACAGTTTGGCCGGCTGATGGCACCACAAGCCATGGACCTGGCGCCAGCTCACACAAAATGGTTGCCACGCAACAACACAAAATGGCATTCTCTGTATATCACATCTGTCTTGTAACCATCTAGCCGAAGGTGAGAGGCAACCGGACCTCCGGGGACTCCATTTTGTGGGATGGTTTCATGTGTTTGGAGGTGGGGTGGAGGATCCTGACAGCATGGCCACCATTTTGTGAGCAGGCACCAGGTCTCGGTGGGAGAGGGATCACCCAGGCAGTAGGTGCTGCTCTTTGTTGGACAGTGCAGGGCCTTGCGTAGCCCGCCACCGTCCCACAAACAGCCTCACCTGTTGCCTGGGTGCCCCCCTCCCTCCCAGACCTGCCGCCAGCTCACACAAAATGGTTTCCACACTGTCACAGTCCTGCCCCCCACAGGCAAACGCATGCCACCTCCCCACAATATGGATTCCCTGGTGGCCAGTGTTCTCCACACCCCACGGTATCCAACAAAAAACATGACGGCATTCCCCACAGTGTTCAGTGGTCCCTCTTCCACCCCCCCAAAGCAGGCAACAACACAAAACGGCATTCTCTGTATATCACATCTGTCTTGTAACCATCTAGCTGCAGGTGAGAGGCAACCGGACCTCCAGGGACTCCATTTTGTGGGATGGTTTTGTGTGTTTGGAGGTGGGGTGGAGGACCCTAACAGCGTGGCCACCATTTTGTGAGCAGGCGCCAGGTCTCAGTGGGAGAGGGATCACCCAGGCAGTAGGTGCTGCTCTTTGTTGGACGGTGCGGGGCCTTGCGTCACCCACCACCGTCCCACAAACAGCCTCACCTGTTGCCTGGGTGCCCCCCTTCCTCCCAGACCTGCCGCCAACTCACACAAAATGGTTGCCACGCTGTCACAGTCCTGCCCCCCACCGGCAAACACACGCCACCATCCCACAACATGGATTCCCTGGCCCATCAACCTCTGAGCATCCCACCCAGCACATAGCAGAACCAAATACAATCCCCCAGTGGCCACCCCATCCAATTGGGGGAAAAGGTACCGCTACCTGGCCGATACCCACCCATAACGCCCTTCCCCAACCACAGCATAGTAAATGCATGCTTGTGGGCAATACATATGACAAAATGCCCAAAACAAAAAACAAACACCATCCATTACATTTACAGAAGTATCTTACCTGGCTGAAGACCAGAGCACCGAAGAGGACACCCCTACACCCCAAACACCAGCCCACAAATGCATAATGGCATGGAACAGATGGCAAAACATGGAGAAACACCGCAACCTGCCCCCTCCACCCCAAACGCCATCTACCAACCACATACCTCATGGAACACACGGGAAAACACCTAGAAATGATGTGAAAGTCAAACTGGAGCACCGACGAAACCAGGGTGACCTGTCCGCTCCACCCCGAACTCCATCTCCTAACCACATGATGAAGGTGACCAGAGACACTGAAAACATAGTCTACTGCTGAAAAAGCATTCCGCAGTCTCCCTCGCTGCCCCCACCCATGCCGCCCCCCCGCCGCCTCCGTGGGTCCCACTCCGAAAGCAAAGCAAAGCAGCTGGTACAGGACACAGAAGGGGACAGAAGCACAAACAGAAAGCCAAACACTGAAATCCCCTTGCAGATGATAGAATAACATCAAGCAGGAGCACACAGTTTAGCAGCAGATACAGCAGATGCCCAAAAACAAAATAAAACAAAGGGGACAGAAGAACAAACGGCAAGCCAAACGCTGACATACACTTGCACATGATAATAGAGTAATGTCAAGCAGGAGCACAGAGTTTAGCAACAGATGCCCCAAAAAAAACTAAAACTAGCAATAAATAGCCATTTCTGTACCAATTTGAGTGTTTTCGCGGGCTTTCATTTGAGTCAGAAACAGGAAGTAGGGATTCTGGCTGAAGGCGACTCAAAGACAGACCCTGAAAACAGTCAAATTGAAACAGAAATTAAATCAAAGTTGCCAAATTAAATACCTGAAAGTGTGCAGTTTGTCAGGGAATGATATTGGGTAGCTCAGCGGGTGCAACAAGTGGCAAACTGGGACGTGCTGTAATCGACCTCCACGCAGTACTGAAATGAGGATGTACAGTTTGAAACTGCGTTTTCTAATCTTTTTTCAATTGGACCCCTACACTCACCAGCCAATTAGAGGAGGCTACCAGTCTGTGGTATCACGTCAAGAATTTAAAAAAACAGTAGTTCTGTTGGCTGGCAAGGACTGGCAGAAAAAGGTACTGATGACTCCACACGTAGCAGGGGCACACTGGGACTCTACAGCTGACATCTGTATTCGTCCTCGGACACATGGGAGAAGTGATCTGCCGACTCCAAGCGGTGGCTATGACACAATGAGTTAAAACACTAAAAAAGCTCCAATGGCACTCTTGTGGAGATGTACTCCTGCAGATTCCCCTTGTATCGGGGCATTGAGCTCTCTTTCTGCAGTTCAGAGTTTTAGCTGTTCCACACAACTGCAGCCTCCAACATACACTGCAGCCTATCCCCACAATATCAAGTGCCTAAAACAGCACACCTTCGGTAGCATACAAGTAAGAGAAGAGTCACTTGGTTCAGCCAGATCTGCCTCACCACCTACAAGGGCAGTCTCGCAGCATGTGGACTGATTTTATTAATAGCCATAGGATATCTTAAGAGCAAAGGGTCCAGCTTCCATAAGCTATGCTTTTTGGTGTCCCTGGATGTCAATACCAGATACACTGGGGACTGGTATGGTATTAGGATAAATCCATATTCTACTTTCACTATTTCTTGATATAATGATGTACAACCAAAAATTAAATCTATTATAGAATAAATCTTATATCTTGAAGAGTAATATGTATACTCTTCAATCTCAAAACATCTTCTAGGGCCAACTCTTCCATTCTGCTAGCAAGATATTTTGATTCTCTGGTATTATATTCCTTATTATCAAAAGTAGTATCCATCTCTTTCTGTAGTACCAAACTGAAATCTTCGTTTATAATATAGGACTGTGGGAATTCAACCAATTAAAAAAAATCAGAAAAAAGTAATGGTACCAGAATTAGGAACATATACTGAAGCAATTGTTAAATATTTGCCTTTATAAAGTATTATACTAAAATCACCTTCTGAGTCTATGTAACTCTTATCTTCCTTTGCTATAAATCCTTTTCTTAGCAGAATAGACATTCCCCTTGACTTAGGTGTATAAAAAGAATGATATCCTGGCACCCGATATTTTATCCACTTTTTCTGCTTTAAATTGTAAATGGGTTTCCTGTAGGAATACTACATCTATTTGTTTGTCATTTGTTTGTTTTATTTTATTTTAACAGGAGAAGCTAAGTTGAGAAAAGCTCATTTGCAAGGAGGTCATGTGAAGGACAGAATAAAGAACAAATAACAAAAGCACATACAGAAATAAAAATACAATATAGGAATACTAAGATCAACAGAAAAGTACAGGAATACATACAATGCAATGAAGATAAAAAGATTGAATATAACAATTAGGTCACATGGAAGAAAACACATTTTTGACTTTAAGCATCAGTAAAATACAATCTACCTAGTAGAGGCTAGGAGAGTGAGCAGATTTAAGCTTAGCATTCACAGGGATAACAAATGCCCTTAGGAGACTGGTCAAACCAAGTAGCACCACATAGTGCCACCCTTGAGAACTTTGTTAGAAGCAGTAACATCTATCAGTGCAATATTGATTGAGAAGGGAATGGAATAAGGATGGACATACCAGGGTAGAAAGCATGATTAATTTTTGTAGGGTGTTCCATGCAGTACGGGCTGCCCAGATAAAGGCCATTTTCCCATATTTTGAAAAATGCCTTGGTATATCGAGTATTATTGCATTATGCATCTTAAGTGCATCTTAAGGGTCCAACTGAGAAGCACAGAGATGTATCTGGGTAAGAAATTAGTTATGAACATATGTACATTTGAACATACGAAATCGCCAGCAGAAACAGGCCACATGGTCTATCAAGTCTGCCCAAGTGTGCAGCTAGCATTTCATCTTGTAGCTGCCCCTTCCACCCCATCACCATATCCCTTCCCCTTACTCTGTCTCACCCCCTTTTGTAACTGCCCACCATCTTACAGGACATCAGATCTTCTGGTAGGGTATTCCACTTGTCCACTACCCTTTCTGTGAGAAGTGTCTCCTTACCTCCCTCCTAAACCTTCTCCCTCTATTCTCAGTCCATGCCCCTTGTGACCCTGCCTCTCCTCAGCTGAAAGATCCCTTCTGTGTTAGTAATGTTAATCCATTTCAGATACTTAAAGGTCTCTATCATATCCCCCATCCCTCCTTTCTTCCAGTGAGTACATTTTCAACTCTCTCAATCTGTCCTCGTAAGACCTGTCCCCCAAACCTTGCATCATCTTCATGGCCCTGCATTGCACCCCCACCAATAACCTTATGTTCCTTTTCAGGAACGGGTGCCAGAATTGCATGCAATACCCCAGGTGTGGCCTGACCAATGATCTGTACAGGGGCAGCATAAACTCACTCCCTCTGGAAGAGATCCCTGTTGCTATACACCCCAACATTTTGTTGGCCTGTGCTGCCACCTTCCTGCACTGGATTGAATTGTTCATGCTCCCTGTTATGATTACTCCTAGGTCCTTTTCCTCTGTGGCACTTCCCAACTTCATTCCATTCAAGTGATAGTCCCTCCTTTGGTTCTCTGCTCCAAAGTGCAACACTTTGCACTTCTTGGGCATTGAAACCCAGCTGTTATGTTTCTGCCCACTCCTGCAGTTTAGTCAGACCTCCTGCAGTCCCTTCTACCCCTCAGTGTCACCAACCATAGCTCCCATTTTGGTATCGTCCATGAACAGGCTGATCTTGTTCCTGATCCCATGTGAAATATTGGCTGCATATATCTCCCAAACAGCACTGGTCCCAGTACAAATCCCAGTGGCACCCTGTTCGTCACTGCTCTCAGTGATGAGAGTTCCTCCCACTACCACCATTTTCTGCCTCCTCCTCAGCCAGTTTGTGATCCAATTCACTAATTTTGGCCCCAACCCCATATATTCCAGCTTCTCCCCAACCTCCTATGTGATATTGAATCAAAGGCCTTGCTGAAGTTCAAATAAAAGACATTCACTGCATGGCCTTTGTCCAGTTCCCATGTCACCCAGTTGTAGTATTCTATGAGGCTGGTTTGGCATGATCTTCTGCTACAAACCCATGCTGCTTCTGATCCTGGAGATCATTGGCCTCCAGAAATCTCACCAGTGTCTCCTTAAGGATGGTCTCCATGAGCTTCCCCACGATCGATGTGAAGCTCACTTGCTGATAGTTCCCTGGTTCATCCTTTGAGATGCTTTTGTGGATGGGTACCACATGCACCACCCTCCAGTCCTGAGGTACACATCCTGTGTCCAGAGAGGTGTTGAACAGGTCAGCCAGTGGCCTCAACAGGACCTCTGCTAGCTCCCTTAGCACCCTTAGAAGGATGTCATCTGGTCCTGGTGCTTTTTCCACTCTTAGAGCCCTTAGCTATTCCAGTCCCCTGCCCTCTGTAATCACTACATCTGTTATCAATTCCCACCCCACCCCCATCCCCACCATCTCCTAGGAATCCCCACCCTCTCCTAGATGAATACTGAACAGAAGTACTCTTTGAGTGCTTCTGCCTTCTTTAGCCCCCTCCACCCACCCACCATCCTTTTTATCCTCACAAGTTGGTCCTTCTGTCTCCTTCTCTCTCCAGTGTACCTGAAGAAGTATTTATCTTCAGTCCTGACACCTTCCACCAGCCACAGCTTCCTGGATGCCTTAGCCACCCTGACCATTCTTGTAACCTCCCTGGACTTCTCTGCATTCTTATCCTTATCTTCCTCCCTTCCCAATATCCTATATTGTCTAAACATTGCTCTCCTGGCCCTCACCCCCTCCATGACCCCTGCATCAGCCAACTTGGTTTCTTTTCCCTCCCTTTCTTCCTTTTCTTCCTCATGCATGCTACCATAGCCTCTACCAATCCATTCTTTATAATCCCCCACTTCTGGTCTGTATTCATGTTTGGTTGCATACCTGCCAGGTATCTTCCCAGAATTTCCCCCATTTTCCCAAAGTCATCCCCCTTAAAGGCAATCACCATTGTGTCTGTTTCCCCTGTATCCCTCCCCACATTGAGCTTGAACCACACTGAATAGTGGTCACTCCCAGCCAGTGGTTCTCCCACCACCAGCTATCTAACTGACTCCCCATTGTCCAGTACAAGGTCAAGGGTCCTCCCAACCTGAGTCAGTTCCTACACCAGCTGCATCAGGAAGCTTTCCTGGAAAGCATCCAACAGGACCAGTTTCCTTGCACTCATGGTGGATGGTGCTCCCCACTCCACCCCCAGTAAGTTAAAATCCCCCACCACCACCATGCTCCCCCTCTTGCAGGCCCTCTTGATTTGGCCAGCCAATTCCCTATCTAGGTCACTCCCCTGGTCGGGTGGTCTGTACACCACCCCCAGCCTCACTTCCCTGTTTTTTGCATCCCAAAACTGCATCCATAGGGCTTCTATCCTCCCTTCCTCCTCTTCCTCCCTTACTCACTTTATCCCTTCCCTTACATAAATCACTCCCCTCCTCTCACCCTAGTCCTGTCCTTTCTGTATATCCTAAACTACATAATGCTTTGAAGGTCTGGAAGTTCAGATGTTTCTTCCTTCTAGTGCAGAGCGATGTCCAGCCTATTTCCTTATAAAGGAGGCAATGGTGTGTGACCGCAGGGAGATCAGTGATAAAACGAAGAGCTCCATGGTAAAGTACATCTAAACTGTCCAGTAGTGTGGCTGTAGCATTGCCATATATGATGCTGTCCTGTATGGATCCCTGATGAGGCCCTTGATGAAATATGGGGCACAGGTTTGGTCACCATATCACAGAGGGGATATAAATAGGCAGGAGAAAATACAGAGAAGAGCTACACATTCTAGAAAGGGATTACAGGGAAAGATTTATGACACCAGGTTGGTAGATTTAAACTTGTTTATGTTGGAATATAGATGTTTGAAGGGGGATATGTGTTTACTCTTCAAAGCACTGACTACTATGACCTACGGGATAAACTGGGGTTGGACTTTAGGGAGCAGACTCATAACACCAGAGCTCATTCCCTACAATTAAAGAGTAAAAACAGTAATACCCAGAGAAGACAAATGTGGTTTAATTAAAGATTGATTCCAAGTTGGAACTCACTACAGGTTGAAGTGGTGGGTAGTTCATCTGTACAGAGTTTTAAACTCTAATTAGATAGATTGCATAAATCAAATTCTCTTTTTAGATAGCGGGCGATCACCATGGATGAAAGTCTGTTTAGCTCAGTAATTACCTATGTTACCTATACTCTAACTGAGAAAGGAATGTGGCCTGATCCATGGTTTTATTATCATTCTGATTTAGGTAGTATTTGTTATGAAAGAAATAAAATACAGTTTTTAACTGAACTTCTTGCAGAGAGCATCGATATGAGCATGAAATGGAAATTTATTGTCATATAGCATGCCTAGGTACTTAAAAGTAGGAACCAGGGCAATTGCTTCTTGAGTGAGAGTATGAAAGCCATGATTAAAGTGTTCTTCGTTTTTATTGGATTGTAAAACCCATTAATATTCCAGGTTATCATTTCAATATTCACATCCATATTTTTATTTATAATTTATACATAAATCCCATAAACTGCTATTATTCTAATATGTGTACAAACTGATAATCCTATAAATTCTCCAATTACAAGAAAAAAAAACCTTTATATGGGACTGGATACTTACAAGAGTAAATGATAAGTATTACAATCACACATGAGTGTGGTATGCATATTTAATGGACCACACAGAAACCGATGGCAGAAAGAAGTAAATGCCTCAACAAGGACTTGAACCCAGGCCACCCAGAACACCATTCCAATTGCACTACCAGCTGTGCCACAAAGACAACTGGAAATTGGGCTGTCCTTGAGCTTGTTACTCTTTCTCAAATGCACAACCCAGTGACTTTACAAATAATTACTTATTACAATCACACGTGTGTGGTGTGCATAGTTTATGGACCACATACAAACAGAGGAGAGAAATAAGTAACTGCTTCAGCTGGGACTTAAACCCAGGCCACCTGGAACACTGTTCCGATTGTGCTACCAGCTTCACCACCAAAGCAACTGGAAATTGAGCTGTCTCTGAGTACATTACTCTTTCTCAACTGCACAACCAGTGGCTACACAAATAATTACTTATTACAATCACACATGAGTGTGGTGTACATATTTTATAGACCACATACAAGCAGATGAGAGAAAGTAGTAAGTGTCTCAGCTGGGACTTCATATTGAAAAGGTATTATACTAAAATGACCTTCCAAGTCTATATAACTCTTATCCACCTTTGCTAGAAATCCTTTTCTTAGCAGAATAGACATTCCCTTTGACTTAGCTTATACAAAGAATGATAGCCTGGAACACTATCTGGTTAGACTAGCACTTCTGAAATAGTGCCGCAATAACCACACCGCAAGAGGTGCATATTCCAGAATGCCAATAGGGGTAGGATAGTGAATCTGAAGAACAGCTACCCTACTCCTAGCCAGGCATTAGAGGATGTGGACAAGTAAAAAGGATATGTGGAAGCTGGTCGAGCTGCTCCCATGGCGTGGAGGTCTAAAGCAGTAGCAGCTCAGCCAGTATAGTCTGGTAGACCATGGTTCTATTCCCAGTCTCCTGTAATTTTGCGAGACAGTATTCCACCCCCTATAACTTTTTTTTTTTTTACTATGAGGTCTGCTCCCTCTCAGAGCTGGTTATTAAAGTTAGGGGGAGTGTGGGGACAGAGCCCCCTGCATGGGGCAGAACCCCCCCACACGAAAACAACTTTATGTATGTCCTGGTGCTGTATCCTGGTGCAACATTGTTTCATGCAGCTTTTCACCACAGCATTGTTTATACAGTGCTGTTATTGACAGTGCTGTGTCAGTCTACGCTCTTGTAACCTAGTGCACTTGGCACACCCCATATTTTATCCACTTTTTCTGCTTCAACTTTTGTTTAGTGGATTTTCTGTAGGGATACTACATCTATTTGACTTTTATGTATACATTTTAATATGTTTTAACTTTTTATAGAATTCTAAAACCCATTGATATTCCAGGATATCATTTTAATATTCACATCCATATTTATATTTATAATTTGCACAGAAATTCCATAAGCTACTAGTATTCTAATACCTGTACAGACTGGCAACCCTATAAATTCTCCAATTACAAGAAAAAACACACTTTATATAGGACTGGATACTTACTAGATTAAATGATAAGTATACCCTCCCCCCACAAACAAAATTATTATTCATGATTACAGTAACACAAAGTCAAATAATGTCCAGTCCCTCATTCCACTTGGAATGTTCAATTATGAAACACACTACTTCTGGTAATCCCTAACTTCCTAAAAGAATTTTACAGCATATAGTAAAAAATGTTACAAGCTTCACTAGAGAGAGTACAACTGAATATATCCTGTCCTCCTGACATACGTACAGAAAAAAGAATATACCTTATAAAAACATTTATTTTACCCATCATTTTACATATAGCATATATACATACCCAATTCATATCCAGATGCAAACAAAGATATTAGGTCTAGTTTTCCAAATGTTATGGGGAATAAGACTCAATCCAGTTAAAAGAAGCATAACATACAGACCAAGGCAAGAAGGAGGATTAGATATGTTATTTTTTGTTACCACTCATGATCTGGCTGTAGCTCTGATTTATTTCTTTAGTTTCCCAGTCAGTATGTTAGCATGAAGTCGGGCAATGCTGTATACCAAATGAAGGGGGATTAGTCCTTGTGTATCTATCATTTCACTCACCCAAAATTCAAAAAGATAAAGAGTAGAGGGAAATGGGATAAACATAAATCTGCATAGAACTGTCAGGAATACAGCAGCATTTCAGTTCATCTTAATCCAGAGTTTTCATCTGTTGCTGCAGGAGGGTTAATTTCCAAGCTCCATACTCTCTTCCTCCTCTCAGTCTCATTATGTTTGCACCACCACCCAACCAAGTCTATATAACTGTTTCCAATCAACCTGATTCAATATATGGGTTAAATGACAGCATAGACTGGCTACCAGTCTTATGAAATGGAATGTAGCTAAGAAGGTGGAATATAATGGGACCATAATTAATGGCTTTCCCTGTTTCCCATAGTGAAACTGTGGCATAATTTGCCATAATAAAGGAGTGTTTATTATGGCAAACATGTGCATGGTTTCCCTCGCTCAGCGCATGCTGCGCCGCAGCTCTTCCTTTCAGACCACTGCTGCTGGATGCCTTCTTGTACTCCCAGACAGTAAACAGCCACTCAGAATCAGTAGTAAGTTCCTTTAAAATAAAAAAAAATCCTATTTAAAAAAAAAAACTCAGCTTTCAGCTACCAACCGAAACAAAAAAAAAATGTGTTACATAAAAAATATAAGGCATACCACTACCTGGACTGGACCACAGCTGCAATGGAACGTCTTTATTCTACATAAATGCTGAGGTGAAAAAGGGAAACCTAGCAATTATATACAATAAAATATGGGGTGGTGTGTGCAATGAGAAGTTTACACACACCGTCAGGGTTAGATGCTCTTCACAAACCCCTCGAGCTTTGCTCTCGGGATTTATGTAGCATCTAACCCCTCAGGTGTGTGTAAACTTCTCATTACACACACCACCCCATATTTTATCCTATATTTAATTATCAGAAACTTCAAATAAGATTCCACCCACGCTAGTTTTGCACCACTCAAGGAATCAACCTACAATGAATCAAGGAATAACTGATCAAGCATTTTTATTGTTCAATAACTCTTGGTTTACCTACACAAATACATTCCTATTTTGCAGGGAATTTTTATCCCCTTACTACATGAGGTGGGGGGAAGGGGCTATCTCGGGCAGATCTGATGGACCAAATGGTATTTTTTTGCTAGCACAATTCTATGATTCTAAGATTTTATAGTAGTAATGTTGTCAACACATGGTATTACACACTGTGCTGGAAATGGGGAGAAACCACAAGGTGATAAAAGTATATTATTTGACACCAAATTATTTTCATAGCATCAGCAAATACTGTATGGGGACACCTATTCCCTCTTGTATTTTGCAGGTATGAACAATAAGCTTCAACAATTAATGTATAGGATCTGGTATATCATGATTCTTTTTTCTGTGTCTGTTCCTATTAAACCTACAAAACAGCTAATATACACCGGAATGTATCGTCCCTGTTCTGTGGATGAACTAGCAATAAGTTATATAAATAGGTCCTATTACAAATCTTGATGCAACCATTAAGCAGCAGAAAGGTTTTTGTGGTAATTTGTACCAGACACAAAGATGTAACATTATTTTGCACCACTTGGTGCTGGAATGTAATGGATCAAGCATGACCCCAAGCACTGCTTGTGCTCGAGTGCACATCACCATGCTGATTACATCATGAGCATCTCCACAGGTGCACATGACATCACTATCGACCACCCTCCTATTGCTCGCCACCCCCCCCGACTGCCTAGCCCACACTATTTCTCGGCTCTCTCCTGCCTCGCTAAAAAAATGCTTTGGCTTAGTCCCCACCACCTGTTCCTGCTCACCCTCACCCTCCTTTTCCCTTTATGCCAACTCCCCCCCTCCGCCTACCCTACCCCTCCACCTACTCTCACCTTTCTATACTACTACCCGAAACATTGTACCATGGCTTTTACTCTGAAGTCTTAAACAAATATCACCCAATTAATACCTGGGTGCAAGAGCCATATTTCCTAATGGAAACTGCCACATCATTATAACTCACTAACGATCACCTCTACTGGGACTCCAGAAGACAATCCAAGCATCTTAAAAGTACAAGCAGAAACTCACTCCAACCTATTATGAACTACGAATGGCATCGCTGAAACTCCTGCTCCTCCTACTTTTAATATCTGGTAGGATACACCCAAACCCTGGTCCTGTTGCACTGAAGCCGACAAAAACAGGTAAAGTTGGTAGTGGTCTCTCCATTATCACTCTAAATATCTGCAGCCTCCTTCCCAAATTGGCATCTCTTCAAACTCTCACTGGACAAAAAAAACCCTGATATACTAGCCATTGTGGAAACCTGGCTATCTCCCAGCACCCCGGATCATGCGGTCTCACTTGAAGGCTACAATCTTTTCAGACTCGACCCGGGAAACAAGAAAGGTGGGGGCTGTGCTATCTACATAAAGGACAACCTCTCCTGTCAACACGGCAGCTTCACCCCCACAAATACGCAGATGCAACTCCTCCCTATCAAACTGCTTCTTGGTGCACAAAACAAAGTTCTCACAGTGGCCACAGTCTATATCCCTCCAAAAGACCACCGTGCCAGTAGTAAGTCTGTACTTGATTTTGTTAGTCTGCAGCCCTCTGAAAATGAGCTCCTCCTCCTCGGAGATTTCAACATAAACTGGCTCACCTCTGACACTGGCTCTTACAAAGATGACATCCTAGCAGCAAACCTGACTCAGATGGTAACCTCCCCCAACCGGAAAAATTACAAAACTGGTACAAGCACCCTTATTGACTGGGTTCTCACAAATCCCTGACCAGATAAAAACATTAAAGTCCTCCTGACTCCTCAGTGACCACTCCTCAGTGTCCTGTACCTGGTCTAATAAATTTCTCAAGCCACCCCCAAAGTTATAACAAGCAGAGTATTGCCTATGGGAATCTTATCAAGTTGAAAACCCATTTCCTACAACAGGACTGGGCGCAGTCCTTGAATCAACTATATTAACGCACTAGAATACTTCATTAAATCTTTCAACTCTGCATGTGACTTATACGCCCTAGTAAAGCAATAAAATCAAAGCTATCAAATCCATGGATTACTGCCAAACTACTTGCCATGCTCAAGGTTCGGGACCACCTCTGGGCAGTTGCCAGAGACACAGGCTCACCTCATGATACCCTAAAATACAAGCAGGCACGAAATAGATGTACCTCACAAATTAGGCAAATGAAGAGCGCCTATTTCAAAAATGCCCTTGAATCCACCTGGGGTGATGGAAGAGCTTTTTGGGACAACATCTGAAACATAATGGGTAAACAATCAAAATTGTCACCTACCATTATGAAAGTTGATGGATCCACCACTCTTGACCCAAAGTCTATTGCAGATGCGCTTAATAAGACATTCACAGACCTTAGTGGGGTCCTCCCCCCAGATTTCTTCTCGGACTTACCTGTGCCTAGCCTAGTATCACAAACAATCTCTCGTGGTCAAACCACAACCTTTACTTCAAGAAAATCAAAGTGCACGAAGCTACACGAAGTACATAAGAAAGGCCTGCTCAAATCCAGAACAAGTAGTGACACGCTAGATCTAAAAATCCTGTCTCTCACCCTGGATGAAGTAATTCACCCCTTGCAAAAATTCTTAATCTGTCACTTTGCCAAAGTCAATTTCCCAACAAATGGAAATCTGCCATAGTTACGCCTAGTGCACAAAGGGAGGACAAAACCTCAACAGGAAACTATCGACCAATATCAATACTCCCTCCCTCTCCAAAGCACTTGAGCGAATAGTGGCAGACCAACTCTCTGATTACCTGGACAAATACAATCTACTCTGTAATCAACAGCACGGCTTTAGGAAAGGACATAGTACAACAACAGCCTTACTGATTTCTCTGGAGAAGTCCACTCAGCCCTGGACAAAGGGTGCCAAACAGGTGCAGTCTTTATCCAGACTTACAAAAGCTTTCGACACAGTCCATCATGGCCTACTTACCTCCCCTACTTTCTAGACTAGGGCTGGCCAAAGGTCCTTGTGCTTAGGTAAAGCGTTACCTGTCCAATCGGTCACAGGCTGTAAAAATCTCTAATGAACTCTCCGACTTCAAACCAGTTCTCTCGGGTGTACCACAGGGATCAATTCTTGGACCGCTCCTCTTTAGCCTGTTCTTAACTCCCTCCCAGATATCTGCCAGGAGAAAATAATCTTATACGCTGATGATGCTGTAATTTCTCTTCCCACAAGGATCCAAACTCCTATGAAAAAGCCTGCAACTTGCTTTCTCTAGTGTTGAAAGGTGGTTCCTAGATAGTAAACTTGTGCTAAACCACAATAAAACAAAAGCCATGCTCTTCTCCAATCACCAAAACAAAAATAGGCATACTCCACTCACCATACAAACCTCTGCGGAATTACACTGGACCAAGTAAATACTTTCAAATACCTTGGCATCACTTTTGACCAGGGCTCACCTTTGCAACCACATTGACAACACTGCGAAACAGTGAACCAACGCCTTGGAATACTATTCAGTAACGTCAATTTCTAAAGCAAGCGGCATTGAGAATAGCTATACAGAGTTCCATAATCTCAATCATTGACTATGGCCTTATTATTTATGGCTCAGCTACCTCCACTGCTCTAAGGAGTATCTCAATCACTCTAAATAAGGTCTGCCGGCTCCTCACGGGGGCTCAAAGACTGACTCATTCATGTGATCTGTACTATGAATCAGGCTGGTTGAACCTATCAAATCGTCTTATTTATCTCACCTGCACAATGGCAAAAAAAAGCTATCTTGGGACTGACTCCATTATGCATTCAAAACCTACTCCGACTGAATCCTGGCTCACGACCCTCCACCAGATCTGAACGCCAACCTTTCCTGGTTCCGAGATGCCGGACTGCACAGGGACAAAGATCTTTGCATACAGGGCCCCGACATGGTTCAATGCGCTTAGTCCACCTACTCTATCCTCAACCTCACTTGAAGCTTTCAAATCCATGCTGTATGCCCACCTCACCACCACTAGCAACTGTGACTGCGCTAGATAAAGACTACTACTCCTCATGTCCATCCTCACATCTGAGACCTCTTCCTCCCTGACTAATGAACCCTCTGGTACCTCTACTACTTCCTGTCTCCCACCCAAACTCACTCCCCCCCTTTTTTCCTGTCCCCTCTCACTTACTCTCCTGCTCGCCACCTTTCCCTCCTCTCTAGCCTACTTTTGGCGCCTAATGATCACCCTCTCCCTGGAAGTTTCCTTAACCTCGAAATTGTCTACTCGTTTGAACCTGTTATAGCTTGTTTTGCTATGAAACTTAAAAATGTTACTGCCTTAAACTGTTAATAGCAAATTTATGATGTAACTTTCCTGTCTGGTTTTACCTGTAATGTGTATCGTGCTTTGTTAAATGTTCTTTGTGACGTGGAACCTTTGTAAAAGAGCCCTGGCTCAAAGGTATTAATTCCTAGACTAATAAACTAAACATCATGCCTCATTTTGGCAGGTATCCACTATACACAGTGGACCTGCACAGCTGGCAAGTGCTCTTTCCCAGCAAGCTGCTGAGAGCCACAAAAGGAATAGGGGTTATCTGGTAAGATGACAATAATTGCCAGTTATGGAAGACAAATGTATTGTAGAGAACACTGAAAGCAAATTGCTTTCTTTTCCCTGCAGGATCCCACAAAACATTATAAAAGAAAGGCAGTAAGTCATGTTTTAATTTTCAACTAGTGTGATATGTTTTTGTCACCAAGGTGTTTTGAATTGCAAAATTGATATGTAACTAGTGGTCTAGAGTAGGGAAAAATGTAGTTATAGAGAACTGTACAGAACACACCTTTTGATTTTCATTTGTTTGTTGATACTGTATATTATGTTTCATATATAAAACTGTTGCTGCAGATTACAGTGGCACATTTAAAGTAGATCTCTGTATGCATGGTGGTAGCTTGATAAGCTAAGAAGACTAACTCAGCATTTTTATTAAGTGAACTTCTCTATGAATTTCTAGACATAAAAAACATGTCTGTGAAGAAAAAAGGTACATCACAGTAACATGAGGTGAAAATTTAACATTTATTTTTTCTGATGTTAGGTATCTGAATAAATGCAGGGTTTAATTGAGCTAAGGTACTGATGGTTAAAGTGTTTTCTGCACAGAGACTGTATCTGAAATTCAGAAATTCTAAGGATCATTTAAATCTAGTTTATACGCAAAGAAAGTGCATCTGCAACTGATACTTTACTCTAACAAGTATACTTTGTTATTGCCTTTTTTGAAAGTCATCATTATTATATAAAAGAACAACAGATTTTTACATTTTTAGAAATTTACTAGACTCTTGATGAAGGGGTGCGAATACCACAAAATGCTGGAGTAAAAACATTTAGTCAGGAAGTCATGTGTAAATAAACTTGAAAGTATTGAAATTCAGTTGGTTATTGGGCATGTTACTCCAATCTCCATTTGTGCTTTACCACACTTGATTGGTTCGGGGCCTCTCCCACTAAAAGACTTTTCATTTTACTGAAGTGAGCTGAGCTAGACATTGGTTGTCTATTAAAAACAGTGCAAGAAATTGAACACAGTCCTTACTTGATCTTTAAAAAGGTAGTCACAGGCATTGTGGCATTTCTGTCTGCCCTATATTGCAAGCATTACAAGCAAAATATTACACCCAAGCCATATATGCAGTGGACATTTGGGTTGGTCCCAAGGTTTAGCAAATAGAAAGACCTGGTAATCAGATATGTAGATCAATACTGGGAGTGAATAAATAAACTCTGGCTGCATATTGTCATGCTAAATTTGGCTGGGTATGTCTTACAGCACTGGCAGATATACGAAGAATACATTTATGGCTGAGGGTTACAAGAATGTCTGATGCTAGATTACAGACGATATTTCACCAGGAAAAGATATAGTGGAAAAAATGGAATGTAGATACTCTGAATGGTTACATCATGTACAAGTAACCTAACAAACATATAATTTAGAGCTACTATTGAAGTAAGTGGAGAAAAATATTATACAAAAATGTACTGCTGCATAGTTGCTTCTTCCATTCAAACAGGCTGCCAGTGTCCACATTGCAATTCTAATATTTATTTTTTTATTTAAAAAAAAATTACAAACCAAAATTAAATATTAGAACTGCAACGCAGGAGGAACTGTTATGAAAGTTAAAGTTGATTGCTGCCAAGGTAACAGATGTACAAAAAAAAAAGAATGCAACCTAACATGAATCAGCTCTGATGATAGGGCAAATGTGCTCTGAAACATAAGCACACACAGCATGCAGCCGGTTTGAATGGAAGAAGCAACTATGCAGCAAGAAATCAAGCGGCATGAAATTAGCCTTTGGCTACCGGCTTATTGTGGAATTTTAAAGTACTGGGAATGCTAATAGCTTGTGCATGGGTAAAATGTTGCAGAATATAAGAAAAAATATGCCAAAGTCCACAGAAGATAAATGCAGGGGGGAGATGTTCTTTTCCTGATCAGTTGTTGCTTCCTAGTGTAAAAACAGATTAGACAATTGAGCTGTGAAGCAACACAGATTAAAGGACACACAAATATTGGCTGAACTGGTATACTAACATACTATTTGCCAGCAGATTAGGCCTTATGGTCTATCGAGTCTGCTTGAACCTCAGATCCTTAGTTAGGTGCCGAGGCCCTTCCATCCCTTGACTCCAGAAACCCCTATCATCCATTTCCACCCCCCTGGGACAGGCCATCATCTGATACATCCACTTTCTGTGTCTGACCCACCCTCTCTTGAAGCCCTCCACTGTGGATCTCTGAACCAGCTTGCCAGGCAGTGCATTCCAAGGTCCACCACCCTCTCAGTGAAAAACCTCCTCCTCTTTTCCCCCCTCACCCTTCCACCTTCCAACTTCAAACCATGCCCTCTGGTGATACCTCCCTGCTTTAGTCTAAAGATCCCCTCCATGTTTACCCTATTTATTCCCTTGAGGTACTTGAAGACCTCAATCATGCCACCCCTGTCTCTCCTCTCCTCCAATGAAAACAAGTCTGTCCTCATACATCAAATCCCCTAGCCCTCATATCATCTTAGTTGCCCTCCTCTGTACCCTCTCCAGGAGCTGTATGTCCCTCTTCAAGTGTGGTCTCCAGTACTGTACACAGTACTCAAGGTGTGGTCTAACCAGTCCATTGTACAGCGGCAGAATCACTTCCTTGCTCCTAGAGGTGATCCCCCTTACAATGCATCCCAACATCCTGTTTGCCTTGCTATGCTCTCCTGCACTGCTCAGAGTTATTCATATATGCATCCACCATGACCCCTATGTCTTTTTCCCCTATTGAGGCCTCCAGCGCCTCCCCTCCCAGGGTGTACCTGTGTTTAGGGTTTCCCCGACCAAGATGCAACACCTTGCACTTGGTGATATTGAAATTTAATTTCCATGTGTGAGCCCAGCTTTCCAGGGTGTCCAGGTCCCCTTGCAGGGCCAACCTCCCCTCTTCTCACTCAAATACAGCTCCCATCTTGGAGTCATCCATGAAGAGACTCATTTCACACCCTATACCCTCCCTGATGTCCGATATGTATGCATTAAACAGGATTGGACCCAGGACCGAGCCCTGCGGTACCCCACTACCAACCTCTCTAGGGTTTGAGAGCTCCCCACAGACCACTACTCTCTGGATGCATCCAGCTAGCCAGTTTTCAATCCATCTGACCATCAAAGGGCCTACTCCTAACCCCATCAGTTTCTCCACCAGACCATTGTGGGGGACAGAGTCAAACGCCTTGCTGAAGTCCAAGAATAATACATCCACAGGCTTTCCCCTGTCCAGTTCTGATGTTACCCATTCGTAGAACTCCACAAGATTGGTTTGACATGATCTACCTGGCACAAACCCATGTTGCTGACTATCCAGACCTCCCACCTCCTCCAAGTACACCCCCAATCGTTCCTTTAGTATACTCTCCATTAATTTTCCCACCACCAAGGTCAAACAGATGGGTCTATAGTTACCTGGTACTTCCCTCAACCCCCCTTTATGGATTGGTACCACATGTGCCTCTCGCCAATCCCTAGGTACCCTCCCTGTCTCAAGTGACCTGTTGAAGAGCTCCACCAGGGGTGCAGCCAGTATGTCCGCCAATTCCCATAGTACTCTCGGTTGAATGCCATCCGGCCCAGGAGATTTGTCTTTCTTTAGGGCCTTGAGGGCTAACCACACCCTTTTGGTGGAGATAGCATCATCCATCCCCTCCACCTTACTGGCCTTTTTATCCTTATCCAGATGTGACACCCCTGGGATACCTCTCCCTCCCTCTTGCTCCATTTCTGTTGCTCCCCTGATCCCACTCACTGCTGCTTCTATCCCCTTCATGCCTTGCTTTGTAGATATCCCATCCCCTCCCAAGTGAACACAGAGGCAAAGTACTCGTTAAATACTTCTGCCTGGTCCCTCGCCTCTTCCACCCACCCTCCTTCTGATCTCAATCTGCTGAGATGGCCCTTAGTTTTTCTCCGCTCTCCAATGTACCAGAAGAACCCCTTTTCCCCTCCATGTATCCTCTGTGCAGCGCTGCTGTTTACTGGACTTTGCTCCCTCACCATCTGGGTGACTTTTCTAGATGCAAGATGGTACATTTCCTTATCCCTATCCCCTCTTGCTGTTTTATATTTTTTGTAGGCCACCTTCTTTTCTCTGACCGCTACCTGTACCTCACTGGACCACCAGCATGGTTTATGTGACCTTGCTCCCTTACGTTTCAACTTAGCGCAGATCCTGACTGCCTCATAAAGTCCCCGGTTTATGACTTCCCATCTCCTTTCCACACTTGTCATTGATGTAATCCCCTTCAAGTGATCCTTGAGAATATTTCCCATGTCCACAAAGTCTGCCCCCCTGAAGTCCACTGCCAGTGTCCTAGATCTCACACCCCCTCCCCCCATGCTTATTTGGAACCAGACAGTATTGTGATCGCTCCCAGTCAGGGGGTCCTGTACAACCAGGTCCCTTACCAGATCCCCATCTGCCAGAACCACATCCAGGACATGCCCCTCCCTTGTGGGTTCCATCACACGCTGTGTTAAGAACACATCCTGAAAACCATCCAGCAGCCTCTGCTCCTTGGCCACCTTAGACAACATGGTTCCCCAGTTTGTACCTGGCATATTAAGGTCCCCCATCAACACCACTCCTTCCCCTTTTGGTCCACACTGGGCAATAATGTTGTCCAGCAAACCATCCTCTAGAACATCACTCATCCTGGGGGGCCTATATACTACACCCAGCTTGACCTTATCCCCTGCTGGGGATTGTAAGGTGACCCATAAGGCCTCCACGTTTCCCTCTGCCTCTTCTACCCTAGCAATTTCTATGTCATCTCTAATGAACATAGCCACTCCACCCCCTCTGCCCTCCTTTCTATCCTTCCTAAGCATAGTGTACCCCTGCACGTTTAGGTCCCAGTCGTGGTTTTTGTTGGCTCATCGCCTCCGTGACCACCATATCCAATTCTCGAACAGCATGGCCTGGAACTCTGCAACTTGTTTCCCAAGCTCTGGCATTTACTAACACCAACCCCACCCCTTATCCTCGATCCTCTTTGTCGAACCCCGCCTCAAATTCCTTATACTTCCATCCTCCCTCTGCTCCTCCTGAAACCTCTACCCCCAGTCTGTTTCCCCCTCCCTCCCTTGGGCTTGAGGCTACTCCCTCGTCTGGAGAGGGCTTCTGGTCAGCCCTCCATATCCCTTCCCCTCACAAGTTTAAACCCCACCTTTCTTGAATGTAGTCAGCCATCCCTGTTAAGGACTTCCTCCCTAATGGGGCAAGATGAAGTCTGTCCTTGGCACTCAGTCCCTTATCCTCCCAAACTCCTTTCAGTTCCTAACTCCCCCAACCCACTCTTCACCCCACTTCCTGAGCCAGTCATTAACCTCTGTGAGTATTCATTTTTTCTCCACTGAGGCCTTTTGTACTGGCAATATCTCCGAAAAGGAAATGTTGCATCTATTATCCCAACAGACTCTGGCAAGTTCTTGGAACCTTGCTTGGATTTCCAAAATGCTATTTCCCTCTAGATCGTTAGTTCCCAAATGCACCAGGAAATCCAGTTCCCCTCCACAATCCCTAACCATTTCATACACCATAAACTTTGCTCTGTACATTGTCAGCCCAGAGATACTCACTACCTTCACCTGGCTATGACATCCACCCCCCCGTATAGTTGTACCGTTCTTTTGTTTTCTTTGCCTAAAACATTATTGCACCTGGAAATAGGACATAAGTCTAAAGCTGTCCATAATAAATGGTGTTTGCTAGTAGATCTGCTAAAATAAGTTAAAATAAAAAAGGTAGAGTAAATGAATCATGTGGTGGTTTACCTTCCTTTTAAGGTGTTCAGATAGAAGACTAATTCCAAATGGGATTAATAGTTTGATTTACAATCCTGCTATTTTGTACCCAGCTTAAAACCCCTTAGTTTTCCCTGTTAAAGGGCTTGTGAGCATGCACAAGAAAAACATTGGCGCATCAGTCTGACAATCGGTAACCCTACAGGGGGTTACAGGTGGCAGTTCAGATCAAGGGTATATTAAAAAATCAGTAATTATTTGGGCAATGTGGCTGGCATTGGAAAAGCCCCAGAAAGTAGAATGCTTGCCTTCACTGAAGAAAAAGCAAATGACTTAGCTTTTTCAACAGCTGAGTATGCAAGTCTATTTGGGAATACTAGTACAGAAGGAATAAGGAAAGTACACACAGATGGGATCAAAAATTTAGTTAAAAAACAAATATGCATGCAGATGCACACTTTGCCTCAGTAAATACTGGAAAGACAAACAAATCCCTAGAGGTCTATGCATTCAGAAACCACCATCTATCGGTGAAGATGGGGAAGAATACATAGGGGACTGGGAAAAAATTCTAATAAAGCTTCATGTGATCTGATGCTGGCAATGATAAGAAAGGCAAAATGAGATTTTGAGAAAAATGAGAATGAGATAAAGTTAAAAAAGTTGAAGTATTCAAAAATATTTCAAAAGTAGAAGAAAATGAGGTTATGAAAAAATTAGAAATAAATATAAAAAAGTTTAAAGATGAACTGATGAAGTATAAAAAAGAAAAGAATGAAAGAGACACCTGGGATAATAGAGAGGGCACTGTCTATAAATGGCATGGCAAAAGGCACAGGTTTCCAAGCAAGGGTTCAAAAAGATTTGAATCTGATAATTTCGATACATCACAATAAAGTGACCAGGATTCCACCAGTAGTGGGCCTAGAACAAACAGGCTGCAGCAGGATTTTCAACATCACTAACAAGGGGAAAGCAGCAGAGGTACAGGATGAGAAGAAGGATCAGGAAAGAGGGCACAAGGATGAAGCACCAGAAGGAGAGGAAGAGGGTGCAGCATGAATTTTGGAGGCTGTTGGGGAGGCAGCCCCCCTCGGAGATCAGCTCGGAACAAGAGATGGACCCAATAAATCTCATTGACAATATTTTAAGCTCAATTCAGGAAAGAGTCCTTAAAAAAGGATTGTCATTTGCCCCCAAGGCAAAAACTAATGCATTTAGGCCCAGATATTCAAACTGCGCCAGGCTGTGGCGCAAGCTTGGGCGCAGTGCAACTTGGCTGAGCAGGGATATGGATTGGGCAATATTCAACAGAGCTGTGCCATGGCACAGCATCATTGAATATCGCATGTGCTCTGTGCATGGTGCAGTGGCACTGCACCAGCGCAAGTGGCCAGAGTGGAGCATGGGGATGCAATAGCGCAAGTTCCATTGCGCTATGAACAGCAACCGCAATATTCAAAACTTGAAATGCAAATGGGGCCATATTGGCGCAAAGTGCAACAAAGCCATTGCATGTCATTATGCCCCATTTGCATTCAAGTGTGCCGATCCGTGATGACTTGCACCTGGTGCCCTGCCAGGGAGCAGCCGTCGGGGACCGATACCCCCTGCAGCCGGCAGTGTGCTCCACAGCCCGATCAGGGGCTGCAGTAAAAAAAGGAAAAGCATAAATCCCTGGTGGTCCAGTGGACCTGCCCACCCGATTGCGGACTGAGTAAACTAAGAAAATCCCTATCATCCCTGGTGGTCCAGTGGACCGCTGTCTGCCCGATTATGGGCATTTGTAAAATAAACATAAATATGTCCAATATCCCTGGTGGTCCAGTGAACTGCTGTCTGCCTGATTGTGGGCATTTGTAATAAAAAAAAGAAATATGTCCAATATTCCTGGTGGTCTAGCGGTACCCCCACCCACCCACTGAGCCCTGCCCCACCCCCAGTCAGCCAGTGGGCAGCAGCACTCCACCACCTGCGCCCGCCGCCACCGACTGACACCCGTCGGGAAGGTGCACCCGATTGGTCTGGCGTGAGCCAATCGGGCATGCAGCCCGTACATATACTACACATTCCAAATATGTGAATGGTCCATTCACATATCTGGAATGTGTATGGTACGGGCTGGCTCCATTGGCTCACGCCAGGATCATGGGGCACAGCCCTACCAAAGGTGTCAGCAGCGGTGGCGGGTGGCAGGTGGGTGGAGTGCTGCCACCCGCCAGCTGACCGGGGGAGGGGCGGGGCTCAGTGGGTGGGTGGGAGGGGTACCACAGACCACCAGGAATATTGGACATATTTTCTTTATTACAAATGCCCACAATCAGGCAGACAGTGGTCCACTGGACCACCAGGGATATTGGACATATTTTTGTTTATATTACAAATGCCATGATCAGGCAGACTCTGGTCCACTGGACCACCAGGGATAATGGACATATTTATGTTTATATTACAAATGCCCATGATCGGGCAGGCAGCGGTTCACTGGACCAACAGGGATATTGGACATATTTATTTTTTTATTACAAATGCCCATGATCAGGCATGGGGGGTGCTGGCAGGTGCAGCTGGAGCTCAGGTGGCCATCCACAGGTGGCAGTTGCCATGTTGTAACCTGCAATGTGGCAGCTCACCTGTGGGTGGTCATCCATTGTTCCTTTTTTTTTGGATCAACTTTGTGCTGGCACAGGTAGGGGTTGCGCATGCATGGCTCTGCACATCCCGGGCTGAATATCGGGCTGTGCAGGGTATGCATGGGCACGCCCACCCTACCTGCGCCTGCATATATTACTGATGCACTCCGGCACATCGGGATTTGTGCCACGCACTTTTCCCTTTTGAATATCGCGCCGAGGCACATCAGTGGGTTGCGCATGGTGCAACACTGTTGCACCATGTGCAACCCTTTTGAACTTCTGGGCCTTAGGGTAAATATTGATTTATTTATATCTTATCAGCAGCTACACCTCAAATCTTTTTTTGCAAAATAAGAAGTGCAACAGAACACAGCACCAATTATTATAATGGTAAGATGTAATAGAAATGAAAATGAAAGTGATGAAAGCGCATATTCAGAGTGTGTTAGAGAAAAAAAAACTTTTCATGTGCAATCAAAGTTTGTACTTAAACATGATGGGAAATGCAGCAATCAACACTTTTAGTAAGTTAGTAGACAGTGATATCAAAAAGGTACTAAAAAGATTTGAAAGTAATATGAGTAAAGATAATTTAACAAAAAAGAATTGATCTCAAGGAAATCAAACAAACGTCTGCTACAATAATTAAAAAGGCAGACAAGGGTGGGGCTGTGGTTCTATGGAAAAATGACATGTACATAACTGAAATGGAAAAGCAGTTACAAGATAAGAAATGCTATAACAAATTAAGAGGGGATCCAACTGAAACAATTAAGGCAAATATAAGACAATACATTGTGGAAGCATCACAAAAGAAATGGATCACTGAGAAAGAAAAAAAGTTTTTAATAGTGAAATACCTGGTGAAACCCACAATATGGATGTTGCCAAAAGTGCACAAAAACAAAGAGACACCTCTGGGCAGACCCATTGTAAGTGGGATAAATTCAGTGACTGAATCCCTCTCCAAATGTGTGGACTTTTTCCTTCACCATTCTACAATTAAAGTAATATCTCATATATATGACACTAAAGATGTTTTGAATAAACTAAAGGAAATCTGAATCAAAGAAGACACTTTTCTGGTAAAGTGTAATGTGGGGAAACTTATACAATAATACCCCACATGCAGCTGGCCTAGAATCAATAAAAAAGACTCTAAGTGCAAGAGACAACATGGTTGTACCACCAACTGACTTCATAGTGACCCTAGCAGATTTAGTGTTAACCAACAATTATTTCATGTTCGGATCTAATTTCTACCAATTAATCCACGGCACAGCCATGGGTATGACTTTTGCCCCATCCTTAGCTACAGTCTACTTAGAAGATTGGGAAGATCAGTACATTTGGGACACACAGAATAATAAGTGGCACAGTAAAATCAAGCACTGGATGTGTTTTGTGGATGACATCCTATTTATCCAGGAAGGAATGAGTCAGAATTGTAAGAATGTTTGTCATATATAAACACAAGAAATGAAAATCTAAAATTCACATTTCAGTATAGTAAAGAATCTATTCATTTTCTTGGTCTCACAATATATTTGAAAAATAACAAATTAGAGACAACCCTGTTTAGAAAGGAAACAGATCAAAATATAATATTATATTTTGAAAGTAACCATCCAAGACATAAAAAACATAATATTCCCTTTGGCCAGTTACTTCGTATAAAAAGAAATTGCAGTGAAGAAGCTAACAGATTAAAATAATCAGCTGACATGTGCAAGAGATTATTATCAAGGGGGTATGAACCAGGTGCATTACTGAAAACAGTGAAAAAAGTGGATGTAAGGAATAGAACTGAACTGAGCAATGAGAAAAAGTGAAGAGAAGGAGGATCAAGTTTGCTTCAGTACCATTTACACAGAGGCATATGGATAAATTAAACTGGTTATTACCAAAAATTGGAAAATACTAGAAGCAGACCTAAGCCTTAAAGAAGTGTTTAAAAATGGTCCATTATTCAGTTACAGAAGGATTAAAAATTTTAAAGTTGTATTGGTTAACACTTTGTTCATAGATAACAAAAACAATACAGTGGATGCCATCTGCACCAATGGGCAACTACAGATGTGGAAACTGTGCGCACTGTAGTAGTACACAAAATACGTTTTTCCATCACCCAAGATCTGATAAAAAGTATAATATAATGGGGTTCATAAATTGCAGTAGCAAAAGCATGGTATACATCCTAACTTGCCCATGTGGCTTAAAATATACTGGACAAACAAAAAAGACTTCAACTGCTCAAATTGGGAAACATAAAATGGCGTTAAGGACACATAATATCAAATATGCTATGGCAAAACATTGTTTAGAAGCAGGCCATGGGTCAGCATCCTCCCTTATGCATTTGAGACTCAAGATGGTCAACCTTCCTGCATGGGGGGGGTAACATGAAGGACCTCCTTTTACAAAGGGAAGCCTACTGGATACATGAGCTAGAAACATTAGCACCAAAAGGCTTGAATGATGAGGCCAGGTACCATAGTTATTTATGAAATACAAAAGAATGTAACTTAAGTCCCTGTCAGACTCAGCATAAACCCATGATTTTAATATTATTTATTTGTTTTTAAAGTATTTATTTATTCAAATGGTGTGTTATATCTGGTTTGCACATAGATAAGTATTGCACTGCACAACTAGCATGGACAGTAATTAGTGAATAAGGCACTTTTTAAATCAATAGGAATTATTATTGTAACTAATTATGTAAATTAATTTTCATTTAGAATATTTAAAATGATTACATAAAGAGTCAGTAAAGCACATCGCACTTTTTTAAGATATTTGAAATAGTTAATGGAATAAAAAGAAAAACTTGACAGGTTTTGTAATAGTATTTAAACGGATTTATAGCATGTTCACTTTAGACTGTTTATATAAAGTAATATTGCACTTTAAGGAAGTATTTTGAACCACATCAGAGCACCTTAGTAAATGATGGAAGAAAAAGTTTAAAAATGTTAAAATAAAAATGTAAATATTAGAATCGCAATGAAGGAGAAACTGATAAAAAAATTAAAGTAGATTGTTTCCAATGTAACAGGAGATGTATAAATAAGGTGACACAACTTAACATGAATAAACTCTAATGATGGAGCAAGTGTGCTCCAAAATATAAGCATGTACAGTGCGGGCACTGACGGCCTGTTTGACTGGAAGAGGCAACTAAATAGCAAGAAATCAAGCGGCATGAAATTAACCTTTGGCTACCAGTTTACTGTGGAATTTTAAAGCACCAGGAATGCTTATACCACGTAAGCGGGTAAAATGTTGCAGAATATAAGAAAAAATACACCAAAGTCCACAGAAGATAAATGCAGAGAGGAGATGTTCTTTTCCTGATCAGTTGTGGCTTCCTATTGTAAAAATGGATTGGGCAATTAAGCTGTGAAACAACACAGAATAAAGGACACATGAATATTGGCCGAACTGGTATAGTTGTACCGTTCTTTGCCTAAGACATTATTGCACCTGGAAATTGGACAGAAGACTAAAGCTGTCCATAATAAATAATGTTTGTTAGTAGAACTACTAAAAGAAGTTAAAATAAGAAAGGTAGAGTAAATTAATCATGTGGTGGTTTACAGTCCTTTTTATGGTGTGCAGACAAACTGATTCAAAATGGGATTAATAGTTTGATTTATAACCCTGCTGTTTTGCATCCAGTTTAAAAACCCTTAGTTCTCCCTATTAAAGGGTTTGTGAAGGTGCACCAAAAAAACACTAATGCATGAAGCATCAGGATGTATTTGAACTTAAAATTCCCATATTTGGTGGAACTTTTTATCCTGAAAATGTTAAGTAGCATTTCTCCGAGTCTAATATCATATAGCTTACGATACTGATTCACTATATCCTTGTTTTAGTTGCTTTTTACAGCTGCATAGTGAGAGCTATGCTGATGTATTACTATTGTGTAGTAGGAAAAAGGTGTCTCTGGAAGCACAAGACTGGATGTCTAATGCACCCCAGGCTGTCTCCTTCCACCAAGTGGAGTTGAAGCACAGCTCTTTGCATTCTTTCCATTCACCACAGTGCTGTTTCTTTGTCTCTCCACATCACACTATTTTCTTGCTCCCAACTTGAACTCCTGAGTACAGACAGCAGAAAAGAAATACAAAAGAAACATTGGTCGGCCACAGCCAACAACCCCGTATTTCTCCTTATATGTAGGTATCCACATTTTCATGGTGTTTAAATCAGTTCCAGCCAGAGTCCTGGTGCTTTCTTTCAGTGTGTCTCAGTCACCGGTAAGTGTTACCTGTGCATTTCTTTTCTGTTTGAATGTGAAGGACTGCAAGTAATACAGTTCAATTAGAACAATCACTCCATTGTTTTATTTTGAAATAATAAAAAAAATGCTACAACAGCAGCAACCCAGTATTTCTCCTGTTCCATTGTTATCTTCTGTCTAGCACTCTCTCTTTAATCTCCTCACCCCCTCCCACAGCAAGGGAGCCACGTTCATCTCCGGCCATTCTTACACTCATCCACCTCCTTCCGCAATGGAGCAGCACTCATCAAATATCACAAACAGGTTTACACTTGCAACAATAATTCCACAATCTCCCCAAATGCATGGTATAGTCGATGAACATGACTTTCTTTATTTTATTTATTTATTTGAGAAGAATTGGACATACCTTTGAGTCAGGGACTCTTTTGCAAATGTTCTACATCACAGAACAAATATACAGACACGGTGGAACAGTAATGTACAGCAGTAGGAATCAGAGCAACAAATACATCACAGGTTGGTACAGAAATCAAGCTAGAACTAAACAATTGTGCAGGAATACAATACACAGGAAGTACAGAACACAAAAGCTTACAATGTAGACAAAATAAATTTCAAAAATATTGTTAGTTTAAAGTAAAAGCTATCCAAGGGAGAAGTCTGAGGTAGGAGAAAGATCCTTTGTCTGGTGTTGGGGAGGGGATCACAATGGGCAGGAGGAAACTCCTTTGTCAAGGGGAGAGCGCAGGGAGCAGGTAAGCAACAGTTAAACCATTGGAGGATACCAGGAGGGGCTAGGGGGCAGCCAGGCTAGTAGCAGTCACAGGAGCTAGAGGATACAAGGTGTGACTTGAGGAGAGATTTGAGACTTTATTCTGTTATTAGCATCTCCTTCTCTTTAAATACATTCCCATCTTCTATGCCTCTACATGCCTGAAGTATACTAATGTACTTTACAACAGACCCATGAAGTCCAGACCTAAATAAAACCTAACAATGAAGTCCTTTCAGCACACTATTCCTATCTACCTAAAGCTGTAGTAGGGTGCACACTATCAGTCACATACATGGGTCCCAAAGTCTGGATCCCCCCTAGACTCTTGAAAGTGACCCACCTACCCCCTTCCCTTCTAAAGACAGCCGACCTTAGGAATTTGAGCAGTGCTTATATACATACAGTACATCTGCTAGCAGCAATCAGAAAAAAAACAGCCCATATAAGGCAGAGCCAGATGAAGCAAGAGAGAGGAAACAGACAGGGCAAGGCAAGACAAAAAACAAAAGAAAAAACATTTGGGAGATAACAAATAGGTGTCTTAAGCAGGCAGTGGATTGAGGAGGGAAACAGACATGATGGGAGTAGTGCAGTGCAGTGGTCATGGAGCAGCTGTCTTCAGGGAGACATTCTGGAGGCTGCAATAATGCCTTGTCTGCAGGCATCTCTCTGGGCTGAGGGATGAGGTTGCCTGTCTCCAAGCAGAGTTTGCCCAGCTACAGGCATCATCTACCCCCACCCAGAGACCAATGGGTCCACAACCTGAATCGCTAAGAATGCCCAGGAAGAAGAGTGATTGGACTATGGTGTGCTCAGGGAGGGTGAATGGGGGGTTGAAAGCACATCCCCCAACTGGTCCCACTAAGTAACTCCTACACTGTTTTGGAGGAACAGGAAAACCCCACTCAGGAATCCATGGATGGGACCAGGTAGGATGGTTTGGTCCTCCAGGATGGAGCCCCAGGGAAAGGAGGTGGGGGACCCCAGAGGAGGAGGAAACTTCTCCTATTGGGGGAATCTATTGTCCAAGGAGTGGAGTCAGGAACACCTTGCAGGGCTGAAAGGAAGGTCAAGTGCCTCCCGGGAAGTGCTGTGTGAAGAGATTGGAAGTGGATCCATAGGATCGCTATGGCAATAGTGAGGAGGGAGCAGCTGGATGTCATTGTCCACCTGGGGACCAATGACCTGGCCAGGACAAGGGTGGAGTTAGCCACAGTCCAGGAGGATTTCAGGGAGCTGAGGGGAAACCTGAAACAGACAGCATGCTCCATCTCATTCTCAGAGCTGCTACCTGTCCAGGGCACAGAGGAAGCTAGGGCATTCCACATCTGTACCTTCATTTCCTGGTTAATGGATTAGTGTGGAATGGAGGATTTTGGCTTCATAGGGGACTGGAGCCCGATCTAGACAGATGTGAGCTTATTTAAGGAGGATGGACTGCATCTGTCCAAGAAGGGGACCTTGGTCCTTAGTGAAAAGCTTAAATGCTTCAGCAGTGAGCATTTAAACTGGCCAAGGGGGGGAGAGCCAGGAGAGTCAGGAGGCTTAAGAACACCCCACCCATGGGAACATGCAGGAACATAAGCTGAAAACAGGAACAGCTGAAGTCAGCAGCGAGGGGTAGGCAGGTGAAGAGTATATAATGAGATACAGAAATAGATTAGTTGCTGTATTGGTCCTTGTAAGAACAGATCCAGAACCTTTTATTGGATCAACATAGATGATACAAAGAGAAAACAATGTCTAAGCTTTTAGACTAACCAAGTCCTTCCACAAAGACTTATGATAATTGTTCAGAGAGTCACATTCTATTAACACCCATTTCAAGCATAAAAAAATCCAGAAAAAGTTATGATTGGGTAAAAGTACCTAGTTCCAAAAAAACCAAAATTTTAATGGAATGAAAAGCATCCCATTAGCTTGCTATTACTGAGAATCTTTTCAAGATCAAATGACATCCATTAGATAAGCTGAACACTCAAGCAGGCAAAGCCTGTAACTGAAATTATTAATGAATTTGTGTGTTATGAGAATACATTCAAAATTAAAAGCAAGAACTTTAGATTTGATTTCACAAATGTCCAAGTTATAACTTGATAGTATTGTATAATTAAAAACTGTATAACATAAATTTATGTATGGAAATAGGAGGGGAATAAGAAAAATGTACCTTGTTTGAAAAACTGTTTAAAACATTCATACAGAATTAAACTTATCTGGATATATTTTCTAAACTATACTCTCAACCAGCTAACACACTCCATTAACATTAAAACATACAGTGCTGTAACAATACTTTTTACAAGATTATATAAATTGTCAGTATTATTGCCAAATAAAAAAATTAATTTCTCAAGGACCACCTAAAAAATGAGTTCATGCATCTTAAAATTATTTTCTAAACTATACTCTCAACCAGATAACACACTCCATAAACATTAAAACCTACAGTGCTGTAACAATATTTTTTTATAAGATAATATCAATTGGTAGTATTATTGCCAAATAAAAAAAATATTAAAAAATAAATCTCTCAATGACCACCTAGAAAATGGTTCCTGCATCTTAAAATGTTCAAAGTACAATAATGAGTCAGTATATAATCAATTAACTATATGAACAGAAACAGTCTTAAGAATTTGTATAAAACCCCTATGTAATTAACCCCCCGAGAATAGATATCTAGAAAAGAAGTATATATTCACTATGTACAATATGTGAGCCAAGAGTCCTAACACCCAGTAGCATAATTATGACATGTACCCAAATATAAGCTTACATAAATATGTAAGCACAACCCAACCCTTCCCCCACACACACATCCCCTCCCCAGAAAAAACACCATCCTCCACCCCAAAATAAAACACAAACAAAATTACCCACACACACACTAAACTCCCCCCTCATACACATTCACCCAAGACAACCCAACCCAACCTCACCACCAACCCCCACACACACATACATGTATATTTGGTGAGAAACCAACATATTGATAACCAGTTAAAAAGGGCACTATGAAAATAAAAACAAAACCACAACAACGCACTGAAGTCTTGTTAAATGTCCATCCTATGAAGTTAAAGTCTGTGTAAGTTTATGTGGGGTTATGTGTCATGAAACCCAAATCAGTATTCATGCCATCTGCTACCATACTGAGAAGTAAAATAAGTGTAATCTCAAAAGTCTGTCTCTGTTGTGTATTTTCTAAAAATCCATTTACGACCATTACTGACATATCTGAGATTGAGTGGTCATTCTGAGAGAAGTGTTGCACCACTGGTTTGTCAGTCTTCATATTAATGATATGTCTGTGTGCATTCATTCTAGTTTGGAGAGCTTGACTTGTCCCTCCAACATACCTTATTTGTGGACATCTCTTGTAGTGAATGAAATAAACAACATTACGTAATGTACAGGTATAATTCCCCTGTATCCTGAATAGTCTGTTTTGTTATGTAACCACACAATCTGAAGTAGAAATGAGCTCACAGGTCTTACATCTGGGTTGATTACAGGGTTGTGTAGCATTTAGTGTCATGGTACCCTGTTCTGAAGCACATTTACTCCTAACAAACAGGTTGGCTAAATTAGGTGGTTGTTTAAAAGATAGTAGTGGTAACACTGAAACATAGAAACATAGAATTTGATGTCAGATAAGGACCACTTGGCCTACCTAGTCTGCCCATTTTCCTACCTTATGGATAAGCTGCAGATCCTACAGTAGTTAACCAACAGCCTACTTCCTCCTACCCCCCCACTAGAAATGTCTTATGTCTACCCCATGCATTCCTGAATTCTCCCACTGTTCTTAACTCCACAACCTCCTCAGGAAGGCTGTTCCATACATCCCCAACCCTCTTCATGAAAAAATACTTCCTCACATTACCTCTGAGCCACCCCCCCATCTTCAAATTGTGCCCCCTTGTTATTGCACATCTCTTTTTCTAAAAGATACTACTCTCTTGGACATTGTTGATTCCCTTGACGTACTTGAAAGTTTCTATCATGTCTCCCCTCTCCCTTCTTTCCTCGAGGATATACATATTAAGCTCCTTTAGTCTTTCTTCGTATGTCTATTGGTAGTTCTTGAAAAATACAATTTATTGTCTCAATCTCACTAAATATTGGGTGGAGGTCCTTAATAATTTTACATAGATGTTCATGGTCAGGATGATAAGTGACTACTATGGGTATTCTGTTGGTAGTGGTCCTTTCCTTATACTGAAGTATCCAGAAGGGGAAGGGATCAGATCAGTTCCAGTATAGTACCTTCTTCTTGCTGTTTTTTACATTGTTTCTTGTGGATTTTACTTGGTAGAAGGTTATTTCTTTTCTTTCTTACTACTTCTCAGGGGCTAACAGGGTATTGTTTTGGGGCTGTTGGAATTTTGAAACCTGTTTTGGTGGCTATAAGTGGCCTAATTTCTTTGATCTTTCACTGCGTAGCAGGCTGCATTTGTGGAGGCCTATTTCTTCTGATTTAAAACCTATTTGGTGTGATTTAATTGGGGCAATTTCTTTGAATTGGAGACCTATATCTTCTAAATGCAAGCCTATTTTGATATGTTGTTGGTGAAGCTGTTTGAATTGGAAACCTGTTTCTTTTGGTAGCAAACCTATTTTGGGGGCTTTGAGTAGAATTGTGATTCCTTTTTGTTGGCTTCACTAGCTGCAAAGTTTAGTGCATCATGGGGGGAAGGGTGCTAATGGTCTGACCAGGGGCCTCAGTTACCTGATTGTTTCTGGAAGACTTGGGCTGGTCCCACCCTCCCAGTCCCTCACCCCACCCGCCCCAGGTCTGTGATTTCCTTTATACCAGGGGTTCTTACATCACTTCCTCAAACAGACAACGGAGATGCACCTGTCATAGCAAAAGCAAATATCCAGGAAAGGAACTGCAGTGACTGAAGAGGTGACTGCTATCTCAGTGGAAGGGAAATAACTGCAAATCAAGGAGCTTTCATTGTTACTTCTTTGCATTGCTATTTGCATTGTGAAAAGGAGGAGTAGGAGTTTGAAGAAGGTTGTGCAATAGTTACTTAAAGTCTCTTTTTGGGTGTGGATAGGAAGGATAGGAAAGTAAAAAGCAGTTGCTCAATCTATCTAAATTTGTACAACAAAGGGGGTAAGGGAAATTAAGAAAAGAATGTTTTGCACTGATAAAGGGGAGAGGGGGACTTGGGGGAGTGTTTGGTATCCTTCATCTGGAAGGGTGGGGGTCACTGGTGGCAATGACAGCAAGGGGTAGGTGGTATTCTGCAACAACTGCTGTGCACCAATCTTTCTAAAAATTGCCTGGAGTGGGGGGGGGGATGTTTAGTGTGAAACCACATAGAGAAACTTAGAAAGGAGATCAGAGGTGTGCAGGAGGAATTAAGACAGGCAAGGCAGACTGGGGATAGGTTTAGCCCAATACTGGAGGTAGGGAGGAGAGGAGATGAGGGAGGGTGATTTGAGCCAACAGTGGTAAGGAGAGGGTCAGAAAAAGGGAATCAGAGACAAAGGGGCCCAGGCCAGGAAGAATGACTGCCGGGGAAACCAGGTCAGGAGACAAAAGACAAATGGAAGGAGGAGATAGGGACTTGTGAGGGGAGGAGAAGAAGTGGCAAAAGTCATGGAGTGGAAAGGAGAAAACAGGTCACTATGAAGAGAGAGGGAGTGGGCATTTGTGAAGGGTCTTCAGAAAATAGTTTTGCACTGCTAGAGAGGAAGAATGAGGAGGGAAATGATGCAATTAGAGGAGCATTTGATAAATACCTGGACCAAACCAGTGCGGGGGGAAGTTCAGCTGGGAAAATTGTAATAGTAGCAAAAGGGGGAAATAATGTGCAGGAGGAAGAAGAGGGGCTGGAAATGAGAGATGGAGATGAATGGAAGCAAGCAGGGAGTAAAAGGGGTAGAATCTTAGTGCTGGGGGACTCAGCACTACGAGGAGTCAGGTGGGGTAGCAAGGGGGAGAGTCATAGTCGCATTTGGGTGGAGGCCATGCCAAGAATGACAGCAGAAAGGGTGGGACAATCTGTTCTGAAATATGCTAGAAGGGGTAGGGACAAGCCTCATTTAATTATACATCTTGGGACGAATGACCTGGCTGACATGACAGTAGATACAGTCTAGAGAAGGTTTGTGGAACTAGGACAATTATGTGAGGGGGCAAGAAGATCAGTAACTTTTTCAGAGATACCTCCAGTGCCCATGGCAAGCACAACAAGAAAGTTGAGAATAGAGGAATTTAATGGATGGCTAAGAACCTGGTGTTATGCTAAAGGGTATGGGCTGTTGGGGGGTGGGGAGGGACCTGGGAGAACAGTAATCTCTATGCCAAGGACAGACTACACTTGAGTGAGGAGGGTAAGAGAGTGTTGAAACAGAGGATGGAGGAGTACATAGAGGAAGTTGGGAATTTAAACTAGGACCAGGGGGTGGCAAGTGGGCAAGAGACACACAGAGATCACAGGTTGGGAAACCATATGAGCTTACACCCCATAACAGTGACAAAGGACACATGGCAAGTACTATTGGTATAACTACTATGCTAGTAAAGGGGGGCAGGATGGGAGGAGTGGGAAAGGGCGGAAGGTGGTTACCCTTAATGCTAGGAGCCTTGGGAGGAAAACTGCAGAGTTACAGGTGCTCATGGCAGAGGGAGAGGTGGACATTGCAGCCATCACAGAAACGTGGGCCACCCAATACAAATGAATGGGACCTGTCTATACCAGGGTACAGGTTATTTCATAGGGACAGGGTGATTGGGAAAGGGGGGGGTGGCGCTATATGTGAAGGAAGGACTGAAGTGTGTAAGGGAGGAAGGGGAGGAGGGTAGTACGGAGTCACTTTGGATGCAAATCCAGGATTCCAAGAATAGGATTCTCAGAATGGGAGTGGTGTACAGGCTGCCATCTCAGATGGAGGAGTTAGACAGGGAACTAGTGGGACAGATCAGGAGGACCTGTGAGAAGGGTAGTGTGGTGATTGTGGGGGGACTTCAACATGCCAGAAGTGGACTGGAGTACCCCAACAACCAGGAACAGAAGGGAGCAGGTACCGCTGGATGCCTTCCAGGACAGCTGCCTGCTGCAAATGGTCAGTGAACCAACCAGGTTAGGGAATACCCTTGACCTTGTGCTGGCAAATGGGGACTTTATGAGAGAAGTTACGGTGGAAGCACCGCTGTCAGGGAGTGACCACCACTCAGTATTGCTCACATTGGGTATGGGCAAGGAAGGAGTGGAATCTGGCACAAGAGTGCTGGACTTCAGGAGGGCCAACTTTGGGAGGATGGGGGAAGTGGTAAAAAGGGTACCTGGCCAGAATTCAACCTAGTATGGACACTAACTAGAGGTGGGAGCTCATAAAGCTGGGGATAGTGGAAGCAACCAAAACATGCTGCAAGGCCCAGAGCAAAAAGGCTAGGGCTAAGAAACCAAGCTGGTTCAGCAAGGATGTCATGGAAAAGGTAAGGAGGAAAACAGTTGCCTTTAGAATGTGCAAGAAAACATGGAGGAGGGAAGACAGGGAAGAGTGCTTGACGGAATAGAAGGAGGTGACTCGGGCAGTAAGGGGAGCCAAGGCATCTACGGAGCTCAGGCTGGCACAAGGCATTAAGAAGGGGCAGAAGGACTTCTTTAGGTACATCAGGGAGAAAAGTAGCTGTAAGGACCACATAGTAAAGATTAGGAAGGAGGGGGTTGGGTGGAAGCATGGTGCTATAAGGCAGAAGCACTAAATGATTACTTCTGCTTGGTATTTACTAAGGAGAAGAGGGGGGTGACACCCAAGGGGGAGGAACAGCAGACATGGGGGGAGGGGTGACAGATGGGAAAATCATGGAGGGCAGAATTTGAGAGGGTTTGAAGGCACTGAGGGTGGACAAGGCGCCAGGTCCAAATGGCATCCACCCCAGGGTACTGAAGGAGCTGGCAGAGGTCCTTGTGGGACCTTTGGCAGACCTATTTAATGCCTCACTACACTCGGAGTGTGTACCTCAGGACTGGAGGATGGCTCATGTGGTGCCCCTCCACAAGAGTGGGCCCAAGGATGAACCGGGGAACTACAGACCGGTGAGCCTCACATCCATCATGGGTAAGATAATGGAGACTATCCTGAAGGAGAGGCTGGTGGTCCTCCTAGAGGCCAAATGACTACAGGATAGCAGACAGCATGGCTTCATATGTGGCAGATCCTGCCAAACCAACCTGGTGGAGTTCTATGACTGGGTAACTAGGCAACTGGAAAGAGGCCATGCAGTGGATGTCCTGTATCTGGACTTCAATAAGGCATTCGACTCGGTGCTGCATGGAAGGCTGGGAAGTAAGTTAGAAGGTACAGGGGCAGGTGCAAAGCTAGTGAGAAGGGTAGGGAACTGGCTTTAGGGAAGGCAACAGAGGGTGGTGGTGGGTGGTGAGTACTCACACCCAAGGGTAGTGACGAGCGGTGTTCCACAGGGCTTGGTGTTGGGACCAGTGTTGTTTGGGATATTCATTGCAGACATATCATTGGACATCAAGAGCAAGATCAGTCTGTTTGCTGATGATACCAAGGTAGGAGCAGTGGTGGACGACCTAGGGGGATGGCAGGGGTTGCAGGATGATCTGGCAAAGCTTGAAACCTGGTCAGACACCTGGCAACTGGGGTTTAATGCCAAAAAGTACAAGGTGCTGCATTTTGGGTTGAAGAACCCAAGGAAGAGTTACCAGCTGGGGGGAGTGAGCTAGCCCAGACAGAGGAGGAGAAGGATCTGGGGTTGCTCATTACAGGGTCAATGAACAATTTGGCACAATGTAGGAAGACAGCTGCAAAGGCCAACAAAATGCTGGGTTGCATTGCAAGGAGTATGTCCTCAAGGAGGGAGGAGGTGATTCTGCTTCTGTATAGGTCATTAGTTAGACCACACCTGGAGTACTGTGTGCAATACTGGCACCCGTTTCTGAAGAGGGAAATTAAGTTACTGGAGGGGGTGCAGCGCAAGGCAACAAAGATGATCAAGGGGCTGGGGGACTTATCATATGAGAGGAGGCTGAGGGAATTGAACATGTACTCGCTGGAGGAGAGGAGAGACAGGGGGGACATGATTGAAAACTTTAAGTACATGAAAGGAATAAACAAGGTGGGTACAGAGGGGCTGTTCAAAGTAAGGGAGGGGAGAGACACCAGGGACCATGATATGAGACTGGAGGGAGGAAGGTTCAGGAGGGAGATGAGGAGACACTTTTTTACAGAGAGGGTAGTAGCTGGGTGGAATGCATTGCCTGCAGAAGTGGTATCCAGTAGAACAGTGGACTGCTTCAAAAGGGGATGGGACATGACAAGGGGGAGGGTCAATGTAGGGGAAGGGTGAAAGGGAGGGGCAGCTGCAGAATAAGGGTGCTAGCTGCACATTCGAGCAGACTTGAGAGACCTCTAGGCCTTTATCTGCTGGCAAATTTTGTATGTTCGTATGAAGTAGTTGCTCTCTAGGTACCTGTGTTGCATGTTCTACTGTTCTGTCTATTTCTCTGGAAGAGTGTCCCTGCTCCATAAAGGTGTTTTTAAACATAGCCAAATGTATATCTCTGTATTCCTCATTTGAACAGTTACGGTGATACCGAAGTGCTTGACTGTACATGAGATTCTTTTGTGTGGCGCGGGTGATTACTATTCCTGTGTAAGTATCTCTGTCTGTCTATTGGCTTCCTGTAAATACATGAATGTAAAGTTCCATCCTTGATGGTGACAGTGGTGTCCAGAAAATTAACACTAGTGGCAGAACACTCCAGGGTAAGCACTATGGTAGGGTGGAGGTTATTAAGTTCCTGATGAAAATCTTTAAGTGCATCAGTGCCCTCTTTCTAAATTATAAACAAATCATCAGTGCAATGAAAATAAGCAAGTGATTTGTGGGGGCAGTGCCTTAAAAAATCCTCCTTCAAATTCACCATTAAAGAGATTAGCATACTGTGGAGCCATCCTGGTGCCCATTGGTTTTCACATAGTTTGAACATAATGTTTACCATTGAAGCTGAAGTTGTTATGTGTCAGAATTTTAGTTTTATTTTATTTATTCATATCTTGGAGAACACCTGTGAGTGGATGCTCATTTGTAGGTTCCTTGTCAGTTACTAAAAATTGAACAGATACATAGCATTACATTACAAGCCAGTTCAAGATTGCACTGGTACAGAACAATACAATACAAGCTAGGTAGACAATACATTTCTGTGATTACAAGGTTGGGATAGCATTTATTATAAGGTATAACATTTAGGCACTGCTGCAGCATTGGTGAGAAGGCGCCTGTGTCGCTGAGTTAGGCAAAACTTGTGGGGGGAGAACAGAGAGGAGGATAGGCACAGCTGCAGCATAATGAAGTGTATGCCTGCATAAGGGGTTAAGAACTGACTTAAGGAAGGTTGGAGACAATGAGGCTAGGGGAGCATTAGAGAGGGAGGGGTGCGAGGGCAGGGACAGAGAGGGGAAGGGCTACTCAGTGAGGAGGGGAAGGGGTAGATGGGGGGGTGGTACAAGGAAGTGCTGGGAAGGTAGGTGTCCCTAGGATTAGGTGGAACAATAAGTGCTGTGGCTTTACGGTGGTCCAATGTAGTGAAGTTGTTTTGAATTAATTCAGTAAGTTTCCCCAAGACTCCAGGGTCAATGTTTTGGTCAAATCCTTTCTCAGACAGGTACTTAAGGCAGGCTGAAATGCCTTCCATGTGAAGAATATTAGTCTAGAGGGATGTTACATCCATCACTGCTAAAATGGTGTTAGGAGGTAAGTCCTCATAACCAGAAAGTTTATGCAGGAAGTGTGTGGTGCCCTGGATGTAACTGTCCCTTTCTATAACAAGTGGTTTTAAAATGGTTTCTACAATTCCTGAGATCCCCTCAGTCAAGGTAGCATTGCCAGAGACTATGTGTCTCCCCGGATTGCCCAGTTTATGTATTTTAGGCAGCATGTAGTCTGCCTTGGATGTGGTTAGGAAATTATCTAACTTCTGTATGTCCGGTAGTTCTCTTTTATATTCTGTGATGGGATCACTTTCCAGTTCTCTGTAGTAGGTATGGTCAGTTAGCTGTCTGTTAACTTCATTAATATAGTCTTCTTGGTTTAATATCACCACGGCAGAGCCCTTATCTCTTTTTTATGACAATATTGTGCTTTGAGTTCAGTATTTGTATAGCCCTCTGTTCCAATGGGCTTGTTTTTGCCTATTAAGGGTCTGACCAGTCACTTTCTGGCAAAAGCAGTGAATGTAATAATATAGTTTCTTATTGTGCCCACTGGGGGGGGTTAAAATTAGATGATTTGTTATTATTATCTATTGAATTGTTACTGTTTGTGATCTCTTCTCTGCCTGTGATTTTTTTCTCTGCCGTGAAGTTGGGGTTTGGGAGGTGGGTTGTCTTGGTGAGTGTGTATGAGGGGGGAGTTTAGTGTGTGTGTGTGAGGGGGAAATTTGTGTGTGTTTTTTGGGGGTTGGATGATGGTGTTTTTTTTGTGGGGAGGGGCTGTGTACGTGGGGGGAGGGTTTGGGGCTGTGCTTACAAATTTAGGTAGGCTTATATTCAGGTACATGTTATAATTATGCTATTGGGTGTTAGGACTCCTGGCTCACATACATAGCGACTATACAGTTCTTTTCTAGTTATCTTTTCATCATCATCATCATCATCAATTTATAAAAAAAGTGTCTTTCTACAACCAAGGCGCTTGTGCATAGCACAACCAATCCAGTAAATAATTCAATTTATCAGTACAATATTACATTTAAAATCAGCAGTCAAAATACTATAAGTTAAAACCACCATATGCTGATTCAAATAGAAAAGTTTTAAGAGCAGTTTCCAGTTTTTCCTGGGGAGAGAGTTTAATTCCGTGGGGGGTTTATACAGATTCTTAAGACTGTTTCTGTTCATATAATTAATTGATTATGTATTGACTCATTATTGAACTTTGAACATTTTAAGATGCATGAATTCAATTTCTAGGTGGTCCGTGAGCGATTTTTTAAATTTTTTTATTTAGCAATAATACTGACAATTGATATTATCTTGTAAAAAATATTGTTACAGCACTGTTGGTTTTAATGTTTATGGAGTGTATTAACTGTTTGAGAGTACAGTTTAGAAAATATCTTCAGATAAGTTTAATTCTGTATGAATGTTTTAAACAGTTGTTCATACAAGGCACATTTTTCTTATTCCCCTCTTAGGTCCATACATATATTTCTATTGTACTGTTTTTTATCATACAATACTATCAAGTTTTAACTTGGACATTTGTGGTATTAAATCTAAAGGTCTTGCTTTTCCTTTTGAATGTATTCTCTTAACACACACATTTATTGATAATTTCAGTTACAGACTTTGCCTGCTTGAGTGTTCGGCTACTCTAATTGATGTCATTTGACCTTGAAAAGATTTTCAGTAATAGCAAGCTAATGGGATGCTTTTCATTTCCATTTAAATTTGTGATTTTTTAAAATGGGTACTTTTAACCAATGATAATTGTTTCTGTTTTTTTTAAGTTCATCAACGTGCAAACACAGACAAACTTGTTGATATGAGAGTTGCTAAACAGGGGTGTGAAAGGTGCCAGCCCAATGACCAGTGGTGTTGCAGGGGCCAGTCTCTGACTGGCAAATCAGCAGGCAGTGTCCTGATGACACTGTTTTGCTGAGGGGGCTGGTCTCAAAGGACAGAGTCAACTGCGCACGGCTCTATCCTTTGAAATTTGAGCTCTTCAGCTGCAGCCCCCTAGTGTGTCTCTCTGTTCAACAATTTCCCCGTTCACTGCTGCTCAATGCACATTTCCTGGTGAAACAATTCCCCCGGTCCCTGCAGCTCCATAGCTTGTCTTTCCTGGTGAAACAATTTCCCCCATCTCTGCAGCCCCATAGCATGTCTTTCCTAGTTAAACAATTTCCCTGGTCAGTACAGCCCCATAGCGTGCCTTTTCTGGTTAAACAATTATCCTCTCTCTGCAGCCCCTTAGCGTGTCTTTCATGGTTAAACAATTTCCCCTTTCTGACATCGGGATGCCCACTTCTGATGTCGGATGCACCCCACCTCCCCTGTCTATATCTGTAACCAACAACAGGTGTACAGTCCCCCAGCTGGCAATGGCACCCACCCCCACCCACACACACACTATTATGGCACACTGGGAGCCTACCCCAGTGTGCCTAAATGCTTTAAAAAAGTCCTTGTAAAATAAAAAAAAAGTCCAGCTGAAGTCTTTTTTTTTAATTATACCTGTAAAAAAGGAAACCTTCCAGCGTCATCTCCCACCCCAACCCTCCCTCTGTGCACACACCTCCTGTACCCCTCACCCATATTTGCCCTCCAGTGGTTGGGAGCCATGATCATCACTGGTCCGGGCTATGTCTGCACTCTTCAAAGCTGAATTAGGAACTGAGGAATCGGGTGAGCCTGTATAATGGTACTCAATGGGGGACTTCACCCAGGTTGATATCTCAGCCATTTTTATGAATTTTGGACCCAAATTTTCAACATGGGGTTCTTGGGACCATACTTCATGAATAAGTCAGTGTCATTTTGTTTCTCAGTCCCGATAGGTGATTTCGCAGTCACTCCGTGGAATCACCTTTCAGGACTGATTAACGAAACGACTGTGCCACTGTTCATGAGGTGGGGTCCCAAACAGCATGTGTTGCAAATTTGGTGGAAAAACTCCAAAAAATGCCTGCATTACCAGTGTGCATTGCACAGTTTCTACGCACCCTTGTAACTTTGCTAATGTTTTATATTTTCACTCCAGATTTTCAAAATTGTGATTTTATCACACCTCATTATAAACAGTATAACTGTCATTTTTCACACCCTGCCCAAAATGTGTTTTCGCACATGTGGCCTAGAATGGCACAGTCGGTGTGTTAAATCAACTTTTGGATGGATTAACAAAATCACAGTGCTACTCTTCATGAGGGGAGGTCCCAAAAATGCCATGTTTAAAATTTGGTGAAAAAATTCCATACAATGCCTGCGTTATGAGCATGTGTTTTACAGTTTCTATGCACGTTGTCTTTTTGCCAATTTTTAATATTTTTACTCCAGATTTTCAACATTGCCATTTTTTCACACTTCTTTATGAACAGTACAGCTGTAATTGTTTTGCATCCTGTCTGAAATGTTTTTTTACACCAGTGGTGGAGAATGGCGCGGTCGCTCTGTGAAATCATCTTTCAGTATGAGTGAATAAAATGACACTGGCACATTTCATGAGGTGGGGTTTCACAAAGGTCCTGTTGAAATTTGGTCACACAACTCCAAAAAATGGCCAAGTTACACCCGGTTGTTCACAATTTTCTATGCACTTGTGTAACTTTGGTCATTTTCAAAATTTTCATTCCAAATTTTCAATATAGCCTTTTTGTCACACCACCTCATAAACAGTACAGCTGTCATACAACTTTCTGTTGCTCATTATCAATAAAACTCTTCCTGCACTACTATACTCTTACACACTTCCTTATCTCTATGCATGATGAACTTTCAGCACTGACAAATGCTTGTTTTATGTATGATCTGGGTGTTAATAGAATGTGACCCTCTGAACAATTGTCATAAGTCCCTGAGGAAGGACTTGGTTGGTCCGAAAACTTAGACATTGTTTTCTTTTTGTAACATCCATGTTGACCCAATAAAATGTATCAAACCGTTTGCTTCTGAGTGTATAACGAGTGATATGGGGGGGACAAGAGCACCTAGGAAAGGAAACTGGGGTGGGGGGGAAGACGCTGGAGAGGGAGAACAAGAGCAGGGGGAGGGCATACTATAAAACATGGAAGGTCATGTTAAAAAATTCCTGTAGCCAAGGAAATAAGGTTCCAGACCTGGAGGCCTTGCTGGCAAAGGCAGACCTGGACATAGCAGCAATAACAGAGATGTGGTACTTTGCTAATCATGGCTGGGAAGTCAATGTACCAGGCTATACACTGTTCAGGAGGGACAGGGAGGATAAAAAGGGTGGGAGAGTAGGCCTGTACATCAGAGGTGGTACAAAGGCTATAGAAGTTCAGGGAAGACAGTGGAAAGCTGAGACAATGTTGTTACCCTACAGCCAGGGAATGGAATAGCAATATGCACAGGGGTGAGCTACAGAGGGCAGAAGTAGACAGGGAACTAGTGGAGAAAATACATGACATGGCAGCTAAATTGAAATCCTGCTACTGGAGGATTTCAATATGCCAGATGTGGATTGGACCACCAAGGTGACTACTTCAGCCAGAAGCACAGCCATCCTTGAATCCCTGCAGGGGTTTGGACTCAGGCAGCTGTTGCATGAAACAGTCAGAGACAAGTCAGTTCTGGACCTGTTATGGACCAATGGGAACAGATTCAGAAAAATTCAGATGGAATGGCAGCTAGGGTCCAATGACCACCCCATGGTGTGGTTCAGCATGGAGACATGGACTAAGTTAAGCCACACCAGGGCAAGAGTATTAGATTTCAGGAGAGTGTATTTTGCTGAAATGGGTAGATTTATACAAGCAGTCCTGGGGAAGGGAGAGGTAATAGAGGAGGTGCAGGAACAATGGAAGAAACTGAAAGGAGCCATAGTGGAGGTAACAAACCAATGCGTTAGGATAGTGGCCAAAGGGAAAAGAAGAAGGAAACCACTATGGGTCGCTAAAGAGGTGAGGGACAAAGTTAGGGTTAAAAGGCTGAGTTCCAGGAAATATAAGTGGATCCAAAGGGAGGAGGACAGGGAGTTGTACCTTGAATGTCTAAGGAAAGCAGGGAAGGTTGTTAGAAGAGTGACGGCACAGACAGAGGAAGGTTTAGCATGGTCTGTGAACAAGGGGGATAAGGCATTTTATAGGTACATCAGTGAAAGAAGAAAAACAGGGGGGATTGTGAGGCTCAAAGAAGAGAAGGAAGAGTATAAGGAGGGGATCTGGACAAGGCAGAAATACTGAACAAATACTTCTGCTCAGTATTCACTAAGGAAGGGGAGGGTCAAGAACCACAGATGGGTTACAGAGGTAGTGGAGGGGAGTGGACACCAGTCCATTCACAGTGAAGAGAGCTCTGGAAGAAATTACAAAGCTAAAAGTGGATAAGGCCATGGGGCCAGATGACATCCACCCGAGGATATATTAAGGGAGCTTCAAGGGGAACTAACAGTACCTCTGGTGGCCCTATTCACAGCGTCACTCAACATGGGTGTGGATTCAGAGGACTGGAGGAGGGCACATATAGTCCCACTGCACAAAAGCAGCAGTAGGGAGAAGGACGAACTACAGGCCAGTCAGCCTCACCTTAGTGGTGGGAAAGATCATGGAGACACTGCTGAAAGAAAGGATAATGGCAAACTTGGTATCCAGGGGTGCTCAGGATCTGAGGCAACATGGATTTGCAGGAGGAAGGTCATGTCAAATGAATCTGGCAAATGTGTTTGATTGGGTTACAAGGGAAGTAAATTAAGGAGTGGTGGTAGACATCGCCTATCAAGATTTCAGCAAAGCCTTCGACACCATCCCACATGGAAGGCTGCTTAACAAGATGGGTAGTCTGGTCATGGGAGACAAGGTGGTGAGCTGAGTTAGGAACTGGCTAACAGACAAGAGACAGATGGTGGTGGTAAATGGAGTACTATCTGGGGAGAGGATGGTGACCATCACGGTACTGCAGGGATCAGTACTAGGACCAGTCCTGTTCAATGTCTTCATTAGTGACACTGCAGAGGGGCTGGAAGAAAAGGTCTGCCTGTTTGCAGATGGCACCAAGATCTGCAATAGGATGGATATTCCAGAAGGGGTGCAGAAAATGAAGACAGACCTGGAGAAGCTTGAAAGATGGTCAGAGATGTGGCAACTGAGGTTCAATGCAAAAAAGTGCAAAATAATGCACCAGGATAGAGAGAACCCTGAGGAAAGCTACAGGTTGGGGGAGAATAGCTGACTGTCACCAAAGAGGAAAGGAACCTAGGGGTGTTCATCTTTGATGACCTTAAGGTATCAAAGCAGTGTGCAAAGCCAGCAGGGAGGGCCAGTGGCATGCTGGGGTGCATAGTCAGGGGTATCACTAGCAGGAATCTGGAGGTGGTGATGCCATTATATAAAACATTGGTAAGGCCTCACCTTGAATACTGTGTGCAGTTCTGAAGACCACACCTGTGCAAGGACATAAATAAGGTGGAGAGTATCCAGAGAAGGATGACAAAGATGATGCAGGGCTTGCATCACAATACATGTGAGGTGAGACTAAGGGACCTCAATATGCACTCACTGGAGGACAGGAGAGAGTGGAGGGACATGATTGAAACTTTCAAGTATCTCAAGGGCATAAACAAGGTGCTGGTGGGGGACCTTTTCCAATGCAGAAAAAGTACTAGAACAAGGGGGCACAATATGAAATTGGAAGGGGATAGATTAAGAGGTAATGTGAGGATGTTTTTCTACACAGAAAGGGTAGCTGACACTTGGAATACTCTGCCACAGAAGGTAGCAAGCACAGTGGAGGGGTTTAATCATGCATGGGACAGGCACAAGGGAACATTGAGGGGGAAGGGAGTGATGAAAAGCCATTGTTCACATAGGATTCAGTGGCCACATACAATGAATAGGGCCTACGGGCAGACTGGATGGGCCTAGTGGTCCTTATCTGATGACAATTTCTATGTTTCTAAGTGTGCAGGGATGAAAGGCTTGACAAGAGGCTGGATTGTCCAATTTGAATGCCTAAGACAGAATTTTTGCAGAGTTGTATTGGTAATAGAAGATGGATATTATAGTACAAGTCACTGGGACCCTGTTATTATCACTTGCTGCATTCATTACTGTCAGGACTGCTGCAACCTACAGGTCAATAAAACAGTTCAGAACAAATAAGTACTATAAATAATTATGTGCAGAGTGTGACCACTGGATGTCTAACAAACACTGGTCAGAGCTGATACAGCTGTGGAGAGCTTTTAGGAGTGGCAAAAAGAATTGGAAAGAATATGTGGTGCACTCGCTGCACTGGAGTTGGCCATAACTAATACTGTAGTGATTATAGTGTTGCCCCAGAGTCAGTTGTGTGCAACATGGCGGCACTGATATGACTATGTATGTGCAATACGCATGCGCAGTTTAAGTCAGTGCTGACATGTTGCACACGGCAGATGTCACTTCTGCAATTATGGAAAGGAAAAGTAGTGCACCAGGAAGGGGGGGTTATTTATGCGGCCCTCAGAGAGGAAGGGCTACATAAACAGAATCATTGGAATCTATGCCAGAGCACTGTGGCAACATACAGTAGAAGCCACAGACATTGACAGCTATTACCAGATATTTTGCAAAATTTCTGAAGAGTTTCTCTCTGCTGTCCCTACTGTGGAAATGCAGAAAGCAGGAGATATTTCTGGAAATATCACAGAAATTTCAGGAAATACCTGGCATTGTCTGTGGCTGCTACTGTACAAGACAGCAGTCTGGCCTTTTGCTTCCACAGTGCTTTTGTACAAATCTGATGATGGCATAACATCTGTGGAGCCTGGCCCACACATCAGTAAAAGTCTGACTGCTATGTATCACTTCAGAAGGCAGATTATTGCAAATGTCTTATGTCCTTTGTTCATAATAAATCTTACGCTTCCTTGTTTTAAAATTGTTTGGCCTAATTTGTTGTTCATGTCCCCTTTCTTTTTGTTCCATTCTAAAATTTTAAATTTAATTCTTCCATTAGCTTCTCCTTGTTAATGATTTTGTACATCATCAACACATTCCCCCCAATATGCCTGTTGTGCTGATTATATACCCCCACCTACTCCCTCCACAACTCTCCCAATAGGACCCTCGCCCACCATACCCATACTTCCATTTCAGGGTGCACTGCCTTCTCCTATCACTTTCCAAACATTTGGAACTCCCTCCCCATAGATATCCATTCTGCCCCATCTACTCATTTGTTGTCTTATCTTCTTTAACACTATATTTCCCCATCCTGCAATTGCACCTGACCCATGTGTCCTTCATTACCCCTTCCTGCCCTCTCTTCTGTTCTATTTCCACTACTCTACCCCCTTCTCCCCCCTCCCTAGGCATGCCAATAGTCTATTGCACTAGCTGGGTTTACATTGAGTAGTGTTTATACCCTTGGTGTTCCAGTCCTGGGGTTTAAGTCTTGCCTCCCCCCTTCCTCTTCACTCCTCTTTAATTCTTCCCTTTCACAATTTCATACCACCTCCTCCCATACCCTTTTGTTCCCAATCCTCCATCCACCCTTTCCTCAAGTTAGTCATGCCCACCTCTTCTGTGCCAGTACTATGTTCCCTATTTTATCCCTCACCACTCCCTCCTTATCCCCTGTCAATCCCCTTGTGGGGTGTGTATTCTGGAGGGGTGAAGGCTCACCTGATCTCCAACCATCTCCCACTCCCCCATCCCACTATTCTGAGGACCTTGGTTTAATGTCTCATGTGAAAGATGGCACCTCCGGAGTGCAGCACGCCCCTCATGCTGCACTACAGTGTAGTGCTCCCAGATAAATTTGGCATTTCCCTTTAATTCAAAGGCAATTTTCCTGTGTTTTCCTATATTCTACATTATTTCCCATGGAAGCAGAATTGCTCTGCTTTCCTGTATAACCAATGCAAGTGTATGGGAAGAATTTCCCTGTAGACGGTTTCAAATCCCTGCCAAATACAATAATCCCTGTATATCTGGGAGCCCTGACTCATGTGTCAGTAATTGGGCTTTAACCCAAGTGCCTGGTGAGGGGATATAACCCACAGCATTCTTATCTTCCAGCCTCAGAGGTGAGTGAGCAACCTTCTGAGCCACTGACTCTGCTACTTACTACCCCAACTGCTAAAAAAGCAAAATATATGTGTTGAAATGCTTTGTGTGTATGTATATGGTATGTATATGAGTTTAGAAAATGGGCAAATGAAAACTCTTCTCCTGATTGGCTAAAACAGCCTGGCACCTGGGCTGTTATTTCTTGACAATACCCGACAAAAACAAGTACCACAACTCCCCAACATAATACCAGTTTAATTTTCAAACCTACCACCATTTTTTCTCACTGAGCGACACCTCAAGCTACAGGTCCCATCCCTCTTAACCCTCTGAAACAGTCACACCAAAACACAAAACAAATATTTCACAATTAAAAAAATGGCATAACACATTTTCTTCATTCCTGGCCCCACCCGAAAAGCTCATGCTACAAAACAACTCAGATCCCTCCCGACCCACGATCCCCACCCATGTGCATAGACATCCCAGCCCAGCAGCCTGACTCCATCTGAGTACAAATTTCACAAAACTCCTGCTCCTCTGTTTGCTTGTTGTGCTTCTTTGCAGTCCCCAATGGCTTGCTCACTCGCTGTCATTGGCTCGCTCACTTATTCTCTCTCACAAAAACCTAACCCACCAGCCCCACTGTACCTTTACAGTCATCAGTTTATCTTCTCTTTAGCTCTGAAAATTGTTCAGATTTTTTTTTTAAATACCATATTTCTACTATCCCTTTCATGACTTCCAATGAAAGGACTACAGCTCCCATGAATCAGTGGGACAAAAATCCATATCTCTCCAACAGACTTTCCTAAACACCACCACCCAGGGACTACGTTACAAAAGATATATAGTTTTATTGTATACATTATATTTAATCAGTTTCTTATTTATTTAATTGCATGTTATTAACAATCTAACAAATAAGCCATTTTCTAAGTGTAATAATACCCTCCAAGGTGGGTGTTATGGGTTATAACGGACCTTCCAAGGGTTATAAGGCCCTCCGACTGTGGCATCGGGCCTCATTATGCCCCTGAGCAGTCTGTTATATAAGCAATAAGGCATGACAGGGTGTGTGTTAGTGTGTAATAACGCCACTCCTGGGGTGGGCTGAAGCAGTGGCCGGAGTGCTTCCCTCACCCCAGGAGTGGCGCTCATTACACAATAACACACATCCTGGAGTGCCTTATTGCTATTATACAATGGCTTGTGTGGTAACAAAAAAAGAAGAAAGAAAAAAGTGTAATTTTTATTTATTTTTATTTGATTTTTATGTGGGTAGGTATACATTTCAAAAAAAAATCCCAATTTTTTTGCAACACTAGGTGGCGCTGTTGCTTGAGTGATGCTGCTTTACCAGTGATGTAGAGCTTTTCACTGAGGTGTTCTTGAGGGAGTGTGAAAACTCGTTTGGCTTTATGGCTTTTTTTTGGTTACTTTTTTTAGTTTTACATTGGGGATGTTGTGAACGTGGTCGCTGTCTGTGGAGAGAAGGAAACTGTCATCTGCAAGTGGAGCACGGTAGGGAAAGTTAGTCAGCGCTGTGTTAGTCGAGTATGGTAAGCACTCACAGTGCTTCTTACACTTTCCGTTATTTTGTGGTCGCTATGAAGAGCAAAGGGAAGCGTGGGAATGTGTGAAGCTGTGACAGCTTCACTGGTTAAACAATATTGTGGCAGCTAGAGAAGTGAGAGGCTAATGAGGGTTACAACGCAAGGAACAGTTATTTTTTGCCATCATTTTGTCCCGAGAGCAGCTTTAGTGACACACGTGATCGTAGGTTGTGCTTAGCGCGGTTCACTCAAGCCACTTGGTTCGGGAACAAAATGCTGCCAAAAAATCTGTTTCTTTTATAGACTGAACTCTGGGGCTGAACTGTGGTACTTGGTGTGAGTGCCAGACACAGAAAAGAAATTGGGGGCTGAAGCTGTCATGGCTTTACTGACCATTCAGAGCACCGGTAACTTTAGGAGTGGTAGCATGATTCCTGTTATAGGGTCATATGTGTGTGCCTGGACTTAATACAGTGATGTTATAGCTTAATATCATCACTGTCTGAGGCACACACTGACCAATCAGACAACAGGATTTTTTATTGCCATTGTATAAATACCAATAATGCCCACCCTGTCAGGTATTATTACTTACATAAAAGTAAGTGTATGTGTATATGCTTAAAAACACATATGTGTATATGTATAATGCATATATGAATATAGACCGCATTCTGGTTGTCATGTGCAGCCTACCTATCCCATAAAAATGTTTGTTATACCATTAAATTTATTTGGTGGTATCTATGGACTTAGCTCTATGTATGTTTTTTTATTTGGATCTTGTATTCAGAATTGTATTCCCTTTTCCCCTTTCCCCCAGGAAGCATCTGGAAACAAGCTATTGTAGCTCAGTATGCCTTTTCTGGTAAAACTTTTCAAAATAAAATAAATAAATAATGTAGTCTGAGGAGTTTCAAACATTCCTTATACATCTTATGTTCCAAACCCTTTCTTGTTGCCTTCCTCTGAATAAATACAGTTGGGGAGGATCATCTTCAGGACAAGTTCATGCCTAGCTGGGAGAGGGAGGCAGTTCCGGTTCCTAAATAGTGCACCTAACTTGAGGCACAGCTTTTTAAGGATGGTGTCTACGTGACCAGAGAAGGTGAGGTGTTAGTCATGCCAAACACCCAGATATCTGAATGAGGAATTGTCCTCGATGACCATCCCATTGAGGATATGGAAAGTGGGCAGGGAAGGGAGCCTTGAAAGTCTCTGCCTAGTGCTAAAGATCATGGAGACGGTCTTCATGGCATTTAAGAAAAGCTGATGTGAGCAAAACCAGTGCTGAATGTTTTGAAATTGTTCTGAAGTCTGGTTGCAACATTGGTGGGGGAGTGGCTGGAGGCTTAAAGGACCATGTCATCAGCATACATATGAATAGAGGCAGATGTGCAGATAGACAGCAAGTCATTGAGAAAGATGAAGAAGAGTATGGGGCCCAACACTGAGCTCTGTGGGACCACTGTGTCAATAGGGAGGGGTGAGGATATGGAATCTGCTATTCTAACTGACTGGATCCGATATATCAGGTAGACACAGAACCAATTTGTGGTGACAGCTGACAAGTCTGCAGTGGAGAGAGAGTGTAACAGGATAGCATGGGAGACAGTATCGGGAAGCCTTGGCTAGGTCAACAAAGATGGCAGATGTGATTTGACCACTGTCCATCCCAGTGAGGATGGAGTCAGTGAGCCTAATCAGGGAAGTGGTGGTGGAGTGGTTTTTACAAAAGCCAGATTGGAAGGGGGTGAAAATGTTAGAGTGAGAGAGATAGGCAGAGAGTTGGTTAAGAACTACAGTAGGTGTTCTTGCAGTTTAGCGAGGGTGGGAAGTAGGGATATGGGATGATAGTTCCCAGGGAAGGATGGGTCACCACCCTTAGGGAGGGGAAGAACAATTGTATGTTTCCAGACAGAGGGGATAGCTTCCAATGTGAATGAGAGGTTGAGTAGCTATGTTAGTAGGGCAGAGATAGCCATAGCAGAATGGTAAAGCAGCTTGGGATCCAGCCCATCCGGTGAAATGCCTTTAGAAGGGTTTAGGGTAAGCAGGGCATCCAGGACATCAGAGGGTGTTATGTTAGTGAATGAGAAAGGAAAGGACTGGGGATAGGTGTGTGGTGAGTTAAGGAGAGGATCAGACTGAGGAGATAGTAAAGAGGATAGAAGGGCAGAGGCACAAGAGGTGAAAAAATAATTAAATTCAGAGGTGACACTCAAGTGGTCAGAGGTAATAGTGTTGTTTATAGTGAGAAGAAGGAAGGAGTAAAAAAAGGGGGAGGGGGAGAGCAAATGACTTTCCAAAATTTTGAGGGTCTGTTTATGTTCAATTGAAAGGTTGAGGTAAAGTAGTCAGCTTTAGCCAAACAAGTGGTTTTGGTGCATTTGTTGTGAAGCTGATGATAGTTGTAGTCTTTCTGGAGCCTGGAGATTTTGTGTTGTTTTCAAGCTTGGTCTCTTGCTCTTTGGCATGCTATGAGTTCTGGTGTGACCCAAGGAACATGGTTTCCCCAGACTCTAACTTTGCATAAAGGGGCATGCCGGTTCCAAACTTTGAGAAATTTGCCTTTGAAATATTCTGCAGCTACATCGATCGTGTTCGCTGAGGTTATAGGGGACCAGTTTGTGCATGATAGGTCAAATAGGAGTGGCCCAAGGTGCTTGGGTTTGATGGGTGAGTCACTAAGGTTTTGTGGGGGACTTTGGTACAGTGGATTCTGCGTACTAAGAAAGTCATTCGATGGTCACTCAGAGCATCTGATAACACTCCAGATTTGATGACTCTGTGTGGGTGTGAAGTGAGAGCCCATCAATTAAGGAATGGAGCCCACACAATTAAGGAATAGTTGCTTATTTTGGGGTTTATTCTAGTAGGTTCAAGGATGAGTTGGGTTAAATCATGGGCAGCAATGTTTTTTTACTCTGAGAAGGGAAGGGGATAACCAGTTTAGGTTAAAATCGCCCATGATATAGACTTCACCTGAGGAGGTGTGGGTAACTGTGGTAGAGAAGAGGTCAGTAACCAGAGAGGGGTTGAGACCTGGATGGCAGTAGGCCCCTGCAATAAAAATAAGGATTGAGAACAGGAGAGATAATTGTAATATGAGTACTTCGTATGCTTTGGGGACAGAGGTGTAATAAATGGTAGCAAACTGGATACCCGAGGAGACATATTGCCACACCTCCGCCACTCCTGGACCGGTCTTGTTGTGAAATAGGAAAGTCCTGAAATGGTGAGTGGGGAGGGTCACCTGTTTTATTATTTAGCCATGTTTCAGTCAGAATAATTATGTCAAGGCCTAGTGAAGCAACAAGGGGCTGGAGTAAGTCAATTTTAGGGAGAAGGACACATATGTTTAGGTGCAGAGATTTCAAACCTCGGGGCAAGGCAAAGGGGTGGGGTAGCAGGGCTACAGGGGTAGCAGATGGAGGCATATATAGGAAGGGGGCTGTCAGTAGGAGGGAGAAAACTAATGGTGTGTGCAACCTTGCAGTAGAGAGGGATGAACATGAGGGAGGCTCAGGGGTGAAGAGGGAAGTGATTCCAAGGAAGAGAAGGAGAAGAGGGGGAAACAGCATTGTTAGTGAACAAGTGGAGAAGTGTGGGAGGACAGGGGGAAGTGCTGGTGAGGGGGAGGGGTGGGAGTTGTTATGAGGAGGGGAAGAGTTAGGGAAATGAAGAAGGTTAGAAGAAAACTGAGAGAGTACATGGTGAGGGAGCCAACATTTATAACACAGGGATCACCCCTTATCACCAGAAGTGACCATTCACTCAAAAAACTATTTAGCTTCATATCACAAGGCAAAGAAGGGGAATTGAAAAAGAAATCTCGCTGAACTGATTGTTTTATTAGGTTTTTGACTGTAGACCCTTCTCTGCTTTGTGCTTCATTAACTTCAACTTTGGAGTATCAGTAATGAGAGGGATATGCACTGACTAGTAGCATACTGTAGCATAGCATAGCACAGCACAGCACAGCAGAAATATGATTTTTAAACACAAAGTCCTCAGCCTAGTAAAGCTGTGAAGGGATTATCTGAAAATAAAGGAGGTACAAATCAAGAAAAATCCAATATAATTAGATATGTATGAGCTGTCAGGTCACTCAAATCAGGCATGAGGAGACAGACAAGAGAGAGTGAAAGAGAGAGAGCGAGACAAACAAGCTGAAAAAATAGTGTTGCAATGGGTCTACTCAGAGAGAAGAGAGTACGTCATTCAACATGTGTAGTGATTTGTAGTTGTGGAAGGATACATTGAAAACTCCAAAAAGTTGTATTTCATTATCCCATTTTTAAAACTAAAGCAAGAGGCTGTAGGCTCCTCCCACAGCCATAAAAAGTGACTGAGTGGTCTGCCTGTATGCATAAAGAATGCAAATAATGAGGGGAATGCAGTAGTTCCTTTTGGGTTGCAGTTTTTACTGAGGGAGGGCAGCTGTCACTTCCCATGTCTGTTTCTGCAGGAGTTCGCATTTATGAGAAATTCAGTTTTTTAAAGCAGGAGAATAGCATTTCATTAGCAAGTTTAAAGACTTACAGCAGATGACTGCTGCAAGTAAATCATACACAGTGCATAATTACACAAGTTTTATTTCCTAATTCACACCATAGTCTGTTAACATGAATTGCTTTGTTCGATTATTAGGATCTCCTTCTGTTTAAATTCATTCTCATCTACTGTACATGATTCAACTAAAAGAGGGTTTGTTAGTCAAGCAGTGGCTTTCATTAATTGCCAGCTGGCCATTATTATGTATTGAAATATAACTGAATATGACCCCCATTGACTTCAGTGGGATGCACCCCATGCTCTCCCTGGCCACACCTCATTATGTGCCTGAGCACAGGTGTGTGGCACATCATTTGGGAAGTGAAAGGGATCGGCTGGCCACCTCATCAAGCCCATACTATGATCTCTTCTACACATACACATTTACAGGCTGCAATTACAATTTTGAAAATTACTGGAAAAGACTATTGCCAACATAACCTAACCAAAAATGTAAGTAGAAGTTGATTTACCCAAGTCTGGTAAATCACTTTAAAAAAGTGGCAATATATGGTGTGCCTAATATATACAAATGGAAGTGATTTAAATGGAAAAGCATTGATCACCTGCTGACAACTGCTGCATTGTTTTCAAATCTTTCTATTGATAGAATTAATAAGTTATCAGAAGACTTGATCTACTTACTTAATGCACACTGATATGTACTGTACAATGTTCAACAGATATGCTCACCCCAAGTGGCTGTATTAGCAGCCATAGTGGCTCTGACCAGAGTTTGTTTTGAGAGGATACCAGATCTGCTTCTCTCAAATCTGTAGTAGTTTTATGGCATGGCTATGAGACAGACTCATTTGGGGAGCATGTTTATCACCCTAGAATCTATAGTCAAAAAGGTAGATGCATGCAGAAGTGCATAGATGGCATAGAAAGGGTTCAAAGGAGGGCAACAAGGATGGTGCAAGGTATGCAGAAGAAGCTCCATGATAAGAGGTGGAGAGAGCTGGATCTGTACCTGTTACAGACTAGATGGGAGAGGGGGGAAATGATAGAAACTTTTAAATACATAAAAGGGATGAATAAGGTGATAGGAGGAAGCTTATTCAAATGGAAAGTGGGGACAAAAAACAGAGGGCATAGTCTAAGATTGGAAGGAGGCAGGTATAAGATCAGTGTTAGGGGGTGTTACTTCACAGAAAGGGTGGTGGAGCCCTGGAACAAACTACCTGAGGATGTGGTGGAGGCTGAAATGGTGGAGGGGTTCAAGAGGGCATGGGACAGGCATAACGGACTGAGCAGAAGGATAAGGGGGATATCAACTGGCAAAAGGGACAAATAAGTGGGGGGGTGAGGGGCAGACTAGATGGGCCACAGTGGTCTTTTTATGTTGCCAGATTTCTATGATTCTATGATTAGATCATATTATAGTGTATAGTGGAATCAATCAATCAATCAATCAATCAATCAATCAAAATCTTTATTTATCCAGGCGATCACCATTGAGCATAGCTCATTTGCAAGATGGACCTGGTTAGCACAGGAACAGAGGGTATATAATTTATAAAAAAGTTACAACACAACATCCAAATAATACTATAAAAGAATAAATAACAGTGGCACAATGGTTAAACAGTGACACAAATGGAGAACAGTTGGAGAACAGTGACACAATACCTTCATAATGTAGAAATACTGTATGTCTACACAGTGGCTGGGTGAACTATTCAAGAACAACAGGTAATGCTATAATTAATAATAATAATAATAATAAACTTTATTTCTAATGCACCTTTCAAATGTCAAGGTGCAGTACACAGTTAAAACAATTTAAAACCAATGCTGCAATCACTGTAAAAACATACAATGCAGTTAGAGTCTGTCATCCTCAACACCATAAGCCCTGTTCCATAAATACATCTTCAATGCTTGTTGAAAGCCCCCCACAGTCATGCACGCCCTAATCCAATGGGGTAGAGAATTCCAGAGGGTTGGTGTCATGAACATAAATGACCGGGCCACCAGAAGATTTTAAAAACACCCTTGGAATCTCCAGCAACCCTCGTTAGCCGAGCGGAGCAATCGCTCAGGGAGGTAAGGAACCAGAAGCTCTTTCAGGTAGTCAGGGCACAGTCTGTCTAGGGCTTTATATGTCAGTAATCCAACTTTGAAGGTGATCCACCACTGAACTGGCAGCCAGTGCAGCTCCCGCAGCACTGGTGTGATGTGGGAAGATCGAGGAGTCCCCATCAACAACCGGGCTGCGGAATTCTGCACCAGCTGCAGGCAGTGGATATCAACCCCTGGAAGCACAAAGTAAAGGAAGTTGCAGTAATCTAAATGCGAGGTCACAAAAGCATGGATCAATGTAGGGAGGTCCCCAGGACAGAACAAGGTGCTTAATCCTAGTGATGTTCCTCAGATGATAAAAGGATAACTTAACGACAGCCGACACCTGCAAACAAAGTGCCAACCCATCATCAAGAATCACCCCTAGGTCTCATACCTGTTCAGAGATAGGAAGCTCGGAGTCCCCAAGGAATAAAACTATGGACTGACCTGCTCCCAACCCCCCTATCCAGCAACCTAGATCCACAACCATCACCTCCGTCTTCCCGGGGTTCAACTTCAACCAGCTGGACTTCATCCTGCCCTGGATTTTGGCAAGGCAGTCGTTGAATACCGAGAGTGCTCCATCCTGGTCAGGTGCAAAAGACAGGTAGAGCAGAGTATCATCAGCATAGCAATGAAACTTCAACCCACACTGTCTTACAATGTCTCTGAGGGGAAGCATATACACCGCAAACAACATGGGAGACAGCACTGAGCCCTGAGGCACCCCACAAGAAAAAGAGAGATAGGGTCAGAGGAAAAAAACCCGACACCACCCTCTGAGTTCTACCAGTGAGAAATGAAGTAAACCATCTGTGGACCAAACCAGAAAACCCACAGATGAATCTCAGGTGCTCAAGCAGAACCCCATGGTCAATGGTGTCAAAAGCTGATGACAGATCAAGAAGTACCAAAATGGATGTTTTTTCTGGTCTCTCACCATCAGGAGATCATTGAGCACCCGAACCAGCGCAGTCTCGGTACTGTGCCTCTTTTGGAAACCGGATTGGAGAGGTTCATAGATGCTATGGATGGTCAAATGGTTCTCGAGCTGTGCAGCCACTACTTTCTCAATCACCTTCCCCACAAAGGGAAGGTTAGAGATTGGAATGTAGTTAGTGACAGAGCCTGGGTCCAGTGAAGCCTTCTTTAACAAAGGTGTCACCACTGCCTCCTTCAAGGGGCAGGGGTACTCACCAGAGTCAAGGGAGCACCAGACTATCTGCACCAGAACTGGGCCAATAGCAACACCACAGCCCATCATCAGGGATGTAGGACCCAGATCTAAACTACAGCATGTAGTGCACATACCCTGGACAATCCGCATAACATCCACAATTTCCTGCTGGTCAAAGGAACTCCAGGAAAAAGGATGGACAGTGACCAAGCATTGATCTTCAACAATTCCCATACAGTACGCTGCAGGGTTCTCCGACCTGATGTCGGCCACCTTATCAGCAAAGAATCGAGCAAGCTCATCACTCTGCAATTGTGAAAAAGCTCTATGAACATGCAGACAGGCTGGGTTGCACAGCCTGTCCACAGTTTGAAAGAGCTGAGCTGGTTGGTTCTGAGCAGCAGCAATTTCCCCGGACAGGAATTCTGCCTTCTTACGGGAAATTTCTGAATGATAGAGTCAATAATGCTCTAGCAGTCTAAGATGGTCGGCATTTAAGCCGGATTTCCGCCAGCACCACTCTAACATTTGTCCTAGTCACAACATCTCCCTCAGGTCCCCATCAAACCAAGGAGACTGAGAGTGAAGGGAGAGAGGATGCACACAGACTGGAGCAATGGAATTTAGAGCTGAGGTAATGGCCTTATTATATGCCAGAACCAAAACCTCTGGATCCATGCTAGCCACTGGAAGTTCTGATAGATCAATTGTCTTGTGGGACAGGACAGTTAGTGTGTTCCCAGTCAGTGACTCAGAGTAGAAGGGGGGATAGCAGGCGGGGGGGAAGGTAAATATAGGCGGAGTGGTTGAAGGTACCAAAGGGAGAGATAAGAGCCACAGAAGGGAAACAGGATAGGGGGAAGGAGAGCACAATAAAATTACAGAATGGTAAAATACAAGTAGAAGTGTGAGATACAAGTTGAAGTGTGGAAGATAGACCACTAAGTTAGGCATAGCAAAGAAGACAAATGCCAACAAGATGAGCAACAGATGTAGGGGAGGTCTAGGATAGATGGAAACAGTAACAACGTTCCTTGACCGAATAGGTATATAGTGACTTGAAGGAGGCTAAAATGACCAAAGTACTCAGCTTTAGTGTTTTTTGTATTTTATTCCATAGAGATGGCAGTGCATAGCTTATAGCCGTTCTTCTGAGGTGTGTTTTAAGCTTAGGTACCTTTAAGGAAATAAATGAGTATCTTCTCAGAGCATAATTTCCTAACTCACAAAGCGGAAGACAATCAGAAATGTATCAGGGAAGTTTTTTGATAATAGCCCTGTACGTCCAGAATACAGCATTTCTTTTTCTCCTATACTGAAGGGAGGGCCATCCTACTGCAGTGTAAAGGGCACAATGGTGAGTGGAAAAAGGTAGACCGGTAATAAATCTCAGGGCCCTGTGATACAACGTATCCAATTTAGCAAGATAAGAGTCAGGGCAGTGACTATAAAGGAAGTCAGCATAGTCAACCAAGGAGAGAAATGTTGTTTGTATCAACAGTCGCTTGGCATCCCCAGTAAGGAAGCTGTTAATCCTGAAAAAAAGTCCAAGTCTTTGCCTCAGTTTTTTTTAGCAGATGCTCGATATGGTCTGTAAAGGAGAGGCTGTGGTCAAGCCACACTCCCAAATACTTGAATTTATTGACCAATTCTAGATTGTCTCCCAGAATTTTGGTGATCTGTGGACTAGAGCCAGCACTGGCCGGGTTTGCTACATGGAGAAGTGGAGAAAACAGCATAGCCTTAGTCTTTTGTTTTTGAAGTAGATTGAATTCGGTTTGTAGGTCTCCACAGGCAGCTTCTGGAGACGGGTGACTTAGATAGAGTACCATGTCATCAGCAAACATATGGATATTGGCCTTAGTTATGTTGATGTCGATGTTGTTTATGTAAATAGCGAACAGTAGGGTCCCAAGGATCGATCCCTGGAGCACCCCTTTTTGCAGGAGTTTAAGAGGAGAAAGTTCACCTTCTGCCTTAACTTGCTGCTACCAGCCAAAGATGTAGTCAGAAAACCAATGTAAGGATAGTGGGTCCAGACCTACCACTCTCATGGAGGAGAGGAGCAGGCCATGGTTGATGGTGTTGAAGGCCTTGCTTAGGTCTAACAATACTGCATAGATGAAGTTCCTGTTCTCCAGGTCTCACTGTCAGTCATTGTTAACTTTGGCTAGGGCTGTAATGGTACTATGCCCAGCTCTGAAGCCAGATTGCACTGGGTTTAGCAGGTTCGTAGATTCTGCATAAGTTCTCAACTGTTTGCTTACAATTTTTTGCAACACTTTGGACAGAATAGGGAGTAGAGAAATTTGCCTGTAATTGTTAAGATCACAGGGGTCCCCTGATATAAACAGGGGGATAACATGGGCTGTTTTCCATAGGGGTGGGAGAATTCCTTGAGACAGTGAGGGATTGAAAAGATGGATGATTGGCATAGCTAAAACATGGTAGGCGACCTTTTGAAAATAAGGGTCCAGGGAGTCAGCACCTGTGCTTTTTTTGATATCCAATTGTAATAGGAGTTCTTCAATGTCTTTCAGCAAAGCAAGCTGGAGGGTAAAGATTGAGTTGGTAGTAATAGGTTCAGTATTTTGTACACCAATCTGGAAACATAAGGAGCATGAAGGGGAGTTATCAAATGCTAGTCCCGCAGTGGCGAAGTGGTTGCTAAATGCATCCAGGATCTCGATTTTGTCACACATGGTGGCACTGCCAGAGGTGATCTTTGCAGGCAGAGAGTTTCCTGGTGTATGGCCTGACGTGTCCTTAATAGATTTCCAAAATTTAGATGAACTCCTGGCAGCACAGTCCAGTTCCGAGCGGAAAAAGGAGGCCTTAGCTTCTCTCATCATCTTAGTGCATATATTCCGAGCTCTCATAAAGTGACACCAGTCCATAGGGGCCTTAGTTTTTTGTGCTTTTTTCCAGACCTTGTCCCTTTCCAACAATGCTGTTTTCTGTTCGGAGGAGAATCAATGGCAGGCTCTGCTCCTAACCCTGACTTTTACAATAGGGGCATATTTGTTTAAGGCCCCAGACAGAATTTCAGAAAAGATATCATATGGCAAGTTAACTGAATTAGCTAGATAAAAGTCCTGCCAGCGCAACAAATATTTTAGCTCATCAAGACAGGCAGACTGATCAAAGTTATGTCTGGATCTCTTAGAGGAGAACCTTGATGAGGATAGAGGATTCTGTATTGATCTTATGCTGGCAATAATGCAGTGGTCACTAACATCAGAGAAGAAGGTTCCGTCATGGGAGAACAAATGCAGTTTGCTTACTAGGATGACATCAAGCAATGTGCTATTAGCAGGGTTCTGCTTATTAGGGTGTGTAGGCTCATCAATAAGTTAGGTCAGCCCATGGGCATCACAAAACTCCTTAAGTGGTGTGGCAGCCTTGGACATCCAATTAAAATTAAGGTCCCCAAGAATAATTGTTTCATCGCATACATTTACATGCATAAAACACATTCCTTTTAGCTTTGCTAAGTCTGATGGAGAAGTAAGGACTTCAGATGGGCCAGAGTTAAGTTCAATGTCTCCACAGCACAACAGAAGGAAGAGTAGGCACTTCCTTAGTGCAGAAATAGACATTTTGTGCTCCCTTACCCATGTTCGTCTACGAGGGGGGGGTCAGGCTGAGTATATAAAGCCCCCGTGTTTAGATCTAATCTGTCCTAAGAGAGCAACCACTAAGACCCTGGCTGTAAGATGTAGGGAGAAGTAGGTGCTCGGTAAAGTAAAGGATGTGTCCTACAAGGGCAATTCGGCCCAAGTCCCACAACTAATTATAGGTCGAGTAAGTGGCTGCAGGTGAGGGAATCCAAGAGCACAGAGACGGTTATGCGATCAGTTGCAGTGCACATGACAGCCCACTGGAAGGCTATGTTCTCCCCACCAAAAAGATTGAGAGAGGTTGTATACTGTACATGGCACAAGGGAGAGGAGGAACAAATAGTGGAGACAGTGGAGCCCCCACATGGTGATGCCTTGCAGGGAGCAGAGATAGTTGATCTCATGGGTCCTTGTAGCCTATTAGTGGAATTAGTAGCCTTAGCCACTGCCACAGAATTCATAATGTGTAGGTGTAGAATACCCTTAACTGTTGCCTGTTCACAGCACCACAGGTCTTTTTCCCCAGCAAGCAAAATCAGAGCCAGGACTCCTTCCTATGCTAATAGATCTGGAATAGTTTAGTATGTTAGGCCAATCCTAGGACTTAGTGGTGTGGAGGGAAGCTACAGTACATGGTTGTGATGAGTGATAGATGGAAAGGGCATGGGTATAAGTTGCGGCAGAGTAATAGCGTATTTAAAAAGACACGGGGTGGGGATGGAGAGGTGGGCAAAAAAAGCAGCTTTTTCCATACCTTAGCGAGGAGACTGTCTGGGCTTGTGGTCTCTTGTGGCAGCTATGGAAGCGATGTCCACCTGGGGACCTGAGTCTCGATGAGCTGGAAGCCCTGGGGGTTCTCAGCTGGGGAGAGACAAGACAGGAGAGAATTAAATACTGGCCAGAGACAAAGGCCACACAAACCATCAGGACAGCAAATTAACAAGACAAAAAGCCTAATTTACACTTGGTGCCCAGGAGTCTGGGGTCCAGGCAACAAAATCAGGAGGGAGCTGTAACACTTTTAACATTGCTCTGCTTTCACAAATTAAGGCTAAACAGCAGTTTCTAGGTGTAGAACATCAAAGCAGCAGTAAAAATTGCAATTACAGTCCTATTTCAGATGGTTTTCACAGCAGCAAAGTAGAAGTGAACAGTGGACCAATCGGAACGGGGCTGAATAAGGCTCTCACACTCATATTGGCTGGTGGCTTTTGCTGTACCTTAGAGAGGAGATTATCTGGGCTTGAGGTCTCGGGCTGTGGCTATGGAAGCACCGTCCACCCAGAAGCAAAGTCTCCCTTGGCAGATGATCTGGGAATGCCATTATGCATGGAATTCCATGCCTGGAATATGCTTGTTCTGCTGCACTAATGGCATCATTATGTTGTTCTGCTACAGTAGTAAGGTCACTACTGCAGCAGAAGAACATGGAATGCTGCCACATAGTTGCTTTCCTCAATCTAATTCTGTTGTAGAACATCATTCTATAACATCTAGAGACTTCACAAGTCAGTTTCATTGTGAAAGAGAAAAAAAACACAATTCACACGTTTCACATAATACTATACACCATCAAAAATACAGGATTAGCAACTTTATGCATAACCAGTGAGTTCTGTCACCTCGGGGTTCCGATTCCCATGGATCTCTCGAGCTTTGCTCTTGAGGTCAGAGGGAATCAGAACCCCTTTATGGCAGAACACACTGGTTGTGCATAGTTGCCCATCTAGTATTCTCTATATCTTTCTAAATAAATTGGCTCAGTTCCAGAAAGCACGGAACAGAGCTGTCACACTCTATCTCATCAAGTCATGATTACTGATTTCTGTTCAGACAACATACTGCTCATGAATGTGATTTAGAAAAACTTAAGGACAGGTCAGTCATGTCTCCCATACTGACACACGTAGAAACCTTTATCCCAGGACCACCCAAGCACTGTTTCAGAATAATTCAGTGTTCCCCCAGCATGAAGTCCACAGTATCCGGATTAACTACTCTGATAAAAAATTGTGAAATCTGAGGATATCTGGAAATGTCTATGGAGTATCAGAGCATATATAATATAAGTTAATAGGAATGCTAGGATTGCCTTTTATGGATAAGAGTGTAGCCTCGTGCATTCTTAGGTCAAGAGAATTGCGAACCAAAGGTGAGTAGTTCTTGGGGCCAAAAGGATGCAAGAGCTGACACTCCTATCCATAACAGGCCATCCTAGAATCCATATAATCTTACTGAAGATCACTGGTGGTTTTATTTTTGCTTATGGTTTCTTACATTATTCTACCACGATGACTATACCATGTGTGCCTATAGGCGGTATGAGCACAGAGCCACAGGTTACCATAGTAACATTTTTCAAATAATGTGTTCATGGCAAGTACAAATGACACTCTCACTAAGTTGTGAATGTACATTGGCCTCAATTTCATATGATGTGTAAAATGTTACTCAAGTGAAAGACGGAGCTTGGTGTTGCCATGACATGTATGAGGGAGTGTGCTTTTGTAAAGTAGATGGAAGCATGTTTACACTGCTGTTGCCATGGCACCTCTCTGATGCTTTGTGAAAAGGCCTGTAACTATGCATTGCTGCAGTCGATGAAGAGCATTTGTGTGACAGCAGAAGAATCACTCTTATGATTATAAGAGTGTTTCTCACAACTGTTTAAGAAAAAAACTGGTTAGCTAAGATCTTTTTAGTGATTTATAATAAAAATGGGTACGCATGCAATACAGTACAGTGCCACACCATTATGTGTTTCAACAGATTCTTAAATTTTATTTTTTTTAGTAATGTGTATCCTTGTAGATAGTTTGCTGTATAGTACACCTTATTTAAATGTTTCCTGTAAAGCTATTTGCCAGCATTTTACCTTTGAAGAAGACCAATCCCTGAGTAGATCTCTTGGTCATGTTAAATAAGCACTAAAGACATGTATTCCGAGATTATTAAAATTCAGCCTTTTAAAATAACACATTGCGACTGATATATGGTCAGACATCTTGTGACAGCTGTCACTCTCTTTAGTTTTTTGGACAGCATATGTGTAAAACAAGATTCCTCCATAATACTACCACATAGATCATTCTGATTGTATCTGAAGATAAAAATTGTAGTCACAAGCTATCACATTGTGGTGTCTCTGAAGTAATTGCTTTTACATTAGTCCCAGCTGGATGAGAAAAAAAATGAATTGTGCTCTTACCACAGAAAGGTGTCTTTCTCACATTAATGAGTGCAGTTTCTGTAGGTATTGCACTTAATAGGTTTCCAGTCTCATTTTATACCTACTGCAAAGCTTATTTCAGCAGCATCAGTGCTTTTATGAGATTTCCCAATTTCCCAATTATGTGTGATAAGAGCATGTTTTATTTAGATGGCTATTTCTTGGATCCCTGGCATACATTTTCAGGCCCACACAAAGAATACAGCTAACCTGAATGGAACTGAACTGACATATATGTGGGACCTACCAAATTCAAATTATTTCCAGTAAAGACCAACTGGCACTGATAGCACTTTTGAAAGGCTTCCTTAATAGCTCTAGAGATCAACTAAAATTCATACCAAGAGCAAGAGAGTACTCAGATATAAAAGGCTATTTCTTTCTGGAACCATCTGCTCTATGCCATGGTTGTCGAGGTAAAGGTGTTGAAATTCTGTCAGTAAATAATACTAAGAAGAAACAAAAAAATCAACATTTCTGAACTGTGCTACATTAGCAGTCTTCCAACTTCCTCTAAACGGTCTCTTTTCTTTTGGCAGCTGCATGCTAAAAACCTATTAAAGAGGAAAGTAGTGGTTTGTACTCAACTACTGAAACAACATTTGAACATCATAATAATGCAGTCAAACAATCCATGCTGGAGTAGTTAGACAAATATATATAATCTGTTTAAAAGTCAACATACAGTGGTGTCATTTCAGTGTGTATTGCGTCACATTATGATCTCCTGTTAATGTTTACATTATATAAAACATTTTGAAACTGATACATGGCATAATAAAAGTCTTACATGAATGGACAGCTTAAAGCAATGCTTCTAACCTTTATTTCTAGTCCACCCTCCTCTGAGTTGAAATAGATCTTTATCCCTACGTAGATTAAATAATTCCTGACAAAACAATGGGACAGGAGTAGCCCATCATCTAAATCATCATCTAAGGGTGTTATCATTTGGTTTCTTTTTATTAAAGAAAACCATATATTTATATAACAAAAAAAAATAATACTGGCATTGTTTACATACTATGTGTGCAATGGATGAAATTGAATGTGGCATGGTGTTTTTTTTATTCGTTTGTTTATGTAGGTAGAGCAGAAAGGAAGGTAAGTAGTTTTGTTTATAATTTATTGTGTATGCCCCTTTATCTTCAGTGCAGCTCCCTTCCAGTAGCTACCCCAGCCTTGTAACCAACCTTTTCTAGCACTTATTCCATTCAACACCCCTGACTTACCCACGAGGCAAAGCCTACCTGGATGACCAGTACTGGTAGGGTGCTGGTCCTTCTCCATGAGAGCCTCCAAGGTGGGTGGTAGTCAGCACAGTCAGGAGTCTTCCTAGTTTTGGTTTCCTGACCACTGAAGCTGACAGTGCTCATAAGGATACATGTACACATGCAAGGCAATATGTGGGATGCAGATCCCAGCCAAGTTACCTCTACTTCCTCAGTATTCCTCTGCAGCATCACCACCCATGGTCACCCAGGTGTCAGTGCTGTGGCAGAGGCAGCAACCTTCTCACCCTGAGGAGGTATGAGCATATTCTGGGATCTCTGACTTCAGCAGGGTTCAGGTACAAAGAAGTGGTCAGACATTTCTTCCATACCCCCTCTATAATGCAGTCTAATCACATTCAGCCTCACAGTCTCAAAGGTAGGTAAAAAAAAACCTGAGTATTTTTTGTGTTCGGGGGCGGGGGCAATCTCTGGACTTTTCCCCAAAGATGGTAGGCCTGGGTGATGAAGGTACTCCAGACAGGGAGACATTGGGATGCTGATACTTTGTAACAGGGTGCGCAGTTCCTGCTGTGACATGAGATCAAGGGTGGTAAGGGGTACCAAGCACAAAACTGAGGGCAAGGCAGCCCCAGTAGGGCCCTTGTGCTCCAAAATCTAGTGGCTCTTTAGTGAGGCAGGGTTGAAGACCTTGCTATGGGCAATGGTAGGGCCCACATAAGTAGGCTGTGCAAGGGAAGCCCGAATACCACCAACAGTTTCTTTTAGCAGAGGAGGTACTTCAAATACAGTAGCCAAACCATCCAATACCTATTTAAACAAAAGAGGCACTTGAACAAAACTGAAAGGCTACAGGATTTCCAGAGAGAACTGAGCCTGCACAACATGCCCTCCTTCCTCCCCAGTGGCAGACTGTTGTGGAATAGTGTCAGTGTCAGGGTTAGGCTGAGAGGGGAAGAGAACTGTCTTCCAGGTACTTGCTGTACCTCTTCTAAAATCACAGTGATTATGGTAGGAGATGCTGCATCTTTAGAAATGGAGACATCAGTGTTTACGTGGATAGGCACAGGTATTTCCACACCCAATTTAGTTTAAGATTTGCCAGGACCCCAACCCAACCCATCAGTATTCCTCTCCCACCCCACCTGTAACAGTTCTTCTTCAATCTGAGGTACCATCAGATCATGCTTAGATTTTTGTAGAACTTTTTTATGAAACAGTCATATACTCTGGGCTTTTGTTGAAACAGCATATTTTTTCAAGTCCTAGGACTCAGGAGAATAAGTTCAGAAGTAAAAAGTCAGTTTTCCAACCGAGGGCGACTCCCACAACTGCCACCCACTGTCAGTGTCACAGTGGGTTGCAATCAAGGGAGATGTCTCTAAGCCATTGATCTGCAGCTCATTTGGGTGGTCTGACACCACAGCTGAAGCTGTCAGATCAGCAATTACAGTCACTGACTCTGAAGAGTCGGTCGGTAATCAAGTACCGCAAGTTCAGGGCTGGAGCAGGCAGAGATGACAATAAGGTCTCTTACTGGCTGGGAGGCAGAGAGAGTAAAGTCAACACCAGACATGGCTTGTCCCAAATGGAGTTTCTGCCTTTCCATAACACAGTGTTTTTCTTCCTCAGTAATTAATTGTAGCAGAGCTGCCTGAAGATCTTGGTCCAACCTCTCTTCTTGCTTTGACACCTCATGGAGCTCCTTGCTACTGTAGCCTCACATCAGGAATCTCTGTGTCCTTGACTGGATCATGTACCTTTCCAGAACTAGCTGTAGTCAGGGGAGATGTTCCTGAAACAGGAATACCGATTGCAGAACCTCTGGACCAGTTTCACCTATTGTCTGAGCTTCCTCACCACTCTCAGGTAAAAGGCTGCCCTTAATGTCTTCATCACAAACATTAGCTAGAGACTTGCTGCTAGTCATTACTACATGTTGTGCTTTCTACAGCTTGTACAACCTGGGTAATGTCATGCACCAAAAACCATAGAAGGGGCTTTCTCAGTACTCTGGGTGGGGAAGGAAGCAGACTCCACCACCTGGGCCACCATCTAACTCCCTCATCCAGGATCCTCTATTTTCTCAAAGAAAGTGAATAGCGCCCCCTTAGAAAGAGTAGGGTAGTGTCTCTGATGTCATGGGCAATGTTCCCACTCTCAGTAAAACAGGTCCATGCAACCAACCCCCAGGACATACCTGGAAACAAGCTATAATAGATTAGAGTGCCTTTCCTGGTCACAAATCTCAAATAAAATATATGTATTAAAAGTAAAATGTCCTTGTTCCCTTGTGAGCAGAAAAGATATCCAGGCAGTTTAACATAAGAATAATGAAGCAGAAAAGTGCTATCTGCAGGGAAAATATGACATCACTGGTGTCCAGGCATTTTAAGAAACAAAAACACTCTTGGCCCAGAAATTTCTCTTGTAAGCAGATGCATTCTGGCTTCACAAATTAAAAACTTCAGTCAGCGCATTGGGTATCAATGAGGAAATTGATTGGTCTCCCATCATGTAAAGGTCATGAAGCCAATTACAGCATGCAGATTTCATTGATCAATTAGCTTCTTTAGTGGGAATCAATTTCTTTCTAATTCCCCCATGTCAAGTATTTTTGGTCTGCATGGTCTCCTCCACCATGACACCAGTGCTCAGTGTCTGTCTCCTCCTCTGCACTTTACAGGGAATTTTCATTTTTAGTTTATTGAATTCACTGTCTTCTCTTTCACATCAGCTGACACCAATGCCAATTTGTACTTCACCATTAATGAACAGGCAGGAGGAACAGGACTCTTATGGTGACTAGTGTAGGGCAAGACAGAATGAGAGCACCTCATATCACCACACTGATTATGTCAGTTTAATAGTAGCAATTTGCTTTATAACATGACCCCACATTATTGGTGCTGCCCAATTCAGCAGTGGCCAGCACTGAAATGCTGCTATACAGCTCCACAGATTCTCTGCATTTAAGCTGCAGACCACAGGTATGCTCACTTCAAGGCTCATTTGAGTCAGTTTGAATCCCACTAAAAGGCTACTTTTATACTAACTACAAAAACTAAGGGCTTGATCCACAACAAGCTTCCAACCCTTCTGTATATGTGGAGGGCTGGGAAAAGCCATGGAGTGCCTCCTACCTACAGAATGAATATCAGTGGGAACCTCTATGGCATCCCCAAAGCTGAAGGTGTGCCCCCTCTGCACCTGATTCAAGTCTATGTGCATGGTGATGAAAGAAGGTGGGATGGGGGCAAATGCAGTATTATGCTCTATCCATGGCATCACTTCCACTGTGTGTTCAGCTGGCAGAGGGGATGCTGTGAAGTCCAAAGGACTGCAATAATAGCTATGTGCCTCCCCTCAGCACAGCCACATCTCAGTTCCAGGAGCCCAGTTGGTTCCCTCTCTACCATCCTCAAACCTAAAAGCCTCCACAGTGAGGTGAAGGGGGTACCATGACTGGCTGGCAATGTTTGTTACACTTTGTCAGTTTGGCAGCACTCTGATGGGGATATGACAGTTTTTGGAAGACTTCAATATACCATTATTCCCTACACCCTGTACAGGCAGAATCCACTTGGATCAGTACAAAATGTTTGCAAGCTTAACCCCTATATTTACATTACAATTTGATAAATTTAGTGGGGTGGCTCCTGGTGTGACCAAACAGAAACATATAGTTAAAGTTCCAGTGCCTTACCCCCACCCTCCACCCCATTTTGCTGCATCAAAGCCTGCACTTTTTTCCAAATTAACTCTAATAGTCTTACTTTTCATACTTTTTGGGAGGGGCTCTTGGTTCTCATCATCTAGCTGAACCTTGATTAAGCCTGACCACTTTGGCAAAGTGACCACCTCCATCGGTCATGTAAAAAGCATCACATTTTAACTTGCCTTATCAGAGCTGAGGTCTCCTTGCTTCCTCTATATTTTTTGAAGAGACCATTCTCTAGGCTACATTACTTATAATCTGATTAACAATTAGAAGAAGGCCACAATTCTCCTACATTCAAATCAGTACAAAAAGTTTGCAAGCTCAACCCCTATATTTACATTACAATTTTAATAGTCAAGCAGGACACAGTGCAGGCTGAGGTCTATGTCTCAGAGAAACATTTTTTTAAAAACAGTTCCATCTACAGCCTATTTAGTTTGTGCATTGCGCTCCCCCCCATCATTCTGCTGCAACACAACCAAGTTCGCAGAAGAATATAAAATAAAAACAGTACCTTCTGCCTTCCCGATTTTGCCTTCATTAAAAAAGTCATTCTCTCAGGAGAGCCGCTGGAGATCCATGGAGCATTTTCAAGTGCTGCCAACAAAATAGCTTTAAAATCAAAGCCGAAACCACTGCCTCCCCCAGTATACATCTTTTTCTCCATCAACCAGCCACCCTCCATGAACCAGTAGACCCCAATTAAAAACCTAAATTTAAAAGCACGGCACTACTTGCTACCTCTCCCTACATATGGTTTCAAAACCACAAATACAGTGGCCAAAAAGGGACATGCCCGTTGTCACGGAAGTGGCAGTCAGACTAAGAAATATATTAAAAACAAATGTCAACTAGGGAGGGGAGAGGGACTTACATGGGGGCTTATATACACTATGGTATTTTTATCTGTTTTACATCAAGATTACATAAAAGACATCTGCTTACAATGCATTATTTTAAAAGATGAACTATCTTTTTCACTATTTGAACTATTAAAACCTCAATTTTTATATTTTTGACTTTATTTTGTTCTTTTTTTTAATTACATATGAGCCCATTTTATAAGTGCAATAACACACTCTGAGGTGTGGGTTATTGCCTGATAAGAGCATGCCCAGTGGCATAAGGCATTTGGCGCAAGCTCCTCGTGCCTGGGTGTGCTCTTATCAGATGATAACCCATACCTTGTCATGTGTTATTGCTTGCTTTTACAGTCAGTAACATGCAACAGTGTTTGTATATCCAGAAAAAACTCTCATCTCAAACTACCACTAAAACAAACAATCAAATACTTATCAGACATGAGCAGGATCTGTTTTTCATGCTTTTTTCAAGATCACACTTTTTTAGATGCTAATAAGGAAAAGAATAACAAGAACAGCAAAAGGAAAAGTTACAACCTCAGATTATCAAAGCATTCATTATTAACATTAGCTTAAACAGACTTTGTCAGCAGACTTAGTAAATTCAGCCTCACATCACTTAGGTCATCAAAAATTGACCTTAAATCTGCCTGAGTCTGTGAATGATCAATGCTGGAGAGGTGTTGGAAGAGAGATGAGGAAAACTGCCACACTGTCCCAAGCACGGGTGGGAGTGGGGGAGAAGGTTAAGTACAGCAGATAAATAAGAGAAGTTTAAAAGCCATTTTTATGAGTGAAATAGTAACTGACTTGCTGCAAAGCATGTTTTATTACCAGGCGATGGTGTATTTGAATACCTATGGAAAGTCAAACTCAGCTTGAGTGATATCAGCTGGTTACCTGGCAGACTTGAATAACATCAATTGGGAATGTCTGGAAATAATTCCTGATTTAGATCTGGCATGGGATTATTTCCAGGATGAATTTATAAAGGTCACATAGACACATGCCACTTAAAACAAAAAAGTGAAGTCCCATTCTGCTCCATGGTATTCTTCTGAATTACAAAAATTGAAAAAGGATAAAAATGGGGCCTGGGAATCTGCACATCAGAGAGGTTTAACATCTGATTGGCAATGATATAGAAATCTGAGGAATGAGTATGTCTCTGGGATTAGGTCTGTAAAAAGGAATTATTTTAAAGTGAAAACATCAGAAGCAAAAGAAAATTTATCTAAATTCTGGTCCTTAATTAAGGAATTAAACAGTACTATAAAATATAAATCCTCTGTTCACTTGGCACCTGAGGAAACATTTGCAGTTGGGAAAAATGATGCTGATAGATTTAATCAGTTTTTCAGTGAAGCTGGTAATTTTTAGAGGGATGTTCCTGGTCCATTGCTAATTCCTGGTACAAATTATAGTAATGGGTCCTCTTTGTTTTCTTTTAAGAAAATTGAATGTGATGAAGTGATAGATAAGTTAATGAGCCTAAAAACTAGTGGTAGTGTGGGTCCTGATGGAATATCAGCCAAAATGTTGGGATATTCAGCTTTAAATGTGGTTCACCCTTTGACCTACCTATATAATAGATCTCTTACAATGGGTATTTTTCCTTGAGCATGAAAATATGCTAGAATTTCCCCTATATTCAAAGGGGGAAGCTCAGGATTGCTCTCTAATTTTAGACAAATTTCACTGCTCCCTGTTGTAAGTAAAATCTTTGACAAAATCTTAGTGGAACAGTTGACAGATCACCTGAATGACTGGGGACTTTTTGATGATTTTCAGTCTGGGTTCCAGAAGATTCACAGTATGGTGGTCTCCGTGACGAGGATCTTGGAAGAGATCAATAGAGCAAAAAACTGTCAGGAATATACAGGAGCAATACTGATAGATTTGACCAAGGCCTTTGTCACGGTTGACCACTGTCCCTGTTGTCTCTGTTATCAGAAGTAGGGTTAGGTAAGGAACCTTTACTTTGGTTCCAGCTCACTAGGGTAAATGATGTTGATTCCGTTCCTTTAAAGGTGGTAAGGGGGTTACCCCAGGGCTGGGGCCGCTCATCTTTTTAGTATACTTAAAGAATATGGAACAGCATCTAGATACAATAAATTACCACCTTTATGCAGATGACACAATTTTGTATTACTCAAATTATTCGGTTATGGAGAGTCAGGCTTTCTTACAGTGGAATTTTGACTCTCTACAGACATACTTAGGGAGAATAAAAATTTAAATCGAATAGTTCAAAAACTAAAATTATGCTATTTGGAACATCAGCTAAATTAAAACTAGATGTTAACCCTGCCAGTGGCATGGGTCGCTTTAAGCGGCCCATGGTATGTTTCTTAAATGGCGGGCCGCTCTAAGCGGCCCAAGTGTACATTGTTTACTTTTTAATGAATATTTTAAATCCCATTAATCTTGATAAACAAATAATGGTTTGTTAGTAACTGGACCCCTTCCCCTGTCTGCTGTTAAAATTTTACTACTGTAGCTTAATGTATGGTAAAGTACTGACAATTTAAAAATGAGCAAACTTTTTTTTTTTTGGCTCTGGAGAATGCTCACTCAGAGCACCTGAAACAGCACCTTTGTGATGCTTGGAATGATTCTCAGCTCAGAACAAAGAAATCCACTCTGGGCTAAGAGACATGCTTTTTCTCTAATAAGGAGAGACATTTTACTTTACCTTTTATGTGTACAGTGAGGTATAGGAATAAAAAAATGCTTGTGTGCTGTTTATTTTAATTTGATATAAAACAAAACACACCATTTTGCTTTCCAATTGATGTATCATTTCATACCTCAGCTTTCCCTGTGCTAAACACTGCAGTTATTTCTAGCTTGTGGGACCTAACGCTCTGCCAGTTTCTCACGTGAGTTTTAATACAAAATTACAATTTCAAATCCGCTCAGCACCAGAAGCAGCTCAGCCTCTTTCACAGTTGAATTTTGATACAAAATAAGAACTTTAGATCAGCCCAGCACCTGTGTGGCAGCACACACTTTTTGCTGTGCTGCTGATAAGTGGACCAAAGGATTTACTTGGCAGTGAGGAACTTTTTGAAAGCAAGTTCACTAAAACTAATGTGGTGTTTTTGTGTGTGACTGTATTAGAACTTCAAAGCAAGGTTCTTCTCATGATTGATATAGCATATTTCATTTCCCCATTATTTATTTATTTATTTATTTAATTGCTGTTTTGGTTATTCATTCTTTATGAAGGGGCTTGAAATTCAGTGTCTAGGCATGGTTTGTCACTTTTGTTTTGCTAATGATCATCATATTCTAGCAAGAAATTGATCTGATTTTGTTTTTTGTTCTGAATGGTAAGAAGAGTGGACTGAGTTTTATTTTGTTTATGTTATCTATTTTTTTATATCATTTAGCAAAGCTGTTATATTTTCTACCCCTTCCCCACTTCCTGTTTGTATTTCTTGATGCTGACTGCAGTGTGAGTAAATGAGAGGTGAAGGGAGGAGTGAAGGCTAGGCTACCAGTCTTGCTTCTTTTCATGTAAACATGAATGCTATATTGAGGATATCAAGCTGTATTTGTTCTTCATTATGATAGTTTTCTTTAGGGGTACTGTTTTGAAAGGCTGAAAAAACAACTGAGGATGTCATGTCCAGGCAGTTACAGTAAGTGCCTTCATGGACATTTGCATGTAACCTGCATTTGATTGTGGTGGTACAGTATACATAAATCATTTTTTTTCAGTTTGTGCTTGACTGTTGTCTGATTGCAGCTTTTGGACCATGCACAATTGAAAGGCTCGGCACAAACCTTTGTGCTACAGTTTGTGAATCCTGCCCCAGGGCTTTTACTGATTTCAAAGTGCAAGCCTATTTTTCCTAGGATTTTTCTGCCCAGAACTCTGGGACCAACAGAACTGTGCCTAAAAACAGAAGTCCCTAGAACTTGGAAAGTTTTAAGATTTAGTACCAAAAAGCGCCTCCACTACAAAAATGGTTTGAAGGAGTTTAAATACAAACTGTACATTCATTTTATTTATTAAAAATGTGGTCACTAGTATAGACACAGTAAGCCTGGACTGGTTTACAGGTGCATCCATGGATGGGTAGGTGCATTGTGTGTCAGGGAATCCTTCAAGGGGTACAACAGGGAGTGAAACAGTAATAACAAAGTGATAGAAGTAGTAATGTAAACTTGTACTGTAAAATCATACAAGTAAGGAATTTCGAAGAAGTGAAAAAACAATGGTTATGGTGGAAATAAGCATGTGATCAGGAATGTCATGCCAAGAATATTTCTAGAAATGTGGCACACGTTACCCTTGGCATAGCGCAAAGCACCATAGGCCAGAAGCGAAAAAATGGAGGCAACCACATTAGAGGGGCCAATGGAGCATGGTGAGGGTGACTCCAGAGTAGGATCCCCCCAAGCTACAAGGGCTGGGGTCATCTTTGGAAGGCTGGTAAGGTGTACTGGTTGTGGGTCATCCATAGTACTGGATATACAGTAGTTTGGAAAATGGGGGGAATGCATGGTATGTACTGTAGGCAAATTGCACAGCTAAGGGAGGAGGTGGGATTACTGAGGTGTACACTAAGATGGAAAAGGGAGAGGAGTAGCAGAGAGGACAGGAGGGGTCCTGCAGAAGGAGCTATTGCAGCTAGGGAGCTAGGTGCAGTTAAAAGGTGGGCTGCAGGGGGACAGGGAGCAAACATGGGCACAGGAAGGAAAAGATGGGATGAGGTAAGGAGGAAAATAGAAGAGCATGAAAGTAAGGAGGGGATGGCTCCAGAGGGGATACAGGAATCCCAGATAGTGGCAGAAAAGGGAACAAGAGTAACCGGGGGGATAGCAGGTGATAAAGTACAAGAGTCCAAAGCCTGCGCAGAGGACAAGGGAGAAGAAAGCAATGGGAGGACCATCCACCAGAGAGATATACAGTCAGTGGGCCTAGAATAAAAAAATAGATTTGCTCCACTAGGGGCACAAAATGTGAGAGAAGAGCTGGAAAATGGAGTTGAAAGAGCACACAGGGGAAATAGGAGAGACATACACAAATGAAAGCTCAGAAAAATTGGAAAAGGGGGATGCCCAATCAGGTAAGAAAAACAGGCAAGCCCAAAAGAAGGAGGGGCAGTGTGCTCGGGTCCAGAGCTGCAAAAGCTGGATGGGGCAGGGAAGGGTGAGGGCCCCCAGGAAAAATCAGTCAGGGCACATGCAGGGGCAGAAAGACACTGAGTAGAAAATTTCACAGATAGAGAGGCGGAGGCGGGAAGCCTGGCAGAAAGCTCCTGTGGAGGTCACAAAGCTGGGGGCAGCCGCAGAGTGAAGACAGTACTTTGGGAGGTGACATGGTCAAAGGGGGTATTGAAAATAGGGTAGCAAATCAGATACAGGGGGTTTGGGGTAGGATGGAAGGGAGATGTAACCAGAAGGAGATGGAGAGCAGGGTTCTACTGGTTAGGGAACTCTATAATAAAATTAATTGGGTGGGGGACGGGGGGAATAAAAGCACATTGTGGATGGATTGTCTGCCTGGCATGATGGCAGCTAAGGTCATTCACTATATCCCCTCAAGGGGGAAGCAACAGGATGAGAAAACGCACCTGCTGTTCTACCTGGGAATGAACGACCTGGCGAGAAATCGCCTGATGGAGGTATAGGCAAGATTCAGAGCTCTAGCTAGATATTGTAGGGGATCAAATTAGTGACTTTTTTCAGATGTACTACCATTACCAAGGGCAAGCACTGATAGGCAGATGAGGATAAGGGAGTTCAATGAGTGGCTGGTGGGGTGGGGTGAGAAAATGGGGTAAGGGTTAGTAGGGGACTGGGGCTCTATGTGAGGGGACAAGAGCTTGTTTGCACCAGACAGACTGCACCTGAATGTGGAGGGGTGGCAGTACTAAAAAGCAAACTAGAAGAATTGATAGTGGATACCCACAATTTAAATTAGGTTGGGGGGAATCTGCTCCACAAGGAAGAAAGTTTGGGGTGCTACAAGTCCACTAGGATAGCACTACACTGTTGGGCAAGAGGGAGACGGGTGAAGGGGGAATAATGGGGGAGGCTGGAGGAAGGGATTAGTAGCAAAAGCCAGAAGTCTGGTAATAAGGTTGTGAACTGGAGACCATCATAAGGGATGAGAGACTAGATCTAGTTGCAATGAATAAGACTTGATGAACAGAGCATCACACCTGGGAAACAACCATTCCAGGATACAGACTGCTCAGAAGGGACAGGGAGGGCAAGGGGGGGTTGCCTTATACATCAGAGAAATCTTTAGTGTAACTGAAGGGCAGGAGGAGGAGGAAGGGGAGACTGAGCTACTTTGGTAACACTAGTTAGGAAGAGGGATGAATCCCTGTGGCTGGGGGTGGTATACAGGCCTCCTCAGGATAATAAATGGCTACCTCAGGCAATCAAGAGGCTGGCCCAGAAAGGAGAACTGTTACTGGTGGGTGACCTGAACCTCCCAGATGTTAACTGGGAAATCCCAGATGCAGCATTGGCAAGGAGCAGAGATGTATTAGATGAGCTGCAGGGGGGTATTCCTTCAACAGCTGGTCAGGGAGCCAATGATGAGAAGCAACTTGTTAGATGTAGTCCTGACTAACAGGGAGCATGTGGAGGAGGTGCAGGTGGGAGAAGTCTTGGGCACCAGCGACCACAGCATGGTATGGTTCAGGGTCAGGGAAGGGAGGGAGACAGGCAAAACCAGTACGTCAGTCATGAACTTCAGACACACGAACTTTGATAAAATGAGTAAGATAGAGAAAAATGGAAGGTAAGATGAATATAGAAACAGTGGAGGAATTATAGAAAGCTATCAGGGGAAGGGTTCAGGAAGCAGTGGAAATGTGCATAAAAAAGGTCAGGAAAAGCAAGAGGGGGAGGAGACCACTCTGGTTCACTAGGGAGGTGGCAGGGACAGTAAAGGAAAGGAGGAGGGCTTTCAGAAAATTTAAGAGGACACTCTGAGAGGAAGATAGGGAGGAGTATAGGGAGAAGAGGAATCTGACAGGGAGGGAGATCAGGAGGGCAAAAGCAGCCACTGAGGAGAAAATAGCTAAAAATGCTAAGAGGGGGATAAAACATTTTTCAGATACATGAGGGAGAGAAGAAGGGCTGGGCAGGGTATTACTAGACCGAGCTGGGGGGGGAGGGATAAGTTTGGAGCAGGACTATGTAAAAGCAAATGCATTTAATAAGTACTTTATCTCGATATTCATGGAGGAAGAGGAAGGCTAAAGTCTAAGAGGAGGGAGGGGGGCCAAATGAGTGGATCAGAGCCCATTCACTGTGGATAGGGTCAGGGCAGAGCTAGATAGAGTAAGGGTGGACAAAGTAATGGGGCTTGACAGGCTGCACCCCAGAGTGATCAGGGAATTGAGGTACAAGCTCACTGCACCCGTCACAAGGCTCTTCAACCTGTCCCTGGGTACAGGGAGGGTGCCAGAGGACTGGAGGAAGGTGGACATGGTGCCCTTGCACAAGGGAGGTAGCAGGGAGCCGAAGGAGAACTACTACCCAGTCAGTCTCATGTCTGTGGTGGGGAAGGTAATGCAGGCATTAATCAATGAGAGGGTGGTGGATTACCTGGGAGGAGTGGGGTGTGCAGGACAGTAGCAAGATGGCTTCATCAAGGGGAAATCATGCAAGACCAACCTAACTGAGTTCTTTGATTGGGTGACTCAGGTAATCGACCAGGATGGGGCAGTGGACATAGTCTATTTGGACTTCAGAAAGGCCTTTGACACCATCCCCCATAGGAGGTTGGTGAGCAAGATGGTAAGCATGAGGTTGGGAGGGAAAATAGCAACCTGGGTGGAGGCATGGCTAGCAGGGAGAACTCTGAGTGTTACTAAACGGGGTGAACTCTGAGATGGCAAGGGCAAGGAGTGGGGTGCCACAGGGCTCAGTTTTGGGTCCGCTTCTCTTCAACATCTACATCAGTTATATTGCAGAAGGTTTAAAGGGAAGGTGTGCCTAGTTGCTGATGATATAAAAATCTACAATAGGGTGGACACCCAGGACGGGTGGAGGACATGAGGAAGGACCTTTAGATGCTCAAGGAGTGGGAAGTGTCAGCTGAAATTTAATGCCAAGAAATGTGTTGTGATGTACCTAGGGAGTAAACACATTCATGTAGGGTACACACTGGGTGGGGAAGAAATCAAAAAAATCAGAACAGGAAAGGGATCTAGGGATCATAGTCCCCTGAAACCTTAAGGTAGAGTTCCAATGTAGCAGGGTGAAGGGAAGGGTCAATGGAATGTTGGCAGGCATAGGCAGGGACATTACTAGCAGAAGGAGGGAAGTAATAATGCACCTCTACAAAGCTATGGTGAGGCCGCAACTAGAGTACAGGGCTCAGTTCTGGAGACCACATCTCCACAAGGATGTAGATACATTGGAGAGGGTTCAGAGAAGGGCAGCAAAAATAGTGTAGGGTATGCAGTGGAAGACATAGAAGCAGAGATATAAGGAGCTGAATCTGTACATGCTGGAAACAAGGAGGGAAAGGGGTGACATGAATAATACCTTTAGATATGTAAAGTGGCTAAATAAAGTAGGAGAATGGGATCTGCTAAAGAGGAAGGAAGGAGTCAGAACTAGAGGGCACAGCCTCAGATTACAAGGAAATAGATTCAGGGGCAATGTGAGGGGGCGCTTTTTCACATAGAGGGTGGTGGTGCCTTGAAACAGACTGCCAGACGGAGTGGTGGGAGCTAAAACAGTGGTGGAATTTAAGGGCATGGGACAGGCATGTGGGCTGAGTATTGTGATGGAGGGCATGGGCAGGTGGAGGGGGGTATATGAAAGGGGAGGGACGTGGGAAGACTTGATGGGCCAGAAGGGTCCTTTTCTGCCATCAAGCTTCTATGATTTTATGATAGGCACAGTGAGTCAAGGCTGGTTTACAGGTGTATCTGTGTGGGGGGGAGCACTGAAGCCTTCAAGAGGTACAACAGGGAGTGAAACAGTAATAAGAAAGTGACAGCAGTAGGAGTGTAAACATGTACAGTAAAATCATACAAATGTAACTCCTAGGTGGCACTACCCCACGGGCTACTACCCCTGCCTGCTTGGCTAGTTGCAGGTTAAGTGGCCTGGGTACTGAAATGGGTGCCTCCACCCGAAGGTCGGGGTTGTTAGTGGTCAAGCTAACCTGGGTACAACCCTCTGGGACACTGTAACCCCACCTTTCACTTCTAGTGGCCTGAACAATATACAGTAATCAGTTTTGCAATGACCCTTATTCACCATGCAATTACCCACACAGTTTGCACTTACCACCAGGGCTGGTTCCACCAGTTCGACCCTGGAGACCCCTTGTAAAACAAGGTTAGGCACAGCAAACAACAACAGTACAGTGCTTTTGGTATAAACTGGAACCACAGTCAGGTTAAATGTAAACAGAATTAGATCTGATTTATTAAGGGGGCTTGAACAAGGAAGGGGTATACTCAGGTCGATTGGCTTAAGGGCTAGATTGATCAGACAGTCATGCATGCACTTCAGAGTCCCTACACAGTAACACACTTTGGGTACCCAGGTGGGAGTAAGGTGGGCTAGCCAGGAACGTTGTCCGGGGTAGGCCGGTGTCGCAGCTGGTTGGGGCCCTGTGATGAAAGAAAGAAACATGCACAACACACGCTATTTGTAATCCGGAGCTGGAGGGCTCAGTTCGAGAAGGAAAAGACAACAAGGCAATCAGATGACATTTTAGATTTAGCTGTTGTTGCAGGGAGCTACCCTGATGTGTCCTCACAATACCAATACAGGACACAGGCAGGACAAAATTGAGACTGCAGGTGGATGAACTGGAGTGCCAGAAGAAGCAGAGCCCACGCAAATCACCGAGGAGTCATTCCTGTTCAAGGCATTGAGCAGGGTGCTGATCCCTAGGCAGGTCTCTCAATGATGGCTTTCTCTGTGCAGTGGGTAATCTAGCTGAACCAGTGTGGCAAGGCCCAGGCCAAGTGGAGATGAATGCGGTTTCAGTCTAGTGGAGCTGGATGCAGCCTCCAGCAAGCAGAATACAGTTCGGCACACAGTGGAGAACCAAATCGCAACCCCTAGCAACACACAGCACATTTATAGTAAGGAAATACCACTGTACCAGGTGGATGGCAGTCCAGTCGCAATTTCAGAGTCTCTGCACCAACCCAGGATTCCAGCAGTAATTGAGGTCCTGACTGGCTGATTGTGTTCAGCAAATCTTCAGTCTTCTACAGGTTTCAAGCCTGGTCACACAGTTCAGTGGCTTTAAACTCTCTCTCTCTCTCTCTCTCTCTCTCTTCAGATTCAGTCTGAAATAACCACAAGTTCCCTCTCAGGGACAGCAGGCAGGCAGGCCAAAATCAATCCTTCCACAATTCTCCCGCGCAAACTACGTGGAAACTGCTGCTCAACTATCTTGAGATGTTCACCCTTTCACTTCCCCAGTTCAGACTGACTGACTGCAGCAGTTGAGAATTTCCCTTCCGTCCAAAAGGTTCTGATTGGGCCATTCTGGCAGTCCTGGACCAAGATGGTGGTGATAAACAGAACTGTCCATGCTGCAAAGAAGGTAGGTTAGACAAACTACAATACCATCACTGTTCTAATAGACAATCAGCAAATAAGTACAGCCTCTGACAGAGCTCCCTCTGCGCAAATAGCGATGGCAGAACGGAAAGATTATCTGGCAGCCCGGGTGGGACTCAAGCATAGAAACACTCAGCCACCTCCCAGAGAAAATGGGCACCACGTTATTGGCAGCTCTTAAAGGGACAAAGCACAGAGGCATTAAGGTGCTCTCACACAATCATTTTTAGAATGCTAATACGCAGGATACCAGCCTGGCAGTGGGCATTTGGCATACCCATGGAAGACTTTCAGGAACCCCATTTATAGGGGGGTTACACAAATAAGGAATTTCAAACAAATGTAAAAACATTGGTTATGGTGTAAACAAGAATGTGATCAGGAATGTCATGCCAAGAACATTTCTAGAAATGTGGCGCACAAAATATGAATCTGTTGGATACTACATTCTGTCCTGGTGTTATTGTGTCTGGTGGTGTGACAGTATGTATGGTGTGGAGTGTGTGACAAAGTGCAAGGGAGTATGGGGTCATGAGATATGTCAGCATGCATGATGGTATAGAGTGGTGTGACAATGTGTATGGGTGCATGAGGTGTTGCTGTGTGTATCACAATACATGTGTAACTCCTTTGTTACCCGGGGTTACTAGAATCCCAGTAAGACCTAGTGGTAGGCAGGGAAGGCAGCTTGTGAAACTCCAGTTAAATGGGTTTCACACTGTCTCACTCTGTCCTCAGTCACAGCTGAGACTGGAGAGATGACATCATTATAGAATTGTTACAGCTGCATGAGCCACATTTGGAATCTTCAGCTCAGAGTAGTTCTAGAACCTTGGGAATTTGGAAAGGCAGTCTTCCGTTTGTTCTTGAGCAAGAAGGAAGCATCAGACTGTAGTTTGAGTTTTGCCTCCACACAGAAGGAAGTTTTTCTGTGTTTCACCATTCTTCAAGTGGTGGAGACCATCCCCTCGGTCTCAGTGCCCCCCTCCTCCGGGGTAGGAAAAGGTCTCTGTGGGTTCCAGGGCAATCCCTTTTTCACCAAGGAAAGAAGCTGCCTGAAATTACTTTGTCTGTTTGAGTATACAGAAAGGTTAAAGAACTTCCTGTGGGCCCTGCAATGATTGGGTGAGTGTTTGGCTCCAGTTTAAGGGCAAACAACTCGTTTTTCAGTCAGGAAAATGTTATTGGGACTGCTGTTTGGAGGACTATATACACTAGGACGAACAAATGGAGCAGTCAATTCAGTTTCAAGTTTCAAATGGTTTTATTGGGGACTGCTGTTTGGGAGCACTATATACACTAGGACGAACAAATGGAGCAGTCAGTTTAAAGTTTAAATGGATTTAGAGTTCACAGTAGAGGAGTGCATCAGTTCATCCACCATGCAATCTACATTTTAAAGTCTAAAGTTCTGTGTGTTCAGAGAAATGGCCGGAATGGGCTGTGGAGCTGGAGGTGGATAGATCCCCATCTTTAGTAACCAGGTCCACCTCACGATTTCTTCTGTTTTGCTACTCACCTCATGCGCTTGTCCAGTGATGGGTGGAATTCTTGACGATGGGTCACAACTTGAAAATCTCTCTGGGAGTTGCAGACTCTAAGTGGTGTGGGGAGCCACAGGATGGGAAAATACTCCTTTTAGGATGGGAGTCTCTGGTTTGATGGGAGTTTCAGAATTGGAAGTCAGAAAACAAAATCTCTGATGGTGCAGACTTCAAGTGGTGTGGGAGCCACAGTTTGGGAGCCTCCTTGTTTGATGGGATGTCTTTCAAGTAGAGTTTGGGTTCATTCAAGTGGACCGGTCAGTAGAGTGGGCGGGCAGGGGAGCCGCCAGTCGGGCTTGTATCCAATGAGCATGTAAAGTCCGGGCTGAGCTCCTGGTGATCTCAAAGCCAGACAACTGTTGTAATGTGTTCATTCCTCAAATGGACTGCTGTGTTTAACCTCTAATCTGTTACAGTTACGTGAGTCTCTGTGGGGACCATACAGAGCTTGTTTATGTTCAGTGAGTTAATAAATAACTCCACACTGAAAAATCCCAATTCTGGTTCTGGACATTACAGTTTTATTGCTTCCTTTAGTTGGATTGCCAGGTGCCCCTATGCGGAAGTAGTCGAACCTGGGCCTCTTGTGCCAAGTAGCCTCATCCTTCCCCGAACCCGTAGAATTACGCTCCCCACCAGGTATTGCTGCCAAATGCCAACAGCATGCCACCTGTCGTTGTTTTGGTAAAAGGACAGGGGTGGGGAGGGTTACACATGGGTGCATAATGTCTGTGTGTCTGAGTTCATGGTGGTATGTTAATGGGTGGTGTGATAGCATGTAAGATGTTGAGTGGTGTGAGACTGCATAGGGGTAGGAGTTTATGATGTATCTCAGTGTGCATTTTGATATGGTGCCAGGTTATGTGGCAGTGCATGGAGGTTTGCGGTTGTGAGGCTTGTCAGCGTGCATGGTGGTATGATGTTGTTTGGTGTGACAGCACGCGTTGGCTATGATGTTGGGTACTGCATCAGACTGCATGGGAGTATGGGGTTGTGAGGTGCATCAAAGAGTAGCGATGTGCGAAACTGTAAAATTTCACCTAGGGAAATATTTTACATAATTTAATTCCTGCATTAGGCGAAATCTTTTCGCCTAGATGAAACGTAATTTCACCTCTGATTTCACTTTCATGTAATGTGAAATTTCACCCAATTTCACCCAGTTACGCTTTCACATATAACTTTGATTTGAAGCCACTCACACAAGGTATTTGAATTCCAAAAAACTACACACTAGTCTATGAACAAGGCCCAGATGGCCAACAGCCGTCGGCAGGAGCTGGCTTTTCATTTGAAAACTCAATATATAGGGGATGCAACTGCACTACACATCATTATGTTGTTAAAAGGAATCTTGTAGGTGTAACCAGCTCTAAGAAGTAACACACACCACAAATAATAAAGGAATAAGGTGTTTATTAGGGGAAGGGTACACAGACACTTTACAGAATAAGTATACCAGATGACAGGCAGGATCAGGAGGACAAGAGTAATACAGCAATGAGCAGGGAGAACTAAGAGAGAGAGAGCGAGAGAGAGAATGAGAAAAGGGACCAAATTCTATAGGGAGCATAAGACAGTAAAAAACAACAACAGCATCAATGGTCAATAAAATTATTTTACATACAAAATAAAGAAACAAGAGGACTTAAGGAATGGATGTAGATTAAATAAGACAGAACAGTGTTTTTTTTGTTTTTTATTTTTTTATGGGGGGGACACACAAACAACATAATAGAAGATAGAAAAACAAAAACAAAAAAGACAAATTAATTTGTGCTGCCACATTAAGTGCCAGTGTGGCCACCACTGAATTCTGACAGGACGCACATGATTTTGTCAACATCACACTATAGTTTGGAAATCTCCCCCCGAGAATCACTAAATTCCTATCTGAAATCATTTAACTCTTGTCGGACACGCTGGACTTCAGACAGGATAGCGGATAAGTCCTCACGTGGCACTGCTGGCAAGGCGGGGGCTGCCTGTGCTGCTAGCTTTGGACAGGGAGGGCCCTGGAGGGGTCTTGAAGTTGTTGACTGCTGCTGTTTTCTGGTATGGTGAGCACAGCAAGGACATTTAACTGGTCCAGCCATGACTCCCTCATGCTCTCCCCTTCAGTGCTTACACCCACACTGCTCCCCACAGCTGCACTTTTTGATGATGCCGCCACCTCCCGCAATTTGAGGTACCATTGCGGCAGGTGGTGGTGAACCATGTGGCTATGCTGGTTGGTTGTCCCAAAGTGGGATCCACACTTTCCTCGATGTACTTCCTGCCTGCATAGATTGCAGGTGACCACTGGGTCACCAACCAATATTAAGTAGAAAAAATCCCAGATAGGAGAACTTTGGGGATGATTGAGCCATTGGGGTGGTGCCGCAGATAACGTCTCAAGTACTGACTCCTCTTGCTTCTTTGGAGGGAGCACGGTCTCCTGCTACCTGGGTGGAGGAATAGTATCCTCCTGGTTCTGGGGAGGGGGCACTGTCTCCAACTGCTGCTCATGAGGGGGCACAGTTTGCTGCTGGGTGCTGGTGCTGGAGCAAAAAGCCCCTGCTGTGGCATTTCATTTGTGATGGTTAGATGAAATATGCGTACAGGTGCCCCACTGTCTTCACCCTTCTCCATTATGTCCACAATCCACAAACACCACCAATTCAAATAAACAAACAAAACAAAGAAACAGAGACTCAGAGACAGCTGGGGGTGATCACACACACATAAACACAATCAAATAAAATAAGAACTATGACACAGACAAACAAAAAAAAGTTAGAAAAAAGTAGCACAAAATAAGCAATTTAGGTGTACAAGTGCACTCAGCAGTCACAGGGAGTATAAATGGTCCCTGTTTCCTCAAGATACATAGTACAGGAAATGAACCACTCACTTACTGCCTGTTTAGACTCAACCATGTGACCACCAGCAAAGCAAAATTCCCAATTTCGCCTAATCTTGCCTCAGATGTGCAGGTGAAATCGGCGGTGATATTTCAGTGGTGAAATTTTGACAAAAGGTCATAATTTCACAAAATGTTTCGCTAGGTGAAATTGGCGATTTCACTGTAATTTCACCCGTGAAATAAAATTTCACTGCATCTCTATCAGAGAGCATGTGGGTATGGTGTCAGTTGGCTTGACAGTGTGCATGTGGTATAGTGTCACTGTGTGTCAGCATACATAGAGGTATAGAGTGCAGGGCTGCGTGGCAGCGTGCATGGAGTATGGTTTTGAGTGGAGTGACAGCATGCATTGGGGTATGGGGTTGTGAGGTGTGTCAATGTGCTTAGGAGTTTGGTAATGCTGTGTATGTCATAGTGCACTGGGGTATGATGTTGGCTAGTGTACCAGACTGCACAGTGGTATGGTGCTATGTGGTGTGACAGCGTGTTTGGTGCATAGTGTCGAGTGGAGTGACAGTGTACATGGGGCCGTAGATTTGTGTTGTCTCTCAGTGTGCATAGCGGTATGGTGTTGCAGTGTGTGTCACACTGCATGAAGGTATTATGTTGGTTTGTGTGTAAGAGTGCATGGTGGTATGAACCTGGGTGGGGTGGCAGCATGCATTGTCAGAATGCATGAGTATGGTGTTGGTTGATGTGTTAAAGTGCATGGGGGTATTGGGTCTTTAGATATGTCAGCATGCTTGACTAGTATCATGTTTGCTTTTCATGGCAATGTGCATGGAGTGTGATGTCAGGTGCTGTGCCAGATTGCATAGTGGTGTGGGATTGTGAGATGTGTCAAAATGCATGGCGGTATGGTATGGGATGTTGTGACAGCATGCATGAGGTATGGTGTTGGGTGATGAGACAGCATGCGTGGGGTATGGAGTTGAGTGGTGTGGCAGCATGAATATGGGTATGGGGTTGTGAGGTGTATCAGCATACATGGAGGTATAATGTTGGCTTGTGTTACAGTGTTCATGGTGGTATAGTTTCAGGTGGTGTGACAGCATGTATGGTGTAGAGTGGTGTGACAGAGTGCAAAGGGGTATGGTGTCGGATTATGTGTTAGAGTGCAAAGGGGTATTACATTGAGTGGTGTGATAGTGCGCGTGCAGTATTCTGTTAGTTGGTATGCCAGCATGCATAGGGGTATGGGGTTATGAGAAGTATCAGCATACATGATGGAATGATGCTCATTGCTCTGACAGCATGCATGGTGAATTGTGTATGGTGTCGGGTGTCTCAGATTGCACGTGGTTATGGGGTCATGATGTACGTCAGAGGATGTGTGTTTGTGGTGTTGGTTGGTGCAACAGCGTGCATGCAGTATGGTGTTTTTCTGTGTGTCAGAGTGTATGGGTGTATGGTGTCAGGTGGTGTGACAGCGTGAATGGGGTACAGTGGTGGGTTGTGTGCCAGCAGTCATTGGGTATGGTGTCAGGTGTTGTGACATAGTGCATAGTGGAATGGGGTGGAGAGGCATGTCAGCTGCATGGCAGTATGATGTTGGTTTGTGTGACAGCATGCATGGTGGTATAGGTTTAGATGCTTGGTCACACTATATGGGCTGTGGGGCTGTGAGGTGTGTCAGAGTGCATGGGAGTACATTGTGGGGTGGTGTACCAGCATGCATGGGGTATGGGGTAATTAGGTGCATCAACTTACATTACTGTGTAGTGTCACTGTGAATGTCTAGTGCATGTGTATGATTTTGGTTTGTGTGCAGAGTGCATGAGTGGTATGGTGTTGGGTGGTGTCAGCACTATATTGTGTTGAGTGATGTGACGAGTGCATGGGAGTATGGTGTTAATTTGTGTGTCAGAGTGCATGATGGTATGATATTCAGTGGTGTGATAGCATGCATGCCGTATGGGTCATCAGGTGTTGACAGCATGCATTGGGTATGGTTCACCCCTGAGATGTGTTGGAGGTGGTGCTGCTCAATATAACCCAATAAATGGGGATTGAAGTGCCACTGCCAATACACACCAGAGGGTAAGGTGCTGTGTTGCTGCCATCACACCCGAGGGGATGATGCTGACACTCACCCTTGGTAAGTGCTGGGAGTGGTGCTGCTGCCATCAAACCCAGTATGTGGGATTGTAGTGCTTCTGCCAATACACTAGAGGGGAAGGTGCTATAGTGCTGCTGCCATCACATCCGATGGGGGAAGGGGGCTGTGATGATGCTACCTTCATCCATGAGAGGTGCTGTGGATTGCAATGCATGTGCCAATACACCAGAGGGGAAGGTGCTGTAGTGCTGCTGCCATCACACCTGGCTAGCTGTAAAGCTGCTTCCTTCAGCCTGAGAGGTGGGGGAAGTGGTGTTGCTGCCATCAAACCCAATATGTGAGGATTGCAGTGCTGCTGCCAATACAGCAGAGGGCAGATCCCTTTCACGAACTGAGCCTCCTGGCTCTGGATTACAAATTGTGTGTGGTCATGCATGCCTTTTCATTTCATCACTAGGCCCCAACCAGCTGCAGCGCTGGCCTACCCCGGGCAACGTTCCAGGCTAGCCCATCTTACTTCCAATTGGATATCCAGAACGTGTGACTGTGCAGGGACTAAAAGTGCAAGCATAATTGCCTGACTAGATCAGTTTTAGAATCAGTCTACCTGATTATGCCCCTCTGTTGTTTAATTCCCTTGAATAAATCAGATCCAACTCTTTTTGCATTTAATCTGACTGTGGTTCCAGTTTGTACCAAAAGCACTGTTAGAGATGCAGCGAATTTTTAATCCACCTGCGACGTGGACGTGAAGTGACCACTTCACGTTAGTGGAGCACAGCCCGAAGTGGACACTGCAAAGTGCTCACTTCACATTATTATTATTACCACTTTGCGTTGCCATTATGCCTTAACGCAAAGTAAGGCGAAGTGAGAAGAGAATAGGCACATCACATGGCTTGCAGTACTGTAAGTCACATGCTTCAGCCAGGCAGGAAGGAAGTGAGTCACAGATGCAGTTTCACTTTCTCCAAGGAGTTACAGTGCTTGATTGTCTTGTTGCCACTTCATTGCATTTCAGTTCCAGAAGAAAACCAACAGCTTTTTTAAAAGCTATACCTTTATTTAGTTTTTGTATTGTACTTGTGAGTTTTTTTTTGTTAGTGAACTTTTTTCTATAAGTTTTGTTTTGTTTTTGTGTGTGTGACTGACTGACTGTGTGTGTGTCCACTGTCTGTGTGTGTATGTGTCGGCCCGTGGACTTCAGGAGGATGGACCCAGGAGAGGCGGTCGCTGGCCTGTCCACGGTAGAGAGAAGAGTGCGGACCCGCGGGGACGGGCGGTCATGTTATGTTGATCCGCCCGACTCCTGGCAAGTGTTGCTCCGCTGTTGAAGCAACAGGAGCAGCAGCAGCAGCAGCACCAGTGTCACCGTGGCTGGCATGTCCACCTTCTCCGCCACTACCACCACTACCACCACCACCACCACCACCACTGGTAGCAGCAGCTGTTGGGGCCAGCAGCACCCACTCCACCACCTCCACAGCCACAGAGTGTAGGCCCCAGAAATGTGGTGGTGGTGGTGGACTCAGGCAAGGACTGTGTCTGACTCCCGCAGCTCCCCAGTGGGGAGTTTTTAACTGTGTGGGGGGAGACAGCACAGTGGTGGTGTGCCATGTGTGTGGTGTGCTGGTGCAATGTGGCCCCTGTGGGACACATTTGGGGACCATTGGCCAGTGCACCCACATGCTGAACCACCACAGGGCACAGTGGTAGGCTGCCACAGAAGGGGCCAGGCATCCACCTGCTGGCCCTTCCATGGCAGTGGCCGAGGGTGCTGCAGGGGGGGAGTTGTGCCTCGCAGTCATTGCCGCAGCAGGAGGAAGGTTACTACAGCAATGGCTACACCACTACCACAGCCACCAACACCACCCTGTCCATCACCACACCCACTAACTGGATTCCCTGCTGCAGTGAACCCCACCACAGTCCCTGCAACACAGTCTGACATCGGCCTGATGTGGGCAATGCTTGAAGAATATAATGAATGGTTCAGTGCTTTGCAGCAGTAGGTAAGCAGAATAGAAGCACATCAGCTGCAAATAGTTTCAATGCTGCACCTGCTGCTGGACCACCACAGCATCCCACGGCCACAGTAAGTGAGAGGATTGTTTTCTGCCCCCCACCCCCACCAATGACCCCACCCCACTATTGTGTTGTACTCTTTTTGTGTGTTTTTTTCTTTGTTGTTGTTGAATCATACACATTTTCCCTTCCAGGGGAATCTTTCTTGCACCACATAGTGCAATACATTTTTGTGAAAACCTCCCGTAATTTCATTACAGTGTGTCACGTGACAGAGGAATTCCCATTCTGAAAATCTGCCCAAATTCTGGCCCCCTTCTCAGCAACGTTAGGACGTGATGGCAGAGACAGCGCGTGTGCATGCTCCTTACAGTGAATATCCGGTTGTCCAGCAGGTTTTTGAATTTTTTTTATGTTATAATGGTCATTTTCTTCACTGAGAAACATAGAATTTGATGGCAGATAAGGACCGCTTGGCCCACCTAGTCTGCCCATTTTTCTACCTAACAGATAAGCTTCAGATCCTAGTTAACCAACAGCTTACTTCCTCCTACCCCCCACTAGGACTGCCTTATGTCTGTCCCATGCATTCTTGAATTCCCCCGCTGTTCTTGACTCCACAACCTCCTCAGGGAGGCTGTTCCATGCATCCACAACCCTCTCTATGAAAAAATACTTCCTCACATTACCTCTGAGCCATCCCTCCTCTATCCTCAAATTGTGCCTCCTTGTTCTTGCACATCTCTTTTTCTGAAAGATGCCACCCTCTTGGACTTTGTTGATTCCCTTGAGGTACTTAAAAGTTTCTATCATGTCCCCTCTCTCCCTCCTTTCCACAAGGGTATACATATTAAGCTCCTTTAGTCTTTCTTTGTATGTCTTCTGGTGCAGACCCTGCACCATTTTGGTTGCCCTCCTCTGGACAGCCTCCACTCTGTCTATGTCTTTGCGGAGATGGGGTCTCCAGAACTGGACCGTACTCCAGATGGAGTCTCACCAGCTATCTGTACAGAGGGATAATAACTTCCTGTTTTCTACTATTGATGCCTCTCCCTATGCATCCCAAAATCCCTCCCAGCCTTCCTTACTGCCTTCTCACATTGCTTGCCCACCTTAAGGTCATCTGATATAATTACCCCCAGGTCCCTTTCCATTTTTGCTGTTGTCAGTATCTCACCTATTGTGTACTTCTTTCCCTGGGCTTTGTTTCCAGGTGCATTATTCTTGAACTTCTTTTGCATTGAATCTGAGCTGCCATACATTTGACCATTCCTCCAACCTCCAACCTGTCATAGTCCTTTCTCATCCTTTTCACTCCATCTTGTGTATCAACTCTGTTGCAGATCTTTGTGTTGTCTGCAAAGATACATACTTTTCCTTCCAGTTCTCTGCAATGTCACTTATAAAGGCATTAAAATGGACCGTCTCAGTACTGAACTCCTGTACCCCAATTAGTAACCTCCTTTCTTCACTGTGGACCCATTTACTACTACCCTTAGCCTGTTGTCTAGCCAATGTTTTATCCAGGCTACCACTTTGGACCCACTCCAAAGCTGGCTAACTTGTGTATTAATCTTTGTGTGGGACTGTATCAAATGCCTTGCTTTAAAATCTAGGTAGGCCATGTCCATAGCCCTCCCTGGTCTACTACTTGGTCACCCAGTCAAAGAAATCTACTAGATCTGTCTGACATGACCTTCCCATCTTGAATCCATGCTGCATTGGGTCCCAGTCCCACTGGCCTGTAGGTACTCAACAATTCTTTCCTTCAGAAGTGATTCCATCATTTTCCCTACCACTGAGGTCAAACCAACTGGTCTGTAGTTTCTGCCTCTGTCCTGCCCCACTTTGTGAAGAGGAATCATCCACCTCCTCCAGTCCTCAGGTACCACCCCATCCTCCCATGATTTGTTAAAGATAGTAGTCAGTGTCGCTAGTTCTACCCTTAGTTCTTTTAGAATTTTGGGAATCCCATCGGGCCTCATTGCTTTGTCCACTTCAATTTTATTAGTTCTTTCAGAACCTCCTTCTGTAAATGGACTGGTATTGACCCCCGTCTTCAGAGTGTTTCTCTTGTTTGGTTTAGGTACCTCCCCCTCCTCTTCCTTTGTGAATACTGAGCAGAAATATTCGTTCAGTATTCCTGCTTTTGCACTGTCACCCTCTACCCACATTCCGTCCCCTTTATTAAGCCTCAGTATCCCTTCTATGGTCTTTCTTTGCTCCCTAATGTACTGAACCTATAAAAGGACTTATCCTCTTCTTAACAGAGTTGGCTATCCTTTCCTCAGTTTGGACCTTTGCTATTCTGACTGCCTTCCCAGCCTCTTTCTGCTTTAACTGATAAAGTTCTCTGTCCTGCTCCTTCTGTGTTTCCTTATATTTCCTGAATGCTATCCTTTTCTCCTTAACATTCCCTGCCACCTCTTTTGAGAACCATAGCATTCTTTTCCTTCATTGTGTTTTGTTGATTTGATTTACACAAAGGCTTGTTGCCTCTGTGATGGCTGTTTTGATTACTCCCCATTGTTCCTTCACCCCTCCTTCTTGCCTGTTTGCTAGTGCTTTTCTGAGGCACTCTCTCATTTTCCCAAAGTCAGCCCTCCTAAAGTCCAATAGTCTTGCTTTTGTATGGCTTGATTTTATGGCTGTGTTTATCGTGAACCACACTGTTTGGTGGTGTCTTGTCCCTAGATGGCTACCCACTTCTAAATCTGAGATTCTTTCTCTGTCCACATTTGAGAGTACCAGGTCTAAGATTGCTCCCTCCCGAGTGGGTTCCAATACTAGCTGTCTGAGGCATGCCCCCTATAGGGCATCAAGAATGACCCTTCTCTTGGATATGCCTGCAGCAAAGGTGCTCCAGTTAACATCTGGCATATTCAGGTCACCCATCAACAATATCTCCTTTTCTGCCATTCTAAGGAAGCTTTATCATTTCCTTGTCCAGTCCCTCCTGAAATGGGGGTCTGTATACAACCCCATGCAGATTGTGGTGCCATTTTCTGTCTCCAGGGTGACCCAGAGTGTCTCATCTGCTCCTGTTTACTGTTTAGTTCTGTTGCTTGATCCCTCTTTATAGAGAGCTACTCCTCCTCCTCTTTTACCCTCCCTGCCCCTCCTGTAGATTGTGTATCCTGGTATGTTGACATCCCAGTTGTGGTTCTCTGTGTACCATGTTTCTGTGACTGCCACAATATCCAGGCAACCTTCTTTCATCAAGGCCACTAGTTCAGGGAATTTGTTACACAGACTACTGGCAATGGTACTCATCACCCTCCACGTTTTGATGGACTTACCCCTTTGAGCCCCATTCCTGTCCTTACTGCCTCTGCCTTTTTTTACATTTACCTCTGTCCTGCTCCCTAATGACTTCTCTACCTTGGTGTTTACCTCACTAATTACCATGTTTTGTGGGAGGAGGCTGGGATTTCCCTTTTTCTTTTCAGTGCCTCCCCCCTTGGTTAGTTTAAACGCTTGCCAATGAAGCATTTAAACCTCTCACCTAGGATCCTGGTTCCCCCCCTTGACAGATGCAGACCATCGCACCAGTATAGATCTGCATCCCTCCAGGTGGCTCCCCAGTCCCCAATGAAGCCAAAACCCTGAGCTCCACACCAGTTTTTCAACCGTTCATTGAATTCCCTTGTGAGAAGTACCCTAACATCACCCTTGCCATAGGCAAGAGGGTTGTGGATGTATGGAACAATCTTCCAGCCGGTGTGATCGGAATAAAAGTAGTACTGTAAGTCACATGCTTTAGCCAGGCAGGAAGGAAGTGACTCACAGAAGCAGTTTCACTTTCTCCTTTGCATTTGTAGAGGGTGAAAGCATTTGTGAGAGGAGAGGAGTTACAGTGCTTGATTGCCTTGTTGTCACTCCATTGCATTTCAGTTCCAGAAGAAAACCAACAGCTTTTTTAAAAGCTATATCTTTCTTTAGTTTTTGGATTGTATTTGTGGGGTTTTTTTGCTAGTGAATTTTTTTGTATAAGTTTTGTTTTGCTTTGTGTGTGTGACTGACTGTGTGTGTGTGTCCACTGTCTGCGTGTGTGTGTCGGCCTGTGGACTTCAGGAGGATGGACCTAGAAGAAGGCGAGTTGCTGGCCCATGGGCATGGTAGGAGGGGAGTACGGAGCTGCGGGGGGTTGGGGCGGTCGTCTTATGTTGGACCGCTCCTGATTCCTGGCTGGTGTTGCTTCCCCCATTGAAGCAACAGGAGCAGCAGCAGCACCAGTGTCACTGGCGGCTGCACGTCCACCTTCTCCGCCACTACCACCACCAACACCACTGGAAGCAGCAGCTGTTGGGGCTCCAGCAGCACCCCCTCCACCACCTCCACAGCCATAGGAGGTGGCCCCAGAAAATGGTGGTGGTGGTGGGACTCGTGCCAGGACTGTGTCTGGTCCCCCCCGCAGCTCCCCAGTGTGGGAGTATTTTAACTGTGTGGGGGGAGACAGCACAGTGTTGGTGTGCCATGTGCATGGTGTGCTGGTGCACCGTGGCCCCCATGGGACACATTTGGGGACCATTGGCCAGTGCACCCACATGCTGAACCACCACAGGGCACAGTGGAAGGCTGCCACAGAAGGGGTTAGGCATGCACCTGCTGGCCCTTCCATGGCAGTGGCCTAGGGTGCTGCTGGGGTGGGAGTTGTGCTTCGCATTCACTGCCGCAGCAGGAGGAGGGCTACTACAGCAACTGCTCCACCACCACCACAGCCACCAGCACCACTCTGTCCACTACCACCCCCACTACATGGATTCCCCGCTGCAGTGAACCCCACCACAGTCCCTGCAACACAGTCTGACATCGGCCTGGTGTGGGCAATGCTTGAAGAAAATAATGAGCAGTTCAGTGCTTTGCAGCAGCAGGTGAACAGAGTAGAAGCACATCAGCAGCAAATAGTTTTAATGCTGCACCTGCTGCTGGACCACCACAGCATCCCACGGCCACAGTAAGTGAGGGGATTGTTTTCTGCCCCCCAACCCCCACCCCTGACACCACCCCACTATTGTGTTGTACTGTTTTTGTGTGTTTTTTTCTTTGTTGTTGTTGAATCATACACATTTTCCCTTCCAGGGGAGTCTTTCTTGCACCACATAGTGCAATACATTTTTGTGAAAACTGCCCGTCATTTCGTTACAGTGTGTCACGTGACAGAGGAATTCCCGTTCTGAAAATCTGCCCACATTCTGCCCCCCCTTCTCAGCAACGTTAGGACATGATGGCAGAGACAGAGCACATGTGCATGCTCTTTACAGTGAATATCCGATTGTCCGGCAGGTTTTCGAATGTTTCTTTATGTTATAATAGTCATTTTCTTCACTGAGAGGGTGGTGGATGTATGGAACAATCTTCCAGCAGGTGTGAATGGAATAAAAATAGTGGTTGGCTAAAAGCATGCATGAGATAGGTATAAAGGAGAACTGGCATCAAAGTGTGTGTGGCGGGGGGGCTGAGACCAGGTAGGTAATAAGGAGACCAAATAAGCATAGAAAAGAAGGGCAGATTCAGCATTCTTTTTCTGCCAACAAATTACATCTTTCTATGTGGATCATTTGCAGTATGCCTGTCTCCCAGCTGAGAACCGACACAATAATGTGACACCAGCAAATGCACCATTTTACTCAGATGCCCCAGGAGAGAAAACTGTAAGGAAAACAACTTGCTATATAGGATGATGCATGGCCCTTCACAGGCTTGGCAGCACTGTCTGAGAAGGCCAGGCTTGATCCTGCTTTGGGAAACTTTCCAGTCTCTCCAACCCTGGTGGTATCTGGAGGTTAATTCCAGAGATGATAGGTGACTAAGCTGGGAGGGCCCATCCAGAAGAGGGACATCTAGAGAGCAGGAGCACCCACACAATAAAAAAATATTGATATACAAGTGCAATAGCATTTATTGTATGAGTAGCATTTCAACACGTGAGCTTTTGGCTACTCACATTTAGTTACTAACCAAATATTGGAAACCAAGGCTCAGCCTAGTGTGTCTTTTCAGGCCAGAAAATGATTTGTGTTTTACAAAGAAGCTTGAACTTAGACATGCTGTTTGTATGGGTTTCCTTTTTTGCATAAGGTTTGTAACCTTTTCTTTAATTGCTATGGTAACCCTGCTTTCCAAAATTCCAGGCTAAGAATGTTATGCTAAACATTGTATCCAATATGAGGCTAGCTGGCATATGCTTCTAACGGCCAGTAAGAACTTTTTTTAACCTCTTTCTCATCTTCTGATTTGAGGTGTTACTCTTCGTGCGTACTGTTGAGCTGAACAAATTTCTGCTAGGAACTTTTTAAATCAGTGTTATACTTTTGTGTTCTCAGATAAAGTTAACAGACTTACTGATTTTAATTTATCAAAAAATATATACACAACTAACTCCTAAGTAATGAATAATCATGAGTGGTGCAGCATTTGTATGCACAGTTAGTTATGTGATCCAAGTTTGATTATGCATACAAATGAAACATGAAAGAAAACACTGACATAATCAAATCTTTCTGTAAGATTCCAACTGTCTGCCAAACAGCACAACTTAACATTTCCAATAAATTTGTGTGACCCCCACATCACCATGCCTGGATTCATATCACTACTTGGTGACTGTACAGTGGCCACCTGGATTAGGGTGCAGGTTTCATTCTTTCTCTGTTGTAGGGGGTTAGCCCAGATCAAATAAGAAATGGCGAAGTGGCTCCTGCCAGAGTAAGTAAGTGGGCCAGATATTATATGCGGTAACACCCCCTTGGATGCAATATCTACTCACTTTCCTACACTGGACTGGACCACCTCCTAAGGTCCAATAAGATAGTTGTTACCTTCACTGATAAACACTCCAATCAGGTTATGCAAATGTGGCACCCACACAAAAGTAAAAATTCAACAAATGAACAAGAAGGGAGTACTGTTAACTGTTGTACCCAGGCAAGGAAGGAGAGGCTGATGATGGTTGTACTCTGGCTGGGGAGGGGGGGGCTGTTGACTGCTGAACCTGGTCTGGGGTGGAGGGCAGGTGGCTACTGTAGCCGGGGAGAGAAGTCAGGTGAGTGCTGTACCCAGGCCAGGGAGGAAGAGCTGGAGACTGTGTAGTGCCCCAGTGTCCTGGTGCCCTCCAGATAGGGTTAGCCAGGTGCTTTGGGGCTGGGGTGACAGGAAGGTGCCCCAGGGTGTAGAGAGGGTCCATAGCCAGGTATCCCTACCCCCCCAAACGTGAAGCCCCAACAGGGCTCCATTTTAAAAATAAAGAATTGTTTCCCCTGTTCATTTTCCCTGCCTGCAGCCACCCCCAGTTACCTCGCACCAGGCACCTGCTCTCATGGGCCCAGTCGTGAAGGAGTGCAGGCAGGGATGGGCTCATGAAGATTCTGAGATGGAATCCTCATCCCTTTTGGAATGGCAAGAGCTGTTCAGTGTTTGTCTGGTACAGCAGGAGCAGAAGAGGCAGCAGCAAGTGTGAGAGGGAGTGCTAGGCTGGCAGGGGCCAGTTAAAATGGAAGAGAACTTATCTGACTGTTGTACCTGGTCTGAGGATGGAAGGCAGGTGACTTTTGTACTCAGGCCAGAACAGAAGGGCTGGTGACTGTTGTACCTGGGCTGTGGGTGAGTTGCTGGTGACTGTTGTACTCAGGCCGGGGAGGAAAGGAGAGTAATAAACAGCTGTACTTGGGCCTAGAATGGAAGGGCTGGTGATGTTTCTAACCAAGCTGGGGAGAGAGGCTGATGACTGCTGTACTCTGGCCAGGAAGGGAGGACTGGTGATGGTTGTACCTGGGTCGGGGGGGCTGGTGAATGTTTTACCAGATCCGGGAAGGGCGGGCAGCTGACTACTACTCAGGCCTGGGAGTGGGGTGACAGACATCTTTGGTGCTGGGGTCAAGAGTGGACCATCTAGAGTGGTCAGAAGAGGTCCTCCGCCATAGCAGTTTGCCCCATCTCAGACATCCTTGGTGCCGGGCTCAAGAGTGGACCATCTAGTGTGGTCAGAAGAGGGCCTTCCACCGTAGCAGCTTGCCATGTCACAGACATCATTGTCACCAGAGTGAATAGACCGGATTCCCATAGTGATCATGGTGAACTAGCTTGTTTAGCTGACACTTCTGTGACTTTACAGATCTTACTTCAAGGGGGAGCTCTTGCAGCAGGCTATAACCATTAAGACTAATGCCGCAGGCCTTAGGATCCACTGGAAAAACTTAGCTAGCAGTACCCAGTGAGGATCGTCCCCCCAGTGTCGGCTCCGCCCTGATGTTGGTCACGCTATAAAAGGGGCGGATCCCGACTCCACCTTGTTTTTTTTCCCGCCGCAGACCCGCTCTCTTTGGGAAAGCCTTAGTGCGTGCTACTGCAGTTCCAGTAAATTTTGTCAGATTTTTTCAGTTTTTTCTTCTTTTTCAAACTGTTTTATGCCTTTTCTCCTTTCTTCTGATCTCCTTCCCAGCGTATGTCTTCACCATCGTCGGTCTCCTCCTCTGGTCCCAAGAAGATGAAATGTGCCTGTGGCTGCCAAATTCCATCCAAAGACGGCCACCAGAAGTGCGTCTTCTGTCTGGGGCCTGACCACAACAGTGCTGCCTGCAAAATCTGCAGAGGCTTCACCAGCAGGACTCACATCAGACGCCTGAAGGCACACCTATTGGAACAGAAGATGGATGTTCTGCCAACCCCTGAGTTGACGGCCTATAAACAACCTCCAATCAGACTGTAGCCCCCTTTTGGGCATGCAGTTGTATCCAAATGACTTCTGACCTACCTTCTTCCCCCTCATCCCTGATGCATCCAATCCATTGCCTTATATAAATGGCTACTCCCCCCTCCCTCTTACCTTTTTCTCTGTACCTCCTGAATAATTTAAATCTTGGGATGGCCAAGTCCCAGTCATGGTTTTGGGTTGCCTGTGTCTCAGTGATGGCTCCTTCTGCCAGCAGTGCCTACAGCTCTGCCATCTTATTCCCCAGGCTCCTAGCATTTAGTGATACCACCCTCCACCCTAACTCTCTCCCAGCTGCCCCCTTACTCTTCCCTCCCCCATCCTAGACAATGTAGGCCCTATCATTTCTATTGGGGGAGGTCCTCCCCTGATTTACTCCACTTCCCCAGCCCCCTACCACAGCAAGTTTAAATTATACTTTTTGGAGATAAATTCCCTCTGCTTTAACACCCCGAACCCTCCTTACTTAGCTGTAGCCTGTCCCCTGCATATAGATTTGGGTTTTCCCATGTGTTGCCCCACTCTCCCACTCAGCCATACCACATGGAATCACATCATTCTTTCAGCCACTTGTTGAAGTCCATGATTCTGCTTTTTCTGCCCATGCTTGCCCTTGGCACTGGCAGAACTTCTGAAAATGCTACTGTGCTTCCCTCTTCTCTGTATGGCTTCCACACTTCTCTGAAGCTGTCCTGAACCTCCTCTATCTGCTTTCCTTCCGGTCATTTGTTCCCAGGAGAACAATGATGTGTGGTTCCCCCACCTTCTGTCCACACCTACCAATGTGGTGCTGTACCCTACCTGCTGTCATGCCAGGCATGCCAGATGCTGCTCTTCCTGGCATCTGTATCTGTAACAAATAGCTAAACATCATGCCTGTTCAACATTTCACATATATTTATCCATGTAAATAAGCAAAAGGTGTGTTTTGGTATTGTAAATTACTAGAAAGTGGCCGCCATCTTGTTTTAAGTCATGTGACCCAAGACATCATGTCATTTGCCTATTCTATGGCTTGCCGTATACTTTAACAACACTGACAAGTATTTCTGTCTATTTCCTGCCATTACTTAATGGATTTAGTGAGATATGGCACATACTGCCATAGAATTGGTCACAGCCCTGGTAGTGAGGTAAGGTAGCCTATTTGACATAAACTGGGGGTGCAGTGTAATGTTCCAGATCAGAAATCACATCCAGGCACCTATATCTATTACAAACATTGAAACACCACACCTTTTCACCATTTCACATGTATTTATCCATGTAAATAAGCAAAAGCTGAGTTTTGTTCCTGTCAATGACTGTAAAGTGGCTGCCATCTTGTTGTGGGTCATGTGACCCAAGGCATCAAGACATTTGCCCATTCTATGGCTTATTTTACTCCTCAACTATGCTGACAAGTATTTCTGCCTATTTCTTGACATTACTTCATTGATTTAGTGACATATAGCACATAGGACCATAGGTGGTAAACCAAAGGCCTGAACTGGTCACAGCCCTGGTAGTGAGGTATGGTACCCTATTTGAGATAAAATGGGGGTGCAGTATAATATTCCAGATCATAAATTATATTCAGGCACCTCTAGCTGTAACAAAAAGCTAAACATTACACCTATTCAACATTTCACATGTATTTATCCATGTAAGTAAGCCAAAGGTGTGTTTTGTTACTATAAATGACTATAAAGTGTCCGCCATCTTGTTTTAGGTCATGTGGCCTGAGGCATCAAATCATTTGCCCTTGCCCATTCTATGACTTGTTTTACTCCTCAGCAACCCTGACAAGTATTTCTGCCTATTTACTGCCATTACTTCATGGCTTGAGTTACTTATAGCACATAGTGCCATAGGTGGTACACCTCAAGCCTGAATTGGTCACAGCCCTGGTAGTGAGGTATGGTACCCTAGTTGAGATAAAATGGGAGTGCAGTGTAATATTTCAGGTCAGCAATTATGACTAGGCACCTGTATCTACAACAAATAGCTGAACATCACACCTATTCAATATTTCATATGAATTTATCCATGTACATAAGCAAAAGGTGTGTTTTGTTACTGTAAATGACAAGAATGTGGCTACCATCTTTTTTTGGGTCATGTGACCCTGGGCATCAAGTCATTGGCACATTCTATGTCTTGTTCTACTCCTCAACTACCTTGACAAGTATTTCTGCCTATTTCCTGCCATTACTTAATTGAGTTAGTGACATATAGCACATAGTACCAATGGTGGCAAACCAAAGACCTGAATTGGTCACAGCCATGGGAGTGAGGTATGGTACCCTAGTTGAGATAAAATGTGGGTGCAGTGTACTATTCCGGGTCAGTAATTATATCCAGGCACCTGCATTTATAACAAATTGCTGAACATCAGACCTATTCAACATGTCACATGTATTTATCCATGTAAGTAAGCCAAATGTGTGTTTTGTCACTTTAAATGACTATAAAGTGGCCACCATCTTGTTTTGGGTCATGTGACCCTTGGCGTCAAGTCATTTGCACATTCTATGGCTTATTTTACTCCTCGACAACCCTGACAAGTATTTCTGCCTATTTACTGCCATTACGTCATTGATTTAGTGATGTATTGCACATAGTGCCATAGGTGGTACACCCCAGGCCTGAATTGGTCACAGCCATGGGAGTGAGGTATGGTACCCTAGCTGAGATAAAATTTGGGTGCAGTGTAATATGCCAGGTCAGTAATTATATCCAGGCACCTGTATTTATAACAAATTGCTGAACATCATACCTATTCAATATTTCACAAGAATTTATCCATGTAAATAAGAAAAAAGTGTGTTTTTTTACTATAAATGGCAAGAATGTGGCCACCATCTTGTTTTGGGTTATGTGACCATAGGCATCAAGTCTTTAGCCCATTCTGTGTCTTGTTCTACTCCTCAACTACCCTGACAAGTATTTCTGTCTATTTCCTACCATTAGTTAATTGATTTTGTGACATATATTACATAGTGTCATAGGTGGTACACCAAAGGCCTGAATTGGTCAAAGTCCTGGTAGTGAGGTATGGTACCGCATTTGAGATACAATGGGGGTGCAGTGTAATATTCCAGATCAGTAATTATATCCAGGCACCTGTATCTATTACAAACATTGAAACATCACACCTTTTCACCATTTCACATGTATTTATCCATTTAAATAAGCAAAAGGTGAGTTTTGTTGTTGTCAATGACTGTAAAGTGGCCGCCATCTTGTTGTGGGTCATGTGACCCAAGGCATCAAGACATTTGCCCATTCTATGGCTTATTTTACTCCTTAACTGCCCTGGCAAGTATTTCTGCCTATTTCTTGACATTGCTTCATTGATTTAGTGACATGTAGCACATAGTACCATAGGTGGTAAACCAAAGGCCTGAATTGGTCACAGCCCTGGTAGTAAGGTATGATATCCTATTTGAGATAAAATGGGGTGCAGTATAATATTCCAGATCAGAAATTATATCCAAGCACATCTAGCTATAACAAAAAGCTAAACATTACACCTATTCAACATTTCACAAGAATTTATCCATGTAAATAAGAAAAAGGTGTGTTTTGTTACTATAAATGACAAGAATTACATAGTGCCATAGGTGGTACACCAAAGGCCTGAATTGGTCAAAGTCCTGGTAGTGAGGTATGGTGCCTGGATATAATTACTGACCTAGAATATTACACTGCCTATTTCTTGACATTACTTCATTGATTTAGTGACATATAGCACACAGTACCATAGGTGGTAAACCAAAGGCCTGAATTGGTCACAGCCCTGGTAGTGAGGTATGGTACCCTATTTGAGATAAAATGGAGGTGCAGTGTAATATTCCATATCAGTAATTATATCCAGGCACCTGTATTTATTACAAACATTGAAACATCACACCTTTTCACCATTTCACATGTATTTATCCATGTAAGTAAGCCAAAGGTGTGTTTTGTTACTGTAAAAGAATATAAAGTGGCCGCCATCTTGTTTTAGGTCATGTGACCCAAGGCATAAAGTCATTTGCACATTCTATGGCTTATTTTACTCCTCAGCAACCCTGACAAGTATGTCTGCCTATTTACCGCCATTACTTCATTGATTTAGTGACGTATTGCACATAGTGCCATAGGTGGTACTCCCCACTGTATCTATAATAAACATCTAAACATCACATCTATTCAACATTTCACTTGTATTTATCCATGTAAATAAGCAAAAGGTGTGTTTTGTCACTGTAAATGACTATAAAGTGGCTGCCATCTTGTTTTGGGTCATGTGACCCAAGGCATCAAGTCATTTGCACATTCTATGGCTTATTTTACTCCTCAACAACCCTGACAAGTATTTCTGCCTATTTACTGCCATTACTTCATGGCTTGAGTTACTTACAGCACATAGTGCCATAGGTGGTACACCCCAGGCCTGAATTGGTCACAGCCATGGGAGTGAGGTATGGTACCCTAGTTGAGATAAAATGTGGGTGCAGTGTAATATTCCAGGTCAGTAATTATATCCAGGCACCTGTATTTATAACAAATAGCTGAACATCACACCTATTCAATATTTCACAAGAATGTATCCATGTAAATAAGAAAAAGGTGTGTTTTGTTACTATAAATGGCAAGAATGTGGCCACCATCTTGTTTTGGGTCATGTGACCCTAGGCATCAAGTCATTAGCCCATTCTGTGTCTTATTCTACTCCTCAACTACCCTGACAAGTATTTTTGCCTATTTCCTAACATTAGTTCATTGATTTTAGTGACCTATATTACATAGTGCCAGAGGTGGTACACCAAAGGCCTGAATTGGTCACAGTCTGGGTAGTGAGGTATGGTACCATATTTGAGATACAATGGGGGTGCAGTGTAATATACCAGATCAGTAATTATATCCAGGCACCTGTATCTATAACAAACAGCTAAACATCATACCTAGTCAACATTTCATTTGTATTTATCCATGTAAATAAGCAAAAGGAGTGTTTTGTTACTATAAATGACTATAAAGTGGCTGCCATCTTTTTTTCGGTCTTGTGACCTGAGGCATCAAGTCATTTGCCCATTCTGTGGCTTATTTTACTCCTCAACTAGCCTAACAAGTAATTTTGCCTATTTACTGCCATTACTTCATTGATTTAGTGACATATAGCACATAGTGCCATACGTGGTACACCCCAGGCCTGAATTGGTCACAGCCTTAGAAGTGAGGTATGGTACCCTAGCTGAGATAAAATGGCTGTGTAGTGTAATATTCCAGGTCAGTTATTATATACAGGTATCTGTATCTATAAGAAATTGCTAAACATCACACCTATTCAATATTTCACATATATTTATCCATGTAAATAAGCACAAAGTGTGTTTTGTTACTGTAAATAACAAGAATGTGGCTGCCATCTTGCTTTGGGTCATGTGACCCTAGGCATCAAGTCATTGGCCCATTCTATGTCTTGTTCTACTCCTCAACTACCCTGACAAGTATGTAAGCCTATTTCCTGACATTAATTCATTGATTTAGTGAGATATAGCACAAAGTGCCATAGGTGGTACACTCCAGGGCTGAATTGTCACAGCCCTGGTGTTGAGGTATGGTATGCTACTTGAGATAAACTGGGGGTGCAGTGTAACATTTCAAATCAGTAATTATATCCAGACACCTGTATCTATAATAAACAGCCACACATCACTCCTATTCAACATGGCACTTGTATTTATCCATGTAAATAAGCAAAAGGTGTGTTTTGTCACTGTAAATGACTAAAAAGTAGCCACCGTCTTGTTTTGGGTCATGTGACCCAAGGCATCAAGTTATTTGCACATTCTGTGGCTTATTTTACTCCTCAACAACCCTGACAAGTATTTCTGCCTATTTACTGCTATTACTTCATGGATTTAGTGACATATAGCACATAGTGCCATAGGTGGTACACCCCAGGCCTGAACTGGTCACAGCCCTGGTAGTGAGGTATGGTATGCTACTTAAGATAAACTGGGGGTGCAGCGTAACATTCCAGATCAGTAATTATAGCCAGGCACCTGTATCTATAACAAACAGCTAAACATCACACTTATTCAATATTTCTGTGGCTTGTTTTACTCCTCAACTACCCTGACAAGTATTTCTGCCTACTTCCTGCCATTACTTCATTGATTTAGTGGCATATAGCACATAGTGCCATAGGTGGCACAACCCAAGCCTGAATTGGTCACAGCCCTGGTAGTGAGGTATGGCACCCTGCTTGAGATAAACTGGGGGTGCAGTGTAACATTCCAGATTAGAAAATATATCTGGGCACCTGTATCTTTTCAAATAGCTGAACATCGTACCTATTCAATATTTCACATGTATTTATCCATGTAAATAAGCAAAAGGTGAGTTTTGTTGCTGTAAATGAGAATGTGACCGCCATCTTGTTTTGGGTCATGTGACCCTAGGCATCAAGTCATTGGCCCATTCTATGTCTTGTTTTACTCCTCAGGCACCCTGACTAGTATTTCTGTCTATTTCTTACCATTACTTCATGGATTTAGTGACATACAGAACACAGAGATATAGACAGTTCTCCACATGCCTGAATTGGGCCCAACACACATATTTGAATAAAAAGCAACAGTCCATGAAGAGGCATAATTTATGGTCATACTTGCATTTTTTTTTTTTTATAAAACAGGTATTTTGCCACTAAACCTGTATTTTGAAATTTAGATGTTATACCCAAGTATTCGCTGGGGGTCATGGTCAGTGAGCTAGTAATATTAGAGGGTATCATGGTGACAATCTTGGATTCGATCATGTGACAATAACATTGTTTCCATACTATCAACATATGGCTAAATTAAAAAAATAAGTTAGGAATTCAAAAATATATAGTTTGTTGAGGTTTTGATTCAAAAAAATACATGGAATACTTACTCAAATCTTAATAGACCCAAATTACAGGAAAATACCTGACATTTATCATTATTCCATTGCCATTAATAGGGTTAAGACTGACATTACGTATTCCTCGGGCATATCTCTGGAGGTGGTCAAATCCTATAAGTATTTAGGATTTTGGCTGGACCCATTGGGAACAGGAAATTTGCATGTGGATCACCTTATAGGACAGGTGGGAAAAAGGGTGGCTTGTTTGTTTAGGAATAATAGCTTTTTGGATAATGAAACCATGAAACACATAATTCAGGTTCAGGTACTGCCACTGTTAAATTATGGAGATGTACTGTATTGGGGAGCATCTGAAGATAGATCACTCAGGTTAGATGTTTTATACAATAAGTTGGCCAGATTAATTTTAAAGTGTCCAACATCTGTACATCACTGTGATTTATATCAAATGTTAAACTGGACATCACTGTCCACAAGAAGGAATATACGTATTAGTCTTTTTGCATATAAGGTAGGGTTGGGTCTTATACCAAAATATTTGAGTAACAGGTTTAAATTTAGACAAATGGTACCATCATTGAGAAACTCTGATATCCTATAAATAGATAGCACAAAAACATTTCCCAAGAAAACTCAGCAGTGCTTTAGTTACATGGTCCCAACATTTTGGAATGCTTTACCCAGACAATTTAGGGAACATCTAAATAAACCACTGCCAATACGTGCTTTAAAAAGTCATTTTTATTGAACTTAGATGCTTGTAAATGTTTCCATTGATGATGTGTATTTATTTAGTGAATATGAACTTGTAATTGTGTAATTTTGTAATTGTTGTATGAAACTAATTGATGTGTTCTTGTAATTTTGTGTGAATGAGGTCACCATTGTAAATTTACTTTAAGCTCAATGGTTATACCTAATAAAACAAACAAACCTGGTTATTATGGAGCTCCATAACAACTGGGTAACAGCCAGGTTGATATTTTTGAAGCTGGTTATCACAGCTTTTGAAATGCATGGTTACTAGGCTGATAATCACTGCAACCCGTAATTATATAGAGAATAATGTATGGGTAGGTGGTTATAACAAGAATTTTACACACACCCGAGGTGTGGGATGCCACATAAACCCAGAGGGTGAAGCAGTGCAGTGGAGAAAAAGCAATAAACCAAACATTTTGCTATAAGTAATCAAATACCACAATATAATGTATCAGAAGTAGTAATCAACCCAGGGACTGATTTATTTATTTTTTTCTGTTAGGTTCTATGCAGCGCTGTAGGTCTCCTTTGACTTGAGAAGAACATCTTCAGTTGCCTAGACAGTTTGAAGGAAACCAGCCTGTCCTTCTCTGATGCCCAGATTTCAAATGCACTTTTTAAATCAGACTTTCCAGTGTCATCAGGAGCCTCAACCAGAAGAGCCATTAGATACTGTAGTTAACATTCCACACATTAAGATGATTCCTCTGCAGTTTTAATGTTGTTGTATGTACTAAACCCATGTTCACACTCCACTGAAGTTGATGGGGTTGTCAGACATACTGAATATAGTTGGAACATGTTTGGCTAGGTTTCCTTGTTTGGGACCACCACTTTGACATTGAATTCTTCATTAGTACACTGTCTGTGTGCTGAGAATAGTCTACATATTAAAGACCATTCAAGTTTAGTTCCAATAGGGTTAACTGTCAGGAGGTTTGTAACTTGTGGGACACCAACTTTTTTAGGGACACCATAGTTGCCAAGTAGGTTCTCAATCTCCTGTTCTCCATAGCTATCAATGTTCTTGTCCTCAGGTGCATTGTGTAGGTCTGAAACCTTCCAGTTGTCCAACAATGTCCCTTCTGGAAAGTAGCTTTCGAGTTGCTCAAGTGTAGACTGCATATAAGAAGTTTGCAAATTATTGAACTGTTCTCTTTGATCTCATTTATCTTTTAGTGTATGTGATCTAAATATAGATTTTCCTATCTCTGGTGGTTCACTTGGCATCTCAGACAGAAAACCTTTTATACAGTTTGTGGTCCTGGATTTTCAGGAAGTGCCCGAAGTGTATCAGTGGTGCTGACCAGCTGCTGCCTTGCCTCAGAGAAGATGACAGAATGTTTCTGGAAAAGTTTAGAAAGATTTACAAGAAGACCTAAAGCATCTGCCAGAAAGGAAGAAAGTAATAGCAACAATTTGAAAGACTACATTTTGCCAGCCCGGTGGCGTTGAGGGCTGAGGCACTGGATGCCTTACCTCGCACTGCGCCAGTAACCCGTGTTCGGGAATGAGCATGAGTAGTCGGGGGTTGGTGGGGAGGAGAAGGATACAGCATCCGCTAGGACTGCTCTCCTTCTCCAGGGAGGGGTTTCTCAATGTTTGATTTTCTGCGGAGGGGCCGGGGTCAGGCATTGGGTGACAGCATCAGGAAGGAGTCTGGGCAAGAGGTCTGGGAGAGAGGCATGTGGAAGAATGCACCCCTGCCCCCACTGGCATCATTGCATGCCCAGGGCTCCAGCAAGGGGTGGAGCGAACAAGAGAAAAAAAAAGGTGGCACCACTCGCGCAGCTTGATGGCCATCCACAAGTGTTCATCGGAGCTGGCACCCTTACTGGTCTGTGAGGGTGGGGAGTTAGGGGGGTTCCCTGCCACCCCGCTGTGGGGGGCAAGCTGCAGGAGTTCAGGGTGCCAGTGGAGACAAGACAGATGGTGGCCGGATCTCCGCATGGGATGCAAGAAGTACCGGTGGGGCCGAGAGGTGGCTAGGAGGATAAAAAGAAAAAAAAAAAGAAATTCCACATTTTAAGACATCCCATAGCTAGATTCCACTGATAGTTATCCTCTGACATTTGTGTCAAAGCAGAAATACGTGATGCAATGCAGGCTTGTAATGCCTGTACAGAACTAAAGAATGAAAACAATCTAGTGAAGAAAATCTGTTTTTACGTTTTACAGCATGTTCCTGGTGTAGCTCTTTGCTCTGGTCAAGTATTCAACAGAATTTGTGTGAGTACTTTATCAGTTTCCCTGGCTGATTTACTGTGGACATATAACTGACCAGATACTGCTGTTGGTTGTCTCCTTTCTCTGATACTAAAGCGAGTCTATGTGCGAGACAGTGAGTGGCAACTAAATATGGATGATTCATTTTGGCTAGGGTGGTCACACGTTTTTTGCACCCTGTCATTATAGAGGCCCTGTCATTTGTAAGTCCTATCAGTTCAAAATCTCCCTGATTTTTATCACAGATCATGTTCTTGACAGCATTGTATTCTGCTTCTGATTTACATTCTGCAAGTTTAGTCACACCTAAAAACATTGACTGAACATAACCCTTGCTGTCAATGAATCTGATGTATACCATCAAGGTACTGTTGTTGGACACATTTGTTCTCTCATCAGTTCGTAAGGAAAATAATTTATCTGGAGCATTCTCCAGTTCCTTTAAAAAAGCATCCTGCACAGTCTTAGATATTGCTTTGTAAAAGTCATTAATGGATTCAGAATGTGTATATATTCCTGTGCCTTGGAAAAATGATTGCTTGATAGGTGCTAGCCGGCTGGAATCCTGTGTGGAAAAAGAGAAAAAAGGAATTCACCTGACAGTGTTTAGACCATGCTGCCCCCCCCCCCAAAACAGTCACACAAACCGTAATGTGACTTTTTACGTGATATGTGAGTAATTGCTACACAGTAGGTTTTTTTTTTTTTTTTTTAACAGTGCCATTTGGAAATGGCAAGTCAAAAATACTTACATTGTGAACTTGCAGTTCCAGAAGTTTCTGGAGGTTATGATTTGCAGTCAGAGTTTTTCCCATGTAATAAAAATAAGCACTTCTCATTTCTGCTATAATGGCACTTTTCACAGATGAAAAAGCTGTGCTCACTGCCTTTGTCATTCCCCCCCCCCTTCTGCCTCAATTGCAAGCCTCATTATAAAGAGAGAGAGAATGTGTTTTAAAACAATGACAACAGAATTGAATGATTATTAAAGTCAGAAGACAAATTGACACAGTTACTGGCTGGGGCATAATTAACAAACTCACTTGTGATCTTTGGACATCTGATGTTTATTGAACTCATCAGTCTTTGGCTTATGGGTCTGTTTTCCTTCAGTGAAAACATTTCTCTGGCCAGTTTCTATACAAATTCTACAACAGACTACTGCTGTTTCTTTGTCATGGATGAGCCGCCCATAGGTATGTTTTAAACAAGGAATCCTTGATGTGTCTATGGCTGTCTCTGTCATAAAGTCTGGTTTTCTTGCTTGCAGTTTGGAAGTGGCTCTCCATAGCTACAGTGGTGCTCACAGGCATTTCTGGGTCATGTTTAGATGACTCAGTTTCATCAGGACATAATGATCTGGGCCTCTTGAAGATATCTGTTATCTTACTTTGTTTTGATGTGGCCGCACTGGCGGGACTCTAGCTGAGGCGATAGAGTCAGTATTTGCTGCTTCCATCATTTTCTGTATAAGACAGAGTTTTGCCCAATATATGTGACACACACTGTAGCGTTGAAATTGTAGATAGGACGAGAGGCACAAATGCTTGCTTTTTTTATTTGTGACTTTTGAATATAAAAAAACTTCTTGAAAAAGAAGTAGTTTGAAAGAGTTTTATTTGGAGACAAACTTATACACTTCAGCCTGCACAAATATATAGTATATGGTTACCCTTTGTTATGTATAAAAATCAGCCTGCTCAAAATCCTTGTTAAGCACATTCTAAACCATTATGCGCATTCTAGTGTTGTTATGCGCATTCCGAACAGTTGTTATGCACAGTTCAATGGTCATACAATTTAAAATTGTTCATTTATTCTACACTTAGCTACTTACTAACTGCCCAGTGCCCAAAGTCATTCCTTTTACCTTTCAAAACTCTGGAAATTTGATTTTGATATGTGAGTAGAACAAAGAAATGGCAAGATTTTTTGTTTTCACTTAAGTGGGGGTCTGTCACTCTAGTGTAAAAAACCATATACTATAAAAAATAAAATCTGGTCAACCACACACAACTCGGCATGTGTTTACATCTCGGGGCTGAGATGACAGCATGGACCTCTCAAGCTTCTCTCTCGAGGTTCATATGCTGTCATCTCAACCCCTTCGATGGAATCACAGCCTTGCTGTGTATGGCTGCCCATCCATTATTCTCTATGTTACATACTCTGAAGTGTTAATTAGGATAGGCACACATGATGTTTTTTTATTATTTTGTGACTTGTGATTATAACGCTATAAAGTACTTGTTTTGAGAGACTTTTACTTATAGACACAGCTGAGCACAAATTTGTATGTGTCACAACTTTCATAAAAATATGTGACACAGTTTTGTGTATAGGACAATAGGCAGAGAAATGCTAGTTGCTTATGTTTATTTGTGACTTGTGAATATAAAACTTCTCGAAAATTACTTTTTTTTCAGTTTGACCAGTATAAGGTGTAATACTTGCACAAAGATATGTGACACACTCTGTAGCATGAAATTAACTGACTGTAATATTACAGGATGAGGTGCAACATATTGTTTTCTTTTTTATTTGTGTAACTAATAAAGTTCTTGAAACAGAAGTACTTTGAGTCTGAGAGTTTTATATTAGTAGTATAGAGTTTCTACACACACACAAACACCTACACGCACATTTTCATGGGCCACTAGTGTAGTGGGGGGGTGGAGATACACATTAATTATGCACAAGACAGAAGGTACAGTAATAATTTGTTGAGTAATGCTTTTTCTGCACTTATATTTCTCATATACATAAAGCCATCTACTTGTTGCCAGCAGAAATACAGTGAGAGTTTATTGCTTTATTAACCACACCAGTTAATTACACACAATAGACCGCTTAATTGCTCCTGCTGTTGGCTTTCTTTCTGTCATCTGACCTTATTTGCTTGCCTGTTATATCAGTATTAGAAGTGGGCAAAGTGTCCAAAATCTGCTACTCAGAGCAATTCACATATTAAAGTGGAATTCACAGAGTAATCTGCAACATGAAGCAGAGTACTCCGCCTTCCAATCAATCCTGCAAAGTCCATTGGAAGCACTGACTTTGCATTACTCTGCTTTTCCCCAACCATTTTAACAGCAATTTTAATGTGAAGTACATTAATTTCAATGTACTTTGCATTACTTCACCTTGTTTGTGAGCGCTAAGGTGAATTTTGCAGTGATTCATGGGATTGCAGGTCACATGGGCTCTAGATTGTTCTGCACAACCGCAATTCTGTGTAGTGTGTGTGCAGTGGTAGCTGGAGACGGTTTGCTGTCAGAGCTCTGAGATTCAAACCCTCTAAAAAACATTCAAAAAGCCTTTTTGAGCCATTTTTTTCTCAAAATTTAATACATCAATTGCAGGAAACCCTCCTGTGCTCATATCATTGAGTGTTTATTGTTTTTGTGTGAATTTTTAATGTTAATTTAGGACATTCAGTCTGTCCACTGACACACACTGTTGAAGTGTGCTTGGGGAAAAAGCCATATCTGTGGTGGAGGTAGATTAACTGGGAGAAAGGCAGTCTTTCTAACTGTTTTGGTTATTTTTTTTGCATAACTGTGTTCATGTACACACAGTAATATTTTCAGTAATTTTAGACATTTTTTTGATGATTATTGTGGTGCAGTGCATAATTTCAGTTTGTTTAAAAGATTTGGTTATATTACTGAAGTTTTCAATTTGCTGTGCCTTACCTGTAGTGTGTGTGTGTGAGTGTGTGAGCAACGCATGCCATCAAGTCAGACACATGTTATTGTACCACACATTAATCGCTGCACTCTGAATTGGTTATCTGTCTGCAGTAATTTTTACTGCATCCTTCCATCTAGATAGTGAACTACTACTGCAGTGTCCACCCCTTTCAACTGCCAAAAGGTATAATTTATTTTTCCAGTTTTTGATTTGTGTGAACACTGGTTAAGGTGTTTTTGTGCCTTTGCAACTGTATCTCTTTATATTGTGCACTCTGTGTCTGTGTGTGTGCATCTGTTTAGTGCAGAATCAGCATCTATAAGCCACAGTTGTTGTTATTTGGCTTCTCATCCACCCCAAATTTCAGAAACAGCAATTTGTTGTGAATTTTATGTGTAATCCCAAAAAATGCCTGCAAAGAGACGTGCATGCAAAGATGCTTCTGGCCATGGCACTGCTGCCAGTAGCAAATGTGGCCATGGGTGTGGTAGTAGTACATAGCAGAAGTGCATAGTTGATGCCAGTGAAGGAATTTCTCTATGTTTTTCACAGTGCAGTCAGTAGCTTCAGTTATGGTTGGAGATGCTGTTGGCCCCACTGATGGTAGTGAAGTTGCTAATGGCATGAGTATTGCCCCATGTTCAATCCATGACAAGTTAACCAGTTTCACAAATATTGTGGAGTAAAAAGCTTAATATGCATAACCGCAAGCTATCAAGTAATGAAAGGGAATCAACAACATACAGGAGGGTAACATCTTTCAGAAAAAGAGATGTGGATGAACAACGGGGCAAAATCTGAAGATTAAGGGGGGGACAGATTAGTGGCAACATCAGGAACTTTTTTCATGGAGAGGGTGGTGGGTACAGGAACAAACAAAAATTAATGATCAGTGTTATGGTGTGAGAACAGCAGTTGAAGCATGCACATTATTTGGAGTTGGTGCACATCCATGCGCTCCAACCGGTGCTCCACGTTGTCAATCCGATGGTTCACATGGTCCAGCTCACTCCACATTAGGCCCAAATCAGCATGTGTGGCAGGTAATCATGCAGGGTTGCCACCGTCACCTGCAGGTTGTAGAGCAACTGCTTGCTCCGTGGCCTACCACCACTTGAAACCATGTGCAGGTGGAGGCCGTGCTGCCACCTGTTGCCCACCAGGGCCAACAGGCATATTCCTGACCTGTTCGGCAAGCTTGGCCTGCCAATCTGCATGGTGGCAGTTGTATAGGTGGGTGTGCTGACCACCTGTGCCCAGATGACTTTCCTTGGGGCCACAGCATAGCATCTCACCACACAGGTTGCAGTTCACTGCACTGGTGTCCACAGGCACTGTAGTGAAGAACTCCCACACTAATGAGCTGCGGGGAGGACCAGACACAGGAGGGGGGGTCCCAGATGTTGTTGCCTGCTTCTGCTGGTGCTCAGTTAGGGCTGGGGGTTGGGAAACCTGCTGCTGCTGCTGCAACTGCTGTGGCTTCTCCCTCACTTCCTGCTGAGCTGTTGGCACAAGGGCCATGGCAGGTGGCGGCACTGGAGAGGGTACGCTGGTAGGTGCCACTGGAGGTGGTGTTTCCATAGCACCACTACCTATTGCTTCAGGAAGGGGACCACTAGTCTGGAAGGTGCTCTGGTTCAGATGCATAGTTTATATTTTTTGCTATCTCTCTGTCTCCTCTCAAAGCAGGGTTTATATTTTTTGCTGTCTGTCTCCTCTCAAACACAGCTCTTTCTCCCACTGTAGATAAGGTGAAATTAAAGTCTTTCACTCTCTTGCATGATTAACTTCCTCCCCGAAGCAAGTGACCTGCAGACTGTGAACCATGTGATCTGTGGGCTGTTACAGCTCACTCACTCCACCTTTAAATGAAAATAAAGCAAAGTAAAGTGGAGTCATCATAATGCGAAGTCATTATGATGTGAAGTGGTGAAGTACCACATTTCAATGGGTTCTTCAGAAGTATACCGCCGAGGCAGAGTGGCCACTTCGCCTACTTAGCTGGTGAAATTAACCTTGCTGCATCTCTAATCAGTATACATCTATGGACTTCTGCTTCTTCCCTGGGTACTGCATTGACAAGCTCAGTACACTACTCTGTTGCATAAAACTGCTTTTTCTCACATACTGTCTCTCCTGTAACTTTTTTCTGTGCCCAGACCCTGCCTGTAATCTCACTCACTTAAGTACATTTATATCTCTTATATCATGAGAATCTGATATCTCATTGAGGTACTGGGAATTGTGCAGCTCTCACTACGTTTTCTCACGGCCTGTCCTGCTTTTTTCTGTGCCCAGACCTGCCTGTAATCTGACATCAAGTTTAGTACATTTATGAATACTCCATCATGAGAATTTGATGTTTGATTCAAAAGGAGGAGAAATTCCTTAGCTCTCATTCATACAACTACTTTTTCTTAGTCTCTCCTGCTTTTTTCTGTGGCCAGACCCTGTCTGTAACCTCACATCAAGATTAATACATTTATATCTTTTATCATGAGTATTTAATGTTTCATTCAAGGAATAGAAATTCTGCAGCTCTCATTAAAAACTGCTTTTTCACACTGTCTCTTATGCCTTTTCTCTGTGCCCAGACCCAGCCTGTAATCTCACATCAACTTTAATACATTATGACATCTCTTTATCATGAGAATTCGGTGTTTCATTCAAGGAGTAGAAATTATACAGCCCGCTTTCTCATAAAACTGCTTTTTCACTGTGTCTCCTGCCATTTTTCTGTGCCCAGACTCTACCTTTAATATCTGCAGTGCTGGTAAATTGTATCCCCATTTTTAGACTGTTCCTGCCATTTCCTTCTCTCCTCTCTGACTTGTTTAGTCTCCCTGCCTAACTAATTCATCTCTGCCTGCTGCCAAAATCTTTTTTATTATTTTGCAGGGATGACCAAGGAGAACAACTGCCCAGAGCTCCTCTTCTTATCACTGCTGCAGCCTGAGTGACTCGCTTTGCTCACACATACCCACAAGGCCAAGGAACAGTGAGTCTGATTGGCCGGAAGAGTCATGTCTACATTTATTTGTTTATTTATTTTTATTTCGGTTTTTTTTGACCGGGTAAGTACACTAGACAAATCCTGCCTATTTTCAGGCACGACCCGGGGGAAGGGGATACAGATGAATGCCAACTGACCTTGAACCAGATTAAGCTGCTGGTGGTATTGTTAGTGAATGAGGGAAATTTGGCCAGGACACTGGGAAAATTCCCCTACTCTTTTCGATAAGTGCCATGGGATCTTTAACATCCACCTGAACTACCACCAATCCAGGCAGATGGGACCTCGGTTTAACGTCTCATCCGAAAGACGGCACCTCAGAAGTGCAGCACCCCTCTCATGCTGCACTACAGTGTCAGTACTGGGATATTAACCCAAGTGCCAGATGTGGGAACTGAACCCACAGCACTCTGATCTCCTGGCCTCAGAGGCGAGTGTGCTACCTACTGAGCCACTGACACTGCAAATGCTCTGACACTACATAAATGCTCCAATCAGACACGACTCTCCTCCATGCTGAGACTCTGATCATGTGGGTGCCGATGACCTTGTCATGTGCATTACAGCACTCAGTAGGTCATTTCAGTGCGATCTCATGCTGTTCCACAAGACTGCAATATGACAAATGCATCCTGTAGTTTTTCAGCTACTCTCCTGGTACTTCTTACTACCGTGGTGAGAGAAATGGCAAAAAATGGTTGCAGCAAGGGATTTTCACCTCCATGGCACTGGGGGCTTAAATCTTTTAGCCATGCAGTGTGTGGCTTCACCAGCAGTGATGCAGTGAGCAGCTAGTGGGAACACAGACTTTAATGGTAGTCACCTCCCATTTTGTGCCAGATCAGGTGGAAATTATCACTGTGGTTTTCAGTGTCTTAAGACATTCTTTACCTGGTGAGTTAAGCATTTTTTAAGAACTCTTCTCTGCCCAATGAACTCTCTATTTGTCTGCAGGCTGAGAAGACTGCCATTCTGGATGTTGATGCTAGTTCCCCAACTAACATCACTTTTCATTTGAAAGCCCAACTGCAGAAATCAGAGGGAAGAGTGTATACAAAACCAGCAAAATATGGGCAGCAATAATAACATGGCAAGTGACACTCCAACTGAAAAGTAGACATGTAAGTAGATTCTGTAGGTAGTTACATGCTTATTAACAGTGCATATTGTTTACACATTTTGGTACAAATAAAGTGTTATTTTATGGGCTGTTTGTAGGAAAACTGAAAATGCTAGTAACATGCTTGTTATACAGTTCCAACAGCTGGCCTACAAACAGCCTAAGAACTAATGCTATGTTTTGACAGAAAGATGGCAATTAGTTAAGAGGCTCTCACACTGAGTTGCATGCACAAAGCCTATGTGCCACATTTACATGGTGCATAGACTTCCGTAAGTTCCAATGCCATGCATCAAGGGTACTGTGGACCCCTGTGGCATTCATGGAAGGGACACATGTTCCTTTGTGATCCAGTCTCCTGTCCATCCACAGAGCTGTGTGAGTGGACAGACCAGGGAAGTGGCCAGGAGGCATTCTTACACTCTGTGCCATGCACCAAAGCATGGAGTACTGAAGAGGGAGGTGCAGACTATGCAGGCAGGGGCCCAGCCTTAGCCACTGCACACCCCATCCATCCTGAACGCACCAGCCGTGATGGGGCAAGTGACCCCCTGCCATGCTGCCTCAGCCATCTGAACATGCAGATGGGGGGCTGCCTGGGGCAGTTCTTGTGGCACTCACCCAGGCAGTTTTCTTTTACTGGGACCTGCCCATGTCCCACAATTTTCTGCTTCACTCCGAGCAAGGAATCCACTGTGCTACAGAGAGGGCATCCAATTGGATGCCCTCCTGTGTTCACTGGTCTACCCTCCATGCACCAACATGCCAGCAACTAACATTCATGAAGGGGTGTCCTCCATACCTGTCCACAAATTCAGATGAAAGCAGATTTGGTTAGTGCCTGTTGCATGGACCTGGCCTGTATTATTCAATAGGGACCCATTCTGCAGATGTGAAAGTTCAGTATAGCCTTTTGCACTCCTGCAAGACCATTAAAAAAGATTAAACAGCAGTGTTCCACTCTTTATTAAAGAGAAGATCAATATATTTTTTCACTTATTTCAGTCTTTAATAAGCTAATATAAATGATAACACTTAGAGGAAGTTATCCTGGAATTAGCAGTCTCTTTATAAATAGTATTATTAGATGACTGTTGTGGAAGTTGATCTAGAGTCACAGAAACAGTGACTAGTTGGTGTTAAAATTTATTAGGCTTGTATAATTGGTATTATTTGAAATGCATTTAGTCTTTTTCTGTTTTCAATCAGTTGTATTTATTTTTCAGATTGTCCTAATATGTATTAGTTTTCATTAGCCAGATTTTCTATCGATCAGTCCACAGCTCATCATTGATTCCCTCGTCTGCTTCAGCTGATTTTTAAGGTATCCTGGACCTGTGCTATATAGGCCCATTAATTTAGAAAAGCAATAAAGTCTACAGGATGAGGGCACTAAGCTGACATCCTGCAGACCCAGCAGACATAGGTTTAAAACCCAGAACTAACACTTGCATACTGCATGACCCTGAGCATGTTTCTTAACCTCCCTGTACTTCATGGGTTTACCTCAAAATAGGTTTGTCTTATTGTGCCTTTCCCAGCCAACAATTAAAAAAATATACTGTCTTCTCTCTTGAAAAAGCAGGCGCAAAATGTTGAGATTGAGTATGACTCCCAAGCTCTGCACCACATCACTTTTTCACAACTTGTTTTTATTTATCTATAAAAAGCTGTTCCGCATTTTTATAACTAGTGGTGTATGGACATTCCTTTTGTCAAGGATCCACAGCAGTAGGGTGAGTCCCTTTGCACTTTTTTTTATTTTTTTTGTCTTTATCTTAGCATTGTACACCTCCCATTTTTACTCTAAGGCCTGTAGACTCCTCACTGGTGCAGACAAATGGACTCATGTATGCACTCTATACTCGCTGGCCAGCATACTCAATCTAGAAGAGCAGTTACAAGATCAGACCTGCCTCCTGGTTAAAAAAATACTTCTAGGCCTCTCCCCCCCAGAGGTGTCTGCCTCCCTTCACCCTGCTTCCCTCTCTGCCTCTACCCATGGCTCCACTAAGGCATCTGTCAGAGTCCCAAGGGTGCGGACATTACTCGCCCAGAGATCCTTTTGTTACAGGGTACCACACTGGTTCAAAGCTCTCCCCTCCTTAATCTCCTCACTCACTAAAATAGGTCCTTTTAAGGCAGCTCTCAAGAGCCTCATTTTCTCCACCTGCAGCTGCGAATGTGCCCCACAAGCGGGATCCTAGAACCATAGGTGCCCCGCTCCCTTCCCAGCCCCTTTTCTAGACTCTTGACGACAATAGCCTTATCCCAGTCCTGCTATTTGCATTAACAAGGATTTATTTCAGATTTGACTAGTGCAGCTTAATATCCTTTCTGCTACCATTAAGTGCTATTTGTGGTGGGCAAAGTGGCCAAAATTTGCTCCGCGAAGTGATTCGAGGAGTAACGTGAAATACACAGAGTATTCCACAACATGAAACGGAGTAATTTGCATTATAATGGGTAACACAAAGTCCATTAAGAACAATGACTTTGCATTATTGCACCTTCCCCAAACCACTTCTCTACTAATTTTAAGGCAAAGTACATTGACATCAATGTACTTCGCCTCACTTCACCTTGTTTTTGGGCTCCAAAGGCGAATTTTGCAGTGCTTCATGGGATTGCAGGTCACATGGGCTCTAGATTGTTCTGCACAGCCTCAGTTCTGTGTAGTGTGTGTGTAGTGGAAGATGGGGACAGTTTTCTCTCAGAGCTCTGCATTTCAAATCCTCTAAAAGCTGTAAAAAAAGCCTTTGGGAGCTATTTTGTTTGCTCATAATTTAGTACATCGATTGTAGGAAACCCTCCTGTGCTCATATCATTGAGTGCCTTTTGTTTGTGTGTGGATTTTGAATGTTAATTTAGAACAGTCAGTCTGTGTACTGTGAAGTGTGCTTTGGGGGAGGGGTGTATCTGTGATGTAGTAGATTAACTGGGAGAAAAAGGCAATCTTTCTGTTTTGGTTATATTTTTCTTATATAACTGTGTTAATGTACACAGTAACATTTTCAGTAATTCTTGACATTTTTTTGCTGATTGTCATTGTGCAGCAGTATACAGTTTCAGTTTGTTTAAAACATTTGGTTACATTACTAAAGGTTTTCAATTTGCTATGCATTACTTGTAGTACGTATGCAATGCGTGCCAATAAATCAGAAACCTTTTATTGTGCCACAGAGTAATTGCAGCAGTGTGAACTTGCTATCCACTGCACCTGCATGAATTTTTTATATTGCTTTGTGGTATCTTTACTGGTAGTGGACTGTTACTGCCGTGCACTAGCCTCCTCCAACTGGGAAAAGGTATTCTTTTCCAGAATTGGATTTGTGGCTTGTGAGCACTGGTTAGGTGGTGTTGTGCCTTTGTGTCTGCATCTCTTGAGCGTGCAGTGCAATCTTAATATGTCAGTGTGTTTGCAGTACACCATTAATTCTGGGAGACTTTCATTTCTTGTTACACTCATTTCACTTCATCAGCACTGGGTAATTTTCTGGACACAGGACAGTAGCATTTTTGAGATGCACATTAATTCTGGTAACTGTGTGTGACCACTGCGTGCATGATGGAGTGCACCATTAATTCTGGGAGACTTTGCATTTTTTGTTACCCTCTCTTTTCACTTCGTCAGCACTGGGGAATTTTCTGTTCACAAGACAGTAACATTTTGGGGATGCAAATTTGTTCTAGTGACTGTGTGTGACACTGCACACATGACTGAGTATGCCATGAATTCTGGGAGACTTTGCATTTTTTGTTACGCTCTCATTTTACTTTGTTGGCAGCTGGAAATTTTCTGGACACAAGACAGTAGCATTTTGGGGATGCACATTAATTCTGGTGACTGTGTGTGTGATCACTGCGTGCATGATAGAGAGCACCATTAATTCTTGGAGACTTTGCATTTTTTTGTTACCCTCTCATTTCACTTCATCGGCAGTGGGGAATTTTCTGGGCACAAGACAGTAGCATTTTGTGGCTGCAAATTCATTCTGGTGACTGTGTGTGACCACTGCATACATGACTGAGTATGCCATTAATTCTGGGAGACTTTGCATTTCTTGTTACGGTCTCATTTCAATTTGTCAGCACCTGGAAATTTTTTGGAGACAAGACAGTAGCATTTTGGGGATGCACATTAATTCTGCTGACTGTGTGTGACTATTACATACAGTACATGACATCTAAGTGCGCCATTAATTCTGAGAGACTTTGCCTTTCTTGTGCTCTCATTTTACTTTATCACTGTCAGCACTGGGGAGTTTCCTGGACACAAAACATGAGCATTTTGGGGGTGCACATTAATTCTGGTGACTGTGCGTGTGAAGGGCTGCCAATATTATTTTCACTTCACCTTACTTTGCGTTAAGGTGTCATTAACAACGTGAAGTAATAATTACAAGGTGAAGTGAACCTCTTGTATTGGCCAGTCCACATTGTGGAGTGACAAGATGAAGTGCCCACTTCACAGGCACTTCACCAGCAAAATTTTAATTTGCTGCATCTCTAAGTGCCATACAAAAAGTTTAGTCTTTCAAGTGGAATTGTTTGTCTAAACTGTACTTCTTTTACTGTACAACAATATTCCCATCCAGAGACACAGAACATTATTAGAAAATACACTTCCTTTCATCGGTTTTGGTATCAGAAATCAGGGAAAAAACAGTTTGAGCAGTTTTATTTTGGAGGTAATAAAATAATACTCCATCCATCTTGGGTTGCCTATTCTCTAGCTCCTAAAATGTCAGTTAAGTTACCATGCTGTACACGGAATGTATCGAATAAGCACATACTGATTGATAATCCAATTGTATAACTGCACAGTTCTGTCTTACACTAAACTGCTCCCACAAATACATATTTATTTATTATTAATTTATTGAATTTTTTAACCAGGTAGACCCACTGAGACTAGAAGTCCCTTTCTCATGGGCTACCCAGGGGGAGATACAGATGGTAACCAACTGAAATTGAACCAGATTAAACTGTTGGTGGCAGTTTTAGTGAATATTGCCATATTATTCCCCGAGAGAGAGAGAAAGAGAGAGAGGGGGAGAGAGAGACTATACAGGCACGGTCACACTTGTATATTAGGGCTGAGTAAGCACTTTAATGTTTAACCCTAAGTTTTGCACCTTAATAACTTTGTCTCCATTTAACCAATTTACATGAAATTTGGACAGCACAGCCTATGTCTCAGGATCTCTTGATCCTGTAAATGTCATGTAGATTAGTTCAGTGAGGGCAACATTAAAGAGGCACAAAAAATGTAGAAGTCTCCATTTTTTAAAATTGTAAGACTTTTTTATCATCTGATTACTAAAAAAGTATGAGGCTTTGAAACCTGAAACTTTCAGGTTTGATAAAGCTTGGTCCAATGTATGGGCTTTTGCAGTTTATAGGTCCAACTATTAAGTAGTTTTACAATTACTTAGGAAAAATGTTAAGTTTCTGAGCATGCACAGTTCAAAAATCAAAAATTCTGCTTTCACTAATTTTTGAATAGCTATTGTATTTATATGACACAGCTGTTATTTATTAATAAATGACAACTGTGTCATATAGTGCAACCCCTGCTGTGTTATGACTCATTTGTCAAGGATGGCGCTACTATCATTATAGCCCCACCATCCTGATTGTGTCTGAATAAACTGTTATCTGCAAAATGGGGGCCCCGATCCCTGGTGACAGTGTATATATTTATTTATTTGGTATAATCCGACACTGGGATGTCCACCACCAGTGTTGGATGCCCCCCATGCAGCCCATTATTCTGTTAATAGTGCTGACATCAGGGGGCCCAATCCCAGTGTCAGTACTTACAAGCCACCCCCAGTAGTGTGGGGCACTGGGGATCCCACCCCCAGTGTCACAAAAAAATGTATTTACTGTACTGTGATCCTGTAAAAAGAAAACAATCATCTGATGCCTTTTTTTATCTAAAAAAAAGAAAATGGTCACTCGTCATTGCCACTGTCCTCCTTCCCACATCCTGACCCTCCCACTGAGCACCCACAACCCCACACACATCCATACCCTATACTGACCTGCTGAGATCATACGCTGTCATCCTCTGTGGACTGAGGCACGTCTGTGTTCTTTAAAGCCAAACCGCAAACTGAAGAATCAAGGTAAGTGCCTTATAATGTAATTCAATGATGTTTTGAACTTATGTTCATAATTTTGCCATTTTTCAGAATTTTTTTTTACATAATTTTCAACATAACCATTTTTGGACCTCACCTCATGAACACTGGCATCATCATTTCTTTAATCAGGCCTGGAAGATGTTTTTGCAGTTGCTCTGTGAAGTCACCTTTCAGAACCACTGAATAACAAAATTTTACCACCAGCATTCATGTGGTGTGGTCCCAAAAAGGCCATATTTAAAATTTGGTGAAAAAAAATATCCTACAAATGGCTGAGTGATGAGTGTTCATTGAAATTTTTCTACGCACATGCATAACTTTGGTAATTTTCAATATTTTGACTCCAAATTTTCAGCATACCCATTTTTTTCACAACACCTCATGAACAGTACAGCAGTCATTTTTTACATCCTGGCCAAAATGTGTTTTTACATCTGTGGCATGGAATGGTGTTTTGGCAGGGATTTCAAAATGTTCACCTACCAGGTTTATGAGGTAGGGTCATAAGAAGACTATGTTGAATTTTAGGGTTAAAATATTAAAAAACAAAGAATTTATTAAATAACATTGTTTACAGGGATGTCCATTGCAGCACTTGGGAACACGCTGCCTTACAGTACCAGTGAGCTGAATTCAGGTGTGAACTCAGTGAGTCAGTTTAATGGGACAAGGCTGATGAGAAAGGTGCTGCAGCATGCAGCACCAACCCTGGCCTGGGTAGGGATGGAGCATTATTTTAGTGCAGATGCCACACCCTGTGAAGGGTCAGGAACCTCACCCACAAGGTGCAGTATCGATATGTGCGCCGGGGCTTGTTAGTCCCATGCACTGGGTCAGGACTGTCTCCAATATCACATTTATCTCATTTTGCACAGGTCCTGAAGGGACCTGTGTAAATGAGGATACAATTCTGCTATCAGAAAAAGAAGGGAAATTCTTTGCAAAAAACTAAGTTAATTCAGACATTAAGGTTGTAGAACGCAAAGTGCACAAAGAAGGGAAATCAAAAACATTAGGGATTTGGGTCTCCGGAGTATTGGCAAATCAGTGGTGGGGTCTTACTAGGGTTGTCAACCATAATGCTAACCCCTCCCATGATCAGATGAGGTCAAATGTGATGTCTTCATGCAGGGCCCATAGGGTCCTACCTGAAGAAAGCTCTAGCATATTATGTTATCCATAATGTATTTATTTATTTATTGAACATATCAGAATTACAAACCTTTGAGTCAGAAATGCCTTTGCAAAGGCTCCACATCAAAAAGGCTCCATGTCTCATAGCTATGAGGCAACAGGTTGGAACTGTATCTTGTGCTTCAGACAGGAGGCTATGGGCTGGGGGAGGTGGTGGTCATTAGGGTTGAAAACCCCAAGAAAGACCCCACCACTTATTTGTCAATACTCTGGAGACCCAAATCCCTAATGTTTTTCATTTTCCTTCTTTGTGCGCTTTGCGTCCTACAACCTAATGTTTTCATTAATGTATTTTTTTTACAAAGAATAGATAGATAGACAAATAGTTAGATAGATATATTGATTAATTGACTGATTGATTGACAGACAAACAGGCAGATAGACTGATAGACAGACAGGCAGATACATAGATATGTATTTTACTTCTTAAGCAATTTCCAGCGCTCATGGTGCTTTACAATACCAAATATTTAGATTGCATGCATCTTGTGTTCCACAATATACATTAATAGGTAATCAAATTATATTAAAGCACTAAAACAAGGAGGAAAACTTAATCTTTAACTGCAAAAACATTATTATCCAAAATAAAACATTTCAATGAAATACTGTACCAGTTTACATTGTGTCAGTAGCTTTTAAAGGCCTGGAAGGATAAGTAAGAATCAAGGTGCCTTTCAAAATTGTCAACCACGGGATTAAGCTCCATATTCCTAGGCAGACAGTTCCAAAGTTCTGGACCAGTTACAGCAAAATATCTGTCCTTTGTAGAATTTAGTCTAGATTTCAGGACAAAATGGGTAAAAATAATCTGTCAAGTGCAAAGCCTTATAAATATATTGGGTGGCAGGGATGTTGGTGAGGTATGGGGGAGTGCAAACGATTCAAGAAATGTTATACCAATCATTCTGATACCTGCATGCAACCAGTGCAGGGCCCAAAGTGATTTTTTTTGTTTCAGTTTATTTATTTAGTTAGTAATTTACAATGTATTGGCCAGGATAGGCACAGTGAGCTAGGGCTTGTTTCCAGGCATGACCCAGGGGAAGGGATACAGCAGGAAGTAAAACAACAATAACAGAGTGACAAGAACAGGCGCAGAACATGGACAAGAAAATCACAGTGAAAGTAATGAATTTCAGGAAAAAGAAAAATAAACAATGTAAAAAGTGCATTAACAAATGGTCACACAAAACAAAGCCTCACATTAAAAATATAAATTAAAAATAACTAAAATGAAACAAAATTAAGAAAAAAACACAAAAAAGTCTCTGCCTCTTGCAGAAATCAAACATATGATGGACAGCACTGTGTGATAAAGATTTTATTTTTACTCATTGGCAGTGAAATCTGGAACTCAGGAACATCATGCATGGTCCCATTCCACGCTGCTACTCATGATCACTGATTTATACATACAGTAAGTACTATATGTATTCACTGATTTATACATATAATAAGTTCATTATCACCTCCCAAACCCACTTGCCTGCCCACCTACCAGAGCGATTTTCTCTTACTTTCAATTTCATTCACTCTCACCTGCTAAACCTGATGCATGTGTTGTCCCAAAGTGCCACATTTCAAACTAGCCCACATATTACAACAATTCCCTCCATAGCACAAATCCGAGATCCTGTAATACAAAAAGTTTAAAGTACCTTAAACTTTGCATTGTACCTGTAGCTTCTCTCTTTCAGAGGGTGGTGATAAATTGAGTTCACATTGAGGAAGGGAGGGTGACCAGCTGGTTGCGGCAAGGATCAGTATTGGGACCAGTCCTCTTTAATGTCTTTATTAGCAACACTGGCGAGGCGTTAGAAGGGAAGGTATGAAATTTTGCAGATGTTGCAATTATCTACAACAAGGTAGACATTCTGGGAGGGTTGGAAGAATTGAAAAGGGACCCAAGAAATCTTGAGGACTGGTCAAGAGCATGGCAGCTAAATTTCAATGCAAAGAAGTGCAAAATCATGTACCTTGGGCACAGGAACCCTGGGGCGGAGTACAAGATGGGGGAGTGGTACTGGTGACCACCAAACAGGAAAGGGACCTGGGATAATCATATCTGATGACCTAAAGCTGACCAAACAGTGTGACAAGGCAGTGGGGAAAGACAGTGGGATGCTAGGATGCAGAGGGAGGGGTATCACCAGTTGAAAGAAGGAGGTGGTGTTACTGCTGTACAAATCATTAGTAAGACCTCATCTAGAGTACCTTGTCCAGTTCTGGAGACCACTATTCCAGAAGGATATAGAAAGAGAAGAGGCAGTCCAGAGGAGGACAACTAAAATGGTGCAGGGTCTGCACCAAAAACCCTATGACTAGAGACTAAAGGACTTCAATATGTACGCCCTGGAGGAATGGAGGGAAAGGGGGGATATGATAGAGACTTCCAAATACATTACAGGTAGAAATAAGGTACAAGAGGGTAACATTTTTCAGAGAAAAAGATGTTCAGGAACAATGGGTCATGCTATGAAACTGGAGGGGGGGTAGACTCAGGGGAAACGTGAGAAAATACTTTTTCACAGAAAGGCTGGTGAATGCATGGAACAGTTTCCCAGAGGTGGTGGTGAGGGCAAAAACTGAATTGAACAGAATTAAAGAAGGCACGAAATAGGCACAAGGGAACCTTAGCAGGTAGGAAAAAGAGAGCAAAAGCTGGAGATCAAATACAGTCTATGGTATTACAGTAGGTAGGGACAATGAGCAGTCAAGGTAGGCCAAGCGGTCCTTATCTGCCATCAAATTCTATGTTTCTATGCTGCTTCACACTTCTCTGCTACTTCACACTGTCTGTCCCTGACTACTGACACACCTTCCGAACACAAGTATAGCCAGCGCAATCTTATTCTGCACTGACCTGTTCCTCAGCCCAGTGAACTGTAAAAGAAAACAAAATGGACATTGAGAAATATTTCTTGTGTTTCACATTGCCTGCTCACAAACTGCACTGACTCCCTCTCTCTCTCTCTCTCTGTCTTCCACTCTATTTTCCTAACCTGGCTTGAACATGCACCCCACATCACTCACATACCTCCCACAGCACTCGGTCAACAATTCTAAACATTTAAAAAAGAAGTGCAAATCCACTAATGGCATCTTCCAAACTCTTCTAACTACTAATATTTCAGCCATTGTTTGCTAACTGAGGCCAATATTGTTTACATAAAAAAGTTCTAATTTCCACACTGGCAACCAATACAGGAGCATGTTAGCAGTGCCACAAATGCCAAGGCATTGTAGTATCATTAGCAATACAAAGCAATTAGTGTATGCAGCATACTAACATATCTGCAAAGCACCAAAAAGTCCACTACATTGGCAATTTAAGGAAAAAAAAAACATTAAACATGTATCTGCTGCTATTTCCTTCACACATCTCTATTGCATAAATGAAAATGCAATGAGGAGCTTGTGTGATATATCATTCATCTGCACTTGAGCAGTTTGACCTCGGGCACATCACTCGTGGCTTATGCCACCCATGAGGTTACCCAAGGTCAAACTGCTCTTGTGCAGATAAATGATGTATCACACAACTCTCCATCGCATATCCCTTATTTATTAGGGAAACATTTTCACTGCTGGTGGTGTATAGATTCTGACTATAGGTCCCTGATATTAGGTTCAGCAAGCAGACAATTATTCTAGACTTTAAATCATCACAAATACAGTATCTTGATGGTACAGAGGTATCCCTCATAGAAGTATAAAAATGTACGAGAAGGAAATAATCCTTGCTTGATTAAATTCTTATATTCTGCCATTTCTTGGTACTTGTCTACTTACTAGGTGTCTATTAAGTATGGAATAATCCACAGTTGGATGTGCAGCAATATTGTAATACCAGAAGGACCTGGATGGGTTGTGAGGCTTAAGGCATAGCCAAGGGCCTTCAGCCACCCAGGAAGTGAGGTTATTAAAGCATTGACAGGTACCCAGAGTGGATTATTACACTTAAAACATTAATAAAATGGTTCAACATGTTATAACTTTGTGGATTGGTTTGATGTAACAAAAAATAATTAAAAGTTAAAATGTTTTAAAACATTTTTATTTTATTGTGACACAAACTCCATTTTTGAAGTGCAGTATGACACTTCAGGATGGCAGTGCTGGGGGATACCTTTATGCTGAGGGGCTGTGGAAGGCTCGCAAAAGTAGTGTAAGACCTCACTACACCTAAGGCCATTCTCCAAAGTTGTTCACCTGTCATGTCTTATTTACATATTTATCAGTTCCTGCTGCTTTTCTTGCACTGAAGTCATAATTCGCTGTCTATGACTTCAGAATCACTCCTGTCCCAGCAGCCTGTGATGCAATAAGTAGAGAATTCTGACTTCAGGACAATAAAAGCAATATGAATCAGTGATGTATATGGAAAAAAAGATCATGCTTTAAGACTAATATCTTTAGAAATAGAGAAATGGAAGTTCCTGCTTCCATTTTGAGGGAACCAGTGATTTTGTTTGTTTGTTTGTTTGCTGGAAAGAATAAAATATCAGTTTATATTGTATTATACTGGACATTTTCTGGTGGGAAGGATAAGCAGCTTGTAATATCTAATATGTATTTTTACAGTGGTGCCAATGCAAACATATCCTGTGAGTCCATAAAAATAATTCTCCTGTAGGTTTATTTCTGCAGCAGACCATTTGTTGTAAACAGCTAATTACTGCAAAACAAACAAAAAAGAGTAATTAAAATACACCTTGTTATAATCAATAGTGTATAATTTCAATTATACCTTTGATAAAAAAAAATCTACTTAGGTCAAATTATCCTAACTGTGATGTTACATTTCAGAAACACATCTACAAGTGTCCTAGACAATCCCTATTCTCTTCTTTTTGGCCCATGAGATTATTAGTTAAGCATTATTCGTAAACTGCCCTCCCAAAAGGCTATGGGCCCTACTTGCATACAAACCGTGACCATAAAATGCATTTCTATTCTCTTAGGATCTGTATTGCCATTCGGCCTCATTTTTTTTTTTTTTTTTTTTGCTGATGCTTTGCCCATCTGTAGCTTTTTTTCTGCACAGTGAAGATGTAATTCATCTCTTTAAGAACACAGTTTGTCCTCTATTGTAAAAAGGACACATTTCTTCTCTTTAAGGCACTCAAATCATGATGTTCAAAATGAGTAAAAAATGAGGTGCCATGAACTAATTCATAACTCTTAGATTCTCTTTTAGTTTCTAAGCATGTATGACTTTCAGTAGTTTAGTGAGGTATCCATTTATGAATGGAAAGAATTGCTCTCAGCATCTGGTAAACTACCCCAGACAATGTATTGGAGGAATGGTCAGGAAGAATGGATTCTCTAGCAAATAATGAACACATTAGTTAAATGATTCTGGACAAATTAGACATATTTTACAAAATGTTGTCACCCTTTATGAATTATAAGAAAGCTAACAGGACTTGAGATATATTTCAATTTAAATCCACTTATTTTGCATTTTTGATTCCCTTCATAAACCTTTACCCTTGTGACTAGTTGATTACAAATATTTTCATTGTTAGAAATTAGTAGTCTTATTGTTAATAGGCTATTGTTAATGTTGTATTAATTTTACTTGTGTAACTATTTTCACCACTATATCTTTCAATGTGATTGTGATTAGCTGATAAATTTTGCACTGTTTTTATATAATGAAGAATTTCAAGAAAAACAACGATGAGAAGAATGAAGCATCTGTTATTGATATTAGTTCAGTGACCTGGTATATGAGCTGTCTACTGAAATTTCATATCAGGCAAACGTGTCTACACAGTCTGCCCAAAAATATCACTAAGTTGTATTTTGTTATATCTGTTAAAGCATAAACCCAGACAATTAGTAAGAGTTTCTTTTTAAAAAAAATTAAAAATACTGTAACACAAACACACTGCTTTTTCTGTGAAGGAGAACATGTTTCTTTTTTCTTATTTGCAATACTCTGCATGCCCATTGTCTCCAGTCCTAGCCCCAGTCTGCCCTCCAGCAACCTCCCAAGCCTGTTACCATCCTAGCAGAGTCTCTGGCTCTCAATGGCATGGGAATGTTGTGGAGGCATCCCAACTGTGGCCATAAGTGCAATCCCTTTGCTTTTGCCTCAGGGTCCTCAAAATGCTGTGTCTTCCTGCCTGGCTGAATTATTTTTTATTTATTTATTTCTTTTTACATTTGCTGTTTAGTCACATTAACCCTTGTTGAGACCTATATAGATGATTTACACCTAACCCAGTCACCCAGCAACCCTGGGACTTAACCCTTGTTCTTCCATGTCTCACATTTCATGGCAGTGGGGGAGGGGCTTGCCCTTGCCCCTCTGAGGCAAGATCCAGATGGGTGCCATGTTGGTGGTGCCAGGCCTGAAACGAGTCATACTTCATCCCACCATGGCATGGAATGTTTTTTTCTGCCAATAGTGGAGGAATCTGGACCCACACAAGTGGCATAGCATAACAATACAGAACTAGTACAGTTTAAGCTACATTATTGCTACGCTACTTGCGTTACTGAGTGTTAAAACGTTATGACCTAACTTGAGCTAATGCTATAACAACAAAATCTAAAGCTGCCTGTTCTTAGCAGACAAGGGTATTTCAGCTATGTATATATTATGTAAGTTAAATAAAAGCACTAAATGAAACACTAAATACACATTAAAGAATTAAAGCACAATAACATGCTTACCAGTTACAAATTAATAAAGATGATTAAGCAGTTTTTAAATGTACATTTCAATATGATGAATATTATTGATTACACCCCCCAGAAAAAAATTATTTATACTGACCTAAATTAGAATATTTAGCTGCCTTTGAAATATAAATATAACTGGTAACTACAGTTACTTTGCCGTATCGGATGTGTTTGTAAAAAATGCAGCCTATTACATTTTTTTTGTAAACATACTTTCTTAAGAAAGCTTTAAATGTACAAAAAATACAGGTCATTCAACCACATACAGCTTGAAAAAGATGAACATATGTATTAATACATTAACACATTGGGGCAATTCTAGAAGAATGGTGCAAGTCACCACCAAAGGTGACTTACACAAACTCAGTTTTGGCAAGGACCCTGCGCCTGATTCTAGATGGGGCAGGGTCCCTGTGGCTAAGTCCTGAGACTTGCAATGTCTAGCCAGGTACACTGAACAGAGAGCATACCTGGCGAGTTTGTCGCAAATATTATTAAACACTTCTGGAATGTATTATTGCACAAAAGTATATTGCACTATTGGCTAAGTAGAATTACAGCACTACTGTCAACTTGTCCTGCACATAACCATGAATAATACTGATGTACTATAGTCATGAAAACTTTTATTTTTGCTATAAACTTAAAGTTACAAAAAGAAATGAAAAACACAGCCGCAACCACTGTCTGGCAGGGCCCAAGTGCCCCCCCATACCTGATTCCCCAAAAAGAACTGACATAGCCCAACAGGGCTAGAGGACCCCCCCCCCACTGTAAGTGCCCCAAGTATCCCACCCACCTCGATTTCTGACCTGCACCCTAAGTCATTCATATACTATACAGTACATACAGTACGCATACCAGAATTCCCTGGTAATCTAGTGGCCCCCCACCTGACAGTGCAAGATCCACCTGCACCACCGCAGCTGGCTGCCGACTGAGTTCCTCTAGGAGTACATACTGTAATTAGTATGCACTCAGAGAATAATAGCTGCTGTCATTCCCTAGGCGCATACTTATCACAGTACTCACTCCTAGGGTAGCTCAATCGGTGGCTGGCTGCGGTGGTGCAGGTGGGTTTGGCAGTCACTGACTGGGTATGAGTCACAGGGGGAGCGGGATGGTCTTACACTGTTGGGTGGAGGGATGGGGGGCCACTAGACTATTAGGAAATTCTGGTGTGCATACTATATGTACTGTACAGTATACGGGTGACTTGGAGTGTGCATTGGGAATCAAGCCAGGGGATCCTTGGGGCACTTACAGTAGGTGGGGGGGTTCCTCTAGTCCTGCATGGCACCTACAGTAGGTGTGGGGGGTTCTCTAGCCCTGCAGGGCACTTACGGTAGGTGTGGGTAGTTCTCTAGCCCTGCAGGGCTGTCTAGTTGGGCAGGGATGGGGCTGGAGGGGTGGCACATACTGGTGGATTGGGGTCATAGGCCCACAACCCTGGTGGACACAAGTTACACCAGCTATTTGCTGGTGTAACTTTTCATTGATGGATGTCCACTGGGGGGGTCTTCTAGAATAGTGACATTGGGTACTTTGCTGCTGCCCTTCCAGAATAGGGTGCAACAGCTGTCTTAAACCTCCTAGCACCATGTCACAGGGGGTTTAGGGGGTAACTGGTGATGTAAATCCACTTTGGCACAAGCAGCCTGCGACATGTCACAGGCTGCTTTGCAGAATACTGACTGTCACAACTCTTGGCATAACTTGCTACTTGCACCATTTAGGGGGGGCGTAAGCCATGTTACACCAGGCATGTCCCTTTGAGAATCGGGCCCATAGTTTCCTTAGTTGATAGGAACATTTCAATTACCAATAAGTGAAAACACCGAATATACTAAAGTTATAGGTACAAAGATGCAATTCAAATATTTATAGCTTGCCACTTTCATAAACTGACCTAGTCATGTTTACCTGTGTGTAGTAACAGATCTGATCAATATTTTTGTGTTGACTCCAATGTTTAATTGAGCATTGCCAAAAGAAAACTTCAAATGGGGTAAGAAAGGCATAATGATGTTATTTATTTATTTAGTTTTTGTTAATCAGTTATGTGCACTAAACAAGAATGTTGCCTATATTCAGGCACAACCCAATGTTACATTGGGTATCCTAAGTAAATAAATTATATTTCCACTATACCGGTCTCTATAGCCTTGATGTGAGGTTGCTACACAGTGTTTGTAAAAACATAGACTTCTGTCCATTAGCTATTAACTGGTACCTTTCTATGTAGATACAGTACATAAAGCAAAGTTATTTAGCCAATGAGCTATAGTAGGTGAGGTTTCACAAACGCAGTGTAGTGCCACTGTCTTTCTAACATTCACTAATGCTACATTCGAAATACTGTGCTTCTTCCTACGATCCAATATAGTTTCAGCACCTAGCATAAATTCCAGTGGGGTCTCTGGAAAAAAAGCACACGTGACTTTTTGCATAGTGGCATGAACCCGAGCCCAAAAAGGAGGCACTTTATCACAAGTCATGGCCATATGGAGGAAATCTCCCATGGCTACTTTACACTTTGGAGAAGTGGCCTGTCTTGAAACTGTTTATTCATGTAATTTACATATTGTCAGATACATCTGATACAAAAAGTTTAATTGTACTCTACATAATTTATTAGTGACAGAGCAAGGATGTACAAGTTTTAGGGCCTCTTGCCAGGTTGTATCATCTGCTGTCATGTCTAAATCAGTTTCCCAAGCTGTTCTGGCCTTAATAATTCAAGGACAGCAGATCTAAAAAAAAAAAGCTTATATAAAATGGACAAAATAGGGGAATTAGGCCAGGGTTTATGTAAAGTTTCTTCAGTGTGGGACAACAGATAGTTATTATCTGATATATCATTTCTGACACTCAAGTAAGCAAATAAATCACTGGCATGAATGCCATATTGTTATCAGAACTCTGCAAAAGATTTTATTTTTCCTCCAGATAAGAAGCCACCCACGGTCACCAAGTCAGCCATATACCAGCGTAGGAGAGCTTGATGCAAAAAGATGTTATAACCTGTTTGATCAGTAAAGCCCAGATGAATTGCAGTGTTAGGAGATAGTCCCTTTCTATGATCAGTATGTTTACGTACAGTACCCCTATCCAAAGCCTAACAAGTGTATGAGTCAAAGGATTTTTACATCACTGGCGAGATGTATGGTATGGAGAGGGTGACAAAGCACTCTGGAACAGACCACTAACTAGAAATTTGCCTTCCATTATTCTCCAAGCAGGTGCCAGTTTAGCCTTTGGGTTCTCTAAAAAAGCAAGTTTGGCAGCCCAATAATAATAATTAAAACTAGGGAGTGCTACTTGATGATAACTGCAATATAGTCATTTTTATTCTTGCCGCTTTACCACACCACAAGAATTTATTTAATATGCTGTTCAATTGCCTATAAAACTATTCTGGGACTCTTATACCTGTAGGTAGATTTTGAAAAAGTTATAAACATTTGGGTAGTAGGTTCATTTTAATTGAATTGACCCACCCTATCAAGCTTATAGGGAGACTTTCCCAACTCTTACAGTCCTTCCTTATATATTTTAATAGTTTAACATAATTTTATTTGTACAAATGTAATATTTTTCTAGGTATCATGATAGCTAAGTTTTTCAGAGACTGGACTAGTTTCAAATTTAGTAAGTTTCCTGACAAAAAGCTAGAGTCCCCTTGGCCTAACACCATCCTTTTGCTCTTAGACCAATTGATCTTATGTCCTGCAAGGGCACCATACTCCAACAGTATATAATGCAGGATTGGGATTCCTTTTTGTGGATCTTGGAGATACAGTAGTAGATTGTCTGCAAAAAGTGCTATTTTATGATGCCAGACTCTAGCCATCAGGCACTGAATTCTCTCACCGTGCCTGATAGCAGCCGCAAGGGGTACTAGGGATAATACATATAAAAGAGGTAAGAGGGGACAACCCTATCTACTTCCCCTGGTCAAACAGAAGGGTTTTTTGAGTAAACCATTTATAAGAATATGAGCCGTGGGCTGTTTATGTAATGCTCCAGTCCCTCTCATCATATTGCAGTTTCTCTAACCTCAAATCCCCCACTGTCCATATTCACTTGCATTACCACCTCTGGAAATCTAGGCCTCAACCAAATTGTAGCACCTCTGGCTTTAAATGTAAAGTATGATCCATACTATTCCCTTCCCCAATTTTTAGACATATGATTCTCTTCTTTGGCTGTCATATGGGTTTCCTGCAGACATACGATGTCCGCATGTTTAGCTTTAAGTTTTCCTAATTTTTTTTCCTTTTAGCATGTGTTTTAAGGCCATAGATGTTCCAAGAACAAATATTCAGAGCATTATATATTTTGTAGCTCAATCCAAAGCCTAAGTGCAAACAGACATAGCTGGTTACGTTTACCCAAACATTGAAACACATATTTTGGAAGCCATAGATTTTTAACAAAAACAGTAAACCTTAACGTTTGCTCATATGAATTTGTGAGGCTGTGACCTTCAACCTGCAAACCCCCATATAACACATAACTTTTCAAGCATTTTTAACAATAAAACTTCCCCCTTGTCCCTCCATCCTTACAGATTCGCACACTACTGTTAGAATAGTTAGTCCTGGGTTTGAATCCCACAGCTTCCACTTGCATACTGTGTGACCCTGAGCAAGTCACTTAACCTCCTTGTGCTCCCAGGTCGCTCCTGTAAAAAAGCTTTCAGCTTAGTGTACTATACCCGGTTAAACAACTAAATAAAAAAAAAATATATAGTTGCCCTGCCCCCCACCTCTTCGACAATATATGTGCAGCATCCCTCACATCACAAGATGATCATCACCTAATGGGCACCTCTAAAACCTATGTACCATTAATAATACATATATCAGGCACAAGAATGAAATAAATGTGTTACCCTCCCCCCAAAAAATGGGGCCATATTTAACTTATTTGATGTTTTTAACATTACTACAGCTTATTTCTCTGTCAGTGTCTATGTTTGTTCAACTTCTTTATCCTAGACTACCACAAGTAAGGAAGGAGGGTCATCCTTCACCCCAAGCAATATTAAGACACTGCATTCACTAGATTCACTGCCTAGCAGCCTTTCGGTATAGCAATCACTGATAGTAATTTCGCAAACGAGACTCTGACTAAATCACGTCTCATAACTATCAAATCTGGTCCCTGAGCATACATTTATTTTAAAACTTAGAACTTTATTTCCACCAATTGTCACTCTCCACCTCCCACACCAGCACATTCCTATATTTTTTCTTTAAGGAAACATGTGTGTCAAAGTTGAGTTGCAGTGTTACACCCTGCGTGTTCACATTGCAATTGCATCCATCAGATTTTTGCCAATAATTTAGTGAGCCCAGACAGTAGGCAGATCCCCTCTCACTGGTACTTACAGCCCCAGCTATGTTCAAGAAGAGATTTGCTAGTGAGACGAGAAACCACAAATCATATTCTGTGGGAGTTGATGTGGTGAGATTGTAGGTCTAGTGCATAGTGAAAGAGTATCACAGACCAGAAGTTGTAGGAGAGGAACATGCATTATTCATTTGTATATGGAGACAGTGTAAAAGGAAAATGAGAAATCACCACAGTGCACTCCAAAAGATCCAAAACTGGTAACCACTTGAGAGGTCTCCACCCCCTCTGCTGTGTTGTTCCAATTCCCTGTGTCAGCTTCCAAGGACAATATCAATGCAATCCTGGTACCCATGGCAGCCAAGCTCGCAAACATGAGGAGCACATCAGCCAAGTGGCATGGAGGGCTGAGCTGTTGGTGCCTTATCTCCTACCATGCCAGCAACCAGTGTTCGTGGGTTGCTGGGGGTTGGCTGAGGAGGTAAAGGACCGAGTGTCTGGAGGACATCTCTCTTCTCTCGGGAAGGTGGCTTGGTAGTCCTTCTGAATGACTGCCCCCAGGTGGAGGCCTGAGGGTAGAACAGGTTGGGGATGTCAACAAATAGGAAGGGTGCTGTGGGAATCCACAGCATGCGTATGCCTTCACATACCCACGCTGATGTGTCGTGCCATATCAATGGAGGCGGTGCGAGAAAGTAAATGGAAAGTCACTCTGAGTGGCAGAATGAAGATCAACCCTCCACAGGCTCTGCACCTATGGCCGGGCACAGCTATAGTCCTGTGGCAGAGGAGAATGGCAAAAATAAGCCCTGGAGGAGTCGGGTGATGAGGCTGGGGAGGGTCAATTGGATAGGGGCCACCAGGGAGACCCAGGAGATAAAGTACTGTACATATAAAAAAAAAACTTGAGGAACACAGTGGGTGAGAAGTCTCAGAATGACAGGTCTGTGTTATAGTTAGTCCTGCATTAGTCTGTAGATTTCATAGCCTGTCAAGCTCCCAATACTCCATTCACAACTGAAAGACTCTGCCCCTGAAACTCTAATCATTTAGTGTTCATCTACAATCTCCAGCGATTTCACCACACCTCTCTCTCTCCTCTTTTCCATGGATGGAAAGTTGAAATCCCTACTAATTATGTCAAGAAGGTGGTGATAAATAGTGTTCAATCTAAGTCGAGTGGGGTGACCAGTGGAGTGCCACAGGTTCCTAGGGAAAACAGAAGGGTGCAAATACAGTTTTAACAGGTGTCTCAAGCTACGTGACCATAGCAACCAAGCCAGTAAATTAATGTGGGGGTGTGTACGAGCAAGTGGCAGCTCTGAGCATGGATAGGTCAGCTATCAGTTTGTCAAATTCAGAGCCTGCCAATTTCACAAAGCCACCAAATACATCTAAGTAACTCCACTCATGAAGTGCTAATCAGGAGCTGACCACAATGTAGCCCAAATAATTACTTTCTGTGGTCATTTTATCCCCTTGGTGATTTAAACCCCCAAATGATCATTGAAGTAAAATTACATATGCAGCCCATGATGCTTTGCATTGTGGGGACATGTGTGATTTTGTATTTTCTTGAAACTTGGCTTCCCAGCCAAATACCCTTTGGGGTAACCTTTGCCCCAGTGTTTGCGCACAGAGGTTCTTTGTCTTTAAAATAGTCTTTTATTTTAATGGGTTCACCACAACATAACCAAGACACACTGTCTTAGGGTAGCTGGCTTATTCCACTGGGGTGTCAAACAGACGAGGCATACTGATGAGTCCTGGTAGAACGAAACGCGTGTCTATGTCATCTGTTAGCACCCTTTGCAAACTGTGTGAGAGGCCTTTTGGCACCATGCAATTCTGCTTAAAGTTGAACCAGCATAACATTCTGTGGTGATTTGCATATGCAGCCCATGATGCTTTGCATTGTGGGGGCATGTCTGATTTTGTATTTTCTTGAAACTTGGCTTCCCAGCCAAATGCCCTTTGTGGTAACCCTTGCCTCAGTGTTTGCGCACAGAGGTTCGTTGTCTTATTGAAGTAAAATAGTGTTTCTTAATGGTTCATATATGGAAAACATGTAAACTTATGGTTATATCAATTAACCAGTTTGACTGTCTCTAGTTAATCCCCACTGTGGCACACTCACTAAATATTTTTATTCCTATACTTAACATGTTACCTCCAGATCTGTCTGTTCATTACATTTCTTCAGCATTCAGCAGTCCATCATCTGTCAGATGGGGTGGTGGATCAAGAACTGGACCTTCCCTCCGCAGCTGCTTCTTCCATATTGCTTAGCATCTAAGGGTTTGACAAAATACATCAGAGGACAGCCTGGTTTAACAATCTTCAGTTTTGCAGGATATAATAAAGCAAAATCCCAACCTCTGTGTTGTAGGCAGGATTTCACTGTCGTGAACTTCTGCCATAGTACTTGCAAGTCCCTGATGTAGTCTTGGAAGACTGAGACTCAATCTTCCTCCACTTGAACAGGGCCATGCATCTGTGTGGCTCATAAATCTTTCTCCTTTTCAGAGAAATGTGGATACTTAATCAGATAGTGTCTCGATCTTTCTGCAGATATGGGGTTTGGTCCTGTTCGATGCACCCTTTGAATTTCAAAATTAGCCATGGCCACTTCAAGCCCCAATTTTTCAACAAGCCATTTCTATACTGCCTTGCCACTGTCTCTGTCTTCAAGCCCTTCGGGAAGTCAGATAATTTTAATGTTGGACCTATGGACATGGTTTTCTTGATCTGGTGATTAGTTTTTCAACTTGTTCTTGTATAATTTTCTTATTCTCCTGTCAAATCTACCATCAGATCTTCTAGGTCACTCACTCACTGCTCCTGTTTATTTAGTCTATTTGAGTGAGAAGCAGACATCTCAGCAAGCCCAGAATTTACCATTGGCAAATTGGTGATTTTAGCTGTAATTTTTCTAAACCTAGCTTTATCCTCCTGCTGGAGGTTAGTAATTAGTCTGGGAAGCACAACAATAGCAGGGTCCTGTGTGCTTTTGCCAACGCTACCCGCTGTTGGTGCTGCTTGAGATCCAGTGAGGCCCTCAGGATTGCCAGACAATGATTGTTCTGTCAGTTCAAACTGCAAAGTAGCCTGCATTTTTGTTGATGTTTGCACTGCCATCATATTAATCTTTCTTTTTCTTCATTTATTTTTTGAAATACACCTCCTAATATGCTGTAGTTTCTGCTGTGAATACTAGTTCCTTAGGCAGCCCAACTAACTTGCTTCTACCATGTTCAGTAGCCAGGCTATGCCATCACCTATTACAATTTTTACAATTGGAGCTATCAGTTCATCCTTAATGACAACTTTTCAGTTCCTGCAAGCAAGAAGAACAATAGCAACTGAAAAAAATGTGGCACAAAAATGAATGATTTCAGATGCCTCTGCATGCAAAAATGGCATAAACTGATGGTGCCAAAATAGAAAATGCCATTACGAAAAGTGTGTTGGCAGATGCATATTTTTCCAAAATAAAGTTCCAGCTACAGAAATTGGTAATACTGAATGATTACTGGGTATTAAAGTCACTACTAAATGTTGCCATGCAACAATTAGACTTAGACAAACAAGAAAACCCAAACTTTATTGGCTGGCATCAATTCATGAGAGACATTTGTAACTGGAAGTTGCTCCAGGAATCTGAACAGCTTGGTGGCAAAGACAAGAGTGTTCAAATTGATGAATCAGTGATTTGTCTGAGTAAATTACAACAGAAGATGCAATACTCATCCCCAAGATCAGTGGATTTTTGGCATTTATGATGTTGAGTGATCTACAGGGTTCTCAATGTCTATGGAAAGAAGAGATGCTGCAATTCTTCTATCTATAATATAAAGTATATAAAAGCTGGATCACAGATACACAGTGACCAATGGGCAGCATATTACAGCATCCTGGATATTCCAAACAACAATTACAAACATCAAACTGTGAAACATACACAAAACTTTGTAGACCCACTAACTGGTATACACACTAACTCTGGAGATAGTTACTGAGTGAAAGTAAAAAAAAAATGAAAGCATGAATGGTACACAAACTGTAATGGTACAATCTTATTTAGACTCATTTATGTGGTTTGAAAAGGATGGACATTCCACCATGGAGGCTTATAACAAACTTGAGCATGTCACAATATACCAAGAAGCAAAATTTGCAGTGTAGTAAGATGAAGGCAATGAATTTCATGATAAAAAATGAGTGTCCTTTGTAAAACAATGTGTTTATCAAATCTTCTAACCAAAGAAACAACGGGTGGGAGTGTGTGTAGGGGGTGGAATCCCCATTATAAAAATAGTATAATTAATTATAATTAATGTTATGCATGGGGGGCCAAGCCCAAATCCCCCCTCACCACAGTCATCAAACACACAATATCTCTGCTTTGTAAAGGGGGGTTTGGGGGGCCTAGCCCCTCCATCCATGAAATTATAAAACTAAATACACTACATTTAAAATGGGGGGCTCTGCCCCCCATATCCTCTCATATCTATCCCTACTACCAAATTCTCTAACAATCACTAAACATGCTATAATATTAAGTTCAATTTAATTGTATATCTAATGGGTTTTATGTTTGTTTATTTTTTTACAGAAACTGAGTATCATTTTGGCGCTTGTATGACAACTGATTTAAAGTACAGAATAGAACTTTATCTGGATAATTCATCATCTGTAAATATGGATTTGTTGATTTTAATTATTTAAAAAATAATAAAGAATGTGTTGCTGTTATTTGGTTTATGTACTCCCTGCACTTAATTAAATGTTTTGGTAGAATTGCTATATCTTCTGTTTTTTTTTGATCTGACCTGTGAATCCTGTAACTTGAAAAGTAATGTAAATCCTGTGCTGGTTGCATTTTCAAAACAGCAATGTAAATCGTGAGGAATGTAATAAAACAAAAGGAAATTAAAACTTCGAACAAAACTTTCAAAACATTTCAAATAAAATAAATATTTGAGTGGGTGGTCAAGCAGGCAGTCAAGTGGAGTTGTGGTGGAAGTAGTCACAATGCATCAGAGGGAGCATCTGTATGTTGACGTGCCGTAGAGAGTACTATAGTGAAGCACAGCTGAGCAAGTACAGTAAGTGGGTCTGGAGTCCCCCACCATTGCTGTTTTTTTATACAATTGGTCTGACCCCTGGGACATTAATGTGCACTGATGTCCATCAACACTCTGGCTCCAGTAGGGGTCAGGCACATTGCAGGAGATGTAACCTTTCCACCCCAGGACAGAAGAGTAGTCCCTTAGATGCTCAATCCTCTCCCCCTCTCCTGCTCACCCCCAGTGATGTGAATTCTCTCTCCTGGGGCCTGGCAACTGATGTAGCAGATGGTAGTGATATTGCCATCCTACTGAGCTGGATGATTTATTCTCTTAGCCATGTATACAACCTTCCAAGGGGATATTGGTGGCTAGATCTCTAGTGTGTGAGTATATAAGTGCACTTGCATGGAGTCAATCAGGATCTCCTCTCTCTATTTGCTCCACCACTACCAAGGCAACCTATGGTCACCCAAGTAACACCAAAGCAGGGAGGAAGGCAACCTCTCTCCAAGAAGGAGGTGAGTGTCCTCTAGGATTCTCAGACTTCTTATCTCACCAAACCACCAAAAGATTCAGGTTCATTCTCAAAGCCATGTCAAAAGTGAGTGCCAGCATTGCCACTATGCTGCTATCTCAGCCTCGTAGTCTGTAACATGGGCGACACCGAAAGAGTCAGCCCAAAAACAGCCACGGCAATTCAGCCACTAGTAACTACTGAAACAGCAAGGGTACATGTTGGCAATCACCGAAATAATGAGAAATGCTTTTCTAGGGACATGGATATGTTGTTCATCCACACTGTCTGGCAGGTATCCTTGCCGCTTTAAATCTTGCCGGAAGGTCTTCAAGCTGGCTCCTCCCACCCACCTGGGTGGTAAAACTCTCGGCTCCGCCCCATGACGCCAGATCTTCCTTACCGCTTGGAAGCTCAGGTTCCCTCCTTAACACTCTGCATATAAGACTGGTTCCTAATTCTTCAGTTTTCCGAATTTAAAAGTTTTTATAGACTTCGGTCTTTTATCCCTCGCGGCTGCGATGGACAAATCGACTCCCGGTTTTCAGAGATTCCCTTGTGGGCAGAAGATGTCTCGGACGGATCCGCACTCCACGTGTGTTTACTGTTTAAGCCTTGAGCACGACCCGCAGGCTTGCGACCTGTGCTCTTCCTTCTCAGCCTTCGTCCTCGAAGACCGTGCTGCCCGTTTACAACTGGGGCGTCCCGAGAAATGTTTTCCTCCGGTGAAGTCAAAAGAGTCCCGGTCGGTGGTTTCTGCAGTGGCGGGCTCTGCTGATCAGCTAGAGCAGATGATCACCCTCAAAGAGGAGGCAGTGCAGGCCGCATATTCCTCGGCCGCGGCATTTATCCCGCTCTCCCTGGGTTCCTCTTATACATCTTCCTTTAAGGAGTTTTGTCTGTCCCTCTCCACTAGAGGAGAAGGACCAACGTCTGCTGGACCTTCTTCTCGGTCCAAGAAGAAAGACAAGGGTAAGTCCCTCCATCGACACTCTTGGGAGCGGGAAAGGTCCCTCTCCCTGAGTTGTCGGCCATCGACTTCGGTCGATCATTTGGCTTCGGTCACTGGTCTCACGGTGTCCCCGTCAGGTCAGTTGATTGAGACTCCCATCGACGCAGTCGAGATCTTTCTCGACCCGTTGGACGGGTTGTCGACAGGCGAAGCTGAAAATCCTCTCTCACCGGTTCCCCCGGTGGGAGTTGAGGATCCCATGGGCTTACCAGTGCCTCCAGTTCCAGAGCCCTCGGGTGAACCCTCTGAGCCGAGGGGAGAGCCAGTTCCACCCGTCCCCTTCCCACACCGTCCTCGGAAAGGCCGAGGTTCTTGGTCTCGGTCTCGGACCTCTTTGCGGTCCAGCCGATCCCACCATCATAGGCGGTCTCGGTCTCGGCACCACGGTAAGCGGCGCCGCCGCTCATCCTCGTCCTCCTCCTCAGATGAGGGGAGGCTTCAACATAAGTTACGTTGACGATATGAGGACCTCATGTGGCAACAGCTCCTTCTGACTGGGAACAAGCCGACGCCGTCGCCTTCCCCAGCCATTAAGTGGCTGTCACTGGAGCGGCTGAAACAACCCCTCATCTTACCCGAGGACCCTGTTCCCAGGCCAGTTGTTCAGCCAAAACCAGCTGCTCCACCGATTCTGGTGGAACCTCCGCCTCCATAGCCGCTGTTTGGGGCTCTGACCAAGAACTCTCGGTCGGCTCAGGGTCTGCCCCCATAGGCTGTTGGTCACCCTCACTCCTGATCTCCCTCAGCAGGTGGAGGGTGGCTCAGGCCAAGGCAACTATTTGCGGACTCTTCTGAGTCTGACAATGATTCCTCCCTTTTCTCCAAGCGAGTGGACTTGGAGTCCTCTGGAGGTCAGTCGCTGGACGACAGCCCTTCGTCCTTCCTGGGTTTGCTCAGGCTCATCTCGGAGTCCACCGGGATGCAGCTTGAGCCCGTATCCAAGTGGGCCAAGTATTTCCTCACGGAGATATTGGACCGAGGGGATTCTCCTACGGAGGCCTTTCCTGTGGCTGAGGTCATTGTGGGCCCGGCCTTGGAGTTCTGGCAGCGCCCTGCTTCCTGCCCCGCACCTTCGGCCAGGATGGCCAGGAAGTATGCGGTCCTACCGGTTCCCTGTCCGGTTTTTCGGAACATCCCTCAGCCGAGGGGTTAGTTACCGACAGCGTTTTCCGGCGTGACGGAAATGCTAGGGACGTGGACAAACCTCCCGACAAGGGGTCCAAGAAATTGGACTATGCCAGGCGAAAAGTCTATGCTGCATCCTCCCTTGGCCTTGGTCAGGCCAGCTCAGCCGTGCTTATGGCACATTTCTTCCATGCCCTGTTGGGCTCCCTGGACGAGGTAGTCCCTCATCTCCAGCTGACCTGCAGACCACGGTTAGGCAGGTACGGACCAGGGCAGGGCGGTGGCCAAGCAGCAACTTCAGACTGCTCTGGACATTGGAGACTCATGCACCAGGTCAGTTGCGGCCGCAGTGGCTATGCGCCATCGGGCATGGCTGAGGATATCCACCTTCACAGCGGATACCCAGCACAAATTGGTGGATGTCCCCTTCCCGGGGACCGACCTCTTTGGCCCTGGAGTGGAAGGCCACCTCCAGAGGATCGAAAAGTCCAATGCCACCTTGGACTCGGTCTCATCCGCTCAGAGAGACAAGGGCCACAGACCGCAACCCAAGCTCTTTCATCCGTCTGCGCCCCCAGCACGTCCGGCCCAGCAACACCAGGGCCAGCAGGCTCGAGCTTGGCATCCAAAACCCAAGCCTGCAGCTTCCTCCTCCAGGAAGCAGGGAGGTAAAGGCCCAGGTGGTCCCTCGGCCAGTCCCTCCTCCAAGTCTGCACAGTGACGAGTTGAGGGGTGTCGCCCCCAACCTCGTCACCACCCCAGGTTCCCCTATGGGGACGGGTTTCATTTTCCACCTGGTCTGCTATTACCACAGACCGTGGGTGTTGGAAGTGGTAGGAAAGGCCTGCCTCTGAGTTCGAGCAGGCCCCACCCTTCAGAGCCATAGCACTGGGGCCTCGGGTCTGCAGCTCGCTGTCAGCTCGCCGAGCTGACATCGCCTCCTTCTTGGAGAAGGAGGTGATAAGAGAGGTGACGGACCCTTCCTCAAACCTGGGGTTCGTGTCCAGGTACTTCCTGGTTCCAAAACGGATGGGGGGCTGGCGCCCCATTCTCAACCTACATGACCTAAACAAGTTCCTAAGGTCTCGAACCTTCAGGATGGTCATTCTGGCTCAGATAATACCATCCTTGGAACACGGCATGTGGTACTGCTCTCTGGACCTACAGGACGCGTTCTTTCACGTCCCTATCCGTCCGTCCCATCAAAGGTTCCTTCGCTTTCAAGTGGAGGGATCCCTTTTAGAGTTCCAAGCCATGCCCTTTGGCTTATCTCCAGCTCCCAGGGTCTTCACCAAATGCATGGCAGTGGTGACAGCATTCCTGCGGCACCGAGGGGTCTGGGTTTACCCTTACCTGGATGATTGGCTGATAGCAGCCCCCTCCAGACAGGAGGTGGAGCAGTCCAGAGATCTGGCACTCCAGATTTGCTCTCAGGTTGGCCTCCTCATCAACAAGGCCAAGTCGGAACTCAAGCCGAAGCAGGTGATTCTTTTCATCGAGGCAGAGCTCGACTCTCTTCGAGCCAGAGCACGGCTCCCGGTGGACAGGGCTGAGGTTCTTTCCTCCTTTGCCCAATCATTTCTGGTTGGGCAATTGCGCCCTGCCCGAGACTTCCTGTGCCTCCTGGGTCTCATGGCAGTCTGTACCAGCGTGGTCCGTTGGGTCCGCTGGAACATGCGCCCCCCTTCAGTGGGTGCTGGCCAGCCAGTGGTCTCAACGCTGCGATCCATTGGACCAGCTAGTGACGGTGACCCAGGGGATGTGGAACACTCTCCAGTGGTGGACCATTCCATTTCATCTGCAGGAGGGCATCCCGTTTGTCCGCCCCGAGCCAACGGTCTCTCTATTGACCGTTGCCTCTCTGATGGGTTGGGGTGCCCATCTGGGGGAACACTGAGCGCACGGCCTCTGGTCCCCGAGGGAGTCCTGATGCCACATCAACCTGCTGGAGCTCTGAGTGGTCCACCTAGCTCTCACCGCCTTTGCTCCGTTTCTTCAGGGTCAAGTGGTCAGGGTCCAGATGGACAACACCATGACCATGTACTATCTAAACCGCCAGGGCGGGACGTGCTCCATGCTTCTATGCAAGGAAGCTCTCCGCATTTGGTCACTCATGCACAGCCTAGAGGTGGATCTCCTAGCCATTCATGTGGCAGGAGCCTCCAACACCCTGGCCGATGCCCTAAGCCAGATAGGGGCTGTGTCCCACGAGTGGTCTCTCCTGCTGGAGGTAGTACAAGATCTATTCTCCCATTGGGGCACACCTCAGGTGGACCTGTTTGCCTCCAGGGAGAATGCGAAGCTGAGGCTGTTCCATGCCCGCCCCCCTCAGCAGGGATCACTGCAGGGGGATGCCTTCTCGAGGCCGTGGACCCCAGGCCTCTTCTACGCCTTTCCCCCGATTCCCTTGATGCACAAGGTGCTTCTCAAAGCAAGGAGGGACAAGGTGCAGGTGATTCTGATAGCCCCAGACTGGCCCCGCCAGTACTGGTACCAGATCTCCTCAGTCTCAGCTCCAGGCTCCCGAGGCAGCTTCCAGCTCGCCCAGACCTGCTCTCAGTCAATCAGGGGAAGGTATTCCATCCGGATCTTCAATCCCTGCACCTGATGGCTTGGTTTCTGAGCGGCTAGAGTTCCAGGCCTTGGGTCTTTCCGACGAGGTCCTCAACATAGTTGAGGCGTCCCGTAAGGAGTCAACCAGAAAATGCTACGCCTTCAAATGGAAGAGATTTTCCATTTGGTGCCAGGACAAGGGCCTGGACCCTTCCTCCTGTTCCTTTGCGAGCATATTGGACTACCTCTGGTCCCTTTCTCAGCAAGGGCTTAGGTCGACGACCCTTAAGGTGCACCTGGCAGCCATCTCTCCTTACCGGGCGTGGGCCGGGAAGCAGTCGGTGGTGCAGGAGAAGGTGGTCGGGTGCTTTTTCAAAGGCCTTGATCACATTTCCCCTCCGGAGCGAGAACCTCCACCTCTGTGGGATCTACTGCTGGTACTGGCAAAGCTCATGGGCAAGCCATTCAAACCAATGCACAGGTGTGAACTCTCTCGCCTGTCATGGAAGACTGCCTTCTTGGTGGCTATCATGTCAGCCAGAAGGATGGGAGAGCTCCAGGCGCTCTGCATCGAGCCTCCTTACCTGGTCTTCTACAGGGACAAGGTTGTCCTGTGCCCCCACCCAAAATTCCTTCCGAAGGTGGTATCAGAGTTTCACCTTAACCAGGTGCTGACTCTGCCAGTGTTCTACCCCAATCACACCTCGGAGGCCGAATATAGGCTCCATACTCTGGACCCTAGAAGGGCACTCACTTACTATAAGGAGCGCATGGCTGAAATTCGGGAGAGGTTCGCCAGCTGTTTGTCACCTACACTGAAGCCGCACCTGGCAGACCTGCAGCCAAGTGGATGATAGGCAGGTGGGTCACCTCCTGCATAGAGCTGTGCTATAAGTTGGCGGGCATGGAGCCTCCCAGAGGGATGAGCTCGTTCTACCCACCATACTGCTGCATCGGTGGCTGCTTCCAGGGATGTCCCTATCCAGGAGATCTGCAGGGCTGCTACCTGGAAGTCAGCACACACCTTCATCACCCATTACCACATCGACCTTGAGTCACGCCGGGATGCTGGTTTTGGGGCCTCGGTTCTCCAGTCTCTATTCCCAAAGTAGGGGGTGTGTGCCTTGCCTACTTCCTCCCAGAGAACTGCTAGGAGTCTGCCAGACAGTGTGGATGAACAACATATCCATGTCCCTAGAAATACAGGTTACTCACCTGTAACAGGAGTTCTAGGAATGGTATATGTTTCATCCACACGACCCACCCGACCTCCCCGGCTTCGATGCACAACCTGAGCTTCCAGTGGGCCAGATCTGGCATCATGGGGCAGAGCCAAGAGTTTTGCCACCTGGGTGGGTGGGAGGAGCCAGCTTGAAGACCTTCCGGCAAGATTTAAAGCGGCAAGGATACCTGCCAGACAGTGTGGATGAACAACATATACCATTCCTAGAACTCCTGTTACAGGTGAGTAACCTGTATTTCCCCCTCCCTGAGGTGCTAAGACCTCGGGTTGGTTATTTTAGTAAGGGCAGTACAGGGGGCAAAGCCCCCACAGAAAAGAATTTGTCGCCATTTTGACACTCGTCGACATGTACCCTCACCGTTTCTGCAGTTGCTGAATTGTCATCGATCTTTTTGGGCTCACTCTTTTTGAGTTGCCCATTTCACATAGATGCATAGTAATAAATGAAGTGCTGTAGTGCTTCCCTCCATCAAAAACTACCCCATGCACATTTGGAGCCACTGCTCCTTCATCAGTTGCTCCGAATGTGCATGGGGTAGTTTGTCATGGAGAGAAGCAGTACCAAACTGTATTGTTTTATTATGTATGTGTTAAAATAAAATGTATTTTGCACTTTTGACTCCTGAGTGCAGGTTCTTTTTTTTGTTTCTTCTAACAAAAATCCAGTTACCTGATTGGCTGAGCTGTCTTCTTATCCATGATTAAAATCCACAACATGATCCTGTGGTAAGAAAATGTGCCAGCCAGCCAACAGGTATTTTTATCTGTTCCAGACCCATCCACAACAAGAAGCAAGGAATGAGTATTAATATTTAAAAGCAATTGAATTACACTTTGAATAAAAAAAAAATAGAAGTTACAAGCCGTGTAGATCAGGAAGCAAAAAAACATTTCAAATGAAGCCCAGCTAAAGCTTCTGTTAGAATGTTTTTTGGCTTCCTGATCCATGTGTGTTGTAAGTTTTATTTTTTGTGAATTCAAAATGGTATTTCAATTGCTTTTGTGTGTCAGTGCTGTTCCTTTTTATGGGGGGCATGAGCTTAGTGTCCAGTTAAGAATAGGTTTTCGGCAGTGGTAAACGGCACCACTTGTGGTCCATTTACCACTGCAACAAACCTTTGAATATGTTGATGCACTGGTATGCAGGAGGGGATCCCCTCATAGGTGCAGTGGTAGTTTTGCACCTTGGCAGTGCCAGGATTAGGGGCATTCCTGGGGCCTCTAATTATGGCCCCATGCAGAGCTCTGCATAAACTCAGGTTAGTGTCAGCACTAATCAAGTTAGCGTGGGTTCTAAACATTGAATATTGGCCCCAATATCTTTTAAGAATAGGGCCAGAACATGTACAACTGCAAAGTAATCAACAAGACAGATTTAGAGCATTACAGTAGTAACTGTAAAATGCTACTGGATCTTATGATGCCATTATCAATTGTAACATGTTTATAATAGGCAAGTGTATAAATGGTGTAAGAATAATGTTAATTTCTTTCTGAAATATGTCAACATCAGTTAGTTTTCCCAAACTAGAAAAAAAAAACTCCTTGCTGACCTACCTTGTATGTTCTGACATAAAATATTTGAATGCTGCTGCACATAAATAAACTAATGGGAGTTATGCCAGATGCCATATTAAATTGGCTTGGCATACATTTTCTCACAAATTAAATTACTACAATTAAGAACTAAGAATTAACAGTAATTGTTTATTTCTATGTATAATCAAATGTTGTTTTGTTACATGAGAGTGTTTTAATTTAATTCAATATTTTATAAAAACTGCAAATGCACATTTTATTTAGGGTCATTCACAGTACGCTATCATTTATTCAGTTTGAAATGTATTTTCTGCAGTCCTACTATAAACTGAACTCTTGGCAAATTTGGCCATCTGCCATGAATCCTATAAATGTAAGTCTGTCTTCTTCAAGAATTCAGCTTCATGTTGTAGAGAACACCCAAATACTGCCGTAATAATCAAGTATGACTATGTCACTAGTGTGAGCTGATGAATGGTTACCAGAGCTTGGCCATTTTTAATTTATAATGTAAATAGCGCAGGTTGCTTATTAGCTGATTATGCATGCAAGAGTAAAACAAAAACACATTTCAAGTTTTGACAGTGTTTGCCAGAAGAAAATGTAGCTTCTGCTAGGGATGTTTTTCAGAATGTATTGAAATTTCATGGAATCTCACAGTTTGTAATTGAAAAACTTTTTTTATTATTAAATCAAATTAATTTCACAGATTGTTTAGAATTTGTAATTGACATTTCACCATGCACAAAGTGCAGGATGCACAAGTTGTGGGAGTATGATGAGGCAGCAGAAATTGGTTCCCACTGAGCATAATAAACTTGCCTCTGTGCCTTGTTCCAAGTTCAGCTAAGTTGCCTCTGCTCACTGCAATTTAACAAGGGGAATGGCTAAGAAAATCTCTTCTTCAAGAAGAAATGGTACTGGAGGACTCTCTTCATGTAATGTAAAAATTAGCTATCAGAAGAATGATGTTAGGTCTATCCAATCTGCTCGAGTTGAGGATGCTTGCTCTTTAGAGGATCAAGCCTCTTCCTCTCCACTTCATCTCTGAATTAGTCCTTTGTATATATCCTATGCCCTCCTGAAACTCTGCACAGATGTTGAGGTCATCAGCTCCTCTGGTAACATGCTCCTTTCCTCTACCACTCTTCATTGAAGTAATACATCCTGATGTGCTTCCTAATCCTACCCACTGTCTCTTTGATACTGTTCCCCCCATGCTCATAATCTCACTGAATCTGAACAGTTTACTAACATCTACCTTATTAATGCCTTTCACGTAACTGAAAATGTCAATCATTTCTTCTCGTTCAGTTCCAGCCTCCAACAGGTACATGTCTGGACTCTCTAACATCAGTTCAGATCTTTTTCCATCCTGACTCTGAATCATTATTGTTGCTTTCTTCTGTATTGACTGTAGACTACTGGTGCCCTACCTGAATTAGGGATTCCAGAACTGTATAGAAGACTACAAGTAAAGACTGTAATTATTTCTAGAACTTTATGTCATTATGTTTCTTTACATAGTGCCTTATGCCACAAGGGAAACTTCAAAAAAGTCATTTTTAGAATTATTTTAGCTAGCACCATGTGAAATGTGATATTCCACTACAGGAATTCAAGCAGAATGATGCTTCTGCTTCCAAAATGCTTTTCTAAATTTCTTTTTTAATTATGCAGAATTCTCAAAAGCATATTTAAGTAAACAAAAAAAAAAAAATGGTATTCTTCAGATTACGTAATCCATGGAATAATAGTCTTCAATTTGTGGACAATGAATCCCCAGTTTATGGAAACTGCTGAATACTATTCCACAGTTTATGCAAACCATTGATTACTAACACAGAATTTTAAAGAAACATGGAAACATATAACATAGAAACATAGAATTTGATGGCAGATAAGGACTGCTTGGCCCACCCAGTCTGTTCATTTCCCTACCTAATGGAGAAACTGAAGATCCTAGCTAACTAACGGCCTACTTCTTCCAACCTCCACCCCCTAGAATTGCCTTATGTCTGTCCCATGCATTCTTGAATTCCACCACTGTTTTTGGCTCCACAACCTCCTCAGGAAGGCTGTTCCATGCATCCACAACCCTCTCTGTGAAAAAATGCTTCCTCACATTACCTCTGAACCATCTCCCCTCTAGCTTCAGATTGTGCCCCCTTGTTCTTGAGCACCTCTTTTTCTGAAAGATGCTACCCTCTTGGACTTTGTTGATTCCCATGAGGTATTTGAAAGTTTCAATCATGTCCCCCTTCTCCTCTAGGCTATACATATTAAGATCCTTAAGTCTCTCTTGATATGTCTTCTGGTGTAGACCCTGCATCATTTTAGTTGCCCTCCTATGGACTGCCTCCATCAATTCTATGTCTCTGTGGAGATTGGGTCTCCAGAACTGCACACAGTACTCCATATGGGGTCTAACCAGCTGTCTGTATAGAGGGATAACAACTTCTTGTTTTTTACTGATGATGCCTCTCCCTAAGCATCCCAGTATCCCACCAGCCCTACTTAGTGTCCTCTCACATTGCTTGCTCACCTTTAGGTCATCTGATATGACTACCCCACTTCCCTTTCCATTTTTGTTGTTGTTAGTATCTCACCTCCCCATTGTGTACTCCTCCCCAGGATTTTTGTTTCCCAGGTGCATTACTTTGCACTTTTTAGCATTGAATCTAAGCTGCCATACATTTGACCATTCCTCCAACCTTGCCAAGTCCCTTCTCATCCTTTCCACACCACCTTGTGTATCAGCTCTGTTGCAGATCTTTGTGTCATCTGCAAAGAGGCATACTTTTCCTTCCAGTCCCTCTGCAATGTCACTTATAAAGACATTAAAGAGGACTGGTCCTAGTACTGAACCCTGGGGTACCCCACTAGTAACCCCACTTTCTTCAGAGTGGACTCCATTTACTATTGCCCTCTGTGTCCTGTTCTTCAGCCAATTTTTTACCCACACTACCATCTTGGGACCCACTCCCAGGCTAGTCAACTTGTATATTAATCTTTTGTGTGGGACTGTGTCAAATGCCTTGCTATAGCTTAGGTAGGCCATGTCTACAGCCCCTCTCTGATCTACTACTTTGGTCACCCAATCAAAGAAATCTATTAGCTTCATCTGACATGACCTTCCTGCTATGAATTCATGCTGCCTTGGGTCCCGCGCTCCTCTGGCCTCTAGGTACTCAACAATTTTTTCCTTCAGAAGTGATTCCATCTTTTTCCCAATCACTGAGGTTAAACTAACAGGTCTGTAGTTTCCTGCTTCTGCCCTGCTCCCACTTTTGTGAAGTGGAATAACATTTGCCCTCCTCCACTCTTCAGGTACCACCACATCATCTCATGATTTATTAAAGAGGGTAATCAGTGGTTGCACTGGTTCTACCCTTAGTTCTTTTAGAATTCTGGGATGAATCCCATCAGGCCCCATTGCTTTGTCCACCTTCAGTTTTAAGAGTTCCTTCAGAACCCTTCTTTCTGTGAAAGGGCTGGTATCAACCCCCCATAACCTATTGTGTGGTTTAGGTACCTCCCCCTCTTCATTTGTGAATACTGAACAAAAGTATTTGTTTAGTATCTCTGCCTTTTCATATTCACCCTCTGCCCACCCCCTCCCCTTTATTAAGCCTCACTATCCCTCCATTGGTCTTCCTTCGCTCCCTGATGCACCTATAGAAGGTGTTATCCCCCTTCTTAACTGAGTTGGCTATCTTTTCCTCGGTTTGGTCCTTTGCTGTTCTGACTGCCTTTCCTGATTCCTTTTGCTTGAACTGTTACAATTTTCTGTCCTGCTCTTTCTGTGATTCCTTGTACTTCCTGAATGCTCTCTTTTTCTCCCTAACCTTCCCTGCCACCTCCTTTGAGAACCATAGTGGTTTCTTAAATAATCATTTTTTTGAATTTTGGATTTCTACTTAGGATGGAGTTTGTCAGAATTAGATGAAATCCTAGAAAGTCCATGACATTCCAGCTGAAAACAAATTTGAACATTTTATGTTTCACATGTTTTCTGTAGTTTGAGTCCCCGATTTTTAATAACTAATAACCATGCACAGTGACCTGAAGAAACAATCACTACCCCTTGGACTTCATCTTTTCTGACTGCTTGTCTACACATGACATTATAATTTATAATACATTGTTTCTGATATACATTAATACCTACAGTGTACTGTGTTTCTTACATGATAAGAAAGTTATCTCATGCTGTTGTGGGCAAGAGGACCACAGAGTGAAGTTGAGTGGTTCTGCTAGTCCAAAACAACATGTGATAACCTCCTTATCATGTAACAAACATGAGGCACTATATGTATCAACATATAATGAAGCAGTATAACTGCCTCTACTGAAACAAACTCCGGTCAGAGTCAATATGGCTGTGGAGAGCTTTTAGGAGTGGCAAAAGTGTGGAAAAGAATATGGGGTGCTTTTGCTGCAGCTGTAAGTAATACTACAGTGATTACAGTATTGTGCATGCGTGATATTCACACATGTGTAGTTTGCCCTGTAGTCAGTAGAGATGTGCAAAACTGGAAAAAAATTTTCCACAAAATATTTTGTGAAATTCACACATTTCATGATATATTTAGTAGGTGCGAAATTCCATAAGCGAAATGTGAAATTTCGACCGTGAAACATGAATTTTTGCAGTGAAATCTGAAATTTTGCACACAAAATATGAAATTTCACTCACAAAATTAGAGCAAAATTTGGGCAAAAGTTTGTGAAATTTGGTCATAATTTGGCAAAATATTGAATTTCGCTGACGAAATTTCAGACCCGGTGAAACATTTTGTGTAATGATGGAATTTCACAAAATGTTTCACTTGGCAAAATTGCTGATTTCACAGCAATTTCACAGGAAAACTTTATTTTTCAACATCTCTAGTAGTCATCCCTGCTCAACATGGCAGTGCTAACATAACTATGCATGCATGATAGTCATGCATGCGCAGTTTAAGTCAACGTTTTCCTTTTGATTTGGTTAGGAAACAGATTGTATTATGTTTAAGGAAATTTAGTAATTTTGATTTATTTGTTGTAAGGTTTTTTGATTTTGGAAAGGCAGGGCTAAAAGGAAGAGTGGTTAAATCAGTCTTTCTGTGTCTATGTTTATTACAATGTGGGGACATTAACCCCAATCCAGGCCCTGATGTTAGATATAATGCAGGGAAAGGTATTGTGTTTACACATTCTAACATTAGGAGTCTTGTACCCAAAGTTGATTTGGTTAAGGATTTTGTCAACGAGGTTCATCTGATTTTATGATATTTACTGAATCTTGGCTAAGTGATAAGGTGGTTGATGGGGATATTTTGGTTGTGGGTTATAATATGTATAGGGCTGATAGGAATAAAAGGGGAGGTGGGGTTTTAATTTACACTTTGGATAAATATTCTTTAAAACAAGTACACTTGGGAGTCAGTGTTGATATTTGTGAGCACTTAGCTCTGGAAATTGAATTTCCAGTGGGAAAACCAATTTTACTGATAGGTGTGTATCGTCCCCTGAAGAAGGTAAAGAGTAAAATGCAACAATTGACTGATGCGCTGTCTAGCTATATTGATACACATGAAATTTTACTTATGGGAGATTTAAATGATAATTGGTTTAACTCAGCTGATACAGGAGTGTTAAAAAATATGGCTTTGTCATTGGGCCTAGAACAATTAATACAAGATCCTACTCATGTTAATGTTAATAATCCAGCTGAATCTACTTTGTTAGATTTGATTTTGACAAATGCTCCATTCCAATATGTTAAAGCAGGGGTCCTAGAAGATCTAAATATTGACCATAATGTTATATTTTGTGTTAGAGGTAAAGATTCTTTGTTAAAGCAACCAAAGGTTATTTCTTATCGAGCTACAAGAAAGTTTGACTATTTAGCATTTATAGAGGATTTAGATAGGATTAATTGGGAAAGATTGTGGATAATTCCTGAAATTGACTTGGCTTGGAATTATTTTCTCTCAGAGTTGTTGCAGGTTATAGACTATCATATGCCTATGAAAGTGAGGAAGGTTAAACAATCCTCTGCTCCGTGGTACTCAGCTGCTCTGAGAAGGCTAAAAAGAAAAAAGGGTCAAGCTTGGGTAATGGCCCGTAGTACAAATTCTCTGAGGGATTGGCAATATTATAGAAGCCTTAGAAATTCATATGTAACAGCTGCTAGAAATAGTAAAAGATCATATTATCAATCTAAATTAGAAAACTCCACAGGGAATGTTACTAATTTTTGGGATATAATTAAAGAGATTAATGGTCATTACAAACAGGGTGGGAAAAGTAAAATTGAGATTTCAGGTTTTTCAGGGGGGAAATCTTTGGCAGATGGGTTTAATAATTATTTTGTTAATTCAGGAAATTTATTTGGTGATTCTGATTTATGTGCTATTAATGATGATTCATTGGTGCATATAGATTCATCTAAGTTGTTTTTTATGAAAAAATTGGAGGAGTATGAAGTAATTGAAGCCTTGCTGGGTTTAAAGACATCAAAGAGTGGTGGCCCTGAGGGATTGACCCCTTATTTATTAAAAATTTCAGCCCTGAAGATAGCAGCTCCTCTTACCTATCTGTATAATTGGTCTATTGAAGAGGGAATACTGCCCTCTGATTGGAAAATAGCTAGGGTTGTTCCAATATATAAAGGTGGGAGTCGGGATCAATTTAATAACTATCGACCAATATCATTATTGTCGCAAGTATCGAAGATATTGGAGGGGTTTGTGGCTAGACAAATGATAGCATTTATGAATCAGAATGATTCATTTGATAAACATCAGTCAGGATTCTGTAAATCGCATAATACAATTTATGCCATGTCGAGGGTCTTGGATGATGTCAATAAAGCTATGGAAAGGGGCCTTTTGATGGGCACCATTTTTGTTGACCTCTCCAAGGCCTTTGACACAGTGGATCATCAGATACTTCTATTAAGCTTGAAGGATATTGGACTCTCAGGTAGTGCTCTTAAAGTGGTTTTCCTCTTATTTAGAGGGTAGGACACAGACAACGGTTGTTAATAAGATTGTATCATCACCTTTGCCAATGGTGCAGGGGGTCCCTCAGGGATCAGTGCTTGGTCCCTTGCTCTTTTTGATTTATCTTAGAGAATTGGGGTGATATGTGAATAATATGGCTTATCAATTATACGCAGATGATACAATAATATATACTTCTGCTTCTTCTGTGGAAGAGATGCAATTAAACTTACAGTTAAGCTTTGATAAATTACATGGGTATTTGTCACAACGGAAACTTAAAATTAATGTAAGTAAGACAAAATGTATGTTATTTGGATCTAATGTGAAACTTAGAACTTGTACTAAATTGTCAGTGCTGGATCCTGAAGGGACAGAATTAGATCAAGTGATGACTTATAAGTATTTGGGGTTTCTGGATGGATCCCTTGGCTACTGGTAATATACATATAGATGAGTTGATTAAATTAGTGGGTGCAAGGGTGGGATTATTGTATCGAAATAAAAATTGTTTAGGTGGAACTATGATAAAGAAAATTGTTGAGTCCCAGATTTTTCCTCTTTTTGATTATGGTGATATATTGTATGATAATTCTCAGTCTGGTAGATTGTACAAATTAAATGTACTGTATAATCACCTTGCGAGATTGATCTTACAGCGTCCTAAGGACACACATCATTGTTTAATGTATCAGAGATTGGGATGGACTTCGTTGACAGAGAGAAGACAGCTGCATAAATATATTTTGGCCTTTAAAAGTATTACTATGGTAATCCCAGAATACTTGGCTGAAAGGTTAGAAGTTAGGGAAATTAAACCTTCATTAAGAAATGCAGGATATAGGGAGTTGGTTATACCTAGACTAAAAACTAAACGTTCTGATTTCTTTTTTAGTCAGTTAGTTCCCTAGATTTTGGAATATGATTCCTGTAAGATTTCGGTTGTATAATCATAAAATACCTTCATGTAAAGCTGTTAAAACCTGGTATCTGGAATCACTTTCTGGGCAAAAGAAGGGTTGTTGTGGTTAAATAAGTTTTGTTGACCTTTAGGTTAAGTATGTTAATGTATGTTTTATTTTATTTTCTCTGTGTTTATATATTTGTTGTAACCATAATTTTGTATAGCCAAGGGTCACCATTTTAAATGAGTTTTTCTCAATGGTCTAACCCATTTAATAAAAATGAAAAATGAAATGAATGAACGTTGCCATGTTGCACATGATGGGTGTCACTGCTGCAGTTGCGGAAAAGAAACGTAGTGCACTGGGAAGTGAGTATATTTTTTTTGAAATTCAAGTTTATTAAAGTTTTCTCCCAGAACAGAGCAAGATGCAAGTATACAGGGCATTCCAACCAGCAATACATTCTTTTAACAGTGTAAACATATCCAGGTACATTGTCAGAAGCATCTTGCCTCCCTTCTCTCCCTCCCTCCTTCCATCCCAACCCCAAGCAGACAGAACCATATAGTAATGTACCAAGTCATTAAACACCCTTGACACAAAGCTGAATAATCATGGGGAATAAGCACCCGTCTGGAGTAGATACAACTCATGTAATTTTTTCCAAACCTTACGATACCTTGACAAACAATTCTTTCAATTTGCACTGAATTTTTCCATGTTCAGATTAAAAAGCAACTCCTGTAATCACTCTGTGTAAGTGATTACAGCTCCATCCACCCAATGTTTCAATACTACCTTCTTGAGGGACGCTGATACAATCGCCATATAATACCATTTGGCTTTAACCTTAATTCCAGAGTAATCCCCCAATAGGCTGACCTTGGGACTGAAAAGGTGATCGAGCCCCAGCAAAGGGTCTACTCATTCCCTAATCGTGTCCCACAGGGACTTGACCCTGGGACATTCCCAGAAAATATGGAGTAGTGTTCCCTCCTGCTGGTGGTAATGAATACAATTTGGATCAGGAATGGGACCAATCTTATGCAATTTTGATCAGGTCCAGAATATGTTATTTAAAAATTGAAATTGCATGACTCTCAGCCTATCCTGAGATAAATTTCTATAGGTGTGTTGCCAAATTGCATCCCAATCCTTCCCTGGGTCCCCAAAAACAGTATTCCAGTAATGGGGAGTGCCATCAAGCTGTTGAAATGCTTGACCAAATAAGCATTTATAGAATCTGGAAACTACATGTGGCTCCCAAACAGTCCTGGTGAGGGTTTCAAATAACCCTTCGGATGGCTGAGACTCGACATGTTTCCAAGGAGATTGCACCACCAAATGTCGGAGCTGATAAACTCTAAAAGTATGCCCAGGGGCGATACAAAATTTATTAACTAGGTCCTTGACAGAGGTCTGAAATCCTCAAATCCTTTATCTCAGGAAGCCAAGACTCCTGAATCATTTTTCCAAGTTTTAAATTTGAATTTTGACAGAGGGGTTGATGCCTATCTTTACTGGGGGAGTATTTTAAAAATGAGCACAGCTGTGCATGGACCCTTAAAGATGTTTTAATCGGGGTGGGAAATAAGTCCCTGGATAGGGACTTTGGTGAAGCATAAAGAAGTGCAGTCAGATCAAGCCCCGCTTCCTTTATTAAATCCACCTCTAACTTGACCCATGAGGGGACATAGAAGGATGAAGAGTGCTCTGTGGGAACTAGCAACCACCTTAGATACTTAGTAACACTACTTGCCCAATAATATAATCCCAAATGAGGCAGATTTAACCCAGCCTTCTCATTAGCAGCGGTCATCCTATAATAAGCTCTACATGGAGTCTTCTCCTGCCAGATGAATGCTGAAATTATTGCATGCATATTCTTAAACCAGCTAAATGGCAACAATGAGTTCAGTATTATTAATGGGTACAATACCCTGGGTAATGCATTCATTTTCGTCAGGCTAACCCTACCCCATAAGGATAACGGGAGTTTGGTCCACCAGCAAGGTCTTGTTGAATGGTATTCCTTATCGAGTCTAAATTCAATTGTACCATCTTGGAGTCACTACGGGCAAAAATAACCCCTAAATAAGTAAGCTTGTACGGGCTCCATTGTAAACCCAACGCAGTAATCTCCGACTTAAGCACCCTAGAATTCAATAGGAATACTAAAGTTTTTTCTCTATTGATTTTATAATTAGAAAACCTGCTAAACTCCTCTATAAACTCCATAACCACTGGTATAGTGGCATTGGGGTGAGTTAAATGAAGAAGAAGAACATTGTCTGCGTATGCGGAAAGTTTAAATTCATGGGGACCTATTTTAACTCCTTTGACTCTAAGATCCTGTCTTATTTTTACCAGAAAAGGTTTGAGGTAAAGGTTAAAAAGGAAGGGTGATAGAGGACATCCCTGTCGAGTTCCAGCACACAATAGGAATGTTGAAGGAAAAAAACATTGCAATAAATCTGAGCACTCGGTTGACTATACAGGGAAAACACACTCTTAACAAAAGAAAGGGGGAGTCCAAATTTTACCATGGTCAAAAATAGAAACTGCCAATCCACCCTATCAAATGTTTTTTCTGCGTCTTTTGACACCAACCCAGAAGGAGAACAGTGATCCCTAGACGCAGAAAAGATATTGGCCAGTTTACGTAGGTGGTCGTCAGCCGACCTGCCTGCCATGAAACCAACCTGGTCACCGTGTATGAGTAGCGGCAGTACTTTAGCTAAATGATTGGCCAAAATTTTTGCTAAAATTTTAACATCATAATTTAAGAGCGAGATGGGCCTATAGCTGGACACCTTGTCTGGGTCCTTCCCTCCTTTAGGAATGAAGATAATAAGGGCTGTAAATAAGTGTTTGTCCACTTTTTCAGAGGTCAAAATACAATGAAATAATCTTTTTTAAGCTAGGGACTAGCTGTGCAGCAAAACATTTATCAAAATTCGGGGAGAACCCATCCGGGCCTGGGGCCTTATCAAGAGTAAGCGAGTTTATTGTTGCAAGAATCTCACCTTCTGAAATGGGTTGGGTCAGCTCACCTCCCAGCACCGGGGACAACGAAGGGAGTGGGCAAGAGGAAAGATAACTTTTCACCTCCTCCTTCAAGGGCCTAAACTGCATTGGGCTATACAATTCCCTGTAGTAACTTTCGAACTCCAGAACAATTTCCATAGCGTGGGTTTTAATCTCCCCATCCAACCGAGAGGTAATACTCTTAATATTCCTAACCGATTCCTCTCCTTTTAATCTCACGTCCAGTAAATGCCTGGCCTTCTGCCCCTGATTAAGGTACCAAGCCTTAGTCCTTAACAGGGCATACTCTGCTTTCTCACGCAGAAGATCACTGTATTGATTTCTTAAGCTGACTAGTTTTTCTCTGATATCTGCAGGGGTAGTCCCAGAGAGGGTATGTTCTAGTTCCCTAATCTGGCTAAGTAAAGTCATGGCTTTGTTCTCTCTTTTTTTTTCTTCCTATCTGCCGCTAATCTGATGAGTTCGCCCCTTAAAACACATTTGAACACACTCCACTCCATATCCCATTTACCTGTGGACTCCATGTTCTCCCTTTCATATTGCTCTATAATGTGGGTAATGGTTTCTTTAATTGCCCGGGAACGTAGTAATTGATTATTCAACTTCCACATTGTTTGTCTACTAAGATTAGGGGAGAGATTTTTTGAACAGCGGACCAGTGAGTCGTCCGAAATTATCCCAGGCAGTATTGAACATTGTAAGAGACCAGGGAGGACCATTTGACTAATCAGGAAATAGTCGATCCTGGATCTGGATCCATGCACAGCCTATGTAAATGTATATTCCCTGAGTGAGGTATAGAGGACCCTCTATACGGATCACATAAACCGGCACTGTCAACCAACTCTTTAAGGGCTCTCTGCGTGGGAGTTAGCCCCCTTCTTCCTCTGCCATCCTTGTCCAAATCCGGGTCAAATGGTAAGTTCCAATCCCCCCTAAAATCATCGGAATATGAACAAATGGGGACAACATTTTTAACAGTTCTACAAAAAAACTGGGCGAGTCTGTATTTTGGCTGTAAATACTACCGATTAATACCTTTGATCTGTATAATGTCCCTACAACTAACAAAAACTGACCCGAGGGATCCTTGATAATTTCCTCACAGGAAAATGGAGTTTGCCTAGCAATCAGAATGGCCACTCCCTTACTAGCAGTGCTCTCGCCAGACAGGTATACCTGTCCAATACTCTGCTGCTTAAACAAAGTGCTTTCTGAGTCAAGCAAATGTGTCTCCTGTAGACAGATGATTTTCCCCTTTGGCATTTGAAGGTGTTTCAGAAGCTTATGTCTTTTAGTATTGTTCCTAGCTCCATTAACATTCCACGTAATTAATTCCCAGAGAGAGTTCCCATTTAACTTCTGATTAATATTAGACATACCCCTTTACTAGTTAAGAACATTCGGGCTCTCCAGGGCCCAGCAGAACCTTCACCAACCTAGTAAATTCCTATGTAGTTCTGTCTGATTCTCCCCTCCCCCTCCCCCTTTCCTCCCCAGAACAAGATCCCCTCCACGCTAAACCCTTATACCTCCCACCATAATAGTAGTAAGTCTCCCCTTCCCCCCCGAACATTCCACCCAGAATGTTCGCTCCCCCAACATAACTCTGTCTAGGGCCACAATATCAAATGCACAAACCCTCCTTGACACCGCCCAGTCCCCCCGCCCCTGGACTGTCTACTATCTTGCTAAATGTCTTCCTCCAACTGAGCCCCCTAACGAAGGATGGGCTCCAGCAATAACAGAAATGAAGTACTCCGTAACAAGCCTGTAGGAGAAATCCTAAAAAGGAAGAGGAGACCTGCTAAAATCCAAACTCAGAAAAGCCCTCCATACCTTGGGGCTAGACATCTCAAATCCTTCCTTCTCCTACCGACAACAAAAGGGAGAAAGAAAACTCCCCCAGGAGCGGACGACCAGTAGAGATACTACCTCTCCGATCGTAGTGCTTATATGTTGGGAAAAACATCCAAAAGCTGTGTCCCACTCTAATAAGCCTCCCAACAAAATTACCATCTTTTATCCAATCCAGCTAATCTCCCGACTGAAGCAGGTCAAAAAGAAAAAAAAACTGAGTGACGCCCCCTCAAAGCTCTACAGGGGCCAGTCTTATTCTTTAAGTATCTAAGAGAAAGAACTCCCCCAAAATGACCAGGATATAGGAACATCTATTCCCTGTTCCTCCCGGGAAAGTGAGTATATTGATGCAGACAGTGGAAGAGAAGGGCTGCATAAACAGAATCACTGGAAACTATGTCAGAGTATTGTGGCAGCATGTCAGACAGCAGTCTGGTTACGTGCTTCCACAGTGCTCTTATACAACTCTGATGATGGCATACCTGTAACATCTGTGGAGCTGTGCCCACACAGCCATACAATTCAGACTCTGGAGGAGTCTATTAATGAACTAAAGATCTAATCTGGGACTTGTTCATCATCACAGTCACTTTCTCATTCTTTTCAAAGCAGTAATTTCTGGCAAATGTGCCTTAACCATATTGATTTTAGTGCTGGTGGACTACTTCTGGTTTTCCCCTGATTGTATTAGGTGGGGGTAGTAGCAGTCTTGAAGCGGTAGGTGCAGGTGGTGACATGCTATGGAAAAATGTGGTCCCCATGTTCATCTGCACATTTGAAAAATGATGCCTTTCCTTGTTTTTACTGTAAAGAAATTGACCCCTTTAACAAAAAAAGGAGACAGTTATGGACTCTACCACCCTTTTTTTTCTTCAAGTAAGGAACATGATTATGGGTTTGCATCAGATGTACAGTGGCAGTTATAGATTCATAATATTGTTAAACAGTAATCAACTGTATGTGAAATCTCTTTTTTTAAGGTGTGCTTTCTTAATGTTGTCAATACCACTCCACCTGTTTGTACTCTGCCCCTGTATTTCTGTGTTCCAAGTATATTATTTTACATTTTTGTGTTTAGAACAAAAACGCCTTTGAAATGAGGGTAGCCACTAATCTAAATTCCTAATAGTTTTTATGTTTCCCTGCACATGTGCAAGACACATCTTGTAGTAGAATGACATTTCAGAGGTGTGTCAGGGACGAGTCCAATGCACAGCAATCTGCAGTGGGCTTGTCCCTGACAGACCAATGAGCAGGCAACCAGACTGTGACACTAGTCATAGTTTCACAGCTGGAAGCCATTCTCTAGTTGAAAGAAATGAAGCACTCCAATGAGAGCGCTTCATTCCTTTCATTCATCCCCTTACTGATCTTATAGTTTATCTCCCCACTCATCTTGCAGATGTCCGAGTACCCAGCCATACTCTGCATCCCCATCTCTCTGTGCCATAAACAGTAAACCGTCCTAGCAGTAAGGAACAAATAAGTATAATTTATCCTTCCCCCCAACAGACATCTGCGTTGAACTTGTTTGTGTCTCTGTGTGAATGAGAGTGTGTGTTCTTGTCCTGAGCTCCTCTGTCTCTGATGCTTCATCTGTGCCACGGTGACCAACCTGAGCATTGCTCTCTGTGATGGTACCCATTGACCTGCCCTGCACATCTGAGCTAGAGTGCTGAGAGGTGAAGCAGCAATGCCTGCAGAGCTGTAACTTAACCCTGGACTGCAGGGAGAGAGAGAGAGACACACAGTCTGTGGGGACAAACACTGAGAAGGAGAAGCAGCAGTGTCCTCCCCCAAAAGAGAGCACACAATCAAAAGAGGTGGTGAGTGGCACCAGTGTCAGGGACAGAGCAGAGAGAGAGTCCCCAAACAGTGACAGCAACATGCTGAGATCTGGCAAGTAAGCGGAATGAGAGTGATCACCAGGTGACAAGCTATCATTATTGCAGCATCACCCTGGCAGTGTGAAATTGGGGGCAGTGCAAGGTAGTGACCATAACCATGATGACTGGTGGCTCCCAGACCTGCAACTGAACAAACGTTCATTTCAATGGGTGATCTTTCTCTTACCAGCATCTATTCCTACCCCCCACCCACCCTCACCCCACCTCCACCCCTGAGACAGACACAGCAGCAGTAAAGCCACATCCAGTGCAGCATATATGTGCAGGTCCAATCCATTCCAGTCATAGATGGTGTCAACCCCCCTTAAAACAGAGAAGCAGAGTACAGTGTACGCCGAGCTCAGTTGCCATCCATTTTATTGCCACTCACTCTTCCGGCACCTTGCTGTCGGTCTGACTCTCAGTTTGTCTTTTTGAAGCCCAGTGGAAGTGGACAGCACATACAGAGGGGCAGAGAAAGTGGCTGCAATTGTGCCATGACCAGGACAGTGCTGCAGAGTTTTCCTTTCGCTGTGGGGGGAACAGAGGTCAGAGGGAGTGAGAGAGAGACCAGAACAGTGTAAAATAAACCTGGTGCCTTTATTCCATCACTGCATAAGAGGAGCACCCAAAGACAGAGACAGATATGTGGGTCATATATCTGCCCCTTCACATTGACTAGCACAGTGTAGGGTGGGCACTGGATGGGTACCCCTGGGCAGTTGGTTCCCCCTACAAGTTCAGCTCACATCAGCCCATACTGAACAATCTGCATAAGCCAGAGACTAATGTAGGTTACTCATCTTCCCCCTCATTCCACTCCACACAGGTTGGCACAGTGACAAGTTGACCCCAAGGTGGACAGCCCAAGGCAAATAGTGGACTGTGGCCTGGCAGAAGTTGGTTATTAGTGCCCTCTTCACAATCATCCCACCTTTTGCACATTGGCTGTCCCAGCCAGAGACAGAAATGTGAGTTGCACATTTGCCACACCACACCTGTTTCTATCTAGCCTGGTGGGCTCCAGGTGGGTGGAAATGGGGCTGTGGTCCAGATCCACTGGGAGACCCAAGGCCATTGGCACCCAACACACTATTCTGCATCTCTGCTCATGTGAAGCATTTTCTCCTTCCATTCCAGCTCCTGCACATGAGGAGCACTCTGCAGGAGCCAGTGACAGACGTGGTTCACACATCTGTCCATCTTCATCCATCTGAGTTCCATGAAAGCTGGAGCTGGCGTTGGATGGGTTCCAGGCAGGTGGGTCTGGGAGAATGATGTCCCATCCCCCATCCCACCTCTACACAAGGGTAGAGCCCTGCAGCAGCCATGGATAGAGATGCAAGCTGCACATCTGAACCATCATATCCATCCCTGCTCTACCAGGGCTAGCATGAAGGTTGAAGTGGGCTTTGGGTGACTAGCACTTCCTCACCCTATGACACACCTCTACACTTGCAGAATACTCTGCTTCAGCCAGAGGCTCTCCCACTTAATGTGCTCTGCCCATGGAGAACAATCTGAGGTACTGTGATATAAAAATGTGGATCCTGTATCTGCCCCTCCACAACTGTTCCCACTCTGCTGGGTAGGTGGAGGGCATGATATAGTGGGTGCTCCTGCATGACTGGTGCCCCCTCTTGCACCTCCATCTATCAACCCAATACTTACAGTCACCAGAGAAGAGATGTGGGTTGCACATCTGCACTATCATAAACTGTCCCTATTTCAAACAGTTTCACACACAGGCTGGAGTGGGGTCCAGGATGGTGGCCTCTAAGTGATTCCCCCCCCCTTCATCCCACCTCCTCACATGGGTAGAACTCCACCTTCATTACACATTTGCACATAGAGAGCACTCCTCCCCCTCCGTGCCTTCTTTGCATATGGGGAGCAATGTGTTATGGAATCATATTTGGTCTTAATCCTTGCTGAATTCAACATTGTACATATTCTGACAAGGGAGACCTCATTGGAGTCCCCATGGTTTGGTTGTGGCATTCTGGGGACAGGGTATTGTCAGTAACTGCACCTACCCTGTGGAACTCCTTTCCTGTCTATTTAAAGGAGACTCCCTAGGTAGAAGCCTGTAAGAAGGGCCTAAAAACTTACCTGTTCAGCAAGCTTTTATTAATTAATTGTTTGATGTTAGTGGGATAAATAAATGCATTTTAAATCTGCTCCTGGTTGAATTTTACATACATTTTTGGCATATGATTTTATATTGCTGTTTACTTGTGTATTGTACAGCACCCAGAGTCTCAGAAAATGGGTGCTTTTATAAATCAATATCTATCTATCTGTCATATCTATCTATTGTATATGCTAATGTAACCCCCTTGTTACCCGGGGTTACTAGAATCCCAGTAAGACCTAGTGGTAGGCAGGGAAGGTAGCTTGTGAAACTCCAGTTAAATGGGTTTCACACTGTCTCACTCTGTTCTCAGTCACAGCTGAGACTGAGAGATGACATCACCATAGAACTTTTGCAGCTGCATAAGCCACACTGGAATCTGCAGCACAGGGAGTGAGTTAGAACTTTGGGAGTTTTTTTAAGTCAGTCATCTGTTTACCTACAAGCAGGAAGGAAGTGTTTTCTGTTTACCTCCTTAGGAGAAAGTTAGTGTCAGTTTTAAGTGGTGGAGCCCACTGTCCAGGTCTCAGTGCCCCCTCGGGAGCGAAGTCCCTCTGTGGATTCCAGGGGCAATCGCCTCATTTCCACTACAGAAGAAAGCTGCCTTTTTACAGTTTCTGTTCTGGTTTGATAACACTGAAAGAAGTGGTACTTCGCCTGTGGGGCACCTGCAATGAAAGGGTGAGTGTTTTGCTCCATTTGAGAGGGCAAACAATATGTTTCTTCAGTTTGGAAAATATGAAGAAAGCTGGGATGTGAACTACTATTTGGGAGGCCTATTGTACTAGAACAAACAAATGGAGTAGTTTAAAATTTAAAGTCTGAATGGATTTCAAGTAATGTAGAGGGTGTGCTACAGGTCATCCACTGTTTAATCTACATTTCAAAGTTTAAGTTTCTGTTTGTCCAGAGAAATGACCGGGTATGGGCTGTGGGAGCTGGAGGTGGGAACACCCCCCATCTTTAGTAACCAGGTCCACCTCTACGGATTTCTACTGTGATTGCTACTTGCCTCATGCGCCTGGCCAGTGATGAGGTAGGTACCCAGACGTGGGTCGCAAATTGGAAAATCTCTCTAGGAGTCGCAGACTCTAAGTGGTGTGGGGAGCCACAGCTTGGGAAAATATTCTCCTTGTTTGATGGGAGTCCAAAGGAAGTAAGAAAACAAATCTCTCTAGGAGTCGCAGACTCTAAGTGGTGTGGGGAGCCACAACAAGTAAATCGGGTCCATTCTTTAAATGGACAGTCAGTCAAGTGGCCGGCAGGGGAGCTGGGCCAGTCGGGCTGTGTATCCAAAGCGCATGCAAGTCCGGGCTGAGTGCCTGGTGGGTCCAGAGCCAGACAACAGTAGAAATGGGTTCATTCTTTAAGTGGACAACCTTGCAGTCTCTATCTGCATTTACAGTAAACGTAGCCCCTTGGGGGTCCATCTATGCTTTGTTATGTTCAGCTAGTTATGAATAAAAGCCACACTGAAAAATCCCAATCCTGGTTCTGGACATTACAGTTCTTGCTTCCTGTAGTTGGATTTACTTGGGTGCCCCTGTGCAGAGTAGCCAAACCTAGGTCCCTTGTGCCGGGTAACCTCATCCTCCCCGAACCCAGGTCCCCACCAGGTATTGTTGCCAATGCCAACAGCATGCCACCTGTCATTTTAGTAAAAAGGCAGGGGTGAGGGGTTACACTAATGTAAAGAAAATTGCTTTCTTTTAATTTATATTATGTGTCCTTACTTTTGTATCTCACATCATTTATTGTCTTTATCATTGCTTGTACAAGGCAACTTCTTGCAAATGAGCTTGCTCAAGGGATGCTGTGCCTTCACAATAAACTTGAACATGGAGAGCACTCTTTCCTCCAGTCCATCTCCACACATATATATCATTGCTCCACCTCATCCCACCTCCATACATTGTAATCCTTGACCCCCAGTGCTTCTCCCTCTACATTTCATATCCCCCACATGAAGAGCACTTCTCCCACTGCATCCCACCTCTGACACATAGGGAGCACTCCTCCCCCTCCACTAAACTCTCCATGCTTTGGGGAGCTTTCCTCCCACTTCTTATCAGCTCTGTGCATGGGGAGCAATCCACCCATTCATCCCACTGCCCCAACATGGGGAGCATTGATCCCTATCCATCCCACTCCTACACATGGGGACACATACACACATATACATCACTCCTCCTCTACCACCATCCCACCTCTGCATAGATAAAGTACTCCTAACCCCATTCCACCTTTGCACATGGGAGCACCTCTGCAACAGCCAGAGACAAAGATGTCATTCAGGCATCTGCCTTTCCACACCTTTTTCCACTCCACAAGATAAGCTCCAATTGGGGCAGAACATCGGTGGGGTTTAAATGTAATGAGTGGGTTGCCCTAGGAGATGGTGCAAATACCCCTCACAGCCTCTCTGAATGAGAGAAGTTCAATATTTATCCTTTTCTCCACTCATCACTTTTTTGCTGATTATCCTCCTGTTGACTTGTGTTAATAGTCGCTCCTCTCCTAAGACAGGACTACATGCCACTAGGCCCGGGCAGATTTTTCCTTGACCTCTCCTGTCTTTTCCTGTCTTCTCTTTGGACCATACCATTAGTCAAGCCAGCGTCCAGCACAGTCAAGAAAATACATCTCGTGTTACTGGCAGCTCAGCCCTGGACGGGTCTCTTCATTCTGTGGCAGGCCATATAGTACTATACTGTAAGTTCTCCCACAGTTCAACTGAGGCTAGAGAAGAGCAGCAAACAGTCCTCCTCTAGCACCATGACAGTCAACAGGACACCACAATGTGCTCAACACTGTACAGATGACACAGCACAGCAGCATGCTCACTTGTCTGTCTGTCTGTCACTTGTCTGTCTCACCAGGCTTCTCCCGCTCTCTCTGTTGATGGTGTCTCTATCTCCCCTAGCCATCAGTGGTCCTGTGCATGCACACAGTGTTGCAGCTATCTCCAGCCACTATGGAGACTGCTGAGACACTCAGTGTTTTAGCAGCTGAGCCTGAGCCAACCCAAAAATAAAATACAGGAATTTGAAAATTTATGAGATAATTTTGTGGGGGGAGATCAAACAACCTAAGCACCTCTTTGCCTATGCCCATGCAAGCCACAACAGTTCAGACACATGCAATCCTTACACTTAAAGGCACTCTTCAAAGGCCAAGCTATTGCCTGCCATGGCACATGAATGAACAAAAACTGCTACCCCTCCCACTTCATTTGCAAGTAGCAAAGATCCCTTGCTCTCAAGTGGTCAGGCCTGTACAAGTAGCAGAGCTGAAGGTCCAAGGCTGCAGTCAGACCTTTTGCTGTAATGGAGCTCAAGCCTGCCTCAATACAACAGGAAAGCTAAATTGAGTTCCCTTAATCCCTACAGATGGTGGGCTGCTGCACAGATGATTGCTACAGCCACTCAGGTACCACAATGAATTTAAAACAAGAACTGGACTATGGCAGGCAGCCTGCCATCCATCTCCTGCTCCTCCTACACTGACTGCTTGCAGCACTTGCCCAGCTCCCCCTCTGCTACCAGTACCCACCAGTGGTTACTAATGTTGGTGGGTGGCCCACCTTGGAGTGGTCAAGCAAGCTCCTTGACTTGTTACTAGTCCCCACAACTGATACTCTCGTTTGACTTCCTACTATGTCTGGTTGCATTTGCCTGTTTCCAAACACCCAATAAACATTTTTTCTAGTGTCTATGTAGATTTAGAATATTAAATATATCAAAATAAAATATAATTGCTTTGAAGAAGATAGATGCCTTTATTATGGCTCAGCTTCAATGTATGGTTGGAGAATGCTGAAATCTCATCTTGATTGTTTTACTTCCTTATTGCTATTTTGTATTTTCAGGTTAAATCAAATATAATAAAATATAGTTGTTTTTTTGAGAAGATAGAAGCTTTTATTATGGCTCTTTTTGGTTTGATCCACGCACACTGAAATGCTGAAGCAGTGAGATTGCCACAATTTTGGTAGCCTTGCACCATTCCTCTGATCCTAAAAATATGTTTCACAATGGTTGTGTAATTGTAGGTCTATATTCAAATGTCTTTAATTCATTATAATTACACACTAAGAAGAATGGTCTTAGTGCATTTAAGGTTTCATAATTTGACCTTTTGTAACTTTAATGACCTCCCAATCCTGGAGTCATCAATTTGTTTTATCTAAACATTTCTTTGCTCAGTTCATCAATATTCTAATAAGATTTAGAATAAAATTACTTTAGAACAAAAACTGTTTAAACTTTGGGTTTGATTTTGCGCAACTATTAACTTCTCTCCAAGTTGAAAATACATAGGAGATTAGTTGTACATATTTTTGTATTTCTCCACACTTTTACTTTGGTAATTTGTAAAAAAAAAAAAGAAAAAATAACAGTCCAATAAGATTTAGAATAAAATAACGTTAGAACAAAACTACTGTATGTAAACTTTGTGTTTGATTTTGTGCAAATATTAACTTCACTCTGAGTTGAAAATGCATAGAAGATTAGTTGTACATACTTTTCTATTTCTCCAGAATTTTACTTTGGAAATTTGTAAAAAAAAACTATGAAAAAATAACTCTTGACCTTTTGCACAGGTCTTGACCTCCCATAAATGAAATTGCTTAAAACTTATTTAGGAGTCATTCAAGAGTTATCTCAAGGTCAAAATTGTGTAAACTATACATTTAACGCCTTTTAGTAGTAGAAGCTGCCAAAGAGGACATAATACAAGAAAAAATTAGTGGTGCAGCATTGATGCCTAAAATGTATCAAACCGTTTGCTTCTAAAAGTTTCAAAGACAGCCAAGTCTTCTCTACACGTGTGAGCATTGTTTTCTTCTGTGTCTTCCACCTTTCCCCATATTGTCAGTGTCAGCTTCACATATAGATATTGCTGGTTATTAATTACTAAAATGAACCTGCTGCTTTTTTTCCTGAAAAGATTTACCATGATCCTGAAAAGATCTAATGTGCCCCCAATAAGCAGATCATTTTGTTTCAAGCTGTTATTTTTTCTTCATATTAAGAACTGAAGAATTCCATTGATGTGTTCTACATTCCTAGAATAACTTCAGGCTCTGCTGTTAAATTAGTCATGACAAGATATAAACCATATGTTCTGGTCCTAACATAGTGGTTTCAAAAATCAGGCTGTCAGAAATTCAATAGCAGTTATCCCAAACAAATGTAAATATCTCTAAAAGTATAGGAATTAGTCATAACTCATCAACATGAAAGTTGTTCAGGACACAAATAGCTTTCAAATGAGCTTATTCATTAATCTACACTAATTATATTTTTTAAACCATGGCCATCTGATTAGCCGAATTTTCATTTTTCTTCACAATTTTCACCTTTCAAAAGGCTATATTTAAATTAATCTAATGAATTCAGATTAGTGACTACTCTCATTTGAAAGGTAATTTTGCCCTGAACAACTTTCATGTTGGTTGTATATAGGGAGCTTGTATACTTTCCAATATATTCACGTTTGTTTGGCATGACTCCTACTGTGTTCACTCAGAGAGAGTTGTTTGGAAGACCATATTTTATAAAATAAAAAGAATTCAGGTTAGTGACTACCCTCATGTGAAAGGTCTTTTTGCCCTGAACAACTTTCACCTGGTTGTTTTTGAGAACCTTAAATAATTTGAAAGATATTCAGATTTGTTTGGAAGGTATGCACATTTGCTGTCAGAGAAAAGTAGTTTGGAGTTCTGTGTCCATCATTCTAAACAGAAAGAAAGGAGTATTTTTTAGGTGTCATAGGGATTTGCAGTGTTATGGAAGGATACACTGAAAAATGTGTTCAATAGAAACCTCTTTTCAAGCTAAAGTGATATGGTTGTAGACTTTTCCCACAGCCATAACAATGAGTCAGGGACAGTTATTAAAGTAAAAGTATTCAATTTATTTTTGGGGTTTTGTGCCCGACTCCCTCAACTTACATGGTATGTTCTAGGTCCTACAAATTGGAGGACATGTTGAAACCACTTACACAGCAGCTAGTAGCTGGGGGCTATGCTGAGCAGGTTAACAGTTTTAAAATGTGCTTCCTCCATATTTTTTGTTTTGCCTACAAATACTTTACCAACTTGGAAATTAAACTTGCACAAATTTACTTGTCAAAGTTCAATCCATTACATTTATATCTGAAAGCAGTGTCAGAAGACAGCCTCAGTGTGGCATGAATCAGCTGGTCAGGGCAGCATGAGGTACAGACTGTATGCTGAATAAGAGGTACAGTATACTAGTGCTCTGATTGGTTGAGGCAGTTACACTGCTTGCCTCAGCAACAAACTGTAATGTCACTAACATAGGATTGTGATGTCAGCTGTAAACAGGCAGCCACAGTAAATGATGTCTACGTGACAGTCAGCCTACTTTTGTGTTATTATGCCAAGCTAAAATAAAAAATGGTAAGCTTCAGTAAGTACGGAAGATATACAGTATGAAACCCTACTGAAATGTGTCTAAAAATTATGTTTTTGCACTGTTTCTTCCAAGATGTTTTATATATAATGCAAAAAACCTATGTTAGTGCACTAGTTAGGGTTCATATCATGCCTTTCAAAGTATGGAAATGTGGTGTTAGGGTTCCCAGCCCTAACAGCCCATCTAACCCTATCACACCATCAGCAGAGCAACAGAGGGGGAATGGCAAAGCAAACAGACCCAGGGACAGAGCCAGAGAAGCACACTGTCAGGCCAGAGGAGGCCACCACCAGCAGGGTGCACACAGGCACCCAGACACCCCACCCCAGAACACAACGACGGCACAGAAAGCAGGCAACAGGTGGCACCAATGGCCAATGGAGGGCAACTGATGGATTCCCCCCTCACAGGCTGCAGGCCTTGCCCCCACCCTCTCAGACCACAGCAATCCACACCCAGGACCATGTAGCCAAGCACACACATGCCACACACCCCTGTGAGCTGCCCCATGGGCAACCCAAGGCACAGCCACAGACGAAGGAGCAGGACACCACCGCAGTGGGAAACACCACAGCACACAGCAGTGAACCACAGATGCACAACACGTGCACTGACACATGCACACCACATGGACATACACTGTGCCACTGCAGCATGGCTCCTCATGCCACCTGCAAAGCAGACACTGACACAGGCAAGTACATCAGAAAATATATATTTAACAATATAACTATGTACATGAACAAGAGGGTGGGAAAGGGTAGAAAAGCAAGGGAAGGGACTGTACAGTGGAACGAGGACTGATGGGGGAGGTACAACAGAGGAAACAGGGGAATGCTGGGGCAAAAACTGTCAATGGCCACACCCTGCCAGCCCTTGGTGCCCTCTCTGCCTCCAACATTATCCGGTGCACCTGCAGGACCACCTCCATGGTGGTGGATGTGAAAAGAATCAGCTGCCGGAGCAGCCAGCAGTTCAATGGTATCCACCATCTCCACTGGACACTTATGACAAGGGATAGGACAGTTGATCAGTGCAATGTCCCAAGGTACCAAGCCCACCCATGTGCAATGGGCAGTGGGAATACACACCCTTGGAATGCCCACCATGGCCACCCACAGGGGAATGGGCCACTGCCTGCCAGCAACTTGGCACACCATTACATTGTACAGAGGTGGTCCCTACCGCACAATGGCCACCTGACTGCACAATGATAGTCACATGGCACACTGCAACAGCAGCACCACAGCAACAAAAGTGTCAGCTGGGTGCACACCCACCCCACCAACAGCTGGCACACATGTTCAATGGCTGCTCCACAGTGGCATGCACCATGCACAGAGTGACACACACATAGCAGCCATGGCACATGACACAGGTGGCTATGCCCTCACTCACACCCCCGCTGCCACCCCATGTAAAGTGTGCAGAACCAAGACAGTGCCTACCTGACTTCTGCAGCCCCACTGGTGCTGGTTCTACTCCTGCACCACCTCCGTGGCACACTGTGGCCTGCTGTGCTGCTCCTGCTGTTCCTACCACCCATGAACAGTGGTGATCTTCAGGTCCTGGCTCAATGGAACAAAGACAGGTATACATCAGGAATCATCCAGAGCATCCACCCACCACCCCCACCCCTGTGCACAGGTTGTGCCTCTGCCTGACATGGCTCGCACAACAGTATCACAATGCAAGCTACAGCTGGCAATGCCACTCCACAATGCACACAATGATAGTGTACCTCTCTGCATGGCATGCCAGGCAGCCTAGCCAACACCACAGTGCAGCACTAGGGCACACATGCAAAATGGGCTGACTTACCTGGCTATAGTGCAGCCCCTCACTGGACATGTACCTGCAGCTATCACAGGCACTCTGGGTCCCGCCACACAAGGTCCCCATACCTGTGGCAGAATTGCTCCCTGTCCTGGCCACCCCAGTGCATTGCTGCAGACTGTCAGCAATCCCCTACCGCACCGCATCCCTTGGCTGCTGAAGGGTCACCTGTCCAAAGAGCTGTGGGGCGTGTGGCTGGATGTACGCCACCAGATTCACAAATTTGACCTGGGACCAGTTTCTTGCCCACCAAATACCATGCTGTGCCATAATGCCAACCACAAAGTGGCTGCCAGAGGCACACGTATGCACAACATGCACCAGATGCGCGATGCAAGGGTACATGCATTGTGTCCACCCATCTCTCAATGCCGGAGTTGCATGACATGGGCATGGCCAGATGTGGTCATGTGGCAGGGAGAGACCTGGGGTCAGGGGTCACACCAGGGGTCAGAGATCAGCCACTGCACAGTACGCACATGCGCAACAGCAGGCATGGTGCACCGTATGCCACTGTCCCTATTGTGCAGTGGGCACATAGGGCCGGATATTCAAACTGCACCCTAAAAGTGCGCAACAGCAGGAGCAGGCGCAAGTCACTTGTGCACATGTGCAATCGTCGCGATATTCAAACATGGAGCAAGGCCAATTGTGCAAGCAGCCAATGTCTGAATATCGCACAAACTGTGCCATAGCGCAACCAAGGAGGGGAAGCTGAGCAGATATGATGCGCCATAGCGCAACCAGGAAGGGGAAGCTGAGCAGATACGATGTGTCATAGCGCAACAAGGCCAGCCCAGCTGAGCAGTCCAGAGGCCCATAGGGCAAGCAATGACACCCCCAGCAGCATAGCAATGGAACAGCACAACCAGGGAGGTAGGCAGAGGCCCACCACCCATGCCACAGATGGGCACAGGGACACACTGCAGAACTAACAATGCACCCCCACACCCCAAGAACAGCATAACTGGGGGAGGGACGGAATATCAACCGGCCCATGGGGACAAGCAAAGAAAGCACATCCCGGCCGTGTTACTGCAGCACACCCACTGGCAAGCTGAGACTGCCACACAAAGGGGGCGGACCACCCCAGTGTCCAGCAGCCCTCCCCATACACAGCACACCCTGCACTGTGACCCCAAGACACCACCCATGAGCAGTGACCAGCACTGCAGGAATCCCCAGGCCCCCCATCACACTGCAACCTCGTGTACCACAGAACCATACAAGCCAGAGCCACCATGAGCACCCAGCAGTGGGTGGCAGCACATGGCAATACTGACTGAAAGCCACTCCCACACCAGAGACACCTCCCCACACACACACACACATACCTATGACTATACCACCCCAGATGCCATGCACACCACTGCAACTGAGCACCTATAGCCAGCTGCAAATCAGAGACCACCACAGTATTCATATCAAAATATATATTACAAATATAACAAGAATAAGAAGAACAACAACTATAACCAGGGCCCCTACTTTTCTGCGGCGCAATGGGACCAAGTTCTGCGGCAAGACTACCATTTGCCGCAGAACTTCTGCGGCGATGGTTTGTAATTTCTGCGGAAGTTCTGCGGCACTAACAAACTACCACATCACAATGTCAGCTTGTCATCCTGACTTCACTTTCATGACAGTGGTTATAGCAATCAGGATGGTGGAAAGCACAGTAATACTAGTTCCAAAAATAACTGACTTACAAAAATAATGTTATGTCTAAAAAAGCAAAACAAATGTCTCTCCCTTAAGGCCCTAGCCTGTTGCATAAATTACATATGCAGAGGGGATCTTATGTGATGAATAAGGTATTTCTATATACATGCTATCTATCCCACTAATAAGGTCTCCACAGTCTATCACTTATATATTTGTACGTGCTTTCTACACCACTCATGAGGTTCCCACTGTGTATCACTTATATATTTATATGCAATCTGTAACATACATACAAATATGTGTGTGTGTGTGTGTGAGAGACAGAGATACTGTGTGTGTGTGTATATATATATATATATATATATATATATATATATTTTTTTTTTTAATTCCCATGAACTTGCATCCTTATTCATACAGGTCCCATTGGAAATGGAATAGAGGAGTTATTGTAAAACTCATTTTTCATGTCAATCTGCTTTCCCTGACACACTGCGTAACACCATCAGGCCATGACATGCATGTGAACCAATTCTGAGATAGAGCTCTCTGGCCAATCACAATGTGTCCACCAGGTGACAGAACAGTGCACCATACCTTCCCAGGCTCCCATCAGTGATGTGTTCCACCAATTCTTGTGCTGCCCAGCCAGCTCCCAGAGCTAATCTCTGAACCTGAGTTACTGGCACAGAAACACAGCATGCTACCCTCTGGCCCAACAGCTGTCCCTGCACACAACATTTCTCAATAACTTTTAGGTGATTCTATCAACCAACGACAATATGTAATCAATAACCCTGGCAAAAATGTGTACAGTGCAATTATTTATTTAACAGGTCTATTCTTTCAACAGGTCTGCACATTATTATATTTCACTTTTCTGGGCATAATTACTTTATTTTTCTTAAAGATTTAGACAGTTAAATTCATTTTACTAGTTATTCATTTCGGATAGCGTCTCTATACCTTAAAGGCACAAATAGGTTTGTACAAAGTGAGGTATGGACTTAACAGGTCAGTGCTATTGACAAGGTTTTGTTTAAGTTGTCCCTAGTGCAACAATGTAAGACTGAAACTTGTATTAGACTGTAGTGCAGGTTGAGCAAATATCACCATGCATGATGTGCTGTGCCACCGTCTCTGGCAGTGGGAGCTGTGGTAAATAAGTGACTGTTCATTTCTGTTGCAGAATGCAGCCATTTCATTAGCTAATGTTTGATGTTATAGCAATGATAACATCACATTCTGAACATATAGGGGGGCTTTGGATATAAAAAGAGGGGAAGGGAACCGGATTCTATGTATAAACAGAAATATTAATAAAAAGTCACCAAGAAGAGTGAATTCTGCGGCACCGCAGAAGTTCTGCAGTAGATTGCAAGTTCTGCACAAAATTCTGCGGCTGCAGAATTCTAGGGGCCTTGACTATAACTATGTACAAATATACAAAACAGGGGTTGGGGTATGGGTACAAGGTAGGGGTGGGTAAGGGGCAGGGGTGAACAACCGGGAGAGGGAAGGTGGGGTGAGGTGATGGGCAGCTACTGCCTGCCAGCCTGCTCTCCTGCCACCTGGTGCTGGGCCCGGGGCCTCCTCCTGTGCCTCAGACCATGTTGCTGTAGGTCCAGCAGGATGGCATGCGAATCCATCACCACCTGTATCATCCACCACAGTGACCTCTCAATGCAGTGCAGGATCCGGACACCTAGGACAAGGAATCAGAGTCAATGGCTGTGACTGGCCATATCTCTGAAGCCCACCCATCATGCATGGCATACAGCCAAGTGCCCCGCTCCTGTGATGGACTGCACCCACCCACAGTGACCGTGTACAAGACATGCCCAACCAGGCAGCAACAGCCATGTGTACCACTGCACACACACACCACCCATGACCAGCACAGCACAGCACAACCAAGGCTGTCCAGTGACGTGGCTACGTGGTGGGAAGTCAGTGCCACAGCCATGTGCCCAGTGCATGCATGGACCACCAGTGATGCGCTCACAGACATGCAGTGCCACTGGACAGTGCTGACTGTCACACGTCGCGTGCATGTCAGTGTTGTCCATGGATGGTGGCCGTGCCCCCCCACAGCATGCAATAGCATCCATGATGTAATGACACTCACCCTCATCAAGCCGCTGCACCAGGTGCTGCTGTGGCTGCGGCTGCTGCTGTTGCTGCTGCTGTGGCTGTGGCTGTTGCACCCCTCCTCCACCAGCCACCCTGGCACCGCCATCCCATGCCTCAGCCCGTGCCTGCCTCCGCTCCTCCATGCCTGTGGGAGACAAAAGAAGAGAAAAACATCAGTGAGATCCCAAAGCAGACTGCCCCTTGCCCCATTGAGTGTGCCTGCCCACACATCCAGACTCAAACAGCACACACCTGCAAACACCCTCACAGCAAACCACAGCCCAACCCACCCCCATGCGCAGATTACATTACACAGTCACCCATGCAGACAATACCGGTGCATACACAGCACACCCACCTGGCCTGGGCACAATGCCCCTCCTGGCACGTGACCTGAGGTGCACAAGCAGAGCATGGTCCCACCTCTGCAGGTCGCCGTAGCGGTGCCTGCACTGTTCAGGGGTCCTCCTCTGCCCAGTGGCCTGCTCCAGGGCAGCGGCGACCTGCTGCCACACTTGGGTGCATGGCACCTGCAGGGGCACACCCTCGAACAGTGAGCCATAGTGGGGCTCCACCACAGCCACCAGGTTGGCCAACTCCAAAGCCCCCCATTGTGGTGCTCTCCTGCGTGCCATTGTCAAACTGTACAGTGGCAATATGGCGCTCAGCAGCGCGGCAACCCCACATGGAAATGTTGTGCAATACAACTCCATCACTGCCTATCGCGCTGTTTGGACAGCGCCGTCAGTCCACATCGCGCTGTCACCGAACAGCGCGATAGAGCCGTACACGTGGCAGACGTACAGCACCAGGGGGCAAAGGTCATGCACAAGGTCATGGGTCAGTGGCTCAAGGCCACGCACAGTGCCATCAGACGTCCACACGTCCTGCGTGATCGGACACCTGCGTGATCGGACACCTGCGTGCCAGTGCCACAGTGGACTATTGCGCAGTAGTGCCACTGCGCCATGTGGTGACCAGCGCTGTAGCACCATTGGCACAATGGTGGCCATGGCCTGAATTGCCGATCGCGCACAGCATGTCATCAGCATGGCAGATGCCTGCGTAAGCTACCTGGGCATGCGCAATGCAGTGTACCACACAGTCACAGATATGCGCCATTGGCTCAGCTGGCTCAACCGTATTGCGCAAAGTGCAACGGCGCGATATTCAGCCGACACATGCAAATCATCTGATCAGCCATTCAAAGGTGCAGTGGCGTGATTTGCATCTCATTACAGTTGCTCACTCCTAATTTGCATGCATTGTGCTATAAATGTGCGACATTGGGCTGCGCTGGCCAGATTCGGTTACTGCAGGTGAGAGGTGGGTTGCATGCTGTGTGATGTTCTGGACAATGGTCATGGGATAACGCTGTAGACTGCACAGTGACAGGTGTCCACTTCGCCCATACAGATCGACATGACCGAGCAGAGCCAAGGTGAGGGTGAGGATGGTGGGCGGAGGAGAGGCCCAACTTCACCACGGCGGAGACAGAGGCCCTCTTCCAGGCCTACCTGGAGGAGGAGCCACTACTGAGTGGACGGCGGGGCACCACTCAGGCCCGTGTGGCTGCATGGGAGGGGGTAGCTCGGGCAGTGAACCTGCATGGAAGCCACCAGCGCTCCGTGCAGGAATGCAAAAAGAAGATGGGGACCGACCGCGAGGAGGGTGAAGGAGAAGGTGGCAGCCTCAGGGCGGCATGTGCTGGCACAGGCGGGGGCCAGCCAGCGGTGCCGGAGCTGACCCCGGCTGAGGACTGACTGGCTGCATCAATGCAGCGGAGTGCTATTGAGGGCGTACCAGGAGGTGGATTCCAGACAGGTGGAAGCCCATCACTGCACGGTATGACATGGTGGTGGTGTTGGAGGGGGGGAAGGTTGTTCACATTCACTCACATGTCCTTACTTTCTGTTACAGATCCTGTTCATCTTCAGGGGATGGTGGTGGTGGGTCCAGGCAGTGAGGAAGACCTGCTGGACTTGGAGGAGGGTCCATCCACCTCTGTCACCAGCCAGCATGCACTGCACCAGCATGCACGCCGGGCTGCCAACTCTGTTGTCGGTGAGTCGGGTGTGGGGGGTGCACAGCCTGTGTCTCAGCAGTCTGGCATGCAAGCATGCCAGCATGCTGTGACTGTGGCTGTAGCATGTACCTGCACCATTGATGATGCAAGGACTGCAATGGGCAGTGACATGTGTGTGTCCCATGACGGACACACAGCAGGCCAGCACGTGCCCCTGGGCCTAGCTGGTTCCAACGTGTGTGCCAGCATGTCTGCACAGTCCCAGGCTGTGCCTGTCAGCACCGGTGGGGCAGCACCGGTGGCTGTGCAGGTGTCTGGCACTGTTGCAGCCACAGCAGTGGAACGAGTGGTCCTTGGGGCACAGCGGTTGGAGGGGCAGCAGCAGCAGTCACCCACCAGGTCTGGGGGTACAGTGTCCAGCGGTGGCACATGCCCACCGCCCTTTGAAATGCCCATTCCTGGTCCTGGTAAACAGCACCCACCCTCAAGGGGTGTTGAGCATCAGGACCTTCCATACCCTGGGGGACAGGATGCCGTTGTGGCAGAGTACCCATTTGAAGAGCACACCCGCCTGCTGTGGGAATCAGTACAGCAGCAAAGGCGGGTTGCAACGTCCGTGGAGGCACTGTGCGTGGCTGTGGAGTGGTACAGCAGGGACTGTGCTCTGATCCTTGCAGAGATGGTCCATATGCGGATGGATGTGACCGCCGCAATTGACAGGCAGACCCAGGCATTGGTCGCTGTCGTGGCTGCATTGGGCACACAAGCAGGTGCCCCTGTACTGCACACCCCACACAGTATGCTCTCCACTCCCCATTCCCGGCATCATGTGACACCCAGCCTGTCGACGCCAGATACTGCTGTGGGCATCCCGAGCACCCCTGGTGCAGGTATGTTTGGCATACTACAGACCCCAGTGCGGACAAGGTCACAATCGCGCAGTGGGACCCCTGGTGGTCCATCGGTGCCACCCCATGTGGCCCCTGCTCAGCATGCCAGTGCTGTTGGGTCATGGCAGGGCCGCCCACGCATCCGCGGTGGCCGTGGAACAGTGCAACATGACTGACCTGTCTCCCAGTGCGGGCCCTGTCTGGTGCTGCCCTGTGTGCAATGTGCGTCATGGTGGGCAGTGCACTGGTGGGTGCCCAGCACATCACGCCGACATACGGACCACCTGCACACCATCCTGACTGCTGTCCACAGGTGTGTGTGCATGATGATGCTTGCATTGTACTGTACACCAAGGTGCAAGGGTGCCCAGCATCTGACACACGTACTTGGACAGTACAGGTGGTGGGTGTGGTCTGTGGATCTGTGTGTTTACCATGTCTGTTCCTGCTCTGCTGTGCACCTGCCCATGTACGCTTTGTGCCTGGTGTGCGTGTGTGTGTGTGTGTGTGTCCATATGACTGTTCACCCCTCCCTGATGGTGTGTTTGTGTGCCTGGTCCCTTCCACTCCCCTTGCCGTCATGCACCCCTGGTGTGTTACTCTGTGTGCCTGTGGGTTGCGCCAGGACAGTGTTGGTTGCACATGGCCCCTTGACTTACCTGTGTCGTGCATAATGCTCCTCTGAGATGGTGTCCTAGTGCAGCTGGGCCTGCCGGATCAGTCGGGGGTCCCGCCGTCCAAGGGGGGGGGCTGCTCATCACCATCATCACCGGCGCCGCTGGCGTCCCCATCACTGTCCCCTCCTCGACCTGAATGGCTATCCCACAGTCTTTGGCCATGTTGTGCAGGATACAGCAGGCCAGGAATATCCCACAGGCCTTTGAGGGGCTGTACTGTAGGGCACTGCAGGAGGTGTCTAGGCATTGGAAGCGTGCCTTGAGCATCCCAAACACCCGCTCGATGATGTTGCATGTGGTGGCATGCGCCTCATTATAGCGTTGCTGCGATGGGGTCATGGGGCGCTGGTATGGTGTGAGCAGCCAGGGACGGAGTGGGTATCCGCTGTCACCTGTGTGGAGATGGTGGAGATGAGTATCATGTTCAGGTCCATATTGCCAATAGCCCAATGTGTACTACCACTAGCACCTGTGGCATTCCCACCCTTGCCACATTTGCAATTCCTACATGCGTACTCACCCACTAGATGGCCTGTGGGGATGTCCCCTCTTGAATCAATGGCACAGTGTGGACTGATACCATATATAGGCATCATGTGCTCCACCAGGGTGTGTGGCACAGACATTGATTATGCGCCCAGTGGCATCACACACCACCTGGCAGTTGACACTGGAATAGCCCTTCCTGTTCCTATATGCAGCCCCATCCGGGCCAGGTGGCTTGTGAATGGCCACATGGGTGCAGTCTATGGCCCCTAGCGCGCCAGGCATACGTGCTACCCTGTGGAACTCCTGCATGTTTGCTGTACTCTCTGCCGCGGTGCCTGGGAACTGGATGTGCTCCGCAGCATGTGGCAGCAGTGCGCTGAGGAATTGGGTGAGGATGCGTGACGTGGCTGACTGTGTGATGCTTGTGGTGTCCCCTGTCAGCCTCTGGAAGGTGCCCGTGGTGAGCAGGCACATGCAGGCTGTCACCTTGGTCTCCACCGACAGAGCGTGACTCCATCATGAGGGTGCCTGCATCACATCACTGCACAGCTCACAGAGCCGTCTCAGTATTGCACTGTTCAGGCGGTACCGGCCCACGATCTCTACATCTGTGTACATCTCAAAGCTGATGCGGGCACAGTATTGCCTGTTGGGGGCGTACCACCAAAGGGCCCTTCCACGGCCACGTCCCCCTGCAGCATGCATTCTCACCCCCCTCATTACAGCTTCCATATGGAAGCTGGCACTGTCCATCTCCCTGGCTTGTGATCCCCCCTGGCTGATGTTGCTCTGTTACCCCCACTGTCCTGACTGCTACCTCCACTGCACTGGGTACCCCCACTGGCCTCTGCAGCCTATGGCCCACACAACTTCCCTTGTCTGCCCTGTTCTGGACTGTCACTGCCTGTCTCTCTCTGTCTGTCTCGCTTGGCATCCCTGTAGCTTTCTTGTGCCCCTTCCTTGAGCCTTTTTATTTTGGCTCATTTCCGCTGTGGCACAACTTCCGGCGTTCCACTGTTGCGCATTGCGCAACCCTTTGAATATCGCATTGCGCTCTTTATGCAAGGATCCTCCCTCTTCGGTTGCACATGCCGTCATTTGCATTGTGCTGTTGCTCAGCCTGTTTTCAGTGGAGCAACTGCCTCCTGCTGAATATCACAGAATGGCGCACTTTCGGACTTGCGCATGTGCAACCCTTTTGAATATCCGGCCCCTAGTGTGCAATAGGCAGCAACACACTGACCGGCATATGCACACTGCAGTCCTGCACAGTATGCATGCCTGGGCATTGCACTGCGACTTGCTTCAGAGCAATCTCATTGCGCATGGAGCAAATTCACGATATTCAGCCACCACATGCAAATGAGCTCATCAACCAATGCCATTACCATTGCGCCAATGCTCATTTGCATGCATTGCACTATAAAAGCTCCACAGACTGGCACAGGCCATGGACAGGTATTGCAACCATTAGAGGTAAGTTGCACATGCTGCTGGGGCACACTGAGCCCAGCCATCACAGCAGGGCAGATGGATTAGAGTGCTGCTGACACTGACACACTGTGCTGTCCATGTCCACAAGTAGCAGCATGTCGGAACGTGAGGAGGTTGAGGAGTGTGGGCCTGCTCACAAGCGCAGGCCTAATTTCACAAAGGTAGAGACAGAGGCCCTGTTTGAGGCTTACCTCAACAGGGAGCCACTGTTAAGTGGTGCCACAGGCACACCACAGGCCAGGGCTGGGGCCTGGGAGGAGGTGGCGGCATGCATGAACCAGCAGGGCAGCCACCAGCAGTCAGAGCAGAAGTGCCACAAGAAGGTGGGCACAGATAAGTGGTCCATCAAAGAGAAGGTGGTGGCCATCAGTGCAGCCCAGAAAGCCACCAGAGGGGGGTCTGCTGATACACCACAGCTCACGGCACAGGAGGAGTTGGTGGCAGCCACCATGTGCTGCAGCACCATGGAGGGTGTGCCAGGTCGAGTATTCCAGATGGGTGGCAGCCCATCACTGCATGGTACATATGTCAGGCACACAAAGCATGCAGTGGCTATGTTGGGGGGTGGGCACTCGTGGGCCTTACATCACTGACACACCTGTTTTCTCTTTCAGCACCAGCACACTTGTGTGCAGAGGATAGGGCACCAGCAGCAGCAGTGAAGGCAGGACCAGCCCTGGAGGACTAGCCATCTACCTCCATGGGCATCTGGGGGCCTGACAGGCTGCAGCACACCAATACTGTCCAGCCAGATGTCCTGTGCATGGTGTTGGACAAGGCCCTGTATGTGTTTCTACAGGATGCCAGTCTTGGCATCTTCTACCTGGAGACACAGATCGGGGAGGAGTCTGACACCTTTGATGACCTAACCATGATCCTGGACAGCATGGGCGGTGATGTGGGGGAGACGCCCATACCAGACACCAACACAGGCAGTGCACCCAGTGGCCTGTCAGTGATGGAACAGCTGCCCATCTCCACTGCGGGTGCTGCTGTGTGCACTGCCACAGCTGTGCCATGTGGTGGTCGTAGTGTGGTCACACAGGTGCTGAGCAATGTTCAGTGGCTAGATGGGCAACAGCAGCAGGCTGCAGGAGCCATAGGGCAGCTGGATGTGGGGGTCCGCTGCCGGGACACATGCTAGGGACATACCCCATGAGGACCCTACTGTATGCACCCACCTGAGTGGGGGCTGTGCAGCATGGTCAGTCACAGAGGAGGGTCGTCACCCCGTCAGGGTCCCCAGGCACTGACCAGTTGACAGAGCACACCCATTTGCTGCGGGCCTCCATGGAGTAACAGGTGCTGTTTGCCACTGGGCTGCATGCACTGCACGTGGAGGTGCACCAAGTGGCTGAGCAGTGTGAGAGGGGCACTGCACAGCTCCTGGCTGCTATACAGCACTTGCAGAAGGCCACAACTGCATCCCAGGATCACATTGCCAATGCAGTCATGGATGGCCTTGCACTGCTGGCTGCCACAGGGCATGGCCGGCCACCACAGACCTCAAGCCGTGCACTGTCCACGTCATGATTCCGGTGTCAGGTGACATCCACACTGTCAACACCAGGCTCTGCTGTTGGCATCCTAGGCACACCTAGGATGGGCCTGGTTGGGCACCTACATACCCCACGCATATCCAGTCCTGGTCCCACAGTTCAGCCCCTGGGAGGGCTGTTGCTAATACCCCCTGTGGCTGATGGGCAGCCTGTGGCTGCCCATCAGCCCTGGTGCAGCCACACCCATGGCTGGGGTGGCCATGGTTCTGCATGGTGGCCCTGATGTGCATGCCACCCTGACTGCATTCTGCAGCCACTGCCCTGAGCATGTATGGGCAGTGTGTGTGTGTGCATACCACTGGTGTGGTGCCTGTGTGTCACGCCGAATGCTGTCTTTGTGCATGCCTGCCCATTCACTGGCTCATGCGGTGTGGGTGTGATGAGGGAAGTTCTGCACCAATTGCACCTGTGCACTAGTGCAATGCCTCTGATCCCCACCACTTGCCAGCTCCTGGGCACATGGGTGCATGTGTGTGTTGCTGTGTGATGCAGTGTGCAGTTGTGTATGGATGTGTGCCACTGACTCCCCTACCCCTGCACCACAACTCTGTGTGTACATGCCCATTGCCATGCATGCAACTGCCTGTGTGCTGTACCTGGGTGTGTGGCCTTTGCATGGGATTGGCACCACCTACCTGCGTGCACCATAGTGCTCCTGTTCGATGGTGTCTTGATGCTTCTTCACCATCCTTTTTAGATGGGGATCCCTCCACCCAAAGGGCTGTCCACCACCCTCCGGCCTATTGCCACCTTCGTCCCCACTACTGTCACCCTCATCAGCCTCAACAGCTATCCCATGGTCAATGGCCATGTTGTGCAGTATGCAGCAGGCCAGGAATAGGCCACAGGCTTTTGAGGGGCTGCACTGTAGGGCACAGCCAGACCTGTCTAGGCAATGGAATCATGCCTTCAGCATTCCAAATACAAGCTCAATGATGTTTCACGTACTGGTGTGTGCCTCATTGTAGTGTTCCTTTGCTGGAGATAACTGGCTCCGATAGGGGGTTAGCAGCCAGGGCCTCAGTGTATAGGTGCTGATTCCTGTGTGGATAATGACATGGTTAGCCCTGTGTCATCCATTGCTGTGCCCCTTGCCTGCCCCTTGTGCCCTGACCAGCACACCTACCCTGCCCTCCCCATCCCATGGCCTGCTCTGCCTGGCACCCCTTGCCCATCCCATGCTCACCCACTAGGTGGCCTGTGGGGATGTCCCCAAGCTTGAACCTGTGGTACAGTGCAGAGCTGTGCCAGATGAATGCATCATGTGCACTCACAGGGTGTGTGGCACAGACATTGGTGATGCGGACCTTGGCATCGCACACCACCTGGCAGTTCACACTAAGGAACCCCTTCCTATTCATATAGGCCACACCCTCAGGGCCAGGTGGTGTGCAAATGCCCACATGGGTGCAGTTGATGGCCCCATGCATGCCGGGCATACGTGCTACCCTGTGGAAGTCCTGCATGATTGTTGTATGCTCTGCCTGTCTGCTGGGGAAAAGAATGTATTTTGAAGCATGTGGCAGTAGACCTTTGAGGAACTGTGTGAGGATGCGTAACATGGCCTACTGGGTTATGCCTGTGGTGTTCCCTGTTGGTCTCTGAAGGTGCCCATGGTGAGCAGGCACATGAGAGCTGCCACTTTTGTCTTCACAGATATTGAGTGTCTTGTGTGTGCCTGCATCTCCTCACTGCACAGCTCACAGAGCTGCCTCGGAATGGCCTTGTTCAGGCAGTCTACTACCCCACAATCTCTGTGTCTGTGTAGTTCTCAAAGGTGGTGCAGGCACAGTACCACCTTTTCCGGGTGTAACGCAAATGGGCCCTTCCTCTGCCACACTGATATTCCTCCTGCTCCTTCACACCCCTCATTAAAGCCTCCATAAGGAAGGGCACACTATCCATGGCCCCTGTTGTCCTGTCTCCCCCTGGGTGGTTAGCTGCTGTGGGCTGTGTGCTACCCTGGTGCACTGCATGGCACTGTGCCTGCTTGTTTCTCTCACTCCCTCTGCCCCAGGCTCACTCTTCACTGCCACCTCTATCTCTCTCCCCCCTGTGGCTGCCTGTGACAGTCTCTCAGTCACTCTCTGGCTCTGTCTCCCTTGCTCTGTCTTTTTGTCTGTCTGTCCCACATGTAATGCCAATCTCTCTCTCTCTCTCCCTCTTGCCTGGTGCAAGTGCTGTCTGTGAGCTTGCACCCTTTATTTATAGGCTCAGGTCTGCTCTGCACATCCAGGTTTTGCTCTTCACTTGCGCCATGGTCCCATGGTTGAATATCGCACTGCGCCGAATATTCATGGGCACGCCCCCTGCTCTTACGCCTACATTCATTATAGTGTAGTTACACATTGGTACAATGGGATTCGCGCTGCGCTATGACTCCCACTGAATATCGCTCCTTGGCGCAAGTCCGCACTTGCACCAGTGCAATTCAGTTGCGCCATGTGCAACTGCTTTGAATATCCCAGCCAGTATATGTTGGAATAAAAAAATGTTTTATTTTTTCCCTTGATTTTTCTTTCTTTTTTTTATTAATGTTATAATAAATTCTTCTACACATCATAGCTAGAGCATTCTATGGTTCCTCCGGAAAATACAAATTTTGTTAAGTGCAGAAATAGTTTTAGAAAATTCAAACTTAGTTTGGGATGTAGTTTGTTTCTGTAGTAGTGCAAGTCCCTTCTTTCAACCTAAATAAAATGAATGCATGTGCATTTCTCCCTTCCTTCCATTGATTATATATGGAAATCAAAATAAATGCACAAACAAATTCAAACTGTCCATGCTACTACAGTTCGACTTATGTCAATTAAAAACATACCATAATCGGGCGGATCACGTGATGAGCTAGCTGAGGAAGGATGTCTCGAGCGCTGCTCCCAGGCCCCATCAAACCCAACAAAGTTTTAAAGTATCTCTGTTTCCAGTGCGGGGGAAGAATCTGCATAGTCTGATCTTTAAAAGATACCCGCATCCTTGGAGGAGTTTGTTTCTGCTGATCGGGGGAATTCTTTGGAGACATACGCCGCACTAGAGCGCCGATAGCAATGGAGTGCAGAAGCCCCGAAATCTTGGACGCACAAACGCCGGCATCGAAGCGCCCCAAACCCCCATCGCCAGTGCTGGAAGATTAGGAGGACCGACTGTGCGTCGAAGGGAAAGGCCAGGCAACTCCCGATGATATTTTAGAAATAAAATCGCTCCTGCGGGGGCTAGTGGCCAATTTTTCTACTGTCAAACCGGCATTAAGAGCCCTGGCACAAAGAATGGGTGATGCGGAAGCCAGAGTTGCTTCCCAGGAGTGGAAAACCTCTACACATGAGCAGGAGCTGGTGGCTTTGCGGCGACAGTTTAAAAAGCTTGAAGACTGAGTTGATGATCAGGAATCTCACAGCCGGAGAAACAGTCTGATTATGGCAGGTCTTCCAGAGCGATCAGAGGGCTCTGACTGTATAGCTTTCATCCAGGATTTATTGTTGAAGCTACTGGGTCCGACGCCATATGGAGATACATACAATATCGAGAGAGCACATCGGTCACTAAGAGAAATGCCCCCACTGGGGCTCGTCCCAGGATTGTTATCATGCGATTTTTAAATTATAAGGAGAAAGCCCATGTTCTTAGTAAAGCTAAAGCACTGAAGACCTTGCATTGGAATGGGGCATCTTTATGGCTATTTCAAGACCAGACACCCGCGATCCGTGAGAAACAGAAGGAATATCTGGATATAAAGAAAAAATTATACCTTGCTGGAATGAAGTTTAGAATGCAACACTCGGCCACTCTGGTGGTAAAACTACAGTCTGGAGAGCGGAGGTTCCTGACAGTGAAGGATGCTGCTGAGGGACTGCGAATTGAATTCCCGGATCTGTTTAGGCCTGCATCCTGACTGTGTGGGGGAGTGAAGACCACAGTTAATGCTGAAATGATGTGCAGTGTTAGTCGTGTAGACTGAGTGGTAGAGGCACCTTACAGCTTCCTCGAAGGGACACTTTGCACTTAAATCTAAAGGGAGGGGTTTTCCTTTTTTTTTTCTCTCTCCTTACTACCCAGTAATATGGGACAGGCTGATATATACTGTTGCAAAGATTGAAACAGTTAATTACGATACGCTATGGTTATTTCTTTCAAGGTCAGCCTTCAGAGGGGGTGTATTGAACCCAGCCTGGTCTCAGAGGGACTTATATCGTATTTGGGGCCTTAGAAAAATAGGGAATAGAGTATTATAATCTGTAACTATAGTTGTTCCCCGGTTATATGGGGTTGTATCATTGTTACTACTATGGACATTTGGTTTGGTATAACTAGCGATAATAGGACTTGGGTTGAGATAGAATAGTAATGGGGCTCATAATTCTAATAAGGGGAGTCTAGCCCTATGGGGCACAAGGGGGGACAAGAGACCATCTGTGCTTATCTAGGGATTCGGTGGGCATGGGGGCGCTCTCGGGGGTTAGCTCATCTCTGTTTCAACTTGCGTTAGGAGGGCGATCGAGGGATCGGGGATTATGGTAATGTGGGGGAGGGTTTGGGGGGGAAGAGAGAGAAACCAAAAAGTAGACAAAATTATTCTGGCAGAATCTGTCGATGTGAAAGGAAGGAGTATGGTAATACTATATGATAAATATTAATATTATATCTTGGAATGTTAAAGGCCTCAGAGGGAGGAAAAAGAGGTTAGTGATTTTAAAGCATATATACCAGTTGGGGGCCCAAATAGCAGTATTGCAGGAAACTCACTTATTAAAGGGAGAATTAAGTCTTTTGAAAAGACTATGGGTGGGCCAAGTCTTAGGAGAAGGGAGGGCGAAAGCTTCAGGGGGAGTAGCGATCATGATTGGGAAAAACTGTCTGTTCACAGCATTGCAAATTAAAGCAAGAGAGGATGCTAAAGGGGTATATGTCACGGGTACTATCATGGGTAGGTTACTAACAATTGCCTCTATATATGGTCCAACCCCAGCTAATTCAGACTTTTTTGCCTTGTTGGAAATAGATTTAGCTACTTTTTCATCCCATCCTTTGATTATAGCAGGCAATTGGAACCTGTGTCTTAATAATCTGCTTGATAGGAACCCCCCTTCTAAAAAGCCATCCTCCGGGGTGCAGGTAGCCATGGTTAGATTACTCGAGGTAACAGCATTGGTGGACCCGTTTCGGAATTTCGCCAAGGGGATGGTAGTATGACCTTCTATTCAGGGGCACACAAAACCCAATCGTGTATTGATTTTTTGGTTAATAAAGAGGCTTTGCAAGGAACTAGGAAAGTGATCACCCATAGTAGAATTTTATCCGATCACTCTCCGGTGCAACTGACATGGGTGCTGGAGTCTATTCGGATGAAACCTTTTAGATGGAGGCTAGATGAATCACTGTTTTTAGATGATAATATGTTATTCCGGTTGGAGGAAGCCCTGCGGGATATTATCCAGACCCAAATCCCAACACTTCATGATAAGAGTTTAGCGTGGCCCACCTGCAAAGTATTATATGCTTGGGTAGCCCAAAGGTATACAGCTAGAAGAAACGGTATGAGAAAAGCAAGGGAAGAGTTCATATGGGGTGCTATTAATTCACTTGCTCCCCTAGAGGGTTCCTCAGAGGAGGTAGATATTGAGCTCAAGGAACTAAGGGATGAAATGACAGATATCCTTTATGGTAAGATAGATTCTTGGCTCCAGAAACTCCAAGCTAACTATTTGTTGCAGGGGGACATATCTAGTCGGCTTCTTGCAAATAGAATCAAAGAATGGGAGGCAGCTCAAACAATTCCTTTAATAGAATATCGGGGGGAAATCATAACAAAGCCACAGAGAATGGCGGATGCCTTCGCAGATTACTACATAGAGATTTATCAAGGGGGCTCCCTTAGTAATGAAGTGGAGTTGCGGGGGTTTCTGGAGAGCATAAGTTTACCTAGACTGGACCAAATGCAGGCCCAGGCATTAGAGGCCCCCATATTAGAATCTGAAATAAGGGAGGTGATTAATGCACTACCAAAGGGCAAAACCCATGGACCGGATGGTCTATCAGCTCAGTTTTATAAAGTCCACTCCCAAATTTTATTACCCCATTGAAGGATTTATTTTCTAATATTATGTTGGAGGGGGTCCCGCATTTGCCATTATATCAGGCTTACATTTCACTTATCCCTAAGCTAGACAAACCTAAAGAACTACCTGGGAGCTATAGACCCATTGCTTTGATGAACCAGGATCTCAAGCTGTTAACCAAAATATTGGCAAATAGAATTTTAAAGATCGCTCCTATAATTATTAGTCAAGATCAAGTCGGATTTATGCCAGGTAGAGGGGCACATGATGCTCTTCGGAAACTTCACCACGTGCTGAGTGAGGCTTCTAATTCTAGGTTACCCATGGCGTTAATTTCATTAGATGCCGAGAAGGCCTTCGATAAGGTCTCCCATTCATTTCTATTTGCTACGATGGAGAAGATGGGTTTTCCGGGAGGGCCTTCTCAGGGGCATCAAAAATCTTTATGCTGCTCCTACAGCTAGGGTTCTTTGTAATGGCTATCTGTGAAAAGAGTTTCGCCTCTACAATGGGACTAGACAGGGATGTCCCTTATCACCAATTTTGTTTAATATATATCTGGAGCCCTTATTAAGAGCAATTCAGATGGACCCAGCTATTCGGGGGATTGTTGTTAAGGGGAGGGAAATGAAGTTCTCTGTTTTTGCAGATGATATATTGCTGCATCTGCAGGAACCAGCAAAGAGTTTTAAAAGGGATCTTGAAATTATAAGGAGATTTTCTAGGGTTTCGAATTATAGTTTAAACTTGAACAAGACACAGGTTCTCCCCCCTTACCCCATATACCTATAGGGCAGATTTTTAACCTTTACAATTGAATTGGGCATCAGATAGGATCAAGTACCTAGGCATCTGGGTCACTGCTAACATTGAGGAAGGAGCGGAAGCAAATATAAATAAAGTGCTTTTGGCAGCTAAAGCTGATATAGTTAGGTGGAACAAAATTCCCCTGAATTTGACGGCTAGAATTGGCCTAATTAAAATGAACCTATTGCCTAGACTCTTGTATCCAATACATTTGTTCCCGTATAATATTCCAAAGGGTTGGTTTATTAAGATACAGAAAATACTTTCTGACTTCTTATGGAATTCTAAACCACCTAGGAGAAAATACAATGTATTGCACCTTCCCTATAGTATGGGGGGACTCAAAATCCCAGACCTTCATTTATATTATGTAGCGGGACAGTTAGCTATAATGGGTCGGTGGAATAGGGCACAGGAGGAAGAGGGATATATCCCAACCTGGTTACAGATTGAGAGACAAACTCTTAGAGATATGGGTATCTCCCCGGTAGTGCTGCTTTACATTAACCCAGAAGACTTGCCGGAAGAAGGGAAACATACTCCAATATATAAATCAATTCTGGCTTGGTGGGCTCTTTTATCCCCGAACTAGAAAAAATCTCAGATGGGTTTCAGGGAACAGCCTATTTTGGGCAATCCCAACTTGACCATTGGGGGTCAAATAATTAGGAAAAACTGGGCCCCCCAATTACTTAATTGTAATTGGGCAGATTTTATTGTAGAAGATAGGGTAGTCCTCCCAGCTCAGTGTAAAAGTATTAATTTTTTTAAGAGGTTGCAGGTCATCAGAATGGTCCAGAAGATGTTGAGGGAGAATAGGGGCTCTCAGGGTACCCCATTCACTTGGGATAATCTTAAGGAACTCAATCTTTTACAAAAACCTCTTTCAAAGGTATATAGGATGCTGTTGGACTTTTTAAGTAGGGATACTTTGGCGAGGGTAACATATTGGGAAAAAAAAATCACTCACCTGGGGCCAGATTGGAAAGAAATTTGGAAGAGCTCTGGTTATATTCCTATACCCAAATATAGGACCATGCAGTATTTTATTTTTTCTAACATGTACTATACCCCTTCCAAACTAAGTGCTAGAAGGCTTAGACAGACAGATCTTTGTTTTAGATGTGGCCTGAACCCAGGGGATACATTGCATATATTCTGGGATTGCCCCAAGATTTACCCCCTTTGGGTTCAGGTTAAGCAAAATATGGATCCCATTCTAAATTACTCAGAATTTATTTTGCCTGAGATTTGTGTTCTGGGGGCTATGGTCCAAATCTCAGAGGTGCATATTAAGTACCATATAGCGTTGATGTCTGCCCTAGTCAAAGCCTTTGTCTTGAGGCACTGGAAAAGTGATTTAATATACTCTTATGACCAATGGGTAAGGGATTTGTTGAAGACACTCGATAGGATTAGGAGTCAAGTGCTCAGGGGTGGAAGGAAGGGAGCATATGACAAGAGGTGGAGAACCTTGGAGGCAGTTTATTTAATCCAAGTCAAAGACCCTCAGGCGCAGATCTGTCTGTCTGAGTGTAGCTAGTCTAAGTTTATAGGCAACTAGTAGATGCATGGTAGGGACTTGTATGTTTTTTCTCATGCTTGCTGCAAGGGACTATGTATACTTTTACATAGAAACATAGAAACATTGACTTTGACTGCAGATAAGAACCACTTGGCCCACCCAGTCTGCCCATTTCCCTACCTACTGGATAAGCTGCAGATTCTAGTTAACCAACAGCCTATTTCCTGCAACGCCCCACTATAATTGCCTTATGTCTGTCCCATGCATGTTTGAATTCCTCCACTGTTTTAGACCCCACAACCTCTCCAGGAAGGCGGTTCCATGTGTCCACCACTCTCTCCATGAAAAAGAATTTCCTCACATTATCCCTGAGCCGTCCCCTCTAACTTTAAATTGTTCCCCTTGTTCTTACACATCTCTTCTTCTGAAAGATGCTACCTCTGGACTTTGTTGATTCCTTGAGGTACTTAAAGTTTCTATCATGTCCCCGTCCTCCTTTCATCAAGGGTATACATATTAAGCTCTCTCAGTCTCTCTTCATGGTTTCTGATGTAGACCCTGCACCATTTTAGTGGTCCCTCTGGACTGCTTCCATCCTGTCTATGTCCTTGTGTAGATGAGGTCTCCAAACTGCACGCAGTACTCCAGATGGGGTCTCACCAACTGTCTGTATAGAGGGATAACCACTTCCTTTTTCTACTTGTGATGCCTCCCTATGCATCCCAGTATTCCCCTGGCTTTCCCTACTGACTTCTCTCACATTGCATACCCACCTTTAGGTCATCTGATATGACTACACCCAGATCCCTTTCCATTATTGTTGTTGTTAGTACCTCCCCTGCTATTGTGTACTCTTCTCCTGGATTTTTATTTCCCAGGTGCATTACTTTGTACTTCTTTGCATTGAATCTAAGTTGCCATATGTCTGACCATTCCTCCAACCTTGCCAAGTCCCTTCTCATCCTTTCTACCCCCTGTGTTATCAACTCTGTTACAGATCTTTGTGTCATTCAAAGAGGCATACCTTTCCTTCCAGACCCTCTGCAATGTCACCTATAAAGACGTTAAAGAGGACTGGACCCAGTACTGAGCCCTGAGGTACTCCACTAGTAACCCCTTCTCCAGAATGTGTTCCATTCACTATTACCTTCTGTGTCCTGTTGTGCAGCCAGTTTTCTACCCAGGCTACCACCCTGGGACCCACTCCCAGGCTGGCTAACTTGATTATTAATCTTTTGTGCGAGACTGTGTCAAATGCCTTGCTAAAGTCTAGGTAGGCCATATCCACAGCCCCTCCCAGGTCTATTACTTTGGTCACCCAGTCAGAGAAATCGATTAGATTTGTCTGACATGACCTTCCTGCTGTGAATCCATGCTGCTTTGGGTCCAGTGCCCCGCTGGCATCTAGGTACTCAACAATTCTTTCTTTCAGAAGTGATTCCATCATTTTCCCCACCACTGAGGTCAAACTAACAGGTCTGTAGTTTCCTGCTCTGCCTTGCTCCCACTTTTGTGAAGGGAATCACATCTGCCCTCCTCCAGTCCTCACGCACCACCCCATCTTCCCATGATTTGTTAAAAAGTGGTTAGTGGTGTCACTAGGTCCTCCCTAAGCTCTTTAGGATTCTAGGTGAACCTGTCAGGCCCATTGCTTTGTCCACCTTGAGTTTTAGAAGTTCTTCCAGTACTCTTTCTTCTTTAAATGGACTGGTATCAACCCCACTATCCAGAGTGCTTCTACTGTTTGGTTTAGGTAACTCCTCCTCTTCTTCTTTGTGAATACTGAGCAAAAGTATTCATTCATTATCTCTGCCTTTCACTGTCTCCCCTGCCCACCTCCCCCTCCTTTATTAATCTTCCCTATCCCTCCCTTAACCTTTCTATGTTCCCTAATGTACCTATAAAAGATTTTATCCCCCTTCTTAACTGAGTTGGCTATCCTTTCCTCGGTTTGGGCCTTTGCTTTTCTGACTGCCTTCCCCACTTCTTTCTGCTTTAATTGATACAGTTCCCTGTCATGCTCTGTCTGTGATTCCTTATACTTTTTGAATGCAGCCTTTTTCTCCTTAACCTTCCCTGACACTTCTTTTGAGAGCCATAGTGGTTTTTTATTCCGCTTTGTTTTCTTTATTTGTTTCACACAAAGGCTTGTTGCCTCCATGATGGCAGTTTTGATTTTTCTCCATTGTTCTTCTACAATTCCTTTCTGCCCATTTGCTAATCCATTCCTCAGGTATTCACCCATTTTGCCAAAGTCAGCCCTTCTAAAGTCCAGTATCCTTGTATTTGTATGGCTTGTCTCCATGGTTGTGTTTATTGTGAAGCACACTGTGCAGTGGTCGCTTGTTCCCAGGTGTCTACTGACTTCTAAGTTTGTGATTCTCTCTCCATTTGAGAGTACCAGGTCTAATATTGCACCCTCCAGAGTGGGTTCCACCACCAGCTGTCTAAGGCATGCTCCCTGTAGGGCATCGAGAATGACTCTGCTCTTGGATGTGGCTGCAGTCCATGTTGTCCAGTTAACATCTGGCATATTCAGGTCCCCCATCAACAGTATCTCCCCTTTTTCAGCCATTTTGAGAATGCCCTCTATCATTTTCTTGTCCATTTCCTCCCCTTGAGACGGGGGTCTGTATACAACCCCTGTGGATTGTGATGCCATTCCCTGTCTCCAATGTGACCCAGAGTTCCTATTGTCCTCCCCCTTTACCTTTTAGTTCTGTTACTTTGATCCCTTCCCTTATGTAGAGAGCTACTCCACCTCCTCTTTACCCTCCCTGTCCCTTCTGTAGATTGTGTACCCTGGTATGTTGACATCCCAGTCATGGTTCTCCATGTACCATGTTTCTGTGACTGCCACAATATCCAAGTGTTCCACTTCCATCAGGGCTACTAGCTCTGGAAGCTTGTTTCCCAGACTATGGGCATTGGTACTCATTGCCCTCCATTTAATGTTGGCTTTATCCTTTTTTACCCCATCCTTGCTCTTATTGCCCTTTTCCATTTTACCATTTACTCCTGTCCTGCCCTCTGTCAAGCTCTGTACCTCAGTGTTTACCCTACTACCTACCATGCTTTGCCGGGGGAGGCTTGAACTTTCCTGTTTCCTATCAGAACCTCCCCCTTTAGCTAGTTTAAAAGCTTGCCAAGGAAGCCTTTAAACCTGTCACCTAGGAGCGTATTTCCCTTCCTGGACAGATGCAGACCATCATGCCAGTATAGACCTTCATCTCTCCACGTGGACCCCCAGTCCCCAATGAAGCCAAAGCCCTGTGCTCTGCACCAGTTTTGCAACCATTCGTTAAACCGCATGGTGTGCAGTACCCTAGCCTCACCCGTGCCATGGACTGGCAGCACCTCTGAGAAGGTTACTGTGCTTGCTACCTGTCTGAGGCCCCTCCCCAACTCCACAAATTCATCCTGCACTGCACTGATCTCATGCCTAGCTAGGTCATTTGTCCCGAGGTGGACAATGATATCTAGTTTCCTCTCCTGTGATGCTGCTTCTGCAATCCTGAGGATTCGCCTGTCCCTCAAGCCATGGCACCAGGCAGGCACCTTACTTCCTCTCCTCTCCCTTCCCAGGTCTACACACCTAACAATTGAGTCCCCTATCAGAAGCTGTTTCTTTCCTTGTGTTGTCCTTGCCACTCTTTTGTGGGTCTCCTTGTGGATGTCCCCAGCATTCTTCTTGGTCTCCAATGAGGGTGTCATCATAGAGGAACCTTGATTTGCCAGACCGACATATGATTTGTGTAGAGGTGCAACTCGGGGGCTACGCCTATGTTCCACCACACTCACCCTCCCAGAACCTACTGTGGTCCATCTGCTCTTCACACATGGCAACCTCTGAGGCAGTGGTTGTGGAACTGGTGCTCTTTGGGTGGGGGAGTCCTCCTTAGTCCTTGCCAGTTCAGCCTGAAGGTGGGCAACCTCCTCCCTCAGAGCTGACAGTTGCCTGAAAATAGGGCAGCAATGCAGGTTCCAGAATGTTTCCCAGAAAATTGCTGCCCCACAGCCAGTGCATTGCACCATGCACCACTCCCCACATGTCCCTCTTCCTTATAATATACAATGAGAAATATACAATTTTTTTTTTTTTGGTGTGTGTATACTTACGCTTTATGCACTGTGCTGGGTAATTAAGAATATGACAGTTCTGCTCCAAGACCTGTTGAGGAAGTGATGTCAGAACCTTGGCTATAAAGGAAATGCCATGCCTGGGGTGGGTGGGTGAGGGGTAGGGTGGGTGGGTAGGCCACAACCACTGGTGACTGTTAGAAACCATCAATTACACCACTGCTCCACCACCCTGGTGAGTACTGCCCTTTATAGTAAGTCAACCAACACCACAATGTACTAGACCACTGCTCCTACACAAACCACTCTACTGAGTCCAGGGATAAAAACAAACTCACTGTTCAGCCAGCAGGACACTTCCAAAATATTGCACAAATATCCTTCCAAATCCTATGTGTCTAGCACAGAAATCAAGCAACTTCAGTTGTATTACAACCCCTCTGGTTATAAATTACTACACTTTAATGGAATCCTGCAATTCTTAATGCCAATAAGAAAATAATGAAACTTTCTGTAGAAAGTGTAGCTTACCTTCCTAGTCCCCTACAATATTATGTTTTCAAGTTACCAATTCTCAAATGCTTTCTAGTTTGTTCTCTGCAGTATAGCCAATTTCTCAGCTTCCAAAAGGAACAGGCAGGTCCTCTGACTGACTTTACTCTGTGTAGTATGCCTAAACAGAACAGTGATACAAGCCCCACCCAGAATCAATTGATTGACTAGTGACACCTGTGATGTAAGCAGGCCTTTCAGTGAAGACAATTTGCTATGTCTGCTTCTAAAACACACACAAACCCTTTATCTGAAACCAGGGATAAACTCACTGCTTAGCCAGCAGGACACTTCCAAAATATTGCACAAATATCCTTCCAAATCCTATGTGTCTAGCACAGAAATCAAGCAACTTCAGTTATAGTACAACCCCTCTGGTTATAAAATTACTACACTTTAATGGAATCCTGCAATTCTTAATGCCAATAAGAAAATAATGAAACTTTCTGTAGAAAGTGTAGCTTACCTTCCTAGTCCCCTACAATATTATGTTTTACCAAGTTACCAGTTCCTCAAATGCGTTCTAGTTTGTTCTCTGCAGTATAGCCAATTTCTCAGCTTCCAAAAGGAACAGGCAGGTCCGTTTGTTGGGCATTATTAGGATTTCATGGCACGAAGGTTATTATCTGCCAAGTATTGGTGCTTGGGGGATTCTCTCTCTTTCCTTGGGACACAGCAGCAGGATACACCCCAAATTACGGATTCTTATATTGAGGTTATGATAGGGGGTGGGGGTTCCCATCCAATCATTGGTTGTTTATTATAAGGCTTGGTTGCTTATGCTTAGTATGAAAACCTGTTTATTGATTGGTTAGTACATTTTTTAGGACAATGGAGGGGGTAAACACTGCAGCTGTGTATGTACATAGTTATGAATGTATATAGTGGTCTCACCTAGTTTGAGGGGTGGGGACCCGGGAGTTACCTGGGTATCAATGTTTGTCTGTCTGTATGATCAATAAAAGGACAATAAAGATTGTTTAAAAAAAATACCATAATCAAAATATTACACAAACTCTAGCTCCCTAATATTTATTCCTAAATACTTTACTTTAAAAGGAGAAATTGTTACCTCATTGAAAAACAATACAAAATTAATATAATTAAAAAACAGCTACGTTTGTGAAATACAAGAATGTTATGAAGTCCTAAAAATATACATAGAAACATAGAAACATAGAGGTTGACATCAGATAAGGACTGCAAGGCCCATCCAGTCTGCCCATTTCTTTTTCTACCTTATGAGTGTGCCATCGGCCTTTGCTTTGTCAGTGCCTTATCTATTCATACTCATCTGTATTGTTCCCTTATGCCTATCCCATGCCTGTTTGAAGCCCTGCACTGTATTCATAGCCACCACTTCCTGAGGTAGGCCATTCCATGCATCCACAACTCTTTCTGTGAAAAAGAATTTCCTCACATTCCCCCTTAATCGGCCTCCTTCTAATCTCATGATGTGTCCTCTTGTCCTGCTATTTTTCTTATATTTAAATGTGTTAGACTCTTTCACCTTGTTAATGCCCTTAAGGTGTTTGAATGTTTCGATCATGTCACCTCTCTCCCTCCTTTGCTCAAGGGTATACATATTGAGCTCCATTAATCTGTCCTCATATGTCTTCTGATGCAGTCCCTGCACCATTTTGGTTTCCCTCCTCTGGACTGCCTCAATTTGGTTAATGTCCTTGTGAAGGTGTGGCCTCCAGTACTGCACACAGTACTCCAGATGGGGCCTAACCAGTGTCTTGTAAAGAGAGATTATTGTCTCTCTCTCTTAAGACTTGTGATACCCCTACTAATACACCATAACATCCCCCTAGCCTTACCTACTGCTTTAGAGGTCTGCTTGGATGATTTCAGGTCATCGGTGATGATGATGCCCAAGTCTCTTTCTTCCTTTGTGAATGCCAGCAACTCCCCTCCTAGCCTATAGGTGGCTTCAGGGTTTCTCTTCCCTATGTGCATGATCTTGCATTTCTTTGCATTAAATCCCAGTTGCCACTCTTCTGACCATTTTGCTAGTTTATCCAGATCTCTTCTCATTCTGCCCACCCCAACTGGATCATCTACTCTGTTGCAGATCTTGGTGTCATCTGCAAACAGACAAGCCTTACCCTCTAGTCCATCTGCAATGTCACTAATGAAGATATTGAAAAGGACTGGCCCCAGGACTGATCCCTGAGGTACCCCACTTATGACATGCATCTCATCTGACTGTATACCATTTGCCACCACTCTCTGTTTTCTGCCCATCAAACAGTTTGCCACCCAGTTGACCAACTTCTGACCCACCCAGAGCCTACCCAGCTTATTTATCAATCTTGTATGTGGAACAGTGTTGAAAGCTTTGCTGAAGTCAAGGTAGGCAACATCAACTGCTCCCCCTTGGTCCACCACTCTGGTTACCCAGTCAAAGAAATCTATAAGATTCATTTGACAGGACCTTCCTTTTGTAAACCCATGCTGTCTTGGATCCTGTGCCCCTATGTATTCTAGGTGTTGCATTATCTGCTCCTTAAGGAGTGCCTCCCTAATCTTGCCCACTACTGAGGTAAGACTGAGTGGTCTGTATTTCCTTGCCTCCTCCCTACTACCACTCTTGTGGAGCAGGATCACGCAAGCCCTTCTCCAGTCTTCTGAGACCTCTCCTGTGCTCAGAGACTCACTAAACAGTTCTGCTAATGGCTCTGCTAGTTCCACCCTTAACTCCTTAGGTACCCTGGGATGTATGCCATCAGGTCCCATTGCCTTGTCCAGCCTGAGCTTAGCGAGCTCTTGTAGGACCCTTTCTTTTGTGAAGGGAGTAGTGCTCACCTCCCTCTCCCCTATGTCCATGGTGCTGAGCTATGGGCCTTGCCCTACCTTCTCTTCAGTAAATACTGAGCAAAAGTATCTACTGTAATTAGGATAGATGCTTTTACAGGGTCTTCCTCCTCACATGCCCCCTTTTCTCCTTTGAGCTTAGCAATACCCCCTCTGGACTTACTCCTTTCACTAATGTATCTATAGAAAGTCTTGTCACCTTCTTTTACTATTCGTGCTAGTGTTTCTCAGTCTGGGACTTTGCTTGCCTCACTGCCGTCCCTGCTTCTCTTAAGGCAGTTTGGTATGCCTCCCTATGTTCATCCTGCTGTGTTCCCTTATATTTCATGAAGGCCAGCCTTTTGGCTCTGACCTTTTATGCTACTGTATTTGAGAACCGAAGTGGTTTCCTTCTTCTTTTGCACTTCCTTTTCTGTCTAACCCAATGGGATGTTGCTTCAAGTATTGCATCCTTCATGCTTGCTCACTTTGCCTGTACCCCCTCACCTGTGTTTCTTTTTGCCATAGAAACATAGAATTTGATGGCAGATAAGGACCGCTTGGACCACACAGTCTGCCCATTTCCCTACCTGGTGGATAAGCTGCAGATTCTAGTTAATCAACAATTTACTTCCTCCTGCCCACCCCTAGATTTCCCTTATGCCTGTCCCATGCATTCTTGAATTCTCCCACTGTTCCTGACTCCACAACCTCCTCAGGAAGGCTGTTCCATGCATCCACAGCTCTCTCTGTAAAAAAATACTTTCTAACATTACCTCTGAGCCATCCCCCTCTATCTTCAAATTGTGCCCCCTTGTTCTTAAACATCTCTTCTTCTGAAAGATACCATCCTCTTGTACCTTGTTAATTCCCTTGAGATACTTGAAAGTATCTATCATGTCCCCCCCTCCCTCCTTTCCTCATGGGTGTACATATTAAGCTGCTTTAGTCTCTCCACGTATGTCTTCTGGTGCAGACCTTGCACCATTTTTGTTGCCCTCCTCTGTACAGCCTCCACTCTGTCTACATCTTTGCAGAGATGGGGTCTCCAGAATTGCACGCAGTACTCCAGATGGAGTCTCACTAACTGTCTGTAGATAAGGATAACAACTTCCTGTTTTCTACTGTTGATGCCTCTCCCTATGCATCCCAGTATCCCCCCCAGTCCTCCTTACTGCCTTCTCACATTGCTTGCCCACCTTTAGGTCATCTGATATAATTACTCCTTGATCTCTTTCGATTTTTGTTGTTGTTATTAACTCACCCCCCATTGTCTACTCTTCCCATGGGGTTTTGTTTCCCAGATGCATTAACTTGCACTTCTTTGAATTAAATCTGAGCTAGGACTGCCAGGGCTAGCTTAACTCTGTTGGCCATCTTATCAAAGTCAGCTCCTCTGAAGTCCCATATTTTTGCCTTGGAATGGGATTATTTAGATGTAGTGGCCAAATTGAACCATACCATGTGATGGTCACTGGCCCCTGGTGACCTTCTACCTGGAGATCTGTGATCCCTTCCCTGTTAGTCGGTACTAGATCTAGGATAGCCCTGTCTCTTGTGGGTTGTTGTACCAGTTGTTTGAGGCCCTCCCCCTGCAGGGAATCCACCATGTGTCTAGTTCTGGCAGATGTTCCTGCTGGTATTGACCAATCTGTATCTGGCATGTTGAAATCTCCCATTATCAGAATCTTCCCTTTAGCTGTCATGTTTTGCATATTTTCTAACAGTAATGTGTCTATGTCCTCCCCCTGGTTCGGGGGCCTGTAGACATCCCCAGTTCTTATGGCTGTCCCATTTCCTGTTTCCAGGGTTACCCACAGTTCTTCTGGCTCCTTATGTGTATTCTAAATTTCTGTAGCTTTGATATTTTCATTGACATACAGGGCCACTCCACCCTCCCCCTTTTTATACCTCGGTCTCTTCTGAACAGTACATATCCAGGTACTGAAGTCTCCCAAGTGTGGTTACTGGTAAACTACGTCTCACTAATTGCTACTATGTCCAGTTTAGCCTTGGAAATTATTGCCTGCAGGTCTGGGATCTTATTTCCCAGGCTGTGAGCATTTGTGTACATGATTTTCCATTGGCTAGATTTCAGTGTGTTAGTTGTTGGGTGAGGTTTGGCATTTCCCCTGTGCGTCATATGGGGAGACAGACCTTTTCTCTTACCTGGTGATGCAAATGAACTGCAAACACGCTGAATCCCTGTTTGACCACTAGCTGAGGGGGGAGGGATGTTCTTCCCATTCGACGTATGCAGTGCTGCACCCCTCACCCATTTGCTGGTTTAAATATTCTGCAAAGACGTAAAACTTCTGCCCCAATGCACTGACTCCCTCCTTAGTCAGATGCAGTCCATCACATTTAAATAACTTTTGCTCCCAGAACTGTTGCCAGTTCCCTACAAATCAGAGTCCTTTTTCCTGGCACCAGCCCTTGAGCCACATGTTTAGCTCCCCTATCTCCCCTTCTCTGACCTTCCATACATCTGCCACCCTCTTCCAGACTGGCAGGATCTCAGAGAAGGAGATGTCAGATGAAATGGATGATAGTTTGTCACCCAGCCTGGTCAGGTGTTCCTTGGTCTCCACATCTGACCGGCTGGTGAGATCATTAGTCCCTATGTGTACCAGGACGTCAATGTTTTCTCCTGCTTTGTGAACAATTTTTGCAATGCGGTCAGTGTCTCTCAATGCTGATGTACTTGGGAGACATTTGACCATTACCCTTGGCTGGAAATGTGTATCAACTCCCCGAATCATGGAGTCTCCTATGATCAGAAGTTTTTTGGATTTCCTTTCTGCCTTTCTTGTTTTGTTTCCTAATTTGGGTGAGTTTTGTTGTGTTAGCTCCTGTGCTGCAGTGTCCTGCTCTGCAGTGTCTTCTGCCCCTTTGTTTGATTTCTGAGATAGAGGCAGATACCTGTTTGTTGTGTTTATATGTTTTTTGGAGGTAATATGTTGGACAGCATAGAGTAATGGGGCACCCAATTTGCCCCTCCTATCCACCTGCCAACCTCCTGAACCAACTACCCTCTGTGATCGAGGTTCTTCTGTTGGATGTTGGGGAAATGGCTGGTGGTTCTTATAATGTATTTCCTCTTGAATATGAAATTTGAGGTGCACAATCTCTGCCCACGCTGCCAAGAGCTGAGCCCTAAGATCTCCAATGGCCCAGCATGTAGGACAGTGTCCTAAATCCTGCAAGACTGTCCTTCTGAAAAGTGTTCTGCTGTATCTGCAGTTAATGATATCCATTTCAGATAAGTTGCCGGGTTTATAACCTGGTCAGAGTAATTAGAAGGAAGAAAATGCAAGTAATGGTTTGATTTTGTGTTTTGTTTTCGTATAACTTGTTATAACAAGTTAAATTACTAGTGCCCCTGTAAATGAGCTCACCTTGTGGATGCCTCACTGATCTGCCCCTTCCTGCTTTGCCACAGGAAATGTCACAACTGTGGTACCCTGTAAAAGGAGTGTGGTGTGGTGTAGTTGGGGATGGGGGTGGGTGGCTGGGCCCTTTCCCTGCCGGAAAAGAAGAACCATGGATGAAAGAACAAGAAGGTAAGAGCAGAAACAATCAGTTAACAACAAATGCAGTAAGTCTGAAAGCTTATCCTAATGTTAGATAAAAATGTAAAACCTGTAAAACACCACCTGTAATAATTTCAAAGATATACTGTACCCTGTAAGAAAGACTTTGCTACAGAGAAAAATAAAGCAGTAACAGAAGATATACCTTGCAAAAGACAATTTGAATCAGAAGATTACAGCAGTAAACTGTTAGCACACACCTGTAAGCACACCTTGTAATAATGCAGAAGAAGGTAAACCAGCAACAACAATTTGAATCAGAGAAAAATAAAGCAATGAAATGTTAGAACAAACAGCAGCAATCCCTGTGAGTACAAAATAAAAATAAAAACACACAGTAAATCTGCTTAGCCAAAAGAAGTCTTAATCCTTTTCCCTTGCTCTGGTAAGGTTCTCTGCTCTGTCCTTTCAAGCAATCTTAGATGGAAAGAGCACAGGTGAAGCTAGGTGCCTTAGCCAACAAATCAAGTCTTCTATGTGTATAGATACTTATACGAGAATGCGTGCTGCATAAATACTTACAGCCACTTTATTCCATAGCATAGGCCAAACTATAAAACTAGATATAACAAAATTAACAGTAGAAGGCTTAGATGTAGAGCAGTAAGAGCCCAGCAACATTGCTCCCAACTGCTTCATTGAACCCCGCAGTCAATATCTAGGGACTGGTCTTGCATTCCTAGTAGAATTCCCTCATGTGTGTACCTTAAATGCAGTACATTCTGTGCTTTGGAAGTTCAGTATTACTCTCCCTTCTTATCTGTAATTCTCTGATGGCTATGGCTGGGTTACAGTAAGTTGGGTCCATGGTAAAGACGTTAAACAGGGTTTTAATATGATAAACATGGACCAAAGGGATACACTCATCACAACCCATCCAAGCTCCAACTATTTAATTCTAGCTATGTTCTAATATAGGCAGACAGATGGTGAAAGACCAAAGGTTGAGGTCAAGTTCCTAGGAAAAGGGGAGATGGTTCCTTAGGATTGTGGATTAGAATCGGGGATTCAGTTAACCTGCTGGGCTAGGCTGCATATTTATTTTGCTGAACAGTTTCTGAGGGGTTATAAATAACAAAAAGCAGTCTACCACCCAGTGCACAGTGCATGTAAGTGTTGTTCACAAACACCTGCACTCATCATGAAGACACTTTGAAACATATGCTAGAACTATTAAAATCTAAAAGGACCCTACAGTTATACAATGGCAGTGCTGTTGAATCATCTAAATGAAATAATTATTTTAAACATGTATAGTATGGAAACTTGTGAAAATTAATATGAGCATTCAAAAAAACAACACAAGGCAGAGTGGCAAAAACCTAATAGCCTGGGCGCTTTAGGTGCATGGAGAAATAATTGAGTGATGGTGTCACTTTAAGTTGTGGGTAACACCATGTAACTTTATGCTGTCAGTCTGACCTTTGTGATAAATAACTGAATACACTGAGTGTTATTGTATATCATATCTTCTTTTTACAATGATGTATACATAAATTTAGACTATATTAAACATTCCAGAGCTTTGCAGCTACTCATCATGTGCCTCTTGTTCGACAGAAAGACTGTTATTTATGAAAGCACACATTAAGGTTGCCATTTTAACCTGACACTGCCAGCATTTATATTGTGTATTTATTTATTGATTTTTATTAGAAAGAATAAGATTACATTTACCTTTGAGCTAAGAGCTTGTTTACAAAGGTTCCTCATCAGTACAGTGAATTACAGAGATACAGAGACAAAAAAAAATACATATTAGCAGTAATATATACAAGCAGATGATACAATGTAAGATCTTAGCTAGTTATAGACTAGACAAGTAAAAAATGCAAACATGTTGAGACAGTTCTTGTTGTAAGTACTGCAGGTGGGGAGAACAGTAGGTTTATTTTTATTGGATGGTGGCCTATAACCAGTGCCTGTTGAGAAGGACAGGACCTAGAAAGGGAAGAATAGGAGGTGAAGGGATGCGATCAGAGGGCGATGGGAGTGGCCAACAGAGAAAAACATGGATTGTGGGGAGGAGAGGGGGTATGGGTGGATTTACAGAGGGATGGGTCTTCACTGCATGGTATCCAGCTAGGCAGAATCAAGGGGGAGGGAACCATGGGGACAGGAGGACCAATGGGGGGAGGAAGGGAGATGTAGGAAAACTAGGGTGTTTGTAGGAGAAAACATGGGCAGTGGGCTTCAGAAAGAGAGACGGGACATATATTGTTCATTGGTCACAGATCACTGGTAGTTATAATACATCAAATAGTACTACAAATACTGGTGAATTATATGTTATGAACAATAGCCAGTCAATGGCTGATGTAAGCAAGGCACAAAGCTTGGTTTTGAATAGACCTAGTTTGGTTGCAGTCAGGATTTCATTGGTCAATGTATTTAACCAATAGGGCACCAGGTATTCGTAGGATCATTGGCCTTGGGAGGTACATTTGAAGGGGACTAAGAAGGATCAGCTGTTATTACCTCTAGCACTCCTACCGTCATTAGACTTGCTGAGTAGTTTCTGAACACCTGGGGGAGTTAAGCCCATTGTGGATTTCATGGCCAGTAGGCAAACTTGGTACTTTATCCTGCTATCTAGATTTAAGCAACTGGATTGTGCATAAAGCTGACAGGTGTGGGAGAGGCGATGAGCTCCTGGCACAAGTCTGCATGCCTTATTGAGGGCTGAGTCAGTATAACGCTGAAAAGGAACACAGACAGAAGCAGAGCTAAGCAATATCATTTATATCTTCAGTATAAACTTGTAATTTTTTCACATTGGAAAGGTATATTCTATGAGCTAGCCTGCTCCCTTTTAACTGATAAACACATACATACATCAAAATAACAAACAAAGATGTTATATAAGTAGAAATAGTCATTTCAGCAACCCTGAAAATTATACTGTACCCATGCTAGCACTTAAGAAGGGGAACCTGACTTGGTTCTCTAGAATAAGTTTGACAGTAACATGCGGCCACTTTTTATTTTGATATTTACCAAATGTTCTAAAATACTTGTCCTCTAAATCCAGCCATTTACTGACTACAGCGTGTGGGGAGAGGTCTCAGTGACCAGTGGTAATACTGTGAGATGCCCGATCCCTGTCCCACTATAAAAAATATATAACTTTGTACTCTACTGTTCCCTTCCCTGTCCCCTATCCCACTCCCCTGAAAACCATTTCTGTTCCTGGTGGTCTAGTGGCCTACCCACCCCTCCACTCTCTTAGGCAATGAGTGACCACTCTGTTCCCCATCCCCATTCCCAGTCTGTGACCAGTGCAGCCCTTCTGCTCACCTCCCTGGCTCCTTAGTTGTCCACAAATTGCTCTTCTAATGAGTGCTGCCTCAGACTGTGGATATGGATGGGCACTTACTGTATACAGAAGGCAGAAGGCAGCAACAGTTGCACTCATTTTGAGCACAGTCTGTGGCCAGCCATGGAGGCGAAGGAAGGCTGTGCTGGTCGCACACCAGGAAAGGAGATGGGGGAGAGGAGTGACCATTCATTACCTAAGAGGGTGGAGGGGTGGGTGGTGTGGCTCACTAGACCACCAGGAACAGAATTGGTTTCCAGAGGAGGGGGATCATGGATGGGGATGGAGCAGTAAAGTACAAGGTAATATTTGTTTTTATAGTGGGATGGGGATCGGGAATCTGGGCAGGAGGAGGGATTACAGTATGAGGATCTTTTTTTGTTGCTGTTTAAGAACAATTAAAATGGATATTAGGGAGGGGGGAAGGATGACTAGACTACCAGGTAATGTGTGTTTTTTTTTACACCAGGAGGGGGAAAGGGCATCGGGGAGGAAGTACAGTAGCTGGTCATTCATTGCCGCAGTGTGCGGCAGTGCTCATTCAGAGCACAGTCTGTGACCAGCCATGGAGGATAGAGGAGTGCTGTGCTGGTCGCAGTCCAGGAGTGGGGATGGGGGGGTAGAGGGGTAGTCATTCACAGCAATTGAGATGCACAAGAACGGGTGTAAGGACTAGAGGGAGGAGGATATCAACAGGATTATGGGTACACTACAGGCAAGCAGACCTGGAGGAAGACAACTCAGCAAACAGCAACTAATTAGCTGCAAAACCATGGAAACAATTTACAGGAGCATAGGATTTCCTCCTGTACATAGAATTTCTTCCTGCACACAGAATTCTTCTTTGCACTGCAAACATAGCTCTTGTAAACATAGCCGCAATGTTAATGTATTAAAAATTCAAAGACTGCCACAAATTGTGGCATGATTACTGTTGTGCTCTGATTGTAAAAAAAAGTTTTTTTTTTGGGGGGGGGGGATTCCTACATCAAAATAGGATTTCACCTGAGAACATGGCAGTCACGATTTTGAGGAATCCTACTTTGATGTAGGATTTCACCTTGTTACTCTGATATAGGATTTTGTGGCTGCATTAACAAGGTAATCTTTTTTGGGTGGTGCTGTAATGTTGTGTTGAAAGTGCCTTTGAGAAATTTGTGGAGAGAAGACCAGAAAGATGTGCCCTGAAATCATGGACAAATAAGCCTCACTGTAGCTCACAATCCTTTCACTGCAGTTCACTGTCCTCCACAGGCCTCTTTCGAATCAGGATCCTTCTCGGCAGGACTCCTTCAAATCAGGATCCTATTTCATGCCTGACATCTATTTTCTCTCCATAGAAAATAATAGAAATCTCACCACAGCATAACTTTACAACAAATTAATATGTTTGCACCAAACCTTCAAAAGGTACATGTCGGAAGTCAAGGTGTTCTACCCTGAAAATTTCAGCCCATTACCCAAAGCCATTTGTGAGATACAGGTGAGCAAAAGAAATCCCAAAAGGACAAAAACGTCTGTTTTTTGAATACTCTCTATCTCACAAATAAAAAAAGCAATTCAAACAGAATTTGGCACATCGAGAGACCTACCCTAAGTTCTTCTGCAGCCCAAATTTCAGGCAAATCAGGCCAATCTGCACAAAGTTATACACCTCCAGAAACTGCCTTTTAACATTAAACACCCTTATCAACCCTAACTGTACAGCTAGCTTGCCAAAACAGGTTTTTGGGATGGGAGAGTGAGAAAAAGAAGCCAGATGGTGATGTAGCTAGGGATACTACAGGGATCTTCAGCATTAAAAAGCTCCACGTCATAACATCGGACATCGAACTGCGATCCACATTTGCTATGATGGAGCAAAGCTCATGAGACGATCAGACTTCACTGTTTGTGCTGAATGAAAAGTAGCAAGTAGAATCTTTCTTCCAAGGGTTCCTTAACTATTAGAGATGAGTATCAACTGCACTTGTTTAGTCATGTGCACCTGCACCAGGAACACGGATCACACTTCGATGTACAATTTTCAGATGTACAGAATGGAGTGCAGGCAAGTGATGCTTCCTGTGATAGACTGAGATCTCTACTGTTTCTGTTGTAAAGTGCTAACTACAACCTTTCCTTTTGAAACTTCCTTGTTAGTGGGATATATGAGTATGAATTATAACAGAGACAAAGTGGCCAAAAACTCCACAGAGAAATACCTTCTGTGACTTAAAATCCCACACCACATGATAGCTGTGATCTAGAATCCCATGCCATGCTAAATATCTAATTTTTCGCCATAGGAAATAATGGGAACTTAAACATTTAATGATTTTGCAAAGCATAACTATATTTTCTCTGAACCTTAAAAAGCACATCTGTGAGTCAAACCTTTCTGCCCTGAAAATCTCATGCTTGAACTTTAAGCCATTTCCGAGATAGACGTGGACAAAAATAATGCCAAAACCCTCAAAACCTTCTTTATTTTCAACTCCCCCAGCCAGTATCTCAGAGATGGTTATACCAGTACAAACAAATTTTATCACATACAAAGAGCTCCAAATTTCATATAAATACCTCAAACCATCATAAAGTTATAGACCCCCAAAAATTACCCTTTAACATTAAACACCCTCATCAACCCTAGCTATACTGGCATTGCATTGGTTAGGGTTTTTATTAAAGCATAAAAAGCTGGAAAAATCAAGGTTAGGGTCATCAACCCTACCACCCCACCCTCCGCACACCAACAGGCATCAGGATGTGCCTTGTAGTCATCGGCCTAACTCTCACCACATTCCATGTGTAAACAAGATGAGATGGTTCAGTATAGGAGAATGGGGTGAGAGATAGGCCCAACAACTCCAAGGCACACCCCAGTGCCTGTTGGTGTGTGGAGGGTATGGGTGGGGTGGTAGGGTTGGTAACCCTAACATCAAATTTCCAAGCTTTTTTATGCTTTAATAAAAACCCTAACTGATGCATTAATGTTGTTTTTCACATTGAATTTCTCTTCTTTTTGAGAAAGTGTAATGTAACTGGTATGTAGCTGTGGGAGCGTAGGACCTCCAGGCCCTGCGCTTCCTTCACGCTATCCATTGTTGCATAATGATATGCATAAGTGGGAGCATGGGCCCTCTGGTCCCTGCACTCTCACTTACACATAAGTACGGACATACCATAGCCCTATAGTCATGAAAAGTAACCCCTGTAACTCTAATTTGGCAATGTCTCAGTAACCATAGCTACTATGGAAATAATTCCACTGCAGTTGTAATCATGACTTTGAAACCTCCACTGGTGCTACCTAAAGGTGGACTAAGCCTCAGAGAGCAAAAAATCCATATCTAAAATCCTTTTCAAGATACGGGTGCCAAAAGGCACTGTGGGCACTACAATTCAATGGACGCATGTAACACAGGCATTTTTAGGATTTTTTTTCACCCAGTTTTCAATGTGGCATTTTTGGGACCCCACCTCATGGACAATGTCACTGTCATTTTGTTATTCTGTCCCGAAAGTTGAGCTTGTACAGCAAATGAACCATTCTGTGCTACAGGGGCAAAATTATGTTTTGGGTAGAACATGAAAAATGACAACTGTATACTGCTCATGAAGAGGTGTGGAAAAGGATAATGCTGAAAATCAGGAGGGAAAATATGAAAAATTGGTGAAGTTGTGTGTGCATGTAGAAACTGCACAATGCACGCTCGTAACGTGGCCATTTTAGGGAATTCTTTAACCAAATTTTCAACATGAGCTTTTTGGGAAATCCCCTCATGAACACTGACACTGTAATTTTGTTAATCCATCCTGAAAGTTGATTTCGTATAGCGATGCACCATTCTGAGCCAGAGGTGTGAAAAAACATTTAAAGCAGGATGTAAGAAATGAAAGCTATACTGTTCATGAGGAGGTGTGAAAAAATGGTAATGTTGATAATCTGGAGTGAAAATTTAAAAAATTAGTGAAGTTACAAGCGTGCATAGAAACTGCACAACACACACTTGTAACATGGCCGTGTTTTGGATTTTTTGCACCAAATTTTCAACATGGGATTTTTGGCACCTCCCCTCATGAAAACTGGACCATCATTTTGTTAATCAGTCCCAAAAGGTGATTTCGCACACCGAAAGGTGATTCTATGCAGTGACCCCAAAATCACCTTTTGGGACTGAGTAATGAGATGACAGTGACATTGTTGATGAGTCGGTGTCCCAAAATGCCTATGTTGAAAATTTGGTGAGAAAATACCAAAAACTAGCTGAGATATCCATATTTAAATTCTTTGTTTATATCAGAGTCATATGAAGTAGGATTCTAGTTTGTATCTCATTATACGAACTAAGATCCTACGTCATATGATTCTAACATGAAAAAAGAATCTCAATGTTAAATAACACACATTCTCTAGCCATAGCATGGAACACACATTCTCTAGTCATAGCATGGAACACCCTACAAAAATCCCTAAAACTGTCCATTATCATTCCATTTACATCCTTCAAGCAGCACTGTACAGCCTTCTTCACAGAGAAATGCAGTTGCTACTGCTAGAGATAGAATAGTCATCCCACAAAACCATATTCCAATCACATATGGCATATTCCTTCCAGCCAGACACCACCAGTATATGGCACCCAATATTCCCCTTCATCATCCTTGTACTCATTATGTGAGTGACTGTCATGGCCCTCATTGTGATATATATGTATTGTACATATTGTAGATGTTAGTTTAACTTTCTCTTGCCAAGCTTTAACATGTGAATTCTCTGTATATTATTGTGTTATAAATAACATTTTCTTGTTTCTGTATATATAACTGTCTCATAAGTATGTGATGTAATTGCTGTGCACCAACTTGAACCTTGACCTTATCAGGTCCATCTTGTAAATGAGCCTTGCTCAATGATGATCGCCTGAATAAATAAAGATTTGATTGATTGATTGATTGATTGATTAAGGGCATTTTCTGAACAGTAAAGTGCTAAGAGCTCCTAGTGGGTCACGATAAGCAAGCTACATGTGTTGGTTCCTCCTCAGAATATAATTTTGGGAGGTTTCTAAATTTGAATTTCAGGCAAACTGGAAACAAGATGTCAGCCATACGAAAGAGTAATTTTCTCATGCAATGCAGGATTCCTCTTTCGCATCAACCAGCTATATTGAAGTGCCTATGGAGTACGCTCAAAAAAGATTTTTTTCTAATTTTTAAATTGCAATGACTTAAAAACAGCTTATTTTTTTTCCACAAGATTAGCAAAAGGCACATTTGTGAGGTAGTCCCTTTCTGTCCTGAAAATTTCATACCAAACAAACCCTCTGGCCTGTAGGCAAGTTTAAAGAAAAATCTCAGCAAAGTCAATGAGTAAAACATGTTTTTTTCACCTCTCTGTAACTCGGAAACTGCACATCCGACCAGAACGACACTTGCCAGATCAAGAGATCTATACCACAGGACAGCACATACCATTTTTTTTCACAAATTTGTTAAATGGTTGCAAAGTTATTAAAGTGCAACATTTTGAGTTTAACATTGAACTTCCTTCTCAACCCTAACTATAGGGGTGCGGCCGCGCCCCTATAATATATATTGCTAAAAACTTTGTTAATGCATCAGTCAGGGTTGTCATTACAGCAACAAAAGTTTGGAACTTTGATGTTAGGGTTACCAACCCTACTCTCGTCCCCACCCCCTCTCTATACACATCAACAGGCATTGGGGTGTGCCTTGGGGTTCTCTGCCCTAACTCTCATCCCATTCCATTTGTTAGGAAGCTGGGTGGTACAGTGTAGGACAATGGGGTAAGAGTTAGGCCCGATGACACCAAGGCACACCCTGACACCTGTTGGTGTGTGGAGAATGAGGGTGGGAGGGCATAGGGTTGGTAACCCTAACATCGAATTTCCAAACTTTTGCCACTGTAATGACAACCCTAACTAATGCAGTTTTTTGCAATATATTTCCCTTATTTTTGAGAAAGTGTAATGTTACTTGTATGTGGTTGTAGGAGGGGCTTTGTGCTCCCGTCATGCATACATTTTATAATTGTCTCTGATTTTCATGTGGAAGCACACATGCGCCCATCTTCACATAAATCTACTGATATTTTAATAATATCACTTCTCCGTGTGGGAGCGCAGGGCCATCAGGGCCTAGCGCTCCCACTACTGCATAATGTAGGGCTCCGTACTCCCATTATTGCATAATGGGATCCAAATGTTGGAATGCAGGGCCCCATGTACCCAAAAGTATAGAGACAGTGCACGCCTAGAGCCATTCCGGTTAACCCTTGTGCTCAAAAGTTGCAATATCTTTGGAACCATAGGAACTTCAGAAAAAAAAAATCTTTCACAGTTCTATTCATGACCTATCCACTTCCATGCATGCATAGTACACCTAAAGGTATACTAATCTGTGCTTAGCAAAACAATCCGTATCTCAAACTGTTTCTGAGATATAGCCGCTGAAAGGTGCCACAACCACCACAATGCTATCCTATGGGGAAATTTTCAACTTCAGAGTATTGTAACTATGGAGTCAGTGTCCATTTCTACACCAATCCAGCAAAGGGCACTTTAGTGGGGCAAGTGTTTGCCACCTGTAAATTTCAACCCAAAAGTCCTAATCATTTTCTTGCTATGAAGTGGAAAAAAAATCTTTTTTTGAGCTGTTTACCCACCTTCTCTTTCAGATCATATATTTTCCCCCGATAGGCTAAAATGAGAAACATTAAAGTTTAATAACTTTTGAACGGATTAATATTTTTTCACCAAACCTTCAAAAGGCACATCTGTGAGGCAAAGGCTTTGTACCCAGAAAATTTCAGACCACAACCTGAAGTCATTTCTGAGATCCAGGTGGACAAAGAAATATCAAAAACATAGATTTTACTGTTTTGTCAACATTTTATATCTCAGAAACTGCAGAACGGATTTCCACAAAATGTGGCAGATCCAGAGACATTATGTGTGTCAAATTTCATGCAAATCTGTTGAACAGTTCCAATGTTATTAATGTTCCAAAATTCAGGTTAAACATCGAGGTTACCTTTCACCCTAACTATACTGGCACTACCGTGCCAGTATAATATATAGAATAATATATGGGGTGGTGTGTGTAATGGGAATTTACACACACACACACACACACACACGAGGGGTTGGATGTTACATAAACCCTGAGAGCAAAGCTAGAGGGGTTTATTTAGCATCCAACCCCGAGAGTGTGTGTAAAATTCCTGTTACATGCACCACCCCATATTTTATTTTATATAATTGCTGGGGAGTGTTTTTTCACCAAACATTACATAAAATAAACACAACTTCACTATTTAGCTGCAGTTTGGTCAGGTATCAGCATGGTCTGAGATCAGCTTGAAGTGGGTGCTGAAATTTAAGTCAGGGAAATTACATGCTGGAAAGGATTCAGCAAGTCCAGTTTTTGTTGTTTGTTTAAGTTTGCTTACCACCGAGTATGAGTGGTACCAGTGGTGAAGTGTTCACCTGAAGGTTCAGTGTGAGGACAGAAAGAGGGACAGCTAGTGCATGTGTGGAACCAGGGAAACCCGGTGCATGTTTGCCGTTATATTCAGCTGGTTATAACGGCAAATAATAACTGAGTTTTCCTATGGGAAAAAATGCTCACCGGTTATTATATAGCAAATAATGGATAGTTAAGGGTGTGTTATGGATTTATTTTTACACACCCAAAGTGTGTGATGACCAATAAACTTTGAGAGTGAAGCTCAAGAGGTTTATAAGCTCATCACGCACAGAGATTGTGTAAAAAAAAAACATAAACATACCATTACCATATCATTTCTGGTGCATGGACAACCACTGTTGACAGTGGAGCCAAGGGTGAGAGACTTGGAGGGTCCCTCTGTAAAGTGTGACTGAGTGGAGTTTGCTCTGGTAAACAATATTTTGCAGAATGTATTAAAACAGTAATATCTACACTTACTTTTCTTACTTTCAAGTAAAAGAAGCCACCGAGGGTAGAACGAGGAGACAGAGTGACTCGGCAGCTTCAGAAGACTTGACTCAAGTGCAAGCCTATACTGGCATGATGGGCTGCATCTGTCCGGGAGGGGAACCAGGATCCTAGGTGATAGGTTTAAATGCTTCATTGGCAAGCATTTAAACTAGCCAAGGGGGGAAGCACTGGAAAGGAGCAGGAAAATCCTAGCCCCCCCAAAATAATCATGGTAGTAAGTGCAGCAAACACCAACATAGAGGTGTCAATAGGGAGAAGGGCAGGGGTAAATGGAGAAAGTGACAAAGGCAAGAAGGACAGGGATGGGGCAAAAGGAGTAAGGCCATCAGGAAATGGAGGGTAATGAGTACCAATGCCGTAGTCTGGGCAACAAGCTTCCTGAGCTGGTGGCCTTGATGGAAGAGGATGCCTGATATCGTAGCAGTCACAGAAACATGGTACACAGAGAACCATGACTGGGATGTTAACATACCAGGGTACATAACCTACAGGAGAGACTGGGAGTGGAGAAGAGGGGGAGAAGTAGCTCTCTATGTAAAGGAAGAGATAAAAGCAACTGAACAAAAGAGTAAACAGGGAGGAGAGGAGGCACTGTGGGTCACCTAGGAGACTGGAAAGGGCACCACAATCCGCACAGGGGTTGTGTACAGATCCCCATGTCAGGGGGAAGGAATGGACAAGGATATGATAGAAGGCATTCTTAGAATGGCAGAGAAAGGGGAGATACTGTTGATGAGAGACCTGAATATGCCAGATGTTAACTGGAGCACATTTGCTGCAGCCACATCCAAGAGCAGGGCCATTCTTGATGCCCTACAGGTGGCAGGCCTCAGACAGCTAGTTTCGGAACCCACTCGTGAGGGAGCAATCTTAGACCTCGTACTCTCAAACGGGGGCAGTGAGAGGATCTTAGATCTAGAAGTGGGTTGCCATCTGGGGACAAGTGACCATCAAACAGTGTGCTTCACATTAAACTCAGCTACAGAGTCAAGCCATACAAAAGTGAGGGTACTGGACTTTAGGAGGGCTGACTTTGGCAAGATCGGAGAGTGCCTCAGAAAAGCACTAGCAAACAGGCTAGAAGGAGCTGTGGAGCAACAATGGGGAATCATCAAAACTGCCATCACAGAGGCAACAAGCCTTGTGTGAAGCAAATAAACAAATCAAAATGAAAGAAAAGCCACTATGGTTCTCAAAAGAGGTGGCTGTGAAAGTCAGGAAGAAAAGATAGCATTCGGAAGTAAAGGAAACACAGAAGGAGCAGGACAGAGAGCTGTACCAGTTAAGGCAGAAAGAAGCAGGGAGGGAAGTCAGAATAGCAAAGGCCCAAACTGAGGAAAAGATAGCCAACTCAGTTAAGAAGGGGTATAAAACCTTTTATAGGTACATCAGCTAGCGTAGAAAGACAAAGGGAGGGATAGTGAGGCTGAATAGTGAACGGTGGGTGAGCAGAGGGGGACAGTGAAAAAGCAGGGGTACTGAACGAATATTTCTGCTCAGTATTCACAAAAGAGGAGGGGGAAGTGCCTAATCCAATTAACAGAAGCACTCTTGTTGGGGGGTCGATCCCAGTCCTTTTACAGAAGAAAGGGTTCTGCTAGAACTCCTAAAACTGAAGGTGGACAAAGCAATGGGTCCTGATGGAATTCACCCCAGAATTCTAAAAGAATTGAGGGAGGAACTAGTGAAACCTCTGGCTACTCTTTTTAATAAATCATTGGAGGATGGTGTGGTACCCGAGGACTGGAGGAAGGCGGATGTGATTCCCCTTCACAAAAGCGGGACCAAGACAGAGGCAGGAAACTACAGACCTGTCAGTCTGACCTCTGTGGTAGGGAAAGTGATAGAGTCACTTCTGAAGGAAAGAATAGTTGAGAACCTAGAGGCCAGTAGAGCATAGGACCCAAGGCAGCATGGGTTCACAGCGGGAAGGTCATGTCAGATGAATCTAATAGATTTCTTTGACTGGGTGACCAAAGTAGTAGACCAGGAAGGGGCTGTGGACATGGCCTACCTAGACTTTAGCAAGGCATTTGACACAGTCCCATACAAAAGATTAATAGTCAAACTAACCAGCCTGGGAGTGGGTCCCAGGGTGGTAGCCTTGGTAAAACATTGGCTACACAACAGGACACAGAAGGTAATTGTAAATGGAGTCCACTCTGAAGAAAGAGGGGTTACTAGTGGGGTACCACAGGGTTCAGTATTGGGTCCAGTCATTTTTAATGTCTTCATCAGTGACATTGCAGAGGGACTGGAAGGAAAAGTATGCCTTTTTGCAGATGACACAAAGATCTGCAACAGGGTTGATACACAAGGAGGCGTGGAAAGGATGAAAAGGGACTTGGCAAGGTTGGAGGAATGGTCAGAAGTATGGCAGCTAGGATTCAATGCAAAAAGTGCAAAATAATGCACCTGGGAAACAAGAACCCAGGGGAAGAATACACAATGGGTGAGGAGGTAGTAACAACAAAAAGGAAAGAGACCTGGGGGTAATCATATCAGATGACCTTAAGGTTAGCAAGCAATGTGAGAAGGCAATAGGGAGGCTGGGGTATACTGGGATGTAGGGAGAGGCATCAGCAGCAGAAAACAGGAAGTTGTTATCCCTCTGTACAGACAGTTGGTGAGACCCATCCGAGTACTGTGTCCAGTTCTGGAGACCCCATCTCTGCAAGGACATAGACAGGATAGAGGTAGTCCAGAGGAGGGCAACTAAAATGGTGCAGGGTCTGCAAGAGAAGCCATATGAAGAGACTAAAGGCGCTTAATATGTATACCCTTGAGGAAAGAAGGGAGAGGGGGGACATGATAGAAACTTTTAAGTACCTCAGTGATATCAACAAAGTCCAAGAGGGTAGCATCTTTCAGAAAAAGAGATGTGCAAGAACAAGGGGACACAATTTAAAGATAGAAGGAGGGCGGTTCAGGGGCAATGTGAGGAATTATTATTTCACAGAGAGGGTAGTGGATGCATGGAACAGCCTTCCTGAGGAGGTTGTGGGGTATAAAACTGTAGGAGAATTCAAGAATGTGTGGGACAGACATAAGGCAATTCTTGTGGGGGGTAGGAAGAAATAGGCTGTTGGTTAACTAGGATCTGCGGCCTATCCTGTAGGTAGGGAAATGGGCAGACTAGATGGGCCAAGCGGTCCTTATCTGCCGTCAAAGTCTATGTTTCTATGTTTCAAGCATTAGCGAGTGTTGCTATATGAATATACTTGTGTTGAGTGGTATGCGCTTTTCTGTGGGGTAGATCTCTTCTTGATCTGGCAAGTTTTGTTCTGGTAGAATGTTCGGTCTCTTAGTTACGGAGAGGTAAAAAAACGTTTTTACCCATTGACTTTGCCGGGATTTTTCTTTGAACTTGCCTACAGCCCAGAAGGTTTGGTGTTTGGCATGCAATGTGCAGAGTAGAAAAGGAATAATCCACAGATGTGCCTTTTGCTAGTCTGTTGTAAAGAGAATAAGTCGTTTTTAAGTTATTGCAATTTAAAAATTGGAAAAAATTGTTTCTGAGCATGCTCAGTAGGCACTTCAATATAGCTGTATGAAATGAAACAGGAATCCTGCTCCATATGGAGAAATTGAGAGTTAGGCCTGATGACCCCAAGGCACAACCCAACACTAGTTGATCTGTGGAGGGTGGGTGGATGGTGGGCTGGTGAGGTTGGGTGGGGGTATTAGGGGCTCAACCCTAACATCTCATTTACCTACTTTTGTTGCTTCAACCCTAACTGATGCATTACTGAAGTTTTTTGTAATTTATTTCCTCTTTTTTTGAGACAGTATAATAGTAAGTTTATTTTACTGTGGGAGCGCAGGGTTCTTTGGACCCTGCACTCCCATCCCTCCACAGATGCACATATGAATCTAGCTCTGGAAACGCGGGGGTTTCTGGTCCCTGCACTTCCACACATTAAGTTATGAGCAGGCATAGCAAAATTGCAACCAATAGTGATAACTATGCCATCTAAAATTATTTTCTCCCCAAATGTTCAACGTAACCTTCTCACCACATGTACCCAGCACAGAAAGCTTTCAAATCCCTGTTGAAATGTAATTATGTGCAATTTTAATGCCGTTTTGCTCCACAGGTATGGAAAAACATTTTTAGCAGGATTTGAAAAATTATGTCTGTACTATTCATGAAGTGGTGTGGAAAATGTTAATGATGAAAATCTGGAGTGAAAATATGAACTGGCGAAGTTACGAGCATGCGTAGAAACTGCGCAACACACACTTGTAATGTGTCATTTTTTGGAAATATTTTCACCAGTTTTCAACATGGACTTTTTTTGACATTTCCTCATGAATATTGGCACTGTTATTTTGTTAATCTGTCCTACAAATGTATTTCGTGGAGCGACAATGCCATTTTGTGACACAGGTATGAAAACATGTTTCCAGCAGGATGTGAAAATGACAGCTGTACTTTTTATAAGGAAGTGTGAACAAATGGCAACGTTGAAAATCTGGAGTGAAAATATTAAAAATTGGATAAGTTATGAGCATGTGTAGAAACTGCTCAAAGCACACTCATAATGCAGTCATTGTTTGGAATTTTTTTCAACAAATTTGAAACACAGGATTTTTGGGGGCCCACGTCATGAACACTGGCAGTGTAATTTTGTTACTCAGTCCCGAAAGGTGATTCCACGCAGGGACCGCAAAATCACCTTTTGGGATTGAGTCACAAAATGGCAGTGCCAGTGTTTATGAGGTGGGATCCCAAAAAAACATGTTTAAAATTTGGGGCCAGAATTCCTTAAAATGGCTGAGATATCAACTTAAGTTGAAAACACCATTGTTTGCTATTGTACAGAGCTGACCTTGATTCTTCAGTTTGCGGTTCAGCTTTAAAGAGTGCAGATGTATCCCACTCTACAGAAAATGACAGCGCCCAACCTCTGGAGGTAAGTACAGGGTAAGGGTGGGTAAGGGGAGGTGGGTGCACAGAGGGAAGGTCAGGATGAGGGAGGGTGGTGGCGAGGATAATAAGGGACCGTTTTCCTTTTTCCAGGTTAAACAAATAGATGTTCAGGGGACAGTTTTTTTTTTTAGTTTTTTTTTTAAAGCACAATTTGGCACACTTGGTAGGCTCCCAGTGTACCACAGTAGTGGAGGGGGATACATCCTGACTCATGGATTGGGCACCTCAATGCTGGCAAAAAACAAGCATAGAGGAGCAGACTAGTTTGATGCTGGATTCTGTATAGAACATTTCAATGCAGGATTCTGCATCGAAATAAGATGTCAGGGGACTGTTTTCATTTTTTCAGGAACATATAAAACACACACACACATTTTTGGACACTGAGGGTGGACTCCCCAGTGTCCAAAGCTACTTGGGGGATTGAGGAGGTAAAAACTGACACGAGGACTGGGCCCCCCGATGTTGGCACATTTATCCAACACTGGGGGTAGGCATCCTGGTATCAGAAGATAAAAAAAAAAATAAAAAATCAGGAGAGGGCAATCACAGGGTTGGGGCCATGAGACACCAGGGAATGAATCTTCTAAGGTAGTCAGGGGGTCCACTAGACACCAGGGAAAACGGCACAGTTAGCTTTAAAAATCCCATTTCGCAATCCCTTTCACCAGCTGATCTGGCGAAAAGGGATCAACTGGTGAAACTGGATTGTGAAAAGGAATTTTAAAGTGCAAAAGTACCATTATTAAAGTGAAAAAAAAAAGGCATGGGCAGGTAGATGACATCCCCCTCACCAAAACCCATGCCTTGGTTTTTAGAAAAGATGACCTTGGGGCAAGTTGTGAGAAACATAGACTTTGATTTCAGATAAGGACCGCTTGGCTGACCTAGTCTGCCCATTTCCCTACCTATTGGATAAGCTGCAGATCCTAGTTAATCAACAGCCTATTTCTTCCTTCCCCTCACTAGAATTGCCTTATGTCTGTCCCATGCATTCTTGAATTCCCTGACTGTTTTTGACCCCATTACCTCCTCAGAAAGGCCATTCCGTGTGTCCAGCACCATCTCTGTGAAAAAATACTTCCTCACATTACCCCTGAGCTGTCCCCCCATATTCAAATTGTGTCCCCTTATTCTTGCATATCTCTTTTTCTGAAAGATGCTACCATCTTGGACTTTGTTGATACCCATGAAGTATTCAAAAGTTTCTATCATGTTCCCCCTCTCCCTCCTTTCCTCAAGGATATACATATTATGCTCTTTTAGTCTCTCTTCTTATGGCTTCAGTTGCAGACCCTGCGCCATTTTAGTTACCCTCCTCTGGACTGCCTCCTTCCTGTCTATGTCTTTGTGGAGGCGGGGTCTCCAGTGAGGTTTTGTTTTCTCCCTTCACTAAGGAAGAAAACAAGATGGTGTCTGATGAAGAGGGATTTATCTTGCAAAGAGGGATTTTCTGAGATTTCCCAAATCTTCTTTGCAGTTCCTCTTCACCAGCCCTTCATAACCAGAAATCCTTGATCAAAACTGCATCTAACCCACAGACTGAACTGAGCATGCTCAGAGCCTGACATTTCAAAATTTGATAACTTTGGAATGGATTAATATTTTTTCACCAAACCAATGCTGGATTGTTCCTTAGGATAACCTCTTTCCACCCTGAAAATGTCAGGCCAACATTCTGGTATGTGTAGGCACAGCACAATGTCAAAAAATGACCCTGACATTTGCCAAAAAATTAGAATAATGCATTTTTTGGCACTTTGCTGCACCAAAACCACAAATACAATCAAAATGCAACTTGACAAATCAAGAGATCTATGATCAGAGACCATGCATTCTGAATTTCATGCAACTCCGTTGAACGGTTGCAAAGTTATTAACTTGCAAAATGTGGGGCTTAACATTAAACTGCCTACTCAGCCCTAACTATAGGGGTGCAACTGTGTCCCTATAACATATATATACTATTACATGCTAATAACTTTGTAACTATATGGCAGATTTGCCTGTAAGTTTGCATGTGTGGTCAGGTACCATAGATCTCTGGATATGGCAAGTTTTGTTTTGGTTGGATGTGCATTTGCAGAGCTGCGGAGCACCAAATAACGTGTAAAACTACTTTTTGGGAAATTTCTTTGCTTGGGGCTATAGCTCAATGGTTTATCTGTCTGGTCTGAAATTTTCAGAGAATATGCAGTCTGGGACACTGATGTGCCTTTTGAAGATTTGGTGAAAATATATTAATCCATTCAAAAGTTATTCAAATTTAAAATTTCCCATTATAGTCAATGGGAAAAAAGTATATGTGCCTCATGAAAGCTGCCGCCAGTACATTTTACTGTCTCAAATGCCCTCAGAAGTGTTCTGCCACCATCATCTTGTTTTTAGTTAGTGGTAGAGAAAAACAGCCAGAATTCAAAAGTTGCTGCCCCTAGGCAAACATTGACAGTTGTGTTTACCTAATTTTGGCATGAGGAACACAATGCTGGCATCAGAATTTAAAAATTTGCCCCAGAAATATATTTTTAAACATTGCATCCGAGGTACTGTGATAAATTGTGAAAGAACAGATGCAAAACTTTTGCAATTTGCAACACTTTCACATCTGTTCTTTCACAAATTTTGTGAAAGTGTCACAATTTGTGACAGTACCGCACCAAAGAACACAATTTCTTTGTTACCTCACTGCAAATAGATGGTTGGGGATTTTGGACTGAACTTTGTAGAGTTGCAAGCCCTTGCCCTACGGATTTACCTTTTGCTGGTTTGGTGAAAAAATTTACACCAGTTCCATAGTTATGGCATTTTGAAGTTGAGACATTTCCCATAGGATAACATAGTGGTGCCTGCTGCTGCGTCTTTCAGTGCCCATATCTCACAAAAGAGGCAGCGTGAAGGGAACCCCCACAACCACATACCAGTTACCAGTTACATTACATTTTCTCAAAAAGAAGGGAAATTAATTGCAAAAAAATTCATTAATGCATCTGTTAGGGTTGATAGTACAGTGACAAAAGTTTGGAAATTTGATGTTAGGGATGTTAGACCCAGAGGGCCCGTGCCCCCACCTATGGATAAGATTATGAAAACTAAAAGCCCAGGGCCCTCCTGCACTATGTTTCTATACTTATAGGTAGGTGGGAGCACAGGGCCTAGAGGGCTCATGCTCCCACACATGGATACCATCTTGCAATACTGGGAGCACAGGGCCCACAGGTACTATGTCTCTACCCTTATTGGTGGGTGGGTGGGAGTACAGGGCCCAGGGGGCCTATGCTCTCAAATATGCATCCCATTATGCAAAACTGGGAGCACAGGGCCCTCCTGCACCATGCCTGAACACTGATGGGTGGGTGGGAGTGCAGAGCCTGGAGGGCCCACTCTCCCACCTATGGATACTGTATGAACAAAGCATAAATTAGTGTTGGAGACTTGATTAATGGCCTTGACTGATCTAAGCAAAAATGACTAGCATTTGGCTGACGTTGATTAGCAATTTCCAAAAATTTATATTTTTGCTCAAAACCCCATAAAATGTACTCATCTTGCTCTATGTTAATAAAATACACATTTACACAAGTTTTTGAGTCTGATACTGTTTTATTTAGCCATTTCAAGAGAAATACAGAAATTGTGCAGCAGCACACATACATTTTAAAAGCTGAGATAGGATGTCTGCCAAAGCAGACGTGAATTCGTGAGCAAGAGCGTGATCATGATCATGAGTCATGACAAATTAAACATGATGATCCCCTGCCCCAACATAAAATCTCTGGTACCTGGGACCATGATTAACCACACAGTTACCAACAAGGATTGGGTGCAATCTGTTTTGCTGCTCTTCTCCACCAGGCATGTAGCCAGTAATTCTGGTCTGCTTTGAGGGGGAGGGACCTGGGCATGGTCAACCATCCTCAGCTACTAACTCACCAGTACATCTTGGTTTACTACTAAAGAATATGTCTACAGCCCTGTCTGGGTTGAATTCAGCTGGAGGTGGGCCCTGCTTTTTAATGTGAATCAATGTTTCTACAGTATCCTCTGCCAGACTTGCTCTCCAGTTAGTTTTTACCTTGTTCATAGTTGAAAAACACGTTTCTACAATTGAATTAGACACAGAAAATACTCTCAACACATGGACAAGCTTCAGCAGATTTGGATAAGAATTTTGGAAATCACATGCCAGCTTTGACCAAATAGCAGAGGCAGAAAGATTGATGAAATTGGTTTGAGCAAAAATCTTAAACTTGCCATTCTGCAAGTAGCAGAGTACTGTCACAGTCAGGCTACAAAACTGCTGAAAAGTGGTCAGCTACTGCAGTAATGTCACTGTTACCATATAGTTCCAGTTCCTTTCTGTCTACAGCTGCTGGCCAAAGTCTGGTATGCAACACTTTTGCACGGTTATAGAAATTACTTTCATCTGTCAAACTGAACCTTTGTTCACAACAGTTCTGAATGTTTGTAATGTATTTCTTAGTTTGCTGTTTAAAAGTTTTAACAACTTGGCCACTAAAATTAGTTAATTTCATACCCTTGTATGTGACTTGAGCACATGCTCCTGAAAGAACATCAGACCCATTTATTAGAGAATGCCAAGTTCACTGCCACCTATGGAACCACTCCACTTAGCATGGTCAAGAGTGTTTCTCAAAGTTTCAACAGAGCTAAGTAGCTCTGGCATTTCAACTACTTCTTTTTGAAGTGCTAGTGAGAACCTGGCAAGTGGCTGAAGCAGCTGTTCAAAATACAAAAGGTGTGCCACCATTTGGAATTTAGTCATAATTTGTAACAATCCCTTGGCTTTGGCCTTATCATGAGTTGGGTATTGGCCATAGATTCTAAATGGGTACAACTTATGGGGAATGATTTGGTAACAGCACGGGTAGCAAGAAGTTTATGATGCACCTTTGTGCCATGGGCCTTCTTGGGCTTTTGAACTGACATCTCCATGGCATTGGCAAGGGACCATAACTCTCTGAGTCTCTTAGGACTTTTCTGATAGAGATAAAACAGTTGGGTCAGAAAGTTTGAAACATTTTTGAAATAGGTGTTATCCAAAGTGTCTTTTATGGCCAGTTCTGATCTGTGTGAGAAACAATGAACACCAACTAACCACTGTATGTCTTCCCTTAAAAGAGCAGCCAGACCTAGTCTTACATCCATGTTGACAGATGCCCCATCAGCCCCAAACCAAGCCATGTTTTTTATATTAAGGCCAGACTCTGTAAAAATGTCTAAAAGGAGATTTTTTAATCCCTCACTTGTGCCATCTGATACAGCTTTCATTCATCAAAACTTAGTCTCCACTTGACCATTGATGGGATTTACATTAATTATGTAAACCAGTTCCTTTTCAATTACACCACTGTCAGTTCTACTGTCCCTAAGCACTGAAATATAATTTGAATTTTTGACAGTTGCCAGTAGGTTTTTTTCTAGGTGCTTGCCAATACACATTGTGATTTTTTCCCCCCAATAACAGTGTTAATGTATTTATTTCCCAAATGAACTCCATGGTGCTTCTCTTGTTCTGCTATCACTTCAGACTTTTTAATAAGGATGTCCTCTTTGGCCATCACATACAGGATCTCCATCAGCCTGCCTAGAATTGTTCTATGCTGTTCCACTGCATTACTGAAAGCTCTCCATGCAAATAAATTAAATAAGTTTAAAGTCTCGGTCCAAACCCCTAACTCCCCACACACACACACATTTTAAACTTACCAATTGTGGTATGGCACTATATATCAAGTGATGACCTTGTTGTACCAAAATTGAAAATGTTAACATCTTTCTTGTGCTGCTCTGTCAGATGTTTCTGGATGGTGTAAACTTTTAACTGGGGCCTGTAAACCCTGCAATTAATGTCTCACTGAAGTTCTTCAACCCATGTAGCTCATCTCTGTGCTCAGCACAATTTGCAACTAACACTCACTGCACAGTCTCCCTCACTGCTAATCTATAGCCAATTATTTTCTGGATCATATTTTTGGTGCCAGCCCTCTGCAGTTGTTAATTTATCTCCAGCCATGATGGACTGCAATTAAAAAGTTTGAAGTTAGCAAAACAAGAGTCTGTCAAGATGTGGATTATCACAAGTTACTGTAATCTGGTTAACTCTATGTAAAAGAAAAAGATAATGGCAGCTGCAGATTTGCTGTGACCCCCGAGTTCCCGTCCCCCAAAATGTCCCCATCTCTGCAATAGGCAGGGCACACACTTAAAGTTTCAGAGCTGTGAACAGAACATTTCCCCAAAGTTCACTGCTGCAGGAAAGCTGGCAGCAGGGCATAGTCCACTTGTCCCTGATCTCTGCCATAGGCAGAGCACAAACTTACAGTTTTAGAGCCAACTGTGAACAGAACACTTGACTTAACCAAAAGATCACTGCTGCAGGAAAGATGGCAGCAGGGTATAATCTTACTTGTCCCCAATCTCTGACATAGGCAGGGCACACACTTAAAGTTTCAGGGCTGTGAAATGAACTCAACCGAAGTTCAATGCTGCAGCAAAGCTCTAACTGGCAGCAGGGCTAGTGTCTTAATTTGTAATGTCCCCTCATGTCTGATGGGCAGGGCAGCACACAAGAGTACAATTTCCCCAGTGCAAAAGAGCAGGTGTATTATTGTTTTTGTCCCCTTCATGTCTGCCAAAGCAGGGCAGGCACAGATACAATTTTTTTACTGCTTTGTTTCCTCTCCCCTGAAAATTCTAGAAGAACCAGGCACAATTCTTAATCATCACTGCTGCAAAAAAGGGCTGGCTGGGCACAAAGGAAGCAGGCAGGGCAGGCAGATGACCACTTATTGTCTCCTTCATCTTTGCCAAAAGCAGGGTATGTTTTACCTTAATGTCATGGAAGTTTTTCTTTTTTTTTCCCTCCCCTTCATAAAATTCTCTGGAGTAAACCAGGGCACAACTCTTCTTGTTCTGTTCCCAAAAATGTTCTGCTACTTGCAAGTCAATGCAGTTTCTTTTGCTTGTCCCCATCATTGCTGCAATAAGGGCTGGGCACATTTTAAAGCTGGGCATGACTGTTTAACTACAGATCTATGTGTTAACGGTGAAGCAGTCACCAACGCACAGCAAAAGGGCACTGGAGAATTAGAGTTTACATGTAAATGCATCGGGCTGTGCCCCTCCACACACCCCCACAATGGGGCTTCACCCCCACACACCCCCACTTAAGGATTCTCAACTCCAGGGGTGTGCATGCTGGGGGTACAAACCCCCCCAAAAATAATTCGGGCAGCATGCAACAAAAGGCACCCACCCGGATCTGAATCCAGCACCATTCACGCCCCAGCCCTGAACTCACCCACCACAGCATGGGTGCAGCTTGGCAGCTCACCTTGGTGCCACCACTCACAATCCCTCCCTCCAACCCTTACCACCTCACTCTCAGTGTACTCGCTCCCCCCGTGCACATATACAGGTAGCAACAGGATGCCACTATATTCACACGCTCCCCATCCAGTCGCCCTCCCTTCCTCATCGCTGTGGTGTAAGGTGCCATGAATGAGTTGCCATTTTGATTGGTACCCAGTCATGGCTGCCAAACTCACAGGATACATTTAACCACTAAGTTGTCCCTTCATCTCTGCCAAAAGCAAGGCAGGCACAATTCATCAGTCCTCAAAACTTTCTGGAAAAAACAGGGCATATTATTTGTTTTCTGTTCCAAAAGTTTGCAAGAGCACAGTTTTGTTTGATATTTTTCCCCATCAGGTCAGTCACTGGCATTTGATTGGGCTGGGCATAAAATAAAGACTGTTTACACCTGTTCACTCTGCCAAGCAATAGTTAGTTCACATTTATTTGTAGTTTTCTCTCCAGGATTCCTCTCCGTTAATTTTTTGCTCATGACTTGGGGCTTGCCTTGCCAAGACCACCACCATATGTCATGCCACTGCCCTGCCATGTGCAATCCCATTGAATTTGCTCCTCCAGACTCCCCGGTCAAAAAATGTAAAAGTTTGTACTTGTTTTTTTTTTTTTGTAGAGACTTCCCCGATTGTCTGCCCAGCACTGCCTGCTTCTCCTCTGTGAATAAGTTGATTGGCCGGGTATCTGCATCATGCCTGCTCAACCCACCACGATGCTTTGCATGGTTCACCGGTCCCGGTACCCTCTCATGCCGTCCTGACCTCCTTGGCTCCTTTGCTCCAGTTTGACTCCTCCCAGCAAGACGCATAAACAAATGATTACCAGACACCACCAACAAGCTAAAAAATAATATTAATTAAAAAAAAAGGAAACTGGAACTTACATTAAATTTTGCTCCAGCTGGAGCATTTGGACCTGCTTGCTCTTCTCCTGGGGTCACTCTGCAAGAAGGCTTGTTTCTTTCATGCAGAGACTGGATTGGGGGGGGACTGCTGGCCCATCAGGAAAAAAAATGGAAAAACAAATTTAAAAAAACATGTCTCAAAATACCAAAAAGAGCATCTTTAATGGACCCAGGGCCAATTTAGAATGATTAACAATGACTGCTAATCATTCCAAAAGTTGACTTGCTTTTTCCTGATCTTGGGTCACAAATTGCGATGTGAACCCGCTTATTTTATGCCTTGATGAGTAACATTTCATTTTCTGAGAAAAAGGGAAATTCATTATCAAAAAACTCCATTAATGCATCAGTTAGGACTGATTCCACACCAACAAAAGTCTGGAAATTCGATATAAGAGTTACCAACCCTACCTCCCACACACACACACACACACACACACACACACACACACACACACACACACCATCCATAGACCAACAGGAGCTGGGTGTACCTTTGGGTCACTGGGTCTAACTCTCACCCCTTTCTCCGATACTGTACCATCTTAGCTTGTTTACACATGAAATGGGTTGAGACTTAAGGCTGGTGACCCCCAGGCACACACCGGCACCTGTTGGTCTGTGGATGGTGGAGGTGGGGTGGGGGTAGGGTTGGAAACCCTAACATCAAATTTTCACTTTTGTTGGTGTGGAATCAACCCTAACTGATGCATTAACTAAGTTTTTTTTTTGTAATGAATATATATATATATATAATATATATATATGTATATAAATATATATATATATATATATATATATATATACTGTGTATATATCCATCATACATGGCAAAGTTATTAAAGTGCAAAATTTGGAGTTTAACATAGAAGCAGCAGGGCAATCCTAACTATACTGGCACTATCGTGCCATTTTAATATATATATATATATGTGTGTGTGTGCGTGCGTGTGTGTGTGTATATGTATATACTGTATGTTGAAAGGTAATTTCAGTAGCTCATATGATGGTTGTGCACAAAATGTTAAGGTGTGTGTGTGTGTATTATATATATATATGTACATACTGTATGTTGAAAGGTAATTTCAGTAGCTCTTATGGTGGTTGTGCACAAAATGTTAGGGTGTACTGATCCTCAACACCTCAAGTTAGTGAGATTCAGTCCTAGGTAGAGGTGGGAGAAGTGACAAAAATTTGCTACCCGGAGTAGTCTGCAAATTTTGCTCGTTTCACATAGGGAAATGCGAAATTTTGCTTGTTGAAAGGCCAAATTTTGCCTGCAGAACCACATAATTTCACCTGCAGAATAGTGAAATTTCACCTGTGGAAAGGCAAAATTTTGCCTTGCTTTCCAAAGTGAAATTCTGCTTTTAGAGGTGAAATTTTGTCTTCCAAGGTGAAATCTCGCCTTCCGCAGGCAAACTTTTGCCTTGGCAAAAATGGGCTAAAATGGGAGAAATTTGCAGATTACTCCACATGGCAAAATTGTACACTTCCCTTCAACTTTGCTAGCAAATTTTTAATTCGCTGCATCTCTAATCCTAGCAACAGCTGCCAGCATGCAATGTCATAGGTTTTCTGTTGCATGAATTAAGAGACTAATTTTCTTTTTTTTATAACCTTGTTTTATCCCTCTCCTACACATCAGGTCCCTTGAGTTCCTTATCTAGAACCAGAGCTACTGCACGTCAACCCTTGCACTATTGTCAGACTACTCCATAGCCTTCTCTTCAAGTTAGGATACAACCACCAGTAGTCAATCTCATGAAACTGATATCTAGCGCCTGGGCAGCAAGAGTTCCAAGATAACATACCCTGCTTCATTATCCTGGCAAAGCTGTCAAGTCAAGTCAAGTCAAAGTTTATTGGCAGGAAAAATAACTCAATTGAACACGCTCATTTACAAGGAGGTCCTGAGGCAAGTAATGTGCAATGCACTTACAATATAAGTAAAGACAATATAAAAACTAGGAAATATACACCAGTAAGCTTCCCAAAATGAGGGAAAAATATTTACATAGAATAAAAATTTACAAAGTTTAGGACATTACGTCTCAACGCATTGAGAATTACATAGTAAATAATAGAATGATACTGGCAGACAAGTAACACATCTTGCAATAGGTAGGATCGAATGTGGCTGAATAGTCCCCGGACATAAAGTTGTGGACAACATGTTGCAGTGATTAAGTTGCCACGACAAAAGGCAACAGTAAAAATAGCCACAGTGCATGTTTGGTAGTGGACAAAATATCAATGTTTTAAATTGGGGCTGGATAAGTAGCCAAAGCACCCTTCATGTCATGCTGTGTGAAAAAGAACAAGCACCTGCAAATTTACCTAGAAACTTGACTCCTGGGCTTTGTTAGGCAGCACCTATGCAATCAGGCCCCTGAAGGTTCCCCCGGCCCATCACCTCTCTTGCTGATACCTTCCATTGAAGCACATCAAGATCTCCAGTCAGCTGTCCCAACCACCCACCCCAGGGACCTTGGTGACCGCTCGCAGAAACCAAAGTTCAACTGCTGCTCTTGCTGCAATGACTATTCCCTGCTTGTAGGCTCCCACTGCCAACTTTTGGGAAGGGCACGCAGTGGGATGTGACCACCATGGACAAGAAGCTCAAACTCACCAGTGGGAGGAGGTGGGGCACTGCTGCTTATGCTGGGAGGAAGTGGAGCAATGGTTGCGCCAGAGGGGGTTGTAGCTTCTGATGCTTCATGGAGAGACAATGAGATCAGACTGTCTGCCACTCTTCCACCATCCTCAGAAGACATTGGGCACAGCTGGGCTCATGGGCAGCAGCATTTCCCAGGCTTTCTTTTTGCTCCCTCAAGCCTCTGTGGACTTTGACCAGGGGTAGCTGAAGCAAAGTTAAGAGGAGCCCTAGAATTACATCAGCACCTCCTGCACAAGTGCCGTGACTTTGAGTCGCGCATCAAATGGACAGCTGCTTGTTGCCAACTTCTGAGTATGACTGACACTCTTAAAGTGACAAAAAAAACATTTTATTTAATGTAGTAAACAAAGGGGAAAATGTTGCGATTCAGTGCCTGGTAGACAGAATGTCGTAACTAGCATATGCGACATTCTGTCCACAACAATTAAGCTGGTAACCACTTAGCAACAAAGCATTTTGTCCACGGCAATGTAGCAGCGACATTTCTAATGGTGACATTACGTCTGCATACTGGCAGAATTACTACATCTGGTGGAAAATAGTAGAGATGAAAACATGGGGTGTGAGGTCTGGAAATTTGAGAAGAACTGAGAAGGGGAGGAGTCAGCCATGAGTCACAGGGAAGGAAGTGGAGAAGGCTGGTGGACGGAATTGAGATAGTTAGCAGTGTAAAGGTAAGTAAGGGTGGTCAGGTCAGGGAAGATAGGGGTGGGTGAGGCAAGGAGAGTAGTGGTCAAGCACATTGAAGGTGAGGTGTGGAATGGCTCATTCCAGATATATTGGGAGGGATGGGTGAGATGGGGGAGGGTAGCTGAGTAGGGTGAGTGTAGGGAAGGGGATGTTGAGAAGAGTGAGGACACTCATACAGGGACAAGAAAACAGTGTTTGACAAAACTGTCAGTGGCAAGCATAGGAGTCAGCGGCATGTACAGGAGTCACATATTTTACTATCAAGTAGATTTCTGAAACTACTCAAGGGAATTAACTACTGCAGTTTTAGGCTATACTGGGCTTTGCTCCAAGTGGCTTATAGCCAAACTTCCAAAGCAGAAGTGGGTGCTAGGGACTTCCAACATAAAGTAGGAGGTGCTACGTAATGTGTATGATGAGGTAGAATGCTGGAAAAGATTGGTTATATATGGGAGGAGCTTTAACAAAAGGGCTTTGTATATCCAGGTAAGGGAGTGAGAGAGCCATCTGGTAGTTAAGGATGTCCAACCCAAGGAGGCATGCAGGTCACAGTGGTGTGTCCAATGATGGGCTTTTGAAATGAATCGTATAGCTCTATGGTATAGTATGTGCAACTGGTGTAGCAGGGAGTCTGAGCAAAGGCCGTAAAGAATATCCACCTAATCAAGGAGTGGTATGATGGCTGTCTGGACCAATCGAAGCCTGGTGTCATTTGTAAACAGGGATTTATTCTTATAAAAAAAGACAAGTCTTTGCTTCAGTTTCTTCCCAAGGGAGGCAATATGGACAGAGAATGTCAGATGATGGTCTATGTCACAGCCTAGGTATTTAAATTTGGTAACTACCTCGAGGTATCTCCAAGGAGGGTCTTTATGGGGGCAGGGATACTAGCTCACTTTGAGTGGCAGTCTAATGGTTGGAATGGAAGTACATGACCTTTGTTTTGTTTTTTGCATTTAAAAGAAGTTTAGACTGTGCAAGGCTGAGCTGGAGGAGATCAAATTCTGACTGGAGCTCCATTTGAGCTTTGGCTGCCAAGGGTTTGAATATATATATTACTGTGTCATCTACAGATAGGTGTAGTTTTGCTTTGTTAGTGTTTTACCCATTGGTGTTGATGTATAGCATAAATAGGAGGGGGCCAAGGATCAAGCCTTGTGATACTCCTCTCAAAAGAGGAAGGAGCAGGGAGAGGGAACCACCTGCTTTCACCTGTTGCATTCTATTAGGCAGGTAGTTGTTGAACCATGACAGTGTGGGACCAGAGATGCCATGCCAATATAGCGTGTCCAGGAGTAAGGCATTATCGACAGCGTCAAATGCTTTTCTGAGGTCCAGCAAAACAGCTCCTGCAACTTGTTTCTTGTCCATGGCCATGAGCCAGTCATTTGTAACTGAGGCTAGTGCTGATGTGGGTCTATAGGCTTGTCTGAAGCCAGATTGGGATGGATTTATTAGGTTGTTTTTGTTGAGGTAGTCTCTTATTTGGGCATTTACCAATTTCTCGAGTAGCTTAGAAAGCAAGGGGTGGTACTTATTCAGGTACATAGGATCGTCTGTCTTAAATAATGGAAGTACCTGGGCAATTTTCCATGGGTCAGGCACAGTGCTAGAACTGATGGACATATTAAACAGGTGCAAGATGGGGGCCATTAGATACCTGAAGCCAGTTTTAATGAAGTATGGTCCTATTCCATCAGCACCAGCATCTTTGTTAATGTTTAGTTGGAGTATGAGGTCTTCTACTGTACTTCTTTGTACTGGAAGGGAGTAAAGAAGAAGATGTTGTTGGTCAGTGGAGGAAAATGTCTGGGTAACTTGGATATTAGGGTGGCTGCTTTTGAGGTATCAAATGCAAGACCTGCTGTAGAGAAGTGGTCATTAAAGCTATGTTCTATGTCAGACTTATCCGAAAGAGTCTGATCCTTGCATGAGATCTGACCAGTTAATTAGGAAGAAGGTTTATTGCCTCCCACTGATTTAATGATACACCAGAATTTGCTGGAGTTTTCCTTTGCAGAGTCAAAGGCAGCTAGGAAGAAGGAAGCTTTTCCCGGCACTGATCAGTTTAGCGCACTCGTTACTGCAGGCTCTGAAGGCTGCTCAGTTTGCTGGGAGTTTGGTCCTTCTGGATGTAGCCCAGAGACGATCCCATGCATTAAGTGCAGCTTTTAGGTCAGCTGTGAACCAAGGACTAGAAAGCTTCCAGGTTCTACATTTTAACAGCTGTTATTTTTTCTCCTGTGGACAAATACACTGAAGTAACAAATGATTATGTATAGCATGGTTTCACAAATACATATCCATGGTTATGCCAATGGTGCAGTCCTCTAGAGGGTGCTGGTATAACAGTAATTTCTACCATATAACCCTGAGGTTGCCATAGATCACCTCCCAAATTCCCTCAAAAATATGCACCCTGACAGCCAAACAGGAGTCCTGCCTTAAATATTGCAGCAGGACAGGTCACTAGCAGAAACATCACTGAACTGGCCCTCAAGAGAACCCTCTAATTAATCATTTTAATAATTATTCACCAAAACAGTAGATCATATGATTCTGCAGGATAGTCATCATCTTCCTGGACCAGATTCAACTATATTTAATCAACTTCTATACTGTTGTAGTGCCATCAGTCAATGTGACATTTTGTAGACTGATCATGACAAATAAGTTGGGTAAGTCCTTTAAGTAAATGGGATCATCTTTTTCTGCCACTGGGAAAGGGTGATACTTGTACATTTTCTCATGCCTGTAATAGCTTAAAAGTATGTCATCATACCTGTATATATCTGTAGAATAAATAGTGGGTAAGGGTGCAATACAAGGACATAAACCCTTCAACAGGGATAATTACAGCTATAAACACAAGCCCAAAGGGTAAGTGGCTTTATTGCCCTAATTAGCCCCCAAGATTGGTATACTTCCAAGTGTTCAACCCTTCCCAATTGATTGTCGAATATAACATATTAGGTTGGTTATTGTTATGGATATTGCGGTTGCGATCACATTATGGTACCTGAAGGTCTGTTACAGCAAGGAGGGACTGGTGTGTAGAGAGTGCAGGTAGGGGTTTGGGGGCTCCCTGGGTTTTGGGAGGGTCTTGTGTGTCCTTTTTCCAGGCTGTCATGCAGCTTATTGATTGGTTTGGGTAGCTTCCTAATGGTGTGTTGATAGCGGTATTAGTATTGTCCCAGAGGGTTTAATGTAGTGTAGGGGCGGGTTATTCAGAGTGGATGCACCATGTGCAACAGGGATGCACCAGCACAAGTGTGGAAATGTGCCATTGTGCAATATTCAGTGGGAGGCGGCTGCACAGCGCAACAAGCAATGTGCCAGAGAGCAACAGTAATGAATGCATGCACAACCGTAGGGGGTGGAACCATGAATATCATATTCAGAGCAGTATTCCACAGCATGCAAAGTGCGCAATAGCGGAGCAAGCGGAAGTTGTGCGACAGTGAAAATGAGCCAAAATAAAAGGGAGCAAGAGAGGGGAGGAAGAACATGCCACACCGGAAGCCCCACAGGTGGGAGTGTGGAGACAGAGTGCAAGGGAGGAAATACAGGAAGCAGGGTGCAGGAGTGGGCAGGAGTAGGACAGGGCCCACCAGAAGTGTGCCAGAGTGAGGGTAGGAGTGGGTGTGCCCATGCCAGTGTGTGGAAAAGGATGTGATTGTGCCACAGTGGACTGAGGGCAGTGGCAAAAGGCAGGACAGCCACAGGCAAACAGCTGGAGGTGAACCCGGTGCAGGGGAAGCACCAGAAACAGACCAGGGGGAACAGGAGAACAACCACCCAGGAGGGGGGAACACCAGCCAGAGACATGGTCAGTGCCACCTTCCAGATGGAGGCGGTAATGAGGGGTGTGAGAAGGCAGGCAGCAGGGAGGCACGGCCGTGGAAAGGCCCGTCAGCAGTACATCCAGAACAGGCAATACCGAGCCTGCACCAGCTTTGAACTGTACTCTGACACAGAGATTGTGGGCTGGTACCGCCTGAACCAGGCAATACTGAGGCAGCTCTGTGAGCTGTGCAGTGATGAGATGCAGGCACCCACATGATGGAGACATGCTCTGTCAGTGGAGACAAAGGTGACAGCCGTCATGTGCCTGCTTGCCAAGGGCACCTTCCAGAGACCAACAGGGGACACGACAGATATAACCCAGTCAGCCGTGTCATGCCTACTCACACAATTCCTCAGTGCACTGCTGCCACATGCTGCGGAGTACTTCCGTTTCCCCAGCACACAGGCGGAGTGCATAGCACACATACAGGAGTTCCACAAGGTAGCGTGGTTGCCTGGCATGCTCAGGGCCATTGGCTGCACCCATGTAGGCATCCACATGCCACCTGGCCTGGAGGGTGCGGCATATGTTAACCGCAAGGGATACCTGAGCATGAACTGCCAGGTGGTGTGTGATGCCAGGGGGCACATAACCAATGTCTGTGCCACACACCCTTGGGAAGCACACAATACCTTCATCTGGCACCAGTCTGCACTGTGCCACAGGTTTGAGAGTGGGGACATCCCCACCGGCCATCTAGTAGGTGAGTATGCATATCACACAGGATGACATGAGCAGACGTGGGGGGGTGCATTGTCAGAGGCGCCATGGCTACCGGCCATGATGACCCATAGCATAGCAATGCAGACCACCATTCTAATGTCCCCCCTCTACACACAGGTGACAGTGGTTACCCACTTCAGCCCTGGCTGCTCACACCATACCAGCTCCCCACGACCCCATTACAGCTATGGTACAATAAGGCTAAAGCCACAACACGGAATGTCATAGAGTGGGTGTTCGGGCTGCTGAAGGCATGGTTCTGGTGCCTGGACACATCAGGCAGTGCCCTACAGTACAGCCCCTTGAAGGCCTGCGGGCTATTCCTGGCCTGCTGTATCCTGCACAACATGGCCACCGAATGTGGGATAGCTGTAGAGGTCAAAGAGAGAGACAGCAAAGGGGATGATGAGGACACCGGTGCAACTAGTGAAGGGAAGCCACCCCCTGGGCTATGGGACCCCCGGCTGTTCTGGTTGGCACAGCAGCACTAGGACACCGTTACAGAGGAGCACTTTGGACAACACAGGTAGGTCACGGGGTCATCTGCAACCACCAAGGGCAAGGGCATAGCCCACGGACAGGCAGGGCTAGATACCAGGGGTGGATGGCAGTAAGGGAATGGGTCTGAGTGGGGCACCGCACACGGTGGCAGGGATGGGCGGGACTGAACATGACATGTGCACACACATGCACACACACCACAACACATGCACAAAGGAAAAACGGCAAGCCCACCCCAGCAGCCACCCCCATCCCCACACAGGACCACACACGACCATGCCCAGTGCCTTGCACTGTGCGTGCCTCAGACGCTGGGCACCATTGCACACTGGCAGACAGAGCAACGCAGGCATCATCATGCACACTCCACAATGGCCAGCAGCCGGGAGGGTGTGCACAGGGACTGTATGTGTGTAGGGCTGGGTACCCCACCCATGCTTCACACAATGCACACCACAGTGCACACAGGGCAGTGGCAGACAGTGACCATGGTGGGAGACAGGTCAGTCATGTAGCACAGTACCCCAGCCACCACAGATGCATGAGTGGCCCTGCCAAGACTTGCCAGCCGTGCCAAGATGACCAGTGGCCCCTTAGGGTGACAGTGACGGGCCCCCAGGGGTGACGTAGGGTGAATGAGACCATGTTCATGCAGGGGTCTGCAGCCCACCGAACATGCCCGGGCCAGGCATGCTCGTTATGCCCACAGCTGAACCCAGTGTCGACATAGCAGGTGTCACACGGTGCCAGGAACGGGGGGTTGACATGACAATGTGCTGTGTCTGCGGTGGCTGGGCACCTAACTGGGTGCCCAGTGTAGCCATGACAGTTGTCATTGCAGTGGTCTGCCTGTCAATGGCAGCGGTCACATCCACCCGCTGTTGGGCCATCTCTGACAGGCACAATCCGTGGTCCCTGCTGCACCACTTGTCTGCCTGGTGCAGAACCACACTGAGTGCATCCACTGCCATCATGAGTAGCATCTGCTGATCTACTAAAGCCTGGAAAAGACAGCTGTGATTGTCCAAGGGGTTGTCCGCTGGTCTGGCATGCTGTTTCTTGTGGTGTTCCTGGCCCTGCTGGCCAGCACCCCTTGATATTGGGAGCTGCACACTAGAGCCATGCCGGGACATGTTCACACATGGTGCACTGCCACCACCCCCCGACACTGTCCCCCCATTGCCATTGGCTGACTGCTGGCACTGCCCCTCTGGCTGCCGATCGACAGGGCATACTGGTGCTGCCGCAGCTGCAACAGCCCCACCACCCTGGATGCACACCAGTGCTGCCCCACTGGGGCATACAGGCACAGGCTGGGACTGGGTTGTCACTCAGGCAGCCATGGTGGCATCACCCACGGTAACACCCATGCAGTTGCCTGCTGTGGGACCATCCTGTGTCCCACATGTATCATTGTCCTGGACATGTGGACCATCATCATCGGTGCTGGATTTGGCCCCAATCTGTGGCCCAGCATGCTGGAGACCAGGGTCGATGTCACACTGGGACACAGGCAAGGCCTTGTCCACACCTGCGCCACCCACATCAGTCCAGACAGAAGTGCAGGTATGCACTTTGCTGGTCCCTCAGACACCTGTGAAGGTGGATGGGTGATCCTCCATGTCCAGGGCCTCCCCCTCGGTGGACACGCCTACCGCCACTGCTCCATGTAGACACTCAGGAGCTGTAAGGGAACACATTAGCATTAGTGGCTCCCACCTAGCCCTGTGGCATGCCCTCCAACATCCACACACTGACAGCACAGGATCTACCAGGCAGTGATGGGCTGCCACCCATCTGGAAGCCACCTCCAGGAATGCCCTTGATGGCACTATGCCACATGCTGCTGGCCACCCGCTCTTCCTGTGGCATCAGGCGGGGTACATCTGGCTGGCACCCACTGGTGGCAGCACATGCAGCCCTGATGGCAGCCACCTTGTCCTTGATCCACCTCCTGTCCATGCCTACCTTCTTCTTGCACTCCTGCACCGACCACTGGTGGCTGCCCTGCTGGTTCATGGCACAAGCCACCTCATCCCATGCCACAGCATGGGTCTGTGGCATTCCCTGCTGTCTGCTAAGCAGAGGGTTCCTTGTCCAGATATGTCTTGAACAGGGCATCAGATTCAGCCGTGGTGAAGTTGGCCCTCCTCCTTCTCCCCTTCCCTGTTCCTCCTCTTCCTCACGCTTGGTCATGCTCGCGCCTGTGGGAATGACAGGTGTTACCTTAGACTGTGCAGTCCCATACAGCCCTCCCAAACCACAGTCCTCACATCCCAACAGCATGCAACCTACCACAAAGGACTGCAATACCGAACCTAGGCCTCTGCAGCCCCAGGTGGCATTTATATAGTGCAACGCATGCAAATGAGGGCAGGCGCAACTGTAAGTGGATGCTAATTCAGTGGATGCACCATAGAATGGCTAATGAGCTGATTTACATAACTTGGCTGAATATCGCGGTGTTGTACCTTGCGCCATGTAGGTGAGCGTGCTCAGGCTATGGCGCAGCACTGTGACGTTTGCAATCTGCACCGTACGGCGCATGCCCGGGATGCTGACGCCAACACGTGCAGCACTGCTGACGTGCTGTGCACAGGAGGCAGTGCAGAGCATGGCCACCACTGTGCCTGTGGCACTAGTGTGCTGTTTGCCTGTGTGGTGCTCGTGCCATGGTGCGCCGTGGGTGCCATGGTGCCACAGCATGGTAGGCCACTGCAGAGCATCACACGTAAGCACCCTACTGCGCCACATGCAGGGGCATCCCAATAGCACTGTGGCACACCGTGTGCGGACAGACCCTTAACCCTGAGGTTGACCTTTGCCCCCTAGGCACTATGCATCCGCATGGTTGCATGCCTGCTCCAGCGCCAGTCATTGACAGGCGATAGGACTAACAGAGCAGTACTATGCTGTCTCCGCACATGGGGCATGTGTGCTACGGAGTGCCATTTTGTTGCTGTTTGAGACAGCAACATGCTGAGGACAAGAGCACAGGTCTGGAGTGCCATTGAACTGGCAAACTTGGTGGCCCTGGTGGAGCCACATGTTGGTGCCCTCTTTGGGCAGGAACCCCTCCACAGGCCACGGACAGCGGTGTGGCAGGAGGTCTCAGAGAGTCTGGAGGGAGCGACAAGGAGCAGCCGGTCAGCAAAGCAGTGTCACCACCACTGTGGCGACCTCCAGCGGTGGGACCCTGACTGCCTGGGGTGTCTGCAGGCATGCACCCAGCGAAGCGCCATGCCAAGGCCAGGTAGGTGCTCCATACCATCACTGGTAGTGTCCGTCTGTCCAGGTATCACGGTGTGCATCAGGCAACGTCACAGGGGGGTGGGGGCCGTCTAGTGGGGGTGGTGGTGGTGCGTCATGACAGGGCTGTGCGGGCACGCACACAAGGGGGGGCTATGTTATTGTTCTGTACTGATGTTTCCCTCTCCATGTTTGCATCCTAGGCCTGGAGAATTGCCGTAAGGCACGTTTGGCCTGAGGACAGGGACAGCAAGCCAGAGTGGGTGCCATGGACATGCACCCGGGCCACGTTGGTACAGCCATGGGTCAGCAGCACCCTGCTGGCCAGGACGCAGGTAAGTATCATGTTTCCCTTTACATCTGTGTATGCTGGGTTGCAGGGGTGGTGGCGGGGCGTGGTCACCCGCACTTGACCCAACTGCTGAGCATGCCACACAGTGCACTCAGCACTGTCCTGTGGCACTGCATGTGTGGGTGGGTGTCACAGGTGGGCTGTGCGTGCACTGGGTCCATGGCTGTGCCACTGCCTTCGCACTGCATAGCCATGTCACTTTACAGCCATGTTGGTGCTGTGCAAAACATGGGCAGTGGGTGTGTGTAGCATTCCGCATGGCTAGGGGTTCCTGGGTAGGCGGGTCTTGTGGACACTGTGAGTGGTCGCATGCCATCACAGGGGCGTGGCCCATGGCTGTATGCCGTGCACATTGAGTGGGCTGCAGGGGTCTGGCCAGTCATGCATACTGACTTTACTCCCGTGTCCTAGGTGGACAATGCTGGACTGCCCTGGAGCAGAATATTCATGAGCTATTGCAGCTGTCTCAGGCTACTCTGGAGCTGCTCCAGAGGATGGATTGAGGAGACCATTGGAGGCACAGGTGGCACCATGGTGACCGGAGTGGGGAGAGGGGCTACCATTAGGGCCTACAGTGCACGTGTTGTGCATTCCCCCCCTGGACTGTATCTCATACCCCTTTGTTCCACTCCCTGATGTACACCCTTGCCCCATGCCCACCCCCACCTGGTTTGTGGCCCTCCCCCCCACTTTGTACATAGTTTTGATTTATTGAGTTGTTTGTACAGTTTACCCCTTAAATATATACTTGTTTGATATGACAACTGTGGTGATCTCTGATTTGCAGTGGGCATATGGTGCTTGGCTGCAGTGGTGTGCATGGCGTCGGGGGTGGTGCAGGCCTGGGCATGTGTGTGTCCAGCAGGGCCCCTCTTATGGTGTGGGTAGAGAACTCGGTCCCTGTCTGTGGTATGTGTGTTGTTCCCTGTGCACTGGATGCCTGTGTGCAATGGTCCCTGGTGCATGCACTGTGTCCCTGACACCCCTGTCAGTATGTCCATGGCCTGTGCAGCTGGGCCCCTTGCATGTCTGTGGTACGCACAGTCTGCTGGCATGTCCTTGGTGGCTGTCCATGTCGGCCACCCTCTGGGCATGGCACAATGGCAGTTTGCCTTTTGTCACCAGTTTGTTGCACGTCTGCCTCGGGTGACACTGTGGGCTATGCTGTTGTAGTTCCCCCTCCATGCTGTCGCTGGTGTCTGTTGCAGTGTCTGTGTTCTACTGTCTGTCACTTGTGCTCCGGCCACATGCTGATGGCAGACGGCTTCATGGTGCATGCACCAGATGGCTGGTTCACCTGGGCCATGGTGGGTTGCAGGCCATGGGTACACAGTATCAGTGGACACACACCAGCAGCATTTGTTGCCCCGCTATTGTGGCCCTGTGTTGGGGTGCCCTTGGGTCAGGGTGAGTGTTTGTCCATGCCCTGTGTCACATCCTGTGTGGTGCATGCCTCCATGCACCACAGTGGGTAGCTGTGCTGTCTGTTGGGGCCAGTGCTGGGACAGGGTGTGTGCCTGGGTGGGTGTACGGGTGCTGTCCTGCTGGTGATGATGTCCAGGGCAGACCTTGTCGCATGCGGGGTCCCACGGGTACTGATGCAGGGTCGACCTCTCTGCTGTGCCATGGGGGGGCCATGCAGGGGGGCATTTTGTCTGCAGTTGTTGCGTCAGTGGCTGGTGCCACCTGCTGCGGGGTGCTCACAGTGGGGCTGCCATGCATGGCTCCATGGTGCACAGGGTTGCATTGTCATGGTGGGAGTGGTGGCATGCATTCGGTGCAATGCATTGTTGGGTGCTGCTTCTGGGTCGGGTGTCTGGGGATCGCTGTACAGGGTGTGCTCTGCACTGGTGGGATGGGGTGGCACTGGGTGGCCGGACCTCCTTGTGTTGCAGTCACTGCTTGCCAGAGGGGTGTGCTGGGGCACTGTGCCTCAGCTGTGGATTCGGTGCTGGTGTTCATGGGCTGGTTGTCCATCTAGCTCACCACTGGTTGTGCAGTTCATGGGGTATGGAGGGGCTGTCTGGCCTGCTGCATGCTCCTTTGCCAAGGCCTCTAGAATTCTGCGGCCGCAGAATTGTGCACGGAACTTCAAATCTACCGCAGAACTTCTGCAGTGCCACAGAACTCACTCTTGTTAGTGATTTTTTATTAATATTTCTGTTTATCTATACAATCTGGTACCCTTCCCCTCTATTTATCTAAAAAAAAACCTATATGCTCAGAATGTGATGTTATCATTGCTATAATATCATACATTAGCTATTGAAATGGCTGTCACTTATCTACCACAGCTCCCACTGCCAGAGACTGTGGCACAGCACATAAGGCATGGTGATATTTGCTCAACCTGCACTACAGCCTAATACAATTTTCAGTCTCACATTATTGCACTAGGGCCAACTTAAACAAAACCTTGTCAGCAGCACAGACCTGTTAAGTCCATACCTCACTTTGTACAAACTTATTTGTGCCTGTAAGGTATAGAGATGCCATCTGATATGAATGACTGGTAAAAGGAATTTAACTGTCATTTTTCAGAAAATAAAATAATTATGCCCAAAAAAGTGGAATATAATTATGTGTAGACCTGTTGAAAGAATAGACCTGTTAAATAATTGCACTGTATGCATTTTTGCCAGGGTTATTGATTACATATTGTCATTGCTTGATAGAATCACCTAAAGGTTATGGAGAAATGTTGTGTGCTGGGACAGCTTTTGGGCCATAGGGTAGCATGCTGTGTTTCCATGCTGGCAACTCAGGTTCAGAGATTAGCTCTGGGAGCTTGCTAGGCAGCACAAGGACTGGTGGAACACATCACTGCTCGGAGTCTGGGAGGGTATGGTGCAGTGTTCTGTTACACGGTGGACACATTGCGATGGGCTGGAGAGCTCTATCTTGCATTCGGTTCACATGCATGTCATGGCCTGATGGTGTTATGTAGTGTGTCAGGGGAAGCAGGTTGACATGAAAAATTAGTTTTGCAATAACTCCTCTATTCCGTTTATTCCATTTCCAATGGGACCTGTATGAATGAGGATGCAATTTCATGGAAATAAAAAAAAAAAAGATAGTCTGCTCCACTTGTATGCCTTTCGGATGTATGCCTTTTCCGGATGTATGCCACTTTTAGTCTGGTCCCGGTTTTTTGTCTATTAACTCAATGTTAAACTGTCCAGTTGTATGCCTATGTCATTCCGTTTGTATGCCCATATTCTGAGTCATCCTGTGTGTCAAGTGGTATCTGGATGGCTGCCTAATCCACTAATTAGGTGCGAAGTCTCCTCTAGTGCTTAAGAGCTTTAACGATATAAAAAGGTGCGGCTTCATCTAGTAGCAGATCTGCATTCTTTTAATTGTATGGGGTGTTCTGTGGCAAAGATGTGAAAAAACAGTGAAACAGAGACGGCAAGGACCCACAGGTCAAAGAAGCTTTGCAACGCTGGTTTACAGCCTCTCAGGACCTCATGAAAAAAGCCTGTTCCCTCTCCCAGTCACTTGGTGTGCAGTTTGAACCTACTGCTGTGATCAGAATGGGCTGACTGCTTTTTAACTCACTGTTTGAGTCGCATTACTGCTGCTTCTTTTTAACATTTTTACTTTTTTTAACCTTTTTAAAGTAGCCCACAGTATTTAATAAAGGTACACTCCCTATGAAAGTTTTTATTGAAATGCACTCTTATGTCAGTGGGACAGTTATGAGGAGTCGCAGTAACGACTGCTGAAGTGGTTTAATGGACAAACCACAATTCCTGCGTGTATGCCATTCCGCTTGTATGCCCAAATTACAGCAGTCCACAGCTGAGGCATACAAGTGGAATTGACTGTATATATATATATAATACATGTATTATATATCTATATATACACGCACATACAATATCTCTGTCTCACTACACACACACACACACACACACAAACACACACACATTTGTATGTATGTTACAGGTTGCATATAAATATAGAAGTGATACACAGTGGGAATCTCATGAGTGGTGTAGAAAGCACATACAAATATATAAGTGATAGACAGTAGAGACCTCAGTAGTGGCATAGATATCATGCGTATAGAAATACCTAATTTATCACATAAGGTCCGCTCTGCATATGTCATTTATGCAATAGGCTAGGACCTTAAGGGAGAGCCATTTGTTTTGCTTTTTTAGGCATAAAATTATTTCTGTAAGTCTGTTAATTTTTGAACTAGTGTTACTGTACTTTCCACCATCCTAATTGCTATAACCACTGCCATGAAAGTTAAGTCAGGATGACAAGCTGACGCTGTAATGTGGTAGTTTGTTAGTGCCGCAGAACTTCTGCAGAAATTACAAACCACAGCCGCAGAAGTTCTGCAGCAAATTGTAGTCTTGCCGCAGAACTTGGTCCCATTGTGCCTCAGAAAAGTAGGGGCCTTGTCCTCCGCCCATGGCTTCCATGGGTGGTGCACCCCTTCATCCTGTCCCTGCACATCCCTGGTTGTGGTACTACGCATCGACCCTGCTCCACTGCGCATCTCTGGTTGTGCCATGGTGCAGCTGGCGCAATAGTCAGCTGTGTTGTGCAAGCACACCTTGGTCTGCGCTGTGTTTGAATATCGCGTGTGTTGTGCAGGGGCACACTGCACTTGTGCCTGCTCCTGCTATTGTGCTTCTTTGTGGCGCAGTCTGAATGTCCTGCCCTAGGTATATACTTTTTATTAATATAGGTATATACTTTTAATTGTTTAATTAGAGTAGGTACAGAATATAGCTATAAGTAGTGTAGGTGTATGGCTGTAATTGTTTAATTAGTGCCGGTACATACTTTTAATTAATAGATTAGTCTTAGATACACAGAGAAATAGACAATGTCCTTTTCAATGGGGAAAAGTTCCCAAGTTCCCATCTCTGTATTATACTATATATATATATATAATATTATATATATATATATATACAGTATATATATATATGTATTGATAGATATTCTTGGGGCACAATCACTTCCCTATTGTTAGGGTTAAATCTTCACTTCTATGCTAAAGTGAAACAATTGCACTTTAATAACTTTGCAACCATTCAAGTGATTTGCATTAAATTTGGCATGTGCTCTCAAGGGAACTCCATTTTCGTGCTGCTACTGTCTTGTTTTCAGTTAGCGGTGGCAAAAAAATGAAGTATTACAAAAACTAGAGGGCTTCAGTAAACACCAAGAGTTGTTCTTTACCATATAGTGGCCAGTACAGTTTGATATTGACTTTATTTTTTTTGTAAGTTGGTTGTAAATGCATTTTCTTAAGGTGCCAAAATCCGTTTTCACAAATTGCAAAAAAGGAATTTCGAAACAGAATCCTTTTATGCAAAGTTCTGTTTCTTTACTGCAAATTGTGAAAAAGCAACTGTGGAAAAGAATTTTAATCCACAGACAAGGGTTCTTTTTCACAAACTGTGAAAAATGGACCACTAGAAAGTATTATTTTTCGCAATTTGTGAAAAAGGACTTTGAAATCTAAAAAAACAAAATTTCCTTGGTAGTCTAGTGGTCACTCTCCCCCCCTCCCTCAATGTTAGATCGCCATCCTCTTATTGACAAGCATATTCCTTGGTAGTCTAATGGTTCCACCCCCTCTGCAATTGTTGATCGCCTTCATGATATTTCTAAAAATATTCCCTGGTAGTCTAGTGGTCCATCCCCCCTTCCCTGATGTCCCATTGCTGTGCCGTTATGCACAAACGTATTCCCAGGTAGTCTAGTGGTCCCTCCCCCAATGTCCAATTGCTGTCCCTGATGCCCAAAAATATTACCTGATAGTCTAGTAGTCCCACCACCCTCCCTAATTGCCAATTGCCCTCCCAGTATTTCTAATAATGTTCCCTTGTAGTCTAGTGGTCCCTCCCCTGCTGTCCAATCATTGTGCCCTTATGCACAAGAATATCCCCATGTAATCTAGTGGTCCCCCCCCAAACCACTTATTCCCCTTCCAGTATTTATTTTACAAAAGTTCCCTGGGAGTCTAGTGGTTCTTCCCTGTCCCCATCCCTGTCCTGCCTAGTGGTCCTTCCCCACTCCCCTGATGTCCAGTCACAGTGCCCCTATGCGCAAAAATATTCCCTGGTAGTCTAATGGTCCCTCCCTGTCCTCCATCCCTGACCCATGAAATAGCCAAAAGATAAGCATGGTGGTCCAGTGGACCCCTCACCCACCATCCTTGCAGGTACTGACCTACCACCCCACTCCCCCCAATTTGATCCTTGGCTGGCGAGTGACAGCCCTCCTCTCACCTCCATTGTAAATGAGTGTAGTTCTATGATCTTAACCCTAAATAAAATGAACACACAAACCACGGCCATGCACCGACTGAGCTGTGAATGAGTGCATACTGCATGCAGTACACACTCATTCACAGCTCACTCAGTGGCCAGCCATGGTGGTGAGAGGAGGGCTGTGCTGGTCACTGGCTGGGGATCGAGTTAGGGGGTATGGGGTGGTGGGTTACTACCTCAGAGGGTGGCAAGGCAACGCAAGTTTTATTTTTCCATCCGCCCAATCCCAGAGGCTCTGGGTGCTGTACAAGTCAAAAGAACTATTCGTAAAACAATAAAATTACAACAACAATGTAAGTAAATAATATAAAGAAATAAATAAGACTCAGATTTAAAAACTGTAGTTAGAAAGAACTGTAGTTTAAAAGGAATAAGGAATAAGGAAAAAGGGGCCAACCCAGGGCAAGATCTAATACAGAAAGTCCAGGAAGGCCTGACTAAACAATTGAGTCTTTAGGCAGGTTTTGAATACCTCATCTGATGGGGCCTCCTGTACAGATGGTAGGAGTGAATTCCACAGGATGGGGCTGGTGACGCTACATGCTCTGTCACCAGCAGTTATCAGCCTTGTCCTGGGAATCACAAGAAGGCCCCTACCAGAGGAGCAGAGGGAATGGACTGAGGTAGCAGGAGGTCAGACAAGTAGTCAGGGCCCAGCCCATGTGGGGCCTTAAAGGTGAGTAAGCCCACCTTAAAGAGGACCCTCCACCTGCCTGGCAGCCAGTGCAGTTCGTGCAACACAGGGGTGACATGGCAGTATTTTGACTGACCCATCAGCAGCCTGGCTGCCACATTCTGCATTAGCTGCAGTCTGCGGAGGGTATCTCCTGAGACCCTGAGGTAGAGTGCATTACAGTAGATCCAGGGGCAGAACTAGGGACTTGATCCTAGTGATATTCCTCAGATGGCAAAAGCTGGACCGGACAATGATGACACCTGGGCCTCAAATGTCAATCCACTGTTGAAGGTCACACCAAGATCGCATACCCTAGAGGAAGCCTTCAATGGCACAGACCCCAGGAGGAACAAACCTGTTTCTGTGCCAGAGACCATCCTATCATGCCCTCTATTCAACTCCACAACCAGTACCTCTGTCTTATCGGGATTTAGTCACAACCAGCTGGAGGCCATTTAGACGTTGATCTCGGTGAGGCATTTATTTAGCACTTCCACTGCATTGGATGTCCCTGGTGCAAAAGAAAGATACAGCTGGGTATCATCTGCATAGAAATGAAAACCCAAGCTGTACTTCTTAATGAGCACTCCCAAGGGCAGCATGTACATGACATATAACATCAGTGACAGGACTGAACCATGTGGTACTCCACACAACAGGAGGTTAGGGGAAAAAGAGGAATTTCCTATCACTACCCATTGCCTCCTATTCATGAAATAAGACTCAAACCAGCAGATGACAGTGCCGGTGCATCCACAGAATTCCCTCAGGTGGTTGGGCAACACACAATGGTCTACTGTGTCAAAAGTTGAGGAAAGATCGAGGAGCACGAGAATTGTCCCTTCCCCTTGATCTCTAGCCCTGAGGAGGTCATTATGCACCTGAACTAATGCAGTTTGCATGCTATGTCTCACACGAAACCTCAAGTGGAAAGGTTCATATAAGTCTAAGGCCATGAGGTGCTCCTCAAGCTGAAGTGCCACAACCTTCTCAACAACCTTCCCTAAGAATGGGAGGTTCGTGATAGGATGGTAATTTGACTTGATGTCAGGGTCTAAGGATGGTTTCTTCAGAAGGGGCCTGACCAGAGCCTCCTTCAAGGCATCTGAGAAGACTCCCTCCAAGAGAGAACACCAGACAATCAAGGCAAACACTGGGCCAACAGTGTCAACACATCTCATTAAGAAAGACCTCTGCTGCCTCCACCAGTTTAAACTGCCCCCAACTAGGTGGAGTGTTCTCTGGATGCCCAAGGCAACAGCTGACAGTCATATTATGGCACACTGGTGGTAAACCCAGCTGGATGGTGGACACCCTGTCTGAGAAGAACTGAACAAACTCTTGGCATAAAGCATTTCAAAAGGCTTTTTTCAGCTGTAGACAGGCTGGGTTTAGCAGCCTATCCACAGTCCAAAAGAGTGCAGTTGGTCGATTCTTCCTGGCAGCAATCTCCCTGGACAGGAACTCTACCTTCTTATGGGTGATTGCCCCCTGGTACTCACCATAATGGGAGCGAGGGCCAGTCTGTCCACCTCCAACCAGACTTCTGCCAGCAGTGCTCCAACCTCCAACCCATCCATGATCTTCATCACCTTGAGCTCCCCATCAAACCAAAGGGACCTCAAGTGAGAAGATCTGGATCATACACAGACTGGTGCAAGAGAGTCGAGTGCTGCTGTTAGCACCTTATTATAGGCAAAGACAGCCTCGCCTGTATCCTCCATACATGCACTGCCCACACTAGATAGATCGGCTACTGCCAGAAAACTCTCCGGTGTCAAACCCCTCAAAGGGCAGTAGCTTATTATCTCTGCAGGGGGGAGGGCTCTCAGGGGGGCCCCAAATGAGAACTCCACCATGCAATGATCGAACTAAACAACCCGATTAGTCTTGAGGTTACTAACCTCAAGCCCCAGCGAGAAAACCAGGTCCAACATGTGGCCTCCCTGGTGGGTCACAGAGAAAATTTCCTACGATAGGCCCAGAGACGACATCATCTGGAGGAGATGATAAGTTAACCTCAAAGTTTCTTCATCCACTCAGACACTGAAGTCCCCCAGAACTAATCATCTAGGGGACTCCAATGTTTCGACGACACTGCAGGAATTCTTCTTCCCTCGGGGGGGGGTGATAAACTATGAGAATCCTGCAGCCTATGCCCAGACCCCCACAGATGGCCACACATTCAAAGGATCCCAGCCTTCTCACTGGGTGCATGGTAAAGCCTAGTTCGGATCTAAAGCAGATGGCCACTCCCGTACCACTGTGCTCCACTCTGGGCCAGTGCACTACTGACTACCTGGGGGGGGATGGCAACCTCTAAAACTGGGCCAGCATCATCACCCACCCAGGTCACAGTGATGCATGCCACATCGGCCGAGGAAATCAAATCCACTATAACTGCGGTCTTGTTCCTGATTAATCTGGCATTGCAAAGCACTGCCCTCTGGGGATTGGTGGAGAGTGCTGCCCCACTGGCCACTAGCCCACTTGTTCTGTTGGGAACATTGGGGATGGGCAGGTGGGAGTCCACTAGACCACCAGGGTTATCTTTTGGCTATTTCATAGGACAGGGATGGGGGACAGGGAGGGACCACTAGACTACCAGGTAATATTTTTGTGCATAAGAGCACTGTGATTGGACATCAGGGGAGAGGGGGAAGGACCACTAGACTACCAGGGAACATTTTTAGAAATACCGGGGGGGTGGTGATCAGCGATTAAGGGTGGGTGGGACCACTAAACTACCACGTAATATTTTTGTGCATAAGGGATGGCAATTGGACATTGGGGAGTGGGGTCGGACCACTACACTACACTACCAGGGAATATTTTGGGGCATAAGGGGATGGCAATCAGACAGTGGGGGAAGGGGTGGGACCACTAGACTACCAGGGAACATTTTTTCAAATACTGGGAGGGCGAGTGGTTAAGAAACTAAGGTCAGTGCAGTAACCGATTAGCAAAGTTCTACAATAATAGCACAGGGAAATAAAGCACGGTCTGGAGAGTGCTCCCATGAACAGTGATAGTGTTTAATAGCACTATGCAGTAAGCGCTCCCCAGGTCACTGGCCATGGTGCTAGGGAACAGCTGAAGGGCAGAGGATTTCAGAAGGCTGGCTGAGCTGCTTCTTTGGTGGGGAGGACTAACGCATTCAGCAGCAGATCTGCAGACTGGTGTCGGAGACCAGGGTTCTAATCCTGGTCTCTCTTCATTGCTTGAATATTTTTTCACAAAGGGCCATGAAAACAGTATTCCACAGCCCCTCACACTTGCTTTTCTTGTGATCTGCACTCCCCTCAGGTGAGAATCTTTTAGTTGAGGAGTGCGGGGCAGACCCCCATTGAGGGGTGGGGGCATTGCCCCCCACATAAAAAATATATTAAAACAGTGTGTTGCTGCTCTGTGGTGTGGTTGCATTCTGTCCTGCTGCTGTGATGGAGAACACTGTCCATATAGTGCTGTAGTGGATGGCACTGTTATTGACAGTGCTGTTTTGACCAAGTGCCGGTAAATGAAGTTCATTGTATTTCAATGGCGTTTTCAACTTTGGTACAAAACTTTGTCATTTTTCAAGATTCTGGCACCAAATTTTCAACATACGATTTTTGACACCCCTCTTAAAGAACAATATTGGTGTCATTTCTCAAATCCTACCCAAAAGGTGCTTCATGGTTTGTTGGCAAAATCACCTTTCGGGTCAGATTTCAAGATTTTCATGTTGTTCATGAGGTGGGGTCATAAGAAGAGTATGTTGCAAATGTGAAGTCAAAATGTGTTAAAATCTGTAAATTTAGTAAAACTAGTATTCCACACACTAGTGGAATATTCCATATTCCCTACTGCCCAAAACCCTTCACGCAGATACCCCTCTACCTCTCAGCTGGGGTAGCGATACTTACTATGACCACCCTTCACTGCCCCTCTAATGCTTGTTCTACTGCCTCAGGCAATGCCCACTTTAAGCAATCTAGCAAAGCCTTTCTGAGGTTTCTTGTAAAGTGGCTTAGAAAGTTATTAATCCTGCTGTTACTATGTGCAGGCAGTGTGGAATTAACCCCCACCCCACCCCCATCTGCTAGTGGCTCAGGGAGCTCTCACAGTTAAAGGGGTTGAGCTTCCTGCATAAGACTGTATACAGCCTAGTCAACAAAATTGACCAGTTCCAGGCCTGGGTGTTGCACGCTATGCCTGATGTAGCAATGTTCTTGGAAACATGACTTAGAAGCAACATATCTGATAAAACAATCAACATCCCTGGCTAGAACCTACACAGGTGTGATAGGTTGACTAGAGGTGGTGGTGTTGCCATATATGTCAAGGACAAATTCCTAACTACTGACATCATCCATACATCAATGCCCAAAGAATTTAAGTGTCTTGCCCTCAGGTTAAAACTATCTCCTGGAGTGACCCTATTGATAGCTGCATGTTATAGGCCACCTGCTGCTGGTCTCATTCTACTGCCACACCTCCATTCCCTCCTGGATATTGCAAACACTGAATGCGTCATTATGGGGGACCTAAATCTCAACTGGAATGACACCTGTGCCAATAGGCTTAAGGATTTCTGTGATGACCACAGGTTAACTCAGACCACCCCTGAGGTCACCCGACCTAATTAAAAAAATCTGGTCATAGTTCCTTATTGGATCTTATGCTCATCAATAAGCCACATAACATCTCCCAATCTCCCACACAGGGGTTTTTCATAATGATCTGAGTGACCACTGCACTTGTGCTGTCACCTGTGTCAGGTGTTCCCCACACCTCCCGTCCACCTCTACCTTCAAATTAAAGCGCAGTCTAAAACATTTCTGCCTCCCTGCCTTCCTGACAGATCTTAGGAATATCATGTGGCAGGATTTCTATCTCGCACCTTCTGTGACCGAAGCCTTCTGCATCTTTCAGGATCTGTTAACAAGAGTAATAAACAAATATGCTCCCCTAAGAAAGGTCAGATCCTGAAAACGAGCACCTGCCTGGTTCAGCCCATCCCTAAAAAGGGATTTTCGGTCCAGAGACTCCCTATAGAAAAGGGCAAGAAAGTCACAGTCTGATGCAGATTGGCTCTCCTTTCGGGTAGCCAGGAATGCCTGCACTACACTAGTCAGGGCTGAAAAATCAAGGTTCTTTCAGTCCGCTCTTGAGGAAAACAAAAATTGCTCTGCCAAGTTCTGGCAAATCCTGAGAGAGGTCAAAGGACACTCTCCTGCCATCCCAATCCCGGCCAAGATTATTGCAAACCATAAGTCTTATACAGGCAGGTGTGAGATCCTTGATCAACTTAATAATAATGTTGCTGCTGCAGGCCTTGCATTCAATGCCTCTCCTGTCAGCAAACTGTGTGCCCCAAGCACAACTAGTGTACGAGCCCTGCCTCTGCCCTCAGCACTGGCTGCCCTCCCTTCAACTTCCTGCCAGTATTCTTTAAGCAGGAGGAGGACCTTCTCCTCTCCTTGGATACCAAAACGAGTGCTGGTGCAGATTCATTACAACCCTTCTTTCTAAAAGTAGGGTTCTATTATCTAGTAGCTCCAATCCCTCACCTATTTAATTGCTCACTTATGCAAGAGGAGCTACCAGCTAGCCAGAAAATTGTGCACATTGTCCCCTTGTTCAAGTCGGGAGACCGCACAGACTTGAACAATTACAGACCAATCTTGATTCTTCCTGTACTGTCCAAACTGTTAGAAAAAATTGTCAACTCACAATTGAGGGAGCACTTGGATCGTGAAAACATTCTCAACCCAGCCCTATCGGGGTTTAGACTGAAGCATAGCACCATGTTGGCTCTAGCCAAAGTGTCTAATGACTGGTTAAAAGCTCTGGACAGCAAACAGCACACCTATGCTCTCTTCCTTGATCTCAGCAATGTATTTGACATGGTCGATCACTCCATTCTGCTTGATTCTCTGGGTAACATTGGCCTAAGCCCTGTCGCATTAAAGTGGTTCCATTGTTACCTCACAAATAGATGACAATAAATTAAAAAGCAGGGGGGACTGTCCCCACTTAAAGTTCTGCCCTGAGGTGTGCTGCAAGGTTTCATCCTGGGGCCCATCCTCTTCACACTCTACATAAACCACATTGACTCTGGCATCCTAACAGGAAATGTTCACCTTTTTGCAGATGACACAGTCCTTTGTACAACCAACCCCTCATTAGATATTGCTTATAAGGAGCTACAGCAAGACTTTATTACCCTCCAATATAATCTATTGAATCTCAAGGTTTTGCTCAAAGCAAATAAAACAAAAGCCATGATTTTCTCCCTGCACCCCCCTCATAATTTGGGGATGTCTGGCCTCCCCCCAGATTACCACCCTCCTTGATGAACCCTTGGAAATAGTGGGTAAATTAAAATATCTGGGAGTCTGGTTGGATAATAAACTCAGTTTCAGCACACATCTATGTGAGGTAACAAAAAAAATTAAGACAGGGCCTTGGCATATTCTTCCGCATAAGGCATCTTCTCATCCTTGAAGCCAGGAAGCGGCTGGTTCAAGCAACCTTTTCACCCCTGCTTGAGTAAACAGATTTTTTATATAGCCATTTCCCCCAGTATGCACTTCAGAAGCTTGATACACTCTACCATCGAGCCTTGAGATTTATACTTAATATGCCACTTCGGACTCATCACTACCTGTTATACCAGGCAATAGGTTTGCCATACCTCCCTCTGAGGAGGCAAATAAATGCTTTTATGTGGATTTTCAGGGTGCTCTCCAGCAAACTCCCACCCTACATCTGTATTCTGTTCAAACAGTCAACTGTCATATATGGCCTACTGAATTCCTCTCTTGTCCTCCTCAAGCTACCACGTGCAAGGACTACCATGGCACAGCTGTCTTCAGTTCCTTCTTACCATCACTTTGGAATAACTTACAAATAAGTTCTTAAACTCGCCCACCTGCCAAGCCCTTATGTATTCAAACAACTGCTTTTCAGCTGCCTGAAAACTGTGTGTGACTGTTTCCGGTAATCGCTGACACACAATTTGAATTTATCCTTAGCTTATGGACCCTCCTGGCCTCCCTATTCCCCCTGTTGGCCAGCAGCCTCTTAGGACAACTACTCCTTCCCTAGCTCCCATCCCTCTTCCTTCCCTGTGGTAAGCCCCCCGGGGGACTCTAACATAGCAGGGTTATCCCTCCTTCCCCTTACATGTTTCTATCCTCCATCCCACTGTACCCTATGTACCGCTACCATCCTCTCATGCCTCGCTCCTTTGCTGACCCCAAACATCTTATAATGTAGTATTTGTGTATGTATACTGCCTTGCTATCAAGACTTATTCCTGATATCATATTATCCTGTAATGCTATTTATAGTGTTTTTTCCTGTATGATATGCCTCGACATGTTGTTGTAAACTGTAAATGAAAATTGTTCTGCGTGTCCAGGACCATCTTGCAAATGAGCTCGTTCAATGATGTAACTTCCTCATTAAATAAAGTTTGATTGATTGATTGATTGAAAATGCCAAAGTTCTGCACATCTGTTGACATTCCGCTATGCTCGCTCCCAACTTTCGTAATTTTCAATATTTTCACCCCAAATGTTCAACATAGCCATTTCTTTACATCACCTCATGAATGTGACAACTGTTAGGTTTCAATTACTGGCCCAAATGTGTTTCACATCTGTGGCATGGAATGAAGTTTCAGTGGACATTTCAAAATTCTCAGCCAGGGGTGAAGTAATAACAAGGCTATGCTTACAAATTGGTTGCTGTTTTGGCTGAAATGCTTGCAAAGCAATATACATGTATGGATCTATGGATAGTTGGGAGTGCAGGGCCCTTTCCACATGCAAAGAAGGCAATGATTATACTCTCTTAAAAAGTAAGGAAATTCTTGTTAAAAAACTTTGTTAATGTGCTAGTTAGTGTTCCAGTGACAAAAGTAGGGAAATGTGCTGTTAGGGTTTCCAACCCTAACACCTCATGCTCACCCTGCAGACAGCCACAGATGTGAGGGGTGTACCTTGGAGTTGTCATCCCTAATGCTCACCCCATTCCCTACATGGTACCCATCTCAGCTTATTTACTTAAGGAATGGAGTGAGCTTTAGGGATGACAACCTCAAAGCACACCCCTCACACCTGTTGTTGCCTGCAGAGTGGGGGTGGGATGTTATGGTTGGAAACCCTAATAGCATAATTCCTTACTTTTGTCACTGGAACCCTAACTAGTTTTTGAATTAATGAAGTTTTTTGTAAATATTATATGTATATTATAGTGGTGTTGTCACACTTTAGGGTTGAGTTTAATATTAAGCCCCACTTTTTGCACTTAAATAACTTTGCAGCCATTCAAGAGATTTGCATGAAATTTTGCATGCAAAAAACTCAAGGACACTTGATATGCCAAGTTTTGTTCTGATCAGATATGTGAATTTTGAGACCTGGACAGTGCAAAATGTGCAAAACTCAGGGTGGGGGGTTGCTGTTTTTTTTTTTGTCAGCTCCTAGCACCGAGATGGTTTGGAATCTTGGTCTGAAATTTTCTGGGTAGAAAGGGCCTGGCCCAGAGAAGTGCCTTTCACTGGTTTGGTGAAAAAAATAATAATCCATTCCAGAGTTATAAGGATTTGAAATATTGGTTCTGAGCATGGGCCAATATTGCAATATGAGGTGTTTCTTTTGAACAACACACTGTGGGATAAGAGCACAGGGCCCAGAGGGCCTTGAACTCCCACAGGCAAATAAGGATACCACTACACTATCTCAAAGTGCCTCTCTTGACCCCAATTAATATGATTTATTATCCCATGCGGGTGATCTGAGTTCAGAGATGAGCTCAGTGACCTAGCTGGATGATGTCAGGATGGAGGGATGGTGCTGTTATGCAACACCCCAGCCAGGGAATGAAAGGTGCAGGATTGTCCACACAGGCCTGGCTACAAATATAGAGAAGACAACTGTCCTCTTGGCATAGAGCACTGTACCTCCATACCCAGGTGACAGAGGGGCTGGAGCATTGGCTGTCATTCACTGAGCATGTGCTATTTACAGTATACACTCATGCACAGCTGAGTCAGTAGCTGGCCATGGTGATGAGAGGTGGGCTGTGCCAGTCACCATCTGGGTATGGGTTGGAGGGGAGTCAGGTGGTCTGGCACTGCTGGTGGGGGGGCAGGGGGCCACCATACTACCAGAGTTCAGGGAATATGGCATATTTTTCTTATTGTACTATCTGACATGAACATATGTCAGGGTTTAGGGATTGGGGATCAGTGCTGGGGGTCCCCTAGCCCATGAGGACTTCATTGTGATGAATATCGGGGTCAGGATGCGGGGTGGTAGCCCACAAGGTGATATGTAATAATAATACCATTGGGGATTGGGGCTTGTGGGGGGTGATGGCCCAGTGGAGCTTAGTTATTACATATGGGGCTTGGGGCTGGGTGGGTGTTTATTGACATTGTGGAGGATTGGGGCTGGTGTGGCTCTTGCAGCCTGTTAGTGAGCATTGTGGCAGGCTTGTGGCACTTTGTTCAGGTGTGCTCTCCCTTTGATTCACCCCTTGGGTTGCAGCAAATAACAGAACTTAGCTGTGGGGACCCTGTCCAATACAGAATCAGGCACAGGATCCCCGGTGCATCAGCATTTGGTGCAAGTTGCCTATGGTGTGACTTGCACCATGCCTTTGAGAATCAGGCCCCAGGGGCATAGAAATGCATGAGGCTACAGGCCCAGTGTCTTTAGTGGTTAGAAGTGTGGTAAAAAAAGCACAACTATAGGCAATTTTTTTAAAAGAACACTATGGGCAGGATTCATTAAAAAAATGCAAAGTGCTGTGCAAAAGTGTTTGCTGCACCCCATGGTTGTGCTGGTGGGAAATCCTGCTGTTCACAGTCAGATAGTCTTTTGCACTATATTACTGTGAATAACTGCAGGTGGGGGCAGCGTTAACCCAGGCAAAGTACCAGGAATCCCAGTAGCACTGCTCCCAATGCCAGCTAGGAGGATGGGCTGGCAAAAATAGTGCACATGCACTAAGTCCCTATTCACAAAGGTAGCCAAGCAAATGAGCCAATTGGGCATGCAAGGTGACACTGGCCAGTAGCATGCCAATTATGGACTCATTTGCATAGCTTGCAGGTGGCCCTCACCCATTAGCCAATGCCCCAGGCAGATGCATTCAATGGTGGTCTAGTACCCCCTCCTATCCTCCGATTGCCATCCCCAATCACCATCTCCAAATAAATTATGTCATTCCCTGGTAGTCTAGTGGTGTTCTCCCCCCTCCCCAATTACCTACTCATATAAAACAAGCATTTGTCAATGCCGAATGTTTGCTTGCTGGCATTGGCAGTGGTAGTGTAGAAGTTACAGAGCTGCGTAATAGGAATGGCAGTGAAGTATTGAAATGAAGCCAACCCCACCACCACCCTGCAGAGAGTGACAGGCATTGGGGTGTGCCTTTGGGTCATCAGGCATAACGGCCACGTCATTTCACCACACCCCACCCTGCAGACACTGACAAGTGTCACAGGTGTGCCTTGGGGTCTTTGGCCCTTATGCGCACCCTATTCCATCAGGAAATACGGTGAGATGGGTGCGGTATAGGATAATGGGGTGAACTTTGGGGCCAAAGAGTCCAAGGCATACCTCAATGCCTCTCATTGGCTGCAGGGTGTGGAATGGTATGAGCATTGCAGGCAAGAATCCCAAGTCACATCCCTGATGCCTGTCATTCTCTACGGGGTTGGGCATTATGGTTGGAAACCGTAATACCTCAGGCATTCGTTGGTATTTTCACTCCAAATTTTCAACATGTTTTTTTTGTGACCCCCACCTCATGAACAGTGGCAATATCAGTTTGTTAGCTGAAGCTGCTCATGCACAGCGACTACGGCATTTAGCACCACACGTGCAAACACATTCCAAACAGGATGTAAAAAATGACAGCTGTACTGTTCATGGGGAGGTGTAAAAAATGGCAATGTTGCGAATCTGTAGTAAAAATATTAAAAAAACTGGTGAAGTTACGAGTGTGCATAGACACTGTGCAACGCACACCCGTAATGTAATTAGTTTGGGGATTTTTTACAGCAGATTGTCAACAGAGGCATTTTGGGACCTCCGATCATGAACAGTGTCACTGTGATTTTCTTTATCTGTCCCGAACAATGATTTCCCACAGTGACCACGCATCTCTGCGCTGAAAGTGTGAAAACACATTTTGGCCATGTTGTGAAAAATGACAGCTGTACTGTTCATAAGGAAGTGTGGAAAAATGCCACTGGTGAAAATCTGGACTGAAAGTATTACAAAGTCATGAACTTACGAGGGTGCGTGGAAACTTAGAAACATAGAAACATAGAAGTTGACGGCAGAAAAAGACCGCAAGGCCCATCCAGTCTGCCCATTTATTTTTCTACCTTATAAATGTGCTATCGGCCTTTGCTCTGTCAGTGGCCTATCTATTCATAGTTATTTGTATTGCTCCCTTATGCCTATCCCATGCCTGTTTGAAGCCCTGCACTGTATTCATAGCCACTACTTCTTGTGGTAAGCTATTCCATGCATCCACCACCCTTTCTGTGAAAAAGAATTTCCTCACATTCCCCCTTAATCGGCCCCCCTCTAGTCTCATGCTGTGTCCTCTTGTCCTGCTATTTTTCTTATATTTAAACATGTTAGACTCTTTCACCTGGTTAATGCACTTAAGGTGTTTGAATGCCTCGATCATATCACCTCTCTCCCTCCTTTGCTCAAGGGTATACATATTGAGCTCAGTTAAACTGTCCTCATATGTCTTCTGATGCAGTCTCTGCACCATTTTGGTTGCCCTTCTCTGGACTGCCTCAATTTGGTTAATGTCCTTGTAAAGGTGTGGCCTCCAATACTGCACGCAGTACTCCAGATGGGGCCTAACCAGTGTCTTGTAAGAGGATTATTACCTCCTCTTATGACTTGTGATACCTACCTACACCCTAACACCCTCCTAGCCTTACCTACTGCTTTAGAGGTCTGCTTGATGATTTCAGGTCATCAGTGATGATGATGCCCAAGTCTCTTTCTTCCTTTGTGACTGCTAGCAACTCCCTCCCAGCCTATAGGTAGCTTCAGGTTTCTCTTCCCTATGTGCATGATTTTGCACTTCTTTGCATTAAATCCCAGTTGCCACTCTTCTGACCATTTTGCTAGTTTATCCAGATCTCTTTTCATTCTGCCCACCCCATCTGGATCATCTACTCTGTTGCAGATCTTGGTGTCATCTGCAAACAGACAAGTCTTACCCTCTAGTCCATCTGCAAGGTCACTAATGAAGATGTTGAAGAGGACTGGCCCCAGAACTGATCCCTGAGGTACCCCACTTGTGACTTGCATCTCTTCTGACTGTATACCATTTACCACCACTCTCTGTTTTCTGCCCGTCAACCAGTTTGCCACCCAGTTGACCAACTTCGACCCACCCCGAGCCTACCCAGCTTATTTATCAATCTTCTATGTGGAACAGTGTCAAAAGCTTTGCTGAAGTCAAGGTAGGCAACATCAACTGCTCCCCTTGGTCCACCACTCTGTTACCCAGTCAAGAAATCTATGAGATTAGTTTGACAGGACCTTCCTTTGTAAACCCATGCTCTCTTGGATCCTGTGCCCCTATGGTTCCAGGTGTTGCACTAGCCTTTCCTTAAGGAATGCCTCCATAATCTTGCCCACTACTGAGGTAAAACTGACTGGTCTGTAGTTCCCATCTCCCCTGCTACCCTCTTGTGGGCGGGATCACATGAGCCCTTCTCCAGTCTTCTGGGACCTCTCCTGTGCTCAGAGACTCACTAAACAGTTCTGCTAATGGCTCTGCTAGTTCCACCTTTAGCTCCTTAAGTACCCTGGGATGTATGCCATCAGGTCTCATTGCCTTATCCACCCTGAGCTTAGCAAGCTCTTGTAGGACCCTTTCTTTTGTGAAGGAGTAGTGCTCACCTCCCTCCCCCCTGTGTCCATGATGCTGAGCTGTGGGCCCTGCCCTACCTTCTCTTCAGTAAATACTGAGCAAAAGTATCTATTTAGGATAGATGCCTTTACAGGGTCCTCCTCCTCACATGCTCCCTTTTCTCCATTAAGCTTAGCAATACCCCCTCTGGACTTTTCTTTTCACTAATGTATCTATAGAAAGTCTTGTCACCTTCTTTTACTGTTGGTGCTAGTGTTTCCTCAGTTTGGGACTTTGTCTGCCTTACTGCCTTCCCTGCTTCCCTTAGGGCAGTTTGGTATGCCTCCCTATCTTCATCCCGCTGTGGTCCCTTATATTTCCTGAAGGCCAGCCTTTTGGCTCTGACCTTTTCTGCTACTGTATTTGAGAACCAAAGTGGTTTCCTTCTTCTTTTGCACTTCTTTTTCTGTCTAACACAATGGGATGTTGCTTCAAGTATTGCATCCTTAATGCTTGCCCACTTTGCCTGTACCCCCTCACCTGTGTTTCTTTTTGCCAGGGCTAGCAACTCTGTTGGCCATCTTATCAAAGTCAGCTCCTCTGAAGTCCCATATTTTTGCCTTGGAATGGGATGATTTAGATGTAGTAGCCAAATTGAACCATACCATGTGATGGTCACTGGCCCCCAGGTGACCTTCTACCTGGAGATCTGTGATCCCTTCCTTGTTAGTCAGTACTAGATCTAGGATAGCCTTGTCTCTTGTGGGTTGCTGTACCAGTTGTTTGAGGCCCTACCCCTGCAGGCAATCCACTATGTGTCTAGTTCTGACAGATGTTCCTGCTGGTATTGACCAATCTGTATCCGGCATGTTGAAGTCTCCCATTATCAGAACCTCCCCTTTAGCTGTCATGTTTTGTATATCTTCTAACAGTAATGTGTCTATGTCCTCCCCTGGTCTGGGGGCCTGTAGACAACCCCAATTTGTATGGCTGTCCCATTTCCTGTTTCCAGGGTGACCCACAGTTCTTCTGGCTCCTTATGTGTATTCTGAATTTCTGTAGCTTTGATATTTTCATTGACATACAGGGCCACTGCCCTGTGCAATGCTCACTCGTAACACAGTCATTTTATGGACTTTTGTCACCAAATATTCAACATAGCTATTTTAAGACCTCTGCTCATGAACAGTGTCACTGTGATTTTCTTAATCTGTCCCAAATATTGCTTTCGCACACTGACTGCATCATTGTGTGCTACATGTGCGAAAACACATTTTGGGTGACATGTGAAAAATGGCAGCTGTACTGTTTATAAGGAAGTGTTATAAAATGGCAATGTATAAAATGTGGAGTGAAAATATTGAGAATTCACAAACTTACAAGCGCAAGGGCTGAACTGCCAATCCATCGCCAGAAAACAGTCATTTTTAGATTTTTCACCAAATTTTCAACATAGTCATTTTAAGATGTCTGCTCATGAACAGTGTCACGGTGATTTTCTTAATGTGTCCAATACATTGATTTTGCACACCGACTAGCCATTATGCTTCATTAAGCGGAAACACATTTTGGGCAGATGTGAAAAATCAGATGTACTGCTCATAAGGAGGTGTGGTAAAATGGCAATGTTGAAAATCTGGAGTAAAATGTTGAAAATTAGCAAACTTACGAGCGTGCAAGGTACTGTAGCACACTTTCAGTAAAACAGTCATTTTAGGAATTTTTCACCAAATTTTCAACATAGTCATTTTAAGACCTCTGCTCATGAACAGTATCACTGTGATTTTCTTAATTTGTTCCGTACATTGATTTCACACCGACCGTGCCATTGTGCACTACATAATGAAACATGTTTTAGGTGAGATGTGAAAAATGACAGCAGTACTACTCATAAGAAGGTGTGAGTAAAATGGCAATGTTGAAAATCTGGGTGAAAATAATGAAAATTAGTGCAACTTCTGATGCGTAGAACTGTACGCCTGCCTTCATCAAAAGTCATTTTCTGGAATTTTCCACCAAATTTTCAAAATAGGCTTTTGAGAGCCCACCTTATGAACGCTGGCAGTGTCATTTCATTAATGGGGCCCAAAAGGTGATTTTACAATGACTGCGAAATCACCCTTCAGGCCGAATAACGCCATGACAGTGACATCATTCATGAGAAGGAGTTCCAAAAACCCCATGTTGAAAATTTGGTGCAAAAATTCCCAAAAATGCCTGAGATATGCAACAAAGTTGAAAAAACCCTATCTATCCCATTATACAGCTTACCGGCATTTCCTCAGTTCGTGGTCGGCTTTGAAGAGTGCAGACGTGTTCCCGGTCCACCGATGATCATCTCGCCGGACTCAGAAGTAAGTATGGGGGTGTGGGGAGGCAGGGAATGCGCGGTGGATAGGTGTGAGTTGTGGGGGCAGGAGACTGCGTGGGACCATTTTTCTTTACAGGTTGTTTTTTTACCAAAATGGCGGCGAGGGCATTTGCCATGCTGGGGTGGGCTCAAGCGTAGCACAAGGATGGCTGGTTGGGGGGCATGGTGCAGAAGCGGGATTGGGCACCCCGTTGGCCATAGCATAAGTTGCCATGCTGGGGTGGGCTCCCAGCATGGCACCCTACTCTCGGGGAGGACAGTGGAGCCAACGGGGATTGGGCACCCCGTCAGCTATATGATGACTTGCCATGCCAGGTGCACCCAGCGTGGCTGTGGAAGGCTTTGGGGTGCACAGCCGACGGGATTGGGCACCGCTGTACAGTGTGTGCGTGGGGGGGGCAGCATGCATGGCTAGCGCGTCTGTGTGTGTGTGTGTGTGTGTAGGGGGAGTGCGCATGAGCAGGCGATATCTGATCGCTGCTCACTGAAGTGTAGCTCCCCCTTTCAACTGTACTCCGCTGCATTTTGGAGCTGTCATAGACAGCTCCAGCAGGCATTGGAGAACTGCGGCCGCGCCTGCCAACACACTGACTGAATTGGAAGAGGGGGTCACACACCTCCGAAAACTCGGATGATGGCACTATGTTTCTTGCACATGTGTGCATGCAAACATAAAAATTTAGATTTTCATAGTGTTGTGGTCCCTCCCCAATCTCGGTCTGTGATCGGCAACCCTATATGCAGGATTAGGTTTTCATAGAGTAGTAGTGCACTCCCCAGCACCGATCACCGATCCTATGTGAAAAAATGTTTTCCATCATGCAGTGGTCCCTTCCCAGTCTCAGATCACTGATCTGATAGGTAAACATTATTTACTGTGGTGCAGTGGTCCCTTCCCAGGGTTCCATTAATTTATTTTTATTTATTTATTTAGTTTTTGTTAACTGGGTAGGTGCACTAGCCGTAAAATGATTATTTTCAGGCACGACCCGGGAGAGTACAACAAAAAGAGAACAGTTGAACAACAGCAACATGGGTACGATAATACAAATAAAGGAACAGTACAGCAGTGCTACAAAAATACAATGAGTAGAAACAACAAAAAATAATAACAAACGTTATACAGATAATGGCAGTAAGATATAGAATAAGTGCAGAAACCTCAGATCCGATCTGTGGAGTGAAAGGGTTAATAAGATAGTAAAGTTATATAGAGAGAAATGTGAGGAATGTTCAAACATTACAAGAAAGACTGACAGAAGGAAGGTCAGGGGTGGTAATTGGCAAAACAACAGTGTTGTCGGTTTAACATCAAGGACGTCAACCCACTCCACAGCGACAACCAACTGACAATGAATACCACATCACCCAGCAAATGTGCCGATGAACTGCTACTGTGGCAATGCATTGGGGCACATCACCTGCCCCCCCCCAAATTAATATAATCACCTCCAAATTGGAGGTGTATGGCAGAGAAATGTGCAAAATCCCGGGAGCAGCAAGATGACTGGTGCTGTAAAATCCCAATTGACAGAATGACTGTTGATTGGGTTGCAGCACTGACATTGCTGTCACTGTAGGAGTTTCGCTGCAGTGATGGCACACCCCTCCCCAGTCCCCAGTCACTGATTCGACATGTAAAACATATTTTCTATAGTGTAGTGGTCCCTCCTCAGTCCTCAAATACCAATCAGATATGTAAAAATGATTTTCCATAGTGCAGTAGGTCCTCCCAGGTGTGACAGTCAGTGAGCCATATGGTATTTATTAATTAATTAATTTAATCATCGGTTTACAGACCTTTGAATCATAGACTCATTTACAAAGGCACCTCGTCAAGAGAGCAATACATCACAGCAAACAAAACAGTACAGTACATAATGCTTAGATTAAAAAAGAAATCAGTGTTACAGGCATTCACTGGTGGTACACGCTTGGTAATAGGTAGATCACAGTAGTCATAATATAGGTACATGAGTACCACGTCAGGTAGCAACCAGAGATATTTTATTACATTAGTCAGCAGATGTTGCATGAGACCCCAGGTATATACAGCAAAAGTAGACAGGGCCGACCCAGCCTAGAGGTGAAGGTAAGGGGCAGGTGGGGGATTATGTGCAGTTGCGACAGCGAGTGCTTGTCAGATGGCTTGTGAGGGAGACTTTGAAAGGATCAAGCTAAGTGGAGTCAGCTTTGTTGGCTGGGAGGGAATTGAACCAGGATGGAGCCCGATAGCAAAAGGATCTCTGAGCCATACAGGTCCTTACCCTGGGAACAATAAGGGAGGTTTTGACAGTACTGCAGGTAGAGACTGAGGGGGAGACATGCTGCAGGAGGTGGCGACCCCAGAGGGAGGAGAGCTCTAGCAGGGTCTTTTTTATAAGAAGGCAGGTTTGGAAGCAGAGTCTTTCTTCAAAGTTGAGCAAGTTGGTGGTGGAGTACAGCAGGCACATATGGGTGTGCCTAGAGGTTCCCAGCATTAGCCAGCAGGCCTTGTTTGTAGAAAGCTGGATTCTTGCAAGTGCAGTGTTTTTGGCTGCAGCATAGATGGGCAGCCCATAGTCGATCAGCAACAGGACAGAGGAGGTGATTGCCAATCTAAGGGCCTCTTGTGGTAGGCAGTCCCTATGGTGGTATAACAGTCCAATTCTGACATTGGTGGCAGCAGAAAGGGCATTGGTATGGGAATGGAAGGAGAGTGCCGAATCAAAGGTAATGCCCAGATACTTGTAGGAGGAAACCTGCTCAATGGGGTTTAGTGTGCTAGGCAATATCACAGGAGGGCCACCACTGGCTTTGCTTTGGTGATGCAAGAAGGGCATAGCTTTGGTCTTTTTTAGGTTCAGGACTAGCTTTGTGATGTGAACCAATGCTCAGCTCTATCAAAAGCTTGTTGGAGGGTGGCCTAGAGTGTGTTGGGGTTGGGTCAGTGGTGAAGAGCACAGTGTCATCTGCATAGAGGAGGATCTTACTTGGGCAGGCCAAGGGGAGGGAGTTGAGGTAGATACTGAAGTGGAGCGGGCCTAAAATGGAGCCCTGGGGAACCCCACAGAGGACAGGTCATGTGTCAGATTGCTTCTCTTTAGGATGGGAGTGATGATGACAGTTTTCCATGTGCTGGGGAACTGCCCCAGGCACAGAGAGCAGTTGAGCAGCTCAGTAAGTGAGACCAGGAAAGCATCCAAAGTCAGACGAAGTAGCCTAGTGTCCAGTAGGTTGGTGCCTGGGTTGTTACTACTAATGGCTTTTTACAGAAGGGGTCTAGCCTCCAATGGGGAGATGGTACATAGGTAGAAAGGAGGTCTCTGGAGAGTGGGCAGGGGTGCTACTGGGATGGGGTAAAAGAAGTTACTGGGCAGGACTGAACTCAGGTCTGAGAAAGTATGGTTTAAGCAGTCTGCAATGCCAAGGGGTCAGATCAGACAGTTCCATTAAAGGATAGTTGAGAGGGGGGTTGGGAGTGGGATTTCCCATTCAGCTCCTTTACATTATGTGACCCACCACCCCATTTTCAGTACATGCTCAATGAGGGCTCAGTCGGTGGCCAGCCACAGTGGTGTGAGGAGGCTGTGATGTTTTTCAATCACCAACTGGGATGAGGGAAGTGGGGTGGTGGGTTACACTGGATGGGGTGGGGGGAGAGAGACCCTAGACTACAAGGGAACAGGGTATTCTGTATTTGGGGAGAGCAATCAGTGACCATGGAGGGGGGAGGAGAGCACTACTACACTATGGAAAGTAATTTTTACACATAGGGTTAGTAATTGGGAACTGGGGAGGGATTACTGCACTATGGAAAATAATTTTTACATGTCGTATCAGCAATCGGGGACTGGTGAGGGACCACTATACTATGGAAAATAATTTTTACTCACATGATAGGTGATTGGAGACTGGGGAGGGGGGTACCACAGTACCTCTGCCAACCACTAGGGTTGCGCTGATTACCACCAGGTTTTGGTCAGCGGTAATTTCTCTACACAAGGGTCTTCACAAAAGGCCCTTGTGTGGAGCAAAAACTTTGTGAATTGCACTGTGGGGATATGCAGGTCCCCTCCCCCTCATTTCTATTGTAGCCCCCTTTCAGCTTTGCCTGGGCTCAAACCCAGTTTGCATGGGCAAACTGGGCTTTGTAAATACCAGCTCCAGGCAAAACCCAGTTTGCTCTGGACAAACTAGGTTTGCGCCCTGGCAAAAGTTTGTGAACCTGGCCCTAACAGGTTTAAAAGCCACAAAAAATATAATAAAATATTGACAACAAATGTAAATCAGTTCCTCCTCAGATGGTTCACATCTGTCAGTCATCTGTCTTTCTACACATTCAATACATTGTGTGATTGTTTACCATGGAATACAAGAATTCCAACGTCTGCAGTATTCCAGTAGTAGAATGCTCCGTCCACTCTCCCCCCTTCCCCCACCACTCAATACACATGGAATGGTAATATGAAATACATGAATTCAAACTTCTGAACAGTTTCACTGGCATACATGCAGACACACATTCAAGCCTCAAGTGGAGGCAGAACCAGCATTTCAATTTCCAGTGTTGTTGATAAGGAGCAGTTAGTTTTCTGGCAAACTGGTAAAGATAAGATGGGGATTTTTCATGGTCCTCAAAGAAACACCATCAATGGAAACTCTGAATAGTACTTGAATGTTTTTATTTGTTTATGTGTGTAAGGAGGGACTCATAAGTGTAAAGAACATTCAAGTATAGACCTATTTTGTTTAAATGATTTTTATTTTAAGGGCCTAGTTGAAAGTTAAAATAAAAGAGTAAAGGTGGCAGCCATGTCTGTGACAAAAATCAGAAATGAGTGCAATGGCTCATGAGTTCTGTATTTGAGTTGCCCAAATTCCAGATCCCACTGGCTGAACTTGTTCAAACCTGTGCAGTTGTGGAAAATTTAAATATGGGTCTCAGACCTTGCTTAGCCTGTCAGGAAGCAGGACATTTATTTCCCATTTTTAAGCAATATTATGAAATGGATAGAAAGAATGCTGAATTCTGATTGGCCAAGAGCTGCTTTTTGCTGGGCCATTATCACAGCACAATGGCCTAGCTGAAAATGTTATGTTTAAAAATGCATAACATTTACTAAAAATTACCCATTTCATAATCGCAATAAGGCACTCCAGGGAGTGTGTTATGGTGGGCTAACGGTTCTTCTCACATGGTAGAAGCCCTCAGCTATGCCTCATGCTTCAACTCACCCTGAGGTGGGCCATTATCCCACCATAACACACCCCCTGTCATGCCTTATTGCTTAATTATCAGCAGTTTGCAGAAAATGAATTCATGGTTTATGCAAACTGTGGACTACTATTCTATGGTTTATGTAAGCTGTGTATTACTTATTCACAGTATTAAGAAGTAATGTTCTACATTTGGAATTTTGAAACTCTGCTTCTGATGGATTTTCAGCATACTGGCAGGAGGAGATTCTAAACAGTTCTAACAGCTCTAGTCAGTACACGGCACTTGCATCATTTTTCTTGGATACATCTATGTCATGTTAAATGCGTCAGAATATTTGTGCCCTGTTTTCAAACATTATGATACATTTATGGCACTAAACCACATTACAAATAGAATAATAGATAGATAAGTGTGTATTACGAGGCAGTAATACCATCAAGAGGTTTTGGGGACATTGAACCTCGAGAGCGAAGCTCGAGAGGTCCTAAAGTCCCCAAAACCTCGAGATGGTATTATTGCCTTGTAAAACACTTATCTTTCTGTTATGTTTTGTAATATATGGATACATTGATAATACTAGAATTGGACCTTTGAACTGTAGTATTATCAGCAAAAACAATAGTATTATCACTTTTCAGGATAGTATTATTGGGAGTAGGATGTATTACTGGGAAATGTTTGTGTAACTTAGTATAGTATTACTGAGGCTTATCCATATATTACAAAAAAAATAACATGTGCATCAGAATATTACTGTTTGCATCATTTATTATGTGCAATTTGTGGTAATCGCATTAAGAAGTTAGACCACCATTTTTGAGTTTTTCCAATCTTGGTTCAATTAGCACACCAGTGTCCAAATAATGACTTGATCTGTTGAAAACCCAGCACCTAATCTCCTGCGTTTGGCATCATAATTTTAGCCAATCAGAATATAATCCATGCAATCAGATAAGTCAGATTCAAACCATTTTTTTTGGGGGGGGGGACTGGAAATGTTGCAAGAGAGGGTCAAATGATCAAAATTCCAAAAAAAAAGGGTCAGATATGGAATCAAAATAAGACAAATTTGACTCCGATTCCTCATCAGACTACATGTTAAGACCTCACCCCATACAGAACACATTAAAAACTGATCCCTGTTTTTGAAAGAAAGCCATTCCCCTTTCCTCCACCCTTGTGTCTCACAGGCAGGCTGTCTTGCCTTAATATATGTGCTACTGCTACAGAAAGGTGTGGTTCCTCCCTTCTGCTAGTTAGGTGCAAGTAGAGGTACTAGGTGTGCAAGTGAGCCCAAACTCTTGGCCTTACAAGTAGAAAAGCCACAAGTAAGGTCAGTAGGGGTCATATTTCCAAAGTACAATTGTATTTAAAATTCTCACTATCCTGATCATAAAGAGTATTTGGTATTTACATTGCACCACCCCCAAAAGAAAGTGTTGACTCCCCGCAAATATTTTTATACAGCAGCCAATTTGATAATGTAGTCATTTTAATGAGAACCCATGGTCTGAATATATGCAAGTTTTCTTACATTGTAAGACCACACCCCCTGATGAAGTGGTGTATGTTTAGCCACACAAATAGGGGACTAACTGGGTAGTGGCCACTGAATTTATTATTGAAATAAATGTATGTTTTATTTTGGTAGGCTGTACCTGATGGAAATAATTGTGCCACAATACATTTACATTTTTTTGTTGATGTATGTACAAGGTGAATATCGCTGTTTATGCTTGGTCACCTGGTTTTCTCACTGTAGAACAATCAGAATGGATTACAAATCCAAAGTTCAAAGACTGGAGATTACATCACAATGTCCCTGCATAGCACTCATGCTGAGGTCCATACCGAGGTAGCTAGGAGCTTAAAATGCATTAGCCCGTATATTGTATAGTTCCATCTACCTTTGGAAATAATCCAGATTGTGTCTGTTCTTAATATATTCAACAAATGTCATTTTGAATTCAGTTTCATTTATTATTTGTACTTATAACTATATCCAGAGTTAATGTGTTCCATGGGTTTACAATTCTCTGTGCAAAATAGAATTTCCTTTTTAATAATAAAATATGTTTTCCTAAAATTTGTAGGGGATGGCCCTATTTCTTCAGTATTAGGTTTGAATTCAACCCATTTCCCTACCTACAGGATAAGTTGCAGATCCTAGTTAACCAACAGCCTATTTCTTCCTACCCCCCACAAAAAATTGCCTTATGTCTGTCCCATGTATTCTTTAATTCTCCCACAGTTTTAGACCCCACCACCTCCTCAGGAAGGCTGTTCCATGTGTCCATCACCCTCTTTGTGAAAAAGTACTTTCTCACATTGCCTAGTCTCTCCTCATATGGCTTCTCTTGCAGACCCTGTACCATTTTAGTTACCCTCCTCTGTACTGCCTCTATCCTGTCTATGTCCTTACTGAGATGGGATGTCCAGAACTGGACGCAGTACTTCAGAAGGGGTTTGAGACCTGAGATTTCCCCTTACGTCACTAAAATGTATTTCACAATTTGTCATTAACTCTGGGGATTTAAAAGAATTTTAAACAGGAATAATAGGTTGCCCTTCTGTCTATGAGCCTGAAGTGTAGCTAGACCAGTATGGCATAACCTTTCCTCATATGATTTTCCTTGTAAATTAGGAATCATACTGGTGGCAGACCATTATAACCCCTCTATTAAGTAAATATCACATTTAGTGGAAGGTGACCAAACTTGGAATCCATAATCCAGTACTGGGCGTATGTAACTTCTATAGGTTGGAATAATTAACTGTTCAGTTTTGCATGTAAAGGCTTTTCTTCTTTATTAACTAAACATTTACCTTTTACTGAGACAGTAAGGCAGTGGTCTCGTGATGTCAGTTTATTATTAATTACCACACCATGGTCAAGTTCCTTTTCAGAGCTTTTAAGTATCCTTTGGTTAAGGATATATCTATAACTTGGATTTTTTTATTACCAAAATGGATGATGGCACATTTGTCCGCATTTAGGGACATAGCATTAGCAGTTGCCCAATTTTCTAAACTAGCAAGATCTCTAACCATAGAGAAATGTTTTTCAATTGTGTCTACTCCCCCCCTCCAGTTTCGTGTCATCAGCAAATTTGATTAAGTGATTCTTGATATCTCTATTCATATCTGTAACAAAAATCTTAAATAGGATCAGCCCCAGAACTGACCCCTGTGGCACGCCACTCACAACAATTCCCTCTTCTGAGATCTGGTTATTAATGCATACACAAGGAGTTCTATCTGATAGCCAAGCCTGAATCCATCTAACAGTGTTACTATCCAGTCCAAATCCAAGAAGTTTTTTCTATCAAGGCTGTATGTGGAACCCTATTAAATGCTTCAGAAAAATCTAATAGTATTACATCTGAAGGCACTCCTGTATCCAAGTGTTTACTAATCTGGTTGTAGAAAGAAATAACGTTAGATGGACATGATCTTCCTTTTGTGAAGCCATGTTGGCAGGGGTCTAAATGAACAAGGGATGCTTCCAAATAGGTCTTAATAACATGTCCCATTGTCTTACAACAATGAGATGTAAGACTTACTGGCCTGTAGTTCTCAACTCTGCCCCTGTTACCTTTCTTAAATATTGGCACAACTATAGCGTTTCTCCAGTCAGTAGGCAGTTCACCAGTTTTTTAGTGAAAGATTAAATATCATAGATAGAGGGTATACAAGTTCTAGTGCTGCATTTTTCAATAAGGATGCATTAATATTATCTGGGCCTGGACTCGATGAACCATAAATTTTTTAAAAGTTCAGTGTACACCTCATTAGAACTGACATGGAATTCCTTCTCTAATGATAAGGCAGAAATTACAACATTTGCTTCACTTGGTGAGAAAACTGAGCAGAAATATGTGTTAAACCTGTCTGCAGTTTTGTCATCATCCTCTATGATAGTATTATTGGGATCCATAATTGGTCCCACTGTCCAATTAATGTACCTGCAACTAGTATTAATGTAGGAGTATAGGAGTTTACTATCCCTTGAGTGTGCAATTTGAAATTCAATATTTGCTTTAGACTGTCTAATTAGCTTCTTTAGAATTCTTTGTTGCTTTAAATAAGCTAATTTATTGCTTTCCCCGTTTAGCTTTTCTGAACCTAGAGTATGCTTGATATTTAATTTTAAGCTGTTTCTGAATCTGCAAAGTAAACCAGCTTGGTACTTTTCCTGTTGTATAGTATTTCTTTTTTAATGGGACAAATTTATTTTCAATTTCAAGTATAATGTCCTTAAAATGATTGCCAAACATAGAAACATCGACTTTGATGGCAGATAAGGAATGCTTGGCCCATCTAGTCTGCACATTTCCCTACCTACAGGATAGGCCGCAGATTCTAGTTAACCAACAGCCTAGTTCGTCCTACCCCCCCACAAGACTTGCCTTATGTCTGTCCCATGCATTCTTGAATTCTCCCACAGTTTTAGACCCCACAACCTCCTCAGGAAGCCTGTTCCATGCATCCACTACCCTCTCTGTGAAAAAATACTGCCTCACATTGCCCCTGAACCACCCCCCTCTATCTTTAAATTGTGTCCCCTTGTTCTTGTGAGTCTCTTTTTCTGAAAGATGCTACCCTCTTGGACTTCGTTGATTCCACTGAGGTACTTAAATGTTTCTATCATGTCCCCCCTCTCCCTTCTTTCCTCAAGGGTATACATATTAAGCTCGTTTAGTCTGTCCTCGTATGGCTTCTCTTGCAGACCCTGCACCATTTTAAGACTGCCTCTATCCTGTCTATGTCTTTGTGGAGATGGGGTCTCCAGAACTAGATGCAGGACTCCAGATGGGGTCTCACCAACTGTCTGTACAGAGGGATAACAACTTCCTGTTTTCTGCTGGTGATGCCTCTCCCCTATGCATCCCAGTATACCCCCAGCACTCCCTACTGCCTTCTCACATTGCTTGCTAACCTTAAGGTAATCTGATATGATCACCCCCAGGTCCCTTTCCTTGCCAAGCAGTACCAACCGAGTCCTGGGGCAAAAACATATCCCAATCTATTTTCTTCAAAGCATGTTGAATCATGGAATAATTAGCCTTCTTGTAATCCCTAAATATGGTTTGACTATTTCATTTTAACCTGTTTGTAGCCAGTGTACACATTATAACATTGTGATCACTACTTGACAAAGGGCTAGTGACATTAATATTGAAAATGTCTTCTGAAATATCGGTAATTATCAAATTAAGTATGTTTTTATTCCTGGTTGATCCATGTATGAGTTGTTCTAATTCTGCACATACACACCAGATCAATGACGTCTTTCTCATACACTGATTTTCCTGTATAGTCAGACCAATCAATTTCAGGTATGTTAAAATCACCCAATATTATGATGCCACTCATTTCTGAAGCTAGTGAAATTTGATTAAGTATAGCTGCATTATACTCCGTGGTTGCATTGCTGGCCTAAAACAATTTCCAATTTGTAATATCTTCCTACCTGGCATCATTACCTTAACCCATAGTATTTCAATATCAGTACCTGGATTAGTGTTAAGCTTGACTAAATGTGATGGAATGGAATTGTCAATATATAAACAGACACCCCCTCCTGTTCAGTTACCTCTGTCTTTATGATAAAGTGTATATCCATTTATTTCTGTCATCCAATCTGATGAAATGTCCCACCAGGTCGCACAGATTCCAATAATATTAATATCATTTTGTATTGCAAGTGCTTGTAATTCAAATTTTTTTTAATTGTTTAGGCTTCTGGCATTTGTAATTAATATATTACAGCCTCTCTGTCTTCGATATCCTATGGCACTGTTAACTTCTCTTGAGGTAGAAGAAGGAAAATGTCCTACACTCCCCCCCCCCCCAACTAGTCAGTTTAAATGTTGGCTTATATGTGCCAACATTATCTTGCAAAATACCAGACTCGTACTTAATTGTAATCTGTCCCATGCAAGTAAATGAAGTCTTTCCACAAAACCTTCCCAATGTGTCAGACATCCAAATCCATGATTTAAACCAATTATTTTTGGTTTTGATTTTGTTTGTTAGTGCCAAGGTCGCTCTTGGAACTGGTAGGATTTCAGAAAATGTGACTTCGCAGCCATGTGCCAATAAATATTCTCTCAAAACTGCTAAATCTTTTTTGATGTCTTCCACATTGGTGTTGTTAATGTTATTAGTCCCAATGTGGACAACAACCAGTGGTGTATCCCCGCTGTCTTTAAGAATAGAATTAATCATGATAGTTAGATCTGTAATCTTTGCTTCTCTAAAACTACTACAGGTCCTGTTTGTCTTATCATCATTGCATACTAGCTGGTCAATATGTATGATAAGAGAGTCACCAAGTATGTACATTTGATGTGGAGTATTTATTAGTGCAGGATTATCCTTTGTGGTGCTATTGGCAGGATTTGTCACTGCAAGTAAAGTTGGGTGAGACTGATCCAGGGATACTGCAGGTTGTGATAATGTGTGATTTATTATATTTTGATTGGAGTTTAGATTTTCCAGATTAACCTCAGATTCAATATCACTAATAGGGGCTCATTACTTACTATAGCAATTTGTGGATCTTGTGTCCTGTTGACATCCCCATTCATTAGAGTATTATTATTAGATGTCACGGTCCTATCTGAATCAATTGGTGCAAGTCTATTACAAAGAGGTAGTTTGAACTGCATTGCTCTTCTTCCCTTTTTAGATGGATTACCTGATCTATGAACAGCCAGTGTGTTCTGCTACAGAGAGGTTCTGATTCCTTCTGTCCTCAAGAGTGAAGCTCAAGAGGTCATGGGAATCAGACCCCACTGTGGCAGAACACACTAATTGTGCATAAAGTTGTTCATCCTGGATTTTTTATAGTGCATAATATTAAATGAAACATGTTGCAGCAGTTCTTCTGCTTTCAGAATGAAACTGACTTGTACAGTATCTAGAGGGTTCAGAATGCTATTGTACCACTGAAGAGAACAATCACATTTCATGACCTTTGAACTGTGGTACAACAGCATTTTGAAAGGGATGGAATTCTATACAGAACAATGCTGTACTATACACTATATAGAATTTCTATAACTTGACTATTTTGTTACTAATTTCTTAATTTTAGGGATCAACCTTTTGGGTTTAAAAGTTTTGTTACTATACTTTTTGATTTTAAGAATATATTTGCCACTTACATCCAGAATGACTCCCTTCAGAATCTGCCACAATTCTTAGACCAGCTTATTTAGAAATAATTTATTCCAGTCAATTTTATTGATTATCATAGTGATGTTTTCAATACTGGCTTTTTTAAACTGACATCCTTTGGTATTTATGCCAAACTTAAACCTATGTTCGGTTATGATTTTAAATAGCACAGTGTTATAGTTACTGCTTCCAACTGGGGCACTTGTTACACCATTTTTTATTTGTATATTCTCTTTTGATAGTATTAAGTCCAGAATGTTTTTTCTCCTGATGGGAGCACAGACATGTTGGTGTAACCCAAATTGCTCAGCAGTATCAATTATACATTTAGCAGCCCTGGAGGATGCAGTGTGAAGCGTCCAGACATTGTCACCTAAATTAATATCTCCCAGAATAATGGTGTCCCTCTTATCACAAGCAGATTCAACTATAGTTAGGATTCTCATGGTAGTATTATAGTTGGAATCAGGAAGTCATTAACATACCCCTATGATTATGCTTCTTGGGCTCGATTTTCAAAGAGCCCATAGATCGTCACAAGGTGTGGCCATCTAGGGCTATGGTGAACTCTGGGTGGGCCAGGGATCCTGCACCCAATTTTATAAAAAGGAGGGTTCTGGCACCAAAATCCCCAGGTTTGAAGGGTTCAGATTGAAAACCACTAAACAAATACAGTGTGGGAAAACTGAGTGCAAGCAAATAAGCACTGGCAAAGACAATGGGGAGGAAAAACAGTGACTGCGCATAGTCTGTACTCTGGAAATTGAGAATGCAACTCGGAAGTAGAGATGAGCAAAGCTGACGAAATTCACTCCGTGAATTCTGCACAATTTCAAAGTGGTGAATTATGCCACTTTGTTGAGAACTTCACAGGCAAAGTACTACTTTGCCATATTGCTACTCGGGAGGACAGAGGGGTGGGGGATACAACTCAGGGGAGAAAGTTGGGGTGAGGGACACTCAGCACAATAAAGTTGGGGGTACAGTGGGGGGAGTCAAAGTGCTCACAACTCCACAAACAATTTTATTCAGGGAGCTGCACCCATCCCACGCACCTCCCACCTGGGGGGCTATACCCCCGCACCCCCCTTAAATGATATAACCAACACCAGGGGGAGCAAAACTCGGAGGAAGAAGGAGAAAGTCAAGATGTGGCAGATGTTGTCTTTTTGCCTTTGACTACTCGACAAGAGTGATCACAGATACAGGTATTGCACTGTAATGTGCTGCACTATTGTTTCCCCTTTTGCTGTTCTCACTCACGCTCTTTTCTCTGCACATTTTTTACTAAGCTCTTATTCCTTAGTGGTTTTGATCAGTTTGCCACAACCCATAATCTGCACCAAACAGTAGCCACACCAGTGGGAATTGACACAGGGATCACCCCCTCCCACCCGAAGCAACACATGAGGGGCTGTGATGGTAGGGGGGTGAAAAATCTGCTTACCAGGAGGGGCTGGGGGCATATGGGGCATGGAAGGTGGCGGTGGGGGAGTCGTTGGGACAGATGGGGCATAGGCAGACTGATGTGGCACCTGGCATGGTGCATTTGAAGTGTGTTGTATCATTCCTTGTACAGTATGCATATCATCCCTGGTAGTCTAGCGACCCCCACCTCACAATCCCTGATGTCCCCCGGTAATATTAATATATTATGAAACAGGTGCCAAGAATGCTGAATGCTGATTCGTTGAGAGCCACTTTCACCCAGGCCGTTATCCCAGCACAATGGCCCGGCTGAAAGTACTCCCAGATCAATAGACTGACCAATCACCTCTGGAATGCTCTGCCTTTCTCAGCTGACCATCGCCAGCCCACTGCCTGCCATACAGAGAGCAGATCATGCCTTTATTAGCTGCCTCCCCCCAACCCCAGCAGTGATCCAGGTCTGATATTGCCATTTTCTTTGTCCTGCTGCCACTTTCAACAAATATATGTTTTAAACACTTTTCTTCTTTTTTCAGCTGTTTTTCATACTTACCACTACTGCTACACTGCTCTATTGGCTGACCACAAACCAACAAAAAACATCAGCTTTTTTTTTTTTTTTAACAGTCATGCTTACTGCTGCTCCCTCCTAAACGGTCATGCTTAAGGCTGTTCCCTCCAATCTGTCCAGCAGTGGGTACTGAGCAGCAGTTCTATGGTATTTCCTGCACCAAAGCTGAACATTAAATTAATGGTCTCTCTCCAGATGCCCTGCTACACAATCCGAGAACCAGTCTCTCTCCAGACCCCCCTGCTAGCATGTGAAGCCACCGCCTACCCTTCCTGTGCCCTTACTAAACTGTTGCTTATGTGCAGCATAAGTGCAACCTACTGACACGCTTGAAACAATTTTGTCTCTGAGTTATTATTTCAAACAGAGAAAAAAAGATTTAAAAAAATACAACAGCAACATTAAAAAAATAATGAAATAAATTCTGTTTACAAATAGGGACCCATTTCATAATAGCAATAAGGTACTCCGGGAGGCATTATGGTGGTATAATGGCCCTTCTTGGGTGGTAGAAGTACTCAGTTCCTCCTTGTGCTTCAACCCATCCGGGTGGTCTGTTATCCCACCATAACACCCCCCCCCCAGGTCATGCCTTATTCATTTAATATATTCTTCCTGGTGGTCTAGTGGACCCCCACTTCTCTGATCTCCCCCATTATCTATTATAACTCCATCCCTGGTAGTGTTGCGGATCCCCCTCCCTACCCTCGATCACCACTATATGTGTATATAACCATCCCTGGTGGTCTAGTGAACCCCACCACCTCCCACCCCAGCAGACAGTGCCCCACAACCCTGCTCCCTGTCTTATCCCGAGGCAGGCCAGAACAGCCCTCCTCTCTCCACTGACTGGCACTTTCTTGTGACTGTCAATGAATGCATACTGTATACTGTATAATGTATTATATAGAGAATACTGGATGGGCAACCATGTACAACCATTGTGTTCTGCCACAGAGGGGTGTGATTTCATGTGACCTCGAGAGTGAAGCTCAAGAGGTCCATTAAAATCAGACCCCGAGGTGGCAGAAAACACTGATTCGGCATTGAGTTGCCCACCCAGTATTTTTTGTAGTGTATGGTTCCCCCCACTGTAATTTTACAGCATTTTAAGTACTTTTTAAATTTATTTTTAGTGCAGAATGCTGCGCCTTATTCAGAAAGTTGGATCTAGTTGCTAGGGTGAGTTAGAAGATGCTAAGGCTTGGACATCACAGCATCTGAAATGCACACAGTCACTGGTTGTCAGGTGAGTTTGAGCAGTCTTTTAAAAAAAAAAAACATGGCGGTTCCTAAGAATTTAAAGTTTCCACATATGCGGATGATGTTCTTCTCCACCTAATCCATCCTTGAGAAACCTTCCCGGTGGTACTAGAAATTATAGATAAATACAGTAAAATGTCAAATTACAGAATAAATGTAGGGAAAACCATAGTGTTTCCACTTAATACAAAGCTACACAAGAATGTAGTGATGGATCTAGGATTACAGTGGAGCCCACACACTCTTAAGTAATTAGGGATTGTATTAACTAGGAGTGAATCCAAATTAATGAAGCTGAATTTGGACTCTATAATTAACACTCGCCAACAAGACTTGGTAAGGTGGCACAAACTCCCACTTTCTCTTTGGGGCCGAATTAACCTCATTAAAATGAATGTCTTACCACTGTTGTTTTACCCTGTTAACATGCTCGATGTTTGGCTGCCCTCTGAAATGGTATAGAAGAGCCCATTCAATAATCTCTGATTTTATTTGGCAGGGAAAAAACCCTTGCAGAGTTTACCACAAATTGTCAGCCCCCAAAGAGAAAGGGGGATTGAGATTGCCACACCTGGGATTATATTACTGGGCTAGAAGCACCAGCAAATATCTTAAATGGTTACTAACCCCAACTGAGGCGCTTGCCTTGCCTTATGTCCTCTCATGAGTTAAATTAGAAATTGAGTTGATTATGGAAACTGGCACTGACCCACTTGCCCTCTTATACTCCACAAAGAAAAGTCCCCCTCCCAAGCTGACATCTACATAAATTGCTGTTTCTGTATGTATACATACTCAGCTATGTTCATCCTTAAGATATTTAGCCAGAAATTACCCAAATCAACCTTTGTGCCATAACCCTAATCTGAAGATTGGGTGGAAGATGATCTCAGACACCTGGTTACCCCAGCTGCAGGGTCTGAGAATTAAAGATATCTTACAGGAAGGGAGACGTCACCCGGTAGAAACCATTGTTAGGAGATACCACATTGGATCTACTCAGGCCTTCAAGGTTTACCAAGTCAGACACTTGTTAGTATAAATACAGGTTGGGCTCGGGACGGTAGGTTAGCCAGAACCTTTTTTGAAACTCTCTCTCTCAAACAGTATGGGATCCACATGTTGGATCCAAGTTATACAGCTATTTAATTAACCAAGCATATGCGGAACTTGATGGACAACCTCATTATTGGGCAGATCAATTCCCAGAGCAAGAACGAAAATGGGACGTAATCTGGCAGTACACTTACCAGCACATTACCCAGGATAGATTAAGGGTAATGCAATTTCAGTTTTTAAATAATTTGTTTTGGACTCCAACTAAGTTATATAAAGTGGGTTGGTTACCCAGTCCCTTATGTAACAGATGTCATCAGGCAGAGGAGACCCTCCAGCACATATTTTGGGACTGCCCTCCAGTAAAGTAGCTCTGGCATACAATTAAAAACAAAGCAGACCCCCTGCTTGGCATTGATCAATTCTTTGCTCCAGAGATGTGTTTAATAGGAGACTACACCAATGTAAAAGTGAAGGTCAGAAGGTTATACCTGGCCATAATATCTTCTTCTCTTAAAAAAATAGTGCTAAGACATTGGCTGGATGATCTCCCTTTAACCTACACAGAATGGCTGAAGGAATTATTGTTTAATTTGAATGTAGAAAAGTTTGGTGCAAGCATGAGGAACTGCTTCCCCAAGTACACTAAAACATGGGAGAAGCTTCATACTTTATACTTGCTCCAAACTGGAGTGCAGTCCTCATCTTGGGACTGAAGGGAATGGTGTAAGTCCAGGAATCGAGCTGCCCTCTGAAATAACACTAGAGATGCTTCTGCTAATACTGTTTCAGTATGGGATGGAGCGAGGCGGAGGGGGAAGTTAGGGAGGGAGATGTGAGGGAGGGTAGGGTGGAGGGAAGGGGGAGAGCAAGAAGTGTACAGTACCAACACATGTTGTCCCTATCAACTTACATTGTATCTGTATGCACCACTCCTTGCTCTGTATTAGAAAATCAATAAACTTTAATTTAAAAAACAAACAGAAACATGGTGGCTGTATGCCTCGCGTTGTAAACAGAGGTTGATGCCCTGAATATATTTTCGTAAGTTTTTAAAAATATATCTGGTTGGTCCTGCATCTGCCAGGGAGGTTATGTAACTGTGTGTCAGTCCCTGTAGCTGCGTAATCTGGTTGATCCTGTGGTTACCATTACTGTGGCTCCAGTACATATCATCTGGGCTGGAATGCTGTTCTACCACAGAAGGGTTGAACAGCATTCTATGCCCTTTGAACTGTGTAGAACAGCTTTCCACTGCAGATGAAAACTGAGGTAGAACAACATTCTACCATACACTATATATAAAATAGGTAATGGGGAGATCAGAGAAGGGGGTCCACTAGATCACCAGGGAGGATATATTAATATTAACGTTGGACATTGGGGATCTGGGTGGGGATGTCCACTAGACAACCAGGGATGATATATATACTGTACCAGGACTAATACAGTACATTGCAAACACACCCTGCTGGGTGCTGTATCAGTCCACTGATGCCCAGCTGTCCCCTGACACCCCCACTGCCATCTCCCATGCCCTGTATTCATCCGGTAGCCCAGTGTCATACCACTCCAACTGGTGCAAGCCACTTATATCACCTCCTGGCTGCTCTGATTGGTGCCCCTTGCTGTGTCCATGGTGGGGCTTGCAAACTTCCAAATAAGAGGATGTTGCAGCCCCCTTGTGGCAAAGTGCACCACCATGCTGGGTGTAAGGGTGTTGCAGGGATGCTTCAATGCAAAGGGTTACATGTGGGTCACCACCACCTATAGAAAATTGGGAACAGTGCAAATTGTGATACAAGGAGCCACTTGCATCAATTCTGATTGTTGCAAGCTCCTTGAATCTCTCTGGGGGCTGTGAAAGTCGAGTCCCTTGTGTTGTTGTTAGTTAGTTTAACCCACAGTGCCTCAGTAATGTGGCGGTTGTCCTTTTTATTTTATTTGTAACATCAGTGGTTGTTGTTCCTTCTTTTATGTATAGAGCAATGCCACTTCCCCACTTTCCAGTACTATCTCCATGGAATAATCTATAGCCCTGTATTTCTTTTCCCATGTTTTTTTCTGATGTCCATCAGGTTTCCATGATGGCAGTTAGAGACAATTCTTTCTCATGTGTAAGAGCTTTCAAATCCTCTGTTTATTTATTAAGCTTCTAGCATTTATATGGGTACAAAACTAAATTTTTAGGTGTGGCCAGTTTTTAATCTCTTCATGTTGCATTCACAAGAATGCTAGTTTTCATAACCTCTTTCTTACATTGTGCCCCTTGGTGTATTGGCTTAAATAAGCAATAATACCCGACAGGGTGGGCATTATTGGGAAATACTAGACTGCCCAGGGTGTAATGAGGCCCGAAACTGCAGGCAGAGGGCCTTATAGCCCCTGGAAGGTCTGGTATGTTCCAATAATGCAAACCCTGGAGGATATTATTGCACTTAGAAAATGGCCAACTGTGTAAATTTTCATGAACTTGTAAAAAAATATAGTAAATGTTTGTGAAAAATTAATACAGGTGTTAGAAGCAAAAGTACTGATAAAGTAGTCCATAGGGTGTTCCTGGTGCTGTTGCTGCTACCTGCAGCATTCTGGTGGATTGTTGCCCCCCCCCGCAATGAGGTACAGTCACAGAGACACTGATTCATAAAGAAGAAAGGCAGTGTGTTGTGAACATTATTTGTAGGATGCTGGCAATTTTATTTTTATTTTTTGGTGTAGGATTTTTTTTCCCCAGTCTGACATTATACCTATGCGACGCACGATCTATGATAGCAATATGCGAACAAGGCAAAAAGTGACGTTTGACCCCGAGGTATGAGGAAAGAAAAGAAAAAGATTTATGTTCACTTTCTAGTGAGTGCTTTTTTGGGGTTTTTTTGTACAGGAGGCTGAGTATGTGTTGGGGACTTGTGATGAGTGATCACTATGGTTCTCTTTGCAGTCAGCATGGTAGTGCAAGACTGAGATCGAGAGATGGTTAGAACAATAATGTGACACTGAGGTCGGTAGAGTGGCGCTGTTGTGTCACTGTTTGAACTGCAAGCTGTAACTGAAGTGTGTTTTTCTTTTTAAAACAGGGAGTGGTGTGCAGGCCCGGTGGCACTGAGGGTTGAGGCACTGGACGCCACACCTCGTGCCACGTTGGTGACCCGGTTTCAGGAAGAGACTTGGGCCGCAGGGGGCTGGCAGGGGAGAGGGAGGATTGAGTGTCTGATGACTGCTCTCCTCTCCTCTCTCTGGGGTGGGTAGTGGGGCTTGCATCCGCCTGTAGCGGTGACCGGCAGAGGTCAGCCGCATTACAAGTGGCGCGGCAACAGTAAGTGAGGGCGCGGTGGGCGCCAGCACCGTGCGCCGGACGCCATTGTACGTCCGCCTCCAGCGGGGAGAAATGCGAAAATGCGGAGGGCACTTCGCGGCTGATGGCCACACCTTGCGCCCCTGGAGAGACCTGAGAGGGGTGCGTGCCCGGTGGGTGTGAGAGCGATAATGGCCGGCCCACTGGGAGAGCAGGTTCGTGTGGCCTGCACGCACGACTGGGTCTGGGGGTGCAGGGCCAGCAGCCTGAGATCGTGTAGGGCCGCTCTGCTGAGGAGAATAAACAATAGTATGATAAAAAATAAAACAAGGAGCGGCTGCAGGAGAATACTATTTGGGTTGGGCTGGGGGAGACCAGTACCTCTCGCTAAGACAGAGAAAAAGATGGTGGGCATTTTAAATTTTGTTTGGTGCATCCAGCCAATGAAAAGTTGGCTGGCCACCACTGTGGAATGCTGTGCAGTGAGGTGCCACTTGAACTGGCACTTGTTTTTTACTAGGCATCTATTGAAAAACAGATGCCCAGGTAGCAGGTAGTTTAAGACAATTAGGATAGAGAATCTAGTCTGCCCATTTTCTAAAACAGGAATACTTAATACTTTGTCAGTTTCCTGACTCAGCATCCCCCCCCCCATTTATTAAGGTGGAATCTATCTTTGCAATACAGTTCACTCTTATCATAGAATTTCCCAAGTATCAATAAAACTGATATTTTCTTTGCAGCACCTGTTTAGTGAATCAAATGTTAATGCATTTTATTGTTTGTTTAGTTGTTTCTCTGGATGCCCTCTGGACAGGCAGTATACCCAAGATTGCCACTTCTCAGCCATTATCCTTCATTTTCTTTCCTATGTCTATTAGATATTAGCAGATATCCTTTTCTTGTTCTTTAACCACATTGTTGGTCCCAAGATGTAGTGCTATCATGGCATTTTGGACCTTTTTTTTTCAGTTAAAAGTTTAAAGGACAGCTGACACATTCAGGAGACTTTAATAAAACATATTTAGATACAGCTCAACTTGTAGTTCACATTTATTATTTATTTATTTATTAGCTTTTGGTAACTGGATGATTACATTAGGCAATAACCCTGCCTATTTTCAGGCACGACCTAGGAAAGTACAAAATACACTCATAGAAGTGTACAAGGTGACATACAAACAATGCTGAGCAGTTTACAACAGATTATCCACCCAGGGATATACAGGGATTATGCATGAATAGTGCAATCCGGCCACGCAGGGATGGAGAAATCAGATGAAGACAAGGCAAGTCGGGAGAGTATAAAATACAATAAAGAAGCGGTTAAGGTTATGTGTTTCTTCTTCTCATTATTAATTACAGAGGTCATTTCAATGAAAACAGGATCCTTGCTCCTGAAGAGTTTATTTAATCTTGTTGCTCTGTCCCCTACCAGAGGTCATAATGTACTGCCTTTGACATCACAGTTACTTCCATGGCAACAGACTGTGATGTCACAACAGAAGATTATAGCATGAGGTAGGGAATAAGTTATAGAGGCAGATGAACTCTAAGGGATAATAGAAACGTAGAAACATAGAATTTGACGGCAGATAAGGACCGCTTGGCCCACCCAGTCTGCCCATTTCCCTACCTACTGGATAAGCTGCAGATCCTAGCTAACCAGCAGCCTACTTCTTCTTACCCCCTCCCCCCAGAATTGCCTTATGACTGTCCCATGCATGCTTGAATTCCACCACTGATTTTGACTCCACAACCTCCTCTGGAAGGCCGTTCCATGCATCCACAGCCCTCTCTGTGAAAAATTACTTCCTTAAATTACCTCTGAGCCAACCCCTCTATCTTCAAATTGTGCCCTCTTGTTCTTGCACACCTCTTTTTTTGAAAGATGCTACCCTCTTGGACTTTGTTGATTCCCTTGAGGTACTTGAAAGTTTCTATCATGTCCCCCCTCTCCCTCCTTTCCTCGAGGCTATACATATTAAGCTCCTTAAGTCTCTCTTCATATGTCTTCCGGTGCAGACCCTGCACCATTTTAGTTGCCCTCCTCTGGACAGCTTCCATCCTATGTCTTTGCGGAGATTGGGTCTCCAGAACTGCACACAGTACTCCAGATGGGGTCTCACCAGCTGTCTGTACAGAGGGATAATAACTTCCTGTTTTCTACTGGTGATGCCTCTCCCTATGCATCCCAGTATCCCCCCAGCCCTCCTTGCTGCCCTCTCACATTGCTTGCCCACCTTTAGGTCATCTGATATGACTACCCCCAGGTCCCTTTCCATTTTTGTTGTTGTTAGTATCTCACCCCCCATTGTGTACTCTTCCCCTGGGTTTTTGTTTCCCAGGTGCATTACCTTGCACTTCTTAGCATTGAATCTAAGCTGCCATACATTTGACAATTCCTCTAACCTTGCTAAGTCCCTTCTCATCCTTTCCACCCCACCCTGTGCATCAACTCTATTGCAGATCTTTGTGTCATCTGCAAAGAGACATACTTTTCCTTCCAGTCCTTCTGCAATGTCGCTTATAAAGCCATTGAAGAGGACCGGTCCTAATACTGAACCCTGCAGTACCCCAATCGTAACCCTCCTTTCTTCTGAGTGGACTCCATTTGCTGTTACTCTCTGTGTCCTATTCTCCAGCCAATTCTTTACCCAGGCTGTCATCTTGGGACCCACTCCCAGGCTGGCTAACTTGTATATTAATCTTTTGTGTGGGACTGTGTCAAATGCCTTGCTAAAGTCTAGGTAGGCCATGTCCACAGCCCTCCTGCCTCATTACTTTGGTCACCCAGTCAAAGAAATCTATCAGATTTGTCTGGCATGACCTTCCCGCCGTGAATCCATGCTGCCTAGGGTCCTGTGCCCCTCTGGCCTCTAGATACTCGACAATTCTTTCCTTCAGAAGTGATTCCATCATTTTCCCTATCACTGAGGTTAAACTAACAGGTCTGTAGTTTCCTGCTTCTGCCTTGCTCCCACTTTTGTGAAGGGGAATCACATCTGCCCTCCTCCAGTCCTCGGGTACCACCCCATCCTCCCATGATTTGTTAAAAAGGGTAGTCAGTGGTGTCACTAGTTCTACCCTTAGCTCTTAGAATTCTGGGATGAATCCCATCAGGCCCCATTGCTTTGTCCACCTTCAGTTTTAAGAGTTCTTCCAGAGCCCTTTCTCCTGTAAATGGGCTGGTATCAACTTCTGTATCCAGAGTGTTACTACTGTTTGTTTTATGTACCTCCCCCTCTTCATTTGTAAATACTGAGCAAAATATTTGTTTAGTATCTCTGCCTTTCACAGTCTCCTCTGCCCACCCTCCTCCCTTTATTAAGCCTCACTATCCCTCCTTGGTCTTCCTTTGCTCCCTGATGTACCTATAAAAGCTTTTATCCCACTTCTTAACTGAGTTGGCTATCTTTTCCTTGGTTTGGGCCTTTGCTGTTCTGACTGCCTTTCCAGCCTCCTTTTGCTTTAACTGATACAGTTCTCTGTCCTGCTCCTTCTGCGATTCCTTGTACTTCCTGAATGCTTTCTTTTTCTCTTGAACCTTCACTGCCACTTCCTTCGAGAACCATAGTGGTTTCTTACATCGTCTTGTTTTGTTTATTTGCTTCACACAAAGGCTCGTTACCTCTGTGATGGCAGTTTTATTATTCCCCATTGTTCTTCCACCCTCCTTCCTGCCCATTTGCAAGTGCATTCCTTAGGCACTCACCCATTTTAGCAAAGTCAGCCCTCCTAAAGTCCAGTACTTTTGTCTTTGTATGGCTTGACTCTATTGCTATGTTTATTGTGAACCATACTTGTTCGATGGTCGCTAGTTCCAGATGGCTACCCACTCTCACATCTGTGATCCTCTCCATCTCCATTTGAGAGAATCAAGTCTAATATTGCTCCCTCTCGGTGGGCTCCAGTACTAGTTGTCTAAGGCATGCCCCTGTAGGGCATCTAGAATAACTGCACTCTTCGAAGTGGCAGCTGCAACTGCACTCCAGTTAACATCTGGCATATTCAGATCACCCATCAGCAATATCTCCCCTTTTTCTGCCATTCTAAGTATACTTTCTATCATTTCCCTGTCCATTTCCTCCCCCTGAGAAGGGGGTCTGTATACAACCTCTGTGCATATTGTGGTGCCATTGTCTGTCTCCAAATTTACCTACAGTGCTTCTTCTCCTCCCTGTTTAACCTTTTGTTCTGTTGCTCTTATTCCTTCCCTTATGTAAAGAACTACTCCTCCTCCTCCTCTTTTACCCTCCCAGTCCCTCTTGTAGACAGTGTATCCTGGTATGTTTATGTCCCAGTCATGGTTTTGTGTGTACCATGTTTCTGTGACTGCCATGATATCCATATGTTCCTCCTCCATCAAGGCCACTAATTCAGGAAGCTTGTTACCCAGACTACGGGCATTGGTACTCATTGCTCTCCATTTTTTGATGGCTTTACCTTCTGTTGCAGCAACCCCACTGACCATTCTTCCCTCGGTCTTTTTTCTCATTTAGTACCCTGTTTTGTAGGGAGAGGCTGGGATTTTCCTGCTGCTTGTCAGTGCCTCCCCTTTGACTAGTTTAAAAGCTTGCAAATGAAGCATTTAAACCGATTGCTCAAAGACTTGTTCCTTCCTGGACAGATGCAGACCATCCTGCCAGTATAGGCTGGTGTCCCTCCAGGTGGAACCCCAGTCCCCAATGAAGCCAAACCCCTGTGCTCTGCACCATTTTTTCAACCATTCATTAAACTGCATCGTGCCAATTACCCTCGCCTCCCCCATGCCTTTGACAGGCAGCATCTCTGAGAAGGATACTGTGTGTACTACTTGTCTTAGGTCCCTCCCCAACTCTGCAATGTCCTCCTGCACTGCTCTAATCTCATGATGAGCCAAGTCATTTGTCCCTAGGTGGACAATTATGTCCAGCTCAGAATCCCTTGCAGCTGTCCACGTGATCCTGAGGATGCACTTCCTGTCCCTTCAAGCCATGGCACCAGGCAGGCACCTTACTTCAGTTTTCCCAGCTCCCCCCAGTTCTATAACCCTAATAATTGAGTACCCCACCAGGAGCTGCTTCCTTTCCCTGTGGTGTCCTCTGCCTCCTTCCTGTGGGCCTCCCTTGTGACAGTTGTCATCAGTCTTCTCTGCAGGTGCATCCATAGGGGAGCTATGCTTCCCCAGAATGGTGTATGGATTGTGGAGTGGAACAATTGACTGGGTGTGCCTCTGTTCCACCCTCCTCACCCTACCTGAGCCCACTGTGGTCCAACTGCTGTGCTTTCTTCGCAACCTCTGAGGTAGTGATGGTGGCGCTAGTGCTCCCTGGATGGGGGAGGTTCCCTTCCTACTGTCCAGTGTGGCCTGGGGGAAGGTTTCCTTACTATTGTCCAGTGCAGCCTGAAGATGGGCAACTTCCTCCCTCAGGGCAGATAGTTGTCTGCAAATAGGGCAGCATCTCAGCCTCCAGAAAGACTCCCAGAAGACTGCTGCCCGACAGCCATTACATTGCACTACTCCCCACATGTTTATCTAGTTGTTTTTTTTTGGTTTTGTGTGTGTGTGTGTGCCCATGTGTGTGTGATTTGTTATATAGAAATATATATATTATACAATGTGTATGCTTATATTGTCAGTGCAGTGTGCTAGAGAGGATATGACAGTGAAATGCACCTTGCACTAGAGGAAATGATGTCAGAACCTCAGGTATGAAGGAACTATTTCCAGGGGTGGGTGGGGTGAGGGTGGGAAGGGGTTGGGCCTAAACTGTGGCCTTACAAAACAATCCAGCTAAAAGCTCTCACCCACTGGCATGATGAGTGCCTTCCTGTCAGCAAGATACCCTACACAACAATTTGACAGAGAAAGTACCCTGCTAATCAAACAGAGAAAAATCCAGACATCCAAGTCAGACACAGGTAAACCTCTCCAGCCCCAAAACAGTCTGGTGGTTTGTTAGCCACAAAGGAAAATCAAATATGCAGTTATTTCAGCCCTTCTGAGGATGCTGACAAGATAAGCAGTTTTAAAACCCCCTTCCTGAATTAAAAACTAAAACAAACACAAAGCAATGCCACTTTAAAAGTGATGTAAATAATGATATACAGTATTCATGCAAATTTCCTCAGTAATAAACAATGGGGAGGAGAAATGCTATAGTTAGGGTTCAACCTTCACTTTTATGTTAAACTCCAAATTTTGCACATTAATAGCTTCAGAACTATTCAAGTGATTCACATAAAGTTGTGCATGGTCCATTAGAGACAATTGCCTTTTGATGTGGCAAGTTTTGTCCCAGTCAGATGTGTGGGTGTGGCGATACGGTGTGTCAAAAAATGTGAAAATTATCATTTTTGGGGAAATATTTTGTCACTCTGCTGCACAAAAATGGTGTCGAATTTTTTTTTCAATTTTTACTGTACATATGTTTTGGGGCACAGAGGTGTCCTTTGAAGGTTTGGTGAAAAATTATTACTCCTTTCCAAAGTTATTACATTTTAAAGTTTTCATTATTTCCTATGGGATCAGTTAGATGTTCCTCTCAAAAAAGAATTCTTTATCACAAATGTGGAATCCTTTTTCGCAAACATAGAATATTTTTCCACAAATACGAATTCTTTTTTTGTGCTATCACCATCTTGTTTTCAGTTAGTGGTGAGAACAAAATTAAATAACTTTAAAAATCCACAGGTTTAGTAGACAACAACAGTTGTCTTTACCTAATCAGGACACATACAATCCAATTATGTGGTTAGTTTTCTGATAAGTCAAATATAAATGTATTTTTTTTATCATTCAGTAATCCTTTTTCACAAACCATGGAAAAAAGAAGCCGCGAAACAGGATTCTTCTTCATAATTCGCGACAAAGGAATTTTAAGACAGCTGTTTCTTTGACACTCCACAGTTCCAAATGGTTTTGATTTTGGTTTGAAATGTTTAGGGTACAAAGGGCTTGCCCCACAGATGTGCCTTTTGTGGGTTTGATGAAAATATATTACTTTGCTGTGGAGTTCTTGCAGCTTTAAATTTTGGTTCATTTCCCATAGGATAACACTGTAATGTAAGGTTTACACAGTCATTTCTTTGTCACTATGCTATGAAGAAATGATTTTCAATTCTGCTCTGAAATTTTTACTGTACAAAGGCCTTGTGCCACCGATGTGCCTTCTGCTTTTTTCATTAAAATATATTAATTTGGTGTCTAATTACACAGGTTTCACATTTTGCTTAAACCCTTAATTTCCTTAAATCAAGGAGGTTATTTTCTAGACGACACTGAATTGAATTATTACTTTTTGGATGTGTGTAAGTAACTAGTATTTATTCTGTTTTGGGGGTTGACTTTTCTTAGTTTAACTTTCATTTGCCAAGGAGGAACTGTAGCTGAGAGATATTTGCAGTTATTTGTGACTAGGCCTGTTACTTAAACTCTTTGAAATAGGTGTCTGAAAGGAAGGAAGGCACTCCCCAAGGTTGATGGTCAGAGTTGTAGTTGATTGTTTCTGGAGAGCATAGGTTTACTCCTCCCCACCCACCTGCCCCAAGTGCATAACTTCCTTTATAGCAGGGGTTCTGACATCACTTCCCCAAAGCTGCTAACAACATACACCTGTTCATATCCTTAAAGGCATAGCACACTGAATAGGGTGTAGAGACACTCACAAGCTTGCACACACTAAAACATGAGCAAAACAAAAAAAGGAAAAGCATCTGTAACAGGAAGGGACACAGACATGGAGGGAGTGGTGCAATGCACTGGCTGTGGAGCAGCAGTCTTCCGGGAGACATTCTGGAGACTGCACTGCTTCCCTATTTGCAGGCATCTCTCTGGTCTGAGGGAGGAGGTTGTTCATCTCCATGCTGACCTGGTAAGGATTCGGGAAACCTGCTCCCCCACCCAGGGACCACCACCACTACCTCAGAGGTTGCCAAGAAAGAGAAGTGGTTGGACAATGGTGGGCTCAGGGAGGGTGAGGGTGGTGGAAAAGAGGTGCATCCCTCCTGTTGTGCCTCTCCACAATTCATTCACCACTCTGGCAGAGCATGGTTCCCCTATGGAGGCACTCACAGTGGAGACCAAGGAGGATGCTGGGAACCTCCAAAATGGAAACCCACAGGAGGGTGGTACAGGACCCCATGGGGAAGGAAACAACTCCTGGTGGGGGACAGAACTGTTAGAGGGTAGAACTGGGGGAGGGAGGGGAAAGGGAGGTAAGGTGTCTGTCTGGTGCCATGGCTTGGTAGGACAGGAAATGAATCCTCAGGATCATGGGAGCAGTTGCAAGGGGGAGTGAGCTGGATGTCATTATCCTCCTAGGGACAAATGATCTGGCTGAGAATGGGATAAGAACAGTGCAACAGGAGTTTGTGGAGTTGGAGAGGGGCCTTAGACAAGTAACACGCACTGTAACTTTATCAGAAGTGCTACCAGTCTATGGCATGGATGAGGCTAGGCTACTCTGCACCATGAAATTCAATGACTGGTTGAAAAACTGGTGCAGAGCTCAGGGATTTGGCTTCATTGGGGGCTGGGGCTCCACCTAGAGGGATGCAGGCCTATACAGGTGCAATGGTCTGCATCTATCCAAGAAGGGAACCAAGATCCTAAGTGATAGGTTTAAATGCTTCATTGGCAAGCATTTAAACTAGCCAAGGGGGGAGGCACTGAAAAAGAGAAAGGAAAGCCTACCCCCCCCCAAAAAATCAGGGTAGTTAGTGAGGTAAACATCAAGATAGAGCAGTTGATAGGGAGAAGGGCAGGGGTTAAAGGAGAAAAAGACAAAGTAAGTAAGGACAGGGATGGGACAAAAAGAAATAAAGCCATAAAAAAGTAAGGTAATGAGTACCAGTGTCCATAGTCTAGGTAAAAAGCTCCCTGAAATGGTGGCCTTGATGGAAGAAAGATGCCTGGATGGGGTTCACGTGATGCAGAGCATGGGCTAGCTGCAGCCTCTAGGAGCTCCTTCTACCCGATCCAAAAACTACATTTTTTGCAGGTCCTGGTAACCCCTTCTTGGTACTAAAAGGTGTCGGAACGTCTCGCCTGGTATCCAGAGCAGGAAAATGGAAACTGATTTCAAGGATCCCCTGCCCAGACACATGCCCCCGGCGACTCCCGAGAAGGCCCCGAAAAAAGCCTGTGCCTCAGGTAATCAGCAGCACACTCTACAAGCTCCTGGTATCCCCGAAACAGAGCCGCTTACCTTTGCAAATTTTTTAAAAGAGTTCCAGCCATTTCGAGACGAAATGAAGGAGCTAGCCAGCGAAGTCAAAAGTGTGTCCCGCGCCCTCGAAGACCTGACTCGTAGAACCACGGACACGGAGGCTCGCATTATCTCAGTGGAACACAGGCAGGATAAGCTGGCCCCAGATTTAACAGCAATGAAGCAACGGATTGCTAAGCTGGAGAGCAAGGTCGAGGACCTTGAAGGCCGATCCCACCATAACAACATTGTAATTATAGGTCTCCCAGAGAGAGAGGAGGGTCTGGAGCTGATTAAATTTACCCAGCGCTTGGTACAAAAAATAGCTGGTCCCTCGCCTTTTGGGCAATCGTACATCATCGAGAGAGCACACAGGGCGTTGAGAGCTATGCCCCTGACTGGTGCCCCACCTTGCACGTTCATTTTTAAATTCCTGAACTACTTAGAATGGCAGCACTTTCTGAATAAAGCCAAAGAATTAAAAGAAATAACCTGGGAAGGTGCAGGACTAAGGGTGGTTCAAGACCTGCCACTATCTATCCGGCAGAGGAGAGCGTCGTTTCACATGCTTATCACTAAGCTGATTATGCAAACATTCGATTCCTCGATGAGGTACCCAGCCCGATTTCAAGTACTGGCGAATGAAACCTGGCACACTTTTGAAAATACGGAGGCTGCGTTATCGGCGCTAAAGCAACTGTTCCGAGATCTGTTCCAGGACCCATGAGGGTGTTTCTTGACAGCCACTAAATACCTTGTTTGCTGGGACGATCCTTTCAATTGATATGGGCATTGGGACTTTTATCTTAGTGCTGGTTCCCTGTGAAGCCCTGGCCTATAGGAGAGCTATACAGATCTGGGCCTTTGGCATTCCTGGTTACCGCCTGCTTTTTGACTATTTACTTTCTCGCTGCTGGGTACAACTCTGGACTCTCTCCTGAGAAGGGGGGGCATACGCCTGATTTTGATTATATTTAAATGTATGTCCTGATGTACAGATGTCACAGTCATATAAGTGACACCCCTGACAAGGCATAGATTATACCCTCACTCTGGTTTTGTGGTATTCGCAGATGCTTCTAATGACGATGAAGAGGGTATCGTCTCCTCGATAGACAAGACTGGTCTTTCTAGTGGGGTGAATATTGTGACAGGACTGGGTTATTTACAGATGTTTTAGTACAGTTGTGCATAAAGTAACGGCAGACAATTAAGGAAGACTGAGGGCTCTCCGCCTTTTATGTTTCTTATAAATTACTTTTTTCTCTTGTTAACTCCGCTTAACTTAAAGTGGTGGTTTACTTGGGTTCTTGGAGATGGATCAAACCAAACTTTGTAAAGGGAGGGGTAGAGTCAGATCAAGATAATACTGTTCTTGTTAATTGTGGAATGGACCTGATTATGGATGTATTAATAGGGGTGGGGGGGGCGGAGGTGGAGTTTCTCATTGTTCTGGTTTCATGTTCGTTGGTAGCTCGGTGGGTTGGGGTGGAAGGGTTGTGGGGGTTCGGTCTTGTTATTGTTATGGGTTTTTGGGGTCTTGGGATGTGGGGGTGGGACCCTTTGCACAGCACTTTTTACTTTTCTAGGTTTATTAGCACAGGGCTGGTCTCTTGTTTATTTAGGTTTAGATTTCATTTCACCATATGGCTAGACATATTAATGTGGTGACATGGAATGTGCATGGACTTCACCATAAATCAAAACAATATAAGATTCTAAAACATCTAGATTATGTTAAAGCAGATATTATGTTTTTGCAAGAGACCCATTTGTTGAAAGCTGAAAGCAGCCAGCTATGCAGACTTCAAGTTGGCCAGATCTTTACTTCAGAAGGTAGTTCCCAAAGCAAAGGGGTGATGGTCATGATACGAAAATCAGTCCCATTTCTTCCGACTCAAGTAGTTGAAGATAGGTATGGGAGGTATGTTTTTGTAAGGGGTACCTTGCTAACCCTAGAAATTATTTTGGGTTCAGTTTATGGCCCTAATACTGATACCCCAAGTTTTTTTGTCCAAATTATGGAGTTACTTTCCTCCTGGAGTAATCTGCCCATAGTGATGGGTGGTGACCTCAACCTGGTCATGGACCCGTCAATGGATAGATCTTATTCTGTTAGAAAAGGACTAACCCCGGGTCAGAGGGCTGTTAGGGAGATGATGGATGGATTAGGTCTGCGCGATGTGTGGAGAGTGTTCCATCCGACCGTACGGGACTTTACTTTTACCTCACAAGTGCACAACACCCTATCCATAATAGATTATGTCCTAATCTCAAACACTCTCCTGGCTGGATGTTAGACACAAATATTGTTTCCGGACCATTATCGGATCACTCCATGGTAAAATGCCTTCTTGCTTTCTCATCTCTACCTAAACCAGGGAGTAGATGGAAAATTAATAACCAAATATTAAAAGACCCCAAATTGGTTAAGTACCTTTCAACGCAAATAACAGAATTTATCTCCTTCAATCTAAATTCCACCGATAAGCCAGACATGGAGTGGGGGCTTTAAAGCTTTTATTCGGGTATTTTGATTGGTCTGGCTCTTCCGTAGAAAAAGAAAGGCTGAATCATATCTCTGACTTATTAACCAAAATCCGTGACAAAGAGCGGGGCCTTTCCGATTCCTCCTCAGAGGCCTATAAACAAGAATTATCTCTGTTAAGGGACTCATATCTCAGAATACTGAATGAACAAGCTGAGTGGGCATTCATAAGAACTAGAGCTATTTTCACAGACCAAGGAGAGAAGGCCGGCCGACTATTAGCCAGAAGAATCAAGCAATTAGAGTCTTCCAGGTGGGTGCCAGCCATTCGATCCTCAGAGGGGGGCCCAATCAAAACTTTTCCCGAAGATATTTTAAAGGAGTTTGTAAACTATTTTAAAGAGATCTATGGACCCATGAAAGACCCTCCGTCTGATGATAAGATTGATCACTTTCTAAGGGATTTAAATTTTCCCTTATTATGCTGGATCAACTTCAACTTTGGCCCCTATCACTGCAGAAGAAATAGACCGGTTATTAAGTCCCTCCTTTAGATAGAACACCTGGCCTGGATGGTCTCTCCCCAATTTTATAAAACTTTCTCAAAGGAATTAACTCCTTTTTTGTTATGACTGTTTCAATATATTTTGGATGGTGAGGCCTCTGACAGTTCTCTTTTTGAAGCTTTAATTGTGCTTTTACCTAAGCCGGGAAAGTCTCCAGATCTTGTCGCTAATTATAGACCCATATCCCTTCTCAATCAGGACATTAAAATTCTCACCAAATTGCTGGCCGATAGAATAAGTAAGGTCCTTCCCGGCCTAATTGGACCTGAGCAGGTGGGATTTATGAAAGGTAGATCTTCTGCAGACCACTTAAGGGTCTTGGCTCACATCTTCTCGGCCTCCAGGGATTCCGATCAGCCCATGGTCCTGGTCTCTCTGATGCCGAAGGCCTTCGACAGGGTATATGGTAATTTTCTCATAAAGTTATTGAATGTTTTGGTTTCCCCAACAATTTTCTGGATGGATCAAAGCTATTTACAAATTCCATCAGCAAGAATTACATGCAATGGAGTAACTTCATCCTTATTTAGACTTTTCCTAGGTACCAGACAAGGTTGCCCTCTCTCTCCGCTCCTTTTTAACCTATACATTGAGCCCCTTATTATACGGATTAAACAGGAACAGAGGATTCAGGGTATCCAGATATGGGGGCACACATTGAAAGTTTTGGCATTTGCAAATCTCACATCCATCCTCCTCCATTCCAATTTTGTTAGATATTATTGATAAGTTCGGTACTATTGCCAATTATAAGCTTAATATTAGCAAGTCAGTGGTCTTCCCCTTAAACTTTAGGACAAGCGTGCATGAGATTGCCCCTTTTGGGCTGGCTTGGAATGCTAAGCTTATCAGATATCTAGGTCTTACTTTAACTAGAGATGTATCTCGCTTAGTGCAGAGTAACTTGGACCCGTGTTGCTCGACATTGAAACGGACCTACGGAGATGGGCGATTATTCCCCTGTCTATTTGGGGCAGAATTAATCTGGTAAAAATGAATGTTTTTCCTTGACTATTTTACCCTATCAGTATGCTAAATGTTTGGCTTCCACTTAAATGGTTCAAGGGAGTGCATAGAATCATTTCCGGTTTCATTTGGAATTATAAGAAACCCAGATTGTCCTATTTTAAACTGTCCACCCCTAAGCCGTATGGTGGTTTGAGACTCCCCCATTTTGCGTTATATTATTGGGCTAGCCATGTGTCGAAATACCTTCGCTGGCTTAAAAAAACGGATGATCTTCAGGTTAACACCTATATGCCACTATGGTTAAACTTAGAGGTATCCCGAATCATGTACTCCGGCCTCAGACCTGAGGCCTTTCTATACTGTCCTCTGAAAGCTCTCCCCCCCACTTTGCGTAAGTCACCCATTGAAACTTCAGTTAAAATACATATACAACTATGTTCCTTTCTAAAATATTGTCATACTGGGGACCTGGCTCAACCATTAACAGGTAATCGTAACTTTTTAATAGATGGTAAACCTATCCAAGATACCTGGTTACCTTCATTGGAAAAGTGTTGGTTAAAGATCTACTCGAAGATGGGGGTAAATTTCTCACCTCGAAGGATATCTTGAGCAAGTTTCAAATCCCTCAGTGCCTGATATTTAAAGTTTTTCAGCTTCGCCATCTCCTAGTGGGGAAGCTGAGTACCCGGTCCGGGGACTGTGGCTTATGCGACTTTGAGGAAACGTTGATACCAATGGTCGGAAAAGCTCACGCTATCTCGAATGTATATAATACGTTGATTGGCTGGTTGCACCCTAATATTTATGCCCCCAAACAATATTGGCTGCAATTGTTCCCAGAACACATCTTTAATGGGCTTAAATTTGGGGGCACGTCACAACTTTCTAAGACAGGATAGGCTTAGGTTAATGCAACTTAAACTATTACATAATTCTTATTTTCCCCTGTAAAATTAGTCGAGGGGCATGGCCTCCTCACCTTCTTGTTTTAGATGTCAGCAAGGGTTGGAGATTTACTCCACATCTTTGGCACTGCCCGAAAGTAATAGGGTTATGGGAGACTAGTAAGAAAAATCTCGACCTCTTTGGGACTTGAAGACTTATTTACCCCTGAGGTTTGTATTTTAGAATATGACTCGGGTTGGTGTCCTGCAGGAAATATCATATGGGGTTGATTTCGCTTCAGTCAAAAAATAGTTCTGAGGCATTGGAAAGATAACATAGAAATTTCTTATGGCAATGGTTACAGGAATTCTTAGCTAATCTCAGAATGGATAGAACCATTGCAAGTTTGCAGTATAAACTTCCTAAGTTCAATAACACCTGGAGTTCTTTATACACTTTTTTCTTTTCCGCTGTAATCTGTAGTTAGTTCTCCAGCCAGTTTACACCTAAGTGCTGTGTAAAGGGTGGGCGGTTGGGGGAAGGGGGCTTGGGGAGGAGGTAAGGTCTACATCCTGATGATCTGTTTTTTAATGGCAGATAATTTCACTGTTATCTTGTTCCCCTTCTGGATGTACTCCTTAATATTGTTAAAATTTCAATAAAAGTTGAATTGAAAAAAAAAAAAAAAGAAAGATGCCTGGATATTGTGGCAGTCACAGAATCATGGTACACAGAGAACCATGACTGGGATGTCAACATACCAGGGTACACAATCTACAGGAGGGACAGGGAGGGAAGAAAAGGAGGAGGAGTAGCTCTCTATGTAAGGGAAAGGATCAAAGCAACAGAACTAATGGGTAAAGAAGGAGGAGAGGAGGCACTGTAGGTTACTCTGGAAACTGGAAATGGCACCACAATCCAAACAGCAGTTGTATATAGACCCATGTCTCGGGGAGGAAATGGACAAGGAAATGATAGAAAGTATCCTTGGGATGGCAAAGAAAGGGGAGATATAGCTGATGGGGGACCTGAATATGCCAGATGTTAACTGGAGCACCTTTGCTGCAGCCAAATCCAAGAGCAGTGCCATTCTCACTGCCCTACAGGGGGCTTGCCTCAGACAGTTAGTTTTGGAACCCACTTGTGAAGAAGCAATCTTAGACCTGGTACTCTCAAATGGGGACAGAGAGAGGATCTCTGATCTTGAAGTGAGTAGCCATCTGGGAACAAAAGACCACCAAACAGTGTGGTTCACGATAAACTTAGCTGTAGAGTCAAGCCATACAAAAGTGAAGGTACTAGACTTCAGGAGGGCTGATTTTGTCAAAGTGGGAGAGTGCCTCAGAAAAGCACTAGCAAACAGGCAAGAAGGTGGGGTGGAGCAACAATGGGGAAACATCAAACTGCCATCACAGAGGCAACAAGCCTTTGTGTGAAGCAAATAAACAAATCAAAATGAAAGAAAAAAACACTATGGTTCTCAAAAGAAGTGGTGGGGAAGGTAAAGGAGAAAAATATAGCATTCAGGAAGTATAAGGAAATACAGAAGGAGCAGGAAAGATAACTGTACCAGTTAAAACAGAATGAAGCAGGAAAGGCAATCAGCAGAGCAAAGGCCTAAACTGAGGAAAGGATAACCAACTCAGTTAAGAAGAGGGATAAAACCTTTTATAGGTATATTAGAGAGCAAAGAAAGACTAAGGCAAGGATACTGAGGCTGAATAAAAAGGAAGGTGGCTGGGCAGAGAGTGACAGTGAAAAAGCAGGGATACTGAACGAATACTTCTGCTCCGTATTCACAGTGGAAAAGCAGGGGGAGATAACTAATCCAGTCAATAGAAGCACTCTGGATAGGGGGGTTGATATTAGTCCTTTCACAGAAGAAAGGGTTCTGAAAGAATTCTTAAAACTGAAGGTAGATAAAACAATGGGGCCTGATGGGATTCACCCCATAATTCTAAAAGAACTAAAGGAAGAACTAGTAACACCACTGATTATCCTTTTTAATAAATCATGGGAGGATGGAGTAGTACCTGAGGACTAGAGGAGGGTGGATGTGATTCCCCTTCACAAAAGTAGGAGCAAGACAGAGGCAGGAAACTACAGACCTGTCAGTTTGACCTCAGTGGTAGGGAAAATGATGGAATCACTTCTGAAGGAAAGAATTGTTGAGTACCTAGAGGCCAATGGGGCACAGGACCCAAGGCAGAATGGATTCACAGCAAGAAGGTCATGTCAGACAAATCTAATTGATTTCTTTGACTGGGTGACCAAAGTAGTAGACCAGGGAGGGGCTGTGGACATGGCCTACCTAGACTTTAGCAAGGCATTTAACACAGTCCCACCCAAAAGATTAATAAACACATTAGCCAGCCTGGGAGTGGGTCCCAGGGTGGTAGCCTGGGTAAAACACTGGCTGGACAACAGGACACAGTGGGTAATAGTAAATGGAGTCCACAGTGAAGAAAGGGGAGTTACTAGTGGGCTTCCGCAGAGTTCAGTACTGGGACCGGTACTCTTTAATGTCTTTATGGTGACATTGTGGAAGGACTAAAAGGGAAAGTATGTCTCTTTGCAGATGACACAAAGATCTGCAACAAGGCTGATACACAAGAAGGGGAGGAAAGAATGAGAAGGGACTTGGCAAGAGTGGAGCAATGGACAAAAGTATGGCAGCTTAGTTTCAATGCAAAGAAGTGCAACGTAATGCACCTGGAAAACAATAGCTCGGGTGAAGAGTACACAATGGGGGGGAGGTACTAACAACAACAAAAATGGAAAGATACCTGTGGGTACTCATATCAGATGACCTTAAGGTAGGCAAGCAATGTGAGAAGGCAGTAAGGAGGGCTGGTTGGATTCTGGGATGCACAGGGAGATGCATCACCAGTAGAAAGTAGGAAGTTGTTATTCCTCTGTACAGACATTTGGTGAGACCCCATCTGGAGTACTATGTGCCATTCTGGAGACCCCATCTCTGCAAGGACATAGACAGGATGGAGGCAGTCCAGAAGAGGGCAACCAAAATGGTGCAGGGTCTGCATCAGAAGCCATATGAAAAGAGACTAAAAGAGCTTAATATGTGTAACCTTGAGGAAAGGGGAGAGAGAGGGGGGACATGATAGAAACTTTCAAGTATCTCAAGGGAATCAACAAAGTCCAAGAGGGTAGCATATTTTAGAAAAAGAGATGCACAAGAACAAGAGGACACAATTTGAAGATAGATGGGGACTGCTCAGGGACAACGTGGGGAAGTATTTTTTCAAGGAGAGGGTGGTGGATACATGGAACAGCCTTCCTGAGGATGTCATGGGGGCAAAAACAGTGGGAGAAATTTAAATCAAATTTTATTGATCAACTTAGATGTTGTTAACGTCTAAGTTATTACAATCATTTAGACACAATACAATATAACAAAGGGCAACATTACACATACATGCATATGTTTCCATTAACACAGCACAACATTTAAAAAAATGTATTTACACATATATAAATTTGAAATATAAACACACAGGTCATGTTGTACTAGATTTATTACTAAAGTGCCAAACTATGAGCTACCAGGAAAAAAAAGGACACCCCTAGAGGAAAGTGCTTTTTCAGACTGAATTGATGATTGAATGAATTCTGGTTCTAAATTAAAGTAAGTATAGCTGATTTCTTGAATTTAATGTTTTATAAACTATGGGTGGGATATTCAGAAGGGTTGTGCCATGCATAACCCACTGATACGCCCCAGTGCGATATTCAAAAGGGGACTGTGCATGGCACAAATCCTGATGTGCTGAGGCGCATCAGTAATGTATGCGGCGCAAGTAGGAGGGGCGTGCCCATGCATACCCCTGCACATCCCGACATTCAGCCCGGGATGTGCGGAGCCCATGCAGGTGCAACCCCTACAAGTGCCGCATACAGTTGATCCAACAATTAAAGGAGCAACAGCCAGCCACCCGAAAGGGTGCTGCCGTATTACAGCGTGCAACAAGGCAGCAGCTAGCTGTGGGTGGCCACCCGAGATCCGGTGGCACCCTCCATTGAGTAGCACTCCCCCATGCCTGATCACGGTCATATGTATACATATAGAAAGTCCTATATTCCTAGTGATCGAGTGGACCGCTCACATCCCAATCACGGGCATATGTATAAAAATAGAAGGTCCTATATCCGTGGTGGTTCAGTGGACTGCTCGTAGCCCGATGCAGCAGCAGTAGAAGTCTAATGAAAGATTATCCCATCCCTGGTGGTCCAGCGGTACTCCCCCTCCCCACCCTCCACAAAAGCCCCACCACCCAGCTCCCTGGTCAGCGGTGGGTGACAGCTCCCACCATGAAGCCGCCCAGCCACCACTGACTGACCGCGTACAGTACAGCTGTTGCACCCACTGGTCCACAGTGTGGGCCAACGGCATGCAGATCGCATGTACTGACACAGTCCAGATATGTGAATGAATCCATTCACTTATCTGAATTGTGTAGTACAGTACGGTCTGCATGCCCACTGGCCCATGCTGCGGACCAATGGACATACAGCTGTACTGTATGCAGTCAGTTGGTGGGCGACCGGGCAGATTGCAGGTGGGGAGCTGCCACCCGCCGCTGACCAGGGGAGCGGGGTGGCGGGGCTCAGTGGGAGGGTGGTGAGGGGGGTACTGCTGGACCACCAGGGAAGGGATTAATCTTTCCTTAGACTTCTGCCCGTGATTGGGCTATGAGTGGTCCACTGGACCACCAGGGATATAGGACTTTCTAATTTTATACATATGCCCACGATCAGGCTGACAGCGGTCCACTGGACCACCAGGGATATTGGATGTTTCTTTTCATACATATGCCTGTGATTGGGCGGTGGGCCACTTTGCTGCTTGTGCAAGGGGCATCGGTCCCTGATGGCTGCAGCTTGGCAGGGTGCCAGGTACAAGTCACCAGGGATGGGCGCACCTGCATGCAAATGGGGCCATGATGACATGCAAATGGCCCCATTTGTGCCTTGCATGCATTATGGCCCCATTTGCATGTGTACCTTTGAATATCATGGTTGATGCACCTAGCGTAACGGCACTTGTGCTAGCGCATCTCCCTGCCCCTCTCTGGCCACTTGCACTGGTGTAGTGCCAGTGCGCCATGCACAATGTGGGTGGCCACAGAGCAATGTTCAATGGTGCTGAGCCATGGCACAGCACCATTGAATATCACCCTGTCAGCGCCCTGGCACATCCCAGTTGCGCTGCACCCAAGCTTGCAACGCTGCCTGGCGCAGTCTGAATATCTCACCCTATATGTATAATTGTATTACATTATTTTATTGTTGCCTTTGAATATGTGTTAATTTATTGTACATTGCCCAGATCCTCTGGGAATGGGTGTCTTTAAATAAAATTTGACTTACTTACTACTTACTTACTTTATCAATGGGATTTTTAAATAATGCTTAGCAATTAATTTAAGGCCAGAAGAGAAAACTTTCCTACTGATATTTGTTTCTAATTCTACATTCTTTCTTTTCTATTTTCATCACAGATGCTATATACTGTGATAGCATCAAAGCATCTTAAACACATCTTGGGTGGAGTAGTACAAATGCTGCATCATAATTAGCATTCACATAAATTGTAAGGAACTTTGAAAGAAAATCTGTCCTTGCTTTATTATACAGCGGACAAAGTGTTATTAGATGTTGCAATCTTTCTTCATGGCCTTTATTACATTTGCATAATTGATTGCTTGTGTTTGTACTAGTCTCATTGTTTTTATTAAAGTATATGTATTTAGAAGTGATTAATTCAAACCTTGTCCAGGTTATTAATCTCCTTGCTTCAGGTGCAATAGCAAGCATCAGATAATCTTCGAGATAGTGATCTATTTTGTTTTCTTTAAAGCAGTTCACACATTTTTGTTTCCTGATTTCTCCCATATCAATCACTTTTGCATTTTCAAATAATGTTCTTTTTATAAGTGTTCTATATTGCAATGAGATATTAACCTTTTTTATGCAATCATTCCATACATGTAGCATCTTAATTTTAGTTAAGATGTTCTTTAAAGCTGTTAGCCATTTGGAGCTTTGATTTTGTGACAACCATTTAGTTTTCTCTCTTAAACAAAATACTGGTAAGTTGTAAGTATCATTAATCATCCAAAACCAATATGTGAGTAAGGTAAGATCTTTAAATGTGTCTACTGTAATTCTTCCTAATTCAGTTCTTACCATAGAGTTTGATACTGAAGATGGAACTTTTAGCAAGGATTTATAGAAAAGGAAGAAATATTTTTCAGTTTTTCTGTTTTTCAGGACCCAACACTTCAGAGAATGTGGGTGATTTTTGCTTCCCCAGCTTTGAGTGCTGGTAATATTATATTTCCTCCATATTTTTAATTGAATTTCAGTAGTGCTTTGCTGCTACTTTAGCTTTCATATTGTAATCACATACATGCTGTGACCGGTTAGTAGAAGATACAAATTTAATACTGAGATAATGATCTTCATTAACTGTTTCTATTTTATCATCCATTAAATAAAAATTAAATTGTTTTTTATGAATGAAATGTTTACCAAATATCATAATTTCTTTTTAAGTTTATTTTTAGTTCAAGCTCTGATCATTTCCTTTGGAAAACATTAACCTTTTTTGTAATCCGGATGCAGTCAAAAAAAATCACTATGTCGTCTGCATATGCTAATGTGTGTAGTGGAAGTTCATTAATTTTTAAAGAATCCAGTGAATTTATTTCCTCATGTAACCCCCACCCCCCTGCCTTTTTGCAAACAACAGGTGGTATGCTGTTTGAATCTGACAGCAGTACCAGGTGGGGACTGGGTTTGGGGAGGAATAGGTTACTCGGCACAAGGGCTAGGTTTGGCTACTCTACACAGGGGCACCCAAGTAATTCTGAACACAGGAAGCAATAACTGTAATGTCCAATACCAGGAAAGGGATTCTAAAGTGTGGCTTTATTCACATCCAAACAGAACAACAAAGCATAGGTGGACCCTCACAGGACTACACTTCTGGTAATGCAGATTAAAAAGAATCAGGAACACTTCTTCAATACTTCAGCCCTCAGGCTCTGAACCCACCAGACACACAGCCTGGACTTGCATGCTGCTTTGGGTACACAGCCCAAACTTGTACACTATCTGGGATTTCCAGGCTCGGCTCCCTTGCCGGCCACTCGGACGCCTTCCATATGTCATGGAAACCTTTTGTGGTGGCTCCCTAAACCACCTAAGAGCACCTCAGCTCTTTCAGGGAGTTCTCCTTTTAATCCCACATCTGAGTACTTTCCTCAGGAACTGGCCAAGTACCTGAGAGCAAGTAAAGGTGCCACAGAGCAAATCCATAGAGGTGAATTTGGTTACTACCGATAGGGGGTCTCCCACCTCTCACTTCCACAATTCATACCTGGCCATTTCTCTGGACATTAAACATCTCATTCTGTAAAGCTTGGCAATGTAGATTAAGGATAAATGTATGTCACATTTCCTCTACTGGTCTTGCTTTCCCATTGTGCTGGACTTGAACATACTTTTACTTGGCTTAGCCCATTGCTCTAGGCCTCCCACTGATTAAGCAGTCCAATCCCTACTTTACTTTACTCTTTGTGCTGGACTTGAACCTATTTGAATTAACCGGCAATGTCTATTACACTAGACCTCCTACAAATTAAGTAGTCCAATCCCCACGTTCAAACAGTTCAGGTGAAAACATAGGCCCTCTGTAAGAACGAACTCACCCTTTGGTTGCAGGTGCCCCACAGGCGATTCCTCACAGGAATTTCTCTCCCACAGCTTCTGGTGCCACAGCACAGCTTGAAATAAGGCAGCTTCTTCCTTAGCCGGAACCAGGGGGGTTGCCCCTGGAAGACAGGCAAACATTTCTACCCCCATCCCCTCAGGGTTGGGGCACATGGACCAGTAACAGCAGTCTCCACCACTTCACAATCAGCTTACTGTGTTCGTCTTTTGGTGAAAACACACACCTCTCTTACGGTAGCTCTAAAACAGAGCTTAAGGCTCTGAGAGCATGCAACCAGACTGCTGTGCTGCTCCTCTCTTCAAGACTGCACACAGACTCTGTTCAAAAATCCCCAACATGCTATCCTAACTTCCAACTGCAGCATTCCAGTGTGGCTCATGCAGCTGCAAGAGTTCTATGGTGATGTCATCCCTCAGTCTCAGCTGAGACTGAGAACAGAGTGAGACAGTGTGAAATCCATTTAACTGGAGTTTCACAAGCTGCCTTCCCTGCCTACCACTAGGTCTTACTGGGATTCTAGTAACCCCAGGTAACAGGGGGGTTACACTCAAATTCTAATAGTTTATTAATAAAAAGATTAAATAATAAAGGTGCCAAAATGCATCCTTGTTTAACTCCCTTTTGCGTTTGAAAGTACTGTGTTAAATTTCCACTATTATCATATCTTATTGATGTTAATCTATTTGAGTACAGTAAACAAATCACAAGCAATAGAATCAGAATCAGAATCAGAATCAATCTTTATTTAAGCTGGTGAAATACCATTGAGAAGAATTCATTTGCAAGGTGGACCTGGGCAAGGTTTACTGGAACAAAACAGTGTGTATATATATATATATATATATATATATACACACACACATAGTCAATCAATCAAAATCTTTATTTAACCAGGTGAACGTTGTTGAGCAAGCTTATTTTCAAGATGGCCCTGGAAAGGAGTGGTTACCAATGCATACAAAGGAATACTCAGTTACATTATAATGCTGCTCACTGTAAACCAGTCCTCTATGCAGATGATCTGGTCATCCTGTCTCACTCCCCAGAGGTGGGGGTCATTAACAACCTCCTGAGTGATGACCTAAGAAACATTCAGATATGGATCCTGAACCATAAGCTAGTCCTTAATCTAAAAAAAAAACAGGCCATGCTCTTTGGGTCCCGGGCTAAGATTAAGGCCTCCCCTGTGCCGTTCTGTGTTTCCGGTAAGGGAGACGTCCGATCCCAATCACGGACAATTTCAAATACCTTGTGTAACATTGGACCCACAGCTTGACCTTGGCCACCATATCCAGAAGACATGCAAAACTGTCAACTGTAAACTGGGTCTGGCTTTCAGAGCAAAAAATAACCTCATGCCGGCTGTGCGTATTGCTCTTGCTAGAGGTATGCTTCTCCCCTCACTATGTTATGGGCTCCTGTTGTTTGCCAGCACCACTAAGGCCCATCTCTCTAGGTGGTCGACGGCCTACAGCAATGTCTGCCACGTCGCCCTAGCGACCCCCTGGCTCACTCACCACTGTGATCTCTACAATAGTTAAACTGGCTCTCACCCTCAAAGCACATTGACTTTGTCCTTGGTTGCTTCAGGAAGGTCCTCAACACAGGCACCCTCCAGGGGTGGCAGTTTGCTGTCCCAAACTGTTCGCCCTATCACCTTAGGGTCTCAGGGCTCTGCCACACTCAAGGTACCTGTGACTCAGACTCAAATGGGTGAAAGGAGTTTTTGCAGCATGTGCCCCAAACTTTGGAACACCTTCCCAGCCCAGGTCCATGTTGCCCCCTCTCAGGGCAGCCTGCGTTCCTCCCTATGGAACCATCTCAAACTCGGATCGGCCTGCAGGTGCCAAAACCCTCCGTGACATATGTTAGCACTTAGCACTCATGCATAACAGGTGGCCCTTAAGATGATAGCTTTATACTTGCTGCTACCTATCCTTACCTTGTACTGCTCCAAAACTGGCACACACCGCTTACTCTGCTGTACCTATTCTAACTAGATGTGCCTCAATATGCCTTGTACTTTGTGTATTCTACATTATGATGTTCGCACGTGACATGCGAGTTTGTTTTTTTCTAACTTGTACCTTGTTGTCTCATGACGTGTAATCTTTTCCTAATTATGTACCATGTTGTCCCAAGTGTGTAAGTATGTAATTTCCTGTACTCTCCCGGGTCATACCTGAAAATAGGCAAATTGTCTTGTCTAGTGTACTTACCTGGTTAACAAAAGCTAAATAAATAAATAAATAGGTAAACAATATATACAAAATGAATTCACAATTACATAGTATTTACATAGAGCAGTAATTCTACACAGAAGGTTTATAATATACATGAAACAGAATATTAAAAAAAGCCATTAAGCTAAGACCAAGAAGAGTATGCAGCTAATAAGTATAGCAACAGTAGTACAGTATATACAGGTTAAAGGTATGCAACTATAATTACAGTGTGTATTTGAAGCATCCTTGAACACAATTATTGATTGAAGGAACTTGGTGGGGCATGGGAGGGGTGGGGAGGGAGATGCAAGAGGGTGAGTAAGGAGAGGTACATGGTACATACCCACAAGGGCATGTAGTGATTGCAGGGGTGAGGGTGGCAGCAGTTAGGGAGTGAAAAGCAAAATACCATGACAGTGTCAAGGGGGGTAAGCAAGGAGTGTAGGTGGGGGCCGTGGGGACATGGAAAAGGAATTAACAATAAGGAAAAAAAACACATGGTTGGGCTAGAAGGAGCAGTCAGATAAGTTCTTATAGGCTGTAACATTGCCCAAGAGGGGTGGGAAAGAAGCACCAGTAAAGGGATGCACTGGAGCAGATGGAGCTGAGGCTAGGAAAGGTGACATCAGGGGAAGCAGTTACAGGATTCCTTGATAGAGTGAGAATAAAGTGCTTTGAAGGCTGATTGATTGTGTAAGCTAACTTCAAGGTTTTTTGCAAGTTGTTCCAGAGAGAGGGTAAAGCATGAGATATGGCAGACTTGCCGAAGCAAGACTTGAACTTTGGTACTGCAAGGGAGATAATGGAGTAACTCCTTAAGTCATATTTACCTATCTCACCTAGAGGAAGACAATCCAAGATGTACTGAGGCAATATCTTCGTGATGGCCCTAAATGTCCAGAGAGCTGCATTCCTCTGTCTTCTGTAGTTAAGGGATGACCAAACTACTGTGATGTAAAGGGAGCAGTGATGTCTGTAGTATGTGAGACCAGCTGTGAACTTCAAGGCCTGGTGGTAGAGCATGTCTAATTTAGCCAGGGCAGACATGGGGCCTTGGCTGTAAAGGAAATCTGTGTAGTCCAATAAGGTAAGGAATGTCGTTTGGACCAGTCTTTTGCTGGCATCCAGTGTTAGAAAATTTTTGATCCTATAGATGAGGCCAAACCTCTGCCTAAGCTTCTTTAAGAGATCCTCAATGTGGTAGCAAAAGTAAAGGCTTTGGTCTATCCACAACCCAGGTATTTGAATTTAGTAACATATTCCAGTGATTCATTAAGAAGAGTGTGGATCTGGAGAATATTACCTTGAGTTGTGGGGTTACTGACATATAAAAAGGGAGAAAAAAGCATCATCTTTGTTTTTTGGCATTCAGGAGCAGTTTCTGGTGCAGTAGTTGTAGTTGTAGAGCATTAAATTCCCATTGCAGAACCCTACAAGCTGCTTCCAGAGAGGGTCTTCCGATATAAAGTACTGTGTCATTGACAAATAGGTGGATGTTAGCAGATTTGATGTCAGTGTCAATATTGTTAATGTAAACTGCAAAAAGCAATGGACCCAGTATAAAGCCTTCCAGTACACCCCTCAGTAGAGGTTTCAGGGATGAGAATTCCCCTTTAGCCTTGACCTGCTGCTGTCACCCTGTTAGATAGTTCGAGAACCACCTCAGCAATGGGGGGTCGCAGACAATGTTTCTGAGGGAGACAAGGAGCAGCTCGTGGTCAACAATGTCAAATGCCTTGCTTAAGTCCAGAAATACTGCGCAAAGTTCTTCAAATCCAAGGAACACTGCCAGTCGTTGGTGACCTTTGCAAGGGCTGAAATAGTACTGTGATGAGGCCTAAATCCTGACTAATAGGGACTGAGAAGGTTCCCACTTTTGAGGCAGGTGCTGAGCTGCACACTCACTCCAACAGTTTGGATAGGGTGGGAAGTAAAGAGATTGCTCTGTAGTTATTCAGGTCACTGGAGTCTCCAGATTTAAAAAGGGGGATTATGTGAGCCATTTTCCATATTGGAGGAATATCACCGTGTGAAAGGGAGAGGTTAAAAAGGTGCATTATGGGCACAGCCAGGATGTGAAGAATTAGCTTCAGGAAGAATGGGTTCAATTGGTCTGCCCCTGCACTCTTCCTGATATCCAATTGTAGGAGGAGATCCTTGACTTCTCTCAGGGTGATAGGCTAGAAGGAGAAGGCAATGCTTGTGACTGGATCTGGCAAGTCTGGTGCTCCAAGACTAGATTAGAGGTTATTGGCAGGAAAGACATCAAAAGCATGACCTGCAGTAGCAAAATGGTTATTAAAAACAACGAGGATAGTCGATTTATCTGACACCGAAGTTTTTGGGGGTAAGTTGATCATAGCCGTGTGCCCTTGAATACTCTTGATGGTTTTCCAGAAGTTTGCCAAGCACTTGGTGGAAGCATCCAGTTCTTTGTGGCAATAGCTAGTCCTAGCCTCCCTAACCAGATTGGTACAGTGGTTTTTGGCCTTCCTGAATGATGTCCAGTCGTCTGGAAGTTTTGATTTCTGAGCTTTTTTCCAAAGCTAGTCTCTGAGCAACAGGGGGGGTCTTTAATTGGGCCATAAACCAAGGACATGATTTAGTTTTAGAGCAAATCTGGTCCAATGGTGCATGTTTATCCAGAGCCCCTAACACGATTTCCAGGAAGATATCGTAGGCTGCAGGCACTGAGTTGGCCAAGTAAAAATCTTGATATCTCAAGGAATCTCACAAGTCGGAGAGGAATGTGTAGATGTCAAAATTATACAGTTTCCTCTTGAGTGAAAATTTGGAAAGGGATGGTAGTTTTGGGGCTGATCTTACACCTGCTATAAAACAGTGATCGCTGAAATCCAAGAACACTCCTGCATGTGAAAACAGATAAAGTACAATAAAGTATGATCAACACCTAGTTCAATTAATATTTTCCAAAGCTTAGTTCTATTTATGGAATCAAATACTGATGAAAAATCAACATAGAGGGTGAAAAGTTTCATTTTCCTTATATGTATGTACTATTCAATTATGTGGCTAAATACAAATATATTATCAATAGTGGAGAATCCTTATCGAAAACCTGCCTGATATGGGGAAATAATAAAATGTTCATCTGTCCAGCTACAGAGACGATTCAATAATAATCTTGCAAAAATGTTAGAGCAGATGTTTATCAGGCTGATAGGACGGAAGTTTGAAGGATCATAAACAGATCCTTTTTTTATGTTGATTGCTCGCACATGCAAGAAACATGTTGCGTCAGCTTTCTCGACAAGCAGGTTGTGGAGGCATGGCACTGTTGTGCCCAATGCCCCCACAGCCTACAAAGGCTTGTCCCCCATCCTCCAATGCTGTGGCACACTGTTGCTGACACTAGTTTAACCAGCATGCCACAACTTTCTAAAAAATCAGCCGCTGCTATCAGGGGCCACCTCATCATTGCAGTGTCAGCCATCTGCTGCAATGAGGGAGCGACCTGTCATTGCAGGGCGGGATGTGAAACACCTGATATTGTTTGTGAACATGGTGGCGGGTTGCGCCGTGTTCATAAACAATATAACCCCTCCCACCATGTTTACTTGCCGATGGGGAAGCCCACTCCTCGTTGGCATTCTGTAACCCCCCTGTGTTGTTCCTGCCGAAGGGGTGCAAAATCCCCGTCGGCATAATGATACCCCCCTTCTGTTTCTATAGCCGAGGGGTGCCCAATCCCCCTCAGCTCCTGCAGCTCCCCTCCCCCTTTCCTTGTTTGCCGATGGGATGCCCAATCCTCCATCAGCTAACGCACCCACCCACCCACACAGGTGGTACGCTGGAAGCCCACCCCAGTGTGCCAAAGCACTGGTTAAAGAGGAAAATGGTCCCCCGATGTCTTATTTTTTTTTCACCTTGTGAAGAAAAAAACGGTTCCTCTGAGCTCTCCCAGGCCCCCCTCCCACAACCCGCACCCACCCACTGCACACCCTGCCTCCCCACACCCCCCTCACCCCATACTTACCTCCGGAGTCTGGCGCGACAATCTTCAGTGGACCAGGAACACGTCTGCACTCTTTAAAGTCAACCGTGAACTGAGGAAATGCTGGTAAGCTGTATAATGTAATAAATTAGGTTTTTTCAACTTTAGTGCATATCTTGGGCATTTTGGGGACTTTTTCCACCAAATTTTCAACATGGGATTTTTGGTACCCCTCCTCATGAATTCTTGAACTGTCATGGCGTTAATCGGCCCCGAAAGGTGGTTTCGCGGTCACTGTGTGGAATCACCCTTCGGGCCGATTAATGAAAAGACAGTGCCAGTGTTCATGAGGTGGGCTCTCAAAAGCCTATGTTGCAAATTTGGTGGAAAAATCAAAAATTACTGTTTTATGAGCATGCTTTGCACAGTTGCTACGCACGCTCATAACTTCACGAATTTATAATGTTTTCACTCTAGATTTTCAACATTGCCATTTTCCCAGACCTACTTATGAACAGTGTAGCTGTAATTTTTCCCATCCTGTCCGAAATGTGTTTTCACATTTCCGCCGCAGAATAGAACGGTCGCTGTGGGAAATCACTGTCCGGGACAGATTAAGAAATTGACAATGATACTGTTCATGAGCAGCGGTCCTAAAATGCCTATGTTGAACATTTTTTGGTGATAGCCCATCAATTGACTGTGTTACAAGTGTGCGCTGTGCACTTTTCATGCACCCTTGTAACTTCTCAGATTTGTAATATTGTCACACCAGATTTTCAACAGTGCTATTTTTTCACACCTCCTTATAAGCAGTACAGCTGTCATTTTTCACATCCTGAAGGAAATGTGTTTTCACAGTTCCAGCGCAGAATAACATGGTCACTGTGGAAAGTCAGTGTTTGGGACAGATTAAAAAAATGACAGTGGCACTGTTCATGAGTAGAGGTCCTAAAATTCCTATGTTGAAAATTTGGTGACGAAACTCCATAACATGACTGTGTTACAAGCGTGCATTGAACTATTTCCATGCACCCTTGTAACTTCGCAAATTTGTAATACTGTCACGCAACATTTTCAAAAGTGGCATTTTTTCACAACTGCTTATGAACACTACAGCTGTCATTTTTCACATCCTGGCTAAAATATGCTTTTGCATTCCTGCCAGACAATAGCATGGTCACTCTGGGAAATCAGTGTTTGGGACAGATTAAGATCAACCAAGTGAGACGGGGGAGTGACCGAGCTCAACTGAGCTCTGTCAGGACTGCTGTGGATTTGTTTATGGGAAGACAAAGGCCCCAACACAAGAGCCCACTACAAAAAGGGCAGCCTGCAGCACTGGGAGAAACAGAACGAGAGAGCGAGTGAGGAAGGGGGAGTGAGCGAACTCACCGAAATGCTGTCAGGACTGCAGCGGATTTCTTTGTGGGCAGAAAAAGGCATCAATACAGACAGGGGCCCAGTACAAAAGGCCAGCCTGCAGCGGTGGGAGAAACAGTATGAGCGAGTGAGACAAGGGGACTTAGTGAGCTCAACAGAGCTCTAACAGAACTGCTGGGATTCTTTATGGGCAGAAAAAAGGTGCCAGTGCAGGCAGGAGCCCCATACAAAAGGGCAGCGCCTGGACAAACAGAATGAGCGATGAGAGAGGGAGACTGAGCGACCTCAATGGAGCTCTGTTGGGACAGCTGTGGATTTCTTTGTGGACAGACAAAGGTTTCAGTGCAGCCAGCAGCCCCATACAAAAGCGCAGTCTGCGGTGCCAAGAGAAACAGAATGAGCGAGTGATGAAGTGGTACTGAGCGAGCTCAGTGGAGCTCTAGTGTGACTGCTGCAGATTTCTTTGTGGGCAGAAAATGTGGCAACACAGGCAGGAGCCCAGTACAAAAGGCCAGCTTGCAGCGTCGGCAGAAATGGAATGTGAGAGTGACAGGGAGGAGTGAGCGAGCTCAGTGGAGCTGTGTCGGGACTGCTTCAGATTTATTTCTGGCCAGAAAAAGCCACCAGTGCAGGCAGGAGCCCAGTACAAAAGGGCAGCCTTCAGCACCAGGAGACACAGACTGAGTGAGTGAGGGAGGGGGAGCCAGTGAGCTCAATGGGACTCTGTTGGGACTGCTGCAGATTTGTTTGTGGGCAGAAAAAGGCAGCAATGCATGCAGGGGCCCAGTACAGAAGGGCAGCCTGCAGTGGCAGGAAAACCAGAATGAGTGAGTGAGTGAGTGAGCTCAACAGAGCTGTATTGTAACTGCTGCAAATTTCTTTATGGGCATAATAAGGCAGCAACGCGGGCAGGAGCCCAGTAGAAAAGGGTAGCCTGCAGCGCCAGCAAAACAGAATGAGTGAGTGAGAGGAGGGAATGAGCGAGCTCAACGCAGCTTTGTCAGGACTGCTGCAGATTTCTCTGTGGGCAGAAAAAGGTGCCAACAGAGGCAGGAGCCCAGTACAAAAGGGCAGCCTGCAGCGCCGGGAGAACCAGACTGACTGAGTGAGACAGGGGGAGTGAGCGACCTCAACGGAGCTCTGTCAGGACAGCTGTGGATTTCTTTGTGGGTAGAAAAAGCCACCAACACAAGCAGGAGTCCAGTACAAAAGGGTAGCCTGCAGCGCCAGGAGAAACAGAATGAGATAGTGAGAGAGAGGGAGTGAGCCACCTCAATGGAGCTCTTTTGGGACAGCTGCGGATTTCTTCCTCAGCAGAACAAGGTGCCAATGCAGGCAGCAGCCCAGTACAAAAGAGCAGTCTGCAGCACCGGGACAAACAGACTAAGCCAGTGACAGGGCCACTGGGTGAGCTCAACAGACCAATGCAATCAACATTCGGCATTGACAAATGCCTGTATGCAGTGGCACAATAATGTTAGAAGTCCAAGAAGCAGGTACATATTTATGTGTCCTGCATAAATTAAAATAACGTGTTAGTACTGGGATCAAAGAATCCATATGTTCTTTATAAATCTCAGGTAGCATACCTTCTGGACCAGGAGCCTTATTATGTTTTAATTTGGAAATAGCATTTTTTACTTCCATTTCTGCAAATTTAAGAGCAGTATTAGAGGGATGTCTTAATAATTCAATTACTCTAAGCCTTGATTTACAATATCAACTTCAGCAAAAATTGTTTTACAATGATAAATCCATAGTTCTTTTGGAATATATACTGCTAATGATGGATGGTATTCATTCATTCCTTTTGCAAGTATTCTCCAGAACTTTTGAGTATATTTTCCCTATATCACATCATACATTTCTGTCCATTGCTTTTGTTGATATTCTGTTTTCTTTCCTTCAAGCCATGTATTATATTGTTTCCTGGTTTTGTTTAAAGTTGCAAAGTTTTCCTTTGATGGATGTCTTTTAGTCTATTTGATTAAGATATTCAGTTCCGTTTTAATCTTTCTGCTTTCCTCATTAAACCATTCATTATTGTATTGTAAATTAGAACTAGGTTTTGCATATATTATTGATTTTATATTTTCAAATAATGTATCAAACTTCTGTTCCACTGCCTGTAGAGAGTTTAGTGGAGTAATGTTTAGCTGTTTTTGATCTTTGTTCCAATTAAGTATTGTTTCTTTTACTTGGTTATTTTTAATCAATCCTCTTTTCAGTATCTTTTTCCCCTGACTATATAGTTCTGCCAATGGGGAAATACCATCTATGGCCAGAGGAGTCTCCTTCACAAGTGTAACCTTCTAGGAACACAGAGCATGGTCGATTTCTGGCCTCATATTATTTTCAAGACTAGTGAACAAATTATATATTTCTGGGTTACATAGGATATAGTTTATAGTACTGTGTCCCTTTTGAGCGAAGTTGGTGGTGCTACCATCTTTATCACCTTGCACCCATCCATTCAAAATCAACAAAGCATTTTACTACATTAAGTTCTACAAGTTTTTCCCTTGTTTATTCTTCTTAGTATCTTTACTGTGCCTGGTTCTGATATTTCCAGAGATCATTTCAGTCCATAAAATCTGTAAATTATCATAACTTGAAATTTTAAAGTTGCCTGCAACCAGAATATTACTATCTGGGATTCTTTTGTGATGTAATCAATGTCATGTCTTAAATTAACCCAAACATCTTCTGAAGTTTTATCATTTGGGGTGATATATACATTGAAAATTGAAAAGGGGATATTTTCCCAAAGAATATTAATAATGATATAATTAGGAGTAATTTTTAATTTTTGCAAAAGGGAAATCACCTTTTTAATCTTCAAGTAGACTGCCAATCCCCCGATAAATCTCCCAAATTTCCTATTTTTGGTTGCAGGTGAACAAATCAAGATGAATCCATTTATATTAACAGGTTCAAATGCCCATGTTTCCTGAAATAAAACTATATCATGGCCTATAGTAAAATTATGCCATTCCGTATCATTCATTTTTTCTAAAAGACCTGCTATATTCCACGAAATGAAATTAGATCCTATACATTCATCAATCACTAAGTTATTTTCCTCATTAAACTCTAAGGGCTCCTGCTTCAGTCATTCCTGTAAGGCTGACTGAATATTATTATTGGTTTTGAGACCCATTAAATAATTCATATAAATCATAAGGATCCCATCCTGGTCCAACTTGTTTGCATTTACTTTTAATTGTTGGAAAATGTCTGATATAGAACAAAATATGTTTATTTGAGAACCATTAGGAAAAAATTAGCATTCCACTCTTTCTATATTTTCCCTATTTCAATTTATTTTACAGCATGATGACAAAATTGTCAAAACTAATGAAGTTAGGGTACTCTCATTTTCATCTGGACAGAGGTCGATTCCAAAGATTGAAAGTATTCTTAAGCAATAAACCATGACAGGGTGTAGGTGATGCTGGGTTTACCCATGCCTGGCATGGTTCGGTCACGAGGCCACAGGCCAGTGACCAAACTGCCAGGCATGGGTAAACCCAGCATCACCCACACTCTGGAGTGGTTTATTGTGATTATACAAATGGCCCACTTTATATTAGGTTAAAAAAAAAAGAAAAGAGATCTTTTTTTGTATTTTAAGTCATTTTTATTTACTTTATTCTTGTGCGAGGAAAAATAGTCCTGGATTGTTGTGTAGTGCTGACACACACAGACACATATACCGTGTAAAATGCTGCTGAATTCATGTAAGGAAAAGACACACATACGTTTGCTTTTCTAGCTGGAAGACAGAGTGTACTGTTTATGTGTTTGCTCTGCCAAAACTGCCAGACAATAGGTGTTTTTTTTTTTAAGTTCTCTGCCTCAGCTCTCAGAACAGTGGAGAGGGTGTAAGGTCAGAAGGTTCTGAACAGCACAGGTCACAACTGTTAAGTGTTAAAGCATGCTTGACATCAAGGGTCTCATGTCGGAATCCTGTTTCCAGAAGTCTCAGTCCTAGGTTATCTGTAGATTTTGGGTCGAGGAATGAACTTATGTGCTTGTTTTTGTTTTTTTCAGTCTGCTTTTGTACCCGGAGTTGGAATAGTAGATGGCGTGATATGCCGAGCAGTAACCAACACAGCTCCTTTCAAAACTTCAGCCGCTGGTCTCTCTGGTAAAGCAGGTATCTTATTAACTTAGTAATTAGCTTCAACCGCAAATGGACAAGTAGCCAAGTGGACAGCAGATCGGCATGTGCAGGGAAAAAGAGTGAGTCAGTAGATCGGGAGAGTTTTGAGCCTTGTCATACAATTTTGTTGTGCTTGTTTCGGTTGGCTATACAATGGGTTGTGGCAATGTTGGGGTCTGTGAATTGAAAAGTAGTGTGTTGTTTCAAATCTCTGGCTGCAGCGGTATGGTTTAGCGGGGAGTCAAGATGGAGGGTAGAATTTATTTTACAGTTGGGACTGGTGATGCAGCTGACTGGCACCTTTTGCAATGGTAATGCTAGATTTAACAATGCTTGGAAGGTGCCAGTTAGCCAATGAGAGTGCTGGAATATGAGACCCCATTGTATAATATCACTTTCCTTACATTTTATTGAAGTTGATTGCCTATCTCTATCAAATTTCTATTTTAATGAGGGCAAGATATTTGTAAAGTTCTTATCTAACAATTCCACATTAGCCTGTTAAGTGTGAGGTATTTTTAATGATAGTTTTCCATGAAACAGAGGGCAAAATATTCAGTTTCAGGTAATGCAGTCTGCTATAGGCAGCCCAGGCTTCTTTACCAATTTCCATATCAGTCACTAGTGCATACACTGGATGTGACTCCTCATTTGTATCTCTAAAAACTTTAATAATTCTATTACAGGCTTATGCTATGGAAAGTTCTGCAGTAAAAAGATGTATCACAAGTTCTTTTAACGAATTGGCAGATTCATTGGGTCTCAGAAAAATACCTTCTATTCTAAGAACATCTTCATTTCCTAACATTTTTATACTCTCATTATTACTTTCTATTGAAGTTGTAGGATATTTTTCTTGCTCATTTGTATGTATTTATTTATTTAGTTTTTGTTAACCGGGTTAGGTGCAGTAGCCAAAGTTGACTATTTTCAGGCACGACCTGGGAGAATACATACATAAAGTGAGATGAGATTATACAATACATAGTATATAGTACAGGTACATAGTATATAGTACAGGTAGGTTAGAATACAGATCAAGTCAGACAGTACTCGAGATAATACATATAGCTCTGCAGAGATGACAAAAGTGACATTAGTACATGCAAATAACAACTGAAACTGGGCTAAGTGGCAGTTATAAAGACATTTTATAGCAACGCTTGTTTAGAAGTGTAGCAGTGTCTTGGGTGAAATATGGTGGTCAGCTGTGAGGCATTAATTGGAATCAGAGCATGTGCAGGGGTCCCGGGATAGGTGGCGATATAGTTCTTTTTTGAAGATTGGGTGGGAGTAAGCCTGCCTCAGGGCAGGAGGGAGGGAGTTCTAGGTGGCTGGTGCAGTGCAGTGAAATGCTCCAGAGCCTTTTGAAGTAAGACACCTGGGTACGGTAAGTAGAAATTTGTTTGCCAAGCATAGTCCATGGGCAGGTGTCTGTGGTACAGGTAGAGCTGCAAGGGAGGTGGGGGTTTGGTTATGGATTACAGAGTCTGTGAGGGTCCCTAGAGAAGATAGTTGGTAGGCAGTTGGGGAGAGGCAGTCTAGGTCGTTATACAGTGTGCAGTGGTGCTTGAGGCAATGGGAAGAGGAGGCATACCAACATATGTTGTTATACGTGACATCCCATTTATGGAGAGCAGTCTTATGGGCATTAGCAAACATGGAGACACCATATGTCAGCACTGGAAGCAGAATACCCTTGGCAATTGCCAATTTTGCTGATGGTGTTAGCGGGTGACAAGTCTTATAGGAGATTCCAAGTTTGGCATCTGTTGCTTTACAGGTTGACTGATGTGTAGACTGAAATCAAGGGATTTATCAAGGAGGACTCCCAGGTTTTTGAAGGACATGACACAGTCGATGAGAGACCCCCCCCAGAGTCATGGACTAGGAGGGGTTCTTACAGGCCCTGAGTTTGGGGGCAGTACCAAATTGGGAGGCAGTATAGTGCAGTGGTTTAAGGCTCTGATCTGCAAATTTGGTGACATCCAGCAGACCAGACCTGGGTTTGAATCCCACAGCTTCCACTTACATACTGTGTGACCCTTATTAAGTCATTTAACTTCCCTGTGCTCCCAGGTTGCACCTGTAAAAAAGCTTTCAGCTTAGTGTGCTACTCCTGCTTAAACAACTAAAATATATATATATATAATATGGCTTGGGTGTTTTTTGTGTTAAGGATGAGCTTATTAGCATTTAGCCATGTTTGCACATTCCTGACAGCCGAGGAGAGGTTTTCATTAATGATGTTAACTTTGTCAGTGCTGGAGCAGAGGGCAATATCATCAGCTTATAGGATAGCTGAGCAGGAGAGTATGGCATAATCTATGTTGTTGATGTATAGCGAGAAAAGAAAGGGTCCCAGGATGGAGCACTGGGGTACTCCGAAGTCAGTGCTGGTCACATCTGAGAGACCGGAGTTGAATTTAACAAGTTGTAATCTGTTTGATAGGTTGTTGTTAAACCAGTCAACTACTGAGGATGAGACATTAAATCTATGCAGGGTTGAGAGAAGTATGAGATGAGCAACAAGATCGAAAGCTTTGGTAAGATTGATAAATACTGCTTCAGTGAATAGGCCTTTGTCCATGTTGCAGAGTACATCGGTGGAGAATTTAAGAAGAGTGGTTGAGGTACTGTGTCCTTTTCTGAAACCATGCTGAGTGTCTGAGAGAAGGTTGTTCTTTGTGAGCTAGTCAATGGTTTGGGTTGCAACAAACTTCTCCAGCAGCTTGCTTAGCACAGAGAGGATGGCTATGGGCCTGTAGTTGTTGATATCCTTTGGGTCTCCTTTTTTAAGGATAGGTGTAACTCGGGCAATCTTCCAGAGATTTGGGACAATGCCAAGAGAGAGAGACAGAGTGAAAATCTTGGCCAGTGGCGAGGCAATCAATGGTGCCACTAGCTTCAGGAGTCGTGGCTTAAGTGAATCTAAGCCAGGACTAGTGTTGTTGGATATGTTTTGCAATAGCCTTTGGACCTTGGATTTAGATATAGCTTTAAAGTGGAAAGGGGGGTTAGTATTTAGTTGGCAGTGGTCAGCATCAGATGCAGATCTCTGAGGTGTGCAGTAAGGCTGAGATGCTGTGGGAGTTGAAGCGAAGGACGAGTTGTACTGAGACAGATCCATGAATAATCTGTTAAAGGCATTCGCTATAGTGTTTGAGTCATTGTGATACACACCATTTCGGATCATATCCCCTGGGGTCAATGACTGGGCAGTCCGAAGAAAGGTCTTGATGCGTGTCCAGAATTTTCTATGGTCACCAGAAGAGTTTGTGAGCAGTTCCTTGTAGTAGATGCTCTTTGCTGTTCTGATTAGTTTTTTACAGGTGCTCCAAGAGGCTGTGTAGGTATTGTAATCCTCCAGTAGCCCGGACACTTCATACTTCTTCCAGAGTTTGTCCCATGTGCACAGGTTAGCCAGCAGGTCCTTGTGTAGCCATCTTGTTTGTTTACCTCTGACCCTTCTGGTGACCTTCGGGGTATGTTTATACTGAAGTGCTGTGAAATTATCAATGAAGATATCAAGGGTTATTTGAATATCATGTTAGTGATAGATGTCAGACCAGTTAATACAGGATACATCATAGAGGAAAGCTTCCACGTCCAGTTTGGCAAAGTTGGTAACTGTGATGTAGCGCAAAGGGAGTGGGGGAGCAGTCTCCGGGCTCCATACACAGAAAGTGGGGGAGTGGTCTGTGATAGCACCTGCCAAGATGCCTGCAGTTTGCACATGGTCAAGGCAGTTCACCGGTACCCAGTCTATGAGGGTGGAGGTGGTTAGAGAAGAAGTGGTTCTAGTGGGTTCAGTTAAAATCTGGTGCAGGTTATAGCTCTGTGTTAGTGTCAGCAGTGTGCTGTGAGTTGGTCCCAGCCAGTTTAGGTTAAAGTCACCTAAGATTATGACCTGTTTTGTTTGGCATTTGTGACAGTTTGATTAAGTAAATCCTGAAGACCTGTGATACCTCCAGTGGGCAGGTTGAAGGCACAAATAATGTGGAGTTTTTTTTTGCTCCTAGGGCAATGGTTGTGTGTAGGGACTCACAGACTGAGGGAGAGCCAGTGGATGGGCAGACAGTAACATCAGGATGTTTTTTATAGAGGAGAGCGACCCCACCCATGTTTTGGGGAAGGCCTATCTTTCCGTATCAAGAGTAATTGGGCAAGGAACATAAGGAGTCCGGAATGTGAGGCTTGAGCCATGTTTCAGATAGGCAGAGTAGGTCAGGATTGTACACTTTTGTCCATGCCTCGAGATCTGCAAAGTGCCTAGTAATGCTCCTAATACTCATATGTGAAATGAGAAGTCATTTTCCTGAGACAGACGATAGGTCAGTGGGAGAGTGGTGGACAAAGGGGCCAGGATTTAGTTCTACGTTCCCTGACAATAGGATGACGAGGAGTAGGAGAAACTACAGTTTAATAGTGTGGACTGGGAGATGAACCAGTTGTATAATTTTGTATTTTCTGAGCATAGGAAACGAGTTGCAGGTACAACCCTTCAGAAGGATAAGGGTGGTAGGCACGCACATGTTGTGTTTCGGCAATTTGGTTGGAGAAAGTAAAGTCATTGTGTTGTGAGGTATTCTCTCCATGGTGGTTGTTGACTGGAACAGAGGTAGATACCCCATGTAAGCATAATAGCAGTATCAGAAGCAGGATTCGTCCTCCCAATCTATGAGTTGCCAGTTTTGGCAAGAGACTGCAAATGTTTACTGTAGCCAAGGGTGAGTGTTCCGGAGTGACTATGGTGAACTACTGGGGACCAGAAAACTGTTGTTACTGTAGATCAAAGACCCAGAATGTGTTAAATTCCTGAAGGTGATGAACATTGGCCTAGGGCATATGCAGGACATAAAAAGCCATTGTTAGAATCTTCCCTTTGTTCAATCAATCAATCAAAATCTTTATTTACCCAGGCTATCACCATTGAACAAGCTCATTTACAAGGTGGACCTGCAGTTTGCAAGGATGAGGGTACAGAATAGAGTACAAGTAAAATATACATTAAACAACAGTAGCAAGACTTGTACAACAAAATATATACAGTGTAGAAATAAAGGTAAATAATATATACAGAGATGCCTTTATAATCCTATCCATCAATAACATGTTCATAGCCTGTAATGGACTCCTTGGGATATGGAAAAGTGCACACATAGGAGGCAGGGATGCTGGCAGAAAGATTCTGGGATACTAAGCAGGTGGTATCAGGGAATAAGAGTGGGTGATGGGGGGGGTGTGTAGTGAGTAATGAGTACCGGTTGGACTGGAATGGACTAAGGTGAACTGGTAGTACTGATGGGACTAGAATGGACTGAGGGAGGGGGGAGTAATCTTGGTAAGGGAATACTTAGTTTGAATGGGAAGGACTTATATTGAGCAGAAACATCAGCTGGACAACTAGGAATGGTGGAAACAGTTACAGAGCTCCACAAATGTTTTGGCATACAGGATCTTGAACATAGCAAGACTAACAGGGGAGCCAAGTCTCAGCGATTTCTGTATCCTATTCCAAAGCGTGGGCAGGACAAAGCTTATGGCTACTCTTCCAAAGCAGGTACCGACCCTAGGTACTTTCAGGGAAACCAGTGAGTGACTTCTCAAGGCATAATCAATCAATCAATCAATTTATCAATCAATCAATCAATATCTTTATTTATCCAGGCGGGCACCATTAAGCAAGCTCATTTACAAGGTGGACCTGTGGTCCTACAGTAATAATACAGAAAGACAAGTTGCAATAGTACAAACAGTAAAAATGCTGCTATTATAGTAAAAATGCACATTTACAGGTAATATACATTGAACATAGAACTACAAGGAGTCGTGGATAATGAACTTGTGCTGGATCCAAGCCCAAAAACTGTGCATTTTGTAGTGGGAAATATTAGGGAGAGGGTAGGCATACCAGATAGAAGATATCAAGTGCATAATGTAGGGAGTGGTGGGGAATAAGGGTGCAAGCAAAAAGGACCCAATTGTTAGAGCAGAGTGAGGGACTGGGAGGGCAGAGGACCGTACGAAAGGTGACAAATCGATTTTTGCTCCAAAACGCGGTGACATATGGAGGAGAAAATCTGCCATTGTACTAAGTGCAAGAGGAGGAATATAGTAGCAGGGGCATAACTGGGAGGGTCCTGGAAGTTGGGGCAGAGGGAGGTGTTGGATGGATGAGGGACTGAATATTTTTTGAGGTGAAAGACGATAATTATCCCCAAGTGTGGTATCATGTGCTAGAATCAGGCTGCAGCTGTTCAGAGCATCAAAGAATAAGATATGGGAGTTCGGCAATAAATTCTGTGGATCTGTTGGTGGGCATGCTAGAGACAGAGGCACACATTTCAGCTGGGGGGCCACCATTTGTGGGCCACCGTTTGAGGGAGGGAGGTTAGTTAGTATCTAGTAAAGCAGTTGCAAATTTCCGTAATGCCATCACGGTAAAGCCTTTTGAACAAAAGGGTACTTACTGGGGTTTTCAGCTTAAGTATTTTTGGGGTTTTATTCCATATTGATGGGAGTTTGAATCCAAAGGTGGCTCTCCCAACTCGTGTGAGTGCCATGGGTATATTTAGCAGGAGTTGTGAGCAGCTTCTGTGGTAATAATTCCTGGGTACAATTGGAGACAGACAGTCAATGATGTATTGAGGGAGTTTGCCACTGAGGGCGCTTAGTGTCCCGAGTGCTGCATTAAAGTTGCGCCTATAGTGAAGTGAAGTCCAGCCCATGGTGGCATATAGTGCACAATGATGGGTAGAGAAGGGGAGGTCAGTGATGAAGAGTATAGCTCTGTGGTAGAGCATATCCAATTTTCCAAGATAGGAAGTCGCACAGCTACTGTATATGAAGTCTGCGTAGTCAATTAAGGACAGGAATGTGGCTTGGACTAGTCGTTTCTTTGTGTCTGCTGTAAGAAGTCTTCTTATCCTGTAAAAAAGGCCAAGTCTTTGCCTTAAATTTTTCAGCAAGTCTTCCAGGTGGTCAGTGAAGGAGAGTTTACAGTCAATCCAGACCCCAAGATATCTGAATTTCAGAACGTACTCTAAGCACTCTCCCAGCATTGTGGTTATTGGGGGGAGGGAGTCAGTAGCACTTGTGTAGTTTGCAGGGGAAAATAACATGGCTTTAGTTTTAGTAGCATTTAATTGCAGTTTTTTATTGATTAGTTGGAGTTGCAGTAGGTTGAAATCTTTTTGTAGATCAGTACAAGCTTCTTTTGGTGTGGGACAACTCAGGTACAGCACTGTGTCATCCGCGAATAAGTGAATACTTGCATCCTTGATTCCCTCATCAATGTTGTTGATATACACTGTGAAGAGGAGGGGACCTAATATGGATCCCTGAGGGACACCTCTTTGTAAGAGTTTTAGGGCAAATAGTTCACCATCTGCTTTCACTTGCTGGTATCTGTCTGTCAGATATTCAGAGAACCAGTTTAGAGAAGTAGCATCCAATCCTAATGTTTTTAGCGAGTCGACGAGCAGGTCATGGTCGACTGTGTTGAATGCTTTGCTGAGGTCAAGAAACACAGCACATACTGACTTTTTATGCTCCAACTCCAGTTGCCAGTCATTGGTTACTTTAGTTAATGCCGAGACTGTACTGTTGTTGGCCCTGAATCTGTATTGAAGGGGGTTTAGTAATTTTTCTCTGTCGATGAAGGATCTTAGTTGGCCATTTACTACTTTTTCCAGTAGCTTCGAGAGTGTGGGTAGGAGAGAAATTGGCCTATAGTTATTAAGGTCACACAGGTCTCCAGATTTAAATAGCGGGATAACGTGTGCGATCTTCCATATTTGAGGGAGGGTACCTTGAGTTAGGGACAGGTTGAATAAATGAGTAATAGGCACTGCCAATACGTGGCATGCTATCTTTAGGAAGTATGGTTCAAGTGCATCTGCGCCGGCACTTTTCTTAGTATCCGGGTGGAGAATCAAGTCTTCCACTTCCTTGAGGGAAACCGATGAGAATGAGAGATGTTGACTAACGGAGCCAACATTTGGTGGAGTCATGCCATGTTGGGTGCACAGGCTACATGCAGTCGAGTTATCGAAGGCTAAGCCTGCTGTGGGGAAGTGCGTGTTGAATGCCTGCAGTATCTCTTTTTTGTCATTGATTACTGTATTGTCAGAGGTAATTTTTGTAGGGAGCATATTTTGTGACATGGGTCCAGCCAGTTCTTTGATTGTGGCCCAGAATTTGGAGGGACAATTGGCTGCAGTATCTAGTTCTGCTTGGTAATAGCAGGCTTTAGCTTCCCTAATCAGTTTGGTGCAGCGATTTCTGGCTATTCTAAAGAGGCGCCAATCTTCCTGTTTTGGGGATTTGAGGGCAGTTTTCCAGAGTTTATCCCTGGACAGTAGTGCAGCCTTGAGATCTTAAGTGAACCAACGGCCTAGGTTTTATGTGTATTTTTGACAGAGACGCATGTAGATTCATGGAGTAGGTAATGATTTCATGTAATATAGAATATGCAGTTTCCACTGTTTTAGCAAGGTAAAAACTCTGCCACAATGGGGAGTCTTTTAGGTCAAGTAGGTATGCCTTTGGGTCGAATGACCTGGTTGACCTTTTGGTGGAGTATTTGGCCATAGTTGGCACTTTGTTGGCTGCCCATACTCCAGCTATTAGGCAATGGTCACTAATATCCATGTCAAAGGTTCCAACATGGGAGAAGGAATGGGGTTTCCAATTCCCAAGCAGGCTTAGTAGGAGACAGTCAGCAATGTATTGAGGGAGTTTGTTGGTGATGGCTCAGAGCGTCCAGAGGGCTGCATTTCTATACCACCTGTGTTGAAGGGAGGGCCAACCCACAGCTGCATATAATGAACAGTGGTGGGTGGAAAAGGGGAGGCCTGTTATAAATCTCAGAGCTCTATGATACAGTACATCCAATTTAGCAAGGTGTGAGGCTGGGCACTGGCCATATATGAAGTCAGCATAGTCAATTAGTGAGAGGAATGTGGATTGGACGAGCTGTCTTTTGGCATCTGGGTCAGGAGGCGATTTATTCTGAAGAAGAGTCCAAGCCTCTGCCTCAGCTTTTTCAGCAGTTCTTCTATATGTTCCACAAAGGAGAGTTTATTGTCTATCCAGACACCCAAATACTTGAATTTCAGTACGTATTCAAGATGTTCACTTAGTAAGGTGGAGATAGAAGGTAATGGACCTGCAGCGACAGAATATGCCCCTGGCCAGTTGGTGAGAATAGCATTGCCTTGGTTTTCTTTGCATTAAGTAGTAGTCTTTTACCGAGGAGCTGGTGCTGCAGGATGATAAAGTCAGTTTGCAGGTCACCACAGGCAGCTTCAAGAGATTCACGGCTTATGTAGAGCACTTTGTCATCAGCAAACAAGTGAATGCTTGCTTTCTTAATGCCTACATCCAGACTGTTGATATAGATTGCAAACAGTAATGGTCCCAATATGGACCCCTGAGGGACACCTCTTCTTTATCAGTTTAAGTGAAGAAAGCTCCCCTTCAGCCTTGATTTGTTGTTGCCTACCAGTGAGGTAGTCATGGAACCAACACAAGAAGGTTCGGTCTAGGCCTATTGTTTGTAAAATGGAGAGGAGCAAACAGTGGTCAAAGGTGTTGAAGGCCTTACTGAGATCCAGGAAAACTGCACAGATTAATTTTTTGTTGTCTAAGTCTCATTGCCAGTCATTAGTTACTTTTGCCAGGCTGTAATGGTACTGTGCTTTGCTCTGAAGCCTGACTGCATAGGGTTTAGTAAGTTCGAGTTGTCTATGAAAGATCTCAGCTGGGTATCCACAATTTTTTCTAAGAGCTTGGAGAGTATGGAGAGGAGGGAGATTATGGGGAGGAGGGAGATCGGCCTATCGTTATTTAGGTCACAGGGATCCCCTGATTTAAACAGGGGGATGACATGAGCAACTTTCCATAACTGAGAGAGGGAACCTTGCGATAGGGACAGGTTGAATAAGTGAGAGATAGGTGCGGCAAGGATGTGATAAGCAATTTTCCAGTAATATTGGTCGAAGAAGTCAGCCCCAGCACTTTTTTTGGTGTCCAATTTTAGGAGAAGATCTTCAACTTCCTTTATGGAGGTGGGTAAGAATGAAAAGGTTACAATATTGTTACTCGATTCTGGGAGCTTAGTGTTGATCTGTGGGTGTAGTCTACTTACCGGTGCATTATCGAATGCTAGGCCTGCAGTGGCAAAATGATTGTTGAAGACCTGCAGGATCTCATTTCTGTCATTGATTATAGCATTGTCAGTGGTAATTTTGGAGGGAAGCACATTTCCTGGAGAATGACCAGTCAGTTCTTTTAGTGTGAAACAGAACTTGATAGGGCATTTCGATGCAGAATCTAGCTCAGATCGGTAAAAAACTGGCCTTGGCCTCTCTGACCATCTTAGTGCAGGAGTTTCTAGCTGTCCTGAAGAGACACCAGTCTTTGTCTGTGTGTGATTTGTGAGCCTTTTTCCAGAGTTAATCTCTTTTTAGTAAGGCAGCCTTGAGGTCCTCTGAGAACCAACAACACATTCTAGCTTTTATTCTTGCTTTTACCAGAGGAGCATGGTTATTTAGGGCACTGGTTATAATTTCATGGAAGATGTCGTAGGCATTACTCACCGATTTAGGAAGGTAAAAACTCTGCCAGTGCAAAGAGTTTTTTAATTCATTGAAGTATGTGAGAGGATTGAAGTGCCATCTGGACCTTTTAGTGGAAAATTTAGATGTTGGTGAGGGTTTAGCATCAGTTCTTATACCAGCAATAAAGCAGTGGTCACTAATATCAGCTGAAAAAATTCCGACATGAGAAAAGGAATATGGTTTGCTTACGAGAAGGACATCCAATAGAGTGCTGTTCATTGGTTTTTTTTTTGTTAATGCGAGTTAGCTCAGTAATAAGTTGTGTGAACCCATGGGAGTCACAGAATTGCTTCAGGGGTAACAAGACCTTAGTCAACCAATCATAATTAAGGTCTCCTAGAATAATTGTTTCAATGGAGACAGAGCCCATACTAGATGACAGATGGGACAGGAGCTGAGGCCTCATGGCTGATGGTCTGTAACAGCCTATGACATGGAAAGCCATTGATGGGGAAAGTTCAACTTTAAGGGACAAACATTCAAATCCACCTGCAATAGAGGTAGAGTCTAGGATGGACACTGAAAATTTGTTTTTGACGTAGATGACTACTCTACCTCCCCTGGTCTGCCTATCGGCTCTAAATAGGAGGCAGTTAAGGATGTTAACCTCTCTATCTGGGGTGGATGCCCAAAGTCAGGATTCAGAGAGCACAAGTACGCCTGGTGCGGTATGAGTAATCCATGCCTGGACTGATGTAAATTTCTTTAAAAGACTGAAAACATTTGCATGCATAAAGCTGACTCCTTTCAGTCTTGTAAGGTTGGATGGAGATGAGAGAGCTTTTGTGGGACCAGGATTGAGTTCAGCATTACCTGAACACAAAAGTATTAGGAACACAATTCTTCTTAGGGCAGCGAGGAGTAGCTTGAAAGCACAAATTTTTCTGCATCTAGTATAAGTTTGAGTGCAGGGTCCGGAGTCCAAAGTTTCCCCTTGTGCTGACCTAGGGACATGTAGCCTATGGTCCATCCAGTATAGCACTAAGACGTGTAGGTTTTGGGTGGGTGGGTGGGGTGAGGGGCCACATATTGTTAACAAGGTAGTGGTCCCACCTCGAGGAGATTCCACAAAGTGAGAAGGGTGCGGAGTCATGTGGTGGCAGCATAAGTTGTACATAGTATTAATATAAAGGCAGTCTAGCAGTGGTAGGCATGACTCTATGTTGGGGTCAATTTTGCTCGAATGGTCTTTCACATGGGGTACCATACATAAGCAGGTAAGTAACTGAAACCACATGAGGACTGCCATGATTGCCCAATCTGTTAACAGGGTATGAGTTGCACCAAGACTCACTAGCTAGGTTCTATAAGTCTCAAGGATCACTGCTCCATGTTAGACTAGCTAAAAGAGACAGGGATTGATGGTACACAAAGATACATGAAAACAGCCTGATGGCACAGATGTCTTAAGGATTTATCTTCAACAGCAGGGGTATCCTACCGATTACACTTCATGAAGAATATCGGGGAATTGCTTAGAGGAGACAAGTGAGCTCAAGAGAGGATCACCCCTTTAAGAAGTTACAGAATTGAGAGCCCCTTTAAACAGTTGCTGTAACTGACTAGTGTGAGGCCTCAGGGGGCGTGGATCACTGGGGAAGTGTACTTAATAAAGGAGGGAGGAGGGGCTGGGGGTGGGCGAAAAAAATTGTCCAGAGAGCAGTACAGCAAGGCAGTGGCTGAGCTGTGTTTTGAAAAAGGCACCTTGTGTGCTTCCTTTCTCAGTGGGGATCTGCAGCATCCAATTGGGAAGCAGCCACAGTCCCCAGGAGCCAGTCCAATTATGGGGATTGAAGCCTGACAGCTCCGAGCTAGGAGCTCACCAAACGTACCTGTTTTCCTTGGTCAGGGGGTGGCAGGCTGGATGCAGAGGTCCTGCCGCCAGCAGATAGCAGTGCCAGGGCCACTCAGATGAAGTGGAGAGCCTTGTTTGGGCTTGTGTCTAAAACAGAGCAGAAAAAAAAGGCAGGCCATTAGTTAAAAAGCCAGTGACAAAGTTCAAGTAAATTGGTGGGAGGGCCCTGGGCAATTTAGTGCTCAGGGCAGGACTAGGTGCAAATAGCGGTGACAGAAAGGTTCCTGGTCAAAGGTGCCAGGTGGGAATTTAGCAAAACAAAAGGCTGATTCAGGAGGTTGGGGGGGCCCTTCAATGGGACCAGGGAGATCTGGGAAGGAGGCGTGTGGTGGAGAGGACTCAGCGTAGTCTGGAATGGGTAGAGAAGATGGCCCAAAATGCCAGGCAATATTTACAGAATGTGCTGGTTCAGGTGGGTGTCAGGGGAGGGAATCGGGGTCCAGTAGATGGCAGAGAAACATTGTGGGGAATAAGGATGAATGAGAGGAACTGTGATGGGAAAAGTGTGGCAGAGCAAACAGCAGGCAGTGGTCAGTTCTAGCTATTCTACAATATTGGGCAATTAGCAGAAAAAATTCAGTAGTGCAAGTAGTAAGCTACATAAACATCAGGCAGTCAGTTAAAGTTAGCTACGACTCTGCTAGGCAATTCCTACATATATAGTGCAATAGTTTAAAGGTAAAATGTTTAAGCAATACAAAACAGTTGTGAATAGACCTAAAAGACAAGCATGCATACTTTAAGAACTAGTCAGACAGAAATGTGGATTCAATGCAGCACTCCACAACCCAGAGCTTGTATAAGAGATTTACTGACCTTACTTTCGCTTTTGATGTCTTCCAAAAAAGTTGATTTATGATGAGAATGCCAATACCTGGTGGTGATGTTTTGCAATTTCTTAGTCCAAGAAATATTCATTGATGTTATGTCCAAGAATGATTCAGTTCCTCAAAGCAGAAACACATGAAAAACCACAAAAACTAAACTACTGACAGAGACAAACACAAACAGCCAGCCACACTGAGAAAGGGCTGTGCCCTGACAGTATGTGTTCCTTATGTATCCCTGCAGGAACCTGAGGCATATTGTCTGATGATTCAACCAGGGCCACATTTTTGAAAGTGTTACTATTCTTTGGCTTAATACTAGTAACAGGTTATGTACGCTGTTGTTTGATTTCTTTTGCCTTTGTAGAATTAATCCCTTGAATTTGTCTGTCATTATTAGAAGCCATGCTGTTTTCCTGTTATTCTTTTTTGTTTCTTTTTCTTTTCTTTATTTTGCTTAGTGGATTTAGCTTTCTTAGATCCTTTCCCTTAGAGGTCTCCAGAATATGGATAGTGGAAAATGTCAGTTTTTGCTCTGGCATTTGCTATGCCAGCGAGTCTATTTTTTTCTTCTAAATCATCTAATATGTTGAGAAAAAGTGTTGTTAGTCCATCAGTTTTTCCTCTTAAATCATTAAGGGCTTTAACCAATACTATGTTGGCCATCACTGAATATGCAAGGGCTTTTATTGTGTACTTGGATAAATTCAAATTGCTGTTGCAGGGTATACTTTCTGCTGCTTCATTACAGGGTGTGCCTACAGGTTCGTTAATGTTTTGTGCTTACAGATTACTGCAGCAATATTTTCTGATTTAAACTGTTATTTTGCAAGGTATATCTTCTGTTACTGCTTTATTTTTTCTCTGTAGCAAAGTATTTTTTGCAGGACATATATTGTGTGAAACTTGTAGATGGTGCTTACAAATTTTTTTTCCTTTTTATCTATCATTATGCTAAGCAAAATTACTGTTTGTTGCTATTTTATTTCATTTTCTTGCTGACAGATTTTCTGTTTGGTCTCAAAGGTGTTGCAGTCTCCTTCTCACACGGAAGGAGCTAATTGCTTTCCTCCCACAGCTCTTCCATGGGATTAGGAGTGTAATTGGGGGGTGGAGCTGACAAAGTCCTGGTAACTTCCAACAGAAGGAAGGGTTAAAAAGTCAGGTTAGTTGGTGATTTTGAGGTGGAAGACTAGGTTTGCTGGCAAATGCGCCTAGCTTCACTTGAGCTCTTTTATTCTAGGTTTGCTTGTAAGGACAGAGCAAGGAACAACATTATCAGAGCAAGGAAAATGATTAAGGTTAATTTTTACTAGGCAGATTTACTATGTGTTACTATTTTCCAAGGTTTAATACTGTTTTGTTGCTTACATTTTACTGCTATAATCTTCTCTGATTCAAATTGTTTTTTGTAAGATATATCTTCTGCTACTGTGTTATTTTTCTCTGTAGCAAAGTGTTTTTTGCAGGGTATATATTCTGTGAAATTGTTACAGGTGGTGCTTACAGGGTTTACAGTTGTATCTATCATTAGGCTAAGCTCTCAGTGCTACTGCATTTGTAGTTGGTTGATTATTTCTGCTCTTACCTCCTTGTTTCTTTCATCCATGGTTCTTCCTTTTCGGCAGGGGAAGGGCTCAGCCACCCACCACCATTCCCAACCACTCCATGCTATACTCCTTTTATAGAGTAGCACAGTTGTGACATTTACTGTAGCAAAGCAGGAAGGGGAGTGTCAGAGGGGTTATACACACAGCGACCTCACTGATAAGTTTCACAAAAAAAAATCAAACTTTTACTTTCATTTTCCTCCTTCTAATTACCTGGACCAGGTTATAAACTTGACAGCTCAACTGGAATGGACATTATTAACTGCAGGCACTTAGGGTCACTTTTCAAATTGGCAGTTATACAGGATTTAGGACACTGTCCTACATGTGGGACCATTGGAGATCTAAGGGTTCAGCTCCAGGCAGCATGGGCAGAGATTGTATGCCACAAATTGCATATTCAGGAGGAAATATATTATAAGAACTACCTCTCATTTCCCCAACATCCAACTGAAGCACCTCTACTGCAGAGGATAGTAGGTCTGGGAGGTTGGCAGATGGTTAGGAGGGGCAAATTGAGTGCCCCATCACTCAATGCTCTCCAGTGCATGACCGCCACAAACCATATAAAAACTACAGACAGAAATCTGCCTCTATCTCCAAAATCAAACAAAGAGGTAGAGGACACGACAGATCAGGACACTGCTGCACAGGAGCTAGCACTACAAAACTCTCCCAAAACAGGGACCAAAAAAAAAAAAAGGGAAATTCAAAACACTTCTGATCATAAGAGACTCCATAATTGGCTGAGTTCATACCTACCTCCAGCTGGGCGTAATTGTCAGATGTCTCCCAGGTACATCAGCATGAAGAGACACTGACCGCATTGCTAAAATTGTGCAGGAAGTAGGAGAAAACATTGATGTCCTGGTACACATAGGGACTAATTATCTCTCCAGCTGGTCAGTTGTGGAGACCAAGGAACACCTGACCAAGCTGGGAGACAAACTGTCATCCATTTCATCTGGCATCTCCTTCTCTGAGATACTGCTGGTCTGGGAGAGGGGGGAAGATGGACAGAAGGTCAGAGAAGGGGACACGGGGAGCTAAACATGTGGCTCAAGGGCTGGTGCCAGGAAAAAGGACACAAATTTGTAGGTAACTGGCATCAGTTTTTGGAACAAAAGTTTTGATGGACTGCATCTGGCTAAGGAGGGAGTCAGTGCATTGGGGCAGATGTTTGATGTCTTTGCAGAATATTTAAACTAGCCAATGGGGTGAGGGGTGCAGCACCCGATACATCAAATGGAAAGAACACCCCTTCCCCCAAGCTAGTAATCAAACAGGAGTTCGGCATGTTTGTACTTCATTTGCATCACCAACAACTAACACACCGAAATCTGGCCAATGGAAAATCATGCACACACATGCCCTCAGTCTGGGAAACAAGATCCCAGACCTGCAGGCAACAATGATAGAGGCTAAACTAGACATAGCTATTACAGTAACCACACTTGGGAGACTTCAGTGCCCAGCTATGTACTGTTCAGAAGAGACCGAGGTGCAAAAGGGAGGGGGAGTAGTCCTTATGTCAATGAAAATATCAAAGCTATAGAAATTCAGAATACACATAAGGAGCCAGAAGAACTGTGGGTCACCCTGCAAACAGGAAATGGGACAGCCATATGAACTGGGGTTGTCTACAGGCCTCCAGGCCAGGGGGAGGACTTAGACTCATTACTGTTTGAAGATATGTAAAACATGACAGCTAAAGGGGAGGTTCTGATAATGGGAGACTTCAACATGTCAGATACGGATTGGTCAATACCAGCAGGAACATCTGCCAGAACTAAACACATAGTGGATTCCCTGCAGGGGAAGGACCTCAAACAACTGGTACAGCAACCCACAAGAGACAGGGCTATCCTAGGTCTAGTACTGACTAACGGGGAAAGGATCACAGATCTCCAGGTACAAGGTCACCTGGGGGCCAGTGACCATCACACGGTATGGTTTAATTTGGTCACTAGAACTAAATTATCCCATTCCAAGACAAACATATGGAACTTCAGAGTAGATGACTTTGATAAGATGGCGAATGGAATTAAGCTAGCCTTGGCAAGAAAAAAAACAGGTGAGGGGGTACAGGCAAAGTGGGCAAGCATTAAGGATGCAATACTTCAAGTAACATCCCACTGTGTTTGGGAGAAAAGCAAGAGCAAAAGAAGGAGGAAATCACTTTGGTACTTAGAAGCACTAGCAGAAAAGTTCAAGCCGAAGGTTGACCTTCAGGAACTATAAGGGAATGCAGGAGGCCTAGGATAGGGAGGCATACCAAACTTCCCTAAGGGAAGGCAGTAAGGCAGGCAAAGGCACAAACCAAGGAAACACTAGCATGAACAGTAAAAGAAGGGGACAATACTTTCTATAGATACATTAGTGAAAGGAGAAAGTCCAGAGGGGGTATTGCTAAGATCAAAGGGGATAAGGGGGAGTGTGTGGAGGAGGACCAAGGAAAAGCAGCTATCCTGAATAGATACTTCTGCTCAGTATTTACTGAAGAGAAGGTAAGGCAGGGCCCACAGCTCAACTCCATGAACCCAGAGGGGCGAGAGGTGTGCACAAGTCCCTTCACAAAAGAAAGGGTCCTACAAGAGCTTGCTAACCTCAGAGTGAACAAGGCAATGGGACCAGATGGCATACATCCCATGGCTTAAAGGAGCTAAGGGTTGAACTAGCAGAGCCATTATCAGAACTGTTTAGTAAGTCTCTGAGCATAGGAGAGGTCCCAGAAGACTGGAGAAGAGCTCACGTGATCTACTCCACAAGAGTGGTAGCAGGGAAGGGGCAGTGACCTACAGACCAGTCAGTCTTACCTCAGTAGTGGGCAAGATTATGGAGGCACTTCTTAAGGAAAGGATAGTGCAACACCTGGAATCCATAGGAGTACAGGATCCAAGACAGCATGTGTTTACAACAGGAAGGTCCTGTCAAACTAATCTCATAGATTTCTTTGACTGGGTAACCAGAGAGGTGGACCAAGGGGGTGCAGTTGATGTCACCTACCTTGACTTCAGCAAAGCTTTCGATACTGTTCCACATAGAAGATTGATTAATAAGCTGGGTAGGCTCATGGTGGGTCAGAAGTTGGTCAACTGGGTGGCAAACTGGTTGGTGGGCAGAAAACAGAGAGTGGTGGTAAATGGTATACAGTCAGAAGAGATGCAAGTCACAAGTGGGGTACCTCAGGGATCAGTCCTGGGGCCAGTCTTCTTCAATATCTTCATCAGTGACTTTGCAGATGGACTGGAGGGTAAGGTTTGTCTGTTTGCAGATGACGCCAAGATCTGCAACAGAGTAGATGATCCAGATGGGGTAGGCAGAATGAGAAGAAATCTGGATACACCGGCAAAATGGTCAGAAGAGTGGCAACTGGGGATTAATGCAAAGAAGTGCAAGATCATACACATAGGGAAGAAAAACCCTGAAGCCATCTATAGGTTGGGAGGGGAGTGGCTGGCAATCACAAGGGAAAAAAGAGATTTGTGCATCGTCATCACAGATGGCCTGAAATCATCCAAGCAGACCACTAAAGCAGATGTGATTCCCCTTCACAAAAGTGGGAGCAAGGCAGAAGCAGAAAACTACAGACCTGTTAGTTTAACCTCAGTGGTAGGGAAAATGATGGAATCACTTCTGAAGGAAAGAATTGTTGAGTATCTAGAGGCCAGAGGGGCTCAGGACCCAAGGCAGCATGGATTCACAGCGGGAAGGTCATGCCAGACAAATCTGATAGATTTCTTTGACTGGGTGACCAAAGTAGTAGATCAGAGAGGGGCTGTGGACATGGCCTACCTAGACTTTAGCAAGGCATTTGACACAGTCCCGCACAAAAGATTAATATACAAGTTAGCCAGCCTGGGAGTGGGTCCCAAGATGACAGCCTGGGTAAAGAATTGGCTGGAGAATAGGACACAGAGAGTAATAGTAAATGGAGTCCACTCTGAAGAAAGGGGGTTACTAGTGGGGTACCACAGGGTTCAGTATTAGGACCGGTCCTCTTCAATGTCTTTATAAGCGCTATTGCAGACGGACTGGAAGGAAAAGTATGTCTCTTTGCAGATGACACAAAGATCTGCAACAGAGTTGATGCACAAGGTGGGGTGGAAAAGATGAGAAGGGACTTGGCAAGGTTAGAGGAATGGTCAAATGTATGGCAGCTTAGATTCAATGCTAAGAAGTGCAAGGTAATGCACCTGGGAAACAAAAACCCAGGGGAAGAGTACACAATGGGGGGTGAGATACTAACAACAACAAAAATGGAAAGGGACCTGGGGGTAGTCATATCAGATGACCTAAAGGTGGGCAAGCAATGTGAGAGGGCAGCAAGGAGGGCTGGTGGATACTGGAATGCATAGGGAGAGGCATCACCAGCAGAAAACAAGAGATTTATCCTCTGTACAGACAGTTGGTAGAGATCCCATCTGGAGTACTGCGTGCAGTTCTGGAGACCCAATCTCCGCAAGGATATAGACAGGATGGAGGCTGTCCAGAGGAGGGCAACTAAAATGGTGCAGGGCCTGCACCGGAAGACATATGAAGAGAGACTTAAGGAGCTGAATATGTATAGCCTTGAGGAAAGGAGAGAGAGGGGGGACATGATAGAAACTTTCAAGTATCTCAAGGGAATCAACAAAGTCAAAGAGGGTAGCATCTTTCAAAAAAAGAGGTCTGCAAGAACAAGGGGGCACAATGAGAAGATAGAAGGGGGGCGGCTCAGAGGTAATTTAAGGAAGTATTTTTTCACAGAGAGGGTTGTGGATGCATGGAATGGCCTTCTGGAGGAGGTTGTGGAGTCAAAAACAGTGGTGGAATTCAAGCATGCATGGGACAGTCATAAGGCAATTCTAGGGGGTTGGGGTAGGAAGAAGTAGGCTGCTGGTTAACTAGGATCTGCAGCTTATCCAATAGGTAGGGAAATGGGCAGACTGGGTGGGCCAAGTGGTCCTTATCTGCCGTCAAAATCTATGTTTCTATGTTTCTATGTTTCTTACAGCAGTAGGTAAGGCTAGGGGGATGTTGGGGTGTATTAGTAGGGGTATCACAAGTCATAAGAGGGAGGTAATAGTCCCTCTTTACAAGACACTAGTTAGGTCCCATCTGGAGTACTGCATGCAGTACTGGAGGCTGCACCTGCACAAGGACATTAACAAAACAGAGGCAGTCCAGAGAAGGGCAACCAAAATAGTGCAGGGACTGCATCAGAAAACATAAGAGGACAGATTAACAGAGCTCAATATGTATACCCTAGAGCAAAGGAGGGAGATAGGTGATATGATCAAAACATACAAACATCTTAAGGGCACTAACAAGGTGAAAGAGTCTAACATGTTTCAATATAAGAAAAATAGCAGGACAAAAGGGCACAACATGGGATTAGAGTGAGGCCGATTAAGGGAAAGGGAAAGGGGAAATTGTTTAACCAGGAAAGGCACACTAAACCAAAGCTTGTTTCCAGATGTGACCTGGGAGCACAAGAAAGTTAAGTGACTTGTTCAGGATCACACAGTATGTAAGTGGGGGCTGTGGGATTCAAACCCAGGTGTCCAAGTTTGCAGCTCAGAGCCTTAAACCACTACGCTATACTGCCTCCTAAGGGGTAATAAGGGGATTAAGGGGTAATGTGAAGAAGTTCTTTTTCACAGAAAGGGTTTTGGATGCATGGAATGTCCCACCTCAGGAAGTAGTGAATATGAATACAATGCAGGGCTTCAAACATGCATGGGATAGGCATAAGGGAACAATACAGGTGAGTATGAATAGATAGGCAATTGACAGAGTAACGGCCTATGGCACATTCATAAGGTAGAAAAAATGAGCAGACTAGATGGGCCTTGCAGGTCTTATCTGCCATCAGCTTCTATGTTTCAATGTTTGTATGTGACATTGAGCCAAAATATCGTCTTCAAGTTCTGTTTGTTCAACCTCATTATCCAATTTTTGGAACACTGTATTAGGGTAACCTGCTAAAATAGACAAATCAATCTCATAGGTAATGTAAGGAAGTATTTTTTTCACAGAGAGGGTTGCGGATGCATAGAATGGCCTTCCAGAGGAGGTAGTGGAGTCAAAAATAGTGGTGGAATTCAAGAATGTATGGGGCAGTCATGAGGCAATTCTAGGGGGTGGGTGTAGGAAGAAATAGGCTGTTTGGTTTACTAGGATCTGCAGCTTATCCATTAGGTAGGGAACATGGCAGACTGGGTGGGCCAAGCGGTCCTTATCTGCCATCAAATTCTATGTTTCTATGTACAGTGTTCATTAGGAAGCAAGTTAGAAAGATTATTCAAGATTTCCAAAGGGCTAAATAGTTCAAATTTGGTTTCATGGATTATGTCATGTAAATCAGCCTTACTATTATCCAGAGTCTTATTCAAGCAAGACTCTGATTTCTTTAATGTTCTTATTACAGCCCTTTCCATGGTTTCAGCTCTCTCTACTTCCTTTATGGGAACATTCATGGGGGCATCCTTAATAAGAAAGAAGTCTGTGATATCCTTTTGCAAGATATCTTTTTGGATGGTATCATTTTGGCCTTTAGACCTTTTCTTCCCACTTTGCCCCTTCCTCTTTGGGGGATGTTCACTTTCAGCATTTTAACCACCATATCTTCTTTATTTCTTCTTATTTCTTCTTCCAGATTATGTTTAATTTCCATACCTAGAAGGCAGAATTTCACTGTTCGCTGGTAACACAAAGCTCTGTAACAGAGTAGACACACCAGAGGGTGTAGACAGAATGAGAAGCGACCTGCAGAAACTTGAAGAATGGTCAGGGGTTTGGCAGTTGAAATTCAATGCAAAGAAGTGCAAGATAATGCATATGGGGCACAAAAACCCTGGCACAATATATCAGTTGGGGGGTGTGGATATAGCATGCACCAAGCAGGAAAGGGATCTTGGGGTTATCATCTCTGATGACCTCAAGGTAGGGAAACAGTGTGACAAGGCAGCAGGTAAAGCAAATAGGATGCTGGGATGTATAGGCAGGGGTATTACCAGCAGGAAAAGGGAGGTCATAATTCCGCTATACAAGACACTAGTGAGGCCCCACCTGGAGTACAGTGTACAGTTCTGGAGACCATACCTACGTAAGGACATAGACAGGGTAGAGAAGGTTCAGAGGAGGGCAACAAAGATGGTGCATGCATTGCATCACAAGTCCTATGGAGACAGGTTGAAGAACTGAACATGTACTCCCTGGAGGAGAGGAGGGAGAGAGGGGATATGATAGAGACATACAAGTATCTTACAGGGAGGAACAGGGTGCAGGAAAACACTATTTTTAAGCGAAAAAGATGTTCCAGGACTAGAGGGCATGGGATGAAGTTGGAGGGAGGATGATTCAGAGGAAACATGAGAAAGAATTTCTTCACAGAACGGGTGGTGGACAAATGAAACACCCTGCCAGAGGAAGTGGTGGGGGCTGAAACAATCACGGGATTTAAGAATGCATGGGATAGACATAAAGGAATTCTGGAGGTCAGGGGTAAGATGCAACAGACTTCTAGGACAACAAACTGAACTTACAAGCTCAAATGGGCAGACTGGGTGTGCCATAGGCCCTTATCTGCCGACACTGTCTATGTATCTATGTATGTATCTATATCAAATACCTTTGCTTTTAATCTAGGTGGTGAGATTTTTTTTTTACTACTTCAGCATATAATGCTTTTTTTAATTTTATTTCTACAGGTGTTGAAGTAATGATTTGAAGTTCATTCTTTAAGATGCTCCAGTTAGGCCTTCTCAGTCTAGATAGAGCTATTTTACCACTTCTGGTGTTCATTATTTAAATAACCTGAATGACCTGGATTATCCACTTGTTTAAATTAAGCAGTTTAATAAGTTAATTGATCAATTGCTTAAAAACTATACATCAGTTCACTAAGACAGTCTGTAATTAGTCATTTCTTATGCACAGGCACTTAATTTTATTGCCAAGTAATTGCTAAGGCAGTTTAGATAAATTAATCAAGAAAAAGTATTATTATTATTCTATTCCCACATCTGTAGCAGCAATACAGTAAATTAAATAAGTTAAAATGTGTTCTTTTCTCTATAAATTCTTGCTTCCTAAAAAAAAGAGCAATCCTAGGGCATCATAAGGCATTCTATGGCATATATTATTATAAATAACAGCAATGTTGGTAATGATCAAGATCAAAATACACAATACACTTAAAAGTCCTAGGAACCCAATAGAAAATAAGCACTTAAATAAACACCTAAGCACTTATGTAAAATTACATTTAAACTAAGGTCCTAAAAGCTAACAAGCTTGTAATATGGCAACGCCTTCTTTACAGTAAATTAGTTTTGAAAGTTGCAGAAATAAGAGCACCACTAATTAAAAAATAATAATGTAAAAATAGGGGAGTAGGCAACAAAGTGCACAATTATTAATGCATAGAGGTCCCAAAGGGACATCAGCAGTGGGACTAATGCTTGTTCTGTAGAAATAAGCACAACCATGTATATCTATATACTTTCTTGAAAATCAGCAATACTGCAGCACAGCAATTAGTGTTCATAAATCACAGTCCACAAATATTAGGTTCTGTTAATGACCAACAGCTGACACAAGCTTTAATCCTTTGCCAGCTCACTCAGTCATCCATCAGGGGACACAAGAAAACCTTTGTTCCTGGTTGTTCTTTTAAAGCATAAACAAATTATCCAAGTTCAGTTTAGAAAGATGTACTCACGTCCATTCTTTCTTTTGGAGTTTTAATAAACAGCTTTCCCTCAATGGTATTGTGATATTTGGTGATGTGCCCACTGAAAAGGCTGCTGATCCCACCACTGGATACTCCTTCTGAAATGTCCACTTCCAGCTAGTAAAAAAGTATTTTGCTCTAGTGGGCTTTCTGGCTCCTTAATTTTCTCCTTAAAGGGTGCAGCTTTTAAATCGCTCACTAGGGCAAAGAGAAAAAGTGCAATAGCAACTAGTTTCTCTTTTTCTACCAGTAAATGACCAGCAAAAAAAAAAAAATCTTCAAGCATTTCTCTCTAAAGTCTAAAGGCATATGAGTGGAGAGTACATTAAAGGGCTTGACATTTACTGTGCTCATAAACTTCTATGAACTTATGAACCTCTAAGTATTTCCAAAAGAGAAAAAAATAAAAGCCTATATGTTTTTACACAATAAACTTACTTTTTAGTCAATAGTGCTAGATACCAGTTCAGCACAGCTCAGCTACTATTCTGCAGTCACCACCTTTTTAGTTCTGGATCTCACTGCATTATAGTGTGGTCACGTGGAAATCTAGCAGCCTCAGAATGCTAACACTAACCCATTAAGATGGCAAGCATCTTTCAAGTGATAAAAGTAGACCGTTTCTCGCTAGGTTATCGAGCAAAATGAAGCATGCTCAAATGTGAATGTTGCAGCAAAATGCGAGTAAAAAGTTACAGAATACTCAGCTCTCTCCGTAATCTACTAACTGCCAGCTTCACTTCTCGGAGTGCTACATGTGCTCACTGCCCCAAAAATCAGTAGCTACATCCAGGTAACCAAGTAAGCATTTTATAAGTGTCTATCCACGTGTAATTATCCAATTACCCAGTTTATCCAATTTGTTTACAAATCACTCAGTGGAAAACTCTGATGCTAAAATGAGTTAAAAAGTGGACAGAAAATAATATCAGAATAAAAATATTTAAAAAGAAAGGGAAGAACTGCCCTACATCTAATATAGTGCCCAGTACCTCCAAGAGTACCTTTCTATAAAATTAGGAATACATAAAACAAGTTTCTAACAGTTTCTAAATGTGCAGGCTAAAGTGCAAATACAGGTTTACAGATTTACAATCAGTACACTCAGAGTAAGAAAAATAACATTCCTTCATAAGTTTAGAGATCTGAGGCGCTGTTGCAGACTTTCTCATTCAGTGCTGCTCTGTTTTCTGGCGTCATGAATAATTTTGAGCAGCCTTCTGTCCCTCACTGCAATCCTGCACCATACTAAGGGAAAAAAACCTGCACCACCATATGGGCCTTCTTCCTACAATGGGACAAAAAATAACACCAACAGGGCTGCATTACAGGAGACAAGCAGTAAGATGTTCTGAAAAGGAGACAGGCATTTTTAAGGCTTAGGTGGCATACATTTACTAAATTTTGTATCAAGCATTTTCTCCCTGCTTCTTTGTTCTTCTCCTCAGAACAGGGAGCACGTAGCAAAACATCTGTCTCAATCAACAGCAATTCAAGAATGCATGGGACCGACATTAGGCAATTATAGCGTGGGGTACGAGGAAGTAGGCTGCTGGTTAACTAGGATCTGCAGCTTTTCCAATAGGTAGGGAAGTGGGCAGACTAGGTGGGCCAAGTGGTCCTTATCTGTCATCAAAGTCTATGTTTCTATCCTGGCAATGTTCCAGACAGTAAAGAACCAGATCAAACAACTGACGACACCTGTTGTTCAAGGGTCAGTCTGTCATCCAGAAAAACACCAAGATCTCTAACCACACTCATCATCGACAGGGGCTACCCACCAACAGTCGGAGCGAGCAGCCTCCTGTCAGTGGAAACACCCCAAAAGCCAGACTTGATAACCATAATCTCTGTCTTGTTGGGGTTGAAACAAAGACAGAGACAGAGATGGAGCATGTTTCCAGGTGCGACCTGGAAGCACAAGGAAGTTAAGTGACTTGTTCAAAGTCACACAGTATGCAGGTGGGGTCTGATGGGATTCAAAACCAGGTCTCCAGGTTTGCAGCTCAGTGCCCTTAACCACTACACTATACTGCCTCAGGGAGCACAAAGGCACAAACTTGAGAGAGAATAGCCCAGGAGGCAATGAAAGGAGACAGGACCTTTCAAGGTATGTTTCAATTGGGCTTACACAACTAGATGAGATGTATGCTTGTGTGACTTTGATACATTGTGGCTGTTCACCTCTCTATCTGTGGGATATACCACCCTGTAGGGGTATGACACAATAAACCTATAGGAGGGTTCCCCCCATAAGTGCCGTGGGAATAATTCCCTTGGCTAAAGGTAGCTTAGGAAGAAGCCCACAGGAAAGAGAGATGAGCCGCTGGAAGAGGAGGGGTAGATGGTGGGGCAATGAAGAAATGAATTCTGGAACAGTCCAGGATGAGTGGCCTTTTAAGGCCTGATGGGGGAGTGACGTAGTTGCTCCACCCATTGAACCACAGGCATAGCCTTCCCATTCAATTGTGCTTATGCAACTAGATGAGATGTATGCTTGTGTGTCTTCGATACATTGTGGCCGTTCACCTCTCTATCCATGAGATATACCACCCTGTAGGAGTGCGATGCAAGAAACCCTAGAGGAGGATTCCCCTCCATAGGTGCCATGGGAATAATTCCTTTGGCTAAAGGTAGCTTAGGAAGAAGCTCAAAAAGAATACCCAAAAGGGTGTCGAGCATCAAAGAGGTGAGAAATCAGGATGTATCAAGACCAGAAATTAATGTGATAGACATGAAATCTGACAAGATGCAGAAGGGCAGACTTCCTAAGGAGAGAGAGAGAGAGAGAACACCCCGGGGCTACCATCCAACTCCATACAACAGTGGAACCTAATTACAGAACCTACGAAAGCACTAACCCTGACTAATATTATGACCATCAGCATGGAGGAGAGGAACCCCTCTCCTTGAGGAGGAAACCTCTGGGGATCCTAGGCTTAGGTTGCCTTCCCTCCAGGCTGAAGGACATTTTGGTTAGTGATGGCTCAGCCCCTACAATTTACAGTCGATATTGAGGGACAAGGAAAAGATCCCAATTTAAATAAATCTCTTGCTCTGTCCTTCTAACAGGAATGCTATTGGAGGGTTGTGAGCGACATCTCTGCACCTAGATGCGCAAAAACAAAGGTGGTGAGAAATGAATGCTGAGGCATTCAACTAGCCCACATAAGCATACGAAACAGATCAAGTGAACAAGAGGCAGTCAGATGGAGAATAGCATAGATGGTGCCTCCATACCCACTCAGGCAGCTAAAGGTGCCCTGTTGATGACAGGCCAATGCAGCCAGCCCCAAGCAAAGGGGCAATAGACAGGGAAGGCATGTCTCTGAGTGTAGAACAGGTCAAGTCGAGGTAGCATGGACCAGAGAAGGTTATGCTTGAGTAGTCAATGTGAAGGAGTTGACCCACATAAAGGTTGGATGAGTGAGGGAGACCCAGATGAGGTCATGAGGAGACTGATGGTGATAATAACCAGAGGAGTGTGGAGTACGAGATGGATATATATGAAGTAAGCTGATGGAGGGAAGCCTGAAGGCTAGCAAGGACTGCAGAATGGGAATGAATGGTATGAAGGGGGCTAGTCTAAGATGGCCAGGTAAAGCCTGCAGCCAACGATGAGTTGAGAAATCAAATATGGGAAGAAAGGATGGTCAAAAATGATTGAACAAGAAATGATGGATATACGAGTTGAGTGGTCCAGAGCATAGGACTAAACATAGAAACATAGAAGTTGACGGCAGATAAGGACCGCAAGGCCCATCCAGTCTGCCCATTTCTTTTTCTACCTTATAAATGTGCCATCGGCCTTTGCTCTGTCAGTGACCTATCTATTCATAGTCATTTGTATTGCTCCCTTATGCCTATCCCATGCCTGTTTGAAGCCCTGCACTGTATCATAGCCACCACTTCTTGTGGTAAGCTATTCCATGCATCTACCACCCTTTCTGTGAAAAAGAATTTCCTCACATTCCCCCTTAATCGGCCTCCCTCTAATCTCATGCTGTGTCCTCTTGTCCTGCTATTTTTCTTATATTTAAACATGTTAGACTCTTTCACCTTGTTTATGCACTTAAGGTGTTTAAATGTCTCGATCATATCATCTCTCTCCCTCCTTTGCTCAAGGGTATACATATTGAGCTCCGTTAATCTGTCCTCATATGTCTTCTGATGCAGTCCCTGCACCATTTTGGTTGCCCTTCTCTGGACTGCCTCAATTTGGTTAATGTTCTTGTGAAGGTGTGGCCTCCAATACTGCACGCAGTACTCCAGATGGGGCCTAACCAATGTCTTGTACAGAGGTATTACCTCCCTCTTACGACTTGTGATACCCCTACTAATACACCCTAACACCCCCCTAGCCTTACCTACTGCTTTAGAGGTCTGCTTGGATGATTTTAGGTCATCAGTGATGATGATGCCCAAGTCTCTTTCTTCCTTTGTGACTGCTAGCAACTCCCCTCCCAGCCTATAAGTGGCTTTAGGGTTTCTCTTCCCTATGTGCATGATTTTGCACTTCTTTGCATTAAATCCCAGTTGCCACTCTTCTGACCATTTTGCTAGTTTATCCAGATCTCTTCTCATTCTGCCCACACCATCTGGATCATCTACTCTGTTGCAGATCTTGGTGTCATCTGCAAACAGACAAGCCTTACCCTCTAGTCCATCTGCGAGGTCACTAATGAAGATGTTGAATAGGACTGGCCCCAGGACTGATCCCTGAGGTACCCCACTTGTGACTTGCATCTCTTCTGACTGTATACCATTTACCACCACTCTCTGTTTTCTGCCAGTCAACCAGTTTGCCACCCAGTTGACCAACTTCAGCCCACCCGAGCCTACCTAGCTTATTTATCAATCTTCTATGTGGAACAGTGTCAAAAGCTTTGCTGAAGTCAAGGTAGGCGACATCAACTGCTCCCCCTTGGTCCACCACTCTGGTTACCCAGTCAAAGAAATCTATGAGATTAGTTTGACAGGACCTTCCTTTTGTAAACCCATGCTGTCTTGGATCCTGTGCCCCTATGGATTCCAGGTGTTGCACTATCCTTTCCTTAAGGAGTACCTCCATAATCTTGCCCACTACTGAGGTAAGACTGACTGGTCTGTAGTTCCCCGCCTCCTCCCTGCTACCACTCTTGTGGAGCGGGATCACATGAGCCCTTCTCCAGTCTTCTGGGACCTCTCCTGTGCTCAGAGACTCACTAAACAATTCTGCTAATGGCTCTGCTAGTTCCTCCTTTAGCTCCTTAAGTACCCTGGGATGTATGCCACGGGTCCCATTGCCTTATCCACCCTGGGCTTGCAAGCTCTTGTAGGACCCTTTCTTTGTGAAGGGAGTAGTGCTCACCTCCCTCCCCTGTGTCCATGATGCTGAGCTGTGGGCCCTGCCCTACCTTCTCTTCAGTAAATACTGAGCAAAAGTATCTATTTAGGATAGATGCCTTTACAGGTCCTCCTCCTCACATGCTCCCTTTTCTCCATTAAGCTTAGCAATACCCCTCTGGACTTTCTCCTTTCACTAATGTATCTATAGAAAGTCTTGTCACCTTCTTTACTGTTCGTGCTAGTGTTTCCTCAGTTTGGGACTTTGCCTGCCTTACTGCCTTACCTGCTTCCCTTAGGGCAGTTTGGTATGCCTCCCTATCTTCATCCCGCTGTGTTCCCTTATATTTCCTGAAGGCCAGCCTTTTGGCTCTGACCTTTTCTGCTACTGTATTTGAGAACCAAAGTGGTTTCCTTCTTCTTTTGCACTTCCTTTTCTGTCTAACACAATGGGATGTTGCTTCAAGTATTGTATCCTTAATGCTTGCCCACTTTGCCTTTGACTAGGGTAGGAGGAGTATGTGAATAGTTACAGCAATGGCAGAATAGGGGAACACCCCCAAAAAGAAAATGGGATGAGAGAGGAGAAGAGGCAAAGGACATGAGTCAGAGACTAGAACGGTGGGGTGCAGCCCACAGCCAATGGTCGGAGTATGAAGAACCAAGAGAAGAATGAAAAAGAGATGATCAAGGGAGCAGTGGAAGGCAGAGCAGGAACATGAGGTAGGAACAGGAGTGGGGCTAGGAGAGACCTCTACACTCCAAAACAGGGGTACCAGTGTGAGAGCTGGTATGAGGCATGAGCAGTAGAAGAAAAGTACAGCAGCATAGAAACTCATCACTCAAGCTCACGTTTAAGTATGCCTAACACCAGTACTTGTTTGGAAAAGAATATAGGGGACATGCACACCACTAGAATGTAGGACACTGGAAAAGCGGCTGCATGTTTGAACAAATATATCAGAGATAGTACCTGGATAGGGCACTGAGCATTGTGAGTGCAGGAAGCAGAAGGCACACATAAACAGAAAACAGCAGTCGAGTGCAGCAGGCAAGCAAAAAATGAAAACATGCTCCAGGCAGTGGGCCATTCGGGTAGGAAAAACCACAGCTCAGTTGGATAAAATGATCAAGCACAAGTCCCCATGGAAGATGATGAAACCACAGGAAGGAATTCTGCATAGCAACAGACACAAGTGCAATGGAAATAAGGCTGCATAGGGATGCAACACCAGAAGGCATCATCCAGTGATCCCAGTGGGGAGGACATCGCACCACAGAAGAAAAGACAAAGATGGAGTGGCGGCCCTGAAGGGAACGGAGCTCAGAATGGAGGAACATCCCACAGGAGCCGGCTGCACAGGCAGGAGAGGAGTGGCAAACAAGGTACGGGGGGGACTGAGACAATAGGGGAAATGGAGGCCTGACAGGAGGAGGGAGGAGGGAGAAGTGAAAATGATGGGCAGGCAGAATGGAGGTTGTCAAGTTCAGTAGTGCAGCAGAAGGAGAGAAAGCCAAGCAGGGTGGGCAGCGGCAGTCAGGGAGCATGGACTGAGGAATGGGACATGAGGCTTCAGGGGCAGACCAAGATGACAATGGTATGAGTGATGCTGAGACGTGGCAAGGAATGCAAACCCAGAACTGTAGGTTTCAGATAAACAGCAAGAAGGAGGGTACTGAAGGAGAGGTGGCAAATGGAGAGCACCAGGAGAGCAGCAGCAAATGGTGGCAAAATGGAAGAGGACCAGGGTAGAGGGGAGAAATTAACTGAAGGGGGAGACAGGACCTGGCAGCTGCAGCGAGTGGCAGGGTAACCCAACAGAGAGCAGGGGAGGTGTATGAGCAAAAGCAGAGAGACAGGAAGAGCGAGGAGGGAAAATGAGCAAACCACCATGAGAGAGTTGCAACAGAGAAGGAGAGCGATGGCAGCCGGAGACCATGAGAGGAAACCAGGATGGAATAGGACAAACAGAGAAAGAGCAGAAGAAGGGGCAGTGATGGAGCCTCTGGCTGCAATGAAGAAATGAATCCTGAAACAGTCCAGGAAGAGTGGCCTTTTAAGGCCTGATGGGGAGTGGCGTAGTTGCTCCATCCATTGAACCACAGGCATAGCCTTCCCAAAGTGAAAATGGGAAGACCAGGAGTGGAATTCTAAGGTTAAAAAGGGAAAAGGAGGACCATGAAAATGCAGACATCCTGAACAAATACTTTTGTTCAGTGTTCACAGATGAAGGAGAAGGGAGGGGGACGCAATAAAGTAATAAAAGCTTTTTAGGAAGGAGATGGACATTACTCCTTTTTTGGAGATGAGAGTCCTGAAGGGATTTGCTAATCTGAAGGTGGACAAAGCAATGGGGCCAGATGGGATGCATCCAAGGGTATTGAGGGAGATCAGGGCAATATTGGTTGTACTTCTGACCATTCTATTTAGCAGGTGACTGGAAGCAGGAGCAGTTTCGGAGGACTGGAGGCCTTGAGCAGAGTGGATGTGGTCCCACTAAATAAAAGTGACTGATTGACCAAGGAACTAGATCTGGGTGGAGTGGTGGATGTGGCTTACCTAGATTTCAGTAAGGCGTTCAACACCGCTCCACATAGGAGATTAGTAAACAAGCTGGTTAGCTTAAGAGTGGGTCCAAACGTAGTAAACTGGATAAGAAATTGGTTAGGGGATAGGCTACAGATGGTGGTGGTAAATGGAGCTCACTTCAAGGAAAGGAGGATGACCAGCGGGGTGCCTCAGGGATCAGTGCTGGGACCAGTCCTCTTTAATGTCTTTATAAGTGACACTGCAGAGGAGCTGGAAGTGAAAGTCTGCCTCTTTGTGGATGACACCTGCAATAGGGTGAACACTTCAGTGGGGTGGAAAGGATGAACAGAGACCTGGGAAAACTTGTGGAATGGTCAAGTGTATGGCAGCTGGGTTTCAGTGTGAAAAAGTGCAAAATAATGTGCTTAGGCCACAGAAACACAGGGGTGGAGTACAAATGGGAGGAGTGGTATTGACAACCACCAGGCAGGAAAGAGACATGGGGGTAATCATATTGGATGCTCTAAAGATGGCCAGGCAGTGTGACAAGGCAGTGGGGAGGACGAGTGGGATGCTGGTGTGCATAGGGAGGGGTATCACCAGCAGAAATAGGGAGGTGGTGTTGCCTTTGTAGAGATTGCTGGTAAGACCCCACCTATATTATTGTGTCTGATTCTAGAGGCCACATCTAGGAAAGGACATAGAGAGAGTGGATGCAATCCAGAAGAGGGCAACTAAAATGGTGCAGAACCTGCATCAAAAGCCCTATGAAGAGAGACGAAAGGACCTCAATATGTACACCCTGGAACACAGGACAGAGAGGGGGAATGTGATAGAGACCCTTAAATACCTCTCATAGGTAAATAAGGTGCAGGAGGGGAGTATATTTCAGAAGAAAAGGTGCTCAAAAATGAGGGGATATGCTATGAGGCCGGGTTGGGGTGGGAGGGTAAATTCAGGAGAGATGTGAGGAAGTACTTCTTCACAGAAAGAGTAGTGGATTCCTGAAACATCCTCCTAGCAGAGGTGGTGGGGATGAAAACAGTGATGGGGTTCAAGAATGCATGGGATAAGCCCAAGGGAACAACAGTGAAAAAGAAGGGGGGAAGGAGAGAGTTGAAGGTTGGGCACAATCTGTGTAAGTAGTGTATGTAGGGAGAAATGGGCAGACTGTTTCTAAGTTTGTAAGTTTCTGAGTTATCAGGGTTGTTCCCAAACTTCTCCAAATCCTGAAGCTTTGTCAGCTGGTCATTCAGGTCCTGAGACTTAGCCCTTTTAAGGTGAGTTGTAGTGAGGATGCATCTGCCACTGATGAAAGCTTTAAGTGCATCCTATCAAATGGTTCTGTATGTATCCCTGTATGAATCCCTGGGGTGGTTTGTCTCCAGAAAGGGCGTGATGTCCTCCTGAAGAGATTTACACAAGCCATTGTCCCCTAGAAAAGAGGCATTGAAGTGCAACCGTCGCCCTGCTGGGTTTGCACATCCCGATGGTAACCAGTAAAAGGAGATTGGAGCATGGTTCAAAATAATGGCCATGCCAGTCCGTGCCTCCAGCATGTCTTTTGCCCATTGCCATGGCAGACACCAGAGGTCAATTCTCAAGAAGGATTGGTGAGGTGCAGAGTAAAAGGAGTAGTATGTCCACTGCGGATTCACCAGCCTCCCTGTGTCAATAAGGTCTAGATCCTCTGTCATGCCTTCCAAGGCCTGGTGCATGGGACCACAGATGGCATGCTTCAATCCAGAAAATTATCTAGGATGGTGTTTGCATCCCCACCTACCACAAGGTTTCCCTTCTGTGGTGACAATAGTGTCCAAGTCGGGTGATTAAGAATGACACATCCTGCTGGTTGAGCCCATAGAAGTTGCAATGGTTAAACTTGTGCCCTTTAGTTCCCCTTGGACAATGACATACTGGTCATCTGGATCAGATATAGTGTTAGTTGCTATAAACATAATGTTCTTGTGAATAATGATTGCAACCCCTCTGGTCTATGCAGTATAGGTGCTACCATACACCTGGGAGACCCAGCTCATTTTAAGTGTGTTTGTTTCCTCCATTTAGATGTCAGACTCTTGGAAGAAGGCCAGCCCTGCCACCTTCCTTCTACGATGATCTAACATTTTTCTCCATTTAAAAGGGGAGTTAATGTCTTTGACGTTCCATGAGACCCATTTAATTGCTTGGTTAGCCATCCAATAATTTGAGAAGAATGAGTGGTGGTTATCGGGTAAGTATTGCCCCATTGCATCTATTTCGTAACCTATTACAGGGCACAGGCTCATTTGGTATACGAAACAGTATTATCCTAAGACCCCATACCAGACATATGAGTCAGTTTCATAGCATTAAGCTTAAGCTGTCCCAGAGTTGGCATATTGCCCTGTACAGTTCTAGCAACAATTCAAAACTGCTGTAAAACAGCAACAGTGACATTTTGCTATAAAAATAAACTTGTGTTCCTTAAATAAATCAAAACCACTGTTCTTTTTCCCTTATTTGGGGGGAAGGCTTGACTCAAGTAGGAGTAACTACCCCATACCACTCACCCCACATCCCCAGCACATTCACTAAATATCTGTATTCTCTGCGTGGTCACTCTTGTGTCACTCGGCATGACTATTAGACCAGTTACTGCTACATGCCATCTTATCTACAAAACAAGGGTGGTTGTTCCATTGATTCCCATGATAATGGAAGAAAACAGGACATGCAGGTGGAGGGCAGGTGATGGAGGAAGGCAAGTGACACCAACCCCAGACTCAGGTTGCAGAGGACGGTCTAGAAAGGGAACCTCTGAGTGGGGTCTTGGTGATGAGCTGTTTGCTAAGAAGGGAACTTTTCCCTTCCTCCAAACAAAGCCTGGCAGTGTGAGATGCTTATCCAAGTGCTGCAGCCAAGTGTATGGGGGTTAGTGTAGGGGGAGAGAAATGGAGGCTCCAACAGGATTTCAAGAAATCTGCCTGCCAGCCACTCAAGTGATCATTGATTGTGGGGGTCTCCACCTCACACATTCATGTAGCTAGGGGTGTTTCCTCATGGCAGTCACATGTGGCAGGAATGCATACACCCCATAGCAGCAGTTGATATAGGAGAGGGGGGAGGGTAGTGAAGGTTGTGCTGCATAAGGCCAGTCAGTATGTGGGTTGGTCCAAGCCCATCAACTGTCACTGTCATATTACAGGCTCTCGCTGACTCCCACATCACTGCTACTAGCTGAGGTGTCTTACCTGTTGGTAAAGAAACCCTGCCAGCCTCAGAAAAATCTTTCCCCACCACAGCCAATGCTCAGCGACTCCACACGCCCGATCCTTCCCACTAGCTGCAGGATTCAATCAAATCCCAGTGGATGGGAACCCAGAAGGAGGGGGCCAGAGAGGAGGTCGAGTGATTGTCTCGTAGGGGATGTATTCTAGTAATCAGTCTCTCAAACATAGAAAAAAGCACACAACATAAATACCTACATACTCTCTGCAGAAGAGTGGAGAGGCGGCATCAACTGCAGTATACCATTGGTGCAAAGTCCATGTCCTGCAACACAGTACATAAATACAGTGACATTCAAGTAAAAGCTGTAGCTGGCAGCCACTCTGTGATACATTAGACTTATTTGGGGGAGAGTTAAAGATCTTGGAAGTCTTACTGTCTGTGAGGGTAGCTAATCCATGTGCCTCCTGTTGCCCATTCCTGATGACCGTCTCTATTGTGTTCTACTGGGTGGCCAGTGATAACAGCTAAGTAAAAACAGCTAAGTCAAAACAGCCAAGTCAAATACAGCAACTGCAAATTTCCCCCCTTCCCAAGGTTCGTCCCCCTGGAGTTAATATATATAACAGGGGTGTGGGGGCAAAGCTCTCACAAGGGGGTTGAAGGGGTTGGTCACAAAAACAAAACTTGCTGTATTTGACAGAGCTGTTTTGTATTAGCTGTTTTTGGTGGTCGCTGATTTTACTTAGCTGTTTTCACATGGCATCATTCTACTGGGGTGGCACCAGTTGACACCCAGTCTGCCCATGATCTGGTGTTCATGTCCTGCACTGTCTGGTTGTGAGGCAATTGGTTTGGTTGGCGTTGCTGGCAGAGGAATGTTCATTAGAAGAGCCAAGTGTTTCCCAGTCCTTTTCGGAGCTTGCTCACCAGCCGAGTCAGAGCCACCCACTGAAGGACCTGAGTCCCTGCTCCTGTCATGGCAGAATGGGTCATAGTCAATCTGGTCCACCTTTTCCCGCCCTCATCCTTTTCTGCTGGATCTTTTCTCATTGGTGGTCTGCTAATCCATAGGATGAGGTCTGCTGCTGTCATCCTGTGTGCTTGGGTATTATTCATATGGGTTTTTGTGGTCCCTCTCGTATTGCTGTCTCCAGTATTGAAACACACATTGCTCTGTTTCTTGTGGGGCAAAGAAGGTGTGGAATACCCTCTTCCCATTGATGCTTAGCTTGGCTGAATATTGCAGTCTGTAAGGGATGCCCAGTACTTACAGAACCTTTTTTACTACATTCTAGTTGGGAGGCAGTATAGCGCAGTGGTTTAAGGCTCTGAGCTGCAAATCTGGAGACCTGAGTTTGAATCCCACAGCCCCAATTGCATATTGTGTGACCCTGAGCAAGTCACTTAACTTCCCTGTGCTCCCAGGTCGCACCTGTAAACAAGTTTTCAGCTTAATGTGTCTCACCTGGTTAAACAATTGAAAAAAAAAAAAAGTTTAATCCTTCCACCTCTATGCCAGCTCTGTTGAATAGTCAGCAATAATGAGGATTCTCTGTCCTATCCACTGCAACAGATGCCTATCCCTGGCCAGAGTTAGGATTCTCTCTTTGTCAGGGAACCATAAGAAGAATGCAGTTGTTGGCTGTGGGAGATTCTCAGTCTTGGGCACTGTTCCCAGAGTTCTGACAGCTGTCGTGATTTCGAGGGCAGGTTTCCATACATGTTTGAATGAGTATCTCCAGCACTTCCCACCTGACAGTTTCTACAGCCACTTCAGATTTGCATTAATATTTTCCCAACCACTTAGTTCCATATTCTGCAGCTTGGGACTTCATTCAAAGGAACTTTTGGCATCAAGGAAAACTGATTTGTAGAAAATCGCTGGTGAAATGCCCAAATTACTGATGAATATGTGGTCGGGTGGCACAGAGCTTCACCCCTAAATGGCCATGTCATCCCGCGGGGGTACCAGGTCAATATAGCGCACCAAAAACAGTGCAGGAATAACCCCACTACAGAAACCACTAAACAATGTACAGCAGCAGGGGTTTTTCAGCATTCAGGAATAACTGCTACCCATGTCTCTGTACATCCTGATGGGGGAGTGTCAAGGAGGCTGCCAGTGCAGTGCCTGGTCATGTCACTCCAATGGCAGAGTGGCTAGGGCACCAGCACCTGGCAGCATAGGTGACCTGGGGCCAAGATTCTGTTACCCTCAGGTCTCATATTATTGCTGCCTTTTTTTTTTGCTTTAACAGTGATTTACCCCCCGCCCCGCCATTTCTCCCTATCCCCGTAGTCCACACCTCCTCAGAGTAATATTTAGTCCTGGTGGTGTGGGTGGTGAAGTCCCCCCCCCATCAGGAGGAGAGTGCGGGGGGCTGAGTCCCCCATCAATAACAAAGATAATGTTATGTTCCTGAATGGTTTGTGCTGTTTCTGCTGTGGTCGGTGTTTTTCCTGACCTTATTTCAGCACACACCATTTGCATGCAGCATTCTTTCTTGCGTGGTTTCATCCGCAACATGATGACCCCATGCCTCCCGCAGGTCATCCATGCACCCATGGCCCTTGTTTTCCAATAGGTTATCTATTCTAGAGTTGATATAATGTATCCTTGCACCAGCAGATGTGGGAATCAGTGAATATAATTTTAGAGTCTCCAGTTACAGTCTTTTGGTCTGGTGGTTTATTTGGTATTTGTGCATTATACTGGTTAGGGGGGTTAAAGTGGGGGGGTCTTTCAAAGTTTCAGGTGTGGAAAGTTGATTGTACAGGAGGATAGGTTTCTGGTATACCAGTAATAGCCCTTCTTCCCTTTGTTTTTGACACCACTCATTATTTGTGATGTCTATATCTTCTCATCCCCTTTTACGGTTTCTTTCAGACTGGGTTGGACTTGTTGGACTTTCTTCTTTGTCCCATGTCTTACTGCCAGGGGCCTATTGTTATAAAGCATTTTTTTTGCAGAAATAGGTTTTACAAAGGTCTCAAGTATGTTAATTTCAATTGCACTATGCAAGTCGTTCTCCACTTTGTTTAGCTCTAATACTAGTGCAGAACATTTTTTACACGTGTAACAGGTATATTATATATCCTTCGATAATGTCATGTGGTGGAGTGGACATCAACATACAGCAGCTCAGACATTTCATGATGGAGCCTCTTTACCCAGTAGTTCCTAGGGTCCACGTTCCCAGAGACAGCTTAGGCCACAGACAAAGTAAAAAGAATTTCTTTCCCTTGTATCAGCCAAATGTAGTGGGTTGTGTTCTCGTTTGCTGTGGCTGACCCAGGCATATGAACTTGCCTCTGCCAGTGATTGCCAGTGCTCGCACAGGCTCTCTTTTTGTGCCTCAAGAACAGGAAGTTTCCCAACTTTACTTTCTCTTTGGCCTTGGCACCACAAAGTATTTAAGACAGTTTAAAAATGCTCCCCAGAGGTATTGCACCAATTTAGTATCCTTTGAAAGGACTGTAATGTAGTGCCCCTAGGAAATCAGTGCCCTCCTTTAGCTCGACACCCTGTCGTAATGGTACTTTTTCATGTTTTGCGTTCCCCCAATGTTCTGCCCCCTCTCCGGACTAGCTCTGACCTGGAGTTGATAATCCTAAAGTCCAGGGGGTGCAGAAGGCTGAGCCCCCCACATGGGGGGTGTGGTGGGTGCAGCCCCCCACAGAAAACACTCCATTATCGGGTGGCACAATACCTGCATCGGTATTGTGCCGTCGCTGTGTGGGAGGTCAGCATTTTCACTTTTGACCTCTTTGGTGCTTACTAGGAAATAAGGTTCAAATTAGCCTTTTAGAAAAATGGACTACAGCCCTGATGTCATTGCTTCCTGGTAGAGATGCAGCAAATGTAAATTTCGCCAGTGCACTTCATGTTGTCACTCCAGTAAGCAGAGTGGCCAAGGCAAAAAGCTCACTTCACCTTGTAATTATTACCTCACATTGTCATTCCAACTTAATGCGAAGTAAGGCAAAGTAACAATAATATTGGCAGCCCTTCACACACACAGTCAGCAGAATTGATGTGCATCCCCAAAATGTTCATGTCTCGTGTCCAGAAAACTCCCCAGTGCTAACGGTGATGAAGTGAAATGAGAGCACAAGAAATGCAAAGCCTCCCAGAATTAATGGTGCACTCAGACGCCATGTGTGCAGTAGTCACACACAGTCACCAGAATTAATGTGCATCCCCAAAATGCTATTGCTTGTGTCCAGAAAATTCTCCAGTGCTAACGAAGTGAAATGAGAGCGTAACAAGAAATGCAAAGTCTCCCAGAATTAATGGTGCACTCAGCCATGTGCGCAGTGGTCACACACAGTCACCAGAATTAATTTTCATCCCCAAAATGCTACTGTCTTGTGTCCAGAAAATTCCCCAGTGCAGATGAAGTGAAACTAGAGAGTAACAAAAAATGCAAAGTCTCCAAGAGTTAATGGTGTACTGCAAACGCTCAGAAAGATAAAGATTGCACTGTGCATTCAAGAGATGCAGACATAAAGGCACAACAACACCTAACCAGTGCTCACAAGTCACAAATCACAAATCCAAATCTGGAAAAGAATACCTTTTGCAATTTGGGTGGGGAGGGGGGGTTAGTGCACGGCAGTAACAGTCCACTACCAGTAAAGATACCGCAAAGCAGTACAAAACAATCATGCAGGTGCAGTGGATAGCAGGTTCACACTGCTGTAATTACTCTGTGGCACAATAAAAGGTGTCTGATTTAATGTCACGCATCACACACACACTCACACACTAATGCGTAGCAAATTGAAAACCTTTAGTAATATAACCAAATGTTTTAAACAAACTGAAATTATTCACTGCTGCACCATAACAATCAGCAAAAAAATGTCAAGAATTACTGAAAATAGTACGTGTGTACATTAACAGTTATACAAGAAAAATATAACCAAAACAGAAAGACTGCCTTTTTCTCCCAGTCAATCTACTACACCACAGATATGCCCCTCCCCAAAGCACACTTCACAGTACACAGATTGACTGCTCTAAATTAACATTCAAAATCCACACACAAACAATAAACACGATGATATGAGCACAGGAGGGCTTCCTACAATTGATGTACTAAATGGTGAGCAAAAAGATAGCTCAAAAATACTTTTTTACAGCTTTTAGAGGATTTGAATCGCAGAGCTCTGAGAGGAAACTGTCTCCCTCTTCCACTACACACATACTACACAGAACTGAGGCTGTGCAGAACAATCTAGAGCCCATGTGACCTGCAATCCCATGAAGCACTGCAAAATTCACCTTTGGCACTCAAAAACAAGGCAAAGTGAGGTGAAGTACATTGATTTCAATGTACTTCGCCTTAAAATTGGTGGAGAAGTGGTTTGGCTAAGGCAGAATAATGTGAAGTCATTGTTCTCAATGGACTTCGTGTTCCCCATTATAATGCGAAGTACTCCACTTTGCATTGTGGAATACTTCACTGATTCCGTGTTGCTCCGCGAATCATTTTGAGGAGCAAATTTCGGCGACTTCGCCCTCCATTATTTCCTGGTGTCTCCTTGGAAACACTCCCCTACCTAGCTGCTGTACACAGACAGAAACTATAGCATCTGCCTCCACAATAGTTGCTGATTTCCAAGTTTTACTAAAAAAAAGGTGGGTGTTGTACAGATTGAATATGCAAAGACCTCATAAAAACTATGTGGTTTATTGTTACTCATGATGAGGACCAGGATGTACATAACTCAGACATGGCCTTGTCACTTGTGAGTTATGGTCTCACCACTGACTCATGGGAATCAATTGCATATTTCTGTTAGGTCATTGCATATCTACATGTATGGTTATTGGGTCTATTAAAAGGGAAAAGCCAGAATAGATAAGCAATTTATTTCCAAGTTTTAAGACCTAAATAATCTTTCATGGATGGAGCATTCTTTTACAAAACACTGACATTTAGCACTTAAAGCAGCAGTGCAATGAAAATGGGTTAAAATTTGACCCTACCTTTTTTTCTTCTTAATCAATGCCAGATGTCTTCCAGTTTATTTTGGTGGTAACATTTTCAATTTCTCTTATCATTTAACAATTTTGTGAGAGTTTTAAAATAATTATTTCTCAAGAATAAAAGATGTCTGCCTCATTTTTGTATAGAAATAATATTGAGGACATGAGGAGGGTAAGAATCCAGACAAAAATGCAAATGTACAGTACACAGCATAAGAAGCATCCAAAAAAACCCAGATCAACAGTTCAGCCAACAGTTTTCATAATCATAGCAGATATTTAGCTTTTTGGAATAACTTTTCTCATTGCACTGCTGCTTTAAGGTTCTATCCCAGCTTTGCTTACGGTTAAACATCAGGTGTGAATCATGTCAGGTTCCTGAATGCCTGGGTTAAAGACCATGGTTCCTCACATGAGCATATAATAATAATATAAAAGAAAAATGTGCTGTGCTAGTATTTGTGATTCAAAAACAGTAGACAAAACATGTTGGAATATAAGTAGAGAAGCACAGGGCTATTGTTATATCAGTTCATGTTTCTAGGATTTAAATTACAACAAAGAATTGGCCAATATAACTCTCTAATGAGTTCATAAATGTACCCATTACACTTCTCTATTATATGGGCTCAACTGAATGGGATTCATTGTTGTTCATTTCCTTTGATCAGTACTTGATAGACATAAATTGGTCCATAACAAAAAAAAAATTGAATGGTACAGCACATAAACCTGAGACAATTTGTACTCTAATTCAGCTTCCTCTTTTTTTTCGCTGAAAATGAATCTAGAGCCTTCACATGTCAATGTTATAAAGATACAGTCCCAGATTTCTAAACATACCAGAAGAAATGCCCTTATTGCAGAAAGGTTTATAGTTGTAGTCAGTTTCTCCAGCTCATTGAAGGTCAGAGGAATGCAAAATCATACAGCATAAAGGGGGAATTCTACATATGGGAATCTTTTTTTTTTTATTATCTTGGAAATTAGAACACAGGTAGGTACACTGATTTCTAAATGGTAAAAAATTATAGGTCCGCCCAGTGGCATGGAGGGCTGAGGTGCTGGTGCCTTACAACACCTGCGGCTTGCGTTCGGTGGTGAGTGCAGGTTGCTGGGGGTCAGTTGGGGAGGGAGAGGATCAAGCATATGGAGGACAGCTCTTCTCTCTCAAGGAGGGTGGATTTGCATTCCCACAATGACTGCCACCATGAGGAGTCCTGGGAGTAGTGCAGGACTGGGGCACCAAAGACAGGAGGGCGCTGTGGGACTCCGCAGCATCTGCATGCCTCCACATGTGCATACTGATGTATGTGCCCTAGCAATGGGGACAGGAGATAATGGAAAAAGGGAGACACTAGCAGGCTTCATGAATCCCTGATCATGCTCCTGACTCATGGCTCCATCCTGGGAATCTGGATTATTCATGCGGGAGGGAGAACAGCCCTCCCCTCCCCTACCTGGTACTGCCACAGGGAAAATCCTGGGGGACTTCCCTCGGGTTGGAGCAGGGGTTGCACAAGATGTGCTTATGGGCAGATCCAAGTCCTCTCAATGAGAGAGCTGAAACAATGCTGGCTAGCTGTCCCCTGAGGAGAAAAAGCAATATGGAAAAAAACAGGTACAAATTCTTCTTACAGTTCCTGAACAGGCCGAAAGTGCTGCCAAAGACTTTATGATGTTCAGACTATGAATACAAGATCATTATGCTTTATTTTCTCCTGTGACCAAGACTCAGAAGTTAATTTACCAGGTCCAGACCACTCAAGGGAGTGGAAAAGTACAGAAGGATTTTGAGTCTCACAATCCCTACTAAATGAGATTACCCTGCATCCAAAATCTAAACCAAACTGTGCTCCCTCTCCAAGTCCAGACATATTTCTGACTGACAGAAAAGTGACAGTGCTCCAAGAATGAGGGCAGCAGATTAAAACAGCAAGAAGACTATGTCACAAATGGGGAATACAAAAGCTAGCAAAATAATGAGAATATGTGGGTTTCAAGTTAGATGCATTTTATGAAAGAGTAATTACTCTAACAGTGATGCCTAATAGTGTATTACTGTGTTTCTAAATTACTAATGTCCACTGAAGGATAGCAGGATAAAAAGAGGCACTTAGTGTTTGATGCATAATGATGGGGGCAATCAAGAAGTACACTTGCTGCTTAGAGCTGACAATCACATTTAGGCAGCTCAGCTCATCTGTATTTCTGGCATACCATGTTAACAATGAAATCACAATACTGCCCTGGCATGTACAATACCACATAGGACATTTGCATAACTAGTGTCTTTAAGTTCATGCACTAATATCAAATTAATTAACTATCAAGAGTGAACAAATGTTAATTAACCAAGTTTCATTTCTTGAATGTTGGGAAGGCAATTTGGTCTAATCAATGCATTAGCTAGCAGGCAGGTGAGTTTAGATGTGTGAAAAATTAATTTTGTGATCAACTCTGTTAAATGTATTTGTTTACATTCTAAGCTATCAAACACAAAGACATAAAATGTAATCTGAATGTCAGCATGGCATGAAAGTGCAATTTGTTATGTTAAAGAACAAACAACACTCTAAAGTGGGTGTTATAGCAAAACTGTCCAGTTACAGCTGTTGGCTCTACTCTCCAAAGGTCACAGTAAGAGTAGCAGCAATCTTTGAATGAAGACAATTAAAAATGAATAATAATTCTTGTATGCAGTAGTGCTGGATGAATACCATTTCCTGAATAATCAGCTGAATATTCATTATTGGGTGCAGAAATATTTGGGTATTTGGTATTTATTATTCATATCTGGCTGTAAAACTGTGTTTTATCACACAGCTTTTTTCCTCTTCCCCAGGAGGAAGGGTGGCTAGTCTCCTGCCACCCTTCCTCCACCTTTGCAATCATTGGATGTATCCTACCCACCACCCCCTTCTCTCATGTCCCAGACCACACAATATTTATATCCTAGTTCCTGGCACACTGCCAGGAGCTGACACCATCTTTGAAAGCTCACCCATGAAGCCCTGTTTCCCACATATTCAGAAAATGAAGAAAGCCAGCCACTCAACATTTTCGTAAAAGCTGATAATTTTAATTTTTCAAATATTTCTTAGGATCAACGATCCCCTCTGCTTGCCCAACATTTTACCCACATCAGGCTTCCTCAGGGGCCAGGATCTGTGATTCTGGAGTTGATTACTTTCTAGGGGGTATGTATCCTCTTAGTTTCCAAAATGAGCTTTTCCCTCTGGCTGTGTCTCAGCTTCTATCATGTTATGATGGACACAACCAGAGGGAAGCAGAAAAGCGCCAGTAATCTGCTATGATGATGTAAATGATATTTGAAAGACAACCCTAGGGCCTATACTCCTTTCAAGCCAGAATTGGGGAAAAACTAATCAGCAAAGCTCATTTTGGAAACTGAAAGGATACATACCACTGGAAAATAATCAACTCCAGAATCACAAATCCTGGCCCCTGAGGAAGCCCAATGTGGGTGAAACATTGGGCAAGCACAGGGGATCATTGATCCTAAGAAATACTTCAAAAAATAAAAAAATCAGCTTTTAAGAAAATATTGATTGGCTGGCTTTCTTCATTTTCTGAACATTGGATTATCCGTACTCCAGCCCCACAACAAACTGTATAGCATATACAAATAAAAAAATCAGCTTTTAAGAAAATATTGAGTGGCTGGCTTTCTTTATTTTCTAAACATTGGATTATCCGTACTCCAGCCCCACAACAAACTGTATAGCATATTAACTGGAAGGGGACCCACCGACTCTCTTTTGTTCTCTGTTTCCCACAAGGCCACAAAGAACAAACAAACAAATAAAAAAAACACATTCTGCCTCTTCTTGATTTGGAGTGGGGGATGGCAAGACAAAAATCCAGCTATCCAGTAAGAACTCCCTCCTGCTGAGCACTCTCACTCAGCATATACAATACCTGCTCAACCTCCACCGATCATAGTGCTGCCCAAAGAAATGAATGACTGTGGATGAACTAGCTGAATATGGAGGCCCAATCTTAAGGAAAGGGGTGGTGCAAGAGGAGCATAATTAGTTAAACTGAGTAATCTGAGGCCAGTCAGGCTGTTAAGTGTAACTAATGATGTTCCTGCTGCCCTGTACTCTTCCTCAGGATGGAGCCTCCGTATTCAGCTAATTCTTCCGCATTCATTTATTTCTTCAGGCAGCACTATATACTATGGAGGTGTAGCCAGTATTGTGTGAGTTAAGTGACGGCGCTCAGCGGAAGAGGGTCTGACTGGCTAGCAGGACTTTGTTTTACCATTTTCACCCCCAAAATCAATGATAGGGGCAATGGAGCAGAATGTACATTGTATTGTGTTTTTGTGACCTTGTGGGGAGCGGGGCTCAGCGGGTGAGCAGTTCAAAGAAGATGTCCACTCCTGGCAATGTGCCAGGAGCTGGAATTTTAAAATATAAAATGCAGGATCTTCAGGGCTGTGACCAGGATGGTGCAAGAGATGTGGTTGCAGCAGGGCCCTGCACTGTCAGGGGGGCCACTACTTCAGGGGTCAGCATTATGAAGACAAGCTTGAACTTCCTTTTTGTACATTGCTAATCCATTTGAAATTGGGGCTGTCAGTAGTGGTAGCAGTGGGTTCTGTGCTGCAGAACACAACTCCAGTTTAATTGGGGGGAGGGAGTACAGAAAAAAGAAGAATTAAGACTTGTCACTCAAAACATCTGACCTAGGTGCCAATGTCTCCAGGGAGAGCAAGAAAAAATTACATTGTAAAAGTTCCTTGATTCTAGTGGTAGCAAGGAGAAGGAGGCAGCATGAACAGATTGCAGATGCTCAGCAGGACTGCTGTAAATAACTAAAGAACCTATGCTATAAATATTGAAAAGCACTAATGGTTATTTTACACTTTCTAGGTCCTATGCATGGCTGCTATGCAGCATGTGTGTGGGGCATAATATGCATGCGTATGGACATATGTGTGTCAGATGCACATGGCAAGGCTGAGCAGCATGCATGACATGCATGCAGTTGTGTGCCTAAGCAGGCTGCATGAAGCTGTGCTGGGTTTGTGCTGTATGTGCAGAGGAGCGTAACCACATAATAGCATGTGGACCACCCCTACTTGCACATGCATGATGGCATGTATGGCAGTCCAGCGCATGCTGCAGTGTGTGGATCATTGCAACACACTGCTTCTGAGCATCATTGCCACCCCCCCCCAGCACAGGGAATGCCAAGCTCCCAACACACTGTTCATAAATCAGAAGACATGTAGGAACATCCCTGGGACAGGTGGGTCCAGTGGATGCAGGGGACAACAGATCATGTGAAACACACACAAACAGGTCTTAGTCACACCCCTGGATACTGCAACAAGATGCCCCTGCCAGTGATAGACCCATTGTGCACCAGAGGGTGGATACCAGATGTGCTATGGACATGCCGGTGACAAACATGACCACCACAGTTGTGCATGTGTGCCAGCGGAGTAGTACACATCACCCATGGCACTACCATTAACTCCCAGGGCCCTCCAGCCCACAGCAGGGAACAGCAACCCCCTCCATGAGCCTCAGGCAGTGGCATCATGTCAACATCAGCACAAGTATACCAATGCACAGCGACTCACCACATGTTAGGGACACACATATGCCAGGGACACCATGGTACAGGTGTGACAAGGGGTGGCAAGGGACAGATGAGGGGCAGGCTGCTGTCACAGTTGTCCTGATTGCACACTTGGCAACAGCTAGATGACATCCCCGGCCCAGCCCCTCCTCCACAGCCCTCAGACCACCGTTCCCTTCCCCTGGCATAGCAGCACCTCCCCAGAAGAAGGACTAGGACACAGGGGATTGGTATCAAACACTTCACTGAGCAACACAGAAACAAGACCAATGGCACACAACATTCAATGGTGACATGCCCATGGCCAGGGCAGACACCCAGGAAGGGGCATGCACATCTCAAATTGTTGGTCTTTAGGCAGTGCTGCACAGCTACATGACAATTGATGGTGGGGTGTGGTGGGCCACACCCATGACTCTCCCTCTTCCTATGAGTCCTTAATGGATGCCTGTGGTGTCATCTGAGTCTGTCCACTCCACTCTAGTGGCAGCTGGTGCAACAGTCCTCTGTAGCCCTACAAAGAGAAGAACATAGAGGGGGGAAGGCATGAGCAGGATATACATGCAGGACCCAGTATGTACAGGTGGCTCACACAGGTAACCCACCAATCCCAGCACCTACCTTTGAGAGCTCAGCTACCCTCACCATCTCCCCCACCTCATCCTTATAATAGATATCCTGGCTGCCAACCCTGAGTGAGAAGAAGTAGGGCAGTGACTGATCCTGCATGCCTGCATTGCCATCATCATGACCCTGGCACCATCTGGCTGCTCCTTCCTTACCAGGGCCATCTTGTTCGGTCTGGCTGCCAGTTCCCTTAGGAGATATAACTGAAGAAACATGTTAGCTGTACACCCCACTTCTCATAAGGAATGTACAGAACACAAACCCTGCAGGTTGCACACTCACCTGAGTGGTATTTCCCCTTTCCATAATGTTCCCCCTCAGGGCTTGTTGGTGTAGCACACTGCCAAGACCCTCCTCAATGTGTGGAAGTATGCCCCCACATGACTGATCTCAGGTGCACATTGACAACTGCTACCTCCTATGGCTGCCAACTTGCTACTGTACTATGACAGGTGTGGCTCGGTGGTGCCCGTGCTCATTTTGCACTGTGCACGTGTGGCCTGCTCACACCCACTTAAAGATGCACATGACCAGTGTGCACCATATTTACATGCTGGACAGCTACTTACCCTGTTGACAGGTGATCTGCAGGTGAAGGCTGTGATGTGTCCCACTTGTTAATGAATGTCCTCCAGCTCAAGGCCGAGGCCGAATGCAACCAGCAACATCTGAGTCCTTGGCCATGAGTATTCAGACCACGACTGGATGTCAGTACATTGTGGGAGATACACTGCATAGAACGATTCAGGCTTGACTGGCACACAATAGCACAGCTGTGTGACACAGTCCAACCCTCGGTGGCACCACAGACCTGGCAGTCCCAGGCAATGCCAGAGGAGACTAAGGTGCTCTGTGCCCTTTCCTAGTACACCTGGAGCTCATGCCATAGGGTGGAAGAGGATGTCAGGAGTGTCAGCCAGTCTTCTGTATCCAGGGCTCTGGTGCAGGTGATGGATACCCTGCTGACCATGTTCTGGAGCACATCTGATTCCCTACAGTGGACCTAGACATATGGGCCACCAAACAGACCTTTTATGCCAGGCATGGCTCCCAAATGTACTTGGGGCAATAGACTACACCCATGTTGGGATCTTGTCCCTACCTAAGTTTGAGAAACCATACAGGAACAGGAAGGGGTACCACATTAAAAATTGCCATGTGGTGTGTGACATAGGTGGCATCATCACCAATATCTGTGCAAAGTACCCAGCCTCATGCCATGACTTACATATATTTGATGGTTCCCAGCTGTGTGCAATACTCAGTTGCTACCAGGTTGAGGGATGGTTGCTAGTTGAGTATCATCATGCAGCACATATGCAACATCCTATACCACCTCATAGTGTCCTCTCCGTATCACCTGCATAGGTGACAGCAGATACCCACTATGACCCTACTTAAAGAGGCATTCCAGGAGTCATGTGTAGTGACTGATAGACTGTGCTGCTTACCTACTACTGTATGAAAGCACTTAAAATACCTCAATAAAATCTTATACAATAAAAAAAAAACATAAACAATGACAGATCCTTAAATCTTCATTTATTTATCTAACCTGGAAAGAATTCTACAAAACCATTCAGGCAATATACTTCTCTATAATACCCCCTTTTGCTCAGAAAAAACTGACAGATAACAAACACATTAGCCAAATGCTGTTAGATCCTGGAACCCCAGAATACATGTGGGATACTATCTGGCTATGTGCTCACTCAAAACTGAATGTTAAAAAGAATCTAAAACAGAGATGGTTGTTCCACTACTCCTGAAACCATGGTACATTTATATTATGAATGCCCATATATAATCTCATTCTGGCAATTAATGAATCCTCACTGGGGTCAATCTTCTTTCTTAATTATTTACCTCCAGGTGTGATATTTTTAGGAATCATACCCCCAACATGGAGGAAGGTAAATATAAGTACAGCTCGATTAGTGCTAAATTGTATAAAATACTGCATATGGAACACCAGATGTAAACTGACACTGCGACAGATAGAAATATCACAAGATCAACTATAACACCAGATAAAAATAACTTTATACAATATTAGGAAAAAGGAAGAGAAACTCTGCTTCTCAGATAAGATAACAGCATGACGGGGGGCAATGATAATGCCTTCTTGAGTTATGCTTAAGGAACAAATAAAAACAAACTAGCATTGATTGTAAAGTTTTTTTAAGTTCCTTTTCTAACTCTTCTTGAAATGTATTCTTAAAAGAGTATGATGATATGCCCATAGGTTTTTATATAACTTGTATAGGTTTCCTTTCATTTAATTTTCTATCATTTGATCATGCTTTCAACATAGTTACTTTCTATGATTTGGTGTAGTGTAACTCTATTTGTATTTACTTTCATGCTAAAAAACTCCACTACTCTTTTAGTTGGGGGAGGGGGGACTATATTTTAGTTTATAAGTGTTTAGCAGCTCTGTTGCTTGTAGTGTTATTTCAATCAATGTATGACAGTAATACTTCTTTGCTTTTCTGCATTTATTTTTTTTCTTGTATTATCTGTGTGCATTGACACTATTTGTAAATATTTGATTTTGAAGTTACAATAAAAAATTCCCCCACTCTTTTCAAGAAGTACCATGGGATCATTAACATCCACCTGAACTACCACCAGAACAGGCAGCTGGGACCTCGGTTTAATGTCTCATCTGAAATACTGCATCTCAGGAGTGCAGCATCCCCCTCATGCTGCACCACAGTGTCAGTATTGGGATTTAACCCAAGTGCCTGGTGTGGGGATAGAACCCATAGCCTTCTGATCTTCTGGTCACTGACACTGCTTATTAAATTAAATAAGCTTTTTCTGAGCTTCACCTTGGACCCACTAGGACTGGGTACAGTGGGCAGGATATTCAGACTGTGCCACAAAGAAGCACAATAGCAGAAGCAGGCACAAGTGCAGTGCGCCCCTGTGCAACATGCATGATATTCAAACACAGCGCAGGCTAAGGTGTGCTTGTGCAACACAGCTGAATATCATGCCAACTACATCATGGCACAACCAGGGATGCACAGTGGAGCAGGGCTGATGCATAGTAGCACAACCAGGGATGCGCAGTGGAGCAGGGCCGATGTGCAGTAGCACAACCAGGGATGTGCAGAGACAGGATGCAGGGGTGCACCACCCATGGAAGCCATGGGCGGAGGAGCACACAGCAGGCCAGACAGTGCTCCCCAGCACCCCATGAACTGCACAACCAGTGGTGAGCTGGATGGACCCCCAGCCCATGAACACCAGCACTGAATCCACAGCCGGGGCATGGTGCACCAGCACATGCCCCCTGGCAAGCAGTGACTGCAACACAAGGAGGGCCAGCCAACCAGTGCAGCCCCATTTCACCAATGCAGAGCACACCCTGTACAGTGATCCCCAGACACCCGGCCCAGGAACAACGCCCAACAGTGCATGGCACTAAATGCATGCCACCTCTCCCACCATGACAATGCAACCCTGTGCACCATGGAGCCATGCATGGTAGCCCCACTGTGAGCACCCTACAGAGGGCGGCACCAGCCACTGATGCAACAACTGCAGACACAATGCTGCCCTGCACGGCCCCCCCATGGCACAGCAGAGAGGTCAACCCTGCATCAGTACCCGAGGGACCCCACATGCGACAAGGCCTGCCCTGGACCCCACCACCAGCAGGACAGCACCCCACACACCCACCCATGCACACACCCTGTCCCAGCACTGGCCCCAACAGACAGCACTGCCGCTCACTGTGGTGCATAGAGGCATGCGCCACACAGGATGTGACACAGGGCATGGAAAAACACCCACCCTGACCCAAGGGCACCCCGACACAGGGCCACAATAGCGGGGCAACAAATGCCGCTGGCATGCGTCCACTGATGCTGTGTACCCATGGCCTGCACCCCACCATGGCACAGGTGAACCAGCCATCCGGTGCATGCACCATGAAGCCATCCACCACCGGCATGCAGATGGAGCACAAGTGACAGACATTAGAACACAGACACCACACCAGACACCAGCGACAGCATGGAGGGGGGACAACAACAGCATAGCCCGCAGTGTCACCTGAGGCAGACGTGCAACAAGCCGGTGACAGGAGGTAAGCCACCATTGTGCCATGCCCAGAGGGTGGCCAGCATGGACATCCACCAATGACATGCCAGCAGACCATGCATACCACAGACTTGCAAGGGGGCCAGCTGCACGGGCCATGGACATACTGACAGGGGCACTAGGGACATAGCACATGCACCAGGGACCACTGCACACAGGCATCCAGCACACAGGGAACAACACACATACCACAGACAGGGACAGAGTCCCCCACCCACACCATAAGCGGGTCCCTGCCGGACACACACATGCCCAGGCCTGCACCACCCCTGATGCCATGCACACCACTGCAGCCAAGCACCATATGCCCACTGCAAATCAGAGACCACCACAGTTGTCATATCAAACAAGTATGTATTAAAGGGGTAAACTGTACAAACAACACAACAAGTCAAAACTATGTACAAAGTGCCGGGGGAAGGGCCACAAACCAGGTGGGGGTGGGCATGCGGCAAGGGTGTACATCAGGGAGTGGGATGAAGGGGTATGAGAGTAAGTCCAGTGGGGGAATGCACAACACATGCACTGTAGGACCTAATGGCATCCCCTCTCCCCACTCTGGTCCCTGTGGCACCTCCTGTGCCTCCTATGGTCACATCGATCTATCCTCTGGAGCAGCTCCAGAGTAGCCCGGGACAGCTGCAGTAGCTCCTGAATGTTCTGTTCAAGGGCAGTCCAGCGTTGTCCACCTAAGACAAGGGAGCAGAGTCAGTATGCGTGACTGGCCAGACCCCTGCAGCCCACCCAATGTGCATGGCATACAGCCGTGGCCACACACCTGTGATGGCATGCAACCACCCACAGTGTCTGCGCCCACAAGACCCGCCTACCCAGGCACCCATAGCCATGCAGAACACTGCACACACCCACCACCCATGTTCTGCACAGCACCAACGTGGCCGTACAGTGACATGGCTATGCAGTGCGAAGGCAGTGGCACAGCCATGGACCCAGTGCATGCACAGTCCATCTGCGACACCCACCCACACATGCAGTGCCACAGGACAGTGCTGAGTGCACCATGTGGCATGCACGGCAGTGGGGCCAAGTGCCGGTGGCCACGCCCTGCCACCACCCCTGCAACACAGCATGCACAGATGTAAGGGGAAACATGGCACTCACCTGCATCCTGGCCAGCAGGGCACTGCTGGCCCATGGCCCCATCAATGTGGCCTGGCTTCATGTCCACTGCACAAACTCTGGCCTGCTCTCCCTGTTTCGGGGTCAAACATGCCCTACGGCACTCATCCGGGCCTAGGGTGCAAACATGGAGAGGGAAACATCAGTACAGGTCAGTAACAAAGCCCCCCAACGGTGTGTGCATGCCTGCACAGCCCAGCCATGACACACCCCCACCACCGCCACCCACACTAGATGGCCCACACCCCCCTGCGGTGTGGCCTAATGCACACCGCGATACCCGGACAGACGGACACTACCAGTGATGGGATGGAGCACCTACCTGGCCATGGCATGGTGCCTTACCTGGCACGTGACTGCAGACACCCCAGGTGGTTAGGGTCCCACTGCTGGAGGTCGCCATAGCGGTGGTGACACTGCTCCACTGACCAACTGCTCCCTGTCACCTCCTCCAGACCCTCTGAGACCTCCTGCCACACAGCAGTCTGTGGCCCGTGGAGGGGTTCCTGCCCAAAGAGGGCACCAGCATGTGGCTCCACCAGGACCACCAAGTTTGCCAGTTCAATGGCACTCCAGACCTGTGCTCTGGTTCTCGGCATGTTGCTGTCTCAAACACCAACAAAATGGCACTCTGTAGCACACGTGCCCCACGTGCGGAGGTAGCACGGTACTGCGCTGCCAGTCCCTATCATGCTGTCACTGGACTGTGCGATAGGGGTGGAGCCATGTGTATGCATGGCACCTAGGGGGCAAAGGTTGACCGCAGGGTCAGGGGTCTGTCCGCGCATGGGACGCCACAGCGCTATTGGGATGCCCTGCATGTAGTGCAGTAGGGTGCTTGAGTGAGACACCCTGCAGTAGCCTACCATGCTGTGGCACCATGGCGCCCACAGCACACCATGGCACGAGTGCCACATGGGCATACAGTGCACTAGCACCACAGGCACAGTGGTGGCCATGCTCTGCACTGCCTCTCATGTACAGCAAGTCAGCAGCTCTGCACATGTCAGTGTCAGCACCCTGGGTATGCGCCGTGCGGTGCCGATTGCACACATCACAGTGCTCCGCCATAGCCTGAGCATGCTCACCTACATTGCGCAAGGCGCAACAGTGTGATATTCAGCCAGGTTATGCAAATCAGCTCATTAGCCATTCCACGGCACATCCACTGCATTAGCATCCACTTACAGTTGCGCCTGCCCTCATTTGCATGTGTTGCACTATATAAATGTGACCTCGGGCTGCAGAGGACATGGTTCAGTATTGCAGTCCATTGTGGTGGGTTGCATGCTTTTGGGATGTGGGGACTGTGGTTTGGGAGGGCTGTATGGGACTGCACAGTCCAAGGTAACACCTGTCATTCCCACAGGTGTGAGCATGACCGAGCATGAGGGAGAAGAGGAACAGGGAAGGGGGAGAAGGAGGAGGCCCAACTTCACCAGGGCTTAATCTGATGCCCTGTTTGAGGCATATCTGGACAAGGAACCACTGCTTAGTGGACAGCTGGGAATGCCACAGGCCCATGCTGTGGCGTGGGGTGAGGTGGTGCATGCCATGAACCAGCATGGCAGCCAACAGCGGTCCGTGCAGAAGTGCAAGAAGAAGGTAGGCATGGACAGGAGGTGGATCAAGGACAAGGTGGCTGCCATCAGGGCTGCATGTGCTGCCACCGGTGGGGGCCAGCCAGATGTACCCCGCCTGACACCACAGGAGGAGTGGGTGGCCAGAAGCATGTGGCATAGTGCCATAGAGGGCATTCCTGGCGGTGGCTTCCAGATGAGTGGTAGCCCATCACTGCATGGTAGGTCCTGTGCTGTCAGTTTGTGGGTGGTGGAGGGCATGCCACAGGGCAAGGCGGAGCCACTAATGCTAATGTGTTCCCTTACAGCTCCTAAGCATCTACATGGGGCAACAGTGGTGGGTGTGTCCACTGAGGGGGAGGCCCTGGATATGGAGGATCATCCATCCACCTCTACAGGTGTCTGAGGGACCAGCCAAGTGCATACCTGCATGTCTGTCCGGACTGATGTGGGTGGTGCGGGTGCGGACAAGGCCCTGCCTGTGTCCCAGCATGACATCGCCCCTGGTATCCAGCATGCTGGGACACAGATTGGGTCTGGATTCAGCACCGATGATGATGGACCGCATGTCCAGGACAGTGATACATGTGGGACACAGGATGGTCCCACAGCAGACAGCCGCATGGGCGTTACCACGGGTGATGCCGCCATGGCTGCCTGCGTAACAACCCAGTCCCAGCCTGTGCCTGTATGCCCCAGTGGGGCAGCACTGGTGTGCATCCAGGGCAGTGGGGCTGTTGCAGCTGCTGCGGCAGCACCGGAAAGCCCTGGCGATCAGCAGCCGGAGGGGCAGTGCCAGCAGTCGGCCAATGGCAACAGGGGATAGTGTCAGGGGGCGGTGGCAGTGCACCATGTGTGGACATGCCCCGGCATGGCTCTGGTGTGCAGTGCCCAACATCAAGGGGTGCTGGCCAGCAGGGCCAGGAACACCACGAGGGACAGCATGCTGGACCAGCGGACGACCCCTTGGACGAACACAACCATCTTCTCCAGGCTTCAGTAGATCAGCAGATGCGACTCATGACGGTGGTGGATGCACTCCGTGCGATTCTGTGATAGGCAGATGAGCAGTGCAGCAGGGACCACGTATTGCTTCTGGTAGAGATCGCCCGGCAGCAGGTGGATGTGACTGCTGCCATTGACAGGCAGATGACTGCATTGACAACTGTCATGGCTACACTGGGCACCCAGTTCGGTGCCCAGCTGCCGCAGACACCGCACAGTGTCATGTCCACCCCCCGTTCCCGGCGCTGTGTGACACCTGCTATGTCGACACTGGGTTTGGCTGTGGGCATACCAAGCATGCCTGGCGTGAGCATATTCAGTGGGCTGCAGACCCCTTCATGAACACAATCATGTTTATGCAGTGTCACCCCTGGGAGCTCGTCGGTGCCACCCCAAGAGGCCATTGGTCAGCCTGGCATGGCTGGCAGGTCTCAGCGGGGCCGTCTACACATCTGTAGTGGCTGTGGTACTGTGTCGCATGACTGACCTGTCTTCCACCATGGCCACTGTCTGCCACTGCACTTTGTGCACTGTGGTGTGCATTGTGTGATGCACGGGTGGGGTACCCGGCCCTGCACACACACAGTCCCTGCACACACCCTCCCAGCTGCTAGCCACTGTGGCGTGTGCATGATGATCCCTGCGTTGCACTTTCCACCAGTGTGCAATGGTGCCCAGTGTCTGAGGCATGCACAGTGATGGCCACTGGGCATGGTTGTGTGTGGTCCTGTGTGGGGGTAGGCGTGGCTGTTGGGGTTGGCATGCCATTTTTCCTTTGTGCATGTGTTGTGGTGTGTGTGTGTGTGTGTGTGTGTGTGTGCGCATGTGTCGTGTTCAGCCCTGCCCATCCCTGCCACCGTGTGCGGTGCCCCACTCAGACCCATTCCCTTACCGCTGTCCACCCCTGGTGTCCTGCCCTGCCTGTCTGTCTGTGGGCTGTGCCCTTGCCCTTGGTGGTTGTGCATGGCCCCATGACCTACTTTTGAACCGTTCAATATTTTTTCATGAAATCTTCAAAAGGCACATCAGGGACCCTGCCGAAGGTTCCCTGAAGTTTTTGGACCAGTCACGCAAACTGTGCGACCTGTAGGTGCAAGCAAAGAATGCACAAAAAAACATAATTGCACACATGAATGTCACTTAATAACTCTGCAACTGTATATCCAACTAATACAAAAGTTGGCATATCCCAAGATCTGTGGTTACACCCCATGCCTGCCACATTTCAGGCAAATCCGTTGAATGGTGGCAAAGTTATTAAGGGGCAAAGTGTCACCCTTTAACCTTAAAAGGGCTACTCAACCCTAACTATGGTAGCACTACCGTGCTATCATAATACATATATCTATATATACATATACTGTATATGTACATACATATATATTCTATGCAAAAAAAAACTTTGTTAATGCATCATTTAGGGCTAAAACACAAAAAGTAAGGAAATGAGACCTTTAGGGTTGTCCCTTCCCCCCTCGTGTACCCCTTCCTCCCAAAACTGACAGATGATGAGGTGTGTCATTGGGGTTGTAAGGCCTAAACATCACCCCATTCCATGTGTAACCATATTCATAAGCCACAGCAAAGAAGAATGGGGTGACCTTTAGGCCTCCCACAGCCCAATGGCACACCATCGTGTCAATCTCGGGAGGAGGGGTGCATGAAGGGGAGGCAACCCTCAAGGTCTCATTTCCTCCCTTTTGTGTTTAACCAAATGATGCGTTATCAAATTTTACATAGAAATTGCTTACTTTGAGGAAGCATAGAAAAGTAAAAAGTCGTGCAGGTTGGTGGGAGCATGGGGCCAAATTGTAAATTTCTGCCTAACATAACAGTGCAAGTACTGAATATAATATGTATTGGTGAGAGCGCATATGGGTAGGAGCATGGGACCCTTCAGACCCCACGTACCCACCACCTTGAAACAAAACAACATTTCAATCATTAGAGTGGCATAATTCCACACCTGTTTACATGTCAGAGACCTAACCACTAAAAATTACCTCTATGGCAGTAAGGCTAGGTGCCCTATAAATGTGAAGCCACTACCACAGTGCAGAATGCTATACACAAAACATAATTGTGTGTCACACTATCTCTGCAGCAAATTAATTTTCCAACACCTAAATATCACAATTCACATGTACAGGGCATCCCCTCAACACCCTCTAAATTTCAATTTAAAAGACAAAACTGTTTCTGAGCTATAACATTTGAAAGTTTGGGATTTTCATTCATTGGAGTGGTAGAAATCCACACCTGTTTACATTTTACACACCTAACAACTGAAAAGTACATCCATGGCAGTAAGGATAGCTACCCTATAAATTTCAAGCCACTACCACAAAGGAAAATGCTATCTGCAAAATGTAAACTGTGCCATGCAATATCACCATAAAAAATTTATTGTCTGACACCTAAACACCATAATTCACATCTACAGGACATTCCTTCAACACCCTCCAAATTTCAAGTTAAAAGACCAAACCATTTGAGAGATATTTAATTTAAAAAAAATTTAAAATTGGGCTATCTGGTCCCTCCAAATCTGGCCATCTAGTCCCTCCCTCGCAATCAAAGATCGCGATCAAAGAATCTCATGATCAAAGAATTTACAGGCTCACAACCAAAGAATTTGCAGGCGCATGATCAAGAAATAAAAAATGGTAAAAATACATTTTTACACAGAAATACATGAAACCACAGACATGACTCAATAGAACAAAGTCCCCTGAGCAAAATCCATCTTAGTTTGGCTTTATAAGTGACCCCTGTGCTGAGAAAATACATTTTTTCATCTGCCCATCTAGCCGCGCCCTCATGATCAAAGTTCGCAGTCAAAGAATCTCGCGATCAAAGAATATGCAGGGTTGCAATCAAAGAATTTGCAGGCTTATGATCAAAGAATGAAGAATGTGAAAAGTCAAGTTTTACACAAAAATACAAGAAACCACAGCCATGACTTGATAGAACGAAGCCCCCTGAGCAAAACCAATCCTCATTTAGCTTAATAAGATACCCCTGAGCTGAGAAAATTGATTTTTATTCTGGCCATCTAGTCACACCCTCACAATCAATGATCGTGGTCAAAGAATCTCACGATCAAAGAATTTACAGGCTCGCAATCAAAGATCGTTAGCGAGCCACGATCAAAGAATTAAAAACCGAAAAACTCTATTTTTTTACCAATTTAAAAGAAACCACAGGCATGGCTTGATAGAGGGAAGACCCCTGAGCAAAACCCAACATAGTTTTACTTCAGAAGTCCCCACGAGCCGAGATATTTGAATTTTGTCTGACTGCAAACTGAAAACAAGATGGCAGTCATCGCGATCAAAGAATTCCTCACAATCAAAGATTGTTTGATGGCAAGCCTGCAAGTTCTTTTATCGTAAGGAGTGACCAGATGGCCAAAACCCCATTCTTTTTTTGCAAAATAAACGTATAAATTTTCCCATAGACTTATAATGGGAACTTAAAACTTTAATAACTTTTGAATGGATAAATATTTTTTCACCATATGAAAAGCGGCATGTTCCTTGACCCAAGCTCTTTCAGATGAGCGAAGTTGCAGAGCGGCACACCACACAACGGCCATACAGCACCATAGACAAAATAAAAAAAACTGCCCACAAAACTGGCAAAAAGTATACTTTCAGCATTTTGGTGTGCAAAAACCGTAAGTCCGACTGAAACTAAATTTGGCAGATCAGATCTACCATGCCCCACTATGCATATCAAATTTCATGCAAATCTGTTAAATGAACCCAAAGTCATTAACGTGCAACATTTCAAGTTTAACATGGAAGTGGCTTCATAACCCTAAATATAGGGGCACAACCGTGCCCCTATAAAATATATATATATATGAATATATATATATAGACATATACATCTTCTTTCCAAAAACCTATGTTAATACTTCAGTTAGGGTTGATATTAAACAGTAAAAAGGTGGTAAATACGATGTCAGGGTTTACAACCCTAACCCCCCCATCCCCACACTGCATACACCAACAGGTGTCAGGTGTGCTTTGGAGTTGTCAGCCATAATGCTCACCACATTCCATAAGTAAATAAGCTAAGATGGGTACAGTATAGGAGAATGGGGTGAACGTTATGGCTGATGACCCCAAGTCAACCCCCCAATGGCTGTTGGTGTGTGCAGGGTAGGCGTGGAGGTTAGGTTGAAACAAAATGTTATATTTCCATCCTTTTTATGGTGTGATATCAACCCTAACTGATACGTTAACAGTTTTTCACAAAGAATGTCCTTACTTTATGAGATAGTGTAATCATAGACTTATGTGCTTGTGGGAGCGTAGTGCCTTTTGGGCCCTCCACTCCCATCCCTCTATAGATGCGTATATGTATGTCACTGTGGAAGGGCCCTGCACCTCCATTTATAGCACAACATTGACCAAATTGCCAGAATAGCCATCTTATTAGCCCACCTCATGTACCTGGTCCAGAAAAGTTTCGAATCCCTGCCAAAGTGTAATTCTGCACAGCTACAATGCCATTCCTTGCCAGAGGTTCGAAAACACATTTTGGCCAGGATTTAAAAAATGACAGCAGTGACATACATTAGTGGCATAATAGAAAGCCTATGTTGAAATATTGGAATCAAAGTATTTAAAATTCCCAAAGTTATAAGTGTGCTTAGGGAAATTGCAACAAATGTTCATAAATTTGCCATTTATAAATATTTTGACCCCATATTTTCAACATTTCCTTCTTATGACTACATCTCATGAATAACGTGACTATTATTACGCAAGTACTGCCTGAAAGGTGAATTCGCCAAGTGACTGCAAAATCACCTTTCATGCAGAAGTTGTGTAATGACAGTTATACTGTTCATGAGGTGGGGTCCCCAAAAGGCCAAGTTGAAAATTTGGGGTCAAAATGTCAAAAATATTGCTGTGTTATGAATAGTTGAAAGCCCCCATTGAAATACAATGAACTGTATTTACCTTAGTTTCTCATTTAACAGTTGGCGGTTCCAGCAGCAAGATATGTCTTCAATTAGATAATGGATCTCAAACCTGGGACCTGTTCAGGTGAGTGAGGGTGTACTGGGGGTGTGGGGTGGTGAGTGCTGAGAGAGTGGTGGGGTGGCTGATCAACAAGGGACCGTTTATGCCCAAACTTTTACTCTACTCCTCAAGCTTCTACCCACCCCACACTACCCTAAATGCTCAAAAGTTCCCAGCACACAACAGAGGCCCCTGCAGGTTCTACTTACTTTTCCTAACCCATGACAGTAACCCTGCCTCTTCCTGTTCTTTTTTCCTGCTGGGAAATTAATTATACTATACTGTTGTAATCCTTTTCACTCTTGCATTATGTCTGTATATAGTGCTTGCATATTGTAAAATGTCTGTAGATACTGTTGTATTTTATCTAGATGTTATTCTCTGTACACTCTGTACCTCAGTCGCACCTGAAAATGAGCCTCGACTCAGTGTGCTTTTTCTGTTTACCAAAATTTTGAATAAAAAAATAAATAAAAATTAAAATAGAGGATGGCTTTCTTCATTGCAGGTCAATTTAACAGCATCTGTGGAGGGGGGTGGGTACCACTAGACACCAGGATAATTTATGTAATGAAGGGGGACAGTGATCAGCAGGTGGGGATTGCCACTAGACACCAGGGAATAAACAATATGGAAAATACAGATCAGAGCATGGGGGAGGACACTAGACACAAGAGAAATGAAGCAGTAATGGTATCGGTGGGTGTGGTGGGAGTCACTAGACACCAGGGAAAAACATTACTGTACCAGGGATGGCAATGGAAAAGACAGGCAAGAATTCTTGAGTCATGAAAAAGGATCCTTCTTTGTGACTCATGATCCGAAAAGGGATTATTTTTTGTATCATGCAGTCATGAAAATATATTCATATTATTAAAAGAATCACACATTTCTAGGGCATGTCTGCAACTGTGAAGTGCAGATTACACCTAAGGGAGTCCCAATCACCCAGATATATGTGCTGGTGTCTCTAAATGATGCCAGTTATATAGCTTTTGAATTAATTTTTTTAAATGGAAACAAGATGGCGACAAAACAAAAAAGGAATATTCCAATATGAAACATTATTCCATTTTCATTTCATGCTGCTATCTTTAAGTGCCTACTGAACATGCTCAGAAATGATTTTTTTCAAATTTTAAAAATGCAATACCTTACAAACGGCATTTCTTTTCACCAGACTAACAAAAGTCCCTTTCTGTACTGAAAATGTCAGACCAAGCTTTCAAACCATCTGGGCTGTAGGCAAGTTCAAAGAAAAATCCCAACAAAGTCAATGAGTGAAAAAAATCATTTTTTCACCTCTCTGGAACTTGGAAACCACACCTCTGACCAGAACATAACTTGCCAAATCCAGAGATCTACCCAGGGTGATGGTGCATGAAAATTTGCATGCAAATCCATTGAACTGTTGCAGAGTAATTAAAGCACAACATTTCGAGTTTAACATTGAAGTGCCTACTCAGCCCTAACTATAGGAGTGTGACTGCGCCTATGGGAGGATTACATGATGGGGAGAGAAACTGTTGGTCACCAAATAGGAAAGGGATTTTGGGGGTAATCATATCTGATGACCTAAAGGTGGCCAAACAAAGTGCCAAGACTGTAGGGAGAGCCAGTAGGGTACTGGGGTGCATAGGTAGAGATATCACCAGCAGAAGAAAAGAGGTGGTGATGCCACTGTACAGATCATTGGTGAGGCCTCATTTTGAATACAGTGGTTTTTTTTTATTTATTCATTCTTGGATTACATACCTTTGAGCACAGACAGCTCATTTACAAAGGTTCTACGTCAGTGGGGAGGGGAGACAAAACATACATAGGGATAAAAGTACAATGTTTCCAAAACAGTAAATTAAAGTAAGCAAATATATATAATATATATCTATAAGCAGTTTTATTGTTATGATAGGAGGAAAGCATAGACGAGAGGGGGAAGGAGAAAGAAAGAAAGAAAGAAAGAAAGAAAGAAAGAAAGAAAGAAAGAAAGAAAGAAAGGTAGGTAGGAAGTGGCAGCCATAGGCCTTGTCAAGCTGGTGTGGGGGTAGGGACAGGGGTGAGGTGGGCAGGGGTAAGAAGGTGGGAGGTGGAAGCCATAGGCCTTGTCAAGCTGATGTGGGAGGGTGGGGGTGTCCAGTTCTGGAGGCTGCATCTCCGTGAGGATGTAGACAGGGTGCAGGCAGTTCAAAGAAGGGTAACAAAGATGGTGTAGGGCCTGCACCAAAAGTCATATGAGGAGAGACTGCGAGACCTCAATATGTATACCCTGGAGGAGAGAAACAACAGGGGAGATATGCTAGAAACCTGCAAATATCTAAAAGGCTTAAACAGGGTACCAGAGGGTAGCATCTTTAAGAAAAGGAGATGGCCAGGAACAATGGGGAATGACATGAGGCTTGAAGGGGGTAGACTAAGGGTTAGCATGTAGAAGTATTTCTTCACAGAAAGGGTGGAATATGCTTGGAATAGACTTCCAGTGGAGCTGCTGGTGGCCAACACAGTGGGAGGATTCAAGTATGCATGGGACAGGCATGGGGCACCATAATAATAGGAATCAGGAGGTAAAGTCAGAGCTCAAGTGTGGTCTGTGGCTTTTACAGTGGGAAGGGAAAATGGGCAGACTAGGTGGGCATAGAGTTCCTTGTCTGCAATTAATTTCTATGTTTCTATGTGTGTGTATATATATATATATATATATATATATGTATACAGTATATATACAGTACATACTGTATATATATTAGAGCAAAAAACTCTGTTTAATGCATCAGTTAGGGTTGTTCCACAGTGACAAAAGCGAGGAAATTCGGTGTTAGGGTTGAAGCCCCCCCTTGCGCCCCCCCAGCCTGCAACCCTAACCGCCAACAGGGTGTGCATTGGGATCGTAGGCCCTAACTCCCACCCCATCACATGTGTAAACAAGCTGAGGTTTAGGAGAATGGGGTGAGAGTTAGGACCGACGACCCCAATGCACACACCATTGGCGGTTGGGGTTGGGGGCTGGGGGGCACATGGGGGGTTTCAACCCTAACACTGAATTTCCATGCTTTTGTCACTGTGGAACAACCCCAACTGATGCATTAAACTGAGTTTTTTGCCTCTAATTTCCCTTCTTTTTGAGAATGTGCAGCAGAAATAGTGAATGGAATGTGGTGGTGGGCCCACCACGTGATTTTTGTGACATAGTAATGGTAAGTGCAAGGGAAAGCAACCGCTAACGGTTGTGCACATGGTAACTGAAATGTAAATGGAAAAGCAAATGTTACGAAAAACACAAGTGCAAAGTGACGCCAAAGCGAACAGTGACACAAAAGGGGATGAAAGCGTGTAAGGAAATACAATCCGTGACACGCACGGTCATGGTACCACAATCAGAAATGCAAATGGTAATGTTACCAGCAGAAATAATGGCAAAGGAAACAGAAAGGGAAATGCAAGTGCGTACGCAAACAAGAATGCACAGGGTAACTCACACGGTGGCGTACATGGGAATGGTAATGCAAATGGGTACGGAAAAGCAAGTTGAAACACTAACTGTAACAGTAACGAAAGTGCACACCATGGTTTTGCCCAACAGCTGCATGGAGAAACATAGTGTGTACAAAGAATGTATGCATAATAATGGGCCTCGAAACAGAAAATGAGCTGTTGGAATACTAAATTGGTTATATCTCAGGAACCGTGCAACATAGAAAAAATTTTTTAATTTCACATGATTCATCAGTTTCCTGGCTAGGTTTTTGCTGGCTATGTATTGACATGACAAAAATTCCTTATCTCACACCATTTCAGAGATACGAGCCCCGAAAGGCGCAGTGGACGCCACCATGTTAGTCTATGGGAAAAAATGTCAACTTCAGAGTACTATAACTTGGCATCTGTGCAATATTTTGTCACCAAGCCACCAAAACATACCTCTGTGAGGTGTTGGCTGCCTTCCCTCAAGTTTCAGCTCAAAAGACCAAACCGTTCTTTTGCAGCAGGGTGGTAAAGAACTCCTGTCATTTTGGTTATAGTCTGGAAAAATAGTGTCGCAATCTGCAAAAGCTTTCGCAAAATTTGTGAAAGTGTCGCAGCTGCGACACTACTTTGCAACACTGCTTTTTCCAGAAATTTGAAAAACAAATTTATGGGGTGTTTAACCCCAAAATAAAGACATGCCTAGCATCCTTAGGGCTCGACTAGGTAAACACAAAAAGAATTGCGTCCCTAGATGGTCCCAATTTTAAATGCCCAGCATTTTTCTGATCACCAACTGAAAACAAAATGGTGGATTTGCGACACTACTAGGGCCATTTGCGACAATAAAAAGTGCATTTGCGACACTTTCGAACTTTTTAACTTTTCCCTTTGACTTATAATGGGAACTTGTTTTTTGAATAACTTTTGAACTGTTTAATATTTTTTCACAAAATCTTCAAAAGGCACATTGGGGACCCCGGACGCATGTTCCCTGAAGTTTTCGGACAGGTCGCCAAATTGTGTGACCTGTAGGTGCGAGCAAAGAATTCGCAAAAAAACATAATTGTGCACACGGATGTCGCTTAATAACTCCGCAGCCATATATCTGACCAGTATAAATGTTGGCATATCCCAAGTTCTGTGCTGCCAGTCTGTGCCTGCCAAAGTTCAGGCACATCCATTGAATGGTGGCAAAGTTATTAAGGTGCAAATTTTCACCATTTAACCTTAAAAGGGCTACTCAACCCTAACTATGGTAGCACTACTGTGCTACTCTCTCTCTCTCTATATATATATATATATATATATATATATATATATATATATACTCATATGTGTATGTATGAGATATATATATATATATGTATATAATAGATTATACTGGCACAGTGACGCCAGTATAGCTAGGGTGAAACTGCACTTCTATGTTAAAGTCTAAAGTTTGAAGCTTAATACCTTTGGAGCTGTTCAATGGATTTGCATGAAATATGGCATGCACAATCTCTTGGCATAGGTCTCTTGACCTGCCAAACTTAGCTGGACTCAGTCAACTGGTTTCTGAGATATAAAGTGTTGAATAAACAGAAAAATCGTGATTTTTTGACATTTCTTTGTCATCCTGTATCTCAGAAATGGCTTTATGTTGTGGGCTGAAATGTTCAGGGTACAAAGCCTTTGGGTCACAGATCTGCCATTTGGAGGTTTGGTGAAAAAATATTAATCCATTCAAAAGTTAATTAAATATTATTTTCCCAATTATTTCCTATGGGAAAAAGTTAGATGTCTGGTGGGGCACATTTTTTGTGGCAGAAAAAGTGAAAGTTGTGTGCACAATATGTTGGATTTCTGCCGCATAGTATAGTAGGTCCATGGTTCAGTGCCCACACTGGTTGTGTTTTTCTGTTATTTTCTTCAATTATCCCTGGTGGCGACAGTTTGCTTCGATAAGACCCTCCCCCCATCAGCATGTGCTTGTGACCACAGTACTCTCAGACTGTTTTTTTTTTTTTTCATAAAAATATCCTGGTGTTCTAGTGGTTTTCCACCACCTCTGCATCCCCGATACCCACTCCCTTTATTTTCCTGGTGGTCTGATGGCCCGACATCACTGACCCTCTGCAGTCCCACCACCTCGCTCCCACCCCCACCCTGAAGCCAGCAGTGGGTGGAGTGGCACAGTGCTGGTCTGTGTAAAACAACCGGCCTAACCACTGACTTGTCAAAGAATGAGCGCATTCTTATCTCATATGGAACTAAGTTGTGCCGCAAAGTAAGCAATTGTCCCGTACACCTAATGTGTGCAATTACTGTTTACTTTGCACATAACTTCTTTCTGTATAAGACATGTGGATTACTGCTCCACTGCTGTTAGCAAGGAGCCTAAGAAGCAGTGGAAAGACTCTGGTTTTAAGTTGGTAGGGTCAGGGGTTCATGTCAATGCTACAGTATGATTTTTTTTTTTTTTGGTATCACTTAACAAAAAAAAAATGATTACAATTATTTCTGCCTGCTGTTGTTTTTTTTAATTGTCCCTGGTGGTAACAGTTTTTTTCAGTAAGACCCCCCATCCGCATGTGCGTGTGACCCTAGTACTCCCAAGCTGTTTTTTTTTAATAAAAATACACTGGTGGTCTAGTGGTTTTCCACCCCACTCTGCATCCCCGATACCCACTCCTTTTATTTACCTGGTGGTCTAGTGACTCCCACCCTGCATATCCTCTGCAGTCCCACCACCTCACTCACATCCCCATCATGAAGCCGTTAGTGCATGAACTGGCACAGCGCTCCTCTCTCTAACACAACTGGCCCACCCACTGCCTTGTCAATGAATGAGCATGTTCTTGTAAGAAGAACACGCTTATTCATTCAGTGGAAAGTCTCTGACTTTAAGTTGGTAGGGTCAGGGTATTCTAGCCACTGCTATGACTTTTTTGTGGTATCACTTGACAAACAAAATGAATGCAATTATTTCTCCCTGCTGTTGTTTTTTTTAGTTATCCCTGATGGCGACAGTTTGTTTCAGTAAGACCCCCCATCTGCATGTGCATGTAACCCCAGTAGTCCCAGACTGGTTTTTTTTTCATATAAATACCCTGGTGGTCTAGTGGTTTTTCACCCCCCCAACAACCCCTATACCCGCTCCTTTTATTTATCTGGTGGTCTAGTGTCCCCCACCCTGCAAACCCTCTAGAGTCCCACCACCCCGCTAACATTCCCATCACAAAGCTGGCAGCGCACAGACCGGCACAGAGATCCTCTCTCTAAAAACTGGCCCACCAACTGACCTTCAATGAATGAGAGCGTTCTTGTAAGAAGAACACACTTATTCATTTATTCATTGAGAGCTCAGGAGGTGGGCTGGCCATTGTGCTGAGAGGAGGGATGTGGGCAGAAACCTTGTACTACTGAACGTGCACATTAAAAGTGTTCAGTTTTAGTGCTTTTTTTATGAAAACAAACTGTGCATATGTAGTAGGTGGTGCCTCATTGCTACACTTAACAAATAATAAGCTGCTCTGTTAACATTTTATTTCAACAGTAGCTGTTGGTTTTTTTGACTGTACTTCAGAGGAACTACAAAGCTTTCTCCTTCAGTCTCAATCAGCGGGACATACCTTCTAATGGCTAAAGCAGTAAGTAAAATTAATGATATGCAAGCGGGACTAACATTGGTACAGCATGTGCCATCCTCAGGTGTTTACTGCATCTCACATTGTACACTTGCTAACACAACATACGCCATCTCTCCTGCACTTGTAATGTTATGTTTTTCTTTTCTTTACACAACAACAGCATAACTACTGCATCCAAATTAATTACATCTATTAATTTTACTATTTATAGGAGAGAACACCACGTCTATGCAAAAAAAGTGAAATTCCCTATCTTGTTGATGCAGTAAATTGTATAGGGGACCCCAGAATTATAATGTGTGCAAGCAATCAACTCCTCATTGAAATGTGGGATGCGATACGTGCCCTTATTGAACAGTGGTATAATGTGTAGAAAATAGGCCTATGCTGTAGGAGAAAATGGAGACTGTGGCTACACCAGTTTTTTTAAATCCAGTCCACTGAAAAGGTACCACAAAAACACAGAGAGTGGTTTGATGCCCTTCACAAACTGTGGTTAGCAGCAGGAAAGCTAAAGCTAGAAGAATGCCACTATGGAAGTAAGTAAGAAAAACTACAATTAATAGAAAAGTAACAGAAACATGGGGCCAGATATTCAGAAATGCGCCAAATGCTAGCGCAAGTCTGGCGCAGCGCAACTACAATGTGCCATGGTGCAGTGAGTGTGACATTCAAAGGCTGCATATGGTGACATGTGCCAGCAGAACATGGCTGAAAATCACAGGGATGCACCATGGTGCACCCAGAGGTGCACCAGGGAGCAACCAAACCTGTGCCACAGTGCAACCAGAGATGTGCCATGGTGCAAAGGGACAAGCACCAAGGCACACAATGACCAGCCCCAGTCAGTGGTGGGAGCACAGCAGCAGAGGGAAAGCATGGGGCAGGCAGAGGAAGACACCTGGGGACAATGCCAGTGAGGCACAGTGGCGGGCCACAGGTGACCACCAACAGCAGGGCACTGACAGGCATCCAGCCACCCCCCCAGCACCATGGCACAGGACGCAGGGAACAGGTGGCACCAATGACCAAGGGAGGGCCACCACTGGAACCCCCCACTGCATGCCATGCCCCCACCCACCCAGACTATGACCAGCCACACCCTGGACCACAGTGCCCAACACACATGCCACACATCCTGAACAGCCAGCCCATGGTCACTCCAAGGCACAGCCACCAACCAAGAGGCAGGACACCACCATGCACGACTCACACAACAACACAGGCACACCACACAGACACCCACTACGCCACTGCAGCATGGCTCCACAAGCCAGCTGCAAAGCAGACTTGGACACAGGCAGTTAATCAGGAAAACTGTATTAAGCACAACTATATACAATGGAATGCGGTGGGAAAGGGTAGGAGAGTGAGGAAAGGGGACAGGGAACAGGGACTGTACAGTGGGACAGGGATGGAAGGGGAAGGGATGGCAGGGGTAAAAGGGAAATAGGGGTCAAACTATGGGTGGCCATGGGGTGCCGTCACCTGACGTCTCCACTCTCGCCTGTCCTGGAGCATCATCCGCCTTGTCTGCTGTGCCACCTCCAGTGTCGTGGATGTGATCAAGATGATTTGCCATAAGAGGCAACAATACAGGGGCAGCCGTGACCCCCAACGGATGCCTATGACAAAGGAATGGACAGGTGATCAGTACAAGGTCCCTAGGAACTATCCCCTCCCACTGTGTGCAATGGGCAGTGGCAACACACACCCCTGGAGTGGCACTCTGGCCACCCACAGTGGGTGGGTCAATGCTTGCCGGCATCCCATTATGACACAACAGTGCACAGTGGTGGACACTGCCACCCAATGGCTACCCGACCACTCAGTGATGGGCCGTTAGTACAGGGCAGCAACAACACCGGTGGCAGCCAGGTGCACACCCATCCCACCAACATCTGGTACACGTGTGCAATGGCTGCCCCACAGTGGCATGCACACCGCACAGTGTGCAGCAAAAAGCTGACATGGCACATAACACAGGTGGCTATGGCCGCACCCTCACCCACGCTAACTACCCAGTACTGAGTAGAGGAAGACAACAGTGCCTAGCTGCCTGCTGCAGTGCTGCTTGCTCCTGTCCTGCTGCCGCTCCACCTTCACCAGTCGGACCCACACCTCCTCTGGTCAGACCCACAGCAGCCTGCTGCGCCCCGCCAGTCACTCCCACTGCTCTTGCATCATGCTGATCCTCAGGCCCTAGGAAAGGAACACAGACAGGCACACATCAGAGAACAACCACAGCATGTGCCCACCACCCCCACCCCTGTGCATAGTGCGTGCCCCAGCCTGACATGACCCACAAGGCAGTAGCGCAGTGCACCTGGCAGCCAGCAATGCCACACCACAATGCACATGCTGACAGTGCACCCTTCCCACAGAGCATGTCAGGCAGCCTAGCCAACACCACAGTACAGTGGTTGGGCACACATGCAGCATGTGAAGACTTACCTGGCCATGGCACGGCCCCCCTGCAGACGCGTGCCTGCAGCTGCCTCAGTCTCTCGGGGTCCCACCACATCATGTCCCCATAATGGTGGCAGCATTGCTCACTGGTCCATGGTACCTCGGTGTCCTGTACCAGGCCTGCAGCGATGGCCTGCCAGATCTCTATCCTGGCCTGCTGCTGGGGCTCCTGGCCAAACAGCCCAGGTGCATGTGGCTGCACATTGGCGACAAGGTTGACCAGCTCCAGGTCAGACCAGTTGTGGGCATGTCGCACACCTTACCATGCCATCCTCTCCTCACATGGTGGTGGTTCAAAATGGCTGCCAGTAGCGCATGTGTGTACAATGTGCGTGGGATGCATGCCTCGAGTCAGCATGTGCCATGTCCACCAATTGCGCATCACCGTGCATGCATGGAATGGGTGTGGCCCACCCAGCATGTGGTGGTGTAGCCCTAGGAGCAAAAGCTCACAACAGGGGTCACCTGGCGCACAGTGTGCCAGAACACCATAGAGGCCATGGCACACAGTGGTCCACAGCCCCATAGTGCTCTGAGCACATAATGTTCAATAGGCAGTAGCACAGCCCCCGATGCTTGCATACTGTGGGCCAGAGCACTTCGCATGTCACGGCATTGTGCCTCAACATGCACTGGAGCAATTCCATTGTGCACAGAGCAAGTGCATGATATTCAGCCACCACATACTAATAAGCTCATCAGCCAATGCATGGCGCGCTGGGGAAATTAGCATGTCATTACTGCTGCACCACAGCACATTTGCATGCAATGTGCTATAAAGGTGCCACAAAACAGCACAGGTCAGGGACTGGTATTGCACTCATCTGCGGTAAGTTGCACCTGCAGTGGGACCAGCCAGCACAGCAGCGTGGATGGGGTGGGCAGCTGCAGTCATTGACATACATGTCCTTGCCCAAAGGTAGCACCATGTCCGAGCATGAGGAGAATGAGGAGTGTAGGCCTGCCCACAAGCGCAGACCCAACTTTACGAAGGCAGAGGCCGATGCTCTGTTTGAGGCCAACCTTGACAGGGAGTAACTGCTGAGTGGTGCCACAGGCACACCACAGGCCAGGGCTGTGGCCTGGGTGGAGGTGGCAGCGTCCGTGAACCAGCAGGGCAGCCACCAGTGGTCTGTGCAGGAGTGCAGGAAGAAGGTGGGCACGGATAAATGCTGCATAAAAGAGAAGGTGGTGGCCATACAGGCAGCCAGGATAGCCACTGGTGGGGGCCATGCTGATGTGCCACTGCTCAAGGTGCAGGAGGAGCTGGTGACAACCACCAGGCATCACAGCACCATTGAGGGTGTGCTGGGTGGTGGCTTCCAGACAGGAGGGAGCCCTTCACTGCATGGTACGTATGCCATGGCCGGGGGGAGCCTGCCAGAATTGCAGCACTAACACATCTGTTTTCTCTTACAGCACCGGCACACCTGCATGAAGTGGTAGGGGTGCCAGTGGCAGCCATGGGGGCAGGCCCAGCTCCAGAGGACCAGCCATCCACCTCCATGGGCATCCGGGGGCCTGATCGACTGCAGCACACCACCGCTGTCCAACCGGATGTCCTGGGCTTGGTATCAGATGAGGCCCTGGTTGTGTTCCAGCAGGATGCCAGCCATGGCGTACTCTGCATGGAGACACAGATTGGGGTGGAGTCTGACACTGATGATGACATGACCATCATCCTGGACAGCATGGGTGGTGTTGTGGGGAAGACACCCATACCTACTACCATCACTGGCAGCATGGCCAGTGGCCTGTCGGTGGTGGAACAGCTGCCCGCTGCTGCCACTGGTGCTGCCATGTGCACAGCTATGGCAGTGCCATGTGGTGGTGGTGGTGCATCCATTCAGGCACCGGCCAGCGTACAAGGGCTGGAGGGGCAGTAGCAGCAGACGGCTGAGGACGTTGGGCAGCCTGACACAGTGATCACCGCCAGGGCACCAGACAGAGATCTACTCCATGGGGACCCCACTGTGCAGCATCCACCTGAGTGGGGGGCTGTGCAGCATGGCTGTACACCACTGGTGGGACAGCAGCATGCCCAGGCTCCCCTGGGCGCTGACCCATTGTCACAGCACACACAATTGCTTTGGGTCTCCGGGAGCAACAGGTGCTGCTTGTAGCTGGGTTGCATGTACTTCGCACAGTGGTGCCCCAGGCAGCCAAGCTGTGCAGGAAGGGCACTGTGCAGGTTCTGGAGGCTATACAGTGCCTGCAGGAGGACATGATCGCATCCCTGGATAGCATTGCCAATACAATCTCAGTTGGCCTTGCACCGCTGGCTGCCACAGGGCATGGCCACCAGCCACATACACCATGGAGTGCACTGTCCACCCCATGGACCCAGCATCGAGTGACACCCTCCCTGTCAACGTCGGGCTCTGCTGTTGGCATCCCGGGCACACCTGGGTGGGCCTGTTTGGGTGTCTATGCACCCCTGCATGAACCCGGTCATGTTCTCACAGTAGAACCCCAGAGGGGAAGTTGCATACACCCCCTGTGGCCACTGAGCAGCCAGTGGCTGCCGATCGTCCCCAGCATGGCCACTCCTGTGTCCACCGTGGCCATGGTTCCGCACGGCAGACGAGATGTGCACGCCGCCCTGTCTGCAGCCTGCTGCCACTGCCCTGTGCACACATGGGTGATGAGAGTGGGTGCATGCCACAGTCATGGCAACTGTGTGTCACACCGCATGCTGCCTGTGTGCGCACCTGCCTGTCTGCTGGCCCATGTGGCAAGTGTGTGATGAGAACAGAACTGCACTGGTTGTGCCTGTGCACCGGCACTCTGCATCTGATCCATGCCACTTGCTGGCACCTGGACGCATGTTTGCGTGTGTCTGTGTGTGTATGAGGAGTGTGTGTGTGTGTGTGTGTGTGTGTGTTGCTGTACAGTGCTGCGTGCTGTTGTGTGTGGCTGTTTGGCACTGCCACTCCACCCCTGCACCACGCCTCTGTGTGTGCATGCCCATTGCCATGCCCACCTATGCCTGTTTGCCATACTGTTGTGTCTGGCCACTGCATGGGTGTTGCTCCACTTACCTGCATGCACCATAGTGCTCCTGTGTAATTGTGTCCCAGTGATGATGTGCCATCCTTTGGAGCAGGGGATCCCTCTGCACAGGGTGGGCTGCCCATCACCCCCTGGCCCACTGCCCTCATCATCCTCACTGCTGTCTCCCTCTTTGGCCTTGACAACTATACCACTGTCAATGGCCATGTTGTGCAGTATGCAGCGGGCCAGGAATAGGCCATAAGCCTTCGAGGAGCTGTACTATAGGGCACCACCAGACCTGTCAAGGCAATGGAATCCTGCTTTCAGCATCCCAAACACATGCTCAGTGATGTTTCACATGCTGGCATGTGCCTCATTGTAATGGTCCTCTGCTAGGGACGATGGGTGCCAGTACGGGGTGAGCAGCATGGGCCTGAGTGGGTAGCCACTGTCACCTGTGTGGAAGGGTACATGGTTAGCCTAGTGTCCTATGTCACTGTGCCCTTGCCCATCCCTGGCACCCCCACCAGTGCACCCGCCCTGCCCGCCCCATCCCATGCCCTGCTGTTCCCAGCTCACCATGGCCATCCCATAGTCACCCACTAGGTGGCCGGTGGGGATTTCCCCATGCTTGAACCTGTGGCACAGCGCAGAGCTGTGCCAGATGAATGTATCATGTGCACTCCCGGGGTGTGTGGCACAGACATTGGTAATGTACCCCCTGGCATCGCACACCACCAGGCAGTTGACACTGGGGTAGCCCTTCCTGTTGACGTATGCTATGCCCTGAGGGCTAGGTGGCATGCGGATGCCCACGTGGGTGCAGTCAATGGCCCCAAGCACACCAGGCATCCGTGCTACCCTGTGGAAGACCTGCATGGTTGTTGTACACTCTGTCTGTGTGCTGGGGAACTGGATGTATTCTGCACCATGTGGCAGCAGGGCATTGAAGAATTGTGTGAGGAGGCATGACGTGGCTGGCTGGGTTATGCCTGTGGTGTCCCCTGTTGGTCTCTGGAAGGTGTCCGTGGTGAGCAGGCTCATGACGGTTCTCACCTTAGTCTCTACTGACAGGGCATGGCTCCGTCTAGTGGGTGCCTGCATCTCCTCACTGCACAGCTCACAGAGCTGCCTCAGAATAGCCCAGTTCAGGTGATACTGGCCCACAATCTCCATATTGGAGTAGTTCTCGAAGTGATGCGGGCACGGTACCACCTGTTCTGGACATACTACTGACAGGCCCTGCCACAGCCACATCACTCTTCCTCCTGCCTCCTCACACCCCTCATTACATCCTCCATCTGGAAGGCTGCACTGGCCATGGTCCCTGCTGTAATGTCTCCCCCTGGGTGGTTGGCTTCTGTGGTCTGCTTGCCACTGTAGGGCAGTGCCTTTCTCTTTGTCTGGCTCTCCCTGTTGACTCACCTACCCCTGGCTTGCACTCCACTGCCACCTCTGTCTCACACTCCTGTGGCTGTCTGTTCCACTGCCTCAGTCCCTTACAGGCTCTGTCTCCCTTGTTCCTTCTGTTCCCTCCCTCCACAGTCTGGTTGCTTGCTCTCTCTCTCTCTTCCCTGGTGCAAGTGCTGTCCCCGTGCTTGCGCCCTGTATTTATAAGCTCAAGTCTGCTAGGTGCATCTGGATGTTGCTCCGCACTTGCACCAATGGTCGGGGGTTGAATATTGCACTGTGCCGCATATTCATGGGCACACCCCCTGCCCTTGCACATGCATTCATTAAGGTTGTGCATTGGCACACTGCAACTTGAGCTGCACACTGGCTCCTGCTGAATATCGCTCTTTGGTGCATTTCCACAGTTGCGCCATGCACAACTGCTTTGACTATCCTGCCCATTGTGCACTACTCTTTAGCACAGTGTGGCAACAACATTGTATATTGTTTCTTTTCTACAATGTATGAACGGAATACCACCTCAGCCACAGCTTCCTCCACAACCAGGGGATCCTGGTCTTGCAACTCGCTCTTCGAATGAAGGCAAAAAATCATCTGATAAAGTTGCAACAGATGATTTCTTGACGCAACCTTCAGGTAATATTGTGCTAGAAATCTACTACTTATGCAGTCTTACTGATTTCTGTTGGTGAAGTACATTTGTAACTCACTGTATGGTTTCCACTATTTCTCTGTCTCTTTTAAATAACACCAGCACAAGGATATGATGGATATGAGGGATGATTTTCCTGGGGAAGTGCAAGGATCATCAGATGATGTCACAGAAGAACATGGTTTGAAGCAACCATCAGGTAAAGTTACAGATAACGGAGTATTTGAAATGTTCAAAATGTTATGTTACAAGTAAAATTTTACCCATATATTTCTGTCTTTCTTTCTCATTACAGCACTCTCAGAATGCAGATACTACAGGAACCAGATCATCTCACAGGTGTCGTTGAAAGAAGATTAGCTGCTGTCACTGAAACTCTTAAACAGCTAATAGATCTTCAATGTATTGAGGCACCAGCTGCAAATTCATATGTTGTTATTGACTGACAAAATTTGTCAATTTTTCATGAAATTAACTCATAGCTAGGACAAATTAAACAAATTATAGGACAATCAATGTCTGGGAGTGCACCTTCTGAAGATGTGCACAAAGACAAGGATAGCATGCATTAAGATGTGTTTTTGAAGTACTATACTGTGGCTGTTGGCAAAAAGGTATATGTTACTATTATGACAGTTTGTTTTTGGCCCTTTTTGAGAAAGAACATGTTATTTAGACATTCATTTGTTGTTGGCACAGGTTACAACAAAATGGCATTGTTATAGTAACTGAGTTATTTCTTTGGTTTTACTGTTGTAGTCTTTGTTAAACAAAGTGTACTGTGAGTGATACTAAATGTTGTTCTTTGTGAGACATAATGCACTATGCAACTTATGTGCATCTTTTTTCCGCTGAAGATTTGATACATTGTAAAACAATATTTCTATTTAGTAAGGTGGTGACAGTAATGCAGGATACATATTGTTGTTCTTTTCTGTTCCATAACTTCATGGACAGATTTGTAATAAACTACTTGTTTGCACTACCTGCCTTATGAGTCATGAATTACTTTATCTTCACACATCATTTTTTTAAGGTTTCATTCATTAAGAATTTGAAGTAAGTGTAAAATCAACTATGAAACTGTGTTTCTATGGTGACACACTGAGATAATACAATGTAAACATAAGCATATTATAATCAAAGGGTTGTGGGTTCAAGCCTAAACAATGTCTTTTCCTAAGACGTTCAGAACCTGTTTTTTCTTTAATTATTATGGCAAATCATCTACTGTTCTTCTTTATGTGTTGGAAAATGGTACATTTAATTTTTTTTCTTTTACAATATATGGTATGTTCTGCATGGTTTGTTGCTCCTACTTTTCCCAAAAGTAAGGACATTCATTGGAAAAAACTCAATTAATGCACCAGTTAGGGTGAATACCACAGTGACAAAAGCAGGAAAAGGCGGCATTAGGGTTTCCAACCCTAACACCCCACCTCCAGGGTTCCCACCCTACCACCATCGCCTATTCCCCCCAACCCCCACACACCAATAGGCATCAGGGTGTGCCATTGGTCATTAAGCCTAACTCTCACCTCATTGTCATATACTGTAGTGTGTAAGCTTGTTTACATGTGGAATGGGGTGAGAGTTGGGCCTGATGACCCAATGGCACACTCCAATGCCTGTTGGTGTGGAGGGTTGGGGGATGGGGAGGGTGGTAGGGGTGGGAACCTTGGGGATGGGGCATTAGGGAATTCACCCTAACTGATGCATTAACAGAGTTGTTTTGCAATATGTGTGTGTGATATATATATATATATATATACACAGAGTATGCAGTGAAGCCCACCAGGATGAAGCCCAACTCTGCAGAATTCTGCAGTAGAGTTACTGCAGGAAACAATTCAGTTTCAAAGGTAGTTAATCCCTTTTGTCATGCAGAAAACCTGTGACACTGCACTTCATCCTAGCAGCCTTCAATGTGTGTGTGTGTGTATATATATATATATATATATATATATATATATATATATATATATATATATTATAGAGGGTGTGGTCGCATACATCATCTGCATAAGCTATAGATTTTATTTCCTGGTCTTCACTATGAACTGACACCCCTGTAATGTCTTCACAATGCTGTAACCTGTAGAGTAATGGATTGAGCACTAAAATATATAATGTTAGGCTGAGGGAACACCCTTGTTTCATGCCCCAGGCTACTGGAGAGGATCATCCTACCCTACCATTAATATATGGCCTAACTACCGCTTCCATGTAGTAAAGTCTTATCCTGCTCATAAATTGCTCAGGGAACCCACGGGCACTCATACAAAGCCATAAATACTTATGATTTATTTATGAAATGCCTTTGAGTGATCCAGGCTTATCAGATATCTACTAATTTCATCCATGTTCCCTTTCTCTATAATTTGTTTCAGAAGTATCAGTCCATCCATGATTTTCTGGCCTGGAACTGTGCAAAATTGTGATGAGTGAATAATACTATCTAACGCTAAGGCCAATCAAGTACATAAAAGTTTTGCCAAAATTTTACTATCTGCATTAGGCAGGGTAATTGGCCTCAAATTATCCAAATTCTCTCTTTCTCCAGCTTTATGTAGAAGAATTATCAAACCGTTGTATATGCTACTGGGAAGTTTGGGAGTCTGTAAAAGAAAATAAAAACCTGAACCAATTAATCTGAAAGTATTGGGAGATTTCATTGATAAAACTCACTCAGAAGCCCATCTGACCCAGGAGCCACCCCAGGCCTAAGTTGCTTAATGACAGATTGGAGTTCCAACTCTGTATTTTGAGAAGTAAGAGAAACCAAAAATGTTCTGGAAACTGTGGTAATCCACATGAACTTAACCAGCTCATTAGCTTTTTCTCTGAAAGGGGAACCTCCTAGTGTGGTGTGGAATGCAGCATTCTGCCAGCAGAATTAGTGCAGAATGACCATTCCACCGGCTAAATTTCCGCTGGAATTTCACTTGTTCACCTGTGGAATTCCACCTACTGTGATCCACAGAATAATATTCCATGGAACAGTATTTGTTTCCCCAGAAAATTATTCTGCAACAATTTCTGAGGAAAATATTGAGATCAGCAGAATAATATTCTGCAGGACAGTGATTTTCTGTGGAAAATCATTTCGCAACTATTTTATGGTGCTGAATTCTGCCATTCTGTTTCTGGTGAAATTTGACAGATTTTTGGTGGAATTTTGAATATTCTATGGAATTTCATTCCACTAGAATTTGAAAATTACGCACAGCACTAGGACCTCCTTAAATCTGCCAGAAGCATAATTCTCTATTTCTATAAGTATTCCCTGTTTAGTGTCTACTTCCTTCCTGTCGGCCCTTTTTAGGTGAGATATCATTTTATTGAGGTTTCAAAAGTGTTAATGCAGCCCTGCTTCCCTTGACATCTAAATCTCTGCTCCATTTCTAGAGATTTCATTCCATTAAACTGGATAGCCATCATAGCATCTTTGATGTGTCTAGTTTAGTGTACATATGACTCATCCCTTTGTAACTGGTGTACAGTAACACCAATAACTGAGTGTGTAACTCAAAATATTTCCCTTTTTTGTTTACCATTCAATATTCCCATCAACTGTATATACTCCCGAAAATACCTTTTCTATCCTCCCACCAGTTGTCAAGAGAATAATATAAAAATAAAACAGATTTCTGAGCTTCCAAAACATATTGAAAACCTTGTTTTTCTGGGTTCTCAAACAAACTCAGGTTCAATCTCCAATACTCCTGGCCTCTAGATGTACCTGTGAAATTGGACAGGACAAAGCTTAGTAAGCCATGATCTGATGTATCTACTGAAGTAACCATCTTAGTTCTAACAGACAGGTTAGGAGAAATAAACCAAAAATCAATTCTGGTAGAAACTGATCCTCTGAAATAAGTGTGAGGGGCTCTTTCGTTATTTACTGCAAACACATTTACTAACCCTGTATAAAGTAATACCAGGTTTCGATAGGATGAATCACAATATATTTTAACTCTCTAGCCAAAATAAATCTACTTATATTAAAATCACCTCTGAACAAAACATTCCTTGAGGTATATAAAAATGGCTGTTCCAGCTTCAAAAAATCTATTTGGCCGATTTTGACTGAGATGCATATATGTTAACCAAGCGTAAATCAATCCCTTGGAGCTACACATCTAGCAATAATGCCCTACCTGGTTCTATATGCATCATATGGGTGACTTTAATATTATGGCCCATAAAACAAATGCCTACACTACTACAAGTATCCTCCCCTCTCAACCAATAACTAGAACCCCAGACCCATGAGTTACTAACCACTGCTATGTCAGATAAAGATGCCCATCTGGTATCTTGTAAAAAGATGACATCAAATGCATAGTCAGAAAACAAAGTGAAAGTCACCAGGCATTGTATTTTCTAATAGAATACTGTTTGTGCTAAGGGAGGCTAACTTTACTTCATAATGCCTCATTTAGACCATAAGTGGGGGAGCAACAATGTATTCATGGAACTTTTCTGAATGAGGTCCTGGATCCCATCTGTCTCCTTTTTCGTTTATTGGAGATAGGGGTCTCTGGTATTTTTTTCTCAGGTTCAGAAAGGATTGCTACCTGAGAGGAAGCCCATGAAGCAGTGTCAGAGTCAATCTTCTCTTCCATGACTCCTTCTTTTAAAACTGAGAAGGGATTAACTAGTGGAATGGGATCTGGTGGGAGAGCATGCACCTCCTAAGCTGCTTTCCCCTTCCCGTTGGATGTTACCATTTTAAATTCCATCAACTCTTTCAGGGGGGGGAGTGCCATGACCACCTCCAAACTTCCTGCAGAAGTACCTGGAACCAGTACTGCAGACTGGGCAGATTGTATGATTTCAGATGGAGTCACTTCTGGGGTTGATCCTTCCCCCATGAGGCTTTTGCTGAGTGCTGCAGGGAGGGAGCATTAGTGAACCTTTGGTCCCCTAGGCCCACCAGCTGGATAAGTTGTGAGGGATCAGGGGAGTCACATCATCTGTTGCATTCTCACTCTCCGGAGCAGTAATAGGAGACTGAGTGAAAGGAATAGTGGAAGGTCTTGGGACCCAAAAGCCCAATGTTGTTTTGGATTTATAGAAACATAGAAACATAGAATTTGATGGCAGATAAGGACAGCTTGGTCCACCCAGTCTGCCCATTTCCCTACCTAATGGATAAGCTGCACATCCTTGTTAATCAGCAGCCTACTTCTTTCTACCCCCACCCCCTAGAATAGCCTTATGGCTGTCCCATGCATGCTTGAATTCAACCACTGTTTTTGACTCCACAACCTCCTCCAAAAGGCCATTCCATGCATCCACAACCCTCTCTGTGAAAAAATACTTCCTTACATTACCTCTGAGCCAGCCCCCATCTTCAAATTGTGCCCCTTGTTCTTGCACACCTCTTTTTTTGAAAGATGCTACCCTCTTGGACTTTGTTGATTCCCTTGAGGTACTTGAAAGTTTCTATCATGTCCCCCTCTCCCTCCTTTCCTCGAGGCTATACATATTAAGCTCCTTTAGTCTCTCTTCATATGTCTTCTGGTGCAGACCCTGCACCATTTTAGATGCCCTCCTCTGGACAGCTTCCATCTTGTCTATGTCCTTGCGGAGATTGGGTCTCCAGAACTGCACAGTACTCAGATGAGGTCTCACCAGCTGTCTGTACAGAGGGATAACAACTTTTTGTTTCTACTGGTGATGCCTCTCTCTATGCATCCCAGTATCCCCCCAACCCTCCTTACCCTCTCACATTGCTTGCCCACCTTTAAGTCATCTGACATGACTACCCCAGGTCCCTTTCCATTTTTATTGTTGTTAGTATCTCACCCACCATTGTGTACTCTTCCCTGAGCTTTGTTTCCCAGGTGCATTACCTTGCACTCTTAGCATTAAATCTAAGCTGCCATACATTTGACCATTCCTCTAACCTTGCCAAGTCCCTTCTTATCCTTTCCACCCCACCTTGTGCATCAACTCTGTTGCAGATCTTTGTGTCATCTGCAAAGAGACATACTTTTCTTCCAGTCCCTCTGCAATGTAGCTACAAAGACATTGAAGAGGACCCGTCCTAATACTGAACCCTGAGGCACCCCACTAGTAACCCCTTTCTTCAGAGTGGACTCCATTTACTATTACTCTCTGTGTCCTATTCTCCAGCCAATTCTTTACCCAGGCTACCATCTTGGGACCCACTCCCAGGCTGGCTAACCTGTATATTAATCTTTTGTGTGGGACTGAGTCAAATGCCTTGCTAAAGTCTAGGTAGGCCATGTCCACAGCCCCTCCCTGATCTACTACTTTGGTCACCCAGTCAAAGAAATCAATTAGATTTGTTTGGCATGACCTTCCTGCTGTGAATCCGTGCTGCCTTGGGTCCTGTGCCCCTCTGGCCTCTAGGTACTCGACAATTCTTTCCTTCAGAAGTGATTCCATCATTTTCCCTATCACTGAGGTTAAACTAACAGGTCTGTAGTTTCTTGCTTCTGCCCTGCTCCCACTTTTGTGAAGGGGAATCACATCTGCCCTCCTTCAGTCCTCAGGTACCACCCCATCCTCCCATGATTTGTTACAGAGGATAGTCAGTGGTGTCACTAGTTCGACCCTTAGTTCTTTTAGAATTCTGGGATGAATCCCATCAGGCCCCATTGCTTTGTCCACTTTCAGTTTTAAGAGTTCTTTCAGAACCCTTTCTTCTGTAAATGGGCAGGTATCAACTTCTATATCCAGAGTGTTTCTATTGTTTGTTTTAGGTATCTCCCCCTCTTCCTTTGTAAATACTGAGCAAAAATATTTGTTTAGTATCTCTGCCTTTCACAGTCACCCTCTACCCCCCCTTTATTAAGCCTATATATATATATATATATATATATATATATATATATATAATAATAATCCTGTACCCCAAAGTCTGCATCCTCTGTATTGTGGGATGCCCACGGATAGTCTGTGAATGAATGACCCCCCTCATCACACAAATAACATTTTTGTGGGTTCTAGCAATGATATCCTGAGGGACCCATTTCCCCACACTGGGTACACTTAAGGGCTTCACAGTTGGGGCTATTATGCCTTGCTGACCCACATTTAAAACACCTGCTGGGTTGACCACAATAGAAAATGAAGCCCTTATCTCTACCTATGTACAAACAATTAGGTAGGTGTTTCAAGTCTGTTCCTTCGTAATGTAGCTTTATCTTAATTCTCTCTTTACTGTTCCAAAATCCCTCCCCATCTAGCATAGGCTCAGAGATGCCCTGCACTGAGCACTTCTTCCCCAGCCAATAAAGAATGTCCACAATATTCACCCCTTCATTCCTGAAGAGGACTGTTATAACCCTGAATGACTGTTTGGTAAGGGGAATCACCTGAAATGGCATCAAGAATGGATTTGTCTAAAGAGACATATATTTTCCCCAAAATCTTTCCAGTAGTTCTGGAGACCAAAAACATATCAAAAGTGAATTCACCCAGGGCATGTATCAAGGCATACACATCCACTGGCAAGAATCCCAAATATTGTTTTATAAGGCTTTTACCCATGAAAAACTGGTCTGGAGGTGACTCCATTGCACTCAAATACCATAGATAAGCAGCTTTCCATCATTTAACCAGTTCAATAGGTTTTCTAAAAAGGCTAGTATAAGTAGGGGTAGAATCTGATCCTGAGGGCTCTTCACTGGGTGAGTCAGTTTGTTCCCCATTCGTCCCTCCCATTGGGGGGGCATCCAAGTATCTGTTATTAGATGGGGCTACAGAAGGCCCATTATATCCAGATGTAAGAGGTAAAAAAGACATAGTACCTGTGTCACTTCCTGTGACTTTTGACTGTTTCCAGTCTCCATAGGGTGAGGGTCCTCTCCAGTAGTGGCATCCTCAGGAATCTGCTGTCTGGAAAAATGTTCAGGGGTTTCCACTGTAGCTGGATCAGGCATCCAAGTGCCTGTAGGTGTTGGAATCCAGCCAGCACCCTGCAATGCTCGCTCAGGCATCCAGGCATTGTCATCATCCATCTGTGACTGTGTTACGTGGGGAACCAGGAACTGGGGCAGTATCAGCGTTACAGGCTTCAAAGATGAAAACCTTTGCCATGGACTGTTCAGACCAGCCTGGGGATTGTTCTGTGAGCCTCTTCATGTGTGTTCTTCTTTCTGGTGAGCTCTTTCAGCTGACAGATGTTTTTCAATCTCCTTTAGTTTTGTATGTGATATGGCCTTTTTTTTCTGCCAATGTTAAAACCGTTTCTGTGATAGTTTCTTTTCCTGGTTGCATATCTATTCTAGCATCTTCAAAAACATCTAGAGAATCATTTTCTGTAGTATCCATTGCAGTGTCAACAGAACCCAAAGCAGCAGGCAAAACAAGACCTCCTCTATCCTCAGTCTCTCCTGGACTGGAATCCTCCATCCTTCCACAGAGCAACAGTGCCCCCCTACAGAAAATGTAGGGGATTTTTATTATAACTGAAAGGAAATACATACATAATAGTGTTACTCCACAACAAATCATAATACAAAAGAAAAGTAAACATAAATAAGTATTTCATCATACATTAATACATCAATGCAACATAGCCTTATATATCCCCAAAAACTATTAGCTAAAGCTAAAGACAGCCCTCCCCCACACTAATAGAGTTGGGGATTTTTGTGCCTTTTGAAAAGTTTTTTTTTTTAGAAAAAATGGAAACAAGATGGCAGCAAATGAAAAAGGAATTTTCCCATATGAAACAGGATTCCTCTTTTGTTTCATACAGCTATATTTTAGTGCTTATTAAGCATGCTCAGAAATTATTTTTTTCAAATTTTTAAATTGCAATAACTTAAAAAGGGCTTATTGCTGGCCTGGTGGCACTGAGGGCTGAGGTGCTGGATGCCTTACCTCATGATATGCCAGTGACCCGTGTTCAGGAATAAGCACAGGCCACCAGGGTTTGGCAGGAGAGGAGAAGGATAGAGCATCCAAGGGACTACACTCCTTCTCTGGGGAGGGGGGGATGCCAGTGGTTAGCGTATGATTGGCCCCTAGCAGAGGCTGGGGGCAGTGCACCGATGCTTTAGATGAGGACGGAGATGGGTCAGATGCTTGGAGGAGCATGTGCAGGTGCCTGCACGCTCCCTCCACTGGCATCACTGCATGCCCCATCACTGAAAGGAGAAAGTGGAGGTGAAAAATAGGGTGCTGTGGCGCATGATGGTGGGTGCCTCACAGGTCCTGCTCCCTGCTTGCCACGGTGCTGGCCACACTGGATATGGTCTCTGGTGAGAGTTGGGGAACCCCACTGGCCCAACCCCGGGGGTAAGCTCTGGGGTAAGGGTCAGTGCAGGCTGGTGGATGCTGGGGGATGGGGTTTGGGTCCCCCTCCAGAGGTAGGGGCCACAGAAACAGAAGCAAAAAAATAAGGGCTTATTAATTTTTCAGCAGACTTGCAAAAGGCACATCTGTGGGCTAATCCCTTTCTGCCCTGAAAAGTTCATACTAAAAAAACTAAACATTTGGGCTATAGGCAAGTTTTAAGAAAAATCCCAGCAAAGTAAATGAGCAGCAACATGTTTTTGTCATGTCTCGGTAACTCGGAAACCACACATCTGACCAGAACATAACTTGCTACATGAAGAGATCTACCCCACATGACAGTGCATACCATATTCTGTACAAATTCATTGCATGGTTGCAAAGTTATTAAAGTGCAAAATTGTGAGTTTAGCATTGACGTGCCTACTCAACCCTAACTGTAGGGGCGCGACCACACCCCTATAGTTAGGGTTGAGTAGGCACTTCAATGTTAATCTCAAAATTTTGCACTTTAAAAACTTTGCAACTGTTGAATGGATTTGCACATAATTTGGTATGCACCTTCCGGTAGGGTAGATCTCTTGATCTGGGAAGTTTTGCTCTGGTTCCATATGCGGTCTCCGAGTTATGGAGAGGTGAATAAACATGTTTTTATCCATTGACTTTACTGGTATTTTTCTTTGAACTTGCCAGCCCAGAGGGTTTGGTTGTTTGGTATGAAATTTGCAGGGTAGAAATGGACTAACCCACTGATGTGCCTTTTGCTAGTCTGGAATAAAAAGAATAAGTAGTTTTTAGGTTATTGCAATTTACAAATTTGAAAAAATTGTTTCTGGTCAGTAGGTACTTCAATATGAAATGAAGTAGGAATCCTGCTCCATATGGAGAAATTCCTACTTCGTATGGCCTCCATCTTGTTTTCAGTTTTACCAAAACAAAAAATTGGGGGTTTTATGTGATAAAGCCGAGTCTGAAAGACCGCCTATCATATAAAGTGAACAAACTTGAGTCCATGGTCAAAAGGGCGATGGATATTGTACTGATCATCACAAATAGCGACGGTCACTACAATACTTAACAAAAGCACACAAAAAACATTTTTTTATGCAGGGGGCTGTGCCCCCCCCAAACTTTAATAACCAAATCCAAGGGAAGGGACCACGGGGCAAGTTATTGATTAAAAAAAAAATATTCTGCCTATAGCCGGACCCAGGTCTGCTTGCATCGCAAGCGGTGGTGTACACCACCACACTATGAAAGCAGCTTGGTGGAAATCAGCCACAAAGGATACTATATCCTGCAGTAGTGAGTGCAGCTCCTTGCTATACAGGATATAGCGACATATTGCACCACTCGCTCTCTTGTAGAGCATTATTATTGAGTCACTCAAAAGTGCAGTGCTCAATAATCAGTGCTCTACATGGGTGCTACCAAATTTTGAAACATCCCAAAATGATATTCTTGGGAAGAACCAACACATGTTCCTTGCTTATTGGGACCCCCTTTGGTGCATTCTGCACTTTACGGGACAAAATACGCCCATGAAATGTGTTTATTTAATCATTTAAATCCTACTTCATAGCCACATAATATGGCCTAGGATCCTAGTTCATATGCATGAGATACGACCTAGGATCCTAGGTTGTGACCCGAAAATAGGAAAAAAATTATAAAAAAAAACACTTTTGCCTACATAGGGTGACCAATCCCCATGTCAGCATTTGAAGCTCCCCCACTTGTATGGGACACTGGGGAGCCCACTCCCAGTGTCCCCAACAGCAAGAACCATGGCTGAAATCAGGGTGCCCAATCCTTGGTTGGTAGTAGCCCCTAAAAAGATAAATCATGTCCAATAATGGGGTGCCCAATCCCCGTGTTGACGGTAGCCCCCCAGCAAAGCAGGACACTGGAGAGCCCACTGCCCCTCCACAGTCATCAGTAGTGCCTGAAATAAAGAAAACAGTCCCCGATGTCTTTTAGTAAAAAAAAAATGAAAGAAAACGGTCCCTCGACTTCTCCCCATGTCCTCTCTCCCCAATCCCGAACCTCGTTCTGCGCACCCACCTCCCCACACCCTCCCTTACCCCGTACTTACTTCCTGAGATCAGGCGCTGTCATCTTACATGGACCGGGACAAGTCTGCACTCTTCAAAGCTGAACCGCAAACTGAGGAATCAAAGGTAAGCTGTATAATGGCAGTCAATGGGGGGGAGGTAACTTATGCTGATATCTCGGCCATTTTTTGAGATTTTAGCACCAAATTTTCAACATAGGGTTTTTGGGACCCCACCTCATGAACATTGGCACTGTCATCTCATTACTCAGTCCTGAAAGATGATTTTCGGTCACTGCGTGGAATCACCTTTTGGGACTGATTAATGAAATGACAGTTCCAGTGTTCATGAGAGGAGGTCCCAAAAAGCCCATGGTGAAAATTTTGTGCTAAGCATCCAAAAACAGGTCGTGTTACAAGTGTGCATTTGCACAGTTTTTACGCACACTCGTAAATTCACCAATTTTTTATATTTTCACTCCAGATTTGCAACATTGCCATATTTTCACACCTCCTCATGAACAGTACAGCTGTAATTTCTCACATCCAGCCCAAAATGTGTTTTTGCACCTCTGGGCAGTGTCGTGGAAATTTCCTACTTGTTATACAGAGACAAAGAAGCAGTCTTGTGCAGAGTTCAAACCATTTATTCATGTATGCATATGGAGAGCCAGGTCCCCAGGTTGTTATTGCATAGCTCCAATTACAATAGTAAGTCTCCTCTTTTTATACACTGCCTTGCTTACATAACAGTGTCATGGCACAATTTTATTGGACAGTACGCTTCATATAATACTGCTGTAACTTACTGACTGGCTATGCTGATTATTACGCTAATTTACTTTAGCCACATCATCTATAAGGCATGCATACATTACTACAAAGACATGCTTGTGGAAATTTCCACCATCCACCAAGGGCATGCCTTACTACAAAGACATGCTTGTGGAAATTTCCACCATTCACCAAGGACATGCTTGCTATGCTATGGAATTTTCCACTATCCACCATTTTATGAAGGTTGTTTCAGTTCTGCAGCCGTTTTGTGGTGCTTTCTATGCACTGTTGTTTTGCAGCATTGTTATACAGAATTTTTCTTCCTCCACACTCCTCCCTTTTGATACTCTGTATCAACTGCTAAAATTCAATATTACAGTTATAGTAAGGCAATTCTTGAGCATTTTGTTTTACTATGTCGTAATTATGTATCACAGGTGATTGTACAGTTGGTGTAGGTGGGTTAGAGGCTGTGTTACACATTTTTGTAAGCAGCAACTGTACACAAAGTACGACGAGCCATATACATAACAAGGCAATAATGCCAGCGGCAACATATGTCATTATTGTCGATCCCCATTGGCCAAATTCATTTGTAATCCATCCCCATGGATTCCAGTCACCCTCAGACCTACTTTCACTCACAACGTTATTTTGTAGTTGCTGTACTTTGTGCAAAACTTCTGTTATGTTATCAGCCACATTTGGTACATAGGTACAACATTCTTCTCTAATTAGTGCACATACCCCGCCCTGGGCTGCTAATACATGATCAAGAGTGGCTCGATTTTGTAATGCTACTAGTCTTAATGCTTTTGTTTCGGCACTCAAAAGGGTGAGGCCTTCATTGGTTTCTTTTACCAAGGCTTCAAGTTCGTAGCTTAGTTGATCAATGTATTGCATGCTTTGTAGTACCCCCCAGAATGGGAAAAATCCTGCAGCTAACTTCTCACCCACTGGCACTCTTCTCTTTTCGCTAGGTACTCCAGAACCTCCCGCACCTATGGCATGCTTTCGGCACCACATGCTAAGGTCATCGCCCTGTAAGACATTATTATCATTTTGAGGGGGCACATACACTTGTACAGATGGGTGTAGTGTAGCTAAGTAACAGCACCCGATCCATCCTGTTGGTAAAAACACATACGCCTTTACCCCACACACCCAGTACAGGCCAGACAGGGTACCAAACTTTTTTCCCTCCTTAAGCTTAGTTGGAAAATATATCCCCTCACCATACCATGTTGCCATGTTACCATCGGACGTATTATAGGTATAAGAATAATTTTGTCCTGCATAATAATTATTAGAACAACTAGACACCCCCACTTGTAAATTTGCTCCTGTCTGTGTCCAACTCCTACACACACAATAGAGGGCCTGGGTATTTGGTCTGTGATCTAGGTACAAGAGTTTTAAGGGGGTTCCCATTTTTGGGGGCTTATACCAGGTGGTGAAGTGGTGTCCTTGAAATACAGTAACTTTGCCCTTATTTAACAAGCTCGTGGACCAATTACCTTCACTATCCTTTGCATGTGCCATAGCAAATAAGAGTAAATATGTGTCATACCAGACCAAGGGTACAGGCCGCAAGTGCAGTCCTATGGCTGCAGAAAGTGGGGAATGCGCACACACACAACAATCACTTAGGTTAGTGTTAGTAACATGTAGCTTCATTAGAGTCCACCAGGTATTAGTGGTGTGTAGGGGTTCAAGGCTGCAGCTGCATCTCACAGTCTTGTGGTTTATTTTAATATTTATCAGAGTCAGAAGAACCACAGCGGCTTCCAGCATGCATGCCACCCCTGCAGTCAATAAAGCAGTCTTTTTCTTCATCTGTCCTTGGGGGCCATCACCAACTGACAGTGGGATGCGTGGATCCATGTGTCTCTCTCAGTGATCTTCACGGCTGTCCATGTCATATGGAGCACTTGGAAAGGACCTCACCACCGGGGATCACTCCACTTCTTTCGCCGAAAGTCCTTTATCACCACGAAGTCTCCGGGCTGTATGCAGTGTAGTACTGCTTCTGGATTCGGCACAGGTAGCGTTGCCTTTACCCTAGGATAAAAAGATCCCAAGACAGCATTAAGGGATAAACAATAGGCAATCATTTCATTATCTATACCGTGCAATGTTAACCTGCTTTGGGGAAAGGGTGTATTAGTCATTCTCAGCGGCCTACCCATCAGAATCTCGTGTGGTGACAGACCCATCTGTGTTGGTCTACCTCTCATACTCATTAAGGCTAAAGGCAGAGCCTTCACCCAATTAAGTCCTGTTTCTGCCATCAGTTTGGTTAATTTTACCTTTAAGGTTTGGTTTGCCCTTTCCACAGCCCCTCCAGTCTGTGGATGGTAGGCACAGTGAGTTCTTAAATCTATTTTCAATACCTTACATAGGCACTTGATAACTTTGTTTGCAAAATGAGTACCATTGTCACTAGATATACATGAAGGTAGGCCCCAACGGGGTATAATATCCCTCAATAGGGCCTTTGCCACCACACAAGCAGTGCTTCTTCAAGCAGGAAAGGCCTCTACCCACTTAGAGAACATATCCACTATTACCAAACAATACCTGTAGCCCTCACAAGGGCTTAGTTCAATAAAGTCCATCATTATGTGTTCAAAAAGTCCTATAGGAGAAAGATGGGCAGGGGGGTTACTTGGAGTCCTCTGCCTATATTATTTTACATACATATAATACATTTTTTACAAAAGTTTTCAGCATACAAAGAGAAACCTACAACATACCAATATTTATTTACAAAAGCCACCATTCTCCCTTTTGACACATGGTCAGCTCCATGAGCCAACTTGGCCAAAAAGGGAAATGTGACTGCTGGCAGGCAAAGTCTGCCATCGGGTGCCACCCATAACTTTGCTGTGGCATCATAGGTGCAACATGTTTGCCAGTTCTTTTTCTCCTTTTTATCAGCAGATCATCGTATGTCAGCTACATCACTGGCATAAAAAAGATTTACTGGTTTTACTTCTTGAGAAAGCATTAACGGTAGTGGGACAACATCAAGGAGAGCTGCTCTTTTCACAGCTGCATCAGCTTGGGCGTTTCCTTTTGATACAAAGTCAGAAGCAGATGTGTGTGCTTGGCATTTCATGACTGCGACAGCCCTAGGCATTTGAATGGCCGTCAACAGGTTTTCTACTAGTTTCGCATGCGCAATGGGCTTTCCTGACGAAGTCAGGAACCCCCTGTTTTTCCATAGTGTTCCCAAATCATGCACTACTCCAAAGGCATACCTGCTGTCCGTGTAAATGTGAACGGTTTGGTTTTTTGCTAAAACACAGGCCCTGGTTAATGCCAATAGCTCAGCGGCCTGGGCTGACAAGTGGGATGGCAGCTTATGGCTCTCTAGAGTAGTGCTGTCAGTGCATACAGCGTATGCCACAATTGGACAACCCTGCCCATCTCGTTGAGCCGAGCCATCCACAAACAGTTCCAGGTCTGCGTTAGTCAGCGGTACATCAGTCAAATCAGGTCGAGGTCTGCAGTCCGAGTCAATTACTTCTCCACAGTCACGTACGTCACCGTCCTCCGGGGTAGGGAGGAGGGTAGCCGGGTTTAAGGTAGTATAGCGCTTAAGGGTAACATTTGACATGGTTAGTAACACATTCTGATATTGCAGTAAGCGAGCAGGAGTTAGATGGGAGGTGCAGGCCTGCAGTATAATTGAGAGTACTGCATGTGTCACATGTACAACTAGAGGGGGACAACCCCACCAAATCAGAACAGGCCAGCACCCTCTCGGTAGCAGTAGCAACAGACTGTAGACACGACACCATTCCTCTGATTACTGAGTCTAAATGCTTAGAGTAGTAAGCCACCGGCCTTCTTGCATCCCCATGCAATTGTGTTAGTACAGCAGACATAAACCCATTCCTTCCATCCACATAGAGGTCAAATGGCTTGTTAAAGTCAGGCAGCCCTAGACAAGGTGCTGACGCTAAAGCCAATTTTAATTGTGTGAAGTTTTCCGTTAATTTGTTTGTCCACTTGACCTCATCTTTCATTTGCATACCCTTTCCATGGATGGCATCTTGCAAGGACTGTGCCAAGAAGGCATAATCCTTCAGCCAGGCTCTGCAGTAGCCCGCCATGCCCAAAAAGGACATCATTTGTTGTTTTGTTGTCGGACGGGGCAATTTGGTAATGGCCTCAATTCGTTCTGGGGCTAGGGCGTGCCCTTGTGCCGAGAGTGTATGACCTCAGTACTTTACCTGTTCTGTGCACAGCTGTAGTTTACTTTTTGATACCTTGTGCCCGTTTTTGGCCAAAAAGAGTAACAGCGCCTTTGAGTCCTGCTCACATGCTTCCCGCGAGGGGGAGGCAAGTAGCAGATCATCAACGTACTGTATTAATACACTCCCACCGGGGGGCACAAAGGCGGACAAATTGTCACTCATTTGGGCTGAGAACACAGCCGGGGATTCAACATACCCTTGGGGCATCCGAGTCCATCTCCACTTTTTCCCTTTATACGTAAACGCAAACCATTCTTGGATCTCGGGCTCCACGGGAATGCTGAAAAAGGCATTTGCTAAATCTATAACTGTAAAGAAACAACTATTTGTAGGTACCTGGGAAAGAACAGTGACAGGGTTTGGGACCACAGGCGTTCTGGCATGTACAGCAGCAATTACCAGTCACAGATCTTGCACAAACCGGTAGGTACCATCTGGCTTTTTCACCGGCAGAACAGGAGTGTTTACTGTAGCATTGGGACATGGTACGATAACCTCCCTCTCTACCAATGCTGCATGCACAGGTGCAATTCCCTCTTCTGCTGCCCTTCCAAGTGGGTATTGGTGTTTGTGGGGCCTATAGGAGGACTTTGGTGTGACTGATAAAGGTTGTGCATTTTTTATTAATCCTACATCGGTCTTGGAAGTGGCCCATAGACTATCTGGCAGCTCATCTAGCCAAGGGGGTAATCTATCATTTAGTTTACTTTCTTTTTCCATTATAACCCATCCGATTGCCTTTATTTCTAGTTGTGCTGACACTTGCTCATGTAGAACATGCTTGTAACACCCTGTCGATGGGGACACCCATCTGTCACCTTCTTGCTCCCAGTCACTTAAGTTTTTCATGTGTGCCACCCACGGTCCCAAATCCTTCCACTGTACCCCTTTTCCCTTTGCTAGCGAGATGTGAGGGACTGCCCCTTCCACTAAATAGGCTTGTTGTTGCTCAGCAGTAAGTTCTACAGCTGCAGCTACAGCGGTCATGTGCTACATATAGGTCTTTTACTTGTAACTCATCTAGCACTGGCTGAGTACTCCATCTACTTGTCTCGTACCCAAAATCCCTCTCACCTTTTGCATAGTGAGCAGTACAGTGGAGATAGTACTGTAGTTCCTGCACACCCCCTGTCAATTTAGCAGCCCATTCTATTAATGAGCCCACTTGCTACTCCCCTATAAGCTTCCAACAGTACAGCCAGTCACTTGCAGTCACTGTCAAGGGAAAAATACCAGCTCTGGCTGAGGTCACAGAAAGTCCCTCATTACTTATACTTATAGTCATGTTTAGCTTAGCCAATAAGTCTCTACCTAGTAAGTTTACAGGGCAAGTCTCACTATACAAGAATTCATGTCGTATCATCAGCTTGTTACACTGCACAGTCAGGGGCTGGGTTAGATGCTCATACATAGGTATGCCTGAGGAGCCCACGGTTTCCACCACAGTGTCACTGGGACGCAGGTACAGTTCACAGGTTCGTATCACAGACAATGATGCACCGGTGTCTACCAAAAAGGAAACATCCTTGTTGTCAACAGTTGGTGTCAATTTCGGTATTTTAACGGGGTCAGGGGTGAGGGAGAGCATTGCTTGATGTTGTCCCGCTATTTCCTATTGCTGAAAAGGGTTGTACACAGAGAAGTCGGGAGCAGGGGCGGTAGTTCATACTGGGCTGCCCCTCCCTTCTGGGGGCAATTCCTGGCTATGTGGCCCACTTGGTTACATCGATAGCATCGATATTGGCTGTGGTCGCCCCTTCCGTGATCTGCCTGAGGGCTCCCTCACCCTCGTCCTCTACTTCTTCCTCATCCTTGCTGCTGTTGGGGCCCGTCTCTACCCCTTCCCCTGCCACCTTCATAATACATCAGTTGTGCCTTTACTAGCTTCTTTTGTTCTTTTTCTTCATTTCCCCTCTGTTGTCTCTCAGAGTGTTCAGCATATGGTAAAATCTCAGCTAGTGATTTCATCTCCCATCCAATACAAGCAGTTGTAACTCCCTTTTTTATCTCAGGCAAAAGTCCACTACAAAAAGCATGCCCCAACAGATTTCCATATGCTGGGTCACCAGGCTTTACTCCCGAGTGCTGTTTAATTATAGTCTCTAGTCTCTCTCTGTACTCATGTACAGCCTCGCCTGTTTTTTGCTTTGTAGAATGTATGTGGGGCCAGTCAGTGGTCTTTTTAAACTTCGTCTGGACCACTGTCCAGACTGCCTGCAACTGTCCATCGTGTTCCTCCCTCTTTTTATCTACGTCCCAGTTTCCCTTACATTCATTCCACTGAAACTTCAGAGTCCTTCAAAAACATTCGGTCATTTCGCGGGTGGACAAATCATACATGGTGAACAGGGCTTGCATCTCCTCTATGTATGCATCTACATCCTTTCTAGGGTCGGGGATAAGTTTTACTGCATCCGTCACTTCGTCGGGGCTCCAGGGTCTTTCTACTCCTATCCTATTGGTCGTGGGGTCACCAGGAGTGGGGTTAGGGTTGGGGTAATATACTAGTGGCATTTGAGGTATTGGTTTTTGGTCCTCCCTCCTATCTGTTGATCTAGTCACCATGGGACTTCTTGGGGAGGTAGAATTTAGATTGCCTACTAGGTGGTTCTACTTCCCCACTAGTCGTATCAGGCTCCATTCATGCCACTGCCTCCACAGCATCTTCAAATTCATCCTGGACCTGTGGCCCCCCCCCACAGCCCCTTCCAATGGTGGAGCAGAGGGTGGGGGAGCTGGTGCTGGGGCAGCAAACGGGGCTGATACGGGGGTGGCGTATCATGCTTTCTCGGCTTTCTTTTCCTTTCCTCCTCCTCTGTTTCTTGTTTAACCATTATGCCCTTCACTGACCTTTCATACCTACTTTCTGCTTCTCTTTCCCACCTATTGCACTTTGTCCAATCTATTACTACTTTCTTTTGTTTGCTTTCTACCTTTTCTAGAATGCTCCTTGCTTTTCATAAGACATCCAGGCTAAATGTTCCTGTTAGGGGAAATAATCCATCTGTTCTCAGGTTCCATTCTGGGACCTCACTAATTGAGTTGTTCCCATACTTATCAGCCATACATTTTACTGGTCCACGCAAGGGATCAGGCAACTTTCCCTTGCTTTGTTTTGCCCTCATGTCACTGTCCTGTGTTTAGTTTATGTATTACTTTATTTTTATTTTTTTTTTTAGTTGTTTAACCAGGTATAGCACACTAAGCTGAAAGCTTTTTTACAAGAGCGACCTGGGAGCACATGGAGGTTAAGTGACTTGCTCAGGGTCACACAGTATGCAAGTGGAAGCTGTGGGATTCAAACTCAGGTCTGGTCTGCTGGATGTCAACAGATGTGCAGCTCAGAGCTTTAGACCACTGTGCTATACTGCCTCCACTTTACACCCCTATGCTTAGCTCTGTTCCCGGGTTAGCATCACAGTTAAAGCTCAAACCCCCTTTTTAAGTTACTTTTGTCCCAACAGTTCAGGTTCTGGACTACTTTTGCTACAAAAGCTCAAACCTATGTTTTGGTTACTTTTGCCCTGGCAACTCAAGCCTTCTGACCACTTTTACTAAAAGGACTCAAACTTGTCTGAGGTTACTTTTGTTTTAACAGCCTAAATCTCTAGAGTTTTACATCACTGTTTTTACCACTTTACTTTTATGTTACTTTAAACTACTTTTACTTAGTTTGGAGTCAACACAAGAACTTTCTTACCTTTTTGTTGATCTGTGCCATTCTGGTTGGTGCATCCTCGCCCGAACAGCCCAAAGCGGGTCCTTGCCTCGTCTTTGTGAGGTGGTCTCCCTGCAATGTCTCCTGGACATCCGCCGGCATACTTCAGGTCTTATTCCAGCGAAGACTCCACCAAACAGAGCCGGGCAGATCCTGCCATCTACGCCAAGATTGTCGTGGAAATTTCCTACTTGTTATACAGAGACAAAGAAACAGTCTTGTGCAGAGTTCAAACCATTTATTCACGTATGCATACGGAGAGCCAGGTCCCCAGGTTGTTATTGCATAGCTCCAATTACAACGGTAAGTCTCCTATTTTTTATACACTGCCTTGCTTACATAACAGTGTCATGGCACAATTTTATTGGACAGTACGCTTCATATAATACTGCTGTAACTTACTGACTGTCTATGCTGATTATTATGCTAATTTACTTTAGCCACATCATCTATAAGGCATGCATACATTACTACAAAGACATGCTTGTGCAAATTTCCACCATCCACCAAGGGCATGCCTTACTACAAAGACATGCTTGTGGAAATTTCCACCATTCACCAAGGACATGCTTGCTATGCTATGGAATTTTCCACTATCCACCATTTTATGAAGATTGTTTCAGTTCTGCAGCCATTTTGTGGTGCTTTCTATGCACTGTTGTTTTGCAGCATTGTTATACAGAATTTTTCTTCCTCCACAGCAGAATGGCATGGTTGTTGTGCAAATTCAACTTTCAGGATGAATTAACAAACTCACAGTGCCAGTGTTCATAAGGGAATTTCCCAAAAGGCCCATGTTGAAAATTTAGTTAAAAAATTCCCTAAAATGGCCACATTACGAGCGTGCATTGTGCAGTTTCTACGCGCTCTCGTAACTTCATCAATTTTTCATATTTTCCCTCCTGATTTTTAAAATTAATCTTTTCCAAACCTCCTCATGAGCAGTATACAGCTGCCATTTTTCACATCCTGCCCAAAACATGATTTCTCACCAGTGGCACAGAATAGTGCATTCGCTGTGCGAACTCAAATTTTGGGATGGATTAACAAAATGACAGTGACATTGTTCTTGAGGTGAGGTCCCCAAAATACCATGTTGAAAATTGGATGAAAAAAATCCTGAAAATGCCTGAGTTATGTACGTCCATTGAACTGTGGTGCCTATGTCGCCTTTTGGCACCTGTGGAGGTTTAGAAGTCATGATTACAACTGCAGTGGAATTTTTTCCATGGGTGCTTCGATTACTGAAATATTGCCAAATTAGTGTTATAAGGGTCACTTTTCATGACTATAGGGCTGCGGTATGTCCGTAATTATGTGTAAATGGGAGCATAGGGCCCAGAGGGCACTGTCTCCCACTTATGCATATCATTATGCAACAATGGGGAGCAAGACAGGAGCGCAGGGCCCGGTGGGCCAATGCTCCCACAACCACAAACCAGTTACACTACACTTTCTCAAAAAGAAGGGAAATTAATTGCAAAAAACTACATTAATGCATCAGTTAGGGTTTTTATTAAAGCACAAAAAGCTGGGAAATTCGATGTAAGGGTTACCAACCCTACCTCTTCCCCATCCATCCCCACCTCCAGACACCAACAGGTGTCAGGGTGTGCCTTGGAGTCATTGGGCCTACTCTCACCCCATTCTCCTATACTGTACCATCTCATCTTTTTCACACATGGAATGGGATGAGAGTTAGGGCTGATGGCTCCAAGGCACACCCTGATGCCTGTTGGTATGGGAGGGGTGGGTGGGAGGGTGGCAGAGCTGACAACCCTAACGTTAAATTTCCAGCTTTTTACACTTTAATAAAACCCCAACTGATGCATTAATGTAGTTTTTGCATAAAAAAATAGATATATATATAATAGTGGCATGGTAGTGCCACTACAGTTAGGGTTGCATAGCCATTTCTATGTTAAACCTCAATGTTTGTACTTTAATAACTTTGCAACCATTTGTCCGATTTGCCTAAAATTTGGAATGCAGACCCGCCTACCATAGATCTTCAGATCGAAAATTTTTGTTCTGGTCGGATGTACAGTTGAGGAATTGTAGCATGCTCAAAAAGTGAAATTTGACTCTTATTGCAAATTCTTTGTCCAACCATAATGGACTGAAGAATGCATTTGGTGGGTTCAAATGTGTTGGTCTATATGTGGCCTGGGTTGAACTGGTGCCTTTTGAAGATCTGGTGAAAAAATATTACTCCGTTCAAAAGTTATTCCATTTTTTTTTCATGTCCCATTATAGCCTATGGAAAAATTTATATGTGCACTGCGAATAATTTTTCAATCACATGTTTGTTGTCGAGCTTCCCAAAATTGTTTTTGTGCTGCTGCCATCTTGTTTTCAGTTAACAACAGAAAAAAAAATGCTGTAATTCAAAAAATACTGCACTTTAGTAAACACCAGCAGTTGTGTTTACCTAATCAGGCCCTGAGAAATATGCCCCTGGCATTAGTTTTCACCAGCTGGTCCGGAAATATGTTTTTTTTTTATTTTTCTGTATTTTGATTGCGGCAAATTTTTTTTTGCTGTGCAAACAATCACACGCTCGTAACTTCACCACTTTTTAATATTTACACTTCAGATTTTCAACTTGGTATTTTTTCACACCACCTTATGAACAGTACAGCTGTCATTGTGCACATCCTGTCCAGAACATGATGTCACACGTGAGGCACAGTATTGGCAGTCACTGTGCAAAATCAACTTTTGGGATGGACTATCAAAATCACAGTTGCACTGCTCATGAGGAGATGTCCCATAATGCAGATGTTGAAAATTTGGTGAAAAAATTCCAGAAAAGGAGCGTGTTATGAGAGTGCATTGCGCAGTTTCTATGCATGCTCATAACTTTGCCAGTGTTTCCCATTTTTCACACTGTTGTACTATCTGGATGGAGGGACAGAAGCACAGGGTCCAAAGGACCCTGGCTCCCACTGTGACATATGGACACTGCTGTACCATCTGGATGAAGAGATTGGACCCTGAGCTACCACCATGACATATTGTCATTGGTGTACTATCTTGATGGAGGGATGGGAGCACAGAGTCTAAATGACCCTGCGCTCCCACTGTGACATATGGACATTGTTATATTATCTAGATGGAGGTATGGGACCGCAGAGTCTGAAGAACCCTATGGTCCCACTGTGACAGATGGACAGTGTTGTACTATCTCGATGAATGCTCCAACAGTAAAATGAGGATACAGTTACACTATCTGAAAAAAGAAGGGAAATTATTTTCAAAAAACTTCATTAATGCTTCAGTTAGGGTGAATATCACAGTGACAAAAGCAGGGAAATGATGTGTTAGGGTTTCCAACCCTAATGCCCCTCACCCAGGGTTCTCACCCCAACCACCCCACCCCATTCCACCACCCTTTTCATAACAACAGGCATTGGGGTGTGCCATTGGATCATCAGGCCTAACTCTCACCCCATTGTCCAAAACTGTAGTGTGTAAGCTTGTTTACAGATGGAATGGGGTGAGAGTGGGCATAATTACCCAATGGCACACCCCAATGCCTATTGTTATGTGGAGAGTGGGGGGATGGGGTGCGGTGGTAAGAGTGGGGTATTAGTGTTGGAAACCCTAACACCTAATTTCCCTGCTATTGTTGCTGTGGTATTCATCCTAATTGATGCATTAACAAAGTTTTTTTTACAAAGAATATATATATATCTATATATATAGATATATATATATATATATGTATCAGACTGGCAGCATAGGTCTTGGGATCTGCCAACTTTCGTACCAGTCGGATATACGGCTGTGGAGTTATTAAGTGACATTCGTGTGCACAATTACATTTTTTTGCAAATTCTTTGCTCACACCTACAGGTCACATGGTTTACGTGACCGGTCCAAAAACTTCAGGGAACGTGCGGTCAGGGCCCCCGATGTGCCTTTTGAAGATTTCGTGAAAAAATATTAAACGGTTCAAAAGTTATTCAAAAGACAAGTTCCCATTATAAGTCAATGGGAAAAGTTAATAAAAAGTTCGACACTTTTGCAAATGCACTTTTTAGTGTCGCAAATAGCCCTAGTAGTGTCGCAAATCTGCCATTTTGTTTTCAGTTGGTGATCAGAAAAATGCTTGGCATTGAAAATTGGGACCATCTAGGGACACTTCTTTTTGTGTTTACCTAGTCGAGCCCTGAAGATGCTAGGCATGTCTTTATTTTGGGGTTAAACACCCCAGAAATATGTTTTTCAAATTTCTGGAGAAAGCAGTGTCAGAAAGTAGTGTCATACCCGCGACACTTTCGCAAATTTTGTGAAAGCTTTCGCAAATCATGACACTACTTTTCCAGACTATGGCCAAAATGACAGGAGTTCTTTGCCACCCTGCTGCAAAAGAACGGTTTGGTCTTTTGAGCTGAAATTTGGAGGGAAGGCAGCCAACATCTCACAGATGTGCCTTTTGTATTTTGGTGACAAAATATTGCACGCAGGCCAAGTTACGGTACTCCAAATTTGAAATTTTTTCCCATAGACCAACATGGCGGCGTCCGTCACGTCTTTTGTGGCTCGTATCTCGGAAACAATGCGAGATACAGAATTCAGTGAAAACCTAGCCAGGAAACTCATGAATCATGTGAAATTTAATTTTTTTTTCTACATCGCACGGTTCCTGAGATATAAGCAATTTAGTATTCCAACAGCTTATTTTCTGCTCCGAGGCCCATTATTATGCATACATTCTTTGTACACACTGTATTTCTCCATGCGGCTGTTGGGCAAAAACAGGGTGTGCTTCCGTTACTGTTACAGTTAACATTTCCACTTGTGTTTCCGTACACGTTTGCGTTACCATTCCCGTGTATGCCACCATGTGCGTTACCCTGTGCATTCTCATTTGCATAAGCGGTTGTGTTTGCATTTCCATTTCTGTTCCCTTTGGCATTATTTCTGCTGTTAACATTACCATTTGCATTTCTGATTGTGGTACCATGACCGTGCACATCATGGTTTGCATTTCCTTACGCACTTGTGTCTCGTTTTGTGTCACTGTTCGCCTTGGCATCACTTTGCGCTTGCGTTTCTAGTAATGTTTGCTTTTCCATTTACATTTCAGTTACCATGTGCACAACCATTAGCAGGTGCCTTTCCCTTGCACTTACCATTACTGTGTCACAAAATTCACATGGTGGGCCCACCACCACATTCCATTCACTATTTCTACTGCACTTTCTCAAAAAGAAGCGAAATTAGAGGCAAAAAACTCCATTTAATGCATCAGTTAGGGTTGTTCCACAGTGACAAAAGCGAAGAAATTCAGTGTTAGGGTTGAAAGCCCACCTTGCACCCCCCAGCCCGCCCCCCAACTGGCATCAGGGTGTACGTTGGGGTAGTCGGTCCTAACTCTCACCCCATTCTCCTATACCTCAGCTTGTTTACACATGTGATGGGGTGAGAGTTAGGGATGATGACCCAACACACACCCTGGATGCCAGTTAGGGACAGGCTGGGGGTGCAAGGGGACTTTCAACCCTAACACAGAATTTCTCACTTTTTGTCACTGTGGAACAAATCTAACTGATGCATTAAAAGAGTTTTTTGCTCTAATATATATATATATATATATATATATATATATATATATATAATAGGCGTGGACATAAATCCTATGAGATAAATCTGAGCTACTATGGGATAAATTCAAAATTTCATATTTATCCCCATAGTAGACACATCATCACAGATTTATTCACATAGTAGATATGTCACAATCACTCCAGAACTCATTTATAGAATGTTCAGCCTCAGTACCAGTACTATTTTCAAATGCAAATAACTTTAAAATGAAAAAAAGATAGCATAGTGCTATGAACATTAAAGTTGTGCAGCACACAATCATCTACAAAATGAGTGGTATTTCATTTATAAATACCTTATAGATTTTTTGGTAATTAGCAAAAACACATCAGAACATTCATATTTTTCTTCATTTTGTTCGCAAACAAATGTAAATAACTTTAAAATGAAAAATGATAGCATGGTACCGTAAGCACAAAGTTTATTCGGCACAGAAATATTTACAAAATGAGTGGTGTTTCATTTATAGATACTTTTTAGTTTTTTCAGAATTAGCAAAAACAGCAAAAAATTCCATTTTTGTGCACTGTTTCATCAAACAAATGCAAATAACATTAAAACAAAAAAGATAGTATGGTACTTTGGGCATAACAGTTGTTCAGCATAAAAATATCTACAAAATGAGATGTGTTTTGTTTCTAGATTCCTTTTAGATTTTCTATAATCAGCAAAAAATGGCAGAAAATTCAATTTTTATTCACTTTTTTGACTAACAAATGCTCCCTACAAAAGCAAAAACAAGAGAAGTGCATAAATGGAATATGCAATGGAAAACTCATGTAATAAATGATTTATCTGGACTTGAGCAGTTTGTCCTTGGACACCACACTTGTGGCTTATGCCACTCGTGAGGTTACCTGAGGTCAAACTGCTCTTGTGCAGATAAATTATTTATTACACTTGCTTCCATTGCTTATCCCTTCTATATATATATGCTGTTACTGTAACTGTTTGCATTTCCAATTGCGTTACCGTTACTGTTTGTGTCTTCGTCACCATTTGTGTTTCTGTTGCCCTTAGCGTTTGCATTTTTGGTTGCGTTTCCATTGTCGATTGCATTACTGTTTCCTTCTCCAGTTCTGTAACCTTCACCATTTGCATCTCTGTTTGCCTTTCTGTTACTGTTTGCATTTCTTTTACCTTTTGCATTTCCGTTGATGTTACCGTTTATGTTACTGTTTTCGTTAATGTTTGCATTTCTGTCGCCATTACCCGTTTGCGTTAATGTTTGCATTACTATTTCTGTTTTCATTAATGTTTACGCTTGCATTTCACTTACTGTTTGCGTTACCATTTACATTTGCCTCACCATGTACATTAACATTTGCGCTTACATTTGCATTGCAGTTACCGTTACTATGTGAGACAAAATCCTGTGGTGGGAGTGCGGGGCCTTCCACCACATTCCATTCACTATTTATAGTCCTTAGTCTCAAAAAGAAGGAAATTCATGGCAAAAAACTCAGTTTAATGCATCAGTTAGGGTTGTTCCATAGCGACAAATGTGAGGAAATTTGATGTTAGGGTTGCCACCTCCCCTTGTACCCCACGCCCAACCCCACTAACAGGCATCGGGTGTGTGCTGGAGTTGTCGGTCCTAACTCTCAACCCATTCTCCTACACTGCACTACCTCAGCTTATTTACACATGGGATGGGGTGAGAGTTAGGACCGATGACCCCAACGCACATCCCAAAGCCTGTTGGTGAGGGTGGGGTGGGATGCAAAGAGGGTGGCAACCCTAACATTGAATTTCCTCACTTTTGTCACTGTGGAACAACCCTAACTGATGCATTAAACAGAGTTTTTTGCCATGAATATATATATAGGCACGATAGCATTCCTATAGTTAGGATTCAATGGTCACTTCTATGTTAAACTCAAAATTTTGCACTTTAATAACTTTGCAACCATTTCATCGATTAGAGTGAAATTCTGCATGTACTGCTAGGGACCAAAGATCTTTTGATGCGGTAAGCTTTGTTCTCATTGGATATGCAGGTGTAGAGATGCAGAGTGTTAAAAAAATGTGAAAATTAAATTTTTTTTGTAAATTTTTTGTTATGCCATTTCTCAGAAATGGCTTGGGGTTTGGTTTGAAGTTTTTAGGGTATATCAGGCATGGGTTGCAAATGTGCCTTTTGAAGTTTTGGTGAAAACATATTAATCCATTCAAAAGTTATTAAAATTCAAAGTTTTCCATTATTTCCCATGGGAAAAGTTAGATGTCCCACTCGAAACAACTTTTTTTGCTGCAAATGTGGGTATTTTTGCCACAGAAGGTTTTGTCATGATTCCACCATCTTGTTTTCAGTTTTTGAGGCAAACAAACTTAAACATTTGAAAAATCACTGCCATTTGGTAAACACCAACAGTTGTGTTTACTTAATCATGGCCTGAGGAATATGATTTTGTGGTAAGTTTTTCCCCCAAAATGAGCAGAAATATGTTTATTTTATTTACGGAGATTTTACTGCTGCAAATCATGGCACTATTTGTGTGAAACACCATTCCTTTTTGTGTGAAACAAGGGGTTTTGCCATAACTTGCAGCAGACCCCCCCCATTTCATGAAAATAGTGCCGCAATATGTAGTAGTAACACCCCTGTGTTTAAAATACAGATATTTCTGCCCATTTTATGGGCAAAACTGACCACAAAATCTTGATGGCTATTATATTTAACTTCTTACATTTCCTGGTGGTTTAGTGGCCCTTCCTTCATGATCAACATAGTATATGATTAACTTAATTTTTCCTGGTGGTCTAGTGGCCCTCCCTCATGCCTGATGCCCATCTGTTGCTTTCGTTAGTGGCTAGTAGGCATCCCTCCACCCTCCCAAGTTTCTAAACTGCTGTAAAGAAGAAAATCATCACTTGATGTCTTTTTCTATTTTTTTATCTGTAGAAAACAAACATTGATCCTCTATCACACCCGTACCCCCACCTGACCTCCCACTGTGCACCTACCTCCTCACACCGTCCTTGATTCCCCCACACACCCTCACTCACCTGAAGAGTTCCCAGGTCTGAGATCCGCTCTCCTGATTGAAGACATGTCTTGCTGCTGAAACTGCAGACTGCAATATGAGAAACCAAGGTAAATGCACTTCAATGTATTTCAGTGGGGGGTTCAACTTTTATGCATAACTTTGGCAGTTTTTGAGATTTTGACAACAAATTTTCAATATGGCCTTTTGGGGATGCCACCTCATGAACAACGTGAATGTCATTACCCAACTCCTACTGGAAAGGTGAATTAGTGGTTGGTTGGTGAAATCACCTTTTGGGAGGGATTTGTGTAAGGACAGTCAACCTGTTCAGGAGGTGGGATCATAAGAAGGTTATGCTGAAAATTTGGAATTAAAATCATTAATAATGGCAGAGTTTTGACCATTCATTGTAACTTCGTTATGCACGTTCGTAACTTTGGGAATTTTAAATATTTTAACACCAAATTTTCAACATACACTTGCTATTATGCCACCTCATGTATGCCACAGCTGTCATTTTTCAAATCCTGGCCAAAATGTGTTTTCACACCTGTGATGTGGAATGGCGTTGCTGTTGCATGGACTTACATTTTGGCTGGAATTTTAAACTTTTCAGTACATGGTATATCAGGTGGGGTAATAACATGGCTATGCTGACAATTTCATTACACTTCCCCTACAAATGTAAGCATCCACAGCTACATACATATACACATATACGGAGCGCACACGTAAATATGGATATCATTAAGGAGTGATATGTTCTCAAAAGTAAGGAGAGTCTTGGCAAAAATCTTCATTAATGCATCATTTAGGGCTCCCACCATCAAAGATTGGGAAATGTGGTGTTAGGATTTCCAGACCTAACACCCCACCCCCACCCTGCACACACCAACAGGCATCAGAGGTATGCCTTTGGGGTGTTAGCCCTTACGCTCACCCCATTCTAGTATACTGCACCCATCTCAGCTTATTTACTTATGGAATGGGGTGAGCATTAGTGTTGACACCTCCATGGCACACCCCTGATGCCGGTTGGTGTGAGCAGGGTGAGAGTGGGGTGCTAGGGTTGGAACCATAACACCACATTTCCCAACTTTTATATATATATATAGATATATATTATTTCATCTTAGATGTTCCCTAACTAGGTGAATAAGGAATAGAATCTCACAATAGCCTCTTTTTTTTTTTTTTTTTGCTTTGTTCTCCACTAATACCTTATCTGGGTGTGTCAACTTGGGTGTGCTATAAAATACTTTTATGTTATTATGTATTATGTATTTTTACTCAATAACTTTTGTTTGTTCTGTGATTTCTGTATTTGTATTGTATGAATTAGAATGCAATGCTAAATGTTTATAACTGTACAGGGCACTTGTTGAAAAAAGAGTTTTGTTCTCTCATGATTTGTTCCTGTATAAAAATAAAATTTGTATCTGTCTGCCTGCCTGCCTGCCTGCCTGCCTGTCTGTCTGTCTGTCTCTATCTATCTATCTATCTATCTATCTATCTATCTATCTATCTATCTATCTATCTATAATGGCTACCAATATGTGGATGTTGGTCCTGCTTCTCATCATAACTTACATATGAAATTTGCCAGCAAATAAAGGCCTAGAAGTCTATCAAGTCTGCTCATTCTGCAGCTGCCCATCCCTTCCACCCTTCCCCTCCATTGACCCTCCCCCTTGTCCTGTCCCATCCCCTTTTGAAGCAGTCCACTGTTCTACTGGATATCACTTCTGGGGGTAATGCATTCCACCCAGCTACCACCCTCTCTGTAAAAGAGTGTCTCCTTATGTCCATCCTAAACCTTCCTCCCTCCAGTCTCATATCATGGCCCCTGGTGTCCCTGATATATAACTTCATACACTTCTTCTTATTATGATATCTATAAGCCTACTCCTCATTGCATCATACAGCCTAATATATCCTACTGTACTGTGTATGCCTCCTTATGGACACCTAAATACTCACTGCAGGTAGTACATCTAGTTAAACCTGGTTATACTCATTCCATTGGCTTGAGAACCTTTCCACCTCTTGATAAGCTTAGATGCTCTAAGTGGCAATCTATCCTTTACAGCCAACCTAAATGCATTCAACTTGGAATGATAAAAATATTTCTAAGAATAGCCTCCATCTTATTAAACAGACTATAGTAAGCCTCTCATGTTCTCTAGCAATATAAAGCTTTATCCTGGGCCAATGTATCATAATTTAGTTCTCTCAGATATGCAACATTACCAGGTTTAGAGATCATGATAAACAAGTTAGATAATACAAAAATCTGGACCTGTCTTACCAGCCCAGACATACCCTTTATCGCTGAAACCTGGCTTAATAGAGCCATAGATGCCAGTGTAACTACTATTCCAGTCTATGTGCTGTATTGGCATGACAGAGTTTCTAGAGTAGGGTGCTTAGTCCTAAAGATAAAAAAAAAACAATCATTTTCAGTTATTAGCTCATCCTCTCTGCCCCGAGTAATATGAGTGTGTAATGGTATCTAGCCTTATCTAGTAATGAATCTATTAACATAGTTGAGTGCTATAGATCCCCTACAGGTGTCACAGGACTATTAAGTCATCTAATTACATTTTTTCAGCCTTCACAATAATGACATTATAATTTCTGGGGGATTTAAACTGAAATTGGCTCATCCCAAAATCAAATGAGCAAAAACAGTAGTGACAAGCTTGGCTTATTCCAGCCAGTTACTGAACAGACCAAACCCAACCCCCCAAAGAACTATGAACTCCTTTATCCTGGACACTGTACTTGCCAACAGCCTTCAGAAAGTGCAATTTACTATTGCACTTAATGATTGTAGTGACCACAATACAGTGCTTTGTGCTAGGGGTTGAAATAAATCACATGTGCTTCCTACTTTCCATTACAAAAGGCATTTTTCCCACTAATTGGTAGAAGTTTTATCTAGCCTGTATGATGCACAAAGCTGAGAATTTCTAAATCTGCAACTAATTTCAGTAATGAGCAAACACGCCACCATAGTGAAGCAAAGAGTAAAATAGAGAAACTGCTCTTGGTTCAACCAAGACTTAAAACTTGCACTGTAGGATAAAGATGATCAATGGGTCAGAGCCGGGCTTTCCAAACTTCTACATGATTGGGCCTTATTTAGGCAAAAAGAGAAGCGAGTGTGCCAAATTAATTTGAACTACCAAAGCTAACTATTATTTGAATTTTGTTGAAACTAACAAAAATGACTCTTCCAAATTTTGGAAGTCAGTAATTGCTATGGAAGGTTAATAGTACCCTCCTAATTATGTAAACAACTTATGGTGGAAGGCCAGACCATCACAGATAAGCAACTAATAGTTGAAGACCTGAACTCACACTTTCCATCTGCTAGGCTGGCATTTGATTAAACACCTGCTGTCATGTTTCCACTACCAAATATAGTACAATCTTTACTAGTAATGGGTAAACCAGCTCTGTTGCACATCTGTACCCTCCTGAACCAGGCTGACTCAATTCTGTTCAGGCACACTAAGCCTTTCATGGCTCGAGACCTGAATTACTGAATTGGCCCCATGCAGAACTGTAAAGCCAGTCTGAGGACACATTATTACTGGCAATTTCATTGCCATGCTGTGAGGTGCCTTGCTGCAAGAGCACCAAGCAGAGCTACTCCCCCCCCAAAAAAAAAATTATCCATTGCACAATGCTCACTGCAATGTTATGATAAGGAACAGTCTCTAAACTGGGCTGGTGAGGGACTGGCTGCAATGCTCATGTGTAAGTTCCATTTTGTTTTTTTGGCAAGCTCAGCTGTGATGCTTGTACTGGTGACTGGCATGCGCAGTTAGGAGTGGTGGGAGTGTCTGAGTGACATACCAGCTGGAGGTCGATCAGGAGATGTGGTGGTGGTGGTGCACTGCTGTGCAGGATCATAAGACACAGAACTGAAGGTCAGCTGACAGACCCAGCATGAGATGTACAACCTGACCCTAATGATTGACAACTGTGACACACCAATAGGGAGTGGAGTTGCTTTGCCACCACCAATGGTGTATGTCATTCCTCTGTCCCCTCCTGTCCCTACTTGGCACATGCCAGCATAAGTGATATACTCTTCTCACTGGCTTGAGATAAGACAGTATGCACAGTGCTCATCAGTACAGAGATCAGGGAGTTTTTTTTTTGTTTTTTTTTTTTACTTTTAGTCAATTCTTCAATTAATTCATGTTTGTGTAAAACGCTCTTTTAAGAGCTACGTATTTAGGTACTATCATCTTGGTAGTGCTGCTTACTTGCTTGGTCTTGTGTTGCATTACATCTCCCATATACATCTGTTAACATTGTGCCCTGGCCTAGCCACCCAGAAGGCCAAACTATACACCTGAACTATTAGGCCATACTGCCTTATTGATTTGAGGGGTCACATCTCAGACTGCATGTTTCCCAGCACTGTGCCTGAACTTCTAGGCCATAGTGCCTTGCTGCTTTGGGGTGGTTGGTTGTGTCACATCTCAGACTCTGTGTTTCCATGCTGAATAAAAAAAAATCTCCAAAGGGTAGGAGGGGTGGCCTGGACCCAACCACATCTCCCCAATACTCAGGGAAGGTAAAAGGATTAAAGGATCCAAAACTACAGACACAAAACACTTTTCTAAAAGCTGAATTGTAATATTTTATATCAGAAAGAAATTAAAAATAATAATTCAGATGCATTTCTCTCATAATCAAGCTGTGTAAACACAGGTCTAAAATTAATTAGAGTAAATCAGAACCATTTTTAAATAAATCAGAGTCAGAATCAGAAGTGGGTCACAGCCGGCCTGCCCAGCCCTAGTCTTTACCTGAAAGCAACAATTTGCATTACTTCCATTTCCAGGATATCACTTTCAAACAGGTGAAAGATCTCCTTATAAATCTAGATACAAAAGAGTCCAGGTGCTGACAACAGAGAACCCCTCTTCCCCAGAGCTGGGTATACTGTGCTGACTGTCCCAATAACTAACCTCTTTAATCTCTGACTAATCATTAGCAATGAAATACCTTCACTATTTAAGGCAGCACATATTGTCCCCCTCTTCAGATCTGGGACCTATTTCCTGTCCTAGGTAAATGATTAGAAAAACTAGTAAATGACCAGCTCTGTGAGTATCTCACTCATAATTACATTTCACCAACTCAGTCTGGTTTTAGGGCTTGCAAAGTAACCTTAACTGTATTAATTAAAGGCACGCTGGTTTGCTACTCTGGACCAAAAGCTCACTAATGTACAGTAGAGTTATTCTTTTCAATCTTAGCAAGGCCAATCACAGAGTAGACCACCAGATTTGGTTGCATAAACTGTCTGGAATCGGGCCCCTTGCTCTTCCTTGGTTCAGAAATTACTAGTGCTGTGCGGAATATGGAATTCCATCAGCAGAATTAGTGTGGAATGGCCATTCCACTGGTGGAATTTTCACAAGAATTTTACTGGTTCTTCAGTGGAATTCTAGCTGCTGTGATCGAAAAGCAATTTTTTCATGGAAAATTATTCCGCAACAATTGCCATGGAAAATATTGAGATCCATGGAATAATATTCCACGGAACAGCATTTTTCCTCAGAAAATAATTCTTCAATAGTTTTCTGCTGCAGAATTTCACCATTCCATTTGTGGTGAAATTTGGCAGAATTTCAGCAGAATTTTGAAAATTCTGTGGAATTTTGTTCTGCCGGAATTTGAAAATTCTGCACAGCACTAGAAATTAATTAACTGGCTGGCAGCACCAACTGAAATCTTGCAGGCTTGTGCCATCTTGTTATTAAATATTTAAAGGTGTCCCCAAATGACTTGGCCTAGGCCTTCTCCTGTTTAATAGTCTACAATAACAATCTGGGGACTAATATACAGTAGGTGAAGTCAATACTCATGGCTATGCTAATAATACATTACTATATGTTGCCAGATCCTATATGTGTTTCATTAACTGATTTGTAGTCAGCATTTAATTTCCTTTAGATCAGATTGTTTGCTTATAAGCTTCTCCTCAATGCCTCTAAAACAAAAATCATGATCTTTGCTCCTAGCAGCAAGCAACCTACAAGTACCACTGCCCCAGTATCCATACTCTAATGGGTGACCGTCTTGAACTAGAAGACACATTCACATATTTGGGATTATGGTTAGACAGTAAAGTCCCTTTTGTTCCCATATTGAAATTAACTTTGTAAGAAGTTACAACCAAAATTGGGTTTCTACTTCAGAAAAATATTGCTTTTCTAGTGAGGCAACAAAAAGATTAGTTGAGGCCATATTTAAGCCACTTCTCAATGATGATAATCTGGTGTATAGGGGTGTTACCACTTTATAGCTAGCTTAACTAGATGTCCTATATAAGCATTATGATTTATTTCTAGATTGCCTCCTAGAACCCATCATTGCACCCACTATGTCTCAATTGGCTGGCCTTCATTAACTACCAGAAGGCTAAAGAAAATCTGTATATATGGTCTTACAAGGCTCTTCAAAATGCTGTGCTACAATAAATGCTGCCCTTTTTTCACAGATTCTCTAGCCTATACTATTTGAGGACTAATGATTTCATTCTCTTGGAGGTCCCCAAGTATGTATCCAAATACTGTATGGCAAGACAGCCTATAGTTGGCTTGCCCTGATGTCCGGGAACAAATTACAAGCCTCTCTTTAAATGTTCAGATTCCTTTCTATTCATTCATGCTGTCAATAGAAAGACACTGTATAGATAAATGAACTGATTTACTCCTTCATTTTTTGTACACCTTTGTTGACTTAGGGGTGCCACCTTTTAAGAAGCCCAAAGTGGGACATTTCTTACTGAAACATGATTTTTCACAGGACAGTATGTAACTGCAACCAATGCAACAAACTTGTTTTTTCTAAATAACCAGAATTAAGACTAAATGTTCTAGTTTTTTTTGTTGTTTCTATGGTTTCTCCCCATTTTAAGGTATTTTAATTAATGTATTATAGTTTTCTGCAACTTTAGAGGAAAGTTAGAAAATATATTTTTCACTGTGATGTCAGGACATGTAGTAGTTGTCATGCTTTTTTGTAGGACACAGCTGCCCAATTCAGGACTGTCCTTTGAAAATCAGGACAGGTGGTAAACCTATTTGTTGCATCTCTCATTATTTATTAATTGCTCACTTCAGCCTCTCTGTATTTTATTCTATGTGCCTTGCTGCATATCATCCTTGTACATTTTATGTAATTGTTGCTTATCGTTTCTGTATTCTGTTATGTAAAAATATATTAAGTAATACCTTTTTTATGCAGTGCTACTTGTCCTAAACAGGACCTCCTTGCAATGAGCACTGCTCTGTGGAGCTTTTCCTGGCAAAACAAATACAAAATATAAAGGCATTGAAAAGGACTGGGCCTAAAACCAATCCCTTTGGAACCCCACTTGTGACTTTCCTAGTCTCAGAAATTACTGTTTCATGTCTATGTTCTTCCACTCAGCCCTTTCTAACCCCTCCCATAACTCTTTTTCCCACCTCCAGATCTCAAGTTTTTCACAAGCCGTTCATGTAGGACTGATTCAAAGGCTGTGCTGAATGGCCCAGTCCATACCACAAGACATCAAGACATGCAACCAGGCAGTTCTGTAAACTGATAAGTCATGGATACAGAAGAATCTTTGCTAACAGCCCTGTATCACTGAGCACAATTCTGTCCTACAAGGATAAGACCAACATAGCCCCATTCTTGAGGAACCAACAATTATACAAAAGGCTACAGGATGGAGAATGTGGATGTTCAGTTCCCAAGCTCCCTACAATTTGTAGTCTAATCCCTAGTCTCACTAAAACAAATAAGTTTGGAACCCTTCTGTGTGCTGAATCAGACTTTGATACCATGCTGAGTTGATACATGTTGAAATTTCAGCAGTAAATTAATTTTAGAGTAAAAAAAATGGCAAGCAAAAAATCGCTCAGCTGACAGATTGCAGCCCACTCAACACTTAACAGCACTCCAGCCTCTCCTACAGGCCATGGCAGTTTCAACAATGGCTTCCTGCACTCATCAGGCTATGGCACCAATTGTGCTAGCACAGATCACTGCTATGCTCTTTCAAATACTTCAAGACAGAGCCAAACTCAAAACCACCACATCTCAGATCACCACGATTTGTGATACCTAGGAGGCCATGTAGCAACATTAGAGCACCAAGTATATCAAGTAGAACAGGCAGGAGAATTCTCACAGGCCCTGCTATGAGAATATAAATGTCATCTCAGGCACCAGCTTATGAAAATAGAGGACATAGAGAACAGGGCTAGAAGGAACAATGTTCACTTGGTCAGGTTCCCTGAAGGAGCAGAGAACCTTACATTATGGCCTTCATCCAGCCTGCAATTCCAGCAGTGCTCAACGCCCTTCATTGCCTGCCTTTGAAATGGGAAAGTGTGCACCACTCCCTGCCACCCAAGCCTCAAACAGAAGAGTGCCCATAGCCCATTCTGTGCAGATTCCTCCAAAACCCAGTCAAAGAAAGTATACTATGCTCTCAAAAGTATGTTACCCCCTCATATGAGATGGCTACACCATTCAAATCTTTCAAGATTTCTCTGAGTGTCTTGCAAAGAAGAAGGGCCTGCACTACAGCCAGATGAAAATTCGCTCAGCTTGGAGTGCAGTACTCCATTAGGTATCCAGCGATATAAAGAGTGAAAAAAAACTGCAAAACACACAATTTCCAATCTCCTTCAGAAGCACAATTCATTAAATATAACTAAAAGACAATAACTACTCAACTACATGCAGTTGAATGGGAGGATCATCAACGGAACTTGTGTAGCTGGTGGATATGGCCACAGATCAGAATTGGCTGGTACAATTCTATATACAACTTCCTCCAAACTACCATAAACCAGTGGCACAAGTGACCAGAAGTAGAGGTAGGAGAAAGAATAAAACATCTCCTTCAACATCTCTGCCACTACATCATTACAAAAGTAAGAAGAGAAGCTCTCCCTCCTCAATTTCTATGAGTAGCTACCCAGCTTACCTTCCACTGAAAACCCCTAATAGGTTTGCTGCTTTGTGATCTGAATCACTGGAGGAAGATCCAGCTCAACACCCACCTAATGTAGAGCTCCAGTTTCAGGATGACCCACACCAGCCCACTCTGGGGCCAGCTGCTGTGCCAGACATCTCAACCACATTATGGGATGACCTTCTAGCTGCTGCAGTTACAGACCTCCACCCACCTAGCCAACCAAACATCAACCAAACTGATGACCTGCTTCCACAGAGATTGGAATTCATCTCTACAGAGAAAAATGCTATGACACAGTAAGTACTGCAATTTCTCTTTTGTGGCCTACTTTCTCCCACCGTGGCCATTCAGAGTTCCTTGGTAGTCATTCTGAGGCAGCCTAGTGTGCAGTGATGAGAGCTGAGCCCCTAGTTACAGGATCTGACATCCCTTGAAATTTATTTGAGTCCCACTTCAGGCCTTACTTTTTCCAGATCTTAATTGTTTTGCAGGCCTACTTATTAGATTCCATACAGTAAACTGTGGGCTGGACTTCTTTAATGAAACAGTGCAAAGCTTGCATCTCTAGTCCGATCCCCCCACCTCATTCTGTCAACTAGCAAACTGTTTAGAAACTTTATTTTTTGCCTCTTCACATCATAGTGCAGATACAGTTGTGGTAAAGCCAGCCCCTACTGTATTCCCCCTTTGCTCGTGCTGTCTGCCAGAGGATTTATTTGATGTGGGTGACTCTGTAAGAGTGCGTCCCCACAGCTCAACTGTAGAAGGAAGAAGGCAGGAAGGGCGAACGTGCAAGAAGGGTGAAAGTGCAACAAGGGATAATGTGCAACAAGGGCGACCCACGGGGTGAGCACGGGCAGGAGGCAGAGGCCAAAGGGACATGCTGTACAGCATGCTGGTGCCATGGGGCATGCAGGCATGGGCACACACAAGAGGGTGACTGGCACTAAGTGGGCCCAAGAGGGCCAATGGCAGTGTGAAGGGATGTACAAGGCGACAGGCCGATGAACTGCCATGGGGGTGTGGGGCCCCATGGAAGGGTGGGCAGGGGCACAGGACCACATGGGGGGACCACTGGGTTGTGAAGTTCAGGACAGCAGCAAGCCAGCCATAACAGGGGTAGTATAGGACTGCCATGGCAGCACTACCAGGTGCCCATGGGGTGGCAGCAAGAGGGAACCCTGTGCGGCACTAGGGCAAGGGTTAAATGAGCGACTCATGGACATGCAAAGAATGAGCGGGTGCCCATACCAGGGTGGCACCCCTTCACTGCTGTGCTCAGCCTCAGCCTGCTGTGCCAGTGCCATATGGTGTCAGGTGGCCTGCGACAAGTGGACAGACCACAGGCAGCTGGGCAAAGCACATCAGGCAGCAACAATGCCAGCCAGCATTGCAGCATGCCACCACGGGCCCAGTCAAACATGAAAGGTGAAGTTGTGTGTCAGGCCATGGAGGTAATCATAGTGGCTCCATGTGGTGTACTCTGCTACCACAGTGGCAATGCAGGTGTTCAAGTCCCGGTAATGGTGCTGGACCTGGGAGGCCTTGGCTACGGAGAACAACTGCTCAGATCTGACCATGGTCATCCGCTCCTGTTCATGGAGGCAGTCAAGCAGATGCCAGATGCTGAAGTGGCACAACCCAATCTTGGTGTTGAATGCTCTGTGCCACCCCTCCACAGCATTATTTGTTCTGGCCAGGCCCTGAATGGCAGTTCCACTGTTCAATCAGGAAGGTGGCACATCTGCAACCAGACCGGCCAGTGGGGTGACCAATCCAGGTGTCCTCGAAGTAATCGAGAATCAGCTGCAGCACCTCCTCATTCTGTACCATGTAGTCCCATTCAAGCAGCTCCTGGAACACTGCAGGCACATCAGATGGCAGGATGACTGCCAGAGCCATTAATATCCGGAAAGGTAGGGCAAAATCCGGGTCAGAGGTATACCTCTGCAGGACATCAGGGCACTGCTGGATATTGTGCCAGATGGCCTGTGAGAAGTGGAAAAAGCAGCCTCAGATATTGGTGTCTGGAAACATGGTGGACACAGCATGCCAGCTGGCATGCTCAAAGTCTAGCAGGACAGAAGTGGGTGTTAAAGCAGGACTGTGGATGCGTAACTGGCCCAGCAGCCATACATAGGTCTGTCCCCTCCTGGCGCATGTGAGGGCAAACACAGCTGGCAGGACTGGACCTGACTAGACAGCATGTACAGTGTACTGCTGGTTGAAGAGAGATGGGCAGGCTCAGAATGTGCCATCCATGAACCAGTCAGGGCAGTACACAAGCTGCAGCAGACCCCGGCTGGTGGCATAAATGACCAGACGGTCCTGCTCCCAGCCACTGTTGAACAGCAGAAACTGTGACCCATCACCCTTTACAGTGAAGTCCTCCAGTATCATGAGGTTGGTTACTGATATTGGTGTCGTGGGCCATCCCTGTGCCAGATGCTGCACATGCTGTATGGTCCGGCACAGTAGTTGCACCCCTGGAAGTCTTCCCAGAATGGCCACTGGTATCCCCAAGGTGCTCGCCACCATGGTCTGTGACACGCTGTCCATGGTCCTCTGAGCCCTGTTCTGCAGCATCCCGAGTACATGCCACACGCCAACATCCACTGCGTCTGGGGCATGGTTGTGCTCCAAGATGGTGGCCACTGTGGTCTCATCCACTGTGTGTTGGCTAGTGAGGCAGTTGTACCTGTGGGCCTCTGCGCACCGCCAGTAGACCTTTTCAGGACCCACCTTGTCCCTGCAGTATACACAGCCGCTATGCATGGCTAGAGGTTTGCCTTGCTGGCTTTGCACGTAGTGCACTGACATCCTGTGTATAGGGTGGCAGTTCTGTGGCTACTGTGCTCATCTCTCCCTTTATGGGTGGTGTGCAGCCCCACCCAGTGATGCCATGCATCAGTCCCTTCCTGTCTGCCTTCTTTTATCCACTGGTCTGTTGCCCAGCCCCCGGCCCTTGTCCCGTGGATGCCTCAGGGTGGATTGCTCTGGATCCCTGTCCTGCTGGGGTGAGTACTTGTGGGTCTGCTAGCATGCTGCTGTGGTGGTGGTGGTGGTGGTGGTGGTGTGCAGGTCCGAGGGTGGGGTTCAGGTGTGTGGGCAGCAATTGGGCTAGCTGTTCGGCATTGCCTGCCTGTCCAGTCCGTGGGCATCTGCGCATGCTAACTGGGTCAGGGCTGTGTTTGTTTAGTTCCTCGGGGATGCTGCACCGGTTGTGCAGACAGTCCCAGTGTATCTCTTAGGTGTGGTCTGGTGTGCACCCCCTCTGGGGCATCAACCTTATGGTGTGTGGCCATCTATATGGCCCACGGACGGTGCTCGCTCCTCAGCTTCTGGGACCTGTCTGGGTCACTGTGATGTCTGTTACAGCATGGGGGTTCACCCATGCAGGCCTGCGGCGTGGTTCGCTCTTGTGCTATCGTACAGCATTCCTGTGCGTTCACCCTTTCGGCAGCCACCGTTTGTGCCTCGCCCACTGATACCGTGCCTGTGTTTCTGCTCTCTACATGGCTGCAACCCTGCCTGACGCTGTGAACTGAGATGAGTCAGACACATTTCAAACTATTTAATCAGCAAGCTACAGTAAGTCACCCCTGGTGGTTGGACTTTAAGACTGTGACATAACTAATAAAGAAGACTTGCATCTGAAAAACTTCTGCAGGAGACACTGATCCATCAATGACACACTAAACTGAGCACAATCAATCTCCAGTGCTTATCACTCTGCATTTAAAGATTGTTAACAGAGGCATATTCCACTCATATAAACTGTTTCTTCATTCTGTTTTGTTTCTAACTAGTTCAGGTGTTTTAAAGCTTAAAACAGTGGTTGATTATTTGCTAATTCTGATAACATGTTTTAGGAAAGCTGCCCAGGTTGGAATACCACTCTTTCCGACTCAAAGCCAACACCAAGGACCAAGCACCTTACACACATACGAACATATGAAGAAACCAGCAGAAGAAAGCCATTTGGTCTATCAAGTCTGCTCTTATTGCAGTGTCCATAGCTTGAGCTAATGTCCCTGCCTTCCCTCCCCACTCCTCCCATCTTCCCTACCCATGACCCTTACCCTCCCCCATGCCTGTCTCAGCCTCTCTTAAAGCTGCCCACTTTCTTCAATGAAATTTCCTCTTCTGGTAGTGCATTCCAAGTGTCCACCACCCTCTCTGTGAAGAAGTGCTTCCTGACCTCCCTCCTAAACCTCCCATCCTTCCAGCTTAAGACTGTTCCGCCTTGTGTTATGGTTGCCACTCAGCTTAAACCTTATTTATCCCTTTTAAGTATTTGAAGGTCCCAATCATGTCCCCTCTCTCTCTCTCTCTCCTGTCTTCCAGGGAGTACATGTTCGGTGCCCTCAACCTCTCCTCATATGCCTTACCCTGTTGACCGGCTGTCATCTTTGTAGCCCTCCGCTGGACCTTCTCCAGCAGGTTAATGTCCTTTTTGAAGTGTGGGCACCAGTACTGAACTCCATACTCTGGATGCACCTTCTGCTGCAAGTGCTTCTGACCTTAGCGGGCCTTCAATTTAAAGCTCACGGATATCCACTGGGACATGTAAGGGTTGCTGTGTACTATTTCCTTCCCCTTCCCAATCCTCTATATTCAATATCTCTCTGGGTGTTCCCCTCCTCAACATGTACAACTCCCTTCTAGCAACTACCATACTACTTTAGTTGTGCTGTTTATATTTCACTAACTACAAGATAAGGGGCAATAGGCCTGTATATTTTACTTCCAAAGTAGGTATTTGCTAGATAGATGCTCATGTTCCCAGATGCTATCTGTAACAATAACTTAATGCCTGACAAATAATGCCTGCACTTAGGGTGATGGCATAACGTGAGCATAACCTATGTAATATTCTGAAGGCAGGGCCAGTATCCACACATCTGTTTAGACGTGAACCTGAAAGGTGCCCCTTACCATGAGATCCTGCTTTGGTGGAATAACCAAGATGGGGGCCTGCAGGACAATAGCAAAAACATGGACACCCCCTCCACTGGTAAATTACAGGTATGTCATGGAATTGCACAATTATATGTGGCAGGTAGTATCCCATTTGTCCTTCCCTCCTGCCTAAATAACAGCCTTTTCCCTTCTGTACAGCACCGAACATAAATCAAAACCACTCACAGCATCCTATATCTGCCCAACCACTTGCTTAGAATGCACCATCTTGGACTGAATGGCTGGCCAATATCGACCACCATTTCCTCCCTCAAATCTCACTCCTTATGGACTTTTTCTTAACATATGCTAAGATGCCAGTCTTACTTCTCCTTACTTAGATACTGTTAGATCATATTTATATTGTAGTCAGTGAACTAATTACCCATAGCAGAGTTGTGCTGGCTCATGGCCTCCTAAAACATAGCATTTGTATGCAGGAAAGGATTGCCTGGTCCACCCAGTTGGCCCAGATGGTTCTTGCCCAATCTGCCTCTACAGAACCTAACTGGTCTCAGATGACCCTCCCTGCTTATTCACTAATATCTTTTATAAAATGGCCTTAAAATACAAAACAGTGATTGGTTGGTTACCCTTGTCAGCGTGTCCTTAATTAAGCAATAAGGCATGACAGGGTGTGTGTTATCGTGTAATAACGTCACTCCTGGGGTGGGTTGAAGCACGGAGCCGAGTGCTTCCACCACCCCAGGAGTGACGTTATTACACGATAACACACATCCCTGGAGTGCCTTATTGCTATTATACAATGGCTCGTTGTTATACAAAATAAAAAAAAATAAACATAAAAAAATGATTTTAAGGGATCCAAATGGTCATGATAATGGAGGTCAGGATCCATAGAAAAGCAATACAGTGATGTTATTGTGTAATAACATCACTGTCTCAGGCACACATTGACCAATCAGAGTCCAGGAAATGTTCTTGTCATTGTACAATAAACAGTATTCCATCCAACCGGTACTAACCTCTGGCACACTGCCCCTTGACAACAGCAAATCACTGAGCTGTGCCAAGCAAAAAAAAAAAAACACAGCCTGGTACAGCTCAGCGCGAAATCAGCAATACGCGCTGACAGAAACGCAACCGGCAATCTCTCGACGGCACAAGCATTCAGTTCAAAGTAAAACGAGCGTATCTGGCAATTTTCCTCCGACGAAACCAAACCAGCAACAGCTTCAAATAAATACCTTAGCTCAGCAAGCACAACAGCCAGAAACTCCTGCTGCAGAAACGCCATGCTTCACAAACTGCCGAAAAGAGACCGGAAATTCCCTGACGTCCTCAACCACGAAGACAGCAGATGCACCAGACTATCTCAAAAGCCAGCCAGTTACACAAGTCATCCAACAATTTAAAGAAACAAGCAGCACTTCTCCTTTCATTATACAAAATTCCTATATGGAACATGTTGAATTTATAAACTACACAAAATGAAAAACGTAGTCACGTATAGATACTGAACTGGATCCTGTATTACAATAAAGCAGTAGTTAAAAACGTTGTAACTTAACAATTTTAAATCTTTTAAAACATTTAAAAGTTTATGTCTTCTAATGTTTCCAGTTTCTTCTGTTGAAATGTAAAAACAGTGCTTTACAAACAGTTCATTTCTTTTAAAAAAAAATTAACTAAACATTACAGCAATAAAAAGTGGGACTATTTTATGTCTACATGATTTCAAAACAACAACCATTTGTCTATTTTAAAAGTTACAAATAAAAAAACCTGTTCAATTAAATAAGGTGTCCTACTATTTAATAAAGCCCATTTTATAAGCGCAATAACACACTCCGAGGTGCGGTTTATTGCCTGATAAAACACGCCCAGTGGCATAAGGCACTCAGCGCAAGCGCCTCGTGCCTTAGTACACCCCTGGGCGTGCTCTTATCAGGAGATAAACCACACCTCGTCGTGTGTTATTGCTTGCTTATGTCTGTCCTTTGCATGCTTGAAGCCACCTAATGTTTTTGCTTCCACAGCTTCTGCTGGCAGGCCATTCCAGGTGTCTGCCACTCTTTCAGTGAAGTCGTACTTCTTCACATTCCTCTTTGCCTTACAACTCTCCAGCTTCACCGCAATGCCTCTGCTTCTGGTGCTTTTTATCCTTTGAAAGAGACTCCCCTCGTGCACCCAGTTCGCTCCCACGAGGAACTTGTAGGTCTTTATCATGTTCCCTCTCACTGTCCTCTCTTCCAGAGTGTACATGTTCAGTTTTATTTATTTATTTATTTAAAAGTTTTACCAGGAAGGAACACTGAGCAGTAGTGCTCGATTCCAGGTGCATCCTGGCGGAAGGGGGGAGAAGGAAACAGTGCATACATAGGCAATGAGACATCCAATAATTTGCAATAACAAAGGTATTAAAGTACATATTTAACAGGAAGCTAATATACAGACAGCATATAAGTGGAGCAGTTTTACACCAATTTTGAGCAAATACAAGAGAAACATAGAAACATAGAAACATAGAAGTTGATGGCAGATAAGGACCGCAAGGCCCATCCAGTCTGCCCATTTCTTTTTCTACCTTATAAATGTGCCATCGGCCTTTGCTTTGTCAGTGACCTATCTATTCATAGTCATTTGTATTTCTCCCATATGCCTATCCCATGCCTGTTTTAGCTCCTGCACTGTATTCATAGCCACCACTTCTGTGGTAAGCTATTCCATGCATCTACCACCCTTTCTGTGAAAAAGAATTTCCTCACATTCCCCTTAATGGCCTCCCTCTAATCTCATGCTGTGTCCTCTTGTCCTGCTATTTTTCTTATATTTAAACATGTTAGACTCTTTCACCTTGTTTATGCCCTTAAGGTGTTTAAATGTCTGATCATATCACCTCTCTCCCTCCTTTGCTCAAGGGTATACATACTGAGCTCCGTTAATCTGTCCTCATATGTCTTCTGATGCAGTCCCTGCACCATTTTGATTGCCCTTCTCTGGACTGCCTCAATTTGGTTAATGTCCTTGTGAAGGTGTGGCCTCAATACTACACGCAGTACTCCAGATGGGGCCTAACCAATGTCTTGTACAGGGGATTTTACCTCCTCTCACGACTTGTGATACCCCTACTAATACACCCTAACACCCCATAGCCTTACCTACTGCTTTAGAGGTCTGCTTGGATGATTTTAGGTCATCAGTGATGATGATGCCCAAGTCTCTTTCTTCCTTTGTGACTGCTAGCAACTCCCCTCCCAGCCTATAAGTGGCTTCAGGGTTTCTCTTTCCTATGTGCATGATTTTGCACTTCTTTGCATTAAATCCCAGTTGCCACTCTTCTGACCATTTTGCTAGTTTATCCAGATCTCTTCTCATTCTGTCCACCCCATCTGGATCATCTACTCTGTTGCAGATCTTGGTGTCATCTGCAAACAGACAAGCCTTACCCTCTAGTCCATCTGCAAAGTCACTAATGAAGATGTTGAATAGGACTGGCCCCAGGACTGATCCCTGAGGTACCCCACTTGTGACTTGCATCTCTTCTGACTGTATACCATTTACCACCACTCTCTGTTTTCTGCCAGTCAACCAGTTTGCCACCCAGTTGACCAACTTCTGACCCACCCCGAGCCTACCTAGCTTATTTGTCAATATTCTATGTGGAACAGTGTCAAAAGCTTTGCTGAAGTCAAGGTAGGCGACATCAACTGCTCCCCCTTGGTCCACCACTCTGGTTACCCAGTCAAAGAAATCTATGAGATTAGTTTGACAGGACCTTCCTTTTGTAAACCCATGCTGTCTTGGATCCTGTGCCCCTATGGATTCCAGGTGTTGCACTATCCTTTCCTTAAGGAGTGCCTCCATAATCTTGCCCACTACTGAGGTAAGACTGACTGGTCTGTAGTTCCCGCCTCCTCCCTGCTACCACTCTTGTGGAGCGGGATCACATGAGACCCTTCTCCAGTCTTCTGGGACCTCTCCTGTGCTCAGAGACTCACTAAACAATTCTGCTAATGGCTCTGCTAGTTCCTCCTTTAGCTCCTTAAGTACCCTGGGATGTATGCCATCAGGTCCCATTGCCTTATCCACCCTGAGCTTAGCAAGCTCTTGTAGGACCCTTTCTTTTGTGAAGGGAGTAGTGCTCACCTCCCTCCCCCCTGTGTCCATGATGCTGAGCTGTGGGCCCTGCCCTACCTTCTCTTCAGTAAATACTGAGCAAAAGTATCTATTTAGGATAGATGCCTTTACAGGGTCCTCCTCCTCACATGCTCCTTTTCTCCATTAAACTTAGCAATACCCCCTCTGGACTTTCTCCTTTCACTAATGTATCTATAGAAAGTCTTGTCACCTTCTTTTACTGTTCGTGCTAGTGTTTCCTCAGTTTGGGACTTTGCCTGCCTTACTGCCTTACCTGCTTCCCTTAGGGCAGTTTGGTATGCCTCTCTATCTTCATCCGCTGTGTTCCCTTATATTTCCTGAAGGCCAGCCTTTTGGCTCTGACCTTTCTGCTACTGTATTTGAGAACCAAAGTGGTTTCCTTCTTCTTTTGCACTTCCTTTTCTGTCTAACACAATGGGATGTTGCTTCAAGTATTGTATCCTTAATACTTGCCCACTTTGCCTGTACCTCCTCACCTGTGTTTCTTTTGCCAGGGCTAGCTTAACTCTGTTGGCCATCTTATCAAAGTCAGCTCCTCTGAAGTCCCATATTTTGCCTTGGAATGGGATGATTTAGATGTAGTAGCCAAATTGAACCATACCATGTGATGGTCACTGGCCCCAGGTGACCTTCTACCTGGAGATCTGTGATCCCTTCTTTGTTAGTCAGTACTAGATCTAGGATAGCCCTGTCTCTTGTGGGTTGCTGTACCAGTTGTTTGAGGCCCTCCCCTGCAGGGAATCCACTATGAGTCTAGTTCTGGCAGATGTTCCTGCTGGTATTGACCAATCTGTATCTGGCATGTTGAAGTCTCCATTATCAGAACCTCCCTTTAGCTGTCATGTTTTGTATATCTTCTAACAGTAATGTGTCTATGTCCTCCTCTGGTCTAGGGGCCTGTAGACAATCCAGTTCTTATGGCTGTCCCATTTCCTGTTTCCAGGGTGACCCACAGTTCTTCTGGCTCCTTATGTATTCTGAATTTCTGTAGCTTTGATATTTTCATTAACATACAGGGCCACTCCTCCCCTTTTTGCACCTCGGGTCTCTTCTGAACAATACATAGCCAGGTACTGAAGTCTCCCAATGTGGTTACTGGTAAACCACGTCCACTAATGCTACTATGTCCAGTTTAGCCTCTGACATTATTGCCTGCAGGTCTAGGATCTTATTTCCCAGGCTGTGAGCATTTGTGTACATGATTTTCCATTGGCCAGATTTTGGTGTGTTAGTTGTTGGGTGAAGTTTGGCATTACCCTGTGCATCGTATGGGGAGACAAACCTTTTTCTTACCTGGTGATGCAAATGAACGGCAAACACGCTGAATTCCTGTTTGACCACTAAGCTGAGGGGAGGGGTGTTCCATTCGACGTGGGGTGCTGCACTCTCTCCCCATTTGCTAGTTTAAATATTCTGCAAAGACGTCAAACTTCTGCCCCAATGCACTGACTCTCTTTAGTCAGATGCAGTCCATCAAATTTAAAGAACTTTCGCTCCCAGAACTGTTGCCAGTTCCCTACAAATCTGTGTCCTTTTCCTGGCACCAGTCCTTGAGCCACGTCTTTAGCTCCCCTATCTCCCTTCTCTGACCTTCCGTCCATCTGCTCCTTCTCCCAGACTGGCAGGATCTCAGAGAAGGAGATGTCAGATGAAATAGATGATAGTTTGTCACCCAGCTTAGTCAGGTGTTCCTTGGTCTCCACAACTGACCGGCTGGCGAGATCATTAGTCCCTATGTGTACTAGGACATCAATGTTTTCTCCTGCTTTGTGAAAAATTTTAGCAATGCAGTCAGTGTCTCTCCATGCTGATGTACCTGGGAGACATCTGACCATCACCTCTGGCAGTGGTAAAAGTAAATCATGAAAAAATAAAAATAAAACAAATAATACAGAAATATACAGAATAAAACAGAAAACAGCAGGCAGTGTGACCATAGGAGACAGGAAGCCCAAAAACTCAATTGCCTGTTGCAAACATAGACAACATAATTATTACCCAAGGCACGAGATGACGTGAAATGGGAACTGATGAGAGAGCTGAAGTGCTTAGACTGGGGCATATGTCTGATGTCAGACGGATGGGAGTTCCACAGTTTGGGCATCCAGTATCTGAAAGATGCTTGGCCGCAAGAGGTGGTCACCCGCAGGACTACCAAGGTGCGTGTGTCATAGTTCCTAAGGGGGTGGACAGGAGGGGTAGGAACAGCCAACACATCTGAGAGATAGGTGGGCAAGGACAGGGACCAGTACTTGGCAGTGAATTTGGCACAGTGGGACAGATGGCGGTCATGGAGTGAGGTAAAGGAGAGGGACCTGTAGAGCATGCAGTGGTGAGTGGATGGCAGACTATCCAGTGTGAAGTGGCAGAAAGAGTGGAAGAGGGGATCCAGTCTGGTTAATATGGACTTGGGAGCAGCACTGTAGACTAAGTCGCCATAGTCAAAAATAGGGAGTATCATTTTCTGTACCAGAGCACGGCGAGCTGGTGGCAGTATGCAACCTCAACTCCAATAGAGGGCACCCAATTTGGGGTGCAACTTTTTGTGTATGGCATCGACATGTACAGAAAAGTCGAGATGCTGGTCGAGCCATACCCCAAGGTATCTGAAGGAGGAACAGGCCTCCAGAGTAATCCCATCCAGGGTGTGGAAGGAGGGGGTAACAGGGAACCTAGAGAGTCTCTGTCTTGTGCCAAAGGTCAAAGAGACTGACTTCTTGGCATTGAGAAAAAGCTGGTTTGCTCAGAACCAGAGCTGAACATCATTAAAATCCTGCTGTAGTCTGGACTCAACGTCTACTATTGACGGGGCAGACGTATACAGGACTGTGTCATCTGCGTACATTTGGATGGATGAGTGTGGGCAGGCGAAGGACAGATCATTTAGGAAAACAGAGAATAGTAGCGGTCCCAGGACCGAGCCTTGGGGGACCCCAGAGGTAATTGGGAGGGGGGTGAGCAGATGTTTTAGATTTTTACCACTTGGGTGTGGCCGAACATGTAGGAGCGGAACAAGCTCGTGACCAGGGTAGAGAGCCCAGCCCAAGAGAGTTTTCAAGTAGGAGGGCATGGGAGACCGTGTCAAAAGCCTTAGCTAGATCAACAAAAATGGCTGCGATGATTAGGCCTTTGTCCATACCATCTAGGATGTAATCAGTGAGCCTGAGGAATGAGGTGGCAGTGGAGTGTGATTTCCTGAAGCCAGACTGGAAGGGTGAGAAGAAGGAAAAGGAGTTTAGAAAGGTGGAGAGTTGAGAGAAGACTATGTGTTCTTGTAGCTTGGCCATAATGGGATGGAGGGAGATAGGTCGGTAGTTGTCAGGGACTGAGGTATCACCGCCCTTATAGAGCGGGATGACTGTTGCATGCTTCCAGTCCTTGGGGATGGATCCTAAGGAGAAAGAGAGGTTTATAAGGTCAGCCAAAGGGGTGGCAATAGCAGAGGCCACCAGGTGTAGTATCCTAGAGTCCAGACCAGAGGGGCATTTACCTTTATGAGGGTTTAGGGAGAGCAAGACATGATAGACTTCGGACGAGGTAACCTGCTGAAAAAAGAAGGGGGGAGTAGTAGGAGGAGGAGATTGAGCAGAGAGGTCAGGAGGGGGGTTGGGCTGGGGGGAGGGAGTGGAGAGCAGTGTAGAGATGCAGCTTGTAAATGAGCCATTGAATTCAGAGGCCACTGCTTCTGGGTCATTTATGACAGCCCCGTCTATATTTAGAGCCAGGTTTGGAGGTTGGGAGGGAGGGGTAAAAAGGGATTTTACCACCTTCCAGAATTTCGTCAGGCAGTTTATATTAGCCTGAAAGGAGGCTTTGAAGTAATTTGATTTGGCTAGTCAGATTTGTGTAGTACAGCTGTTATGTAGGGTACGGTATATATTTTGGTGATCAGGGGAGCCGGAGGCCTTGAAAGATTTCCGGGCCTGGTCTCTAGCTTTAGTAAGGGACAGGATGTCAGGGGTGATCCAGGACAGCTGAGCATCCCTCACTCGTGTGCATCTGAGTGGGGCATGGTGATCCCATGCAGCTAGGAATCTGAGCTTGAAAAAGTTCCAAGCTGCATCGATAGAGATGGCCTTTGGGATAAAGGACCAGTCAGCAGATGTCAGGTCTGTTAGGAGTGAAGCTACATCCAGGGATTTGTAAGAATAGTATGGGGGGGGGGCTTTAGGCCTGAAAATTTTACTGACAGAGTATATCAATTGGTGATCACTGACAGAGTCAGGCAGGATGCCCAAGGCTATGACTCGGTGCTGGTGTGAGGTCAGGGACCAGTCGAGAAGGGAGTGTTTCAATGGTTTACAGTTTGTCCTTATGGGTTCAAAGAGCATCTGGGCCAAATTTAGGGCTGCTACTTGATTCCGAATCTTTGAATTGCCATTGGCAAGCCAGTTTGCATTAAAATTCCCCAGTATATGAATCTCGGCCCCACTGGCGAGGGATTTCAGGGTACCCAAGAAATCCAAGATGGTAACCAGGGAGGAGTCTGGGGGCAATATGATCCAGCTATGAAAATGTGGGTGGTATAGGGGAGGGAGAGCTTGATCAACATGGCCTCGATTGGCTGCTGTGCTGTAGGTCTATTGACTTGAGTGTACTGGAGGAAGGTCGAGATGCATATTGCTATCCCACCACCCTTTTTTCTGCCAGAGCGGTCTTGGCAAATAATTGAGTACCCCGAGATGGAGAATTTGGGGTCTTTGTTGTGGGATTTGAACCAGGTTTCTGAAATAATCATAATGTCAGGCCTCAGGGAAAGTACCATTTGCTGGAGTGGTTATTTTGTGCAAAAGGCTGCAGATATTTAGGTGCATTAGCTTGAGCCCCCGTGGGAGCACTAGTGGGGCATTTGTAGGCCCGGGGTTAGGTTCAATATCCCCAATGAGTAGAAGGAGCAAGGTAATGAATAGATCAGTAAAAGGGATGGCTCTCTAGGGCTTGCGAGGTGAGGGTAAAGGCAGGGACGGAACAAGAGTTTGACTTCTGGTGATAGAGTTCAGGGCTAGGAGACCTAGATGAAAGGAAGGTGGTAGTATAGATTGGCTAGACTGCCAGTTGCAGGATTGAGTCAGGGGATGGGTTTCAGTGTGTAGGGTAGCCAGTGCTGCAGTAACCACTGCCTCGACTAGGGACACCAAATTTTCTGACTCCATTGATGGATGTATGGAGGGGGTAGTGAGGCAAGGGGTATGAGAGATGCAGTTAGAGAGATGTGAAGAAGTAGCATGGCAAAAGTAGAGCAGTGCAACAGCTAAAAAGGAGTGTCTTGTTTTGGCCCTCTAGTGATGTAAAGATATAGCTTGCTAATGGGAGAATTGACTGTTAGGTTATTTTACCCACATGAGAGCCACCTCTCACTAGCTATATAAGCAAGGGTTCACCAAGGGTGGTGGTTGGGGCAGTGGGGTAGCCGACATGAAGCATCGGTGGGGCTTCCACATGCCGTCCTAGTAAGCTGATCAGAGGTACCTTGTAGCTTTGAGCAGAGATGTCAGGAGGAGGGCAGCTCCTCAGAGCCCTTGTGACCACTGGGGGGGGCAACTGATGTGCTAAGAAGGAATAAAGAAACACACGCAGTTAATTAGCAGGTAAGAAGGGGGGGCTAAGCAGACAATGGGGCGTATCCATGTGGCGAGGTGATTGCAGGACTTTGAAACTGTGCAAAAGGGTCAATCTACAACATGCACTTTAAATAAGTTTAGCTGCAAACCCTCGTGGAAATTTCTTAGCTATGCAATAGAACAGTACAAAGCATCTGTTCTAGGCTCAGCGCACTTTTAAAAATAAAATTTAGCTGTAAATCCTTATATCGCAGGCTGTGGAAATGTCTTAGCAATGCAGTAGTAACAGTATCTTTAGACCTTAGCACAGGCAGCTACCCTTAAAGTAAATCTTTCATGTGACCAGAAAAACAGTAGCTGTGACAAAAACATTTGGGTAAAAATGATCTATTGACCTATAGTGACAGAAATAATTAAAGGCAGCAAGCCTGGAGCTGTTAGGCAGAGATAGGAGACCACAGTGAAAAATATGCTATTTGAATTTTTGGTTTGGTGTCTAAAAACAGCCGTTGTTCCACATGATGTTCCAGTAAACCGATCGGACATACCTTGCAGCTTTGAGCAGAGAAATCAGGGGGAGGGCAGCTCCTCGGAGCCCTCGTGACTATTGGGGGGGGTGACTGATGTGCTTGCAGCTTTGAGCAGAGAAGTCGGGGGAGGGCAGCTCCTCGGAGCCCTCATGACCACCGGGTGGGGCGACTGATGTGCTGAGCCCTCAGTCTCTCCTGAAAGGGCTTTTGGTACAGCCCCTGTAGCATTCTAGTTGCTCTTTTCTGGACTGCTTCTACCCTGTATATGTCTTTGTGAGGTGCAGCCTCCAGAATTGGACACATTACTCCTGGTGAGGCCATGAGCCATACCTTGGCAAGACAACCTCACTGCTCTTGCTAGAGATACCTCTGCCAGTGCAACCCAGCATTGAACTTCCCCTACCCTCTGCACTGCTTAGTCACACTGCCCTGCCACCTTGAGGTCATCAGATATGATAACCCCTAGGTTCCTTTCCTACTTAATGACTGACAGCACCACACCCCTATCGTATACTCAGATCCTAGGTTCCTATGCACATAATTTTGCACTTTTTGTCACTGAAGCAAAACTGCCATGTTTTTGATCACTCCTTGAGTTTGCTAGCATCCCTATGCATTCTTTCCACCCCTCACGATTTTCCACCCTATTACAGATTTTAGTGTCATGTGCAAAAGGTATACCTTCCCTTCTAGTTCATCCTGGTCACAGTACTGATCCATGTGGCACTCTGCTGGTCTCACTTCCATCCATTGAATGAGTGCCATTAACCACCACCCTCCGTCAACTATCCATTAAACAATTTCTAACCCAATTCACCACTTTGGATCCAGCATCTAGGCTGCTTAATTTCTTAATCAGTCTCCTATGAGGCAGTGTCAATGGCCTTGCTAAAGTCCAAATAGGCCACATCCACTGCCATCCCCTGATCAATTTCCCTGGATACCCACCCACGAAATCAGTCAGATCCATCAGCCTGACCTCCCCAGTTCCATGCCAAAACAGTGCAAATATAATAGCAATTACAAAAACAGCAACCCAGCAATAGAGCATCCATAGATAGCGACTGCAAATAGCCATTGCTGTCAACCACGAAAACAGTGCTTAAGTGACTTGCTGCAGGGGCCTCTTTCCCCCCACTGAACCCCGCTTTATGGAGAGTTTCTCCACCCACACCCCTCATAAATTAAATAACCATCACTGGGGGGGAACGCAACTCAGGGACGGGGAGAAATTCGAGAGAGGGAAGCATTCTCTAGGGGGTTGCAAATCGGGGAGGGAGAGAAGGTTGGAGGTGGGGGTGATCTAATATTCCAACTCTGACAAGGGGACAGAACTGGGGGAGGATGGAAGGAGCTGCAAAGCTGGGTACAACAGTACTAAATAAAAACAAAAATGCACTAGGAAACTGAAGCATTACCCAGGTCTACTGGAGGTAGGAAGCAGACACAGAGCCACTGACTCTAACCGCCATGCTGCACTGCAGCATGGCATCACCCCACACATCAGCCAATTTCACTTCATAGAATACAACATCCAGCTTTATTCCATTACTGACAAAACCATAAGCTATAAAAACCAAAATGCTGAAAACACAGCCAAAGTTTTTCACTCGCTGTAATGGCTTTGCTTAAATTCCTTCAATGTTTTAATGGGATACTGACCTCCGCTCATGAATCCATGCTGTCCTTTGTCTTGAAGCCTAATGAAAAATGTTTCAGTGAGTTCTAACTGGAATGGGTTCCATGTGAAAAGAGCGCCTAGGAAACGAGGCAGAGAAAAACAGCATCTGAACAACAGCAAACGCCAAAATGACGATGAGCACTACAGTGTGCTCCACAAACAGCAATGTGTGCTAACTTTTTCTGCGGGGGGGGGTGATGTGTTCTGACTTTATCTGTGAGGGGCTATGCCCCCCGTGCACTCCTTCATGTGGGGGGGTGTTGCTCTCCCCCCTTACTAGTAAAATAACAAACTCCAGGTGGGGACACAATTCAGGGAGGGGAAGAAACTCGGGGGGTGGCATTTGACATATTCCTTCTCCAAGGGGGATGCAACTCATGGAGGGGGACAAAGTCAGAAGGGGGATACAGAACAGAGCAGAACTGAAGGGGGCCATGAGCAGCAGTGCAACATGTACAAAAGAAAAATAGAAGCACACAAAAAAAAAAAACCTGCTAATCACTGGCATTGAACTCAGGTCTGCTGCAGCTAAACAGCAGGCACACAGCCTATGATTCTAACCAGTAGGCTACAGAGCACCACAAGTTTCTGCCACAAAACAACCAACTTCAGCTTCAGTCAGCTTACTTTTCAGTACTTCACTGAATACACTATGCTCAGTTAAACCTATCTTGCCAAAAACACACTACTTTTGTCCTCGCTATAATTACTTCGCTCATATTCCTTCGCTCTTATCACGGGATTCCACTGGAAAGTGCACGACCACATGTTACAGGGGATTTGGTTTAATAGAACATAAGAAATTAACTGTTCTGATAAGAATGCTAGTTTTACTTATTGTTACTATCGTTTATGATTTTTCTCACTCCCCAGTTTGGCTTTGTCTGGTCCTTGTCACGCAATATTCTAGTGGGCCGTATGGACCTATCTGACCCAGTTTATCCATATCCAGGGGCCCCTCCTGCAATGTTGATCTAAATCAACAGATGGGAGTGATTTCTCCTCGGTGCTCCACAGGCGTCCCCACCACTGCCTCCACTCCCCCACAGAAAAGGGGGTTAAAGGTAGACTACTATAATGTGTGCATTAACAGCAGCTACAACAGGTTTCTATTTAAGGTTCTCAAAGTACAATATGTATCTCTTGTATATTGGAATTTTATCAAACGTTTTGGGGTGTAAGAGGGCTCACCTCATGATTCTAATTGGCTACATAATTTTCTTGTAAACATTAATCAGTACTCCCCCCTCAGAGATTTCTTGATGTCTAAAATCCTACGAACTACCTGGAATGTGAGGAGCTTTATCTCACCTGTTTTAAGGAAACAAAATATTGCCCAGCTTAAAAAACTGAGGACCATGTTGCTTTTTCACAAGGAAATAAACTGATATCTGCAGAAGCGGCCAAATTAAAGAGTAAGTGGGTAGGCTGGGAAGCTCACAGCTCTGCCATTTCTTTCAAACATGGAGTTTCCACCCTACTTTATAAATACATCAAGTGGACCCCTATACAACAAATAACAAATGAGGAAAGACACTGGATACTAGTTAAGCTCTCCATTCCTGCATGCCCGATCATACTAGCCAATCACTATGCCCCCAGTTCAAATACAACCTCCTTTTTCCATCCACTTTCCAGCTACTTTCACAGGGACTCTCAGAACTTGGGGAAGATGGTGTAGCCATCCTTGTGGGTGGCAACTTCAACCTGGTTAAGTGTGTAGCTCAATACTTTGTTATCATGTAAAGATGAGCTGGTTCTCACTCGAGCATGGCACAATATTGGGACAGCGGTGAAAAGACCAGTAAGCTTCTTTCTTACAGATTAATAAATAGCAAGCTGAGAGGCATATCTGTATCACAACACTTCATGATTCCTCCGGCTTATCTAAAACTAGTCCACAGGAGATTATTAGTACCATGTGTGACTTTTATCAAACCCTCTATCAGTCTAAGGGCTCGTTGGACTCCCAGGCCTTTTAGGCCTTTATATCCCCATTTTCTATCCCTAACATAGAAACATAGAAGTTGATGGCAGATAAGGACTGCAAGGCTCATCCCGTCTGCCAATTTCTTTTTCTACCTTATAAATGTGCCATCAGCCTTTGTTCTGTCAATGGTCTATCTATTCATACTCATCTGTATTGCTCCCATATGCCTATCCCATGCCTGTTTGAAGCCCTGCACTGTATTCATATCCACCACTTCCTGAGGTAGGCTATTCCATGCATCCACCACCCTTTCTGTGAAAAAGAACTTCCTCGCATTACCCCTTAATGAGCCTCCTTCTAATTTCATGCTGTGTCCCCTTGTCCTACTATTTTTCTTATATTGAAACATGTTAGACTCTTTCCTTGTTAATGCCCTTAAGGTGTTTGAATGTTTCGAGCGTATCATCTCTTTCCCTCCTTTGCTCTAGGCTATACATATTAAGCTCCATTAATCTGTCTTCATATGTTTTCTGATGCAGTCCCTGCACCATTTTGGTTGCCCTTCTCTGGACTGCCTCAATTTGGTTAATGTCCTTGTGAAGGTATGGCCTCCAGTACTGCATGCAGTACTCCAGATGGGGCCTAACCAGTGTCTTGTCAGTGTGGCTCAGTTGGTAGCACATCCGCCTCTGGACCAGAATGTCATGGGTTCTCGTTCCACACCGGGATTGGACTTGCACCTAAAAATCGATGGCATCTGAGTGCAGTATTGGGGGGTGCTGTACTGCTGGGATGTGCCGTCCTTCGGATGAGATGTTAAACCGAGGTCTCTTCTGCCCATCCTGGTGTTGTCCTGGTGGCTGTCCAGGTGGAAGTAAAAGAACCCACGGCACTTTTCGCAAAGAGCAGGGAGCATTCCCGGTGTCCTGGCCAACATTTCCCTTCCAATAAACTGGTTCATGCAATTATCCAGGCTGTGTATGGGTGATGATGTGCGATATGACTGCCACCACACATTCAGTCTCTTCACTACCAGTGTAGCATTGCTTGTAAAGCACTTTGGGATACTGTGTACGAAAAGTGCTAATAAATGCTGATTCTTCTTCTTCTTCTTGTAAAAAGGTATTATTACCTCCCTCTTCCAACTTGTGATCCCTCTACTAATACACCCCAACATACCCCTAGCCTTACCTACTGCTTTAGGGGTCTGCTTGGATGATTTCATGTAATCGGTGATGATGATGCCCAAGTCTCTTTCTTCCCTTGTGACTGCCAGCAACTCCCCTCCCAACCTATAGGTGGCTTCAGAGTTTCTCTTCCCTATGTTCATGATCTTGCACTTCTTTGCATTAAACCCCAGTTGCCACTCTTCCGACCATTTTGCTAGTTTATCCAGATCTCTTCTCATTCTGCCCACTCCATCTGGATCATCTACTCTGTTGCAGATCTTGGTGTCATCTGCAAACAGACAAACCTTACCCTCCAGTCCATCAGCAATGTCACTGATGAAGATATTGAAGAGGACTGGCCCCAAGACTGATCCCTGAGGTACCCCACTTATGACTTGCATCTCTTCTGACTGTATACCATTTACCACCACTCTCTGTTTTCCACCCATCAACCAGTTTGTCACCCAGTTGACCATCTTCTGACCCACCCTGAGCCCACCCAGCTTATTAATCAATCTTCTATGTGGAACAATATCAAAAGCTTTACTGAAGTCAAGGTAGGTGATATCAACTGTCCCCCCTTGGTCCACCACTCTGGTTATCCAGTCAAAGAAATCTATGAGATTAGTTTGACAGGACCTTCCTTTTGTAAACCCATGCTGTCTTGGATCCTGTGCTCCTATGGAAACCAGGTGTTGCACTATCCTTTCCATGAGGAGTGCCTCCATAATCTTGCCCATTACTGAGGTAAGACTGACTGGTCTGTATTTCCCTGCCTCCTCCCTGCTACCACTCTTGTGAAGCGGGATCACATGAGCTCTTCCCCAGTCTTCTGGGACCTCTGCTGTGCTCAGAGACTCATTAAACAGTTCTGATAATGGCTCTGCTAGTTCCACCCTTAGCTCCTTTAGTATCCTGGGATGTATGCCATTCGGTCCCATTGCCTTGTCCACCCTGAGCTTATCGAGCTCTTGTAGGACCCTTTCTTTTGTGAAAGGACTAGTCCTCCCCTCCCTACTCACTGTGTCCATGGTGCTGAGCTGTGGGCCCTGCCCCACCTTGTCTTCAGTAAATACTGAGCAGAAGTATCTATTTAGGATAGATGCTTTTACATGGTCGTCCTCCTCACTTGCCCCCTTATCTCCTTTGATCTTAGCAATACCCCCTGTGGACTTTTTCCTTTCACTAATATATCTATAGAAAGTCTTGTCACCTTCTTTCACTGTTTGTGCTAGTGTTTCCTTAGTTTGGGCCTTTGCCAGCCTGCCTGTTCCTTTTGGAAGCTGAGAAATTGGCTATACTTCAGAGAACAAACTAGAACGCATCTGAGGAACTGGTAACTTGGTAAAACATAATATTGTAGGGGACTAGGAAGGTAAGCTACACTTTCTACAGAAAGTTCCATTATTTTCTTATTGGCATTAAGAATTGCAGGATTCCATTAAAGTGTAGTAATTTTATAACCAGAGGGGTTGTAATACAACTGAAGTTGCTTGATTTCTGTGCTAGACACATAGGATTTGGAAGGCTATTTGTACAATATTTTGGAAGTGTCCTGCTGGCTGAACAGTGAGTTTGTTTTTATCCCTGGACTCAGGAGAGTGGTTTGTGTAGGAGCAGTGGTCTAGTACATTGTGGTGTTGGTTGACTTACTATAAGGGCAGTACTCACCAAGGTGGTGGAGCAGTGGTGTAATTGATTGTTTCTAACAGTCACCAGTGGTTGTGGCCTACCACCCACCCTACCCCTCACCCCACCCACCCCAGGCATGGCATTTCCTTTATAGCCAAGGTTCTGACATCAGTTCCTCAACAGGTCTTGAGCAGAACTGTCATATTCTTAATTACCCAGCACAGTGCATAAAGCGTAAGTATACATACACAAAAAAAAAAAAATTTGTATATTACTCATTGTATATTATAAGGAAGAGGGACATGTGGGGAGTGGTGCAATGCACTGGCTGTGGGGCAGCAATTTTCTGGGAAACATTCTGGAACCTGCATTGCTGCCCTATTTGCAGGCAACTGTCAGCTCTGAGGAGGAGGTTTCCACCTCCAGGCTGAACTGGCAAGGACTAGGAGGACTCCCCACCCAAAGAGCACCAGTTCCACAACCACTGCCTCAGAGGTTGCCATGTGTGAAGAGCAGATGGACCACAGTAGGTTCTGGGAGGGTGAGGGTGGTGGAACAGAGGCATAGCCCCCCGAGTTGCACCTCTACACAAATCATATGTCGGTCTGGCAAGTCAAGGTTCCTCTATGATGACACCCTCATTGGAGACCAAGAAAAATGCTGGGGACATCCACAAGGGACACCCACAAAAGAGTGGCAAGGGACAACACAAGGGAAAGAAACAGCTTCTGATAGGGGACTCAATTGTTAGGGGTGTAGACCTGGGGAAAGGAGAGGAGAGGGAAGTAAGGTGCCTGCCTGGTGCCATGGCTTGGAAGGACAGGAAGCGAATCCTCAGGATTGCAGAAGCAGCATCACAGGAGCGGAAACTAGATATCATTGTCCACCTCAGGACAAGTGACCTAACTAGGCATGAGATAAGTGCAGTGCAGGATGAATTTGTGGAGTTGGGGAGGGGCCTCAAACAGGTAGCAAGCACGGTAACCTTCTCAGAGGTGCTGCCAGTCCATGGCAGGGGTGAGACTAGGGTACTGCACAGCATGCGGTTTAATGAATGGTTGCAAAACTGGTGCAGAGCACAGGGCTTTAGCTTCATTGTGGACTGGGGGTCCACCTGGAGAGATGAAGGTCTATACTGGCATGATGGTCTGCATCTGTCCAGGAAGGGAAACACGCTCCTAGGTGACAGGTTTAAAGGCTTCCTTGGCAAGCTTTTAAACTAGCCAAGGAGGAGTGCTGATAGGAAATAGGAAAGTTCAAGCCTCCTGCAAAGCATGGCAGGTAGTAGGATAAACACTGAGGTACAGAGCTTGATAGAGCGCAGGACAGGAGTAAATGGAAAAATGGACAAGGGCAATAAGAGCAGGAATGGGGTAAAAAAGGATAAAGCCAACATTAAATGGAGGGCAATGAGTACCAATGCCCGTAGTCTTGGAAACAAGCTTCCAAAGCTAGTAGCCCTGATGGAAGTGGAACACTTGGACATTGTGGCAGTCACAGAAACATGGTACATGGAGAACCATGACTGGGATGTCAACATACCAGGGTACACAATCTACAGAAGGGACAGGGAGGGTAAAAGAGGAGGTGGAGTAGCTCTCTACATAAGGAAGGATCAAAGTAACAGACCTAAAAGGTAGGGAGGACAAGAGGAACTCTGGGTCACATTGGAGACAGGAATGGCATCACAATCCGCACAGGGATTGTATACAGACTCCCGTCTCAAGGGGAGGAAATGGACAAGAAAATGATAGAGGGCATTCTCAAAATGGCTGAAAAAGGGGAGATACTGTTGATGGGGGACCTGAATATGCCAGATGTTAACTGGGCAACATGGACTGCAGCCACATCCAAGAGCAGGGTCATTCTCGATGCCCTACGGGGAGCATGCCTTAGACAGCTAGTGGTGGAACCCACTCGGGAGGGAGCAATATTAGACCTATTAGACCTGGTACTCTCAAATGGTGGGAGGATCACAAACTTAGAAGTCAGTAGACACCTGGGAACAAGTGACCACTGCACAGTGTGCTTCACAATAAACACAACCATGGAGACAAGCCATACAAATACAAGGATACTGGACTTTAGAAGGGCTGACTTTGGCAAAATGGGTGAATACCTGAGGAATGCATTAGCAAATGGCCAGAAAGGAGGGGTGGAAGAACAATGGAGAAAAATCAAAACTGACATAATGGAGGCAACAAGCCTATTAACACTATTAACTTGGTGGTAAAAGACTTCATCAGTGAGGACCAAAATGTTCAGAACTTTATTGCAGCTACCCGCACTGTGTGCACTCACTTTAGCCATTCTGTGAAAGCCCGAAAGTTGTTGTCACAGATTCAGATTGAAAACAGTCTCCAGAAAACAGATGATACAGGAAATTCCAACCCGGTGGAATTCCACTTACTATATGATGCAGAGAATGCTTGAACAACAGAAAGCCATCCATCAATATGCAGTCCAACATGGCATTGGGGAAGGAGATGTGAATATCAGCCCCAATCAGTGGCGTCTAATGGAGAATCTTTGTTGTATCCTTAAACCCTTTGAGGAGGCTACCCGAGTGGTGAGCTCTGATGGTGCCGGACTAAGTCAGATTCTACCCTTAATTTCACTGATCAGGATGAGACTGCAGCATCTCGAGTCACGGTTCTTTGACAATGACTACATCAATGCTGCATCACTTGTTGGAAAAATGATTCAAACCCTCCTGGATGATGAGCGCATTGTAAATATGAGCAAAGCAGAATATCCCTGTGCCTTATTACTTAAAATACTTGACTCAACGCAGCAAGCAGTGTTGTATTTTCCTGTCAAGGAGAAAATATCCCTGTGTCTTACTACTTAAAGTACTTGACCTGATGCAGCCATCAGTGCTGCATTTACCTGTATGAGAGAAAATATCCCTGTGTCTTACTACTTAAAAAACTTGACTTGACACAGCCTGCAGTGCTGTATATACCTGCTTGAGAGAAATTATCCCTGTGTCTTACTAGTTAAAGTACCTGACTTGACGCAGCCAGCAGTGTTGAATTTACCTGTTTTAGTGAGCAGAGTGATGGATGATGATGATGAGGAGGAGAAGACTGATGAGAGTGAGGGGGAAATCAGTGGAACAGATCCTGAGTTTGTAGTAGATAAGGCAGCAGTCAGTATGTCAAGTAGTAGTAGCTCTGGGGAGTGGGATGAAGAGGAGGAATACAGAGGCAGAAAAAGAACAAAAACAAGTTCTTGGAAGGATGGCTGTGGTGTTAAAAAACATTAGTGATAGTGGGGCATAACTTGGAGAGTCAGACACCCACACATGCAGAGGAACAACAGAGGACAGAAGATTGACAGGCTTCACGAGGGGAAGAAAGAGATGCAGTTCAACCAGTCAGAGAGGTTGTGCATCTTCAAAATTATGTGCAGATGGGCATGGAAAGACCTCAGAGAGGTAATGGAAATAGTAGTGGCTGTGGTGGTGGTGGCAGTGGTAGTAATGAACCTATCTTCCCTATAAGCAGCAGTGCAACAAAATCTGTGAAATCCATTGTGTGGTATTTTTTCACACAAGATAAATCATCTAGCAGCCATGTGGTTTGCAAATTATGCAAAACAAAATTAAGTCATGGTAAAGTGGGTACTCGACTGGGAACATTAACAATGATAGGTCATATGAACAAGTCTCACATTTATCAGTATCAAAAAGCACAAAATGAGCACACAAACGTTGTTGCACTTCTGCACTCAGCTGAGGAGGATGAGGTAATGGATGTTTACCAAGGCGATGAAGTAACTGATGTGGAGGTGGAGGATGATGAAAGTCTTCCTTCAAGTCAAAGCACAGCATCCTCTATTTTTCATTTCTTTACCCCTCTGACACCACCACCACAGCCCAACCGGAGTCATATACCTTCCATGGCCACAACATCCACCCCTCATGCTAGTAAAGGTCAAGGGAAGCAGCCCAGAAAATCAGGTGATAGCAGCAAGCATAGCGGGCATCAATTTTCTTTGAAAGACTGCTTTGAGCAGTCACAGAAATATAAGCCCAACAAGCCTGAGGCAAGGCAATTGGGGAGATGATAGCCACTTACTTGCTCCCATTCTCATTTGTGGCTAATCCAGGTTTTAAAGCACTCATGGAAATCGCTGTGCCAAAGTATCAGGTCCCCAGTCGGACCTATTTCTCCAGTGTTGCCATTCCAGATTTGTATGACGCTGTTTGGAAAAGCATGTCTGATGCTCTGAAAGGTTCAGTGGGCAAAAGGTTCATGTCATGACAGATATGTGGACCAGTGGTCAGACGACTGACTATATGGCTGTGACTGGCCACTGGGTAAACTTTCCTCCCTCCGCCTCCTCCCCCTCCTCATCATCATCATCATGTGGTGGCACTGGTGACAGCAGCAGCAGCAAGAAGCAAGGGACTTTCACAGTTTGAAGGCAGGCAGCTTTATGTATTTATGGTTTTGAAAAAGATCACAAAGCGGAACATCTTCTGGAGGGCCTCGAAGAAAAGTTTGCCAAGTGGCTGACTCCAAAGTCCTTGCAGCCAGGGTTTATAGTGTCTGACAATGTTTCAAATATTGTGAAAGCAGTAAGACTTGGTAAGTTGAGCTCTGTTAATCTGTCCTCATATGTTTTCTGATGCAGTCCCTGCAGAATATTACATTTTGGCCACACTTGTGGACCCTCGGTTTAAGGATACAATTGAGACATTCTTCAAACCACAAGACTTTAAAGACCTGAAACACTATTGTGAACAGTTAATTGAGAAAGTGTCAGCATGTATAGTTCAGAAAAGTAGTACATCATCAGTGCCCTTTTGGCAACATTCAAATTCTGACCAAAATCTGGTGGAGAGGGAGGGAGGGAGCACAATCTGCTGTTGCTGCTGCTGCTGCCACCACTACTGATGTTTTGGCTCATCAAACACAAACCAGAACTGCTGCTACACCACAAGAAGACAAACCACTATGGGACATGCTGTCAGACTTTGGTCTAATAAAGATAGCTGGGAAGGCTCAGGCGGCAATAGTGGTACCAGAAGTCCCTGCTGCAAAAATGGTTAAGGGTTATATGGAGGAGACTGTACATCTCACTGCAGATGATGAACCATTGCTTTATTGGCAACAGAAAAAATTGATCTGGCCTTCTTTAACTGAGATCACAATTGAATACCTCAGTTGCTCACCTGCCAGCACATATTCAGAGAGAATTTTTAGTGCTGCTGGGGCAATAGTGAATGACAAAAGAACATGTCTTTCCACGAAGAATGTAGAGAGGCTCACTTTTTTAAAAATGAACCTGCCTCAGTTCAAAAACATATACTGTCCCAAATGTATGCAGGGTGTCAGCACACAGATGGCATCATGCCACGCTGATGATGACGACAATGATGGTGAAGGATTCTGTTGCCACTAGTAGCCACTAGCCTTTCAAGCTGTCTTTCCTCCACTGGTGGGTCCACCTGTCTCCTCCTCATCGTGGAGTTCCATTAATTTCAGAAACAAACATCCACTGCTGAGTCTCATGTGCCACTAAGGCCCAATCTGACTTGCACCAGAAACCGAAGGGCCACTGCATATGGCAGTTCAACTAAAATAACTAGAAATGACTACACATTGTCACACAGCTCTGTCTTCATTCATTTGTTTTATTGGATTTTTATTACAAAATACACACTCAACGAATACTTATTACTGGCTGTTAACAAACAAAAACATTAATAAAATAAATAAATAATAAATAACTGTTCTTCTGGTTCAATTCCAGATGGGAATTTAATTTAAAAAATGTTTTTTTTTTTGCTGTAAAATGTCAACTTTACAATACATTCCCTATTTCAATCCAATGACATCCAATGTTTTGATCTGAAGGAACCATTCACCAGATAGAAACTGTTTTCATTATAACCTGTAAAATGAAAATAAAAAAATAGATTTTACAAAATGCTGTTCCCACATACTGCACTAACTGACTATCATGACAATAAATAAAAATCACTGATCTTACCCTAGCCCCCATCTGAAACTCCAAGCCCTCCAAACCCCCCCGGGACACTCCCTCTTACAAATACTATTCACCCTCCATTGTTAGACACCAAACCATGCACATGACCTGGCATCATAAATAAACACAATTTGCAGATGGTATATTGTTATGGGTTTTTCAAGTATTCTGAGTAAAGATGAGGAAGGGGCAGCTGTTTGGGAGGGTGGGACAAATAAAGTAATACAGTATTGACATAGTTACCTATGGGAGGTATAGGGATCAGGGCAGGAGAGTGTGGTGGGTAATGTATTACTACCATCGACACTAGTTACTCAGAATAACAGAAAGCCCCAAACTAATAACTATGCAGACAAAATTTAAAGTACAAACATAATTTAATCCACACAATCTAATAAAGCAAAATGCCACACTGCCCCAGAGCGTCAGCACCATGCTTTTCTCGGGGGAGGGGCACTGAGGAAGGTAAGGTACAGAAGCACTGGGGCAGTGTGGCATCTTGCTTTACCACATTGTGTGGATTAAATACATTTTGTACTGTAAATTTATGGCCATGTACTTATTTGGTACTAAAGCAGCTGAAGCTATAGGTACCACCGGCGCCAGTTATTTTGAACTGGGCTCTATTAGTACCTGAGTCTAACAGTGGGGGAAGATTTAAAATTATTGTAACAGGGTGTAGCTCAGGGGGTTAACCCTTTGAGCTGCCTGTAACCAGATTTAAAAAGCGAAAGTTGTCAGGGATAATATACGAGTCATATATCATCCCTGACCTTTACCGCTTGTTAAATCTGTTTCAGCACTAGTATTTCTAAGCATCTGCTGGGTAACCAGGTGGTTGTATAATATATAAGCAGTAAGCCCATTCCACCTGGTTCTACTCAAATATAAAAAAGTCCACATATTTTATTTTGCATATTCTGGAATATACATGTAATACTAAGATTCTAATTTTAAGAATGATAAGTTGTGTAAAGTTTTGGAGCACCAAGACCGAATCCTATGCACCAAAGCTTTGCAATACTTAATCGTATTTATACCATTCTTAGTACTACAAGTACTTTCCCAAACAAAAAACAATACTTCTGTGGATTTCTTAATTAAGTAGAACCATGTAAACTTAAGGATTTTTTTTGCGTTATATATTATAGAACTTTGTTATACCATGTAGAACCTGGTTTTACTTCGTAAAATTTGCTTTTTTTACATAGTAGAACTAGTTTTATTTGGTAGAACTTGGTTTTACTTGGTAGAACTTGATTATAAATGGTAGAACCCAGTTCTACCTGGTAGAAACTGATTCTACTGGGTTCTACTTGGTAGAACCAGGTAGAACTTTTTTGGGTTCTACTCAGAAAGTTCGCAAGGTAGAACTTTTAGGGGTTCGCACAGCCCTAATGTGGTTACTGGTAAACCATGTCGAGCTAATTGCTACTATGTCCAGTTTAGCCTCTGTCATTATGCCTGCAGGTCTGGGATCTTGTTCCCAGACTGCGAACATTTGTGCTAAGCTGTGAGAGAAACAGAAAGCCACTCTAGATGCCTTGCTCACTCTCACAGAGGTCACACAGGCTCAAGCATCACTTATGCCCCACAACGTCCCCAGGGAGGTGGTTTCCCCATAGATATATTTCAACGCTTGAAAGATATAATTGCCCCCCCCATGGGATGTACCTTGAATCACAAAAGGATGGGATACTCTGTCTAACCCTTAAAGAGGCCATAATTAATGTTCTCCTCAAAGAAGGAAAAGATCAACCCCTCACAACGTATCAGCAGATATCTCTCATTCATGCTGATGTCAAGATGCTGGCAAAAGCCCTGAGCTGTAGGCTGGAGGCCCTCTTCCCAATGCTGATACACAAATTTCAAGTGTACTTTGTGAAAGAAAGGCTTATGTCAGATCATCTTAGGTCCCTCATCACCACTTCAGCAGCAGCAGCAGTGGCAACTGACTTCAAAAAGGTTTTTGACTCAGTGGAGTGTGGATATCGCCAGTCAGTATTGTTGCATATTGGGTTTGGTCCCACTTTCAACAAATGGATTGGCACTTTATCCAACAACCCCTTGGTGAAAGTGCTCACAAACTCAACCTCATCACAGCCCTTCCAGCTTGAATGAGGGGCTCACCAGGGTGCCCTCTTTTCCCTGTGTCATGTGTTTTAGTTATTTATTTATTTATTTATTAATTAGATCATTGGTTTACAGACCTTTGAGTCAAAGACACATTTACAAAGGCACCTCATCAAGAGAGCCATACATCACAGCAAACAAAACAGAACAATACATAACCCTTAGATTAAAAAAGCAACCAGTGTTACAGGAATTCACTGGTGGTACATGCTTGGTAATAGGTAGATCACAGTAGTCATAATATAGTTACATGAGTACCACATCAGGTAGCAACCAGAGATATTTTATTACATTAGCCAGCAGATGCTGCCTGAGACCCCAGGCATATACAGCAAAAGTAGACAGAAAAGACCCAGCCTGGGGTGAGGGTAAGGGGCAGGTGGGGGATTGTGTGCAGTTGCAGCAGTGAGTGCTTGTCAGAAGGCTTCTGAGGGAGACCTTGAAAGGACCAAGCTCAGTGGAGTCAGCTATGTTGGCTGGGAGGGAACTGAACCAGGAGGGAGCCCAATAGCAAAAGGATCTCTGGGCTATAGAGGTCCTTACCCTCAGGACAATAAGGGAGGTTTTGACAGTGCTGCAGGTGGAGACTGAGGGGGAGGCACACTGCAGGGAGGTGGTGACCCCAAGGAGGGAGAGCCCTAGCAGATTTTTTTTTCAAGAAGGCAGGTTTGGAAGCAGAGTCTTTCTTCAAAGTTGAGCAAGTTGGTGGTGGCATACAGCAGGCACATGTGGGTGCGCCTAGGGGCTCCCATGATTAACCTGCAGGCCTTGTTTATAAAGAGCTGGATTCTTGCAAGGGCAATGTTGTCGGCTACAGCATAGATGGGCAGCCCATAGTCGATTAGCAACAGGACAGAGGAGGTGATTGCCAATCTAAGGGCCTCTTGTGGTAGGCAGTCCCTATGGCAGGATAACAGTCCAATCCTGACACTGGTAGCAGCAGAAAGGGCATTGTTATGGGAATGGAAGGAGAGTGCTGAATCAAAGGTAATGCCCAGATACTTGTAGGAGGAAGCCTGCTCAATGGGGTTTAGTGTGCTAGGCAATATCATGAGTGGGGCACCACTGGCTTTGCTTTGGCAATGCGAGAAGAGCATAGTTTTGATCTTTTTTAGGATCAGGAGTGGACTAGCCTTCGTGATGTGAACCAATGCTCCACTCTATCAAAACCTTGTTGAAGGGTGGCCTGGAGTGTGTTGGGGTTGGAGTCAAAGGCAAAGAGCACAGCACCATCTGCTTAGAGGAGGATCTTACTTGGGCAGGCCGAGGGGAGGGAGTTGAGGTAGAGACTGAAGAAGAGAGGGCCTAAAATGGAGCCCTGGGGAACCCCAGAGTGGACAGGTCATGTGTCAGATAGGGTGCTACTGATTTTTACACACTGAGTTCTGGCAGAGAGGTAGCCGGTGAACCATGCAAGGGAGCCAGGGGAGAAACCAAGGCATCTGAGGGAGTCAAGCAGGAGGGGATGGCAAACCATGTCAAAAGCCTTGGAGAAGTCAATGAACACGGCACCGGCAGGACTTCTGGTGTCAAGAGCAGAGTGCAGGAAATTGGAGAATTCAAGTAGCACGGTTGTAGTGCTGTGACCTGCATGAAAACCATGCTGTTCAGGGCACAGGATATTGTGCATGGCCAGGTACTCAGCTAACTGGTTTGCAACTACTTTTTCAAGGGCCTTAGAGAGTGGGGGGAGGATGGAGATAGGTTGATAGTTACCCAGGGTTGCTTGATCGCTGCTCTTTAGGATGGAAGTGATGATGGCAGTTTTCCATGTGCTGGGAAACTGCCCCAGGCACAGAGAGCGGTTGAGCAGCTCGGTAAGTGGGACCAGGATAGCATCTAATGTCAGACAAAGTAGCCTAGTGTCCAGTAGGTCAGTGCTGGGTTTGTTACTACTAAGGGCTTTTTGAAGAAGGGGTCAAGCCTCCAGCGGGAGATGGTATGTAGATAGAAAGGAGGTCTCTGGAGAGTGGGCAGGGTGTTACCGGATGGGGTCAAAGAAGTTACTGAGCAGGACTGAATTCAGGTCTGAGAAAGTGTGGTTTAGGCAGTCTGCAATGCCAAGGGGGTCAGAGCAGGAGAGTTGAGAGGGGGGGGGGGAGTGGGATTTCCCATTCAGCTCCTTTACATTATCCCAAAAGTTTCTAGCTGACTCCCAGGAGGAGACAAGAGTGGATTGGTAGTACTGGGCTTTGGCCTGTCGAATGGCCCAAGTACACTTATTGCGCTCGGTGTTGTACGCTTGCCTATCAGCTGGCTTGCCAGATTCCACAGCAATGTGCCATAGGTTGTCTCTCATTTTAAGTTTGTGAAGGAGGGAGGGGGTAACCCAGGGTGTGCTTTGCTTTTTGGTGCAATTTCTAGCAAAGGGGGCATAGAGGTCACAGGTAGCGTTAAAAGTGCGAGTGAAAAAATCCAATGCCTCATCTATGGACATTGCAAGCCTGATTGATGACCAATCCAGTTATGAGAGGTACAGTTTAAGGTGATGCAGGCCACCTGGGAATAGGTGACGTCGTTGGGTGGTTTCTGGTGCAGGTTTACTGTTTGCAGCGGACCAAGAGAATACGACCAGGAAGTGGTCACTAAGTGAGTTGAGAAGTACACTGATATACAGCACCTTCTGGGGGTGGTTCATAATGGTGACATCCAGGAGGGTGCTGGAGCCAGTAGAGGGGTTGAATCTAGTTGGGGTGGTGACAAGCTGAGACTTGTCAAAGGTGGTAAAGATATCTCTGGTTTGGGAGGACTTGGCAGAGAGCCAGTTAATATTCAGGTCACCAACAATTATCTGGTCCATTTTGGGTGGTAGGCCCAGAGAGTTAGTCAGCAAGAGCCTGAATGGTGAGGTATTGCTTTCTGGGGGAATATAGGCAACGGTGAGAAAGAGTGGGCCCTTACCAGGGTTCGGGGAGATTTTTAGTGTGAGGGCTTGCACCCAGTTATCAAGCTTGGGTGGTGGAAGTACATGTCCAAGGAGGGAGTCATGCGTGTAGACAGCACAACCACCTCCACGCTTACCCACCCGATCTTCCCTGAAAAGGGTGTAACCAGGGAGAGACATGAAGGAGTCAGGGGTGAATTTGGATGACCAAGTTTCGACGAGTGCGACAATGTCCAGTTGGTACTGAGTAACCCAGCATTGGAATGAAGCAGCCTTCTTAAGAAAGCTGCAAATATTCATAGAAGCTATGCGCGGAGTCCTTGAGCCTGGGCAGGTTTGTTCATAGAGTTGGGCATGGGGCCAGGGTTTGGATGAATGTTACCTGATAGAAGTGACAGGAGGGTGATTAGGTGCACCAAAGCATGGTAGTGATTGTGGCATCTCCCCTTGAGACTGGACACGGGGCCGGGTGCTGGGGTGCAAGGGGTGGGTAGAGTATGAAGGGTGGGAAAGGCATTGAGGAGAAGAGACCAAAGTATGAGTGGGAAGTAAGAGATAGCAGGGGTGGAAGTGTGGGGCGGTACCGAGGGAGGAAGGTGGTCGAGCATCGGGGGGGGGTCTGGTAGAGGTGTTGTAGATAACAGGAGGGGTACTATGGGAAGAGGGTGATGGTCCAAAGTGAGGTGGGGATGGTGTAGGAAGTAGGAGAAAGACCACAGTCAGTGTCGATGCACTTGATCCTGGATGCAATGAGGACGATAAATTATTTGAGCACGAGACAGGATCACCCCTTTAAGAAGTTACAGAAAGGAGAGCCCCTTTAAGGAGTGCTAGTGAACCCCTGGCTATAGCAATTCAGGTACATCCAGAACTGAAAGATGTACAAGTCACTAGACAGACCTCCAGATTATAGGGCCAAACTCTACATTGATGACTGCTTGGTACTGATGGCCAATGTACCAAAAAGTATGCCTGCTATCATACACCACTTGCTCCTTTTTGAACAACTCTCAGGTCTTAAAATTATCCCTTCAAAACAGAGATTATGACCCTTGAACAATAAATGTTGAGAGGAGAATTTTCTCCACTTGGGTTTATTAAGGGCTTCTTAATCCAGTAAATACTTGGATATCCTGGTCACAACAGACCTCAGCTATGTCTGTCAGGCTAACTTTGATCCACTAATATTGAAATTACAGACCAACTATGGCAGATGGTTTCAGCTTAATCTCTTCATGGCAGGGAGGGAAAGGCAGGGGAGATGGGGAGAATAAACATGTGGCACAAGGGCTGGTGCTAGGAAAAAGGACACATATTTGTAGGGAACTGGCAACAGTTTTGGGAGTGAAAGTTCTTAAAATTTGATGGACTGCATCTGACTAAGGAGGGAGGCAGTGCATTGGGGCAGCAGTGTGACGTCTTTGCAGAATATTTAAACTAGCAAATGGGGAGAGGGGTGCAGCACCCCATACGTTGAATGGGAAGAACACCCCTACCCCCTCAGCTAGTGGTCAAACAGGAGTTCAGCATGTTTGTAGTTCATTTGTACCACCAGGCAGGAAAAAGGTCCAGCTCCCCATAAGACGAATAGGGTAAATGCAAGACCTCACCCAACAACTAACACACCAAAATCTGTCCAATGGAAAATCATGAGCACAAATGCTCGCATTCTGGGAAACAAGATTCCAGACCTGCGGGCAATAATGACAGAGGCTAAACTGGACATAGTAGCAATTAACGAGATATGATTTACCAGTAGCCACACTTGGGAGACTTCAGTATCTGGCTATGTACTATTCAGAAGAGACTGAGGTGCAGAAAGGTGGGGGGGGGGGAATGGAGTGGCCCTGAATGTCAATAAAAAAAAATCAAAGCTACAGAAATTCAGAATAGACATAAGGAGCCAGAAGAACTGTGGGTCACCCTGGAAACAGGAAATGGGACAGCCATACGAACTGGGGTTGTCTACAGGCCTCCAGACCAGGGGGAGGACATAGACACATTACTGTTAGAAGATATACAAAACATGACAGCTAAAGGGGAGGTTCTGATAATGTAAGACTTCAAAATGCCAGATACAGATTGGTCAACACCAGGAGGAACATCTGCCAGAACTAGACATGGTGGATTCCCTGCAGGGGGAGGGCCTCAAACAACTGGTACAACAACCCACAAGAGACAAGGCTATCCTAGATCTAGTACTGACTAACGGGGAAAGGATCACAGATCTCCAGGCAAAAGGTTACCTGGTGGCCAGTGACCATCACATGGTATGGTTCACTTTGGCCACTAGAACTAAATCATCCCAATCCAAGACAAAAATATGGGACTTCAGAGGAGCTGACTTTGATAAGATGGCCAACAGAGTTAAGTTAGCCCTGACAAAAAGAAATATAGGTGAGGGGGTACAGGCAAAGTGGGCAAGCATTAAGGATGCAATATGTGAAGCAACAACCCATTGTGTTAGAGAGAAAATGAAGTGCAAAAGAAGAAGGAAACCACATTGGTTCTCAAAAACAGTAGCAGAAAAGGTCAGACCCAAAAGGCTGGCCTTCAGGAAATATAAGGGAACACAGCGGGATGAAGATAGGGAGGCACACCAAACTTCCCTAAGGGAAGCAGGGAAGGCAGTAAGGTAGGCAAAGTCCCAAACTGAGGAAACACTAGCACAAACAGTAAAAGAAGGTGACAAGACTTTCTATAGCTACATTAGTGAAAGGAGAAATTCCAGAGGGGGTATTGCTAAGGTGAAAGGGGATAAGGGGGCATGTGAAGAGGACGACCATGTAAAAGCATCTTTCCTAAATAGATACTTCTGCTCAGTATTTACTCAAGAGAAGGTAGGGCAGGGCCCACAGCTCAGCACCATGGACACAGGAGGAGGGAGGTGTGCACTAGTCCCTTCACAAAAGAAAGAGTCCTACAATAGCTCGATAAGCTCAGGGTGGACAAGGCAATGGGACCTGATGGCATACATCCCAGGGTACTAAAGGAGCTAAGGGTGGAACTAGCAGAGCCATTATCAGAACTGTTTAGTGAGTCTCTGAGCACAGCAGAGGTCCCAGAAGACTGGAGAAGGGCTCATATGATCTCGGTCCACAAGATTGGTAGCAGGGAGGAGGCAGGGAACTACAGACCAGTCAGTCTTACCTCAGTAGTGGGCAAGATTATGGAGGCACTCCTTAAGGAAAGGATAGTGCAACACCTGGAATCCATAGAAGCACAGGATCCAAGACAGCATGGGTTTACAAAAGGAATGTCCTGTCAAACTAATCTCATAGATTTCTTTGACTAGGTAACCAGAGTGGTGGACCAAGGGTGAGAAGTTGATGTCACCTACCTTGACTTCAGCAAAGCTTTTGATACTGTTCCACATAGAAGATTTATTAATAAGCTGGGTAGGCTCGGGGTGGGTCAGAAGTTGGTCAACTGGGTGGCAAACTGGTTGATGGGAAGAACACAGAGAGTGGTGGTAAATGGTAGTAAACAGTTAGAAGAGATGCAAGTCACAAGTGGGGTACCTCAGGGATCAGTCCTGGGGCCACTCCTCTTCAATATCTTCATCAGTGATATTGCAGATGGACTGGAGGGTAAGGTTTGTCTGTTTGCAGATGACACCAAGATCTGCAACAGAGTAGATGATCCAGATGGGGTTGGCAGATTGAGAAGAGATCTGGATAAACTAGCAAAATGGTCAAAAGAGTGGCAACTGGGGTTTAATGCAAAGAACTGCAAGATCATGCACATAGGGATGAGAAGCCCTGAAGCCACCTATAGGCTGGGAGGGGAGTTGCTGGCAGTCACAAGGGAAGAAAGAGACTTGGGCATCATCATCACTGATGACCTGAAATCATCGAAGCAGACCACAAGCAGTAGGTAAGGCTAGGGCGATGTTGGTGTGTATTAGTAGGGGTATCATAAGTCAGAAGAGGTAGGTAATAATCCCTCTTTACAAGACACTGGTTAGGCCCCATCTGGAGTACTGCGTGCAGTACTGGAGGCCACACCTTATCAGCGATATTAGCCAAATTGAGGCAGTCCAGAGAAGGGCAACCAAAATGGTGCAGGGACTGCATCAGAAAACATATGAGGACAGATTAACAGAGCTCAATATGTATACCCTAGAGCAAAGGAGGGAGCTAGGTGATATGATTGAAACATTCAAACACCTTAAGGGTATTAACAAGGTGAAAGAGTCTAACATGTTTCAATATAAGAAAAATAGAAGGACAAGAGGACACAGCAGGAGATTAGAGGGAGGCCGATTAAGGGTAATGTGAGTAAGTTCTTTTTCACAGAAAAGGTGGTGGATGCATGGAATGGCCTACCTCAGGAAGTGGTGGATATAAATACAGTGCAGGGCTTCAAACAGGCATGGGATAGACATAAGGGAGCAATACAGATGAATATGAATAGATAGGCCATTGACAGAGCGATGCCAATGGCACATTCATAAGGTAGAAAAAGAAATTGGCAGACTGGATGGGCCTTGTGGTCCTTATCTGCCATCATCTTCTATGTTTCTATGTAGGGAATACCGCTTCATTTAAAATGGTCACATTGCCTAAGGTACTGCACATATTCTCCTACCTGGCAATAGATATTCCCTCTTCTTGGTTTACCAAACTTGATACCCTGTTGGGTGCTTTCCTGTGGGAAGGAAAGCCCCCTTCCCGACTATAGTAGAGAAGAATTTTGATCCCACTGGAGTTGGGAAGATTGCAGTATCCCTTGGTTTTATGCTTATTTTTTTTCCTTTAGGATGGCACAGATTTATAAGTGGTTCCTACCCAACTCACACTCCTCACAAATATGGAGGAACTGTACATAGAATATGTCCGCTTAGATGGTACTGTACCTCCCCAGCAATCACCCTATAGTCTCATATTCCTCCCAAGAAGAAGGTCTGGCACACAGTATCTAGTTCAATGAAAACATGGGCCCAGCTAAGCAAACTTGACAAGGTTCCCCTCACTCTAGCCGCCTGAGCCCAACTGTGGAATAAACCCCAATTACACACAGGAAAGCACATGATACACTGGCCTAGGGACTCTGATTGTATTTAAGTAGTATGAGATTTGTTTTCATCTAGCACTCACCAGCTGGACTCTTTTGATGACCTCAGAACCAGATTTCTATTGCCCCGAAAAGATGACTGGTGGTACCTATAAATTCTAAGTCTGATTAATGCAAAACTTAGAGAGGAGCCTTGTTACACCCAGTTCAATGCTCATAACAACCAAATATAGGATGGGAGGATAGGAACTTTATTTCTATAGCACTCCTCCCCGGAGGCCCAGAGCTCTTAACAATATTAAAATGATAACACATTACAAAATCACACATAAAGCTCATGAAGCAGAGACTAATACATAATCCCACCTATCCAATTAGCAACAAACAATATATTAATAAAACAGATTAAAAATAATAAGTCATAATTACAAAAAATGATCAACAGTCATTGGATCACTTAGTTAATAAATTAGCAGGGGTAATTATCAGCTCAAGTTAAATGCCTGCTCAAAGAGCAGCATTTTCAGAACTCTTTTAAAGGCTTCCACTGAGGGTGCCTCCCACAGCTAGCAAAATAAAGAGTTCCACAGGGTTGGCATGGCAACCAAGAACACCCAGTCCCCAGACTGCTGCAGCCTAGCCCTGGGAACAGTCTGGAGGAAACCCTCGGTGGAATGGAGAGCCCGAGACAGGTGATGAGGAATAAGGAGGTCTTGCAGGTAGATTGGTCCCCTCTCATGCAGGGCTTTATAGATCAGCATCCTGACCTTGATGGCAATCCTCCACCTCACTGGTAGCCAGTGCAGTTCGCAAAGGAGAGGTATTTTTAAATTTCTGTCAAGAACCTTGCTGCCGCATTCTACACCAGCAGCAGTGGGTGAAGGTTTCCTCCACATAGCCCCAGGTATGGGGCATTGCAGTAATCCAGCCTGCATATGATGAAGGCAAGCACCAGGTTGGGCAGGTTGTCGGACTGTATCAGGGCTCCTAACCGGGCAATGTTCCTCAAGTGGTAAAAGCTCTCTTAATGATGGCTGACACTTGAGCCTTAAATGTCAGGCCATCATCAAGGACCATGTCCAGATCCTTCACCCAAGTGGAGGTAACCAGGGGAGCACCTCCAGGACAATCCCAGTAGGGTCCCAAAATCCCCCATCACAATGCAGGTTCCACTACTAGTACCTCCATCTTGTCTGGGTTGAGTCACAGCCAGTTCTGTGTCATCCAGTTACATTACTAACAAAGCCGAACAAAACTGGCAAACTTCCTGAAACTTCCAATGCACAGAAAAGGATTGGTTCCACTGTCGGAGACTTGGATACCGCAGCTACATGGAGATGCTCAGTTACCCGATACAAAACAAAATACTGCACCAATGGTACCACATCCCCCAGCAACTTAAATTCCTAGATTTACTTCCCAATGACAATTGTTGGAGATGTGGTACCCCTGGTGCTTATGTCTTGCATGTTCTGTGGTCCTGCAAAGGACTGAATCAATTCTGGACATCTGTGCACCAAGAACACTATCATATTCTGGGGATGTCTCTTCTATACTCAACTTTCCTATTTATCAACAGAATTCTTGGAAGAGACATGGTGCTGAGCCATGCCATGCTTAACTGCAAACTGTGGCTTTGACTTGCCATATGCTACACCTCCAGGAGCACAATTTACATGGGGGACCCAGCACTGACCTTCACTCCCCTGGTGGAGCTTATTGAGCCTGCCTCTGCACTATGCTCCCTTGCTTGTGCTCAATTCAGTTATGTAAATTTGGGCCCACAACCAACTGAATCCACCATCAGGGCATCTCTTAATCTTGGTGCTTTGTCCTAACCCCTTTATATAAATGGCCATCTGAATCACGCCGTCTGGTGTTGAAACACTTTTATTTTTTTTTATAAAACACAGTTCAGGCGGTGAGCACCTGTCCATAGGTGCTACCACAGACTCACTGCCCTAACCCGGGGTGAAGTTAAAGAGAAGGAAGTGAAAAGTTCTGGCTGCAGGTGGGCTGGCTGTGGGAGGTCCTGTTAAGGGGTATTGCTGGGCTGCTTACTCCACCCTGATGATCCTCCCAACACTCTCTCTCTTCTCTGATGTGGCCCTGCTTGTAGATGTCACCAATGAGGGACCGAAGTAACTTTTTAGATTTAAATAAATTTATGAAAAGGATTATACAGATCTCACACTATGGTTACTGACACTGGAACCACTTACACTACTGAGGACAGCCGCACCACTGGGGAGCCAACTACCGACAGAGGGATGAGAGGTGGACAGCAGGTAACCCTTTTCCTAAAACTATTTGTTTTGTTATTGTTTTTGTTTTATTTATACTCTGGAACGTCCATGAGCCAAGGACCTGTTTTCATGGTTGACCAGAACAAGTATATGGTACAAAAGATAAATACATAATGTGATGCATCAATTGAACATTCTACAATACATCAATTGAACATACTACATACATCAGTTGAACATATGTAGCCCCAGCGCCATGTATTAGGGGGCTACTACTCCTGCCTTGCAGGCCTGACCAAGGTTAAGGGTCCTGGGTCCCCATTTTTGATATTAAAAGGGGGTTCTTTCCCAAGATAGAATAATAAAAAGAGCAGTGCCTCCACCCAGAGTAAAATTAATAAGTGGGTCTGATATTTAGCATTACAACTCCCTGGGATGCTGTACCAACACACTTCCCCATCTAGTCACCCCACACATGAATTGCCATAAACCAGAATATGCTTTTTCCATACCTTTCAATTAATAATTTGTGCTAATATTATGTTCACTAAAATATGCTCTCAAGTCAAACTTTTCCAAAACAGGTAAACACCATTTATAAATAGGTGGAGGGATAGGACACGGTGATTAGAGTAAAGGTTAATCAACATTTTGTTATTTGTATTGGCGTTTAGCAATTGGCAAACATCTAAATGATCATTTTGCATTTTAAGCTTTAACACCCTTTCAGGCAAACCACCCACCAGCCTTTTGATGGTTTATAACTAATCTCTCTGACTACTGCTGCAGATTTTAACAATTACTTAAGCCCCAACTGCTAACAGTCCCCGGTTCAGATCAACCCCCCCAAAAGTCTGTCTCTTGGTACCCAGTACTAACTTGTTGCAGGCCTGTGGTGCAGTTGGTCAGCAGGTGTTGGCACACTTCATTAAGGCAAGGCAAGGCAAATTTTATTTTTAAGGCACCCAATCCCTGAGGCTCTGGGCGCGTAACAAAATATAACACAATAAACAACAATTACAGTCCAGAAATAACAGGAATAAATTCAAAGCTCAGTTATTAAAAATTAACTAGAATAGTAAAACAGGTTGGGTACAAATTACTGATGCTAGGCTGAAAAGGTGGACCTTCAACATCATCTTAAAAACACTGATCAAGGGGGGCCTTCCAGACTGCAGATGGAAGCACATTCCACAGGGTTAGCTGAGACACACTAAAAGCTTGATCACCAGTTGTCTTGAGCTGAATCTTGGGAACGTCCAGAAGGCACCTTGAAGAAGAGTGGAGGGAGCGGGTAGAGGTCGCAGGTGTCAGGAGCTCTGACAGGTATCCAGGACCCAATCCATATAGGGCCTTTTAAGTGAGCAAGCCCATCTTGAAATAGACCCTCCACCTGACCCGGCAGCCAGTGCTGAACATGCAGGACAGGGGTCATATGACAGGACCTAGATAGGCCTGTCAGCAACTGGGCAGCCAAGTTCTGCATCCGCTGAACCCTGCTGAGGATTAATCTTGTGACCCTGAAGTAAAGAGCATTGTAGTAGTTGAGCTTAGAGGTAACAAAAGCTTGTACCAGTGTGAGCAGATCTTCGGGCAGAATGAGGGTCTTGATCCTGGCAATGTTCCATAAGTGGTAAAAAACACTCTTAACCCCAAATGATATCTGAACATCAAAGTTCAGCCTGCAGTCCAGGATCACACTGAGATTATGCATCCCCAGGGGATGCAACTAATGGAGCATACCCCAGGAAAAGACCTGTGTCCGACCCAGGTTGCAACCTATCATGCACATGACACAGCTCGATCACTAGCACCTCTATCTTATCTCGGTTTAGTCTCAGTCAGCTGGAAGCCATCCAGTCATTGACTTTAGACAGACAGATATTAAGCACATCAACAGAGCCGGATGTTCTGGGAACAAATGAAATATACAGCTGGGTGTCATCTGCATATTGTACTGTTGAATGATCTCACCCAGGGGGCAGTATGAACAGCATCAGTGACAAGATAGATCCCTGTGGAACTCCACATGACAGAGGCATTGGGGAGGAGGAGAAATTCCCCATCACTACCCATTGCATCCTATCAGAGAGATAAGACTCAAACCATCTGATGACAGCATCAACGAGTCCACAAAACTCACAGAGACGATCAAGAAGCATGATGTGGTCCACGATGTCAAATGCTGATGAGAGATCGAGGAGCACAAGAACTGACCTGTTTTCCTCTATCTCTAGCCCTGAGTAGGTCATTATGCACCTTTACTAGAGCTGTTTCTGTGCTGTGTCTAGCCCCAAAACCAGACTGAAATGGCTCATAGATGTCGAAGGACATGAGGCGATCATTGAGCTGATGTGCCACCAATTTCTCAACAACCTTGCTCAAAAATGGCAGGTTGGAGATTGGACAATAATTCACCAGGACATCTGGGTCAAGGTAAGGTTTCTTAAGGAGAGGTCTCACCAACTCCTCTTTCAAAGCCACTGGAAACACCCCCTCTGCCATTGAGCACCTGGTAATCCTGGCAAATGCCGGGCTAACATCCTCAGTGCATCCCATTAAGAAACGAATCGGGCTGGGTCCAATTCACAAAATGTGTGCTTCAGCTCTAAGATCACCCCAATCACTTCAGACACCTTAACTGGCTTAAACTCCTCTCAGAAAGGCAGAGTGCCTCTGCTCCTACTTGTCCAACTACTATGAGGTGTTAGCCTCCCCGAAGGAATCCCTGACCTGATAGATGGCACTCTGTCAAAGAAGAACAGAGCAAACTCTTCACACAAGGTGAATGAAAAAGTCTTCCTCAGCGGTAGACAGGTAGGATAAAGAAGCCTGTCCACAGTCCAAAAAAGCTGAGCTGGTCTGTTCCTCTCTGCTGCAATCTCCCTGGACAGGAATTCTGCCTTCTTATGTGAGATTGCCTTCTGGTACTCATGATAGTGGGCACACAGGATCAGTGTTGCAGCCTACAGAAAGGTCTTCCACCAGTAATGCTCCAACTTCTGAGCCTTGATCTTCATTGCCTTGAGATCCCCATCAAACCAGGGGATCTCAAGTGACAGGATCTGGATCATATACAAACTGGAGCAATGGTATCTAGTGCTCAATTGTTAGGGGGGTAGAACTGGGAGATAGAGAGAAAAGAGAGGTAAGGTGCCTGGTCGGCACCATGGCTTGGAGGGACATGAAACGAATCCTCAGGATCGTGGGAGCAGCTGCAAGGAGGAGTGAGCTGGATGTCATTATCCAACTAGGGATGAATGACCTGGCTAAGAATGGGATCAGAGCAGTGCAACAGGAGTTTGTGGAGTTGGGGAGGGGCCTTAGACAAGTACCACACACGGTAAATTTCTCGAAAGTGCTACCTGTCTATGGTATGGATGAGGCTAGGGTACTCCACAACATGGGATTCAATGACTGGTTGAAAACTGGTGCAAAGCTCAGGGATTTGGCTTCATTGGGGACTGGGGATCTACCTATAGGGATGCAGGCCTATTCGGGTGTGATGGTCTGCATCTATCCAGGAGGGGAACCAGGATCCTAGGTGATAGGTTTAAATGCTTCATTGCAAGCATTTAAACTAGCCAAGGGGGGAGGCACTGAAAAGGAGAAGGGAAATCCTAGCCCCCACCCAAAAAATCAGGGTAGTTAGTAAGGTAAACACCAAGATAGAGCAGTCGATAGGGATAAGGGCAGGGGTAAATGGAGAAAAAGACAAAGGCAGTAAGGACAGGGATGGGGCAAAAAGAAATAAAGCCATAAAAAAATGGAGGGTAATGAGTACCAATGCCCATAGTCTAGGTAAAAAGCTCCCCAAAATGGTGGCCTTGATGGAAGAGGGATGTCTGGATATCGTGGCAGTCATAGAAACATGGTACACAGAGAACCATGACTGGGATGTCAACATACCAGGGTACACAATCTACAGGAGGAACAGGGAAGAAAGAAGAGGGGGAGGAGTAGCTCTCTATGTAAGAGAAGGGATCAAAGCAACAGAACGAAAGGGTAAACAGGGAGGAGAGGATGCACTGTGGGTCACCCTGGAGACTGGAAATGGCTCCACAATCCACACAGGGGTTGTATACAGACCCCCGTTTCAGGGGGAAGAAATGGACAAGAAAATGATAGAAGGCATCCTTGGGATGGCAGAGAAAGGGGAGATATTGCTGATGGAGAACCCAAATATGCCAGATGTTAACTGGAGCACCATTGCTGCAGCTACATCCAAAAGCAGGGCCATTCTCGATGCCCTACAGGGGGCGTGCCTCAGACAGCTAGTTTTGGAACCCACTCGGGAGGGAGCAATCTTAGACCTGGTGATCTCAAATGAGGATGGAGAGAGGACCTCTGATCATGAAGTGGGTAGCCATCTGGGAACAAGTGACCACTAAACAATATGGTTCACAATAAACTTAGCTGTAGAGTCAAGCCACACAAAAGTGAAGGTACTGGACTTCAGGGGGCTGATTTTGTCAAAATTGGAGAGTGCCTCAGAAAAGCACTAGCAAAAAGGCAAGAAGTTGTGGTGGATCAACAATGGGGAAACATCAGAACTGCCATCACAGAGGCAACAAGCCTTTGTGTGAAGCAAATAAATCAAAATTAAAGAAAGAAACACTATGGTTCTCAAAGGAAGTGGCAGGGAAGGTAAGGGAGAAAAAGACAGAATTCAGGAAGTGTAAGGAAACACAGAAGGAGCAGAACAGAGAACTATACCAGTTAAAGCAGAAGGAAGCAGGGAAGACAGTCAGAATAGCAAAGGCCCAAACTGAGGAAAAGATAGTCAACTCGGTTACGAAGGGGGATAAAAGCTTTTATAGGTACATTAGGGAGCAAAGAAAGATGAAGGGAGGAATATTGAGGCTGAATAAAGAGGAAGGTGGTTGGGCAGAGAGCGACAGTGAAAAAGCAGGGATATTGAATGAATATTTCTGCTCAGTATTCACAATGGAAAGCAGGGGGAGATACCTAATCCAGTCAATAGAAGCACTCTGGATAGGGGGGTTGATATTAGTCCTTTCACAGAAGAAAGGGTTCTGAAAGAACTCTTAAAACTGAAGGTGGATAAAGCAATGGGACCTGATGGAATTCAACCCAGAATTCTAAAAGAACTAAGGGATGAACTAGTAACACCACTGCCTACCCTTTTTAATAAATCATGGGAGGATGGTGTGGTACCTGAGGACTAGAGAAGGGTGGATGTGATTCCCTTTCACAAAAGTGGGAGCAAGACAGAGGCAGGAAACTACAGACCTGTCAGTTTGACCTCAGTGGTAGGGAAAATGATGGAATCACTTCTGAAGGAAAGAACTGTTGAGTACTTAGAGGCCAGTGGGGCACAGGACCCAAGGAAGCATGGATTCACAGCAGGAAGGTCATGTCAAACAAATCTAATTGATTTTTTTGGCTGGGTGACTAAAGTAGTAGACCAGGGAGGGGCTGTGGAAAATGGCCTACCTAGACTTTAGCAAGGCATTTGACACAGTCCCGCACAAAAGATTAACAAATTTGCCAGTCTGGGAGTGGATCCCAGTGTGGTAGCCTGGGTAAAACACTGGCTGGACAACAGGACACAGTGGGTAGTAGTAAATGGAGTCCACAGTGAAGAAAGGAGGGTTACTAGTGGGGTACCGCAGGGTTCAGTACTGGACCGGTCCTTTTTAATGTCTTTATAAGTGATATTGCAGAGGGTCTGGAAGGCAAAGTATGTCTCTTTGCAGATGACACAAAGATCTGCAACAGGGTTGATACACAAGGTAGGGTGTAAAGGATGAAAAGGGACTTGGCAAGGTTGCAGGAATGGTCAAATGTATGGCAGCTTAGATTCAATGCAAAGAAGTGCAAAATAATGCACCAGGAAACAAAAACCCTGGGGAAGAGTACACAATGGGGGGTGAGATACTGACAACAAAAATGGAAAGGGACCTGGGGGTAGACATATCAGATGACCTAAAGGTGGGCCAGCAGTGTGAGAAGGCAGTAAGGAGGGCTGGGGGGATACTGGGATGCATAGGGAGAGGCATCACCAGTATAAAACAGGAAGTTGTTGGCCCTCTGTACAGACAATTGGTAAGATCACATCTGGAATACTGTGTAGAGTTCTGGAGACCCCATCTCCGCAAAGACATAGACAGGGTGGAGGTTGTCCAGAGGAGGGCAAACAGAATGGTTCAGGGTCTGCACCAGAAGACATATGAAGAAAGACTAAAGGAGCTTAAGATGTATAGCCTTAAGGAAAGGAGGGAGAGGGGGGACATGATATAAACTTCCAAATACCTCAAGGGAATCAACAAAGTCCAAGAGGGTAGCATCTTTCAGAAAAAGAGATGTGCAAGAGCAAGGGGGCACAATTTGAAGATAGAAGGGGGACGTCTCAGAGGTAATGTGAGGATGTATTTCTTCACAGAGAGGATTGTAGATGCATGGAACAGCCTTCCTGAGGATGGCAAAGAGTCACAAACAGTGGGAGAATTCAAGAATGCATGGGACAGGCAGAAGGCAATTCTAGTGGGGGGTAGGAGGAAGTAGACTATTGGTTAACTACTGTAGGATCTGCAGCTTATCCATTAGGTAGGGAAACGGGCAGACTAGGTGGGCCAAGCGGTCCTTATCTGCTGTCAAATTCTATGTTTTTATGTTTCTCTGTTTCTTCAGAACTACCTTATTATAGGTTGCCACAGCCTCACCAGCTCCAATCGCACAAGCTGCCTCAACTCTAAATAAGTCAGCCAATGCCAAAAGTCCTTCTGGGTGTAAACCCCTTAGAGGGCAGTAGCTAACTATCTCCACAAGGGAAGGACTATCGGCGGGGGCCCAAACATGAACCCCACGGTGCACTGATTGGACCAAGAGAAATTAAATCAGAGGTTAACTTTTCTGTACATTTATCAGCTACTTGGCTTAATTTGAAAGTAACTATTTACAGTTCCCTCGGTGCAGGACAATCCCTGGTTTACTCACAGTTCTGAAGACAGTTTCAGGTGGCATTGAAACTGTAGCTTTGGGGTAGTTGGAACCTCAGAACTCTGACTCTTAGGAAGCTTGAAACATGAAGTAGGCACCTTGCAACTTAGACCTTTCAACTTGCTTGTAGAGTGTAGCAGCTTGTCATCTTTGGCCTAGGGGAGGGCGAAAATGAGGATTTCTGCCATCACAGAAGTTTCTCAGAATTTTGAAAATTTCATGGCATTTTCCACTCTTTCACCTGTGGCGGAATTCCAAACTTTCACCAAATAACTGTGGATTTCCATCTAGTACTGCGGCATTTAATTAAAAACTGTGAACATTTTACATGACATACTGAAATAAAGTCTCTTGCATTTCTTCTGTGGGGGGGTTTTCCCACAGTTTAATACATAAGCTGCAGAACTGAACAATGACACTGATCAGTTCTGTGGAGTTTTTTCCTGAAGTTTAATACATCAACCCACATTTCTTAAATTTATTCAGCAGTTTTAGGTGGAATTTCAGTAAAAGTTGGCGAAATGATTTCTAAACTTCCGAGGAAGCAAAATCCGACTTTCGCCAAAATTCCGCCAGCAGATTTTTTTTTTGAACACCCCTACTTCGGCCTGCTAGCAGGCTGGAGAATGGGAGCACAACGCAAGGCTTCCTAGTCCACAAGGGAGCCCAAACCCAGGAGTGACCCCATGGTCCGGCTCCCCCAGATAGATGCAGAGTGCCCAAGCACCCAGACATGCACCTGTGGCTCCCTGTGACCCTGTCCATCCCACTCAAAAAGGGATAGCAGTTCGACTATCTGACTCCAGATTGTGGCTGTGCATCTTGCAGTCATGGTCTTTCTCCTAAGCTGGAATTAATAGTACCTTGATGCAGCAATGCTCTCTTTGGATTCCACCTTGCAAATGGCTATTAGCAAGAAGCATAAAGTTCCACCTTTACCCAGCTGGGTTTCAGCAGGGCAGGCAGGTTTCTGAACACTGAATATCTGCAAACATTTTTCACAGTCTCCTTTAGCTTCAGACCAAGTTGCCTGCTTTACTGTTGAAGTTTAGATACATCCGGATATCAAAGACCTTTTTAGCAACACTGCCAGCCTGGCAGTCGTGGCCCTTTCTCATCAGGACGCAGTCTCTAGATGCTCACTGGAGACTCAGTCACAGTGAGACTGGGGTATACACACTGGGTTCCTCCAAGGACCCTGAACTTTGCACTGAATGAACACATATTTTACTCAGAAAAATCCCTTGATGCTGAAAGCCACTTTCCTCACCATGTAGGTGCTCATGGTCAGAAGAGGCTCTCCATCACCTTTTTTTTTTTTAGTAACTATTTCTCTCCCCCCAGCAGCCCTCGATCAGGCTGGCACTCCAGCCCCATCCCCGATGTCTGCCGGTATTGGCTTCTTCTCCTAGGGCTTACCCCCGACGGGGGTTGATGGGGGTGTCTCACCCCCACTGCTTCAGGATCTGGTTCGCTGGCCTGACTGGCCAGGGGTGGGCCCTGAGGGTGCCCATCATCATCCAACTGCCAGCATTTTTCCTGCTTTTTTCCCTGTGGGGGGGGGCTGCAAGGACCTGAATGACACTGGGCAACCTTTATCATAGAGCTTATATGCTGGTCATAGTTAAGAAAATGGGCATTCCACTGTAATGCCAAGTTATTTAAATGTTTTTACATGTTCTATATCTACGTCCTTAAGGATACGCAACAAGAGGAGTGGCTCTGCCACCACCTTCTTTCTATGGCTATAAAATACCATAGATTTGTTTTTTTCATTTAATATCAGTTGATTTACCAAAAAACAATTTTGTACTTGATCAAAATCAGCAGGCAGTTTTTTTCTGACTTCCAGGAAACTGGGGCCACTTGTGAGGATCACAGCATCATCAGCATAAAGAAATATATTTGTATTGTAACAAACGGGGGTAGGTAGTTAAACATAAAAACTAAATAAAAGGGGTCCCAAAATGAAACCTTGTGGAACACCCAGGGACAAGGTGGGGGAGGGGGGTAATGATCTTTTAATTTTGTAGATTGGGTGCGTCCATGGAGGTAATTATAACACCAGTGAATGGCCTCCCTAGACATGCCCAGTTTTATTAAGGTAGATAGTTACTGATTCTACTGCTGACCTGTGAGCCTGAAGAACGAGTGTAGAACTCCATGACCTCAGGAAGAATTCTGGGTCACCCAGTGCATTTAAACTCACCCCTCAGTGTGTGGGGCTGTATTACTGATTCTACTGCTGACCTGTGAGACTGCTCTGTGCAGTGAGACAGGCACCAGTTGTTATTTGTACTACAATCTACATGATGATTTTAAGATGTGCACCAAGACAAGTATGTCAGCAGGTGTCTGCAGGGAACAGCAGAGGCAGGAGAACTCTAAGTCATGTTTTATTGTATTAGAGCAATGTGTTATATAAATGTCTACTACCCAAATTATAGGTCTAGGGCTTAGAGATGCAGCAAATTTTTAATCCGCCAGTGAAGTGGATGTGAAGTGGCCACTTCCCATTAGCGGAGCACAACGTGAAGTGGGCACTGCAAGGTGCCCAGTTCGCATCATTATTATTACCACTTTGCGTTGCCATTACACCTTAACGTGAAGTAAGGCGAAGTGAGAAGAGAATAGGCAGCCCCCCACACATCACATGGCTTACAGTGCTGTAAGTCACATGCTTTAGCCAGGCAGGAAGGAATTGAGTCAGAAAAGCAGTTTCACTTTCTCCTTTGCATTTGTAGAGGGAGAAAGCATTGTTAGAGGAGACTAGGAGTTAAAGTGCTTGATTGCCTTGCCACTTGCATTTCAGAAGAAAACCAACAGCTTTTTTTAAAGCTATAACTTTATTTAGTTTTTGTATTGTATTTGTTTTTTTTTGTTAGCAAATTTTTTTGTATAAGTTTTTTTTGTGTGTGTGACTGTGTGTGTCAGTGAGTGTCAGTGTGTGTGTGTCTGTGTGTGTGTCATCTCGGGGACTTGTTGTGTGTGTCAGGATGGACCCAGGAGAAGGCGGGTTGGTGGCCCGTAGGCGGTCAGAGGGGAGTGCGCACCTGTGGGAGGTGGGGCGGTCGTGTCATGCTGGACCACCCCCAACTCCTGGTGTTGCTTCCCCCCATGCTGAAGCAACAGGAGCAGCAGCAGCGCCAGGTCCACCGGTGGCTGATGTGCATCCACCTTCTCTGCCACTAGCACCACCACCATCGGTAGCAGCAGCACCCTCTCAACCACCTCCACAGCCACAGGAGGTGGCTCTGGAAAATGTAGGTGGTGGGACTCAGGCGAGGACCATGTCTGTTCCGCCCCCGCAGCTCCCCAGTGTGGGAGCTTTTTAGCTCTGTGGGGGGAGACAACACAGTGGTGGAGTGCCATCTGTGTGGTGTGCTGGTGTGCCGTGGCCCCCATGGGGCACATTTGGGGACCGGTGGCCAGCACACCCACATGCTGAACCACCACAGGGCAGAGTGGCAGGCTGCCATGGAAGAAGCCAGGCGTCCACCTGCTGGCCCTTCCATGGCAGTGGCTGAGGGTGCTGCTGGGATGGGAGTTGTGCCTTGTCACCACCGCAGCAGGAGGAGGGCTAGTACAGCAGCTGCTCCGCCACCACCACTGCCACCACAGCTACCAGCACCACCCTCTCCACCACCACCCCCACTACCTGGATTCCTTTGTGCAGTGAACCCTGCCACAGTCCCTGCAACAGAGGCTGACATTGCCCTGGTGTGGGCAGCTCTTGAAGAAAACAATGAGCAGTTCAGTGCTTTGCTGCAGCAGGTGAACAGAAGAGAAGAACAGCAGCAGCAAATAGTTTCAATGCTGCACCTGCTGCTGGACCACCACGGCATCCCACGGCCACAGTAAGTTAGGGGATTGCTTGCTGCCCCCCACCCCACCCACCCACTACTGTGTTCTACTGTTTTGTGTGTTTTTGTTGTTGTTGTTGTTTAATCATACACATTTTCCCTTCCAGGGGAATCTTTCTTGCACCACATAGTGCAATACATTTGTGTGAAAACCACCCGTAATTTTATTACAGTGTGTCACGTGATAGAGGAATTCCCATTGTGAAAATCTGCCCACATTCTGCCTCCCTTCTCAGCAACGTTAGAACATGATGGCAGGGAGAGCGCATGTGCGTGCTCCTTACAGTGAATATCCGATTGTCCGACAGCTTTCTGAATGTTTCTTTATGTTATAATGGTCACTTTGTGGTGAAGCATGTGGGCATGTTTCCAGTAAGAAGAGCTTTGTTAGTGGAAACACTCCCACATTTCACCACAAATTCAACCTTATAACATAAGGAAATATTGAGATAGCTGCCAGACATTCACTATAGTGGAGCATGCACCTGCGCTCCCCCTGGCGTCACATCCTAACGTTGCTGAGAAAGGGGAGCAGAATGTGGGTGGCTTTTCTGATCGGTAATTCCTCCATCACGTGACACACTGTAATGAAATTATGGGTGGTTTTCACAGAAATATATTGCACTCTGTGGAGCAAGAAATATTCCAGTGGGAGTAATGCCCCCGTATATTAGTTTAGGTGCATCACCATAACTACGTAATGTGGTGAATCTCTGTAAAGCAGCAGCACAACAATCTGTTGAGAACTCTGACCTATATTTTTTAATGCTATGTTACAACTTCCTTTACTTACATCCTGACTGACTGGAATGATACGAGAATTTGCAGTAGTTGCTGTACTACCTTTTTTAATGTATGAAATAATGAAAGCAGCATTCCTTTTAAATTGGTGCTGACCAGGTCTTTGTCATTATTTTTCTCTGCTTTTCTCAGTCACATCAATTAGTTATTATATATCACTTCTGTTATTAATTAACAGTTATGCAGCAGGCAGTGTTTTATGACACCACAGAACAATAGTTATTGAAAAGCTGCTGCAAATAAATACATGAAAAAAAGTAGTCAAGTAAGTAAAGCAGACATAAATTGTGAAAAGAAGTGTATCATTCAAGTCACAACTCGGAGGTAACTAGTGGTGGCTGTGGCAATGTAAAATAGCATAAAAAAGTACAGTTTAAAACTGTCAGGACATTCTTGCAATACTTCTTTAATTGTAAAAATGTCAGTATGACATCATGAGCTCGCGGCAACAATCACAGAACACAGAAAAGTGGCACAGAGTCCCCAGATTTTTTCTGCAGGCCCAAAATGCATCCTGCTTGTGTGCAGAAAATTGACAAGTGGTAACACAGTGGAATAAGAGTGTTTCAGCACATAAAAAGTCCCCCAGAATTAATGGCACACTCACCCAGGGGGCAGTGAAGTGTTCAGTCACTATATGGTGTTATTTCAGTGTTACAGTAGCAGTATACACTTCCTGTGCACTTCATTCCATAGTACAGTCCATCAGTGTTTAATTAGTACACTTACAGGTATCTATTGGTGTGCATGCAGTGCTGACACAGTGTGTGCCAATTATGTTAATTAGCACTGCAATCACACTGCAAGAGTACTGCAATTAGTAGTGTTTTGTCATCAACACTGCCTGAAGCAGTGTTGGTGCAGCAATACTGGCTGAAGCAGTGTTGCATTGCTTTTTCAGTGTGTGTGAATTATGTTAATTAGCACTGCATCAACACCTGTAGTGCACTTCAGTGGGCAGTGTGGTTTTAGTAGCACTCCTGTCAGCAGTGTTTCAGTTCTGTTTCAGTGTATTAGGCTGCATTAAAGATGGCGTTGCATAAAATTCAACAAAAACACAAGTATTCATCATAATAAGAAATAGCAATTAGAATTAATACGAATTATCAAGTTTTACCATTTCTTGCATGTTAATTATGGGCAGACATTTGTTGTACATCCATCAGCTTGCCTGTGCTGATTTTGATAGCTACAGAATTATTCAGACACATAAACAAGCTTGAAAATGTGCACAGTAGACAACGCTGTTGTATGATTATCATTGGTCCAAATCACAGGAAAGTCCATATTTGTGTAGCTATATCCTGCATGAAAAATACTACATATCCAATAATAGAAACAACATTTACTGAATGTTTCAAAAAAAATACCTTTAAACACCATAAACTGCACTATGGTCTGCAGTGTGTGCAGTATTGTAAGCAGCACTCCCTTTGGCCATCTATTCTGCCCTTGTCTATGCAAAATATTTGCTTTTTCTGCTCCTTTACACAGAAAGTTAGAAGTAGGGGAGGCAGTATAGAGCAGTGGTTTAAGTCTCTGAGCTGCAAACCTGGAGACTTGGGTTTGAATCCCACAGCACACACTTACATACTGTGAGAACCTGAGCAAGTCAATTAGTTTCCTTATGCTCCCAGGTCACACCTGTAGACAAGCTTTCAGCTTAGTGTGTCTCTCCTCCTGGTTAATAAAAAAACAAATAATAACCATGGCGAGATAGTCCATAGGAATGGTTTAGCAGCGCTGCTGAACTGCTTGTAAGTGCATGCTCAGATGAACAGGACTGCTCCAACTGATCATTGGCATGTATACATGAGGCTAGGAGTTACTGGGTAATTCTGTTGTTAGCCAGTAACTACCTACCTGGTAATGCTAGTGTGCATGTAAATGCAGTGAATGTGTCCAAATAAGCAGTATCACCCAGTTGAGAGGAGCCCTCAGTTCAACATAACATCAACTTTTACTCTGAAATACACTGTAAGGTGTCCTCACACCTCTGGGGGTGTTTACTGCTTACAATGTAATAAGTCATATGACTCCAGTTCAAGTCACCCAAAGTTGAGACCCCAAAAATTATAGAGACACTACTTCAAAAATGTGCGCTCCATAAGTAGCTGAAATTTTAATTATAATGATGCATATAGCTACTTTTTTAGGGTCTTACCCCCCCCAAGAGACTCCTCTGTCGCTGTATTAGTGTTCTTGTAAAGCTTACGAGATGAGACTAACACAATTAAACTTGCGAAAACCTTGTAACCTGTTATAAAACGGGAATCTAGGAGTCTAAATCTCTCCTGCATTTTTTCACAGTCAGCCACATTCTTCTTTCTTCAGCTTGGTTTTAAGGTTTTCTTTAACCTGGGACTTTGTCTTTATGACTCCCTTTCCAGTTCTAAAAAGTGACTGCAGCTATACAGTACCTTTTCTCAGGCAAAAGCACTAAAAAGTCTTGTAATTGGCCAGGGCATCCTATTTTCCTCTCCCAGGCATTCAATTATGATAAATCTTCTTTATGTGTGAAAACTCTCCAGCACTTAATATGGATCCCGCCTAAACAGTGGCTTATCTTTCAGCATGCTGACTAGCACTCCGCAACAAGAAAAGCACACACAGCAGAGCCGAGAAGCACTGTGGCCTTTTAAACACAACTCCACACTGTCAGGAAACTTTTAACAAATATAAGGTGCCTGAACAAAACAAAAGCTCCACTTGAGTGGCTTATAACATGAGCAAAGAAAAAAATCTGTTGCCGGTTAAACACTTGCAAAACCAACCAGCAGCGTGCTACATGCACTTAGAACTACATAGTGTCCATAAGCGTAGCAGCACTTAAGTTCAATATAAGCAGAGTGCAATTTAAACATTTGCTCCATTCACCAGTGTAAAATAAATACAAAATGTGGCTTTTTTAGCAAAAAAATTTACAAGCAGCCAGCCCGCAGGCGCAGAGGCATGGCTGCCATCTGCGGCACCGATGACCCGGGTTCAGGAATGGATCTGGCGAGGGCCGGCCAGGGAGAGCAGGATTGAGCATCCATAGGAGTGCTGTCCTGCTCTGGGGGGGCTGAGTGCCTGGTGCAACTTGGACTCCCAGTGGAGGCTAGGGGTACCACAAGCGATCCGGTGCCTAAATGTAAGGGGGCCATCATTGCACGTCCCCACCCCTGGAAAAACCTAGGAAAATGCTGGCTCCCCGCTAGTGAGCCAGCTCCGGTGCTGACCCCTCTGGCCACCTAACTCCACTGTTGGTGGCCCCATTTGGGGGGGGTCAGACCCGAGCATGTGGGGGTCGGACACCAGAGCAGGGCCAAAGCCATTCATGGGGTTAGGGGAAGGCTACAAAAAAAAGAAACAAGAAAAAAAGTTACAAGCAAGCTTCTTCTAGGAGCAGAGCAGGTTGCAGCCATCTTGCTGCTCCGCCCCTCAAAAGTAATAAATAGCAGCTGACTGAGGTTAATGTGTACAAGCTGTTACTCCCTAAATAAAGGGCCTATTTGTGGTCATTTTGGGGACCATGTTCAACTGAGCATCCCAGTTTTTTATTTTATCAGATTGCCTGCCCTCCTGATTCTGATTTACTGTACATTCGAAAAGCACTTAGATGGAGATCTTCGACCTAAGTTTACTTACATATTTGTCATATAGGCACAGTCTAAATTGTTTTCCCCCTCTATGTATCAAGACTGACTTGCACATACCTCAGACTGCCACACTGACATAATGAGGCTCTCTGATGGTGCCGGACACTTTACAAATATGGATTAGAGATTTAAAATAAATCTCCCTGGCACATTTTCTTTTCCCTGATGCTACAGAGTTCTACTATGATGTTTGGCACTGTTTGATAACTGCTTGCTCCAGACAGTGCGACGTACATAATGTTGGCTTGAGCATGGTACATTACAAAGTGATGCTTGAGAAATACTCTCCCTTTTTAAAATCCTAACCTCTGCCTTTTTTTTTTTTTTTTTTTACACATTTATTTATCTGCCTCACACATGATACTGAACTCTCTTAGATGAGGGCTTTCAGCTTGCCTTCATCCCGCACCATCATAGACTCATTCCTGACTCTCGGTCAGCCATGCTTCTCCACCATCAGGCGTCCTCACCCCTGAGACTTCCATTCCTTGCTGTGTGGACATCCCGTGTCTCGGGGAAGCTCCAAGGTCAGCCGGCACACACGACTGTTGGGTGTGGGAGGTAGCTCCTGGTCCCCATCGTCGCCTACCAGGATTGGGCACATTTTTTTCCTTGTTCACGTTTCCCCTGGGGCCTTGGATGTGCAATGTACTCCTGCACACTGAGTGCATGCTCCTGCACACCCCCATTGGATGTCCTACCAAGGCTCCACCAAACAACACTGCAGGCCATTCTGGTGCTATGCTCCCAGCCTCCATTAAGAGCCACCAGAGATCGGCCAGCCGAGAGCCCCCCTCCCCAGGAGAGGAGAGCAGTCCTGTGGATGCTTAATCCTTTCCCACCCCTGCCAACCCCGATGACCTGGGCTTGCTCCCGAACCCGGGTCACCGGCGTGGCATGAGGTGCGGCGTCCAGCGCCTCTACCCTCAGCACCACTGGGCCGGTGTGAAACCTCAGCCTCTTGATCTCACAACAGAGTTGGCCTGTTTCTAGAGCCCATAGCCAGTCCCAGATAAAAATCAGTCCAGCTAGCTGGCAAAAATGTGACACATGCTGCAAAACAGCTCACAATTGCTACTGCTTCTCTCAATCAGCAAAACACAGTGCTGAGCTGTGCACTTACTTGATTCCCACAAATGAAATTAAAGCTGGGACCACCACACTGCAACATTTTTTTGGGTGGTGGTGGGTGAATGGGGGCACAAGATCCTGCAGGTATCTGAAATCCTCCTTGATCACTCACAAAATGTCTGATTGCATCAGAATACTGGAGTAGGCAGGATCACACATGCATGCAGCTCTTAAAGGAACACACTCTCTACTATCCTTTGTGGGTGTAGTGCGATGAGTGAGCGCGGCAAGCAGCATATTTATATTAGGAGCAGTTTTTTCCAAAATGTTATGGAAATTTCAGGATTTTTCACATAGTGAGTGATCCAATCTACCCATAATGAAGTTTTTGGTACTGCAGTATGTTTCACTGAAAGAAAAATCAATGGGTTAAGAAATTGTTGCATGAATGCTGCAACCATGTTTTAATATGAAATGTGGGGGGATAGGGCTTAAGAGGGGGTGTGGGGGATAGGGCTTAATTTTGTGTAAATTCTTCACTGCATGTTGCAGCAATTTTTGACATCAGGATGTTGCTCAAAATCCACAGATAGTTCAGCTTGTGAACTACTGAAATGCTAAAATCTATAGGCATGACATGATCACACATGCTGGTGGGATAGGGGAAGTGGCTTGCAGGTGGGGAAGGGAGTGGCAGCTTATGGGGAGTGTAAAGCCGGTTGCAGGATGAAGTGCTGGTTCATGTGGAGTGGTGATATGTTGGTCAGCTGGAGTGGAGTGAGAGTGTTGCTTGTGCAAGTGGCTGCAGGTCCAGGGGGGTGAGAGTGGGCCTGCAGGTATTTGTTGGTGGGACTGACAGTGTCAGGGTGGGGGCTGGTTCATCTGGCTGGGGATAGTGTTCGTGCTGGTCAAGGGTGATGGGAGTGGACATGCAGGTCAGTGTTGCTTGGGCAAGTGTCAGTGGGAGTGGGTAAGCAAGTATATGGGGGTGGGTCGGCTACATCAGGGTGGGTGGGTGTGCTGGTCCATCTGGCTGGGGATAGTGGCCTTGCTGGTCCGGGACTGGGAATGTGCATGCAGGTACGTGGGGGTGGGTCGGCTGTATCAGGGTGGGTGTGTTTGCTGGTCCATCTGACTTGGGATAGAGGCTGTGCTGGTCCAAGGGGTGGGAGTGGAAATGCAAGTACATGGGGGTGGGTCGGCTGCATCAGGGTGGGTGGGTGTGCTGCTCCATCTGGCTGTGGATAGCGGCCATGTTGGTCCAGGGTATGGGAGTGGGCATGCAGGTCAGTGTTGCTTGGGAAACTGGCAGTGCTGGTCCAGGGGTGGGAGTGGGTGTGCAGGTACATGGGGGTCAGTCGGCTGCATCAGGGTGGGTGGCTGTGCTGGTCCATCAGGCTGGGGATAGTGGCTGTGCTGATCCGAGGGGTGGGATTGGGTGTGCAGATATGTGGGGGTTGGTCTAGCTGCATCAGGGTGGGTGGGTGTGTTGGTCCATATGAACATATGAAGAAGCCAGCAGAGGAAAGCCATTTTGTCTATCAAGTCTGCTCATATTGCAGGGTCCACAGCTGGAGCTAATGTCCCTGCCCTCCCTCCCCACTCCTCCCATCCTCCCAACCCATAGAAACATAGAAACATAGATTTTGAAGGCAGATAAGGACCGCTTGGCCCACCCAGTCTGCCCATTTCCCTACCTAATGGATAAACTGCAGATCCTAGTTAACCAGCAGCCTACTTCTTCCTACCCCCACCCCCTAGAATTGCCTTATGACTGTCCCATGCATGCTTGAATTCCACCACTGTTTTTGACTCCACAACCTCCTCCGGAAGGCCGTTCCATGCATCCACAACCCTCTCTGTGAAAAAATACTTCCTTAAATTACCTCTGAGCCGGCCCTCTTCTATCTTCAAATTGTGCCCTCACGATCCTGACCTTCCTCATATGCCTATCCCACCCTCTCTTAAAGCTGCTCACTGTCTTCAACAAGATGACCTCTTCCGGCAGCGCATTCCAAGTGCCCACCACCCTCTCTGTGAAGAAGTGTTTCCTGACCTCCCTCCTAAACCTCCCATCCTCCAGCTTAAGATTCTGACCCATCATGATATGATTGCTATTCAGCTTAAAGAGACTCTCCTTATCAACCTTATTTATCCCTTTCAAGTACTTGAAGATCCCAATCATGTCCCCTATCTCTCTCTCTCCTGTCTTCCAGGAAGTACATGTTCAGTGCCCTCAACTTCTCCTCATATGCCTTGCCATACTGACCTGCTATTATCTTTGTAGCCCTCCTCTGGACCTTCAACAGCAGGTTGTCCTTTTTGAGGTGTGGGCACCAGTGCTGATTCCATACTCTGGATGCAGCCTTACCGAGACCTGTACAAAAGCAGTATAACCTCCTCTCTCCTACTACTGATCTCCCCTCTATGCATCCCAGCATCTTGTCTGCCTTTGCTGCTGCTTTCTCATGGAGACATTTTTGCATGGAGTGCTTCAGGTCACTAGTGATCATCACTCCAAGGTCCTTCTCCTCCTCCTCTGATGCAGATACTCGGACTTCACCCAGGTAATACTCTTTCCTGGGATTCTTGGCTACAATATGCATAACTTTGCATTTCTTGGCATTTAAGCCAAGCTGCCAGATCCTGGACCCAGCTTTTCCGGACCTTCCTGGAGGACCTGTATCCCTTCAGCTGTGTCCACTCTCCTACAGAGCCTGGTGTCATCTACGAATAGGCACATTTTGCCTTTAATGCCATCCACACTGTCATTGAGGAAGTCATCTGGCTGGGGATAGTGGCCGTGCTGGTCTGTCGGGGGTGGAGACTTGCTATGCTGTATTGCCCTGCCATCTCTGTGCTGCTTACCTACCCTACTGGTTTCCGTGTGCTGCTGATCTGCACTTTCTGCTTTCTTGTCCTGCACCTTGACTGCAGGGGGGATAGGAGAGATGAAGGCCCAATCTGTACTGTGTTTTCTATAAAATTTCTTTGGGAAAGTGCATTCTTATCTAACCCCCAGGTGGCGCTATCCCAAGGGCTACTACCCCTGCCTGCTTCACTACTGACAGGTTGAGGGGCCTAGGTTCTATGGTGGGTGCCTCCACCCAGAAGTCAGGGTTTGTAATGTTTGGTCTAGTTTGGTCACAGCCCTCTGGGACACTGAGACCCCCTTCTAATCCCTCTAATGGCCCACACGATGCGCAGGAGTTACAGTACCAATACCCCACATGTATACACTGTTCATTCATAAGGTACCACTTACCCTCAAGACTGATTCGCAGGTTCATCTCTGAGGACCCCCTGAAAAATAAGGTTAAGCAGCATACATAAACCAATACAGTGCTTGGCATGAAGGTACTGACACTTCAGACAGTTTAAAGTTTAATAAAAACAAATCTGATTTATTTAGAGAACAGAAACAAGGGAGGGGGAAATCAGGTTAATTAGTGGCATTAAATCACAGTACTGTGCACACATACAGGGTCTGAAAAGTCACATCCTGGGTACCCAGGTTGGGGGGGGGCTAGCCAGGTCCATTGCCTGGGGTTGGCCGGCACGTGCAGATGGATAGGGCCCTGTAGAAGAAAATATAAGCACAACACCTTATTGTAATCCCTAGCCTGATGGCTCAGTCCATTCCATGAAGCAAAGAAACAACAAGAATTAGATGACGCACTCGTGATTGAAAACAGGCTGTAGGGGAATACCCTGATTTGTACTCACAATACCCAAGCTGAGAACCGGATGGTGAATGTTCTTCTGGATTGTCAGAAATAGCAGGGCATGGAGACAAGGTTCTTGTGACTGAGACAAGCTGGGGTTTGCTTCCAGCTTCAACACACAGCACACAGCACAGGGGTTTGGAAATAGCAATTCCCCACAAGCACTATGCACATTCATATGTAAAAGGAAAGTACTATACCAGGCAGGCTGCTCCTCAATCCCAATCGCAATTACTCCGAGATACCCGGGAGCACACACAGCAGCTTCAGTTCCTGACAGACCGAGCACGATTCAGCAATTTCTCCAGTCTTCTACAGGGTGAGCCTGGTTTCCACATTTCTGGTGCTTCTTTCTCCTCACAACTTGGATTCAGTCCAAACTGGCACTCACAAAGACTGCAGACTGAAACTCAGGGCCTCACACGCGCTTCCTGCATGAAACTACACACCGCAGAAGCACACAGCTTCTTCTCTCTTCACTGCCACAACTGATCTGATCTTTCCAGTCACAGAGCAGGGCATTTCCTTTAACTCCACACTATCTATTTTGTTGGCTGATTCAGCTGTTACTTACAATAAGACTCCCTCTGTTGGTAGAAAAAGGTGCCAAGGTCAAAACTACATTTCCCAGAGTCACTGCCCATGCAATCCCCTTGTGGTTGGCTCATAATTAAGAGTCCAAGTTCTGATTCGTCCACAGCCTTCATTTTATGGAACCCTTAACCCAATTGGCCCATCACAGCTGTTTAGGTCCAAAATAGAGGGGTAACACACACAGAGTCCCAGCTGCAAGAAAGGCAGGTTAGACAAACTGCATTTTACTTAACGCTCTAACTGGTTTCCGGCTAACAGTTACATCTTTCATTTCGGCTCCCTCTGCGCTCTTAGCGACTGCAGAAACAGAGCAATTTCTCCACAGCTCAGGTGGGATTCAAGCATTAAATACACAGTCCCCCCATATAAACTAATTAAGTCTGCAAGCAGACAGCTCTTAAAGAGACAGTACGCGGAGGCTCAAATAGCACTCACTTGGAACCACATTTAAACAGCTCAGACGCCGAACACCGCTCAGACTTGGATCATTCAGGCAAGCTCCTGGAAGACTTTTGAGAACCCCCATTTGCAGGGGGGTTTCACCCTTCCTGGCCTGGAAAAACTTGGCATCCGCGTCAGGTAAGTACCCCCATAAATTTCAACACAACCATGTACATTTACATCAATATCACATTAGGCTTATACATGTAATCATCAGTCAACATATCACCTTACCACAAACACATTTCTGAAACCTTTCAGTACATCACTTCTTACACAGTATTATACACACATTATACCATAACTCAGGTTATTACCTCCTGTACATGAAACCTGAAGAGAAGGGGCCCTTCCTTATCAGCTACCTTGATGATGGATGGGGCGGGGCACCATACCTAGAGGGCAACACAATTAACTTGGAGTTAGCACTGATGTTCAGTTTGGGCAATGAGCTTGGGGACACATGCACTCCTGTATGGACAACACTGAGAGGCAAGTCCACAGGCCTCCCAAGGGAATCATAACTGAGGTGCACCACAGGCTTTACAGCTTGACCAGTCTTTTTAGGGGGAACTGTTACAGTCTCTGCACTCTGAGCCTCATTTTCAGCATTGTCCTCACTTGTCAGGGGAGTCTCCATTGGGCTAGAGAGGCTAGAACTTGGGGCACTTTCAGCTCCAGGAGTTACAATCTGTGAGTCCACAACATTTGGCTCACATGGAGAGCTTTCGGACACTGGCAGTGGACCGTCAGGGCACTCAAAATACTCTTCTTGTTCTGGCATATCACCAGTCTGTTCCAGTCCATCATTTTCCTCTTCTGAAAGCTCAAACAGTTCAACCATACACAATGATTCCATATCATCTCACTTGATGCTTTACTTTTCACTTTCTGGGAGCATTGGCTCCAGGGACAAAGCTGGGGGCTTAGACAGTCTAGAAGGCCCAGCTTCATCTCCAGGATTGACTAGGGGATTGCCCCGAAACAATTGACTCAGTTCATAAGAAGGGTAGTATTCAAAGCCACACTCACTTTCCTCTGACATGGACTGACAGTCATGTTCAGCTGGGACTTGTGGAGGGGAACACTTTAACTCAGCTTCTGTAGGTGCAGACTTTCTTGATTTTCTTCTTAGCAGCAGTTCTAGTCACTGGTCCAGAGGGGGAATTTTCTGGGGGCTCAGACTCAATCAAGATTTGACCAATGGGAAAAAAATGATTTCTATGCATTGTTTTAACATCTTTTGAATTATTCTCAGGCCTTACTTTGTACGCAGGCAGATCATCTAGTTTGCCCACTACAATGTGAGGGAGATGGTGCCATCTGTCAGCAATCTTATGTTTGCCATGCAGTTCCAGATTTTTTAGGAATACCCGATCTCCCTCCTGGAGTTCCTATCCTTTCACCTTTTTATCATACCTTTCTTTGTTGGCCAGATTTCTTTTGGCAGCCATGGCTTGAACCAGTTGGTACGCATGATTTAGCTGGGCCCTTAACTTTTGCACATACTGTAAACAGTTGTCCGCTTGAATCCCATCAGGAGAGACTCCAAAACACACATCTACCGGCAGTCGAGCTTCTCAGGCTTCTTCATCAGGCGGTAGGGGGAGAACCCAGTGGCATCACTTTTGGTGCAGTTGTAGGCATGTACCAGGGGGCTAATTTGTTGGCTCCATCTAGGCGTGTCCTTTGGGTGGAGGGTGCCTAGCATATCTAGTGAAGTGTAGTTGAAACGATCAGGCTGTGGATCCCTCTGGGGGTGGTAAGGGGTGGTTCTGGACTTTTGCACTCCCCACAGAGAAAGCATCTCTTTGATCAGATGACTCTCAAAGTCTCTCCCTTGATCAGAATGGATTCTTTGTGGAGCCTCATAGTGAACAAAAAAGTTTTCTACAAGTACTTTTGCCACAGTGGATGCCTTCTGGTCCTTGGTGGGGAAAGCTTGGCCATATCTCGTAAAATGGTCAGTGACCACCAGCACATTACTAATATTTCTTTGATCTGATTAGAAACTCAGAAAATCAATACAGACCAGCTCCATGGGTGCACTGGTGGTGATGTTAACAAGGGGGACAGCCCTCTGGGGCAAAGCTTTCCTCTGTAAGCAGCGACTACAAGTTTGAATGTGTTGCTCAACATCAGCCCCCATCTTAGGCCAATAGAATCTGGGTCTCACCAAGTCAAGTGTTCTGTCTATACCAAGGTGCCCCATGTGGTTGTGTAAGGACCTCAGTACTGAGTCTCGAAAGGCAGTGGGCAGCACTAGTTGTTGTTTGTCTATTTGTCCCTCTCTGGCTACTGTTTCTCTGTATAACAGTCTATTGATCAGTTTCAACTTAGGACCTTCCTTGTATAACAATGCAGTTCTCAAATCAGTGGAGCGTAATTTGGACACATCATTCCCTGCATAGAGGGCTTCTAAAGCTGATTTGATTATGGGATCTTGGGATTGAGCCCGCTGAATACTGTCATTGTCCAGCTGAGGCAGTGCACCAATGTCTATTGCAGAAAAGTGGCAATAAGCAGCAAGTATGCAATCTCAGAGGGTCCCAAACAATCCACCATACAGTCCACTGCATCCGTGGACATCTGTTCCTCCCTGTCGCACATCTTGCAGAGTGCTCAAATATCAGATTCTGACAGTCTGACCCAGTCATTCTGGGGAACAGGCCTCCGGGAGAGAGCATCAGCATCTATGTGGTTCAGGTCTGCTCTGTATTCAACAGCATAGTTGTATGTAGATAATGCAGGAAGCCACCTATGGCCAGTGGCATCCAACTTAGCTGAAGTCTGCACAGAGGTCAAAGGATTATTGTCAGTTTTTACTAGTATCTGAGCACCATACAAGTACTCGTGGAACTGGTCAACAATAGCCCACTTCAAAGCTTGGAACTCTAACTTATGTACAGGATAGTTCTTTTCGGATGGGGTCAGGCTTCTACTGGCAAAGACCACTAGTCTCAGGCTATTCTCTTGCTCTTGGTACAATACAGCCCCCAAGTCTTGCAGGCTAACATCAGTGTGCAAGACATAGGGCTTCGCTGGATTTGCATAGGCAAGGACAGGAGTGTGGGTAAGTTGATATATAATCTCATGAAAAGCAGCTTCACATTCAGGTGTCCATCTGGCTCCAAATACTTCATTGGGACGGAAATACACTTTCTCAGGCTCAGAAGAATCCGACCTCTTGTATTTTTTGTGGGAAGGAGGGTAATCTTGAGTAAGATTAAGTAAAGGACAGATCACTCTTGAATAGTCCTTGATGAAACGGCGATAGTAGCCACAGAATCCCAGGAATCTTTGCAGTTCTTTTAGATTGTGGGGCTGTGGCCAGGTGGTCAAGGCCTCAACTTTACTTGGGTCAGTCTCTGTTCCCTCGGTGGAGACTATGTGTCCCACATACTTTACAGATGTTTGGAAGAATTGATGTTTATCGATGGACAGTTTTAGGCCAAAGTCTTCCAGCCGGTCCAACACCTTGAACAATCTGCTCTCGTGTTCCTCCAGTGAGCTGCCAAACACAATAACATCATCCAGGTACACCAGGCACTCTAATAAGTTCATGTCCCCCACTGCACACTCCGTCAGTCATTGAAAAGTGGCTGGGGCACCTGAACTCCCTGGAGGCATCCTCATGAATTCATAGAAGCCAAGCGGACAGATAAAAGCTGTCTTCTCATGGTCTTCCGGGGCCATCGAGATCTGGTAGCACCCACTGCAAAGATCCAGCATGGAGAACCACTTGTTACCATTCAGGCAGTCTAAAGCATCCTGGATGCGGGGCATTGTATACTGATCAGAGATAGTCCACCGGTTCAAGGTGCGATAATCCATGCACATCCTTGCTGTCCCATTGTTTTTTCTCACTACCACAATAGGTGAAGCATATGGACTTCTGGATTCTTGTATTACACCAGCAGCAAGCATCTCTTGCAGATGCCGTCTCACATAATCTATGTCAGCAGGTGCTAGGCGTCAAGACCTCTCACGAAATGGCCTTTCATCATGCAGCCGGATGTGGTGCTCAGCTCCTTGCACACATCCTATGTCCCATTCTTTGAAAGAAAATACCTGGTCTCTCTGGGCAAGCTTTCTGCTGATTCTCATCTTCCATTCAGCTGGCAACGGGGAGTCACCAAAATCAAACAAGTCGGGCGTCACTCTGTCATTCTCCCCTGAACACTTGTTACTAGGCAACACTGCAGCATATGCACAATGCACATTAACCAGGGTGCAACCTCTATTTACTCGAATCTCTCTATCTGACATATTATGAACTTGGACCATTACCCGTCTGGCATAAGCATGGGCTCTGGCAGGCAAAATTCTTGCTTGACCAGCAGTCCCTCTGGCAATTTCCCATCGCCTGGAGCATCCAGCAGGAGGATATTATTCTTGACATCCTTTCTGATACGGACCTCTCCCTGTAAGGTACACTGGGCATTTGGCGCCAGGATCAGAGACTCAGGATCCTTTTTCCAGACAATTCCAACCGGTTCATTTGGTTCCACTTTGTCAGCATCTCTCTGGGTATCATAGGCCTTCTTGATCAAAGCCAGAATTCTTAAAGCTCTACCAGTCTGTGACCCCTGTTTCTCATAACACAACTGCACCAACCGTCCAAACATATGCGCATTCATCCCAATTAGTAGCGGAACCCCATCATACAGTCCAGTAAAAGGGACACACTAACACCAGGGTCTCTACTTGCTCTGCCACTAGAGCCATGGAGGTGGAGAAAGACAGCCAAATTCGGATACACCCGGAGTAGGGGTAGGCCTTCTCACTTAACCCCCATACATGCAGTCCTTCCAATGGTTGTAAAGGTACATCTGACAAATGCTTCTGATACCAATCCTGGAACATACTGTAATTGTCACTTGGGAGCCACTGTCTAATACAGCTCTTGTAGACACTCCATTCACCTTTACAGTGGTTTCCATGGAGGGACCCACTATTCTGGACCAGTCTACAGAGGCAGTAGCGGGGGCCTGGGCAACTGACCTTGCCACAGAGGGACGTGAGTTAGCATTTTTGAGACCCTCACGGGGATCATTTTGTGCACCTCTTAACCACTGATTTGTTCTCCGAAGCTCTCCTTGTAGCCTATATACAACTTTGTCTGTGTCTTTTGGGGACCGGCATTCTCTCTTCATGTGCCCATCCTTCCCACAATAATAGCAAAACATAGTTTCTGGAGCTTGAGCTGGCCGAGGTGTCACACTGTGAGCCAGGATGGGGGTACTACTAACTGGACACCTTGGTGCCATTTCTTTCTATGGCGTGATAAGCATTTGGAGGCATCTCATCAATTTCCCCACTTCCATGGCCAAGACATCGAGTTTTGAGCTGTTGTCAGCAGGAGATGCCTGGGTGGGTACCCCCACCCCCATAGCAGAGGTAGTCGTATATAGGTCGGGGCCTGTACTTGCAAGCACAGCCTTAATAAAGAGACTGTTTTTGAATTGCCTGATCTCTCTCAGCAGTTCACCCCATGGTGGCACACCCTCATTGGTCCCCACTTCACAAGGACCTTCCAATGCTGTGATCACTTGGTCTGCTCTCACTCCAGAATTAGAACCCCCCTCCTCATCTTCAACCTCCCAAAGTTCTTTTATTAAGTCACAATAGTCCGGTGAGTTACCCTTCTGTCTGGGAGCCTTAATTGAAGGAGCTGCAATTTAGAATGCTTTACATGCTATAGTAAGTGCTCCAACCTTACACAGTTTAAGTCACTGTCGGCTACCCCACCTTTTCGCTAAGCCTTCTGCAGAGCTCTTTCCAGATGAGTAACATATGCAGAGAAACTTTCCCCTGGCCACTGTTTTGTACCTTGAAATTTCCACATCAAGCTCTCCCCTGACTCAGTGCTCCCAAAATTCCATTCAAGTGCAGATAGGTATTTCTGGGCAGTTGCATCAGGATTTGTGGACTTCAAAAATATAATGGCCTCTAGGGCAGGACCCCTCAGACTTTCTATGATTCTTTTTCATTTCTCAGCCTCCACACACTGCCATTCTGGTATCAGGGGGGCAACACAATCTATCGAGGTGTCCCAATCATCCTCCACCTGGGGGGTGGGGAGTGTGCCAGAGAAGATCCTCAACCTTCGGTAAGAGTCGTGACTAATGGCAGTTGCAGAAATAGGAGCCTGCATTGGTTCAGCCACCATAACGGGTACTGGAGTGGGAGAGGGTGTTGGGGGAGGAACACCCCCAGGTGGCAAGAATAGTTTCTTCAAGTCCTCCACAGCTTTCCCTTCCTCCAGCAATAATTTAGCAAATTTCTCCTCAAAAGTTTCAGATAGTGGGGGGCTCATTCCCCCCGGGTCTCTACTGTCCTTAATTATCACTCTCCAGGCAGTGAGGGCTCCCTCTGGGGCAATAGTCTGTGGCATTTTGGAGCTATCTATGGGATCCTTATACTCTACATGGGCCATGAAAGTGTGGGTGAGCAGATCAGCATGTCGGACCACCACCACAGGGTTTTGTAAACCTTCCACCTCGGAAAGTACTCCATGTACAGTGTCCATATTGATACCCAGGGGGATGTGCAGGATAAGCATAGCATTTTGGGGGTGGATCTCCTCTCCAGTACACCACATCACAAACCGGTGCACAGCCACTTCTGTCGGGGTACCCATTTATTTTTTTTTAACAGTGGTTCGTAAATGTGGCCACTAGAGGACACAAAATCCCAGCGGTGAGCCTCCAAGATGTAACCCCCAGGTGGCGCTATCCCAAGGGCTACTACCCCTGCCTGCTTCACTACTGACAGGTTGAGGGGCCTAGGTTCCATGGCGGATGCCTCCACCCAGAGGTCAGGGTTTGTAATGGTTGGTCTGGTTTGGTCACAGCCCTCTAGGACACTGAGACCCATTTCTAATCCCTCTAATGGCCCACTCGATGCACAGGAGTTACAGCACCAATACCCCACATGTACACACTGTTCATTCATAAGGTACCACTTAGCCTCAAGACTGAGTTGCAGGTTCCTCTCTGAGGACCCCCTGAAAAATAAGGTTAAGCAGCATGCATAAACCAATACAGTGCTTGGCATGAAAGTACTGACACTTCAGAAAGTTTAAAGTTTAACAACAACAAATCTGATTTATTTAGGGAACAAAAACATGGAAAGGGGAAATCAGGTTAATTAGTGGCATTAAATCACAGTACTGTGCACACATACAGGGTCTGAAAAGTCACACTCTGGGTACCCATGTTGGGGGCGGGGGGGAGGCTAGCCAGGTCCGTTGCCTGGTGTTGGCCGGCAGGTGCAAATGGATAGGGCCCTGTAGAAGAAAATATATGCACAACACCTAATTGTAATCCAGAGCCTGATGGCTCAGTTCATGTAGCAAAGAAACAACAAGAATTAGATGACACACTTGTGATTGAAAACAGGCTGCAGGGGAATACCCTGATTTGTACTCACAATACACAAGCTGAGAACTGGAAGGTGGATGTTCTTCTGGATTGTCAGAAGCAGCAGGGCATGGAGACAAGGTCCTTGTGACTGGACCCCACTGCAGTTTATAGCAAATGGATTTAGCTCGAGACAAGCTGGGGTTTGCTTCCAGCTTCAACACACAGCACACAGCACAGGGGATTGGAAATAGCGACTCCCCACAAGCACTATGCACATTCATATGTAAAAGGAAAGTACTATACCAGGCACGCTGCTCCTCGATCCCGATCGCAATGTACTCCTGCACACTGACTGCATGCTCCTGCACACCCCCGTTGGATGTCCTATCAAGGCTCCACCCAACAACACTGCAGGACATTCTGGTGCTATGCTCCCAGCCTCCATTAAGAGCCACCAGAGAGCGGCCAGCCAAGATCCCCCCTTCCCAGGAAAGGAGAGCAGTCCTGTGGATGCTTAATCCTTTCCCACCCCTGCCAACCCCCGATGACCGGGGCTCGCTCCCAAACCCGGGTCGCCGGCGTGGCACGAGGTGCAGCGTCTAGTGCCTCAACCCTCAGCACCACTAGGCCAGTGTGAAACCTCTGCCTCTTGATCCCGCAACAGAGTTGGCCTGTTTCTAGAGCCCATAGCCAGTCCCAGATAAAAATCAGTCCAGCTAGCTGGCAAAAATGTGACACATGCTGCAAAACAGCTCACAATCGCTACTGCTCCCTCTCAATCAGCAAAACACAGTGCTGAGCTGTGCACTTACTTGATTCCCACAAATGAAATTAAAGCTGGGACCACCACACTGCAACTTTTTTTGGGTGGTGGTGGGTGAATGGGGGCACAAGATCCTGCAGGTATCTGAAATCCTCCTTGATCACTCACAAAATGTCTGATTGCATCAGAATGCTGGAGTAGGCAGGATCACACATGCATGCAGCTCTTAAAGGAACACACTTTCTACTATCCCAAGGGGGTGTAGTGCGCGAAGTGAGCGTAGCAAGCAGCATATTTATATCAGGAGCAGTTTTTTCCAAAATGTTATGGAAATTTCAGGATTTTTCACATAGTGAGTGCTCCGATCTACTCATAATGAAGTTTTCGGTACTGCAGTATGTTTCACTGAACTGAAAAGCAATGGATTAAGGAATTGTTGCATGAATGCTGCAACCACGTTTTAATATGAAATGTGGGGGGGGGATAGGACTTAAGAGGGGGTGTGGGGGATAGGGCTTAATTTTGTGTAAATTCATCACTGCATGTTGCAGCAATTTTTGACATCAGGATGTTGCTCAAAATCCACAGATAGTTGAGCTTGTGAACTACTGAAATGTTAAAATCTATAGGCATGACATCATCACACATGCTGGTGGGGTAGGGGGAATGACTTGCATGTGGGGAAGGGAGTGGCAGCTTATGGGGAGTGTACAGCCGGTTGCAGGAGGAAGTGCTGGTTCATGTGGAGTGGTGATATGTTGGTCCGCTGGAGTGGAGTGAGAGTGTTGCTTGTGCAAGTGGCTGTGCAGGTCCAGGGGGGTGACAGTGGGCCTGCAGGTATGTGTTGGTGGGACTGTGTCAGGGTGGGGGCTGGTTCATCTGGCTGGGGATAGTGGTCGTGGTAGGTCCAGGGGGTGGGAGTGGACATGCAGGTCAGTGTTGCTTGGGGCAAGTGTCAACTACTGGTCCGGGGTGGGGTGGGTGTGCAGGTATATGGGGTGGGTCGGCTGCATCAGGGTGGGTGGGTGGGTGTGCTGGTCCATCTGGCTGGGGATAGTGGCCATGCTGGTCCGGGGACTGGGAGTGTGCATGCAGGTACATGGGGATGGGTCGGCTGTATCAGGGTGGGTGTGTTTGCTGGTCCATCTGGTTGGGGATAGAGGCCGTGCTGGTCCAGGGGTGGGAGTGGAAATGCAAGTACATGGGGTGGGTCAGCTGCATCAGGGTGGGTGGGTGTGCTGCTCCATCTGGCTGGGGACAGTGGCCGTGCTGGTCCAGGGGGTGGGAGTGGGGATGCAGGTCAGTGTTGCTTGGGCAACTGGCAGTGCTGGTCCAGGGGGTGGGAGTGGGTGTGCAGGTACATGGGGGTCAGTTGGCTGCATCAGGGTGGGTGGGTGTGCTGGTCCATCAGGCTGGGGTTAGTGGCTGTGCTGGTCCGGGGGGGTGGGAATGGGTGTGCAGATATGTGGGGGTTGGTCTAGCTGCATCAGGGTGGGTGTGTGTGCTGGTCCATACGAACATATGAAGAAGCCAGCAGAGGAAGGCCATTTGGTCTATCAAGTCTGCTCATATTGCAGGGTCCACAGCTGGAGCTAATGTCCCTGCCCTCCCTCCCCACTTCTCCCATCCTCCCAACCCATGATCCTGACCTTCCCCATATGCCTATCCCACCCTCTCTTAAAGCTGCTCACTGTCTTCAACGAGATGACCTCTTTCGGCAGCGCATTCCAAGTGCTCACCACCCTCTCTGTGAAGAAGTGCTTCCTGACCTCCCTCCTAAACCTCCCATCCTCCAGCTTAAGATTCTGACCCATCATGATACGATTGCCATTCAGCTTAAAGAAACTCTCCTTATCAACCTTATTCATCCCTTTCAAATACTTGAAGATCCAATCATGTCCCCTCTCACTCTCTTTCCTGTCTTCCAGGAAGTACATGTTCAGTGCCCTCAATCTCTCCTCATATGCCTTGCCATACTGACCTGCTATTATCTTTGTATCCCTCCTCTGGACCTTCAACAGCAGGTTGTCCTATTTGAGGTGTGAGCACCAGTACTGAATTCCATACTCTGGATGCGGCCTTACAGTGACCTGTACGAGAGCAGTATAACCTCCTCTCTCCTACTACTGATTCCCCCCTGGCTATGCATCCCAGCATCTTGTTTGCCTTTGCTGCTGCTTTCTTGCACTACATGGAGTGCTTCAGGTCACTAGTGATCATCACTCCAAGGTCCTTCTCCTACTCTGATGCAGATACTCGGACTTCACCCAGGTAATACTCTTTCCTGGGATTCTTGGCTACAATATGCATAACTTTGCATTTCTTGGCTATTAAGCCAAGCTGCCAGATCCTGGACCCAGCTTTCACAGACCATCCTGTAGGACCTGTATCCCTTCAGCTGTGTCCACTCTCTTACAGAGCATGGTGTCATCTGCGAATAGGCACATTTTGCCTTTAATGCCATCCACACTGTCATTGAGGAAGTCATCTGGCAGGGGATAGTGGCTGTGCTGGTCCAGGGGGTGGGAATGGGTGTGCAGGTCAGTGTTGCTTGTGCAACTGGCCATGCTGTTTCAGGGTGTGGGAGTGGGCATGCAGGTACCTGGGGGTGGGTTGGCTGCATCAGAGTGGTGCGGTGGGTGTGCTGGTCCATCTGGATGGGGATAGTGGCCGTGCTGGTCTGTCGGGGGTGGAGACTTGCGGTGCTGTATTGCCCTGCCATCTTTGTGCTGTTCACATACCCTACTGGCTTCCGTGTGCTGCTGATCTGCACTTTCTGCTTTCTTGTCCTGCACCTTGTCTGCAGGGGGGATAGGAGAGATGAAGGCCCAATCTGTACTGTGTTTTCTATAAAAATTCTTTGGGAAAGTGCATTCTTACAAAAATTTCTTCAGAATACCACTGTAATACCTGTTGTTTACCATTGTACTATCACGCGATTTCCAATGTGCTACCATTGTGGGGTTCCATAAATGGTATCACAGTGGATCTGTTTCCAGTTCCATTGTGATACCTTTGTAACCATTGTGATACCATGCAGACAGTGGAGTTCACTGGTAATGCCTCTCTTCTGGTACCACAGTGGTAACAAATGTGCTCCATTGTAATACCACTGGTTGTTGGTATCACAGTGGTTTTGGTCCAATTCCAGTGTGATACCACTGTGTCCACTGTATTACCATCAACCCACAGTGGCAAATATTTGTGCAATGGTAGCACAATAACAAACATCAGTGTGATACCTCTGCAAATGGTATCACAATGGATTTGTTTCAATTCCATTGCACTACCATTGTGACCACTGTGGTACTATGTGTCAGTGGTAGCACAATGAGTGCACCTGCAGAGGAAATACAATGGCCTCCTTCCATGCCTTATGCTGGTGGTACCACAATGATCGTGCAGCATGGTATCACAATGGCCTGCATCAGTCACTGGTAGCAAAATTACCACATTGTAGGGGAAACCTGCCGGCAGAATTATCCAAAAAAATAATGGCACATCCAACAAGATCAGACACCCACACATCTTATTGTAGGTGCCATCCAACATCAGCTAATCACCAGCTGTACATTGGAAATCCCAACAAAGTTAACTCTATACCAGTCATGCCCCTGATCTATGCCACACAGAGTCTTCCTAGCCTCACAGCATGGTGCCGCATGGTGTGGTCTCAGTGCAGGAACCTTCCTAGTTCACATTGAAAGCACAAAGTGACCTTGTGGGACACTCCTCCTTCCTACAAAAATGAAACTAAAGTAAATAACCCCAAAACTACCTGTTCCTAAAAGTGGGGGAAAGGGTCTTCATGAGAGTGCAGACAGTTTCAGCCCATCCCAGTGTTACCACCACGGGTTACTCCATTGACATCTCCCTGCAACAGAATTAACACAGCAGCTCAGCTGAGAAGTGACTCTCTTTCACATGGTATCCTGATTTGCTGCGGGGGGGTGCTAAAACAAATCTTTAGTGGATTATTTATGGCTCACATTTGGCTGCATCTGCAGTGTGCAAATGAGCAGATTTCGCATTGACTTACACAGAAACATAGAAGGTGTCGGGAGATAAAGACCTTGATGACCAAGCCAGTCTGCCCATTTTCCCTGCCTACTGTGCCATTGCAGCACCCACAAAATGTCTGGCCCTCGACCATTATTTTTATGAACATTCTTTTTACATTGCAAATGCACTCTCCCCAATACATCCTGATATGTCTGACTTCATATTTCTCTTGTCATTTCTTTCAGAATTCTTTTTTAACTTTTCTTACCAAGAAAACATGATGCCATGATGCTCTCCTCCCACCGTGGAGCTGCTGTCTCTCCTCACCACTCCATATAGTTTGATGTGCTACATGGCTATAATAGGGAGGATCTTTCTTTGACAGACTCTTGAGCGATCTCTGACATCCCACTACTAGAAAACAGGACAAATAAGAAAAGGGTTAAAAAAACAAACTGTAAAACATAGGGAATACTGGATGAACACCTATGTACCACCAGTAGGTTCTGCCACAGAGGGGCTCTGATTCCCCCTGGCCTAAAAAGCAAAGCTTGAGAGGACTGTGGGAATCAGAATCCCATGGTGGCAGAACACATTGGTTCTGCATAAAGTTGCTCTTCCTATATTGTTTATAGTTCATAGTATTAAATGTGTGCATTGGGCTGGATATTCAAACTGCGCTATTTTGTGGCGCTAGCCCTTGCGCTGCACAAAATAGTTGCGCTGGGGTGTGTCCAGAGTGATATTCAAAGGAGTTGCGCCCTTGAGCAACTCCTTTGAATATCACCCCCTGGCCACAGCCACTGTGCATGGCGCAGTGGAACTAGCGCCACCGCAAGTGGTCAGAGTGGAGCATTCAACTTGCGGTGGCGCAAGTACCATTGCACCATGCGCAAAATCCCATATTCAAAAGGTGACATGCAAATGGGGCCATAATTCATGCAAGGCGGGGGGGTCCATTTGCATCTGATTATGGCCCCATTTGCATGCCATTAGCATGCAGGTGCGCCGATCCCCGAGGACTTGCGCCTGGCACCCTGCCAGGCAGCAGCCGTCGAGGACCGATGCCCCCTGCAGCCCAATTGCGGACGAAACAGTGTATAATCCTCACCATCGCCCCCACTGGCCCGATCGCAGGCATAGTTTAATCCCCCACCAGCCCGATCACGTGGGCAGCAATGTGGCCCCCACCCAAACATATCCCTGGTGGTCCAGTGGACCGTAAACCCGATCGCGGGATTGAGATAACCCCCACCTCTCGACATTCTGGGGTCCAGTGACTTAATATCCTACCGCGTGGATGGAGTGCAAACAACCCCCTAAAATGTCCTTTGTGCCTAGTGTCTCTGACTTTCACCCACTCCGAAGTTTCCTCACTTGCCTTCACTAGTTGGCGGGCGGTAAAGAGTTCATTTCGCTGTTGCTACCGCTTCGCCGATTGATTGCCCGCAGGGGTTATTGACGCCTAGAGCAAGAGCCAATATGCAGTGCTCCATGTGTGCAGACAAGACAGTCCAGTTTTGTGAATGAATGAATGTATTCATTCACAGATCTGACTGTTTTGTACTGTATGGGCTGCATCTACTGGCTCTTGCTCTGCACCAATGGGTGCAGCCCTCACCGGCAGTTAGTCGGGCGGGCGACGGGCGGCAGGCGGTGGATGTTGCCACCCACCAGCCGCGGGGGAGCGAGTGGGTGGGGTGATCTAGGCACCAGGGATGTTTTGTGGGGAGGTTGTTTGTAACACTCCATCCCGTGATCGGGATGTTCGGTCCACTTGACCACCAGGGATAATCGTAGGTGGGGTTAATACACAATCCCGCTGATCGGGATTTATGGTCCACTGGACCACCAGGGATATGTTGGGGAGACACTTTGCTGTCTGCAATCGGGCTGGTGGGGGGGGGGGAATTTACGCTATGCCCGGGACCGGGCCAGTGGGGGTGGTGGTGGGGATATTACTCTCTTTTGCCCGCGATTGGGCTGCAGGGGGGGAACAAGGTGTGGGTTGAGGGTCAGCCACAGGTGGCAGCTGCTGTGTTGCGCCCTGCAATGCAGCAGCTCACCTGTGGGTGGCCCTCGACTTAGGCCTTTTTTTTTTGCTCAGAGTTGTGCAGGCACAGGTTGTGGGTTGCGCCTGCACAACTTTGCACAGCCCGGCTGAATATCGGGCTGTGCAGTTTATGCATGGTTCCTCCCTCCAGTTCAGCATGCATTCATTTGCATTGTGCTGTTGCTCAGCCTGTTTTCAGTGAGCAACTGCCTCCTGCTGAATATCACAGAATGGTATGATTCCCGGACTTGCATGCAATAACCCTATTGCGATGGCGCGCTAACCCTTTGAATATCCCGCCCATTGTGTTTTCTCTTTCACAATGAGACTGACTTGTACAGTCTTCAGATATTCTAGAATGCTGTTCTACTACAGAAGGGTACAATCACATTCCATGACCTTTGAACTGTGGTACAACAGCATTTTGAAAGGATGGATTTCTATACAGAACAATGCTCTACTATACACTATAAACTAGCAATGTACAGTTAACAAGATGAGGCAGCAACAATTTAATTCATAGTTTACAATTATCACATATAGCAGTAGCACCCTAATGACACCTAGCAGCAGTATAACTATTCAATAAACAAAATAACATTACTTTGATGTAGTTATTCTTTTTTATGTAAATAGATTTAGAAACCCAATTTTATTTAAGCAATAAGGCATGACAGGGCATTGGTTGAATAAGGTTTACCCCATGCTCAGGGGCATTGTAAAGCAAGAGGTGAAGCCCCAACTGTGGGGTAAACCTAGTATAACCAATGTCCCAGAAGTGCCTTATTACTTATATAAAATAGGCTTAGAGGCAACTTTTAAAAACAAGCACTCTAAAAGTGTTCAAACCCACAAAAATTATAATAAAATGCTACTAAATAATGTAAAATAGGCCATCCACAGATGTTTTACACCTGTCAGTCATTTGTCTTGCTTCATATTAAGTACACTACGTGAATGTTTACCATGGAATAATAGAATTCAAAATTCAAAATTCTTCAGCGTTCCACTAGTATATACACACAGGCCTCAAGTGGAGCCAGAACCTCAATTTTATCTATTGTCAGGTAAGGAGCAGGGAGTTCTCTAGCAAACTGGTGGGGCTAGGAGGGGATTTTCATGGTCATCAAAGAAACACCAGCAATGGAAACTCTGAATAGTACTTGATTTTCTATATTTGTGTATGTGTGTAAGGAGGGCCTCGAGTAAAAATAACATTAAATTATTTACTTTCTTTAGTTAATTTAATGGACTTTCATTTTTAGGGCCTAGTTGGAGGTTTCTATATATGAGTAAAAGTTGCAGCCATGTTTGTGATGGAGATTAGAAGCTTATGGCTTATGAATTGTGAGTTGTCCCAGTTGGCAGGTACCTGTTTCTAGCCATTGGTACTGTAGTGCTCTCTTAAGGCAATGATTAGAACTAAGTCTCAGCCAATCAGGACATAGGAATTTCCTTTCCCATTTTATATAAGTCCAATATAACACTCCAGGGTGTGTGTTACTGTCTGATAAACACAGTTCTATGGGCATGTAGACTCATACCTCAGAATGTCCCTATGCATGCATTTATCAGAGTATAACCCACACCTTGGAATGTGTTACTGCTTTATAATAACTGGGGAGCATTTTCTCCCATTGGAAACCTGGGTTATAATTCGCCGTTATAACTCGAGGATTATAACGGCAAACATGCGATGGGTTTCCAATGCTCCACATATTCATCTGCTTCCCACACCTCTGCTAACCATGGCACCAGACAACACAGCAACTTCAGCACTAGACTGTGCCCTGGACTCTACACCGCCATGTTTTTTTTAAAAAGAAACTTGCCTACTTGCCTCCTGTGCTAAACTTTTTTTTAAAAAAAGGTTTCAGGACCTGCTCCGCTGGAGCGCTAACTGCATTTCCTCCACTTGCTTCTTCCACACCAACCACCACAGTTTTATTTTATATCATTGCTGTGGTGAGAAAACGCTCCCAACAATTACATAAATTAAAACATGGGGTTGTGTGTTTAACTTGAGTTTTTACACACACCCTTGGTGTTGGATGCTTAAATAAACCTCTCGAGCTTCGCTCTCAGGGTTTATGTAGCATCCAACACCTCGGGGTGTGTGTAAAAACGTATTAAACACACAACCCTGTGCATTATTCTATATATTATAGGGAATAATATGGGTTGCATGCTGTTTTATCTTTTTCACAAGAGAAGTGATGTTAGGGTATTCAAAACTGGCTGAGAACATTAATAATAACTTTTTACATTTGTTTTTATTTTCACTTATGCAGAGATTACATCCTCATACAGAGCATTTAAATCATATTCAATATACATTCTACTGAATGAGTGTTGCCATTCCATCGTGGACATCAGAATGCCTGTTTGGTGGTGCACGCAACTGGCGTCAGTACATCCTGACATCCCAGTACAGAGTCACTGTTCATGCACACCACAGATCAGGCATATGGAGATCATGGTCATCTGACATCACTCATGCCCCCCCACCCATCAACCATACTGGAATTCCAGTACAATTCGACCACTCACGCACACCCCAATTAGCTATACAGACAACTGGCAACATTCACCCCACCCCTATTTTAGCATATTGACATCCCGGTACAGTCACCATTCATGCACACAAAAAATCAGCCATCCTGACATCACGGTGGATCGACACTACTTTTATGCCCCCCACCCCACAAATCAGGCACCCAGACATCAGTCAACTGGCACCACTCATGCCTCCTCCACTGAAGACATCATGGTACACTGTCAACATGCACAATCCATCATCCTAACATCAAGTTCGAACAGGGTGTCAAGGATGCCTGACTGGTGTGCTTCTGTGGTGCCTGCATACAGGAGTATTAGCGCCGAATGGGGGCATGAGTAGTGCCAGTTGACATTATGTCAGGATGTCTGTTTGGTGGTGTGTGTAACTGCTGTCAGTGCATCCTTACATCCTGGTACACAGTGTCACCATCATGCTCACCACCAATCAGGCATCCAGACACCATGATCATTTGGCACCACCCATGCCCCCCTTCCCCAACAGGCATCCACACATCCAGCTTACAACTCACGCACACCACCAGTTAGGCATCCTGACAAAACAGTTGACCAGAAATACTCCTGACCTCCTCTCCTGGTGCATGCTATTAATCTGCAGTCTTCCACACTCACCATGCTGTGTGTGTGGGACGGTGTACACAACAAAGCAGGTGATCCCCAGTTTGTCAAGGACTGGAGGCCGAAGGGGCATGGCATTGTGTGATCCCAATCCCTATGTAGAGTTTCCACTGGGCACACGGCAGTCCTTCTCCCATGACAGCATGGGAGGAATGGGGAGGGGGGGCAGGGTCAGCAGTGTAAGCTGTGGTTCCTGCAATACAAGCAGACTAGATAGATCAAATGGCCTTCTTCTGACTTCTTTGTATTTATGTTCCTATCTGATGACTGAAACAGGCTAAAATCTCATCACCCAGCACCTGATTCCTGGATTCTTTCCTACCATCTCATAACTGCTTACATACGCTATATCTCTCCTCACCACTCCAAATGGTTTGATGTGTTCTGTTGAGCATGACAATGAGGGTCTGTATTTCACTACCATCCTCTTCCTGTTGCTACCTGGCCATTTGGCTAGGCCTCCTCTGTTTACTCGACATCATCTTGACATCTATACCCCCTGCCAACTTGACCCTGTCCAGACCCCTTGCTGTGCCAAAAATATGAAGGTAATGGCTGGCATGGTACATGTATTTGCACTATTTACACCCTTACATTCTAGCATAAATATTGCTAAAGAGCACTTACCTGAGTCCTTGGGATTCCTGTATGGGGTTGGGTGACTCAAAGAGAACATCCAGTTGTACTGTACCTGTAATATAAAAAATAGCCACAAGGTCTCAAACACTCTGCAGCTCTTTAGTATCTAAAAACAAGGCAATATAATGATAAAACAATTCTTATCTGATACACGTGGTCAATGTCCTCCCACACTGTGGTCATTGTTCCATGGGATCCATAGACAATGCAGAAAATAGATTAATATTAGTAATAAAAATGTGATTAGTCAAGTCGGTTGGGTATAAAGGACTTTTTTGTTTGTTTAAATGAGTTGGTCAGAAGGATAGATACCAGAACCAAGGTAGCAACCCAAGTTCGTGAAAAGACTCCAGTCACTCACACACACTCAACTCCCCCCACCCACATCAGCCAGCTTCTTTCCACCCATGCAATCCCTTCCACGCACAGTCATGCTCAGTTTCTCCACACTGATACAGCTCCCCCCGAACACACACACATGCATATCCATCCATAAATACTGCTCCATTCCTAAAAAAAAAAGACCCAGCTCACCCCATGTACAGCCTGCTCCTATACTGATACATGCCAAGCTATACATACAGAGATGCACACCCAAACACAGCCTGCTCCACATACATGCCACACAGACTAGATGGACCATTGGTCTTTTCCTCATTGTCTGTTTCTGTACAAACTCAGCAATCTCCCACACACGCCAAGCTCTTTCACTGTCTCTCACATCATGTACATACACCCCAGCACTTAGCCCCAACATATATATAGCCAGCTCGTCACCCACACACATGCATGCATATACACACACACACATGCACACACACACACACCTTGCTCCCCATACATGCCACAGAGACTAGATGGACCTTTGGTATCTTCCTCGCCTGTCATTGTCCATTTCTATACAAATCCAGCCATCTCCTACAAGCACCAAGCTCCTCCACACTGTCTCTCACACACGCATACACACCCAGATGCTCAGCCCCCCACATACATACAGCCAGCTCCCCACCCACACCCATGCATGTCAAGCCCCATACACTACTAAATTGTCCACCATGTGCCACCTTTTGGAAAAATGAAGCAATACATAAGCCAGTCTTTCTTTTAATGAATTAAGTATTAGCCATAGTGTATTGGGTGAGGACGCCATGGTTACAATGTAAAATAAATTAAGTAGAACCAACAAAAATAGCAAAGCAGCAAGAAGGTTAAGAATATTTAGTAAATATTTCACCTCAATTGCTCTCTCCCTCACCAGCGTTTCCAATCTATACATGTTAAGCCTATGGCACAGGATCTAAGCAAGAGTCAGGAAAATAGCAGACAGATGGTGGGGGGGGCGAATTCAACCAAAAGAAAACTACCTATAGGACTAACTGCAGTGCCTCTGCGACTTTCTTGAGTGCAAAGGAGAAAACAGAACTCACCTTCATCATGGTAGTTGCTCTGGGCTTTGTGTGCCTTAAGTCTTGCTCTTTGCCACTCCACTGATCGCCATCACTCCCATGACTCCTTCAGCGTCTTCACACCAAATCTGCCCAAAGGGTCACAGAGGAAGAGAAAGAGTAGGGGCCATGACAACACGCCAGCATGGAGTACGTATAGCGCATAATTGTGGATGTCAAGACCAGGAAGTGTCCATTTAACATCCACATAGTTTAGGTGGTACCCCAAGTCCATGCAGCATTTTCAGTTTTTTTAAATAAATTAATATAGTAGAAGACACCCGACAGGATTTGCATTGCCAGGGGCCGTATGCACTGCAGTAACCAGGGGTCCCTTCCACGCAGGCACATGGTCAAACCTTATAACATAAACATTCCATACTTACTGTGGTTGCCACTTTCAATGCAACAAATGAGCATTACCATCATACAACAAAACAATAAACATATATTCAGTTGATATGACAGTCTCTGTACACCAGGCTATGTATGATTCTCCTCTCAAAGGCTTCAAAATTAAAAAGAAAGCTTAACCCTGACATGATCCTGCTGTAACCCCGCCATGGGGGCTTACCTGCTTTTGCCCTTTAGGGGCCACCCAAGGCCTTCTGTTCCCCTGGACCCCCTTGTCCTTCCTCTGCATTGCCCATATTGTCCCTGAAGTCTCCGTCTGGCCCCTGGGCTGTTGTGTGCATTGGGGTCAGAGGAGCTAAACCACAGGGCCACCGCACTACTTGAAGTTTGAATGAGTAGTGGTGGCCCGCACATGTGCAGTACCGCATTCTGCCTTTCTTACTGCAATTGTGGAAAACAGGTGCCCCTCTAGTGGTCTCTATCTCAAAAATGTGTTAATTGGGGACCCAAGACCTAGAGAAGGTGCATAAGGAGTCACAGTTTGTTGTGAATAAAGAGTGCCAGTAAGTGCTGTGGGGAATGCTTCATGAATATAGAGAGGCAGTATAGCACAGTGGTTTAAGGCTCTTAGCTGCAAATCTGGGACCTGGGTTTGAATCCCACAGCTCCCACTTGCATACTGTGTGACCCTGAGCAAGTCACTTAACTTTCCTGTGCTCCCAGGTTGCACCTGTAAACAAGCTTTCAGCTTAGTCTCTCTCTCCTGGTTAAACAATTTGAAAAAATACATATATAGGTATATATTAATGAGGCACAATACATGTTGATGAGCTGCCTGCCTGTGCCTGGGGGATAAGAGAAATGGCACTAGCAACAGGCATGGGGTTAATTAAATCTGTTAGTTTCTGCAAGAGTTCAACAGGGCACAGGGACTGCTTAGAGACTGTGGGACATTAAATCGAATTAAGGTGTGTATACTGACTGCACCAAATCTTTAAAATTGGGACATTTTACTGCCTATTAATAAATGTTGCCAGCAGCCATGATTGCAGCCTTTGACCTCAGCAGCACAGCCAATCCGATGGCCAGGATCTGATAAGGATTTATGGTACTGTGCCAAAGAATTATGAGGAAAAGCTGTGAAATTTTGGCACCCTTTCATGACCAATCAGGCATCAGAAGAGCTTTTGCATAATTTTTCAATGGGACAGTTAAATCAGCCAATCAAGGAAGCGGCAGAAATCCTAAAACCCACAGACTTTGGTTCTGGGCTCAGTTCAGCAGCAGCCCTCCAGAGGGAGGGGGGCTCCAGCCCCTTGCAGAAGGATGTGGCTGAGGTTTGGGAAGGGCCTGCCTGGGGGTTGACAGGCTACCTGTCCCCAGGGCTCTGTTTGACTTTCCACATGCTGAAGGGACTTTGTTCAACAAACCCTGTTTTGCAATCTAGGCTGGTAGAGGCTGCAAGGCCCAGCAACTTTCAGCTGTGAGATGCAAGCATCTGTAACCTCAGCGGAGGAAGCTTTGCCTAAGGGATCCTGAGTGAGAAAGTCACTTGTGAATTCCAAAAGAGATGGAGATCTTGGGGGCTGTGTGGCCACTGGCTATAGGAGGTACTAAAGTCTGTTACCCCATGTTTGACTCAAAGTCACAAGGAAGGGTATGGACATTTGGTTAAAGGAATGACCACTGATGGTTCTGGTTTGCAGAAAATGGATTTGTGAAAAGTGGATGGTTCTGGTCTACAGCAAATGGTATGGGAGTCTCCCTGACTTGCAGGACCTCACCAGTATTTCCAGGTTTATCTTCAAAAAGAGAAGAGAGCCTCTTCTGATTGGGAGCACTTGCACGATGAGGAAAATGATTTTCAGTATCATGGGGCTGTTTGAGTAAAAGGTGTATTCGCTCAGTGTCTAGTTCAGGATCCTCGGAGGAGCCCTTCATGTGAACTCAAGTCTCACTGTGACTGCGTCTCCAGTGAACCTCTAGAGACTGTGTGCTGATGTGAAAGGACTACAGCTGCCATGCTGGCAGTGTGGCTTGAAATGAAATTGTATCCGGATGTGTCTAAACTTCCAGAAGCAGCAAGGGAAAAAAGGGTCTTCTATCAAGGTCAGTGTTGGGAATCAGCCTGGCAGTGTCACCAGCTAGGCACAGCCATTGCGCCTCCCCCTGATGGGTCAAGTCTGGATGTGGGGGTCTGAGGCATGCCGGCCCATGTCTCTTTGCTAGTCTGTGTTCCAGATTGTGACTTCAGCTTATCCAGAGTTTCAATTGTCAGAGGAGCTGAGAGAGGTGCCAGCCTTCCAAAGCTGGAAGAGCCTGTTGCAAGGGAAAGGTCCAAGCTGCAAGGTGCCTGCTGCTCATCTCAAGCTGCTCAAGATCTAGAGTTCTGCTGATCCAATTACCCCAGATTTACAGTATGATTACCACTTGGGACTGTCTGCAGAACCATGGGTAAAGTAGTGGATTGTCCCTGCACCTGGGAATTGTAAATAAGTGGGTGGGGTGATTCAGGCACCAGGGATGTTTTGTGGGGAGGTTGTTTGTAACACTCCATCCCGTGATCGGGATGTTCGGTCCACTTGACCACCAGGGGCATAATCGTAGGTGGGGTTAATACACAATCCGCGATCGGGATTTATGGTCCACTGGACCACCAGGGATATGTTGGGGAGACACTTTGCTGTCTGCAATCGGGCTGGTGGGGGGATTTACGCTATGCCCGGACCGGGCCAGTGGGGTGGTGGTGGGGATATTACTCTCTTTGCCCGCTACATTGGGCTGCAGGGGGAAATACAGGGTGAGGGAGTCAGCCACAGGTGGCAGCTTGCTGTGTTGCGCCCCTGCAATGCAGCAGCTCACCTGTGGGTGGCCCTCGACTTAGGCCTTTTTTTTTGCTCAGAGTTGTGCAGGCACAGGTTGTGGGTTGCGCCTGCACAACTTTGCACAGCCCGGCTGAATATCGGGCTGTGCAGTTTATGCATGGTTCCTCCCCCTCCAGTTCAGCATGCATTCATTTGCATTGTGCTGTTGCTCAGCCTGTTTTCAGTGACGCAACTGCCTCCTGCTGAATATCACAGAATGGCGCAATTTCGGACTTGCGCATGCACAACCCTATTGCGCATGGCGCAACCCTTTTGAATATCCCGCCCATTGTGTTTTCTTTCTTTCACAATGAGACTGACTTGTACAGTCTTCAGACATTCTAGAATGCTGTTCTACTACAGAAGGGTACAATCACATTCCATGACCTTTGAACTGTGGTACAACAGCATTTTGAAAAGGATGGATTTCTATACAGAACAATGCTCTACTATACACTATAAACTAGCAATGTACAGTTAACAAGATGAGGCAGCAACAATTTAATTCATAGTTTACAATTATCACATATAGCAGTAGCACCCTAATGACACCTAGCAGCAGTATAACTATTCAATAAACAAAATAACATTACTTTGATGTAGTTATTCTTTTTTTATGTAAATAGATTTAGACAACCCCAATTTTATTTAAGCAATAAGGCATGACAGGGCATTGGTTGAATAAGGTTTACCCCATGCTCAGGGGCATTGTAAAGCAAGAGGTGAAGCCCCAACTGTGGGGTAAACCTAGTATAACCAATGTCCCAGAAGTGCCTTATTACTTATATAAAATAGGCTTAGAGGCAACTTTTAAAAACAAGCACTCTAAAAGTGTTCAAACCCACAAAAATTATAATAAAATGCTACTAAATAATGTAAAATAGGCCATCCACAGATGTTTTACACCTGTCAGTCATTTGTCTTGCTTCATATTAAGTACACTACGTGAATGTTTACCATGGAATAATAGAATTCAAAATTCAAAATTCTTCAGCGTTCCACTAGTATATACACACAGGCCTCAAGTGGAGCCAGAACCTCAATTTTATCTATTGTCAGGTAAGGAGCAGGGAGTTCTCTAGCAAACTGGTGGGGCTAGGAGGGGGATTTTTCATGGTCATCAAAGAAACACCAGCAATGGAAACTCTGAATAGTACTTGATTTTCTATATTTGTGTATGTGTGTAAGGAGGGCCTCAAGTAAAAATAACATTAAATTATTTACTTTCTTTAGTTAATTTAATGGACTTTCATTTGTAGGGCCTAGTTGGAGGTTTCTATATATGAGTAAAAGTTGCAGCCATGTTTGTGATGGAGATTAGGAAGCTTATGGCTTATGAATTGTGAGTTGTCCCAGTTGGCAGGTACCTGTTTCTAGCCATTGGTACTGTAGTGCTCTCTTAAGGCAATGATTAGAACTAAGTCTCAGCCAATCAGGACATAGGAATTTCCTTTCCCATTTTATATAAGTCCAATATAACACTCCAGGGTGTGTGTTACTGTCTGATAAACACAGTTCTATGGGCATGTAGACTCATACCTCAGAATGTCCCTATGCATGCATTTATCAGAGTATAACCCACACCTTGGAATGTGTTACTGCTTTATAATAACTGGGGAGCATTTTCTCCCATTGGAAACCTGGGTTATAATTCGCCGTTATAACTCGAGGATTATAACGGCAAACATGCGATGGGTTTCCAATGCTCCACATATTCATCTGCTTCCACACTCTCTGCTAACCATGGCACCAGACAATCACAGCAACTTCAGCACTAGACTGTGCCCTGGACTCTACACCGCCATGTTTTTTTTAAAAAGAAACTTGCCTACTTGCCTCCTGTGCTAAACTTTTTTTTAAAAAAAGGTTTCAGGACCTGCTCCGCTGGAGCGCTAACTGCATTTCCTCCACTTGCTTCTTCCACACCAACCACCACAGTTTTATTTTATATCATTGCTGTGGTGAGAAAACGCTCCCCAGCAATTACATAAATTAAAACATGGGGTTGTGTGTTTAACTTGAGTTTTTACACACACCCTTGGTGTTGGATGCTTAAATAAACCTCTCGAGCTTCGCTCTCAGGGTTTATGTAGCATCCAACACCTCGGGGTGTGTGTAAAAACGTATTAAACACACAACCCTGTGCATTATTCTATATATTATAGGGAATAATATGGGTTGCATGCTGTTTTATCTTTTTCACAAGAGAAGTGATGTTAGGGTATTCAAAACTGGCTGAGAACATTAATAATAACTTTTTTACATTTGTTTTTATTTTCACTTATGCAGAGATTACATCCTCATACAGAGCATTTAAATCATATTCAATATACATTCTACTGAATGAGTGTTGCCATTCCATCGTGACATCAGAATGCCTGTTTGGTGGTGCACGCAACTGGCGTCAGTACATCCTGACATCCCAGTACAGAGTCACTGTTCATGCACACCACAGATCAGGCATATGGAGATCATGGTCATCTGACATCACTCATGCCCCCCCACCCATCAACCATACTGGAATTCCAGTACAATTCGACCACTCACGCACACCCCAATTAGCTATACAGACAACTGGCAACATTCACCCCACCCTATTTTAGCATATTGACATCCCGGTACAGTCACCATTCATGCACACAAAAATCAGCCATCCTGACATCACGGTGGATCGACACTACTTTTATGCCCCCACCCCACAAATCAGGCACCCAGACATCAGTCAACTGGCACCCTCATGCCTCCTCCACTGAAGACATCATGGTACACTGTCAACATGCACAATCCATCATCCTAACATCAAGTTGAACAGGGTGTCAAGGATGCCTGACTGGTGTCTTCTGTGGTGCCTGCATACAGGAGTATTAGCGCGAATGGGGGCATGAGTAGTGCCAGTTGACATTATGTCAGGATGTCTGTTTGGTGTGTGTAACTGCTGTCAGTGCATCCTTACATCCTGGTACACAGTGTCACCATCATGCTCACCACCAATCAGGCATCCAGACACCATGATCATTTGGCACCACCCATGCCCCCCTTCCCCAACAGGCATCCACACATCCAGCTTACAACTCACGCACACCACCAGTTAGGCATCCTGACAAAACAGTTGACCAGAAATACTCCTGACCTCCTCTCCTGGTGCATGCTATTAATCTGCAGTCTTCCACACTCACCATGCTGTGTGTGTGGGACGGTGTACACAACAAAGCAGGTGATCCCCAGTTTGTCAAGGACTGGAGGCCGAAGGGGCATGGCATTGTGTGATCCCAATCCCTATGTAGAGTTTCCACTGGGCACACGGCAGTCCTTCTCCCATGACAGCATGGGAGGAATGGGGAGGGGCAGGGTCAGCAGTGTAAGCTGTGGTTCCTGCAATACAAGCAGACTAGATAGATCAAATGGCCTTCTTCTGACTTCTTTGTATTTATGTTCCTATCTGATGACTGAAACAGGCTAAAATCTCATCACCCAGCACCTGATTCCTGGATTCTTTCCTACCATCTCATAACTGCTTACATACGCTATATCTCTCCTCACCACTCCAAATGGTTTGATGTGTTCTGTTGAGCATGACAATGAGGGTCTGTATTTCACTACCATCCTCTTCCTGTTGCTACCTGGCCATTTGGCTAGGCCTCCTCTGTTTACTCGACATCATCTTGACATCTATACCCCCTGCCAACTTGACCCTGTCCAGACCCCTTGCTGTGCCAAAAATATGAAGGTAATGGCTGGCATGGTACATGTATTTGCACTATTTACACCCTTACATTCTAGCATAAATATTGCTAAAGAGCACTTACCTGAGTCCTTGGGATTCCTGTATGGGGTTGGGTGACTCAAAGAGAACATCCAGTTGTACTGTACCTGTAATATAAAAAATAGCCACAAGGTCTCAAACACTCTGCAGCTCTTTAGTATCTAAAAACAAGGCAATATAATGATAAAACAATTCTTATCTGATACACGTGGTCAATGTCCTCCACACTGTGGTCATTGTTCCATGGGATCCATAGACAATGCAGAAAATAGATTAATATTAGTAATAAAAATGTGATTAGTCAAGTCGGTTGGGTATAAAGGACTTTTTGTTTGTTTAAATGAGTTGGTCAGAAGGATAGATACCAGAACCAAGGTACAGCAAGTTCGTGAAAAGACTCCAGTCACTCACACACACTCAACTCCCCACCCACATCAGCCAGCTTCTTTCCACCATGCAATCCTTCCACGCACAGTCATGCTCAGTTTCTCACACTGATACAGCTCCCCGAACACACACATGCATATCCATCCATAAATACTGCTCCATTCCTAAAAAAAAAAGACCCAGCTCACCCCATGTACAGCCTGCTCCTATACTGATACATGCCAAGCTATACATACAGAGATGCACACCCAAACACAGCCTGCTCCACATACATGCCACACAGACTAGATGGACCATTGGTCTTTTCCTCATTGTCTGTTTCTGTACAAACTCAGCAATCTCCCACACACGCCAAGCTCTTTCACACTGTCTCTCACATACGTACACACACACCCCAGCACTTAGCCCCCCAACATATATATAGCCAGCTCGTCACCCACACACATGCATGCATATACACACACACACATGCACACACACACACCTTGCTCCCCATACATGCCACAGAGACTAGATGGACCTTTGGTATCTTCCTCGCCTGTCATTGTCCATTTCTATACAAATCCAGCCATCTCCTACAAGCACCAAGCTCCTCCACACTGTCTCTCACACACACACACCCAGATGCTCAGCCCCCACATACACAAGCCAGCTCCCCACCCACACCCATGCATGTCAAGCCCCATACACTACTAAATTGTCCACCATGTAGCCACCTTTTGGAAAAATGAAGCAATACATAAGCCAGTCTTTCTTTTAATGAATTAAGTATTAGCCATAGTGTATTGGGTGAGGGACGCCATGGTTACAATGTAAAATAAATTAAGTAGAACCAACAAAAATAGCAAAGCAGCAAGAAGGTTAAGAATATTTAGTAAATATTTCACCTCAATTGCTCTCTCCCTCACCAGCGTTTCCAATCTATACATGTTAAGCCTATGGCACAGGATCTAAGCAAGAGTCAGGAAAATAGCAGACAGATGGTGGGGGGGGCCGAAATTCAACCAAAAAGAGAAAACTACCTATAGGACTAACTGCAGTGCCTGCGGACACTGCGGAGTGCAAAGGAGAAAACAGAACTCACCTTCATCATGGTAGTTGCTCTGGGCTTTTGTGTGCCTTAAGTCTTGCTCTTTGCCACTCCACTGATGCGCCATCACTCCCATGACTCCTTCAGCGTCTTCACACCAAATCTGCCCAAAGGGTCACAGAGGAAGAGAAAGAGTAGGGGCCATGACAACACGCCAGCATGGAGTACGTATAGCGCATAATTGTGGATGTCAAGACCAGGAAGTGTCCATTTAACATCCACATAGTTTAGGTGGTACCCCAAGTCCATGCAGCATTTTCAGTTTTTAAATAAATTAATATAGTAGAAGACACCCGACAGGTTTGCATTGCCAGGGCGTATGCACTGCAGTAACCAGGGTCCCTTCCACATGAGCACATGGTCAAACCTTATAACATAAACATTCCATACTTACTGTGGTTGCCACTTTCAATGCAACAAATGAGCATTACCATCATACAACAAAACAATAAACATATATTCAGTTGATATGACAGTCTCTGTACACCAGGCTATGTATGATTCTCCTCTCAAAGGCTTCAAAATTAAAAGAAAAGCTTAACCTGACATGATCCTGCTGTAACCCGCCATGGGGGCTTACCTGCTTTTGCCCTTTAGGGGCCACCCAAGGCCTTCTGTTCCCCTGGACCCCCTGGTCCTTCCTCTGCATTGCCCATATTGTCCCTGAAGTCTCCGTCTGGCCCCTGGGCTGTTGTGTGCATTGGGGTCAGAGGAGCTAAACCACAGGGCCGCCGCACTACTTGAAGTTTGAATGAGTAGTGGTGGCCCGCACATGTGCAGTACCGCATTCTGCCTTTCTTACTGCAATTGTGGAAAAACAGGTGCCCCTCTAGTGGTCTCTATCTCAAAAATGTGTTAATTGGGGACCCAAGACCTAGAGAAGGTGCATAAGGAGTCACAGTTTGTTGTGAATAAAGAGTGCCAGTAAGTGCTGTGGGGAATGCTTCATGAATATGAGAGGCAGTATAGCACAGTGGTTTAAGGCTCTTAGCTGCAAATCTGGGACCTGGGTTTGAATCCCACAGCTCCCACTTGCATACTGTGTGACCCTGAGCAAGTCCTTAACTTTCCTGTGCTCCCAGGTTGCACCTGTAAACAAGCTTTCAGCTTAGTCTCTCTCTCCTGGTTAAACAATTTGAAAAAATACATATATAGGTATATATTAATGAGGCACAATACATGTTGATGAGCTGCCTGCCTGTGCCTGGGGGATAAGAGAAATGGCACTAGCAACAGGCATGGGGTTAATTAAATCTGTTAGTTTCTGCAAGAGTTCAACAGGGCACAGGGACTGCTTAGAGACTGTGGGACATTAAATCAATTAAGGTGTGTATACTGACTGCACCAAATCTTTAAAATTGGGACATTTTACTACTGCCTATTAATAAATGTTGCCAGCAGCCATGATTGCAGCCTTTGACCTCAGCAGCACAGCCAATCCGATGGCCAGGATCCTGATAAGGATTTATGGTACTGTGCCAAAGAATTATGAGGAAAAAGCTGTGGAAATTCTTGGCACCCTTTTCATGACCAATCAGGCATCAGAAGAGCTTATGCATATTAATTTTTCAATGGGACAGTTAAATCAGCCAATCAAGGAGCGGCAGAGAGCTCCTAAAACCCACAGACTTTTGGTTCTGGGCTCAGTTCAGCAGCAGCCCCTCCAGAGGGAGGGGGGCTCCAGCCCCTTTGCAGAAGGATGTGGCTGCAAGGTTTGGGAAGGGCCTGCCTGGGGGTTGACAGCTACCTGTCCCCCCAGGGCCTCCGTTTGACTTTTCCACATGCTGAAGGGACTTTGTTCAACAAACCCTGTTTTGCAATCTAGGCTGGTAGAGAGCTGCAAGGCCCAGCAACTTTCAGCTGTGAGATGCAAGCATCTGTAACCTCAGCGGAGGAAGCTTTGCCTAAGGGATCCTGAGTGAGAAAGTCACTTGTGAATTCCAAAAGAGATGGAGATCTTGGGGGCTGTGTGGCCACTGGCTATAGGAGGTACTAAAGTCTGTTACCCCATGTTTGACTCAAAGTCACAAGGAAGGGTATGGACATTTGGTTAAAGGAATGACCACTGATGGTTCTGGTTTGCAGAAAATGGATTTGTGAAAAGTGGATGGTTCTGGTCTACAGCAAATGGTATGGGAGTCTCCCTGACTTGCAGGACCTCACCAGTATTTCAGGTTTATCTTCAAAAGAGAGAGCCTCTTCTGATTGGGAGCACTTACGATGAGGAAAATGATTTTCAGTATCATGGGGCTGTTTGAGTAAAGGTGTATTCGCTCAGTGTCTAGTTCAGGATCCTCGGAGGAGCCCTTCATGTGAACTCAAGTCTCACTGTGACTGCGTCTCCAGTGAACCTCTAGAGACTGTGTGCTGATGTGAAAGGACTACAGCTGCCATGCTGGCAGTGTGGCTTGAAATGAAATTGTATCCGGATGTGTCTAAACTTCCAGAAGCAGCAAGGGAAAAAAGAGGTCTTCTATCAAGGTCAGTGTTGGGAATCAGCCTGGCAGTGTCACCAGCTAGGCACAGCCATTGCGCCTCCCCCTGATGGGTCAAGTCTGGATGTGGGGGTCTGAGGCATGCCGGCCCATGTCTCTTTGCTAGTCTGTGTTCCAGATTGTGACTTCAGCTTATCCAGAGTTTCAATTGTCAGAGGAGCTGAGAGGGTGCCAGCCTTCCAAAGCTGGAAGAGCCTGTTGCAAGGAAAGGTCCAAGCTGCAAGGTGCCTGCTGCTCATCTCAAGCTGCTCAAGATCTAGAGTTCTGCTGATCCAATTACCCCAGATTTACAGTATGATTACCACTTGAGACTGTCTGCAGAACCATGAGTAAAAGCAAGGATTGTCCTGCACCTGGGGAATTGTAAATAGTTGCTTTCAAATTCTGCCAAGTAGCTAATAGATGTGCAGAAAAGTTTACATTTAATTTAAGCATGTGCACCAATGCCTGCCAACCGGCTGCATCACAGGTCTGCAATGAGTTCGATACCCAGGGATAGATTTGGGGGGGCTTTTTATCTGAACTGGCTACTGGTACCAGTTGGGGTCTGTATGCTATACATCTGCAGCAGCTAGCAAGTCAGAGAGCTTAACTTTAATCCATCCAAGGATCGGTGGGTGGCTTGCTTCAAGAATGTTGTAGAATTAGAAACTGCAAATAATTGTTTGCTGATGTCACATACTAAATGCCAATTGCCAAATGTGATTGTTGCTTACTCTGCTTCCAGTTATCCTTTCCTAACCCCACCCCCATGTAAATAAATTGTGGTTTAGCAGTTTTGGAAAAGTTTGACTTGTGAGCATATTATTAGTGAGCATATTATTAATGCAAGTCAATAATTCCAAGGTATTGAAATTATGATCTCTGGTTTATGGTAATCCATGTGTGGGTTGACTAGACAGGGTAGTGGGTAGGTACAGCATTCCAGGGGATTGTACTGCTAAATACCAAACCCACTTGTAATTTTACTCTGGGTGGAGGCACCGTGCATTTTTATCTTTATCTTGGGAAAGAACCCCCTATAATATCCAGAATAGGAACCTAGGCCCCTCAGCCTTGGTCAGGCCTGCAAGGAAGGGGTAGCAGCATCTTAATACACCACATCAGGGCTACACTGCTGATGAAAGTAACAAAACAAAAGTACAGTATTTGTGCAGAGTTTATGTTAAATAGAGTGCCGTAAAGTGGGACCACACAAAAATAAAGTTCAGGGACCACAGGGGGCTTAGTGGGTGAGTCCAGTAGATGCCTGTTGGGGACCCATTAAGGGACATATTTGTATGAGGTGAGCATGCTGCAGCCTGCACACTGCACCATACCTGTACCCCTGCAGCATGGCTGCACAAAGAAAATGGCAACCTGCAGTCACATCTGCAGCAATTTCCCACCACCCACCAGCTTCCCCAGTTAAATGATGCTGCAGCCAGAATACTCAGCATCCTGCACAATCCATAGCAGAGCTTCTTGATTAAAACTTGTTCCCTGCCTTTACACTCAGAGACTCCCTCCCCAAGCAGGCAGTGCTGGAAGAAGCAGCCACGCACTGGGGCTCATCTAAGGCAGATAAGTCAAGTTGCCTAATTTAATGTATTAACCTTAGTCATAGTAGTCTTTTTCCATTAAAGTCTGTCTGACAAACTACATAAACACTTTGTGTGCTCTTTATTTTATATGATGTCACAGGGAGCAGGCAAGGAACTACTCTGGCAAGTGTGGAGATAGCAACACATACATTCTTGGCCGTCAGATAGTGGTGGAAAGGAGTTCTACAATCAGTGTAAATGCCTGCACTCTTGATATTTATGGTGAGAATTGTAGTAGCCAGTATCCTACACATTGACTATAGCCAGGCAGTATAGTGCACACACAGTGAACATGCAACGTCTAACAGAATAAATACCAGCATAATGTTAAAGAATGGACACACAAACACATGCACACCAGGGATATTCTGCAAGCACAGCGTGCATCCCAATTCCCATCAACTACTTAACCATCCTCAAGTAAACATTAGACTGCCGAATAATTATGGCAAGCAGGGAGAGAGGGAGGAACAGGGCATTAACAAAAAGAAAAACAAATTCACCTTTTCCTGCAGCACTCCCCCACCTACCGTGATGACCTCCGCTTGCTTCCTGGTGCAGCCGCTGTTCTATCTGATCCAGTCCTTTTCAGCTTGCCCACACCACCACCCCACTAACTATCTGGCTGTGCATGGGATGGCAAATTGGGTTACTTGACCATTCTAGTACTCTGTGGGTGTGGGACTGTGTTGGCTCAGTTCACTCAGTAACACAGTCGTGACTCGTTACTCAGGTCTCCAGTCAGGCCATCTCGGCTCTACACCCTCCCTGCTCCACTTTGACCTGCCTTCCACCTCAGTCTGCCTGGCAGTAGCTTGGCGCCCACTGGCCTCTCACTATTCTGCCCTCTCGGCCATCTCAAAATATTTTTTTTTAAATGTTCTTTTGAGTGACCTTGTCCCTCCCTCCTCCTCTGTCCTCGTCTCCTTGCACTGGCTTCTGCTGCCTCCAAGTCCTTATGGTGCACCCTGAGCTGAGCCACAATTAGGGCTGCTTCTCTTTCTTCTGTTCAGCTGTTTTGAGAACTCACCGACCAATACGACAAGCCACTTGCTTGCAAAAAAAATAACAGCAATGGTGTGAATGAAAGGACTTAAGGTTGCAGTTTCTTATGAAATGGTGACTGGTGCCAAATATTGTGGCAGCCTTGTTTGAGAAAGAGCCAGTCTGGTTGGAGGGATAGAGCCAGTCAGAAGTATGGAGGGTGGCAGATGTGGAAACACAGGCATGGATTTAGATTCATGTTGCCCACCTGTCAGAAGAGAAAAAAAACTTTGAAACTCGGTGCTTAGATCCCGACATGTAAAACACTTAATGGAGAAGCCAGTATATGGAGTATGCAGCTCATACAGAGAGGGCCCCCAGAACATCACGGGCCCTAATGTACTAGCGTAGTTTGCTTAATGGTAAATCTGACCTTTCCAAAGATGGATTTACTTTACATTGTCATGGGCCCTATGCACAGCAGTATCCATGGGCTCCCTTCTGGTATCACCTGACCCCACCCAAAAGGTGGCACAGCAGCACCTCCTACCGTATCGAAGAACAGAAAACTTTGGTAGCTTAGCAACTCCCCTATACTACACTGGCATGCCAATGTTTGAGGTTACTAAGACCATCTTTGTGTGGGATTAGAACCCATGATCCTGAGGCCCAGAGGCAGATGCTGCAAATTTAGCCACTAAATATCATGGCCTGGTTGCCAGTTTAATTCAGACAGCACTTAGACATAAATTAGGCCCAGTTCTGTTTAATCCACAGAAGGCTAAAGCAGACTTCATAATAAGATCATCACAATGCTCCATGTCCAACCATTTAAACAGACATGGGGGGTGATATGCACATTAAAAAGGTTTTCCTTCCCAGACTGTTCCTGAAACCTTCTGTGTCAAAAAACAGTGGGATATCTTGCTTCTAAATAGTTTCAAGACTACTAAGCACAGGAAGATAATGATTTGCTCAAGGCCACCCAGTGACCCAATGACTAAGGGGGATTTAGACAAGTACCTAATTAACTTAGTTAATACTTAGGGATACAGCTTGACCCTAATCTCTCCTATGGACCTCACGAAGATAATGTAGTTAGAGCTGCTAATACATGGCTTGGTCTCCTCTACAAACACAGACAACACCTCACGCCAGAAGCTTTGAAGGTTGCAGTCCTGAGCTCTGTAATCTCTGTAATAGACTATAGTCTCATCATTTATGGCTTAGCCACAACCACAACCCTTAGACACCTCCCAACTGCCTTAAATAAGGCATGTCGGCTCATCACTGGTGCTCACCATCTCACCCACACATGTGACCTGTACACCCAGACCGGCTGGCTCCAACTATCAAACCGCATAAAGTTTCTCACCTGCTTCATGGTGAAAAAAATCTACTTTGGCCTTGCACCCCCTGGGGTCTCAACTCTGTTACAACACCGAATTAACAAATGGTGCCTTCGGAGATCCACGCTACAGCTACTGAAAGTCCCCCACTGTCACACTTCACAGAAACAACGCTCTTTTGCTTATCGAGTGCCACGCTGGTTCAATGGCCTCAGCCCCACCATCTCCTCTGCCCCAACAATTGGTATGTTTAAAACTAGGCTCCAGGACTATCTCACTACCAACAGCTCCAGTGACTGCCCAACTTAACCTTGTTTCTCCACTCCCCTGCCTGCTCTAGTGGTCCCCCCTCCCCTTCTCATTGGATTCTACCCTCACATCTTGGTGTACCCAATGCTGCACTTTTCACCCTCTCCCCACCCTACCTACATTCCTCCCCCCCTTCCTCTCCCTATGACTCTGGCACTTATCTGTTGTCTATTTTCTCTGACAAATGCCACTGGTTGCCTTGCTTACAATGTTACCCTTGAATTGTATTAATCTGTACTCTGTTTGCAATGTCCACATTGTTGTAATGTCTGTCTTGATGTTCCCCCATAATTTGTATTCCTCTGATGTGGAACCTTTGTAAAAGAGCCTTGGCTCAAAGGTATTTGTAATCCTAAACTTGATAAATAAATAAATAAAATAAACAGAAACATAGAAATTGTTGGCAGATAAGGACCACCTGGCCCATCTAGTCTGCCCATAAGCCCTTGTACTGGATTACTGCTTCTGACCCACCCACTGGTATACCTCTATGATTCCCCATGCCTATCCCAAGCATGCTTGAATCCATCGCTCGCTCCCACCACCTCTTGAGGCAGACTATTCCATGCATCCTCCATCCTCTCTGTGAAGATGAACTTCGTCACATTCCCTCTTAACCTCCCACCTTTCAATTTCATGTCATGCCCCCTTTTTCTTGTGCTCCTCCTGTATTGGAAAATGTCTCCCCCTGCACCTTGTTTATACCCTTGAGGTACCTGAATGTTTCTATCATGTCCCCTCTTTCTCCTTCTCTCTTCTAGTGAGTACATACTGAGGTCCCTTAATCTCTCCTCATAAGTCCTGTGTTGCAAGCCCTGTACCATCTTAGTCGCCCTTCTCTGGACCGTCTCCAGCCTAATATCCTTATGAAGGTGCGGCCTCAAGAACTGCACACAGTATTCCATGTGAGGCCTGACCATGGTTTTATATAATGGCATCACTACCTCCCTGCTTTGGCTGGTGATACCCCTGCCTATGCACCCCAGCATACCACTGGCCTTCCCAGCTGCCTTAGCACTCTGCTTTGACATTTTCAGGTCATCTGAAATAGTAACCCCCAGGTCCCTTTCCTCCTTTGTGACTGTTAGGCACTCCCCCCCCATCCTGTAGCACTCCCCAGGGTTTCTGTGTCCCAGGTGCATAATTTTGCACTTTTTTGGATTAAACATCAGTTGACAGCCCTCAGACCATTTTTCAAGCTTCCCAAGGACACTTCTCATTTTCTCCACCCCCACCGGGGTATCCACTCTGTTACAGATCTTGGTATCATCTGCAAACAGGCAGACCTTTCCCTCCAGCCCTTCTGCAATGTCGCTAGTAAGACACTGAACAGGACTGGCCCCAGGACCAAGCCCTGAGGCACCCTATTTACCAACACCCTCTGCCTCCTGTCTGTTAGCCAGTTTCTAACCCAGTTTACCACCCTGTTCCCCATGCCCTGCCTACCCAGCTTGTTTATCAGACTCCTATGTGGGACAGTGTCAAAGGTTTTGCTGAAATCAAGGTAAGTGACGTCCACTGCCTCACCCTGATTTACTACTTTTGTCACCCAGTCAAAGAAATCAACCAGATTTGTCTGGCATGACCTCCCCACTGTGAATCCATGTTGCCTATGGTCCTGGACTCTGATGGCTTCTAGATGCCCCACTCTCCTTTCTTTAAGCAATGTCTTCATGATCTTCCAGTATAGCAGAACAGTATATAGAACAGTATAGCAGTAATAATCTTCTACCTGAAGGCCTTATGTCTTCCTCCCCTCCTCTGATCCGCTGCTGTCCCTCCACCCATCTCTGACTCCAAACTAGTCCTCCCAGTTGATTCCCTCCTTATCCCAGCCCCACTGCCCATACCATGCTGTACTGCCAGTTGCTGCTTGCCACCCACCCAGGGCACACATGCTGTCTTCAGACAAGGTACTTGCAGCTTAGTGCCATCCCAGTCTACAGCCCAACAGTTTAAAATTTAAAATACTTTTTAGAACTCTGACTTCATCCTGCTGCCAGCCCTAACTGTCCGATTTTGTAAAAACATAAAGCCGCTTGCCTGACAGCCTGATCCAGCAGTGACACTTAGCTCCACTCCAGCGCTTCTCTGACTGTGAACGCTTCTCACCTCACGGGTCCCAGATGTCTCACACACAGCCACAATTTAGACATCCTTGGCCCGGACTGTCAGAATGATGCCAGATTTAACAGTCACCATCTGACTGCAGCGCATAGCCATGGTTTCTGATTTTCCCACTTACCTTTCCTACTGGCTCAGCATTAAGTGCTTGCAAGCTAACCACCGCATGACGGTTACCGTAATGGGGGTGGTACTCACATGATGTCTAAAGTAACGCTGCCTCAGACCAGATATGTTAAGTTGCACACAGTTTCTGGGATTTGTTCCCTCTGTAGCATGGGGATCTTCGATCTTACCTCCCAAATGAACTCCAAGAAGCGAAAGTGAAGTAGGTCAGGAGGAAAGAATAGGGTTCAGTGGGACTTTGGGGGGTTATAAGAAAAAAGAAACTATCCTCACAGTAAGTGCTCCTGTTTTAAGGAAGTCTCCCTCATTTTGGCTTTTTTTTTCACATTTCTCCTGCTTTTTATGGCTCCAATCTAGTCCTTAAAACCATTAGAATTAAAGAACAAACTGATCCCCCATCTTTGATCTTAGGAATGCAATATGTATAAAAACAAATGGTTATTTAATTATAGAACATGCAAATTGCTCCATTTCATAGTGACAAAGTAAACTATATTTTGGGATATAATATGAAGTCAGTCGAGGGATGCAGAAACCTTAAATCACAGCAAGTATTAAAGGAACCATCCACCTGTAATTGGGCCCCTGTAGCTCAGTATGAGGCTGCAGGTCCGATGAGCATTTTTGCATTTTTAATTAGTTTTTTGTTGTTGTTGTTTACTTACAGTGAGTTTAGTAATAATAATGATCATAATAATAAGAACATTTATTTGTATGGTGCCTTATCTATAACCAAGGCGCCTCACATTTAAAACAACAATAACAGTATAAAATATAACAGACATCAATAAAATCATAAAACTATCTGTATACTAAAACGGGAGGCTCACTTGTTAAAAGCTTGATGCCATAAGTATGTTTTTAATAATTGCTTAAAGCCCTCCACAGTTATGCACTCCCAAATCCGACTGGGTAGAGAGTTCCAGAGGGTAGGGGCTACAAACTCAAAAGATCTCGCCCCCGAAGATTTTAAACATACCCTCAGAATCTCTAACAACCCCTCACCGGCTGAGCGGAGTGATCATCGGGGTAGTAGGGAACCAGGAGCTCTTTCAGGTGGTCCGGGCCCAGTCCATGTAGGGCTTTAAAAGTCAGCAAACCGACTTTAAAGGTGATCCGCCACTGTACTGGCAGCCAGTGCAGTTTGCGCAGCACTGGTGAAATATGACAGGATCAAGAAGATCCTGCCAAATGCCAAGCTGCTGCATTCTGTACCAGCAGCAAGTGTCGGATTTCTACCCCAGGAAGCCCTAGGTAAAGGGAGTTGCAATACTCTAAGCGCAAGGACGCAAAGGCATGGATCAGTGTAGGTAGGTCGTCGGATGGAACCAGATGCCTAATCCTGGCGATATTCCTAAGACAGTAAAAGGAAGTTTTGACAACAGCCGACACCTGCAAATGGAGGGTCAGCCCTTTGTCAAAAATTACTCCCAGGTTATGCACCTGTTCAGAGGTCAGGAGTAAAATGCCACCAAGAAAAATTCCCCGAGGGCAAACCTACCCCCGACCCCCCTATCCGGCAACCTGGATCCACAACCAACACCTCAGTTTTGTCAGAGTTCAACTTTAGTCAACTGGAATCCATCCAAGCCTGAATTTCTTTCAGACAGTTATTAAAGACCGAGACAGCTTCATTCTGGTCAGGTGCAAAAGAAAGGTAATTAAGATTTTATCTTGTTGATCCTGCCATCCCTCCCACTGGCATTTTGAAATGAAGCACCCCTAGCAATAGCACACAACCTCTCCTGACTGTCCCAGGCCAGGAATGACATACGATCCAATGGATCAGCTGTGGGAGCATGCATAGAGGTCCTGTATAGTCAGAGCTATTAATATCTCTGGTTTGTAATTTACATGTCTCTGTGCTACACCGACAGTATGGACAGGTAGTCAAATGATAATCTATACCTGATCTTGGTATAGCATCAAGGCATATAAACTGCAAAGTGGAGCTATTAATAACTCCAACTATACAGGACCTATAGCTATGCACGCTCACCAGCTCATACATCATTCTTGCAGGACAGCTGTGGAAGGTTATGGGTGCAGCACTAAGGGCACTTCATTTCAGAATGCTGGTGGAAGGGACGGCAGGATCAATAAAATCTTAATTACTAAACTCACTGTAAATAAAAAAATTAAAACTGGTTACGAAAATGCTACTCGGGTCCATCATCACTGAGGTGGGGCCCGATTACAGATGGACATTCCCTTTAATTAAATACACTGCGTAGTCCTGGCTGGCATTTTGATCAGTCTGTGCACCCTGAAATCAACTGATCAGAGGAATACTGTATCTTCTCTGAATGTGTATAAAGTAGAACAAGCTGGCTGTAATTCCAAGCTCATGAGTTAGAGATGGCTGCCTGAAAGAACTGAACCCGGGTAGCAAATAACCCAATGCCATCCGCAATCCAAACACATTTTTTTTAAATAGCTTCCCACCTTAACAGAAAAGACCCTAAGCTACAAATGGACTCCTATATCGTGAAGTTTTAATATCAGGAAAGGTAAAAATAATACGTTATGAACTGACATGGGTATTCCGTAGCTTTGGCGATAACTATACCGTGACCAACACTATAGCGACAACAGTGCCAGGTAGCTGTAGTATCGACATGGGACCCCGGCATTGATTTCTAGGGGTATTACACCCCCTCCCTAAAGCAACTCCAACTTGGAGTTGATTAAGTAGCAGGAGGTGTGGGCAGCAGACTCCCCACCTGGGGGTTAAGAAGTGACTCCTTTTATGCCGACCGCAAATGCGGTTGACATAAAGGAGTTGCTGTAATGTCAGTCAACAATGAAACTGTCGCCTGACAACAAAACTGTCACCTGACAATGAAACTGTTGCCTGACTGACATAGATCCACCAACATGAATGCTGTAGCAAACAATCCTTCACCATCCATGATCCACACAACGTATTTTTGAAAAACTTACTTCACATCCTATCAGAACAGACCCCAGGTCACACATTGAGTCCTATATTGTGAGGTTCTGACATCAGAAAAGATACAAATAAAACAATAGAAGCTACTGCAATTTTAAACAGTGCTGAATGAACAGTAATAAATGCTGCAAATAATCCTTCGCTATCCATGAGCCAAACATATTTTTTACAAAATAACTTCACATCCTAACAGAACATACCCTAAGCTACAAATTGAGTCATATATTGTGAGACTTTGATATCAGTAAAGGTAAAAATAAAACATTAGAAACTACCACAGTTTTAAACAGTGCTGAAATCAACTGTTACGAATGCTATGCCTCTCCTTCTGCTGAACTGAGGGACATGTTGTCCTCAGAGGACCTAAAAAATTAAAAGCACAAAAATAGCAATAGCTAATTTAGAAATGAATATCCAATATGCAAATAACATTTATGCAGTTGAAGACTGAGTAAACTATACAGAAGCAGTTGTCTCTAAGCTGAAAGAACTAAGAAAAAACAGATTAGCTACCATCAGAAAAATTTGATAATTTAGAAAACTGATGTAGGAGCCGAAGAATAACTGCAATAATACTGTGCTAACAAAGTTAAAAACAGTTCATTTGGTTTGAAAAGAATGCACCACATTCTAATCAAAATAGTTCTGTGATGATAAATAGAGTTTAACTGCATTACAGCACAGAAGTTAAGTAAAATACTGAAAGGATATACACACAGAAAATGCATTCTCAATTTGCTTATATTCATACAATCTTCCTGCAGCCAGGCACTACCCCGGCCCCATAAAATATGAAATTACAACTTAACTAAATCAGTAAACATACCACAAAATAATGGGTAATCTAGAGGTACAAGACACACTAGACACTTTAAGGAGTGATTTGGTTAAAAAAATGCTTTTTAAAGGCTTTTCAAAGGCCACATGGGAGATAAGAGCGCAGAACTTTCTTCATAATAAAATAGTCACCAGGGAAAACTGCACAGCATTTGAATTACAAGGCAATAAGACTAGAGTAATGATTTCATTACTGTATTAAACATTTCAGGAAGTTAAAATGATGGACTTTTCTAATAAAAAAACACAAATCTTCTTCTTAACTGCAAGACCAGGCCAATGATCAAAATGGAGATTAACAGTCTGGAGAGAAAAGGGAACTGAGGGTTTCTGGAAAATGTAGTTCACTTATGGAAAATGTAGCTCAGTAACTTTTAAAGGGACACTGCCGACCTTTTTTGCATCATATTATTTATAGGTAAAAACTCACATTTTAAGATTGCTTACCTTCTCTAAAATTCATTGGTGTTGCTAGTTGTTTTACCTGCAAGCTTGCTTTGTGGAACTGAAATACATAGTAATGTGCCCAGCCTTGTGGCTTCAAATCCGTGAACTGTTCTGCTAACTGTAATCTTCATTTATGATTCAGTAGTATTAAAAAATATATATATTTTTAAGAGCATTGCAGATCTATTTCTAATCCTCATTTAGTAATAATTTACTCTTGAACAAGTAGTCTGCTGAAATACTTCCTAGAATTTAATATTCTTAGAGGTTGTATTTTTGAAGGATAATTAAAGATGATTAAAAAGTACTAAAATTAGTCTTTGAAGGCAAGTGAATGACTGTTTTAATACTAAATTTAGTATTCCACTTCAAGGACGGTTCCCAAGTACAGCCCTTTGGGCCTGCACCCCCCATGACCACTCACATCTTGAACACCCTTGCCCAGATGACCACCCAGCTGGACAACCATATCAGCATCCCAATAGACCTCTTTCAAGCTGTGCACCTGCCCACAGCTAGACCACCCTAAAAGCCCCAAACCAGCCTATCCCCATCAACTATCACCCTCCCTGTAGCTTGCTCCTCCAGACCACCCTTCCTACCCTCAGAAAAGATCCCCCTGCAGATGGAACTCCCTCTCCCAGACCTGCCTCCACACCTCAGTTGACCACCTTCCCTGAAGTTGGACCAACCTCCCAGCCTCACCAAACAAAGCACCCTCCTTGCAGCTGGACCAGCACCCCCTAGATAACAACTCTTCCTGCAGCTGGACCCACCCAGACTACCCATCTTGCCCATAAACCAGTTGCCTATCCAACCACTGACCACTCTCCTTGCACATAGAACATCCTGCCCTGCTAGGTACCCTTTTATAATCCTGACACTTGCTATCCTGACATGCTGCATCCCACACACAACAACCTGACAGCCCCAGCAGCCCAACACACAGCAGCCTGACATGAGACAGTGCTGACACACTGTCAGGCCAGAGGAGATCAGGATGCTGCGTTGGCTGTTGAGTGGATTTTCCACAAATTCCTGAAGCACCCAATCCTGACCTTGCCATCCATCCCCTGGACCTGAGCCACTGCTGAACAGCACAGACAATGCGGACCCCCCCATGCTGTGCATCCTCTGAGGACACACTGACCTGATCATGGACCCCCGGTAAGGATGACTTTCTCACCGTCCATGAGACAGGGATGAAACAAATAGCTGCACATGCCCCAGTGTGTTGACCAGCCATCCCAGGCAGAATGGTGGACTGTCTGTGCATCCCTGCATGCATGGTGATGTCAGCTGACAGCCAGCCAACCGGGAATGCATGAAGGAATTGGAGAACCATGTCTGTTCATTAGTGTATGCATGACACTGCAGGCACACAGCAGAGTGGCACAGCGAGAGCATGAATAGCTGTGCCAGGAAATGGTCTGCAGTGACACCGCATGTGGGTGCTGGGACACGGAGCAGCATGCCGTCACACCAACTGTGCAATGTGTGCATGTGCCCATGTCATGCTAGCCCACTATGGGCTTGCAGTAGCCACCCAGAAAAAAGTCTGGATGTGTTTGGGGGGACCTTTGCCATGGGAGCCCATTGCGGCATGAAGGCTGCACACCAGAGACAGTCAGGTGTATTGTGGTGGGGGATTCCAGAGAAGCCCTTTGTGGGCATGCTATTACCATATAGTTGTACAGCTGGAAGGATTGGGGGGACTAGCACAGCTTCAGACCTGTGCAATGTGTAGCACACGTGAACAGCTGGAAGGATTTAGGGGGCTCGCACAGAGTCAGGCCTGTGCAACATGCAACAGACAGTGCAGATGTGGCAGTGTGCAGTGGGCTGCTTGGCGATACCCAGCAGTGTTGTGATGAGATATGGCCACCAGGTAGGTGTGCATGTGAAATGTGGGGGGTGCAACTTTATTTAACAGTGGGGGGCCACAGTGGCAACCTGATGGCCATGCATGATGTGTACTGTGAGTGTACAACTGTCAGGTGCCATGTCACCATGGAAACCCTACAGGGTGGTGGTGTGCAAAATGCCATGGAGCAACTCCAGCAGCTTTCTTTTGTCCCTGGATGCCAGTACCATCCTTATCCACTCCTCATGGGCTGCATAGCTCTTCTTGAGAGGTGTCCATGGCAGTCCATGACAAATGCCCTCCTTGGTGACGTCAGTCCATTGCTGCTCCCTGTGGAGCTCTGCGGGCATCGTCATAACCCCTACATGCACCTTCCTGAGCAGGGAATGGAGATGGCGGTGCCAGGTCTTGACGTTATTTTGGGTCCACGGTATACCTCGCTTGTTGAGATCTGCAACCAACCACAGCTGAGGTGGGAACATTGGGTCACAGCTCATGGGCACCTTGGCTGCCCTACTGTACAGCCATATCCTGCCCTGCACATGTGTCTGCTTGAAACCATAGAAGAGTGTGGTGGCATTGGGAGGTATGGTTGGCTTCAGGAGGCCAAATGCTGCTGAAATGTCCTGTGCCAGGAGATGGGCAAGGGCCACGAGTACATGGATCTTCAGGCTGAAATCTGTGCCGCTTTCACAAGGCCAAAGCTCTGGACCTTCCACCACAAAATCTGCCCAAAGTGGAACAGGCAACCCTTGTTCATGGCTTGAGGAAGCTACATCTTACAGGCATTGATCGCAGCCTGCTCAATGTCAGTGATGATCATAGGTGGTTCGAGGCTGCAGGACTATGTGCTGGCATATTTGTTCAGCTCCTGGAACAAGGTGCAGTAACATTCCAAGCTCTTTGACGTCGTCAGTGTATACACCAATGACAGAATGAGGTTGTTAGGGCCCATCCCCATGGGTGGATGGATGGTGTACAACTGAGTGTACAGGTGTGGCACAGTCTTGAATGTACCATCCATCACCCAGAAGGGTGCCTATGCCATGCCCCTGATGTTGTCCTCTGTGGTGAGTAAAAGGACCTGGTGGATGGTGCTGCCGGTGATCCTGCTGTACCATGGCCATCTATTCACTGTCTGTAGCAGCTCAGGGAAGGTGAGGTAAGCCAGTGTCACTGATTCTGTGAGAGGTCCTTGCGGTAGGTCCTATTCACAGTCTACAGCAGGGCATCTTGCTTGGGAAATGTTGCCGCACCTCAGTGGACATCGCAGTTGCCTCATTCTGCAGCAGCTATGTGGGTGTAGCCACGGTGCTGTGTACCATCTACTTGATGCCAGCCAGCACCTGTGCCAGTGGAGCATTCACTAAAATACCACCAACAGCTTAATCTGGTTCAAAGTCAGTTGACATTCATCTGTATCCCCTTCCCCCGGGTCATGCCTGAAAATCGGCAGAATTTGTCTGGTGCACTTACCCGGTCAACAAAAACTAAATAAATAAATAAAAAGAAATAAAATCTATCACCTTCAGAGCATTAATGTGCTCATTCTTTTTCCACAGGTGGTGCTGGCCATTTTGGAGCAGTGTGATGGCCTGGCTGAGGCAGGACTTGGACTTACAGTGCTAGCAGCAGCAGTACACTGTCTTGTTGCATGTCCATTCATGGACCAGGAGGTAGCCATTCACATTCAGCTTGGACTGTCCTCTTCTGGATGGTACCACCTCACAGATTGTCCCTGTTGTTGGGGTTGCAGTCAAGCACCCTGGCAAATCCATGGCTTCCACTCTCTCCTCCATTGTGCCAGAGGACTGTGCAACACTGACCAGCTTTTGTTCCAGCTCAGGCATACGGGTGTGATTGCACCTCATTTGCACATCACACTCCATGGGCCACACCTGTGGCAGCTGCTACTCATCTGTGGGTGGTTTGTACCAGCACTGTAGTGCCACTGCCTGCCCACAGTCCCAGTGCTTCATGGATGTGCTGTGCACATGGTCATGTTCAAGGTCTGTATCCACAGTGTCCTGGGCCCCCCGTCAGCTACTGTGCTACAGCGGGGCTATGCTCCATGGTACACTTCCCTGCTGTCCAGCGTGCAGGGGTCCCTGTGTGTTGTATGCTCTGCCTACAGGTCGGTGTCCGCCTGCCTAGGCTGGCCTTTGCACCCCCCAGCATTGGTGTCCCAGCATCTGCAGCTCCCATGCATGCCATCATGAGTGCACATCTGTATGCTGCCCCATGCATCATTTTCTGCTGCCCGCCACTGTTCTCCATGTTCTCCTCAGCTGTAGTTCCCTGACCTGTGACTTCTGTGGTAAGTGACTTATTGCAGCCCTCACTCTGCTCTCTCCTAGGAGGCCTGTATTTTCTGCCCCAGTGCCAGTTTGTTTGTTGGAGTTCTGGTTCACCTGCTTTGTTGCCTACTCCTGTGGCAGGCTTGCACTCATATAGCAGTGCTATATCATGTGTCCCAGCATACTGCTGGCTGCTTATGGACTCTGCCCCACATGGGGCCGTGGGTTTTCAGGATTTTGCACCTCCTGTGTGTTGTGTGGCTTTTTTTGACTGTGCTCTGTCGGGACAGTGGCTCTGTCGGTCTGCTGTGGGTCGGGAGGGTGTGCAAGGTATCCCGTGTGTCGGGATACAAAGTTTCAGCATTGCATAACATATCCCCCTACTAACTGACTACGCTGTAAGCAGCTGCACCATTCTTTAAGCCCCCATATAAGCCTCCCCAAATCTGAGCACACTCCCTGGATCATTTCACAGCCCCCAAACCTGCCTCTTACCCCAGCTAACTACTTTCCCTGCTGCCAGAATCCCCCAAATCACCCTTATCATCCATGGACCAGCCTCTCTCTCCATCAGATCTCCATGCAGCTAGAACCCTCCCCCAGACCACCCTCTTCTCCCCTAGCCAGCAACCTTCACTGCAGCTTAACCAACCTTCCAGCTCCTGTCCCCTGACAAACAGTCCCAGGAAAAGCCTCTCTCCCAACAACAGCCCTCCTGCAGCTGACTCCTTCCCCAGATAATACTTCCCACCCAAAGAGCAGCTTCTCACCCACACTAACCACTCTCCCTGTATCTGAAACAGGCCCTGTCCAGCCAACCACTCTCTCTGTAGCTGAATCACCCTTTCAGCCCCTGGATAAACCTTCCCCAAGGAAAGCATCATCCATGGACCATTCCACAGTTACAAGAGGGCGAAAGAGGCCCTCAGCTAAGTAGAAATCAACTGCTGGTGGGGGACTTAATTGGGGGATAGACTTGTGAGCAGGGTGGGGTAAAGGAGAGGGAGGTGAAATACCTGAGATGCTTTGGCTTGGAGGGATGAGAGTAGATACAGTGGATCATTAGGCAGCAGGAGATGAGAGGTCATTGTCCACCTGGGGACAAATGACTTAGCAAGGGACAGGGTAGGGGTAGTGCAGGGGAAATTTCAGGAATCAGGGGAGGGTCCTCAAGCATGCATGGTGGCTTTTGCCAAAAGGTTACCTATATACACATCTCGGGAGAAGCTAGGACTCTCCACACGGCTTTCAACAGTTGGTTAAAGGCATGGTTCGGGGTAGGGCTCAGTACTAGCAGTGGGCCTCTTCAATGTCTTCATAAGTGAAATTGCAGATCAACTGAATGGGAAGGTATGTCTTTTTGCAGATGCCACCAAAACCTGGTATAGGGTGGACACTCAGAAGGGTGTGGAGAAAGGGTTCACCCATGCTGGTGCGACAACCATGTTGCATATGCTGATTACAGCACAGGCAACAGTACAGCACCAGGCATAATGTATCCCGAGAGTTACACCGCCAAAGCACCCTCCTGGGAAACAGTCAGTCTCCAGTGGGCCCCTTTCCCTAATTATCCAACAGGTCCAGGTTCTTAATTTACCTGCTGTCAATTCCTACCCCATCCTACAATCACCCCGCAGGTATACAGTAGATTGTTACTATCCCAGACATCCAGTGGTTCCCATTTATTTATTCATTTGTTTACCAAGTAGGTGCACTGGTCCGAGAACCATTTTCAGGCATGACCTGGGTCATTGAGAATGGCACAGGAATACAAGCAAGTAGAAAGGAGGATGGGACAAGGCATACAATAGACAATAATAAAAATATACACGATAATATACAGGATAGTTATAAGAAGATATATATAATGTTGCAGCACAATGGATAAATAACATTTATGACAATAGCAGGTACAGTAGTAGCCAAGTTGTAATGCAAATTAGGCATGATCGGAGATGAGTAAAGGAAAAAGTGCATCAGGGCAGTGTAGGTATGGACCAAGAAAGGAAAGGAGGGAAGGGGAGTAGAGGCATGATAATAAGTTGGGAGGGCAGGAGCAAGGGGTGGAGGATAGAAGGTGAGATCCAAGGAGATAGTGGAAGAGTCCTGGAGAGTCAGTGGTGCTAAGCTGAGTGGGCAGGTTGTTCCAGAGGAAAGGGGCTGCAGATGAGAATGCACATTTACCCATTCAGGTGAAGACTGGGGGCACTCAAGCATGGGGCCAGCAGTGAGGCAGAGCTCTTGAACAAACACTTTTGACCGAAGGAGGTGGGATTGTGGGGAGGTAGCTCAGTTTTGGATGACCTTATAGACTGTATTGACCATGAGATAGGTCCATTGGGCTGATAGGGGGAGCCAGCCCAGGGCCTGATAGAGTGAGCAGTGGTGTGTTTAGTGAGAGCCCTTGCCCACTGTACAGTATATCCAAAGCCTCCACCATGACCCAGTTAGTTCTTACAGCTAACACTACCCCCTGGTCCCTAGGCTTACTATATATTTGCCACCGTACCACATTTGACACAGTCACAGATCGTCCTCTCAGCTCATTGATCAGGCACAAAATGGATGATAGTTCATGATCATGTGCTCTCTGTACACAGCTGTTTATACAGTAGGCACATGAGTGCAAAACTGGCATTCTGTCCTCAGTTGGCCACAGAAGTTAGCAGAGTGTCTCTGCCAAATGCCACTGTGGGGAGAGCGTGTAAACATATGGTGGGGGCCATGAATGGTGAGAGTGGTGGGACTGGGTGGGCAGGTACGTATTGGCAGTTTCTGATGTATGGAATGGGCAGGAGAACCACTGAATACCTGGCGATGTTACCGATAGTGGGAGCTCAAAGGGGCAGGGGTAGGAGGCGGAGGTGATAATACCTGGTTTAGGGAGACAACATCTTTTAGAACCATTCACCAACTGGTCAGAGACTCATTAATCATGCTATCCAAGATATCATTTTGCAATCCTACCCTGTTTTGGGGGTGCAAAGTGTTGTTTGAGAGTCACTAGCCCATTTAGAGATTGCGAATGCCCTTTGAATGTTCTGGTCTCTGTGAACAATAACAGTCCATTACCAGTAAGATAAAGATAAGTGAACAAATAAAAATATGGAATTGAGAGCTGTCCACCATAAGGTTGATAATGTAATTTATCTTACCAATGCATTAGGGTAGAATGAGATTAATACTGGTACCACTATACTACCACATGAGTCTAGGGTTGCAGTGAGAGGTACCAAATACTGAAATGTCAAAATAATGCAGTACCATTGTGCTACCAGTGTGTCAGTATTTGGGGAAGCCGACAAAAATCTCAAAATTTCATGATATCATTGTATTATCAGTGTATGTGTGTGTGTGAGACAGAGAAAATGGTAAAAAATGCCAAGGTGATAACATTGTGCCAGTGCACTACCAGTGCACCAAGGAAAATCTATATATATTATCTACCACTGTGATACCAGAGTACCAATCTTTAGTACCATTGTGGATTTTTCAGCTGACCACAGTATTGCCATTGCTATACCACTGTATTGCCACTGGGACACATTCGGTAAGGGTAACCAGATTGCTGAGACAATGCAGTGCTAAAGAAGTGTAATAAAAATGATAAAGTGTTGCCAGTATTACTGCAGTGTGCAGCAAAAATTAGTGAAGGAAATAAAGTGCTAAAGAAGTGTGCATGAAAATCTAATAATTATTTGCAGTGATCTTACAGTCTGCATCAAAAAATAAGGATTGAGCAGTGGTACAACAGTGTTGCAGAAAGGCAATGCAGTGTATTAACAGTGCACTGACGAAAAGCAGTGCTTTGTCAGTCTGGATTGAAATAACACTGAAATGAGACTCAAGATGGAAGTGTGCAATCCACTTCCCTCTGGACAGTCATGCCCGCAGTGGTGGCACGGAGTCCCAGATTTTTCTGCAGGCCCAAAATGCATCCTGCTTGCTTGCAGAAAATTGACAAGTGGTAACACAGTGGAATGAGAGTGTTTCAGCACATACAAAGTCCCCCAGAATTAATGACGCACTTAGTCAGACTTGCAGTGGTGACACAGAGTACTAGATTTTTTCTGCAGGCCCAAAATGCATCCTGCTTGTGTGCATAAAATTGACAAGTGGTAACACAGTGAAATGAAAGTGTTTCAGCACATACCCCATTATAAAATGATGACTGTGAGCATCGTGTTGCTGGTCCAATGTGTTCTGTGAGACGATTCATGCAATGTGATCATCTCAACTGGATTGAAGGGTGCCCTTTGGCTGTACACTAATAGTAGCCTTGGTGAGTAGATATATGTAGATATATGGTTGTGTATTTTGTAGGTTAGGAGGGGGTTGACATGGACATGTACTCATGGTATTGTTCTGCATCACAGGTCACACAGAAACTGTTGGTGTGCACAGTCCAGTGCTCAATGAGAATTTTTTGCGCTGAAATTGGAAACAGATAATTCTCAAGCACATGAAGGTAAGTATTTTTTGGGGGGAGTGGGGGGAATCATATTTGCAGGTTTGCCTGTAAGGGTTTCTTATTTTGTTACTGCTTCACAGATTTTATCAGCATCCTTCTGGAGTCCGGTTGTTAATGATGGTCCTGGTCATCTAATGAAACGACTTCTGCATGTTGCATGTGTGCCCAAGCTTGGGGGAGGGGGGGTGCCTGATGTTGAAGAACTTTTTTGGATAAGGCCACTTTGGCAGAACAACAAAGCATCTGGAAGTTTCCTAAAAAAAGAAATGAATGACTTCTTACAACTTAATTGTTATTTGTCCCTCCCTGGTTCTCCAGTCTCAATCTAAAGTCAAGTTACATTTCAAATTCACATCTTGTCAACTAACACAACCTGTGTGCAATATTTGCTGAAGTCTTTCCAAAACAATGAAATGGAATAAAATCTTCATATTACCAGAATGGATTTCACATGGATATTACATCGCTTCCTCTCCAAATGGTACAGCTACAGTATCATTCCCAATGTGTTTTAGCGATGGAGCCTTTTCTTTTTATCCTGTAAAAGAAACAAAATAAGTGTACTGTATGTGTTTTACCATTGCGGCTCTGAAAAGCTACAGAAAACAAAACATACAACTAAAGGAAGTGAAGCAGCATAACAAACATGAGTACACATACTCACTTTGTGGTTTAAATATTAAGAAACTCTGTCTGTGGCTGATGGATGTGGTGGTCCTGATAGACTCAGGCTCAGTGGTGGCAGTGGCTAACATCAAGTCCTGGTGGTAGTGGTCTGGGGGCAGACAGTCAGGCTCAGTGGTGGCAGTGGCTAACATCAGTCCGGGTGGTGGTGGTCCAGGGGGCAGACAGACTCAGGCTCTGTGGTGGCTGTGGCTAACATCAGTCCGGGTGGTGGTGGTCCAAGGGGCAGACAGACTCAGGTTCCATGGTGGCATTGGCTATCATCTGTCCATGTGGTGGTGGTCCGGGGGGACACACCGCCTTTTAAAAACTTCAGTTAAAACCTGCCAACATTAACCACATCATCATCCTCATAAAGAAAGCTGGCCTCACAGTCATCGATGTCTGAAGTCTGACCTCTGGTAAATTCTTTCTCCATTGTGTCATCATCTACTTCAGTGGTGGGCCATTTCAGGCAGCCACTGGCAGTGCCACCAGGATGCTCCATTTCCATATCAGTGAGACCACCATGACTAGGCTGGGGAACGAATACCGAGGTTGCAGTCTGCGTTGGTATGTGCTTCTCATTCATTTTAATGAATGTTATCAAACTAACATTTGCAGGAGACAGGTTTGTCCGACGATCCCTAACTATTGCACCTGCTGAGCTGAATACCCTCTCAACACTTACACTGGAGGGTGAGCATGTGAGGTTCTTCAGTGCCACTGCAGTCAGCTCTGGCCATTCACTGACCTTTCCACTCCAGTACAAAAGAGGATCTTCAGTTATTGTCAGATGCCTGTTTTTAGACAAATATGACTCAACCATTCTCTGAGCCGCACTAAGTCCAGTTGTTGATGCATCATCCTGTTCTCCCGAATTATTTATTTCACAAATACCCACTTGGGACAAAGCCTTCCATAGTGGGTTGATGCCAGCCACTTTGGATGACAGACCACCTGGAACTCCAGTCCCCTTCCCCTTGCAGGATATGCTTGATTGTCCTCCAGGTACACCTTCAATCGGATTATGCTGCTGAGGCTTGCTGACCTTGGCACGTGACTACTGTGCCCCATGAACCAAGCGCACCAGTTGACCTCTGATATTTTTTACCTATTCATTCCCTCCTTCCAGTACTGATGCAATTCCACGTTTGTATCGTGGGTCCAGCATTGTTGCTATGGCAAAGGTGTCACTACGCTGAATGCTCACAACATGATAATTCTGGTCGAATACTGTCAGCCTGTGTTGCAGCAAAATACTGCTACCACCATCTCCAGCAACATCAAGGTTATACTGTACATTCACCAATGTCTGCCTCAGCACCCACAGCAGTGGGATTGATTGGCTAATGGAGGCAGACTCGCCACTCACTGCCTGTGTGGCATGTTCAAAAGGCTGCAAAATTGTTATTACAGAGTCCATGAGGCACCACTGTTCAGTCATCATAGACATGGAGACCCCGGAACTGTCACAACTAGTGTGCATGACAAGATGTTCTGAGATGAATTTGTATTATTCATACAACCTCTCTGCCATGTATAAAGTAGAGTTCCATCAGGTGATAACTTCCAGCTTCAAGAGGTGCTAAGGCAGGTTGTTTTGTATCTGCAACCACCGCAGTTGGTCACGGGCCTTTCCAGATCTTGAAAAGTGAGAGCAGATACGTCATGCAATGGTCAGCATTTCCTTTATGTCAGGGTGCTGCAGAAACTCCTGAACCACAAGATTTAAACAGTGGGCCATGCATGGAACACACACAAAAAAAAAAAACATTCATGATGCATTTCACCACATTTGACCCATTGTCACTTGCTATGAACCCAGCTCCCAGGGAGAGAGGGTTTATCCATCTATCAATTTCAGTCAGTACCATGTCCAACATGTTCTCACCAATGTGTGAACAGGTCACATTGCGCATAGCAATCATTGCATGCTGTCCAATTCCTGGAAGATTGCTACCATGACAATCCACCTTACTGCACTGATTATTCACACTACCAACATCACAGACAACCCTCAGCACCTGTGCCCAGTGTGCAGTTATACACAAATATGAACTCCCCGATGTTTTGCCACTTGTCCACATATCCATACTTAAATGGATGAATGGAGAGGAGGAATGTTGAAGGGCATGTCTTACTGAGTCGGACACAGTGCAGAACAACTCAGGGACAGCACAGGTAGAAAAGTATGTCCTGGACGCGACTTTCCATTTTGGACAGGCACATGCAGCAAACTGCTGGAACCCAGAATTCTCCATGAAGGAGAAGGGCAAAAGATCAAATGCCAGCATTTCTGCTACAGCAGCATTAAGTTCACGTGACACTGTATGATTCGGGGAGTACTTCAGCTTATGCGCAAAAACACTCTGTAACATTGGCTGACTTAAACGTTTTACATGGGGTGTGTTGATCACAAATGGTTGTGCTCTGTGATGAATGGCATTGGCAGGGGGTGGAGTGTGGACATTTGATGAAGACGGTTGCACAGGTGATGATGAAAAACCCATGCAAAACAAAATGCAGTTATTTTGCCAGATTTGCCAACCAGGGTTGATGTACCACTTGCACTAGACATACTGCATTCACCACGACCACCACCACCACAAAAACTGCTACTCTCACCAGCACTGGACAACATTTCAAAGTCATTATGGTCCTCCACCTCATCATGCCTGTAGTAATCCTGTGCTCTTATTACCTCAGTACTGCATACGTTTAATTTACTACTGGACTTAACAGTCATGGAAGGGGATAACATGCTGGCTATGGTTGCCAGTGACAAGGGTGAATGCCCTACTGTGGTATTAGCTGCCAGCTTGTGCTGGGTCTACAGTGCCAAGTGCCTATTCTTAAGATGCATATGCTGTCCTCCTGTGCCCAGGAGGCTCCCCTTTTTACCTCGATTCACACGCGCACTGCAAACCTGGCAGATTGCAACTGACTCATCATTTGCATCTTGAACAAAAAAAAATCCCAAACAAGGGATTGTGATGCTCTGCTTTTAACATGTCCATGATGTGGCATATTTAAGTCCATTATTTTAAGCACTGAAGTGGGGGGGCGCGTGATGTTTCGGGCACTGCTCACCTGGACTGCATCTGACCACCACGACTACCTATCATATTGATTACTGGGTCATCATCATCAACTAAAACTGATAGATCACAAGTTTTTATGGAGGGGGGGGGAGTCCTGCAAACAGACTCAGACACAGCCACTTTGAATTTCTTTTTCTCTGGTTCCCAACTGAGGTCAATTACAGCACCATCATATTCATCAACATCACATGCATCCACATCTTCTGCTTGGATGCTAGCATGTGGACTGCATGTTGCAACAAAAGCAACATCATCGTCATCATCACATTCATCATCAGCATCTACACCAACCTCACCTGATATTTTTTCACCATCCTGTGAATGACTGCATGGAAAATGTGTGATGTTAAGTGTCGTGGTGGATGAAATATCACATTGTATGCTATCATTGGCATGATTATCAGAATCCTCCGGTTCAGTTATTGGGATGTTACTGGGAAATATGACATCATCTACACTGCCACTCACTGGCATTTCTTCACACTCAGTATTTTTGGATACGGTATACTGGTCAGAATAAGAACTTAACACAACAATACTAATACTACCTTCACCACCACTAACACCAGTAACACCAACACCACCGGCTGGGAAAACATCATCTCCTTCAACTATGAGAGAAGCTACTGATTGTGCTGTAAAAAGCATTGCAGGAGAAATACCTTTCCTCACATCAGTAATGCACTTCTGCATCTGTGTACTACTACCACTCCCACAGACCATGTTTCTGCCAACATTGCCATGGCGAGAAACAGCTTTTCTTGCTTGCTTGTCTCTTTGCAGGCATTTTGGGGGATCAACCACAATATTATAACCAAATTCAGATTTTGATATGTTCACTCTCTGACTGGAGGGATGCTGGATGTGAAGCCAAATAAACAACTGTGGCTTCAGCAACAGATAAGAGACTACTCTGAGACTGTCACGCAAGTAAAACAACTTCAGTAACCAGTGGTGCTGATGAGGTCACAAAAACAATCTGATCTGGTAAAAAATACCTTTTGAACGTGGGGGTGGGGTGGAGCACTGAATGCAGACTGCAGATTTTTACAGCACTACAAGCAGCAAAACTAAGAACAGATACCATGATCGCAGTACAAAATCAGGCAGCTGCAGTCGATAGCAGGTTCACACTGCTGTGCCTGCAATTACACTAGTCTGTGGCACAATAAAAGGTGTATTATTTGATGCATGCAACACTGCACACACATTCACACACAGAACAGTTTGTGTACAATGCTGAACGAGGACTGCGTAGCAAATGCAAAAGTTCAGTACTATGCCACGTTACATATTGTAAATGTGTAATGTAAACAACCTGAACTTATGAACTGCTTCACAACATCCACACAACAAACAGCAAGAAAATGTCAACTATTACTAACAATATTACTATGTGTTCATTAACAGAGTTATATAACAAAAATATAACCAAAAAGCAAAGAAATCACTATTTCTCCAACTTAAATCTACCTACACCACAGATACACCCTTCCCCCAAAGCACACGTTCACTGTCTTTCACCACACACACTCAATGTTGTAAATTAAATTTCAAAATCCACACAGAAACAAAAACGCTTGATGATATGAGCACAGGAGGACTTCCTACAATCGATGAACTAAAGTGGGAGCCCCCAAAAAAATGCAAAAATGCTTTTTAAACTGCTTTTACAAGATTTCTATCACAGACAGCTATCATAGCACACTGTCTCCTACTCCTTCCTACTCATACTAACTCGAACTGAGGCTGTGCAGATCAATATAGAGCCCATGTGACCTGAAATCCCATGAATCACTGCAAAATTCACCTTTGGAGCTCAAAAACAAGGCAAAGTGAGGGGAAGTGCACTGCCTGAAATGCACTTTGCCTTAAATTTGGTGGAGTAGTGGTTCAGAAGTGGAGGCATGTAAGTCATTGAAATTCCTAATGGACTTCACATTCTCATTATAACGTGAAGTACCCGCTTGCATTGTGGAGCACTCCGCCGAATCCACCTTGCTCCGTGAATCACTTCACAAAGCTGATTGAGCCCACTTAGCCCACCACTACTAGGGATTACAGTAAGAATGAATATAAGAACAATGTTCTTTAAAGATGGAACCTTGGGGACAAAATGTACTAGCTGTGGTAAAGTTACAACTGATTTATGCAATGAACCAAACACATACATTTGCTCACAGTGTCAAGAAATAAAGGAATTAAAATCTAAGATATGTGGCTTGGAACTATAGATTATAAGGCTAAAACAATTTGTAAATGTTAACATTGGGTCACAACTCGAGGCAACAAACGTAGAAACCAGAGGTGAACAATCTAATAAGCATAAGAGAGAGGGAGAAGAGGCAGATGACTGGTACTATGTGCATAGTAATCAAAATCATAAAAAGAAAAGGAAGGAGAAAAGGGAAAAGGAATTTACTATAGAACTGAATAATATACTTGCACCAGTAATGGATTTAATGGACAGGACTGAGGGACAAGCAGATGATCTGATATAATTAGTAAGTGAAAAGGGACAATGTCAAGACAGAGAAGGTGGTAACATGGCTTGTATTGCAGAGGCTAATAATGATCACACAAAACACGTACAAACTGAATAGAGGTTAATTGATCATTTCTTGACCACAGTATATGAGCAAGATGAAAGTAGAAATGTACACAGAGATTAAATGGATACGAGTAAAGGAGATAATAGGGACCAAAACAAACAGATACTTGTCCTAGAAGACTCCATGATTAAAGACAGAATTTTATACAGCACAGTGTAACAAGGAAAACACTGCGAATTGTAGTTCTTCAGGGGCCACAATAAAAGATACTGGGCAGATGCAACCAAACATATTGAAACCAGCAGGGGAAAAGCCTTTGGTTGTACTGCATGCTGGATCAAATAATACAAAAACGCAGTTGGTAGAGGACATCCCAGAAGAATGCAAAGAATTTTAAAAACTTATAGATGACAGACAGGCAGAAATAATCATATCTGAAATATTATCTGTACCCAAAGCAAGTCTAAGATGGACAAGGAAAATAAAACATATTAACAATAAACTAAGACAATGGTGCCTGCATGAAAATGTACAGTACCACATATACCTGTAAAAACCTGAGAATTGTTTGATGGGTGTGTTAACCTTTTTGCATATGATGGATTGCATTTAAGCAAGAAGGGTAGTAGATATTTAGGACAGATTATTAAAAAAAATATATCTCAGGTGAGCCTTTAAACTAATTAATGAAGGGGAAAGGGGATGAGATACTATCATAAAATGTGGAAGATCTGAAAAGCTCACTAAGTCCTAGATGAAATATTAATAGAATAATTAAGTTGATCCAGCCTCATGAAATCAAGGGAATTCTAATCAGTGCAAGAAGCCTTGCCAATAAAAAAGATGAGTTAGATCTCCTATTACAGAAAGAGAATTTTGATATGTGTGCAATTACTGAAACTCGGTGGCAGGGTAGTGACTGTTGCCAACATATTCCGCATTACAATCTGTTTAACAACAATCAGGTAGGAAAAAGAGGAGGTGGTGTTGCAGTATACAGTATGTTAAAGAATCATATGAGTCTCATGAAAATAAGCCTAGAATGCCAAACAATGAAATAGTATAACAACTTTGGATAAATCTTACGGAAACCCACAGTAAAAAAATTACAGCAGGAGTATGGTACAGGGCGCCAGGACTATGTAGTGAAGAAAATACAATTTTTCTCAAAGTTATCAGGAGCATTGAATTACATCGCAAGGCACTTATCCTTGGTGATTTTAATGTTCTCAATATTAATTGGAAACAGCCGATAGGAATCATTGAATTAGAAAAAGATTTTGTCGACTTAATTATCTCTAATGACCTAGAACATTGTGTTTACCAGGGAATCAGAGGACAAAATATATTGGATTTAGCCCTCACTAACATGAAAAATGAATTAATCAACTGTATGGTAAGACAGCCTCTGGGTTCCAGTGATCATAATAGGGTTGAATTCAGGATCTCATGCATAGAACCTATTTGCAAAGGGGCGACCAAAATCAAATGCTAGAATAAGGCTAATTACAAAGCAATGAGAAACTGTATGAATGGATTAAACTGGGACAAAGAACATAGAGATTTGAAGGTACAGAATATACAGTATGGACAGAAATTAAAAATAAAGTGGTACAGTGTATTAAACAATATGTCCCAGAAAAGACAAAATATAACAACCAGGGCAGATTCCCTACTTGGTTAAACAATAAAGTTAATAAATATATCAAAAGGAAAAAGAGATCATTTGTGGAGCACAAGAAGAAGCAATCCTATCAAAACTGGCAGAGATTTAAAGTAAATGCAACAAAATGCAAGAAAGTCATTAAAGAAGCTAAGTGAAATGAAGAATCATGAATTGCTACTGTGACAGCAGCTAATAAAAAGACCTTCCTCAGTTATATATGTATGGTAATGGATTTCACGTCATCCAGCTTATGTTTGCCGACCTTGTATTTTAAATTGCGGTTATCATTGTCTTCCACCTTGTTATTTGTATCTCCTATGTAATTCAATTCTGATGTAGAGCTTTTGTAAAGGAGTCTCTGACACAAAGGGTTGTAATTCCGATTTCTCTCTAAAATCAAAAAAATAAAATAAAATATAAATAATCAAAGAAAAGGTACTATTGGAATAGGCCCTTTGGATATGAATGGGAGTTTGACTTCTGACTGACAGACCATTTCAAATATATTTAATTAAAATGCCTTAAGTTTTTTTCAGGCCAAAACAAGTATTGCAAATATAAAAAATAATTCAGGGACTGAACATGGAGAGGCAATACATTTGGATAAAGCTAATATAGCTGCCAAGCTGAATAAACTATCAGTTAATAAATTACTAGGGCCTAATGGCCTACACACACACACACACACACACACACACACACACACACACACACACACACACACATACTCAAAAAGCTGGCCTATGGGCTTTCAGGGCCCTTCTCTATTCTATTAAAAAAATCAGTAACAGCTGGGGAAGTCCCTGAGGACTGACATAATGCAAATGTCACTCCTATTCACAAAAAAAGGAAATAAATCTACCCCCCAGAACTACAGACCTATCAGTTTAACCAACATCATAAGTAAGATAATGGAAGAATACTTTAAGGAACACCTTGATAAACAGATCAAGCAGATGCTTCACAGCACGGCTTCACACCTTGGAGATCATGTCAAACAAATCTTCTATACTTCTTTGATTATGTCAGTAGGGCTTTAGAAAATGGTCTCCCAGTAGATGTGGTATACCTGAACTTTTCCAGGGCTTTTGATTTAGTCCCACATGCTGAACTGATTAATCATCTCATAGAGACAGGAACTGACACATTAATAGTAAGATGGATTGATGTCTGGCTGAACAATAGACAGCACAGTGTTAATATCAGGGGTTATGTATCTGGCAGGGGGGAAGTGACCGACAGGGTGCTCCAAAGCTCTTTTCTGGCCCTACTTTATTTAATATATTTATATTGTCATTACAAATATCAGAATATTTATGGATTGCAAAATTCATTGACAATACAAAGATTGGTGCAATAGTACAGCAGCAGAAGGAAATTGTAAAACTTCAAAAAGATATAAATAGATTGGGTACATGGGCCAAACAACACAAAACAAAATTCAGCATCGATAAATGTGCTGTTATGCATTTTGGGAAACATAATATGTTAGATAGCTATACATTAAATGGAACTATAATAAATACAGTTGAATGTGAAAAAGATCTAGGGAATCTGGTTACTAATGACTTAACATTTAGACATCATACAACATAAGTTGTTAAAAGAGCCAACAGAATGACTAACTATATCCTAAGACATATAAAAAACAGAAATGCCTCAGTGATATTGCCATTATGTGGCATACTCGTTACACCACACCTGGTGTATAGGATACAGTTTTGGAATCCTTAGCACAGGAGAAACGTGGCTGTGCTCAAGAGAGTGCAGAGGAGAACAACAAAATAATCAAGAAAAATCAAAATTTAAAGTATGATAAGAAAATCCAAAACTTGTCAATGTATACACTGGAGTATCGTATTGTAGATTTTTGAGGTGACCTCTGTCTGCTCTATGAAGCATTTAAAAATCAGGATCTTTGGTAGTGTGTGGGCTCAGAAAAGAATGAGTCAAATATATGCACTAGAGCCCATAATTTTCAATTAAAGGGCGAAAACTATAAAACTAATAGGAGGTGGTCATGGATCAATCAAAGGGTGGTGTCACCTTGGAATAGTCTTCCATCTGATATAGTAAACAGTTACTCAATGACAATATTTAAAAATAAACTAGATTCACACTATTCAGCCATTACATTTCTATTTGGGGCAGCTAGGTCCTAAATGGCAAGACTACCTTAGTGAAAACTTATTGCCTTGAGCATAAACTCATGTAACTTACGAAACTTGTAGTAGCAGCTTGTGGCTGACAAGGTTGAATGCCTTCATGAGGTCCACAAAGACAGCTGCAGCATAGTGACCCCTGTCAAGGGCCTCGTGCAGTATGTGTGTGAACCCCACCAAAGGAGTTGGGTGAAAACCGTGCTGAGCTGGAGTTAGAACATCTTATTTGAGCAAGTGCTCAATCAACTGATCGAAAACTATTTGCTCCAGCACCTTAATATGGGAGATAAAAGTGAGATAGGGTGGTCATTTTGTATGTTGGCTTTATCTCCCACTTTCAGAATAGGAACAACCACCACAGCTTTCCATATATCTGGGAACTGACTAAGACAGAGTGATAAATATTTTTGTTAATAGGGACCAAATGATGTCTGCAGCAATCCTCATGAGCCTATAAGCTACCCCATTGGTTCCAACAGTGGGTCGGGTGTTACGTTTTAATAGGTAAGACAGGACCTCTCCAGTTGTAAATATCCTGAAGTAAAAAGGCATTTTTTTTTTCTCAGAAGAAGCCAGAAGGGGAAGGAAGGAAACATATTCAATTCAGTGCTTTAGAGTAACTGGTAATTGTTGTTTTTCTTTTAAACTTAGATTGTGGGCTTTTAGTCACACTATACTTTCTTTGTTGTCTTTACTTATAATTGTTTTTGGGCTGTTGAAAATTTAAAACATAGTGGTGGTGTAATTCTGTGCTGTCTTTAATTGCTGCAGATTTTATCTTGGCTTGTCTGACTGCCCTGTAGTTGGGTGAAGGGTGTTAATTGTCTGGCCTCTGACCTCAGCTACATGATAACTGGAGGTGGGGCTTAGTCAGAGTTGAAGTAGCAAGTAGAGTTTATTTTCTCAGAAGAAGCCAGAAGGGGAAGGAAGGAAACATATTCAATTCAGTGCTTTAGCGTAACTGGTAATTGCTATTTTTCTTTTAAACTTAGATTGTGGGCTTTTAGTCACACTATACTTTATTTGTTGTCTTTACTTATAATTGTTTTTGGGCTGTTGAAAATTTAAAACATAGTGGTGGTGTAATTCTGTGCTGTCTTTAATTGCTGCAAGTTTTCGCCCCCCCCTCCCCAACTCTTAATTATATGCCCTGTTAAATCTGATTGACAGGAGCTAAACACAGGGTATAGTAAGGGGTGTTAAGTAGGAGGGGCATAAGGGGGAAGAAGCCCACACTCAGCACGACAAATGTTTTGATTCATTTATTTATTTATTGGTTTCTTTTTCTTTTAAAAAAAAAAGCATTTATCTGAGGATCAGTGGCATGATTTTTAGGACAGTAAATTAATAAAAAGGGAACTAGGAGAGCTTCAGTAGCAGACAAGTAGTGGAATTGCAGTATAATGTGGGGAGTGGTGCAATGCAGTGGCTGTGGGGCAGCCATATTCAGGCAGACCTTCTGGACACTGAGGTGCTGCCCTATCTGCATGCATCTCTGGACTGCAGGAGGAGGTATCCAGACTCAGAGCGGAAGTAAACTGGGTCAGGAGTACCATCACCCCTATCCAGGGACCACCAGTCCAATGCAACTGCCTCAAAGGATGCCGAGAACGAGGAGCACTTGGATGACAGTGGGCTCAGGGAGGTTAGAGCGGTCAGGCAGAGGCACATCCCAGATCCTATTCCACTCAAGAACTCATATGCCACACTGGCAAATGAGGACAACCAAATAGAGGTACCAGAGAAGTGGAAGGAAAGGATGTGGAGGTTAGCGAAGGAGGTGACCTCAGCAGGGAAAGCAGTGGACCCCAGAGGAGGAGGAAGCGAATCCTGGTGGGGGACTCCATCATAAGAGGGATCCAGCTAGGAACACAGGAGGGAGAGGACAGGGAGGTGAGGTGCCTACCAGGTGCCATGGCATGGAAGGATGGAAGGAAGATCCTGGGGATCACTGGGAAGGCAAGACGGGAGGGTGAGCTGGATATCATTATCCACCTAGGTACTAATGACCTGGCAAATGGGGAGCCAAAGGAAGTTCAGGAAGAGTTTAGGAAACTGGGGAGGGGTCTCAAGCAGTAGCTACTTCTGTCACTTTCTCAAGTACTACCTGTGAGAGGCAAGGAGAGCATGGAGTGCATGCACCAGGAACTTTAACTCATGGTTGAAGAACTGGTGCTGTGAGGAAGGGTTTGGATTCATTGGTGACTGGGGACCCACCTGGAGGATGGAGGTTTGTTCAAGCCTGACGGCCTGCATCCATCCTGGAGGGGAATACAAGCACTCAATGATAAGTTTAAATGCTACATTGACAAGCATTTAAACTAGCAAAAGGGAGTGGCAGGCCAGCAAGGAGTGTACCTACTTGCTCACCCCCCACAGCTAGCAGAGGAACCAGTGAACCAGAGGAGTGGCTATCTCTGCAAAGCAGTGTGCAAAGGATGGAGATTAGTGCCCAAGAGGTGGATAAGCAGAAAAGGGGCAACATTCAGCAGAAGGGCAGACAGCAAGGAGAACCAGGGATAAATGACAACCAAGGAAGGGCTGGAGTAGAACAGTGAAACAGTCTAGGAGGTCAAATCATGGAAAGCCATGTGTACAAATGCCAGGAGCCTTAGTAACAAGATGGAAGATCTGGAGGCTGTCATGGTGCAGTCAGACCTGGACATTGTGGCCATCACTGAAACCTGGTGTAATGATAACCACGACTGGTAGATGGCCATACCTGGCTACAACATATTCAGAAGAGACAGAGCAGGCAGGAAGGGAGGAGTGGCACTGTATGTGAAAAATGACATAAGGCCACAGAGATCCAGGAGGAACAAAATGGGGGAGGATACTGTGGGTTAAGCTGGAAAGGAAAATGGGGACAGCCATCCGCACAGGTGTGGTCTATAGACCACCAGCCCAGGAGGAAGAAAAGATGAGGAGCTGATGCTAGCCATCCAAGGATGGTAGACAAGAGTGAGGTAGTACTGGTTGGAGACTTCAATGTTCCAGGCGTGGACTGGAGCATCCAGCAGCAGCATCAACTAGAGCAGATTTATCCTGGACTCCTTCAGGGTGCCTTCCTCAAGCAACTGGTCATGGAACCAACTCAGCAGAAGGCAATACTGGACCTTGTGCTCACAAACAGGGACAGTGTGATGGGGGTAACAGTGGGGGAGCACCTGGGAAACAGTGACCACCAATCATTGTGGTTTGAAATCACAGAAAAAGCAGAACCAAACCACACAAAAACACGTATCCTGGATTTTAGGGAGACAGACTTTGGGGAAAATGGGGAGATACTTGAAAGAGGCATTAAGGGGAATGAGACAGGAATCAGGGGTTGAGGAACAGTGGGCAGTATTTAAAATGGGGATTACAAGAACAACAAAATTATGCATTAAGCAGTGTTAAGAGAGAAAAGGAAGAGGAGACCATTATGGTTTTCAAAGAGGTAGCAAGAAAGTAGAAAGCCAAAAGATGGCATTCAGGCAATACAAAAGACACAGGCAGAAGGGGATAGGGAGAGTACCAGGAGAAGCAAAGGGAGGCAGGGAGGTCAGTAAGGAAGCCAAAGCTCAGACAGAAGAGCACATTGCAAAATCAGTGGATAGAGGGACAAAACCTTTTACAGGTACTTAAGTGAAAAAAGAAAGGCAAAGGGAGGGATAGTGAGACTGAAGGGGAGGATGGGGGCAGCGTGGAGGATGACAACAGTAAAGCTAACATATTGAACAGGTATTTCTGCTCAGTCTTTACTGAGGAAGAGGAGGGTAATGGGTCTGAAGGGAGTACAAGGGTGAGAATGGTGCAGAAATGGACACAAGTCCCTTTACACGAGAAAGGGTCCTGAAGGAACTGGAAGTAATAAGAGTTGATAAAGCAATGGGGCCAGATGGGGTGCACCCCAGGGTCCTTAAAGAACTAAGAGAGGTGGTGGCTGAACCTATGGCTATCCTGTTTAGCCAATCACTGGAAACAGGGAGGTACCCAAAGACTGGAGGACAGCAGATGTAGTCCCTTATACAAAAGTGGGAACAAGAGGAGCAGGGAACTACAGACCAGTCAGCCTCACCTTGGTAGTGGGGAAGATCATGGAAGCACTACTGAAGGAGAGATTGGTGGAACATCTGGTTGTCAATGGACTACAGGACCCAAGGCAGCATGGTTTCACCAGGGGAGGTCATGTCAGACCAACCTTGTTGAATTTTTGACTGGGTGACTAGGAGGTGGATCAGGGAGGCAGTGGACATGGCCTACCTGGACTTCAGCAAGGCCTTTGACACTGTGCCACATAGAAGACTATTACACAAACTGGGGAATATGGGTGTGGGCAGGACAGTAGTGTGGTGGGTAGGTAACTGGCTGGGTGGCAGGACACAGAGGGTGGTGGTAAATGGCTGTCACTCCACAGAGGAAGAGTGACCAGTGGGGTACCACAGGATCAGTGCTAGGACGGTCCTATTCAACATCTTCATCAGTGACATTCGCAGGACCTAGAAGGCAGAATTTCACTGATCGCTGATGACACAAAGCTCTGTAACAGAGTAGACACACCAGAGGGTGTAGACAGAATAAGAAGCGACCTGCAGAAACTTGAAGAATGGTCAGGGGTTTGGCAGTTGAAATTCAATGCAAAAGTGCAAGATAATGCATATGGGGCACAAAAACCTGGCACAATATATCAGTTGGGGGTGAGGATGCAGACACCAAGCAGGAAAGGGATCTTGGGGTTATCATCTCAGATGACCTCAAGGTAGGGAAACAGTGTGACAAGGCAGCAGGTAAAGCAAATAGGATGCTGGGATGTATAGGCAGGGCATCACCAGCAGAAAAAGGAGAGTCATAATTCCACTATACAAGACACTAGTGAGGCTCCACCTGGAGTACAGTGTACAGTTCTGGAGACCATACCTACGTAAGGACATAGACAGGGTAGAGAAGGTTCAGAGGAGGGCAACAAAGATGGTGCATGGATTGCATCACAAGTCCTATGAAGACAGGTTGAAGGAACTGAACATGTACTCCTGGAGGAGAGGAGGAGAGAGGGATATGATAGAGACATACAAGTATCTTACAGGGAGGAACAGGGTGCAGGAAAACACTATTTTAAGCGAAAAGATGTTCCAGTACTAGAGGGCATGGGATGAAGTTGGAGGGAGGGACGATTCAGAGGAAACATGAGAAAGAATTTCTTCACAGAGACGTGTGGTGGACAAGTGGAACACCCTGCCAGAGGAAGTGGTGGGGGCTGAAACAATCATGGGATTTAAGAATGCATGGGATAGACATAAAGGAATTCTGGAGGTCAGGGGTAAGGGGCAACAGACTTCTAGGAAAACAAACTGAACTTACAAGCTCAAATGGGCAGACTGGGTGGGCCATAGGCCCTTATCTGCTGACACTGTCTATGTATCTATGTATAAAAATGTGGATATTCCGTCCTTGTATCTGTTTCAGCATCAGAATGAAAGGATTTGTTTTCATACTCTGCATGAGGAATATATTTTGTAAGGTCTAAAGAAAAGGTGTTAAATTATTTAGCTATAAAAGAATGATTATTTAGTATCCCAGATGGAGCACTGTATTTAAGGTTTGTGGAGATGGAATTGATTTTTTACTTAATAACTTATTTATTATGTCCCAAGTTGCTGAGGGTTTTTTCTGTGCTAATTGGTTATGTTTTTCAATAAAATATTTTTGCTTTAATTTTCTGTGCCACTTTATAGGCAATTAGTGATGCTGTGCCCTGAAGTTTTCTGTGAAATTCCCATTTTATGTCTCTGTCTCTGTCTCTCATGCTAACAAGCATCCTTTCTCTCGCTTGGGCCATGATCCTGACAATCCTCTTCAGAGTGCCTGAGAGCACTATCAAATGAACTGCTCTCCACTCTGATGCAGGCCTAACTGCCCTAATAATGACCGCTGCTGGCAACAGCAGAAGTCCCCCAGCGTTCAGGATGCTGAGTCCCTAACAGTGCAGGGGGCAACCAGCCATCCAACATGAGCTGCACTTTCAAAATTGGCACTTGTTCATGCCACTTTGCTGGGGTGGGAAAAGGCTAGGAAAGGCAAGAAAGGAAAGAAAAAACGTTTAAACTGTAGGTAGCAATTTTCTTACATGGGGTCCCCCAGTCACCTAAAATACAAAGGGCACCTGGGCTGGGGCACAATACTGAGGCTCCTTACTATACTGCAGCACCTTACAAATGTTGTGGTATTATATACTGTATACTTACTGTAAACATTGCACTCTCCTTCTACAGCACTGATCACAGAAAGGCCCTTTCCTGCTTCACAGTATTGCATCACTGCTGCTATAGAATGGGACCCACATACTTACCACATCTGTACATCAGCATACAGCACATTGAAGTAACATTCATGCACATCACACTGCAAATGTACTTCAGATCACCTCAGACATTCTATGCAACCTAATGTGATAGTCCTCTCCCTATGTGTTTCCCCCATCCCTGCCATTTAAGTACTTATAATATTTGACCAGTAAAGGTACACTGACCTGTAACAGTTCATTTTAAGGTGTGTTGCTTAGTGGTGTGTTACATGGACCTGTTTTATTGACTGAGTGAATGTTGACAATGACAGCCGAGAAAATTGTTTTGTCTTTTGATGTGTGCCAGGATTCTTAACTTCCACATTAGACAGCCACAAGACATGAACTGAAGGGACCACTGTTTGACATCTCACCCAAAGGAAAGTACCTCAACAGCACAGCACTCCCCTAGGGCAGCACTATAGTGTCTGGATTGGGTACTAGCCACAGTTCCTGTTCTGGGACTAGAACCCCTGACCTTCCAATCTTCCAGCCCCAAAGGTGAGCATACAACTTACAATGCCATTGACACTTCTGTCATTAACTCGTCTTTCTGTTGCTTGTCAGCCAACAAAACAACAGGCATGTCTGCTGGCAAGGGGCACATCTTTTCACAGGTCAAGGTTTTCTGACTTGCAGAAAACAATAAAAACAATGATTGCAAGTTGCCATCATTATGGCTACTTTTTTCCTGGTAGGGAGTTAAGCATTCAGCATGTAGGTGCAATGCATTTCTAAAAGGATGATCTTATCAAACAAGAAACACTCAACTTGTAGAACATACTCTAAGCGTGTGGGCATTGCCGTAGGTGGGTAACTGTACGTACTGGGTCATTGACCTCTCCTTTAAGGTGTATGGACACAGAGGGCATGAGTGGGACTGCAAATTGGACTGGAGTGCTAAAGCATTACAAAGCAATTATTACTGAGAGACAGAGGAGTAATGGAAAGTGAAAAAGCAGAATCTGCTGAAAGGCATGGACAGCACAAGGCTACCCCTGCTCTTGTTTCTGGACTCAGCATCAGGTGGTATCTGGATGGGGCAGGGAAGCATTAGGTCTTCCACTACTCAAGGTTTACTGGTGGAGATTACTGCAAGCAGGCAGATGTTGAGCTATGGCTGTAATGTTGTACAGATAACAGACTATTTGTTCTATTACAAGATTTTGTGGCAGCATGATCTGGTCTTGGATGTCTTGGGAGGCACACCACTGTCTGGACCAGATAGGTGTCAGACCAGAACATCAAGCCCAAAAGTTCAATCACAGGGGATGCTGGAAAGAGGTACCCACTCCTACCATGATGGGTAAGCAACCTATCAGATGGTAGTGGGGCCCATCACGCCTAAATCTAGCATTGAATTCAGAAACTGGGGACATGGAAAACAGGGTGCCTGCATGTCCTGTGTAATTGACACTGGGCTTCTGTTTCTGTTTTCAGAACTATCAGGGACCCTCCACTGTATGGTCTTGCAATAGAAAGAGGAGGAGGACAAGGCCCCATGAAGCAGTAGCAGTGCTTTGATGCATGAAGCGCACCTCTCAGAGGAGGTTAGGGATGGGGATGGGAATGAGGAATGATAAACCTTTATTGGGGCATATTAATGCTAAACGTATTTATTTATTTTTTGTCAAGTTAAGATACATTTCTGTATGCTCACAGTGCGTCAAAGAGTTTAGACTTCTCATTCATGACTAAACATGTAGGCATACCCTGTAATACGTTTAAGAATCTTTTAATGTTTAAAATCCGGCAGTGGAACACGGGACACTCCTCACAATCAAACGCTAAACATTTTCACTCTTACACTTAGTGCTGTCTCAAAGCTGATAGGCTAATAGTAGTCTGGAGTATTTTAAGCACTAAAATAAAGTGACAATGCACCTGTTAATCCAAAAGTTAAATATACATACACATAGTACTATAAAGTCATTAAAAACACAATCTATATATATATATATATATATATATATATATATATATATATATTCATGGCAAAAAATCTGTTTAATACATCAGTTAGGGTTGTTCTACAGTGACAAAAGCGAGGAAATTCGGTGTTAGGGTTGGCCCCACCCCAGCCCGCCCCCAACCCGGCATTGGGGTGTGCATTGGGGTTGTCAGACCTAACTCTCACCCATCACAAGTGTAAAGAAGCTGAGGTATAGGAGAATGGGGTGAGAGTTGGGACCGATGACCCCAACGCACACCTCAATGCCAGTTGCGGGGCAGGCTGGGGGGTGCAAGGGGGGCTTTCAACTCTAACACCAAATTTCCTAACTTTTGTCGCTGTGGAACAACCCTAACTGATGCATTAAATGGATTTTTTGCTGTGAATTTACCTTCTTTTTGAGAATGAGGACTATAAACAGTGAATAGAATGTGGTAGTGGGATCACGGGCCCTTTGGGCCCTGCGGTCCTGCCTCATGATGCCTTGTGACATAGTAACGGTAACTGTAATGCAAGCATAGACGCTAATGGTTACGCACATGGTGACACAAACATAAATGGTAATGCAAATATTAATAGAAACGCAGGCGCAAAGTGACGCCAAAGCGAATAGTGACACAAACGGAGACGCAAGTGCGTACGGAAATGCAACTGGTAACACGCATGGTCATGGTACCACTATTGTAAATGCAAATGTTGACTGTTACAAGCAACAATAATGCCAAAGGAAACAGAAATGGAAAGGCAAACACAAGCGCGTACGTAAACGCAAACTGTAATGTGCAAGGTCACGGTACCGCAATTGTAAATGCAAATGATAACAGTAACAGCAATAATATTGCCAAAGGAAACAGAAACAGAAACGCAAACACAAGCATGTATGGAAACACAAACCATAATGCGCACAGTAATAGTACCGCAAATGGTGATGGTAACAGCAACAATAATGGCAAAGGAAACAGAAACGCAAATGCAAGCGCGTATGGAAATACAATGTGTAACACGCATGGGCATGGGAATGCAATTGGAAATGCAAATGGTAATGGTAAGAACAACGATGATTGATGCAAAACAAAAGACAAACATAAAGGCAAACGGAAGGGGCAGCCACAAACACAAATGGTAATGCACGTGGTGATGCAAAGTGAAACACAAACAGAAACAGTACTGTAGGCACAAATGGTAAGAGTAAGGAAAATGCAAGCACAAACAGAAACACAAAGGATAACGAAAAACGGTGGCATACATGGGAAAGCTAATGCAAACAATTACGGAAACGTAAGTGGAAACGCTAACTGTAGCAGTAACGGAAGCACACACCCTGTTTTTGCCCAACAGCTGCATAGAGAAACACAGTGTGTACAAAGAATGTATACATAATAATGGGCCTCGGAGCAGAAAATTAGCTGTTGGAATACTAAATTGCTTATATCTCAGGAAGCGTGCAACGTAGAAAAAAAAATGTAAATTTCACATGATTCATGGGTTTACTGGCTAGGTTTTCACTGAATTCCGTATCTTGCACCATTTCCGAGATACGAGCCCTGAAAGGCATGGCGGACGCCACCATGTTGGTCTATGGGAAAAAAAGTCAACTTTGCATCCATGCAATATTTTTCCACCAATCCACCAAAAGGCACATCTGTGAGATGTTGGCTGCCTTCCTCCACATTTCAGCCCAAAAGACCAAACCATTTTTTTGCAGCAGGGTGGCAAAGAATTCCTGTCATTTTGGCCATAGCCTAGAAAAGTAGTGTCGTGATTTGTGAAAGCTTTATGTAAAGTGTCGCAATCATGCACACTACTTTTACCAGAAATTTGAAAAACATATTTCTGGGGTATTTAACTACCAAATAAAGAGATGGCTAGCATCTTCAGGGCTCGAATAGGTAAAGACAAAAAGAATTGTGTCCCTAGATGGTCCCAATTTTAAATGTTAAGCATTTCAGTGATCAGTAACTGAAAACAAAATGATGTATTTGTGACCCTACACGGGCCATTTGCAACAGTGTCTAACTTTTTGTTAACTTTTCCCATTGACTTATAATGGGAACTTGTTTTTTGAATAACTTTTGAACTGTTCAATATTTTCTCACGAAATCTTCAAAAGGCACATCGGGGACCCCAGCTGCACGTTCCATGAAGTTTTTGGACCGGTCGCACAAACCGTGCAATCAGTAGGCATGAGCAAAGAATATGCAAAAAAACATAATTGTGTGCACGGATGTCACTTAATAACTCCGTAGCCGTATATGTGACGGATACAAAAGTTATGAGATCCCAATACCAATGGTTATGCCCCAGGCCTGCTAAATTTCAGGCAAATCTGTTGAACAGTGGCAAAGTTATTAAGGTGCAAATTTTTACCATTTAACTTTAAAAGGGCTGCTCAACCCATAATTTATTAGAAGTAAAAAACTCTATTTAATGCATCAATTAGGGTTGTTCCACAGCAACAAAAGTGAGGAAATTCAGTGTTAAGGTTGAAAGCCCCCTTTGCACCCCCCAGCCCGCAACCCCAAGTGCCAACGGGGTGTGCATTGGGGTCATCAGCCTTAACTCTCAACCCATCACATGTGTAAACAAGCTGAGGTATAGGAGAATGGGGTGAGAGTTGGGACTGACTGACCCCAATCTTACCATTAAGCGGTTGGGGTTGCGGTGACCTGCTATCTGCCACTACATCCCTCCACTCATCCCACCGATCGTTCAGCTCCGTCAGACTTTTCAGGTTGTCCCTGCTTCATCATGCCCTCCTCCTACTACTGCTATCCAGTAACATACACCACAACCCTGGTCCACCTGTGCCCCCCCCCAAAGCCAAGTCACAGAATGGTATAATTATTGCCTCAGTTAATATCCGTAGCCTGTTGAAAAAGATTACCCCCTCCAGGCCTGAATTACACAACACTCTCCTGATATCCTGGCCCTGACTGAAACCTGGCTGTCTCAAAGCACCCCAGACTCTGCAGTGTCTGTCAATGGATACTCAATCCTTAGAGCTGATAGGCATGGCAAAAAAGGGGAGGCTGTGCCATTTACGTAAACAACTCCCTGTAGGCCCTCCCTCTAACAATACCACCTCTAACCGATGGTGCACAGGCATTGGCTGTCAAAATACTCCTAGGTACTCAGGGGAAAAGTATTAACCTCATAGTCACCTATATTCCCCTGCAGAACCAGAAACCAGCATTTGATGAAGTACTAACTACTCTCTCGTCACTCCCCAGCAAGCATGAACACCTCCTAACAGGTGACTTCAACGTTGACTAGCTTGCCCGGTCATCCACTTCTTTCAAGGACTCGGCTGCCATCATGGACCTTGTGCAAATGGTCCTGATCCCGACTCGACTTAATGACAAATCAGGTACCTCCACCCTTCTAGACCTCATTTTCACCAACTAACAAAAAAATATTTCTCAAGTTACCATCCACCCTGACACCCTAATTGACTACTCTTCTGTTACTTGTCTATGGTCAAATAAGTCCCCCTCCTTCCCACCCACTCCCACCTACCTCAGGCGCTTAAGAAAAAATTCCCTACCTAAACTCAAGGCCTTCCTCTGGGCCTGCAACTGGTCACCCATTTTCAATTCTATCAATGTGGAAGACGCCCTGCCCATCTTTATCAACACCTTCAATTATGCCTGCGATGCTTTTGCCCCTCTTAAAAAGCACTACATTAAAAACTGAACCAATCCCTGGGTATCCGTAGCCCTGCTTTATATGATGTGCCACTGAGACAACCTCTGGCTTAGGGCACTAGATTCCCAACACCCCCAGGAAAGACAACTCTACCAAGAAGCCAGAAACAAATGTACATGGGTTATCTGCCAAGCTAAAGCAACCCACTATCGCCAAGCCCTCTCGGCTACCTGGAGCTCAGGTAGGGAATTCTGGTGTAACATCAAAAAAAAAATTACTGGGAAGGTGCATCCCCTTCCACCCCCCAGCTCGTTGTTGGAGGAAAATTAGTCCATGACCCCCTAACCATTGCAAACACCCTTAATCAGGCATTCTCTGATCTTAGCAGGGTGTTGCCCCCTGACTTCCTTGACCCCCCATCCTCGACCCCTGCTCCTGCTGTTTCAGATGCCTCCCTCTTTCTGTCTCTGTACTATCTCCCCGAGCTCGGCAAGAGGATATATCACCAGTTTCATAAACAAGTCTAGACATAGTGGTGACACCCTTGATCTAAAACCTCTAAGACTTTCACTGGATGAGGTTCTCCACCTCCTGACAAAAATCTTTAACTTGTCTCTCTGCCTTGGGCAATTCCCCTCGGCTTGGGAAATGTGCAGTTATCACACCTTATTTTTTTTTTAATTCAAATTTTATTAGCAAATTTTCCACATTAAGAGGCAGTAACATGATAGAAGACAAGGATACAGCACTTATTACATTAAAACTGCCACTCCCTCCCCCCCCCACAGCAGTTGCATATCAATGTACCACTTAAGTGCAAAACCATTGTACAGGAGTATACAGGGCTATTGTACTAAAACACTACTAATTCTGAGCAGCTAGAATTAGGGAGTGAAGGGGATCCCATATTTGAGTATAAATAGATGATCTGTTGTGAAGGCTGGCAATCACCTTTTCTGTACGCAGGTTATCAAGGATTTCATTCACCCAGTCCTGTAATGTCGGAGTGAGCTTGTCTTTCCAATGATGTAAAATAAGCTTCTTGACCGATAGAGCTATCATTGAAATATGGAATCTTCTCACTTTGACTCTAATAGAAGACATGTCCCTGAGGAGACAGATATCAGGCGTGAAATGTTCCTGTAAACCCAGTATAGGATCTAGGGAAGCTTTGATAGAGTCCCACAACTGGGAAATTTTGGGACAGGACCAAAATATGTGAAGGAGTGTCCCCTCCTCCTGTGAACATCTAACACATATATTTGAATCCAGCAGACCCCACTTCATTAACTTAACCGGAGTATGATACATATTATGTAGAATATGATATTGCATAAGGTGCAACCTGTCTTGGGAGACAAATTTATGGCAGGACCTCCACAAAGCTTGCCAATTAAGCGAATATTAAGGAAGTAAGGAGCTCCAGAACCTCATCGGTCCAAAAGAGTCCCCATACCTTTTGTGAAACAGAACTTGATATACTTTGCATACACTGCCCGAAGACCCAAGTAGAGATGAAATTTCAGGTATCAGGGCCCCTACCTTCTGATTAGGAGGGGTATTACCGATCACTATTGTGAGTAGATGTCTTATCTGTACTGCTTTAAAATGTGAGAATGCCGGGATACTAAATTTCTGAATAAGATCACATATGGATAGCCATTGCCCCTCCTCATCCACAAAAGAAAGTACTATCCCATCCCCCGGATTTACCCACTTCAGACATTTTACCAGATGGCTAGCCCAATAGTATAAGGCCAAATGGGGAATCCTCAGGCCCCCCCTTAGGTTTTGGAGCAGCCAACTTGTAGTAAGCCAATCGGGGGTATTTGTCATACCAGATAAACTTGGTAAAAATATCATGCAACTTCTTAAACCAGGATAATGGGATGAAAGTCCTGAGAAGAGATAAAGGATAGAAAATTTGTGGGAAGATGTTCATCTTGATTATGTTAATCCAGCCCCAAAGTGAGATAGGGAGTTTAGACCATCTGTCAAGATCCTGAATTATGAGCTGGGAAAGGGGCTCCAGATTTTCCCTGAACCATACCAAAGGGTTATGAGTCAGTTTAATGCCCAAGTATTTCAGTGACCTGGGGGACCAACATAGACCTAAGGGTGCAATATTGGTCTTAAAAATCTTGTGGTTTAAAGGGAAAAAGGAAGATTTATTAGCATTAGGTTTATAGTTAGATAAGGTGCTAAATTTAGCAATTTCACCCAGCAAAACTGGACCAGAAGATACCGGGTGGGATAAGTACACAAGGAGATCATCCGCATACGCAGTGATTTTGACCTCATGATGCCCCACCCAGATGCCTTGTATTCCTGTATTATTGAGAATGTTTTGAATGAGAGGTTCGAGATACAGGTTAAATAAAAGGGGAGAAAGGGGACAACCCTGTCTGGTACCAGAATATAATGAGAAGGACTTAGAAAATGCACCATTTCCTGTAATTCTTGCTGTAGGTGTTTTGTATAATGCAACGATCCAGGAAATAAAGACAGGAGGGAACTGGAAGGCTTCAAGAACTTGGAATAAAAATTTCCAGTTCACCCAATCAAATGCCTTCTCGGCATCAAGGGAGACCAGTCCAGTGGGAAACGTAGCGTCCCTGGAGACCGAGAAGACATGAGAAAGGGTACGCAAATGGTCTGATGACGAACGTCCCTTCATGAATCCAACCTGCGCCATACCTATTAGATCAGGAAGGACTACAGTTAGTCTGTCAGTCTATATCTTCTAAAGGATTTTAATATCCTGATTTAAGAGAGATATGGGCCTGTAGCTTTGGACTAACTCAGGATCCTTATCTGGTTTAGGAAGAAGAACAATCAGGGCTTCGAACAGGTAAGGATCAGCCTCAACCCCAGACAGAATGTACTGAAATAGGCGATAAAGTACTGGCAATAAGAGGTTGCAAAAAGCTTTGTAAAATAAAGAGGAGAACCCTGCTGGTCCTGGGACCTTGTCTGAGGGTAGCCATTTGATAACCTCGGAAATTTCCTCCTGGGATATAGGAGAAGCCAGAAAGCTCTTGTGTTGCTCCGATAGAGAGGGCAGGTGGGAGTTTTTTAAGTACTCCTCAAGAATCCCAGGACAGGGAGGACTCTCCATGTCCCTATATAATTTTTCATAATATAAAGCGAACTCCTGCACTATCTCAGTAGGGGATACTTTCAGAGACCCGTCTGCCATTGCCCAAATTGGTGGGATGAATCTTACGGATTCCTGCTGTTTTAAGCGCAATGTGAGCAGATGCCCTGCTGTCTCTCCTTGATCCGTATAGCAGGCCTTAGTTCGGATTATAGCTAGTTCTGCCTTTTCCCTTAGCAACTCTAGATATCTATCTTTGGCCTCCAGAAGTCTCTTCTTATCCTCGTTGGAGGAACTAACAGTGAGATTCCCTTCAAGGGACCAAATTTGGGATAATAGTGACAGCAGCTCTTCCTCCTGCACCCTTTTCCTTTTAGCCACTATACTAATAAGAAACCCTCTCATATATGCTTTAAAAGACCCCCATAGAATGTCTGGCTTTGCACTGTACAATGGGTTAGATGAGAAAAAGAACTCAATTTGCTCTCTTGTAAGCTTACAATCCTTGGCATCTTTGAGAAACTGTTCATTGAGCTTCCACCTAGTCTCCCTTTTAGGTGAATCAAGAAATGTCAGGTTGCATACCACAAGGGAGTGGTCCAAAATGGGACCAGGTTAGATTGAGGCAAACTTGACCCCAGGCAAGAGACCCTGTAAGATAAATACATAGTCAATGCGAGACTGTGAGCCGTGTGCCATTGAAGTGAAAGTGAACTCCTTAGAATCAGGATGCAACACACGCCATACATCACAAAGCCCGCATTGATCTACCAGATCTTTAAATGCCCTCTGTCCCGAGGACATCCCTCTCAGCCCGCTTCCTGACCTATCCAGGTCAGAGTCAATAACCTGATTAAAGTCACCCCCCATAATAATCCTGATGGGAAACATTGGAAGCATAATAGTTATCAGCCTCATAAAAAAACCTCGGGTCATCAATGTTGGGTCCATATATACTGCCGAGTAGAAGTGGTACGGACCAAAGAGTGCCTTTGACTAAAACAAATCTGCCCCCCGGATCCTTGACAACCTGCGTAGCAACGAAGGGGATGCTTTTATTAATAATTAGCATGACCCCGCAACTTTTAGTGGAGCTCTGAGCTTCATAGACCTGACCCACCTGTTGTATCCTTAATTGTAAAGCTTCAGACTCTAGTAAATGGGATTCCTGCAAAAAAGTTATCTGAGACCACAATAAATTTAAGTGTTTAAGCACCTGATATTGCTTGGATTTTTTTCTGATCCCCTTAACATTCCAGGTAGCAAAAGTCACATCATTTCCCATCTAGCCAGATTAATAAGCCTAATATCCTCCGCCCTGTATAGAGATATTGAGGAATATTCGACCCAATTCGAATGGTTACTGCTTACGATCCTCCCTCCCCACCCCATCCCCAAAACAAGCTATTCCCTCTTCTATCCCCCCATAATACTCCTCCCCTGCAATGAACAGGAAAGTATCCGAACCTAAATGCCCGAACTCCCCACCCCCATCCCATCCACCCCAACTGTCACAAACAGCGCTCAGCAAAGTACCACATCCCTTCCTCCCTCCCAGCCTCCCGAAGAAAACCCTCAGCCCCAAACAAGTACAATAACACTTCTCCCTAACCAGCAAAATTTAAGTAGGAACCAAGAAAACTCTGCTAACTAAACAGTTCTTGATAGCTTAAAAAGAGGAGTGGGGCTTAAAACATAAGAGCGCGGCGAGGGTGCTGCCATAATACACTGGATACCTGTGACCTAGCAAGAGAGAGACCCGACGCACAAGGATCTCAGGTAGCTAACTTAAATATAAGGTTCTTGACCTTGGCATCACGCCAGCAAGGAATCAAATAATACAGTAAAGGTAAACATCAGTTAGCCAGACATTAAAGAAGGGAGCCATACAAACGAGACTTAGCCCCAATTAGCGAGATGCATATAACCTACTTAATAAACCCAAGTACTTCGAGGTCCTAGGAAAATAATAAGAAAAGTAGGGCTCTTTTACCTCGGCTTCATACCCTACCAGGACCAACTGGCGTGGTAATGAGTATATTTATTACCCCAGACTTCGAGCCATCATCCCACACTGAGCTAATGATCCTATGCGTTGAGCTCCCTCTTGTGGCCATGGAATGAAATTCAAATGCCCAGCACTCCTCCTCCTGTATTAATCTACCCCCAGAACTAGACCGTGAGCCTGAGTAATATTATTTAACCATCGTCTTTGTACTAACAAGCAACGTTCCCAAAAAGACCAAAATACCGAACACCTTCCCCCAAATGAACAAGCCATAGACCCAGAACAAAACCAATATGCAGGCTGCAGTCCCATGTCTGAGTTCAAAACAAAAGAGTCTCATATCAGGTTAAGACAGCGAGATAGCAGCTCAGCATCTCCCCACAATTAGATCCTTTAGATTCCATCCACGCTGTTTATCCTATTCAATATTCGACATAAGAGGCAGTCCCATCTTGACAACGCTGATCTCCCCTTCACATGGGCAGAGGGCTCCTCATGGGTCATGAAACAGGTCAGGAAGAGCAAGCTTGAGGCCTGCAAGAGCAACATCAGGATCCTCATATGCTAACCAAGATCCATTCACTAGAACCTGTAACTTAGCTGGGTACCCCATCTTAAACTTTAGCCCAGCAGCAATAATCTTGATTACAATGGGATGGAACGCTGTGCGCTTCTGTCGTACAGATCCCGGGAGGTCCTGTGCTATTCTTAGCTTCAAGTTTTCCCAACAGACCTCTTGTAGGTCTCTCACTTTAGACAAAAGGTTTTGCCTTTCCAAGAAATTGAGAAATTGGCATATCATAGGGCGGGGAGCAGCTCCCGAAGGAGGTTTTGGTCGTAGGGATCTATGCGCCCTCTCAATAGTGTACACAGAGCCGAAGGGAGAGAGACTGGCCACTCATTCTACCAACTTCTGTACAAAATTGATAGCATTCTGGCCTTCTTCACCTTCAGGTAGCCCCAATATTACAACATTGCTCCTCCGGCTGTGGCCCTCGAGATCCTCCAACTTTGCTTCAACTCGAGAGAGCTTCTGCCGCAGTGCTGTTAGCCCAGGGTCTACCCTTTCCAGATGTTTCTATAGTGACACAATGTGAGCTGTATTATCTGAGGTTATTGAAGTGACCTCTTCAGGCTTTTTAGACAGGGTTTTAAGCTCAGTTGCCATTTCTTTGACTTCCTCACGAAAGGGCTTGAATTCTTCGAGGAACCTGTTCAGGGTCAAAGGCTCCTGATCCGATACTTGGCTAGGATGGTCAGGCCTGTCTGATCCACTCAAGGCCCTAGGTTTTTTCGGGGCCTTCTCGGAGGTAACTGGCAGAGTGTGTTTTTGTGAAGGTTTTTTCATATAAGCCTCCATAAATACTCAAACTCGCAACTCCGAATCCTGGAAAGGTTAGAAGACAGACTCCGAGGACACCAAGGGGTTTTTAGCGATTTAGCAGACCAAAAAAGATGATTTTATAATTGGGAGGCTGAAGCTATGCGGAGGAGCTTCTATTCAGCACTCTGCATCACGTGGTCTCCTTTATCACACTTTGCTCAAGGGTGGTGACTGCACAGCCCCCAATAACTACCGCCCTATCTCTATTCTGTGCCCCCTCTCCAAAGTGCTGGAAAAGATTGCATCTGATCAACTTACAGAATATCTCACGTATCTTAACTGCTTTTCCAAATCCAACACAGTTTCCACAGAGGACACAGCACCACTACTGCACTCCTCGAGTACACGACTTTCATACACCAGGCCCTCGACAGTGGTCAAATGCTAGGATCTGTCTACATAGACCTTACCTTAGGTGGAAAGCTAGGTTTGCTGGCCAAGACACCTAGCTTCACCTGAGCTCTTTCCTTCTAGCTTGCTTGAAAGGACATAACTAAGAACCTTACCACAGTAAGGGAAAGGATTAAGACTTTTGGCAAGGCAGATTTACTGTGTGTTGTTGTTTTTATTTTGTACGCACAGGGATTGTTACTGTTTGTTGCTAACATTGTATTGCTATATTTTTCTCTGATTCACATTGCTCTTGCTGGGTATACCTTGTGCTGCATTATTACAAGGTGTGCCTACAGGTGTGTGCTAACAGATTACTGCTGTAATCTTCTAATTCAAATTGTCTTTTGCAAGGTATGTCTTCTGTTACTGCTTTATTTTTCTCTGTAGCAAAGTGTTTCTTACAGGGTATATCTTCTGTGACATTATTACAGGTGGTACTTAAATATTTGTGACTTTTTATCATTAGGCTAAGCAAAATTACTGTTTGCCCCTACTTTATTTATTTATTTTTTGCTGAAAAGGTTTTTTTTTTTTGTCTCAGAGGTGTTGCAGTCTCCTTCTCACATTGAAGACAGGGAGAGTGAGAAAGCAGCCATAGCTTCCTTGAATCAAGGAGGTTAGTTTCTAGACTACACTGAACTGAATTATTACTTTTTGGACCTGTGTAAGTAACTAGTATTGATTCTGTTTTTGGGGTGGACTTTTCTTAGTTTTAACTTTAATTTGCCAGGGAGGAACTGTAGCTGGGAGATATTTGCAGTCAGTTGTGACTAGACCTGTTACTTAGCCTTTGTGAAATAGATGTCTGAAAGGAAGGAAGGCACTCCCCGGGGTGGAGGGTAAGAGCTGTAGGTGTTTGTTTCTGGATAGCATAGGTTTATTCCCACCCACCCTTCCTCTCACCCCACCCGCTCCAAGCACATAACTTCCTTTACAGCAGGGGCTCTGACATCATTTCCTCAAAACTGCTAACAACATACACCAGTTCATATCCTTAAAGGCACAGCACACTGAATAGGGGGTAGAGACACTCACAAGCTTGCACACACTAAAACAAGAACAAAAACCAAAAAAGCATTTGTAACTTGAAGGGACACCGACATGTAGGGAGTGGTGCAATGCACTGGCTGTGGAACAGCAGTCTTCTGGGAGACATTCTGGAAACTGCATTGCTGCCCTATTTGTAGGCACCTCTCTGGTCTGAGGGAGGAGGTTGTTCGTCTCCATGCTGACCTGGTAAGGATTCGGGAAACCTGCTCTCCCACCCAGGGACCACCCAGGCCACAACCACTACCTCAGAGGTTGCCAAGTAAGAGGAGTGGTTGGACCATGGTGGGCTCAGGGAGGGTGAGGGTGGTGGAACAGAGGTGCATCCCTCCAGTTGTGCCTCTCCACAATTCATTCACCACTCTGGTGAAGCGTGGTTCCTCTATGGAGGCACCTGCAGTGGAGACTAAGGAGGATGCAGGGAACCTCCACAATGGAGACCCAAAGGAGGGTGGCCCAGGAACCCACAGGGGAAGAAAACAACTCCTGGTGGGGGACTCAATTGTTGGGGGGGGTAGAACTGGGGGAGGGAGGGGAAAGGGAGGTAAGGTGCCTGCCCCGTGCCAAGGCTTGGAGGGACAGGAAACTAATCCTCAGGATCGTGGGAGCAGCGGCAAGGGGGAGGGAGCTGGATGTCATTATCCACCTAGGGACAAATGACCTGGCTGAGAATGGAATCACTGCAGTGCAACAGGAGTTTGTGGAGTTGGGCAGGAGCCTTCGACAAGTAGCACACATGGTAACTTTCTCGGAAGTGCTACCTGTCAATGGCATGGATAAGGCTAGAGAACTCTGCACTATGGAATTCAATGACAGGTTGAAAAGCTGGTGCAGAGCTCAGGGAATTGGTTTCATTGGGGAATGGGGTTCCACCTGGAGGGATGCAGGCCTATACAGGCATAATGGTCTGAATCTATCCTGGAGGGGAACCAGGATCCTAGGTGATAGGTTTAAATTCTTCAGTGGCAAGCATTTAAACTACCCAAGGGGGAAGACACTGAAGAGGAGAAGGGAAATCCTAGCCACCCACCAAAATCAGGGTAATTAGTGAGGTAAACACCAAAATAGAGCAGTTGATAGGGAGAAGGGCAAGGTTAAATGGAGAAAAAAACAAAGGCAGTAAGGACAGGGATGGGGCAAAAAGAAATAAAGTCATAAAAAAATGGAGGGTAATGAGTACCAATGCCCGTCGTCTAGGTAAAAAGCTCCCTGAAATGGTGGCCTTGATGGAAGAGGGATGCCTGGACATTGTGGCAGTCACAGAAACATGGTACACAGAGAACCATGACTGGGATGTCAACATACCAAGGTACACAATCTATAGGAGGGATAGGGAGGGAAGAAGAGAAGGAAGAATAGCTCTCTATGTAAAGGAAGGGATCAAAGCAACAGAACTAAAGGGTAAACAGGGAGGAAAGGAGGCACTGTGGGTCACACTGGAAACTGGAAATGGCTCCACAATCCGCACAGGGGTTGTATACAGACCCCCGTCTCAGGGGGAGGAAATGGACAAGGAAATGATAGAAGGCATCCTTGGGATGGCAGAGAAAGGGGAGATATTGCTGATGGGGGACCTGAATATGCCAGATGTTGACTGGAGCACCTTTGCTGCAGCCACATCCAAGAGCAGGGCCATTCTCGATGCCCTACAGGGGGCGTGCCTCAGACAGCTAGTTTTGGAACCCACTCGGGAGAGAGCAATCTTAGACCTGGTACTCTCAAATGGGGATGGAGAGAGGATCTCTGATCTTGAAGTGGTTAGCTATCTGGGAACAAGCAACCACCAAACAGTGTGGCTCACGATAAACTTAGCTGTACAGTCAAGCCACACAAAAGTGAAGGTACTGGACTTCAGGAGGGCTGATTTTGTCAAAATGGGAGAGTGCCTCAGAAAAGCACTAGCAAACGGGCAAGAAGGTGGGATGGAGCAACAATGGGGAAACATCAAAACCGCCATCACAGAGGCAACAAGCATTTGTGTGAAGCAAATAAACAAATCAAAATGAAAGAAAAAAACACTATGGTTCTCAAAAGAAGTGGTGGGGAAGGTAAGGGAAAAAAAGATAACATTCAGGAAGTATAAGGAAACACAGAAGGAGCAGGACAGAGAACTGTACCAGTTAAATCAGAAGAAAGCGTGTAAGGCAGTCAAAATAGCAAAGGCCCAAACCGAGGAAAAGATAGCTAACTCGGTTATGAAGGGGGATAAAACCTTTTACAGGTACATTAGGGAGCAAAGAAAGACTAAGGCAGGGATACTGAGGCTGAACAAAGAGGAAGGTGGTTGGGAAGAGAGCGACAGTGAAAAAGTATGGATACTGAACAAATACTTCTGCTCAGTATTCACAATGGAAAAGCAGGGGAAAATACCTAATCCAGTCAATAGAAGTACTCTGGATAGGGTGGTTGATATTAGTCCCTTCACAGAAGAAAGGGTTCTGAAATAACTCTTAAAACTGAAGGTGGATAAAGCAATGGGGCCTGATGAGATTCACCCCAGGATTTTAAAAGAACTTAGGGAAGAACTAGTAACACCACTGACTACCCTTTTTAATAAATCATGGGAGGATGGGGTGGTACCTGAGAACTGGGGAAGGGTGGATGTGATTCCCCTTCACTAAAGTGGGAGCAAGTCAGAGGCAGGAAACTACAGACCTGTCAGTTTGACCTCAGTGGTAGGGCAAATGATGGAATCACTTCTGAAGGAAAGAATTGTTGAGTACCTAGAGGCCAGTGGGGCACAGGACTCAAGGCAACATGGATTCACATCTGGAAGGTCATGTCAGACAAATATAATTGATTTCTTTGACTGGGTGACCAAAGCAGTAGACTAGGAAGGGGCTGTGGACATGGCCTACCTAGACTTTAGCAAGGCTTTTGACACAGTCCCACACAAAAGATTAATAAACAAATTAGCCAGCTTGGGAGTGGGTCCTAGGGTGGTAGCCTGGGTAAAACACTGTTTGGATAACAGGACACAGTGGGTAATAGTAAATGGAGTCCACAGTGAAGAAAGGAGGGTTACTAGTGGGGTACCGCAGGGTTCAGTACTGGGGCCGGTCCTTTTTAATGTCTTTATAAGTGACATTGCAGAGGGATTAGAAGGGAAAGTATGTCTCTTTGCAGATGACACAAAGATCTGCAACAGGGTTGATACACAAGGTGGGGTGGAAAGGATGAAAAGGGACTTGGCAAGATTGAAGGAATGGTCAAATGTATGGCAGCTTAGATTCAATGCAAAGAAGTGCAAAGTAATGCACCTGGGAAACAAAAACCCAGGAGAAGAGTACACAATAGGGGATGAGATACTGACAACAACAAAAATGGAAAAGAACCTGGGGGTACTCATATCAGACGACCTAAAGGTGGGCCAGCAATGTGAGAAGACAGTAAAGAGGGGTTGGGGGGATACTGGGATGCATAGGGAGAGGCATCACCAGTAGAAAACAGGAAGTTGTTGGCCCTCTGTACAGACAGTTGGTAAGACCACATCTGGAGAACTGTGTACAGTTCTGGAGACCCCATTTCCGCAAAGACATAGACAGGGTTGAGGCTGTCCTGAGGAGGGCTACCAAAATGATGCAGGGTCTGCATCAGAAGACATATGAAGAAAGACTAAAGGAACTAAAGATGTATAGCCTCGAGGAAAGGAGGGAGAGGGGGGACATGATAGAAACTTTCAAATACCTCAAAGGAATCAACAAAGTCCAAGAGGGTAGCATCTTCCAGAAAAAGAGATGTGCAAAAACAAGAGGGCACAATTTGAAGATAGAGGGGGGATGGCTCAGAGGTAATGTGAGGAAGTATTTCTTCACAGAGAGGGTTATGGATACATGGAACAGCCTTCCTGAGGAGGTCATATAGTCAAAAACAGTGAAGGAATTCAAGAATGCATGGGACAGACATAAGGCAATTCTAGTGGGTGGTAGGAGGAAGTAGGCTGTTGGTTAACTAGGATCTGCAGCTTATCTGTTAGGTAGGAAAATGGGCAGACTAGGTGGGCCAAGCGGCCCTTATCTGCTGTCAAATTCTATGTTTCTATGTTTCTATGTTATCAAAGCATTTGATACTGTCAATCACTCCCTACTGCTCCACTCACTCCAATCTGTGGGGATTACCCCTGAGGTAGTATCCTGGTTTGCCTGCTATTTGGCGAGCCATTCTCAATGAGTTAGGGTAGGCTCCACCTTCTCCTCCTGCTGCCCCATTTGCTCTGGTGTCCCCCAAGGAGCTATACTTGCCCGCCTCCTCTTTACCCTTTTCCTGAACCCCTTCCCCCAGTCTTTCCCTGGTAAAATGCTCCTCTATGTGGATGATGCCATTATCGTTGACTGTCATCCCAACCCCGCCACACTCCAAACCTTGCTTCAAGAGCACTTCCTCACCATTGAATCCTGGTTTATGGCCCATAGATTAATTCTCAACTGTAATAAGACCAAATCCATCGTCTTCACCCACCATCAATCCCGCCTTCACAGCTTCTCCCTAGCCATTTATAACTTAGCCAACAGAAACATAGAATTTGACAGCAGATAAGGAACGCTTGGCCCACCTAGTCTGCCCATTTCCCTACCTAGTGCATAGGCTGAAGATCCTAGTTAACCAACAGCCTACTTCCTCATACACCCCACAAGAATTGCCTTATGTCTGTCCCATGCATTCTTGAATTCCTCCACTGTTTTTGAGTCCACTGCCTCCTCAGTAAGGCTGTGCCATGTATCCACAACCCTCTCCATGAAAAAATACTTCCTCACATTACCTTTGAGCCGCCCCCCTCTATCTTCAAATTGTGCCCCCTTGTTCTTGCACATCTCTTTTCCTGAAAGATGCTACCATCTTGGACTCTGTTGATTCCCTTGATGTACTTGAAAGTTTCTATCATGCCCCCCCCCCTCTCCTCGAGTGTATACATATTAAGCTTCTTTAACCTCTCTTCGTATGTCTTCTGGTGCAGACCTGGCACCATTTTAGTTGCCCTCCTCTGGACAGCCTCCATCCTGTCTATGTCCTTGCAGAGAAGGAGTCTCCAGGACTGGACGCAGAACTCCAGATGGGGTCTCACCAACTGTCTGTACAAAGGGATAACAACTTCTTGTTTTCTACTGGTGATGTCTCTCCCTGTGCATCCCAGTATCCTACCGGCTTTTCTTACTGCCTTCTCACATTGGTTGCCCACCTTAAGGTCATCTGATACAACTACCCCCCAGTAGCTTTCCATTTCTGTAGTTGTTTTTATCTTACCCCCATTGTGTACTCTTCCCCTGGATTTTTGTTTCCCAGGTGCATTACTTTGCCCTTCTTTGCATTGACTCTAAGCTGCCGTATATTTGACCATTCCTCCAACCTTTCCAAGTCCCTTTGCATCCTCTCCACCCCACCTTCTGTATCAATCCTGTTGCAGATCTTTGTGTCATCTGCAAAGAAACATACTTTTCCTTCCAGTCCCTCTGCAATATCACTTATAAAGACATTATAGAGGACTGGTCCCAGTACTGAACCCTGTGGTACCCCACTAGTAACCCCCCTTTTTTCAGAGTAAACTCCGTTTACTATTACCCTCTGTATCCTGTTGTCCAGTCAATTTTTGACCCAGGCTACCACCTTCGGACCCACTCCAAGGTTGGCTAACTTATATATTAATCTTTTTTGTGGGACTGTGTCAAATGCCTTGCTAAAGTCTAGGTAGGCCATGTCCACTGCCCTTCCCTGGTCTACCACATTGGTCACCCAGTCAAAGAAATCTGTTAAATTTGTTTGACATGACCTTCCCGCTGTGAATCTATGCTGCTTTGGGTCCTGTGCCCTACTGGCCTCTAGGAACTCAACAATTCTTTCCTTTAGAAGTGATTCCATCATTTTTCCTATCACTGAGGTCAACCTAACAGGTCTGTAGTTTCCTTCCTCTGTCTTGCTCCCACTTTTGTGAAGGGGAATCATGTCTGCCCTCCTCCAGTCCTCCAGTACTACACCATCCTCCCATGATTTGTTAAAAAGGGAGGTCAGTGGTGTCACTAATTCTACCCTTAGTTCTTTTAGAATTCTCGGGTGAATCCCGTCAGGCACCATTGCTTTGTCCACCTTCAGTTTTAAGAGTTCTTTCAGGACCCTTTCTTCTGTGAATGGACTGGTATCGACCTCCCTATCCAGAGTGCTTCTATTCTTTGATTTAGGTACCTCCCCCTCCTCTTCTTTTGTGAATACTGAGCAGAAGTATTCATTCAGTATCCCTGCTTTTTCACTGTCATCCTCTGTCCACCCTCCCTTCCCTTTAGTAAGCCTAACTATCCCTTCCTTCATCTTTCTTCTCTCCCTAATGTACCTATAAAATGTTTTATCCCCCTTCTTAACTGAGTTGGCTATCTTTTCCTCATTTTGGGCTTTTGCTATTCTGACTGCCTTCCCCACTTCTTTCTGCTTTAACTGGTACAGTTCTCTGTCCTGCTCCTTCTGTGTTTCCTTATACTTCCTGAATGCTACCTTTTTCTCCTTAACCTTCCCCGCCACCTCTTTTGAGAACCATAGTGTTTTTTTCCTTCATTTTGCTTTGTTGATTTGCTTCACACAAAGGCTTGTTGCCTCTGTGATGACTGTTTTGATTTTTCCCCATTGTTCCTCCACCCCTCCTTCTTGCCAGTTTGCTAGCACTTTTCTGAGACACTCTCCCATTTTCCCAAAGTCAGCCCTCCTAAAGTCCAACACTCTTGCTTTTGTATGGCACGACTCTATGGCTGTGTTTATTATGAACCACACCGTTTTGTGGTCACTTGTCCCCATTCAACAGGCCTCACCCTTCAAGTATCTGGGATTAACCTTTGATACCCACCTTTCCTTTCAGATGAACATCCAAGTTCTTCTATCTGCACTCAATACCAGGATTGGACTGCTATACTGGCACAAACACTACCTCTCCCTGGAAGCTCTCCACCTGGCAGTATCATCTTTTCTTCTCTCATTAGTTGACTACGGCCTGGTGATCTATGGTTCAGCAGGCTTGACATACCTCTCTCACATAAAGACTACTCTGAACAAGGCATGTAGGCTGGTCATGGGTCATGATAGGCTGGCTCACACCTACCACTTGTATAAATCTGCTGGTTGGTTAAATCTTGAAGCCAGACTTATATACACTACCTACATCTTTGCCAAGAAACTTTCACTCAGATATATCCCTTCAGGACTTGACTCCCTGGTCTCAATCTTCCACCCTGCCCAAATCTCCAGAAGTACCTCTAGACCCTCCTACCTTGTTCCACGCTGCATAACCTCACAGTGCCAAAGAGCCTTTTTATACAGGGCTTCTAAGCTGCTTAATGATCTCCCACCTTTCATCTCCCTTTTACCCACCTTAGGCCCTTTCAAATCTGCCCTCAAACACTACCTACTGGAACAAGTCACCTGTGACTGTTTCTGACCCATACTGCCCAGATCCATGCATCTGACCCATAGACCCCTCATCTATGGTTCCCACTCCTAGAGTCGGTAGTCTGTTATATTTCTGAGGTGTCCACTTCTTTGTAATATTTATATACTATAGATTATTAAGGGATAACATATATCCTAAATCAGTTGATGGATACCTAGTTTTGATGCCTGTAACTAAAGTTTCTTCCCCCACCCACCCCCTTCCCTTCTTCCTCCCCAACCTCCTCTCTCTTTCTTTTATCCTGACTCCCTATTATTGTTTTGGTTGATATCATTTTACGGTATGTGTGTGTGTATATATTTATATATATATATATATATATATATATATATATATATATACATATATATATTCACACACAATAGGGGTGTGTTGTATTCATTGACAATAAAATCATGTATTCTCACCCTAGTGAGATAAATGGTTAATGACATAGCTACAGTGAAAATATTTACATTTACACATACTGTAGCTATGTCATCAGGCAATATTCTCACTCCAGCAGCATGTCCCCAGTGTAAGTTAGAACTTCATTTAAATGTGAAACTGAAATGTTTGATGTACCTAATTACGCAGCTGATCTGCATTCTTCATTCTTTGCTTGCAGTTTCCCAAATGCCGGAAGCCTGCAGCAGTACAGTCCTCACTGCACAAAATGGCACACACCTAAAACAGCACATTTCTGTACTACAAGCTGCTGAATGGTCATGCAGTCTCTTACACTGCATCCAAACTATAAACCTGTTGGGTCCCATTTATGATCTCTGCAATAACAAACATAAAAAAAAATCTGTCTACAGACTCCGACTCTGACTAACATACCAGTGAACTGCACAGCACACATATTTCCACACTGAAGCCTTCAGTTTTCAATTTAATTTCTCCACATGTTACAGCAACCTAAACATGGCCTCTTTAAACTGGTATTACTTACATGATATATACTCTGAAACTGTATAATTCTTGCTGTCGGTTTCAGTAAAAAATAAAGCTGAGTGTCTCAATGACAGCTAAAGCACCTCGCACAATTGAAACTGCTCTCTTACCTGTAGTTCCCTTGGAGCTTCTCACAGACATTCCAAAACAAATAACATATAAGCCAACCACAAATGAAAATGTTACGCACAGCAGCATACAATAAAAATTAAACACTACACATAATAAAATATAGGGAAAAAGGGAGTTCCACGTGATGCAGCCCACCTAGAAGATGCTTTCTCCTGAGCTCCGCCCCTCCTAGAGTTAAACTACATTAAAAGTCCCCCTTTTCTTGGTAATTGGGTTTGTTTATTGACTCTCTACTCCTTCTTACCTGCAACTTAGCAAGTCAGGAATTTTCCGACCAGTATGGGGTAGAAATGAAGAAAGCAGGGCCTTGGCACATGTCTCCAATAACGCCCGAGAAGGCCTCAAAGAAGCAGAGAGCTCATGGTGCTTCAACTACAATAGCACACTTCACTGTCGAAAAAGAGCAGGAGCTGCTTATGCCTGCCAACTTCCTCGCTGAATTTTGTTCGTTTCAGGATGAACTATGTGGTATGGCCACTGAAATCAAGGCCTGTCGGTAGCCATGGAAGACACAGCTAGGAGAGTAACAGACAACGAGGCCAGGGTGATCTCTTTGGAGAAGCGAGCAGACAAAACCAAATTGGAAACCGTCGGACTGCACCAAAAACTTACTAAGATGGAGCAGAAGATTGAAGATTTAGAGGGGCGCAGCTGGTGGAATAATGTTGTCATCATCGGGCTCCTAGAGTTGGAAGAGGAACCCGATGCTGTTTTATTTGTCCAGAGGCTGATTGCAAAGGTGACTGCCCCTTCCCCATATGGCTCTAAATACATTATTGAAAGGGCGCATAGAGCCCTGAGACCTATGCCCCGACCTGGCACACCTCCTAGACCATTGATTCTGTGATTCCTGAACTACCTGGAAAGGCAACATTTTTTATCCAAAATTCATGATGTTCAGGACCTCCAGTGGGAGGGAAAGAATTTCCAAGTGACCCAGGACCTCCCTCTTATGATCCGGCAGCCTCATCAAGCCTTTCATCCACTGGTATCCAAGATAATCGCAGCAGGTGTCCAGTTCTGAATGATTTATCCTGCGAAGCTGCAATTCTTTGTTTCGGGAACCTGGTTAGCCTTTGAGAAGGTGGGAGCAGCGAGATCAGATCTCAAGGTGGCTCTACCGGATTTGTTTCGGGACACCTGAAAGGTCTGGAAGCCAAGGCAAGCTCAATACAAATGCAACGAAGCAAGTAAGTGGCCCTGGGTTAAGAGATCCAGTTTGTCCGTGGTCCTGAAACACTGCAGACTGCAATGGGTGATTGGACTCAGAGAACCATCATGTTTTTGAACTTAATACTCTGCAGAGTGTTTTCTCCCCCAGGTTGTTAAACTTAGACAGATTCTGTTGTAATCATAGATTCATTTGACAGGGGGTTGCCCTTCCCCTGGAGGTTCTGACTTTCTCTTTATTTGTTATGTTTTGTTTTACCAGATACTGCACTTCATTTCATTTTGGGTGAATGGTAACCCATTTTTCCCTGCTGCAGAGAGCTGAGGAGATAGCATTAGAGGAGCTTTCAATGCAGCTCATCGTTGTAAATAAATGATTACTTGTGCAGTTCTTCCTTTTGTCCACATGAGGGTAGTAGAGTATAAGATACTAAGGGAATTCTTTTGTTTTACTGGTGGTAGACTTATTTTCAGGGTTTCAGGCTGTTTTGTGAGAGAGGGAACCACTTATGCTGTGTTTATTGGTATCTCAATAATAATGGATAATCTTTGAACAACAGGGAGTTTGTTATCCAAGGAGGGCTGGAGGAGTGGTGGAGATATGGGAAGTTGCAGAACGTTTTGCTGGATAGGAAATAGATGGGGGCGGGGAAAGAGGGGGTAGGAGGTTACTAGTAAGTTGGGTTGGTTAAGGTTGGGAGGAAGTGGGTGGGGGTTGTACAATAGCACTCAGTGATTCTGGTTTATTTGCTATGTGTTTCATTACCACCCTTATGTAATATGCCTGTTTTATTTTTATTATACATGATGGCTAATTACATTAATTTCGCTACTTGGAATGTGAAAGGGATCAGGAAGAAACCCAAACAATACCAAATACTTAAACATTTGAAACTTTTACGATCTCAGATTACCTTTTTTACAGGAGTCCCATTTATTAGAAACTAAAGCTTTACAACTATGGAGGCAGCAGATTGGGCAAGTTTTTGCTGCCCAAGGATCCACCAACAGTTGTGGGGTCATGATAATTATTAATAAGAATATTTCCTTTACCCCCACACAGGTTTTTAGGGATTCTGGTGGTAGCTACGTAATGGTACATGGTATATTTTTTTCTATGCCACTTTTACTTTGTAGTATATATTGCCTCAACGCGGACAACCCTAGCTTCTTCATGAAACTAATAACTCTTCTCCTACCTTTGCTTCCTGTCCCGATAGTAATGCGTAGGGATTTTAACTTGGTATTTGACCCTTTTCTTGATAGGTTGGAACCCGCATTAAAGGGACTCTCACCTGGGCAGAGAGCAGTTAGGGATTTGCTGGATCAGTGTGGCCTATGCGATGTTTGGAGAGTTTTGCACCCCAATAGTATGGAGTACACCTTTGCTTCCCCTGTCCATGGGTCCCATTCTCATATAGATTACTTATTAATATCTCAGTCTCTCCTTCCAGGGGTGACATCATCCTCAATTCAACCTGGTCCTTCATCTGATCACTCTCTGGTGATGTGTCATTTAGCTTTACTTTCCCTCCCTAAAAAGAGAGTCGTTGGAAGCTAAACGACCAATTGTTTAAGGATCTACCCGCCTTCAAACAGATTAAAGAACAGATAGACTTTTTCTTCACTGTAAATCCCACAGAGGATACATGCCAGATGTCACATGGGGTGCCTTTAAGGCTTACATGCAGGGGATTTTTATTAGTTTAGCTACCAAGCGGAAAAAAGCCTGTGAAGTAGACCTTCTCTCTGTACTATCACAAATCCGCATCCTGGAGGCTAAACTATCCCCTCAAACTCCGGAGTAAGCTAGGCAGAAACTACTTACTCTTAAAGACAGGTACTTAGATTTACTGAGTTACAAAGCAGAACTGGCCATTATTCACACTAAAGCTGTTTATACTGATCAAGGTGAAAAAGCTGGGTGCCTGTTAGCTTTAAAGATTAAGCAACAGGAATCTGCTAGGTTCGTTCCACCTGTTTGGTCTCACATAGATGGTTCCCTGAGATCATTCCCCTCCGAGATTGTACAGGAGTTTGCACATTACTATCAGCAGCTATATAGTAAAATAGACAATCCCCTTCTCCGGGGACCCTAGATGTATATCTCTGTGAGTTCTGTCTTCCCTCCTTGTCAGACGCTCATAAGCTGCTTCTTTCTTCCCCTATTTTGATAGTTGAAATTACTGAAGTGATACAGGCTCTTCCCTCTGATAAGGTAGCAGGACCAGATGGCTTTTCATCACTATTTTACAAAAAATTCCAGGATCAAATAGCCCCGTCCCTTCACAGGTTATTCCAACACATTTTATCTGGGGTGGCTTCAGATCCCCACTTGTTTGAAGCTCTAATCATTCTTCTCCCTAAATCTGATAAAGATCTAGAGAAGGTGCAGAGTTACAGGCCTATATCCCTTTTAAATCAGGATATTAAGATCCTCTCGCAGATCCTGGCCTACAGGCTTACCCTGGTTCTCCCTGATTTGATTGGAATACCACAGGTAGGGTTCACGAAAGGAAGGTCTTCATCGGACCATCTTTGAATTCTTTCCCACATCTTCTCGGAGTCCAGAGATGCCTCCTATCCAGCTGTCTTGGTGTCCCTCGATGTTGAGAAGATATTTGACCATGTGAACTGGAACTTTCTCTTTCATACTCTCCGTGCTTTTGATTTTCCTTCCACATTTATTCATTGGATCTGTGCCCTTTATCAAGCTCCTTCTGTCAGGATTTCAGCTAACGGTGCTTTCTCAGAGCCTTTTCTTCTGAATTCTGGCACAAGACAGGGTTGTCCACTTTCTCCCTTATTATTCAACATTTATTTAGAACCACTCATTCGTAATCTCTTAATAAATCTGGAAATCCAAGGTATACCAATACATAATACCATAGTTAAAGTTACTGCATATGCAGATGATATCCTTCTTCATTTGTCCCATCCTGACTCATCTATCCCTGCTATGCTTGCTACAATCACCAAGTTTAGTAGCCTCTCGAATTATAAACGAAACTCCAACAAATCTTCTATCTTCCCTCTCAATCACAAGGTATTCAAACATAATATTCTTTCTCTAGGTTTATCTTGGTCACCGGCCTCCCTTAAATATCTTGGTATAACACTTTCGTGTAACCCCTCCTTGTGGTTCAAAAAGAATTTGGAAGCTCTGACTCAGATTATTATTCAAGACCTTGATAGATGGACAAAGCTCCCCATTTCCTTATGAGGCCAAATTAGTTTAATTAAAATGAACGTATTTCCCCATCTCTTTTATCCTTTATCACTTCTTAACTCATTTGTTCCAGTGTCCTGGTTTCAGAAAATGCATAGATTATTCACTAATTTTATCTGGTCTAACAAGCATCCCCGTTTAGTGTACCATAAACTGGCAGCTCAGAAATTTAATGGTGGTCTCCATATTTCTCACCTGGGTATATACTACTGGGCTAGCCACTTAGCAAAGTACCTTAAATGGTTGTCTCCTGGACCCCATAATTTGAGGCCGACTTGGCTAGAAATTGAATTAGATTTCATTCAGTACACGGGTATTGACTCCCCAAACTTGCTGTATGCCAAGATTTCCTCCATACAGGACATTCGTAAATGTCCAATCCTAGCAACATCACTAAGAATACACGCTCAACTTTGTTCCTGTTTGCATTATAAACCCCATTTGGATCTCTCTCTCAATCCATATGGAATTCACCTTCTTTCTTAATAAATAAACGTGAGAATTCCTCCTTAATGGTTGCCTCAACTGGGAGAGGGGGTCTTATCTACTTTTCTTGGGGATGATGGGATGTGGCTCTCTTCATCCAGGATGATCTCTAAATTTAAGTTCCCAGTACCCAGTTACTTTAAGATTTCCCAACTTAAACACCTTCTTTTGAATACATTGGGTAATCTCCCCCCCCATCCCCCTGTATTTTCCTTCTTATCGGAGCTTACTCCATTGTTAAACCTTCCCAAGGTAATTTCAGAGTTATACCGAACCCTTTTTCAATGGCGATTTGAGGGCTCCTATGGTCCCTCAAAATATTGGTCCTCACTTTCCCCCATTGTACTTTCGACTGGCCCGTACTATGGCGGAACCGCCACAAATTTGTGTCGCAATACAGATTGCAGCTCATGCAATACCATGTCTTACATAATCTTTATTATACCCCCCCAAAGCTTGCTAAGTGGGGTCTCCTGGAACTGGATTTATGTTCTAGATGTTCCCAGGACACAGAGACACTTCTCCATATTTTTTGGCAATGCCCCAAGGTAATTCCCTTGTGGAACACTATTAAGGCCAAATTGGACCCCTTGTTGGGTCTTCAGGATTGCTTCACCCGGGAAAGTTGCCTGTTAGGGGACTTATCCTGTATTGATGTTAACACCCGGAGATTCCATATTTCCATGATAGCTATGTCGGTTAAAAAGGTGGTTCTCAAGCATTGGAAGGACGATAATTGCCCATCTTACCAGGAATGGCTTTATGAAATTCTAGCCAATCTCATAACGGAGAAAGCCATTGCTGGTCTTTATAATAGGCAACAGAAATACATGTGTAATTGGAATCCCTTACACACTCTACTTACTATTTGAGGTGATACTAAAATTATGTCTTAGTTATTTGATTGGGGTGTTTTTAAGAGATGCTGTTGTGCCGGCCCGCTGGCACAGTGGTTAGATTTCCACTTGCGATGCCGGTGACCTGGGTTCGGGAACAGACCGGGACACTGGAAGGCCGGCCAGGGGAGAAGGATCGGCGTCTTTGGACAGCTCTCCTTCTCTGGGGGAGGGCAGGGCAACTTTTCGGCATCTGGCGGCACCTGGCGAGGCTGGGTTGCCGCGTCACGTCAATGCTCAACAGTACGTCAGGATGGGGTGGACGCAGGTCATCATTGCACATCCCCATCCTGCTTAAAGGGGGGGATAAAAAAACCCCGAGCCTCACCGTCTATATGGCGCTCTGCCCCTGTAAGGCCTCAATTAGCCTCTAAGAGCCGGTCCCCTGACCAGATATTAGTACCTCGGCTCCGATAATAGGAGGGTCGGTGCTGCAGCCCCGCTCTCTGGGGGGAAAGCCAGGGATAACCATGGGGATGCAGGCATTTCTGGAAGTGGAGGCATAAGGGGGTAAATGACCAGAGCTGAAAATAACGACGGGAGCAGTAGGGGCCAAAAAGAATAAATAAAAAAAAAAAAAAGAAATGCTGTTGTAGTTGGCTGGAGGGGTAGGAAGGGTGGGTGGGGAGGGGGACAGAATGTATATCACATTGTTATGCTAATATCTCACTGTTAATGTTTCTGTCTCCTGTATTAATGTAAAACTGTGAATAAACTTTGAATTGAAAAAAATATATAGGGAAAAAGGAAAATCACACACAGTATCTACAGGAAATCTCCTGGACATGTCCTGCCTACCAAAACACACCATCCAACCATGGATCACACTCTACTCACACACTCATCAACCTGTTACCACTCACTCACTCACTCACTCATCATCATCATCATCATCATCAAATCTTTATTTATGCAGGCGAACATCATTGAGCAAGGCTCATTTACAAGATGGACCTGATACGGTCAAGGTTCAATAGTTGATACACAACAGATACATCATACACTTGTATAAGACAGTTATACATACAGGGGAAAATAACATTTATAAACACAGTGATGTACAGTAAATTCACATGATAAAAAAGCGGTTACAGGAAAGTTAAGCTAATATTTACAGTATGTACAGTATATACATATCCCAGTGGGGGGGCATGGCAGACACTCAACATAATGTAATACTAGGATGGTGAAGGTATTACTGGGTGCCATAAGATGGGGTGTCTGTCTGGAAGGAATATGCCATAAATGGTTTGGAAGAGAGATTTGTGAGATGACAATGCTAGCTCTAGTGGTAGCAATTGCATTTCTCTTTGAAGAAGACTGTACAATGCTGTTTAAAGGATGCAAATGGAATGATATTGGACAGTTTTAGGGATTTTTGTAGGGTATTCCATGCTATAGCTAGAGAATAGCTGATTGCTGCCCTCCCTAGCCTGGTGTTGAATTTGGGCAATTTGAACAGGATGATGTTGTTGCTTCTTAGGGCATAGGAGCTAGGAGAGGTCTGGGTAAAGCAGTCCAGGATATAGTTTGGAAGTTTTTTTGACAATGCTCTGTAAATCCATAGTGCTGCATTTCTGTTCCTTCTGAGGTGAAGGGAAACCCACCCAACTGCAGCATAAAGACAGCAATGATGAGTATTAGATGGCAGATCTGTAATGAACCTTATTGCTCTATGATATAAGGTATCCAACTTGTGAAGGTAGGAGATGGGGCAGTGACTATAAAGGAAGTCTGCATAGTCAACAACTGATAGAGAAATGGCCTGGACTAACCTCATCTTTGAGTCTCTGTTTAGGAAGGGTTTTAATCTATAGAGAAGGCCAAGCCTTTGGCGAAGCTTTTTTAACAGTTCTCCTAAATGATGAGTGAAGTCAAGTCTGTTGTCAATCCACACACATAGGTATTTGAAGTTTTCTACATACTCAGATTTTCTCCAAGTATAGTGCATAGCTGGGGAGAATGATTGGAGAGGATGTGTTGTGGAGCTTTGATTTGTGAACATCATTGCTTTAGTTTTCTTTGCATTTAACAGAAGCTTTTCTCGAGTAGCTGATATTGTAGCAAGGAGAATTTTGTTTGTAGGATTCTCGAGCTGCTGCATGAAGGGTTGCTGACATACAGAACAGTGTCATCAGCAAAGAGGTGTACAGAGGAATTGGTAAGGGTTGAATCAATGTTATTTATATAAATGGCAAAAGGATAGGACCCAGAATAGAACTTGGGGACTCCTCTTGACAGTGGTTTTAATGGGGATAGGTCACCTTCAGCTTTTACCTGCTGTGACCTACCAGGTGAGATAACATCTGAACCACTTAAGGAGGATGGATCTAGGCCAATGGAGTACAAGGATGAAAGTAGTAGCTCGTGGTCCACAGTATCAGATGCTTTGCTCAGGTCCAGGAATACTGCACAGAAATTATTCTTTTATCTAATTCGGATTGCCAGTCATTTGTGACCTTGGCTAGTGCAGTGATAGTGCTATGCTTGGCCTGAATCCAGATTGAGCTGGGTTTAGGAGGTTAGCATTGTCAAGATACTCCCTTAACTGATTACTCACTAATTTCTCCAGCATCTTGGATAGCACTGGTAGAATGGAAATGGGCCTGTAATTATTAAGATCCATAGGGTCCCCTGATTTTAGAAGTGGAACCACTTGGGTTGTCTTCCACAGTGTGGGAATAGAGCCAGAGTTTAGAGATAGGTTAAAGAGGTGTGTTAGGGGGACTGCAAGTACATGGCATGCAATCTTTAGAAAGTAGGGGTCCAGAGAGTCTACCCCTGCGCTTTTTTTGGTATCCAGTTGCCATAATAGATCCTCTGCTTGTTTCAACAGTATGGATTTGAAGCTGAAGGAAGAGTCAACTCTCTGATCATCAGTGTAATGGGAGCTTAATTGTTCCCTCAGCAGGTTAGCTGGAGAGGTGTCAAAGTCAAGGCCAGCCGTTGTGAAGTGGTTATTGAAGGCGTCCAGAATTTACATTTTGCCAGTGATAGGGCCATAACTGTTGTGTAATTGAGTTGGAAGGGGGGTGTTAGCATCCTGCCCCACCATACCCTTGATGGTGCCCCAAAACCTAGCAGGATTATGGTAACATAGAAACATAGAAACATAGAAGTTGACGGCAGATAAGGACAGCAAGGCCCATCCAGTCTGCCCATTTCTTTTTTTACCTTATAAATGTGCCATCGGCCTTTGCGGTAGGAAGAGTCGAGTTCGGCCAAGTAGAAGGCAGCCTTTGCATCCCTAACTTTCTTGGTGCATCTATTCCTGGCTTTCCTAAAGATCATCCAGTCATTTGCACTCTTGGTTTTTCTTGCCGTTTTCCAGAGTTTGCCTCTCTCCAGCAGTGCAGCTTTGAGGTCAGCTGTAAACCAACGACAGGATTTGTTTTTTATTCGGATACTAGAGATTGGGGCATGGGTGTTAAGGGCATTTATTATAATGGTTTTTAGCACCTGCTGAGCTTTTTCAACAGAATGGGCAAGATAAAACTCTTGCCAGTGTGGAGAGTAAGCTAGATCATGCAAATATCCTTCAATATTGATGTTTTTCTTGGATCTCCTCATGAGGAATTTTGCAGGGCTTGATGTTATGCTGGAGGATCTTACCCCTGCGATAGGGCAGTGATCACTTATATCACAGAGAAGCACTGTGTGAATAGATGTGGTTTATTCACTAGCATGATATCAAGTAGTGTGCTGTTATTACTATTCCTTGCATTAATTCTTGTTAGTTCATTAATTAGCTGTGTGAACCCATATGTATCACAGAATGATACCAGAGGTGCAGCTTCTTGGGTAACCCAGTTGAAATTCAGGTCACTTAGAATAATGACTTCTTCAGTGCTGGGTTTGAGCAGGTTCCCCAGATGGGATAAGAGCTTGTGTTCAGCAGAGGGGGGTCTGTAGCAACCAACTAGCTGAAAAGCTGCTGTATTGGGGAGAGAGACTTTAAGGGATAGGCATTCAAACTCCTTGGGCATATATGTTGCAGCAATATAGGATACAGCTATACCGGATTTTGCATATATGGCTACTCCACCTCCCCTAACATAGAAACATAGAAACATAGACTTTGACGGCAGATAAGGACTGCTAGGCCGATCTAGTCTGCCCATTTCCCTACCTACAGGATAGGCCGCAGATCCTAGTTAACCAACAGCCTTTATCTTGTTGCCCCCCACAAGAATTGCTTTATGTCTGTCCCATGCATTCTTGAATTCTCCCACAGTTTTAGACCCACAACTTCCTCAGGAAGGCTGTTCCATCATCCACTACCCTCTGTGAATAATACTTCCTCACATTGCCCCAGAACCGCCCTCCTTCTATCTTTAAATTGTGTCCCCTTGTTCTTGCAAGTCTCTTTTCTGAAAGATGCTACCTTCTTGGACTTTGTTGATTCCCTTGAGGTACTTGAAAGTTTCTATCATGTCCCCTCTCCCTTCTTTCCTCAAGGGTATACATATTAACTCCTTTAGTCTCTCTCTCATCGGCTTATCTTGCAGACCCTGCACCATTTTGTTGCCCTCCTCTGGACTGCCTCTATCCTGTCTATGTCCTTGCGGAGATGGGGTCTCAGAACTGGACACAGTATTCAGATAGGGTCTCACCAACTGTCTGTACAGAGGGATAACAACTTCCTGTTTCTGCTGCTAATGCCTCTCCCTATACATCCCAGTATACCCCGGCCCTCCCTACTGCCTTCTCACATTGCTTGCTAACCTTAAGGTCATCTGATATGATTACCCCAGGTCCCTTTCCTGTTTTGTTGTTATTACTACCTCCCCACCCATTGTATATTCTTCCCTGGGTTCTTGTTTCCAAGGTGCATTAGGTTGCACTTTTTGCATTGAATCCTAGCTGCCATCGTCTGACCATTCCTCCAACCTTGCCAAGTCCCTTTTCATCCTTTCCATGCCTCCTTGTGTATCAACCTTGTTGCAGATCTTTGTGTCATCTGCAAAAAGGCATACTTTTCCTTCCAGTCCCTCTGCAATGTCACTGATGAAGACATTAAAAAGGACTGGACCCAATACTGAACCCTGTGGTACCCCACTAGTAACCGCCCTTTCTTCAGAGTGGACTCCATTTACAATTACCTTCTGTGTCCTGTTGTCCAGCCAATAATTACCCAGGCTACCACCCTGGGACCCACTCCCAGGCTGGTTAATTTGACTATCAATCTTTTGTGTGGGACTGTGTCAAATGCCTTGCTAAAGTCTAGCTAGGCCATGTCCACAGCCCCTCCCTGGTCTACTACTTTGGTCACCCAGTCAAAGAAATCTATTAGATTCATCTGACATGACCTTCCCGCTGTGAACCCATGCTGCCTTGGATCCTGTGCTCCACTGACCTCTAGGTACTCAACTATTCTTTCCTTCAGAGTGCTCCATCACTTTCCCTACCACAGAGGTCAGACTGACAGGTCTGTAGTTTCCTGCCTCTGTCTTGATCCCGCTTTTGTGAAGGGAATCACATCCGCCTTCCTCCAGTCCTCGGGTACCACACCACTCCCCATGATTTATTAAAAGAGTAGCCAGTGGTTTCACTAGTTCCTTCCTTAATTCTTTTAGAATTCTGGGGTGAATTCCATCAGGACCCATTGCTTTGTCCACCTTCAGTTTTAGGAGTTCTTGCAGAACCCTTTCTTCTGTGAAAGGACTGGGATCGATCCCCTATCAAGAGTGCTTCTGTTAATTGGATTAGCACTTCCCCTCCTCTTTTATGAATACTGAGCAGAAATATTCGTTCAGTATTCCTGCTTTCACTGTCCCCTCTGCCCACCCACCGTTCATTCTATTCAGCCTCACTATCCCTCCCTTTGTCTTTCTCGCTCGCTGATGTACCTATAAAGGTTTTATCCCTCTTCTTAACTGAGTTGGCTATCTTTTCCTCAGTTTGGGCCTTTGCTATTCTGACTTCCCTCCCTGCTTCTTTCTGCCTTAATTGGTACAGCTCTCTGTCCTGCTCCTTCTGTGTTTCCTTATACTTCCGGAATGCTATCTTTTTCTTCCTGACTTTCACAGCCACCTCTCTTGAGAACCATAGTGGCTTTTTCTTTCGTTTTGATTTGTTTATTTTGTTTACCCTTGTTTGGCAATCAGCTCTGAATAGCTGGTAGTTAGGTAGGTTAACATCCCTGTCTGCTGTGGTGGGTTTGAGCCATGTCTCAGATACCACAAGAAAGTCTGGCAAGGTATGGGCAACCCAGGCTTGTATCAGTGTGAGTTTTTTCAGCAGACTGCATACATTAATATGCAGGAAACTGAGGCCTTTAATTGAGGTTAGGTCTGATGGAGGTGATACATTCAGGGGGTCCAGGGTTGATTTCACGTTACCAATACAGAGTAATAGAAAGAGCAGAAGTTTCATGAGGGCTGCCAGTGATAGGGAGAGGGGCTGTCTTGGTCCTCCTTCTTTTATTCTGTTGCCACTCTTTTGGGGTGCTCCCTGTGGGTTTAAGAGATTGTGTCGAGACACCAAGTAGCAGTTTGGTGGTTAGGCTTAGGGGGGATCTGTATATCCAACAGTGGAGCCTTGGTTGAAATACATGTGTGGTGGTATGTGTCTCTTTATGGTGTTCACACCACTGTAGTCGATGCAGCAATGATAGAGCATATGTGAGGGTTTGAGCGTCAGCCAAAGGGGATGGTTCAGAGAGACTGGGCGGATGGATCACCCTAGTTTGTGTGACAGGGACATCTTCTTTGTGGAACCCCATGGCTGACAGTGAAAGGAGTATCAGAAGTAAACTCCCCATTATGAGAGAGATATTGGTAGTTGGCTATCAGGGAGTAGTGAAGTTGCTGATTGGTTGGATCAGCAAGCCTAAATGCAGCCTGCCACACAGTGAATCAAACAAATGAGCCACTTATAGCTACCAAAACAGGTTTCAAAATTCCAACAGCCCCAAACAATACCCTGCTAGCCCTCAATAGTAAGAAAGAAAATAAATAACCTTCTACCAAGTAGAATCCACAAGAAACAATGTAAAACAACAATAAGCTATTGTACTGTAGATCTGATTCTGTCCCCCTTCTAGTTTCTTCTGAGAAGCCAAAGCACTGAGTTCCAAACTCTGTGATTTCCCTTGTGCTGCTTTCAAAATTAGACAGTTCCAAACTCTGTGACTTCCCTTGTGCTGCTTTCAAAATCAAACAGTTCCAAACTCTGTGACTTCCCTTGTGCTGCTTTCAAAATCAAACAGTTCCAAACTCTGAGACTTCCCTTGTGCTGCTTTCAAAATCAGACAGTTCTAAACTTCGTGACTTCCCTTGTGCTGCTTTCAAAATCAGACAGTTCCAAACTCTATGATTTCCTTGTGCAGCTTTCAAAATCAGACAGTTCCAAACTCTGTGACTTCCCTTGTGCTGCTTTCAAAATCAGACAGTTCCAAACTCTGTGACTCACATACCCAATGACCAATCGCACAACATATACAAACCCCATTCATACCCATTCACTCACAGCAGCAACTCACAGCAACAGAATGACATAAGATTAAACAAATTAAAGCTTCCACACCTATTGTATAAATCACAGACATGATGTGCAGATCATGGGATATGGCAAATATTCTCACTCCTGCATCGTGAGGCATGGATATCTCACTCTGCAGGAGTGAGAATATTTTCCATACCCCACTTCTGCTCATCATAAATCCCCTATATATATATATATATATATATATATATAGGATATGCAATGGAAGCAAGTGTAATAAATGATTTGTCTGCACAAGAGCAGTTTGACCTCAGGTAGCCTCACAAATGGCATAAGCCACGAGTGAGGTGTCCGAGGTCAAACTGCTCGAGTGCAGATAAATCATTTATTACATGAGTTTTCCACTGTATATTCCATTTATGCAGTTCCTTTGTTTTTGCTTTTATAGGGGGCATTTGTTAGTCAAAAAAAGTGAATAGAAATTGAATTTTCTGCAATTTTTTGCTGATTATAGAAAATCTAAAAGGAGTCTAGAAATGAAACACCTCTCATTTTGTAGATATCTGTGTGCTGAACAACTTTTGTGTTCAAAGTACCATACTATCATTTTTTTTTTGTTTTTAAGTTATTTGCATTTGTTTGATGAAAAAGTGCACAAAAATGGAATTTTCTGCTGTTTTTTGCTAATTCTGAAAAAACTAAAAAGTATCTATAAATGAAACACTGCTCATTTGTAGATATTTCTGTGCTGAATAAACTTTGTGCTCTAGTACCATGCTATCATTTTTCATTTTAAAGTTATTTACATTTGTTTGTGGACAAAATGAAAAAAAAAAGAATTTTCTGCCGTGTTTTTGCTAATTATCAAACCATCTAAAAGGTATCAATAAATAAAGTACCACTCATTTTGTAGATATTTCTGTGCTGAACAACTTTCATGCTCACAATACCATGCTATCTTTTTTTGTTTTAGAGTTATTCGCATTTGAATATGGTTAATACTGCTACTGAGGTTGAACATTCTAAATGACATAAGCACTGTATAGATAAATGGCTGATGACATAAGCACTGTGTGGATAAATGGCTGATGACATAAGCACTGTATACATAAATGAAATGTATGTACACAGTTACTCAGATAAATGAATTTGTCACCCTCTGTTTATCTCCACCCCATTGCATAAATAAATAAATATATATGCATGCGTGTGTGTGTGTGTGTGTGTATACATCTATATAAATAGGTGATACATGATGGGTGACTGTGGTATATGGAAAATATTAGCATGAGTGCAGAGTGAACTATAATAATATCATGAGTGGTGAAGCCACAAGTGATATTATCGCAGCTCACTCTGCACAAGTGCTAATATTTGCCATATGCCATAAGTTGACCATCATGTGTGTGATTTATACAATAGGGGTCTGTTTTAAATCCGAGTACTGTTTGTTATTTCTAGTGTGGTTTGTTACTGGAGCAGTTGTAGGTTCTTATGAATGGGGCATGTGTTGCTGCCGATTGGTTGGTTTTCTTGAATGGGTGTGTATTTTGTGTTTTAATTGGTTCCTAGTTGCTTGCTGTGTGTGTTGTAGTTGGTTTATGTTGGGCTGGGGGGGGGGCGAGAATTAATGCGGAACTGTAGAATGGCTTTGAATCCCTGAAGTAAGTGGTAGAAAATAGAAAATAAATATTGTTAAAGTTTTCTGCCGTTTATGACACATGTATGGATTGACTTCTCTGGTACAGTTTTGTTTAGTAGAACTGGCTATTGTAAGCCAGCATTTTACCACAGCTTCTCCGGCAGTGTGGGTTGCGGCTTTAGAAGAAGCACAGCTTGCATGGGGGTTTTGTGCTAGGTGTTGGAATTTTAGAGGTGCAGTGAATTACTTAGTTGTTTGTTGCATAGTGCAGGAGAGTTGTGCAGGGTGCTGAAATTTAAGAGATGCAGTGAATTATTTAGTTGTTTGTTGTGAAAAAAGGTGTCATTTAATTTAATGTTGTGCTGGGGTGACTGATGTAATGAGTGTTGGAATATCACTGGTTGACACAGAGAGAGTAGGTGTATTCGTCTGAATATATAATTGTGTCTATGTCAGCAGGATGTTATTCAACACCAGTGAAAGTATCAGTATATATTGGAATGGTTATTGCTTCACCCCTATTGTACATGTATATTTATGCAATCGGGGTGAGGATAAAAAGTGGCAAATAGCAGCAGTATTTTTGGCTGGTCAGACCTATAGTGAGAATATCACATTTATTCTCACTGTAGGTCATTTATCCTCACTATAAGTAATAACCAGACACTTATCTGCACTTCACCACAACTGCACAGAAACGTTTTGATTGGTGGGAGCTGGCAACATGAGCAGTACAATCAAACTTCACCTGATCACTTCCATGCCAGCTCCCACTGTCAGTTTCATTTCTCTCCAGCATCACACAGAGCACTTTTACTTTCTCCCCAAATCTTTTTCAGCAGAAGATGCAACTCTCAGTGAAGTCATTCAGAAAAATGTAAATAGAAAACTTCTACAAACTCTCCCCGCCACCCCCACCATGCCACATTGCACATTCACAATTTTAATTTCCATGCCAACAACTCCACAATCTCCAAAACATAAATACTCTGGACTTTTGTCCAACCTCTCCCCACATCACAAATTTACAAAAAGTGTTTTTTTTTTCTCTTCTTAAATCCTTGCACACAACACAACTACTAATTCTCACCCTCCTGCTTACCAGCATCAACACTGTCCCTTCACCACCACTTTCTTTCTGATCCTCACCCAATACACTTGCCAGTCCCCAACAACAAATGCTCTCCTCTGAATATTTCTCCAACCTCCCTCTTGCTAGCACTGAATTGTTCTACTCAGCTAAATGAAGCACAACAAACTCCTCCACAATACTATAACCCCTGCTATTTGTAAAATCCCCTCACATCCATTTATACAGCACAATGGTACTGATCATCTTACCTCTATGTCCAGGCCACCTACGAGTGAGTCACACTATCTCCGCTAGCCACCAATCAGCTTCTCTTCCAGACAGAAGGTGCCACAACTAGCCACTCCTTCAGAGTTGAATCCATTGCACCTCAGTACTCCGTAAGATGCAAAAGCAGGATCAACCAGATAAATAATCCAAAAAAACATACCCAGAGGAAAACAAAAAAAATATATATATAAAATAAACTGCCTTCCAGAAACCTTGCTCCCTCGCTAAGCGGGATCAACGTCCCCATGTTTAAAAACGTATTTAGCCCTCACATGCAATACAAACTACCAGTAAAATGCCATGTTTGGCAACACAAGCACACTAGCTTCCCTACCTATAAGAAAAATAGCAATAAAACAATGAAGCAGAAACAAATCAAAATATGCATGTATAAAAAAACATTAAAATTAAAACCAAAGCAACACCATTGCATAAATGACATATGCAATGGGGCTACTGGAAATATCCCTGATATTTCCCCCCTCGTGCAGTTTGACCTTGTGACCTCACTTGTGGCTATGCCACTCGTGAAAGTCACAAGGTCAAACTCTACTCGGGGGAAATATCAGGGATATTTTCAGTAGCCCCATTGCATATACCTTATATATGGAATAAGACACAACAAGGTGTGGTTTTCTAGGCTGATAAGAGCATGCCCAGGTAGACGTGGGTTAAGTGACAAAAATTCACTATGCAGAGTAATCAGCGAATTTCACTCATTTCACGTTTCGAAATGTGAAATTGTGCCACAAAATTTTGCCTGTGGAATGGTGAACTTTTAGAGGCAAAATTTCACCTTCCAAGGTGAAATTTTGCTTTTCCACAGGCAAACTTTTGCCTTCCGCAGGTGAAATTCTGCCTTGGCAAAACTGGGCAAAAACTGGAGAAATTTGTGGATTACTCCACGTGGTGAAATTAGCCACTTCGCCGCAACTAAATTTGCTGCTTCTCTAGCCCCAGGTGTGTAATAAGACATGAGTTGCTTGTGCCGAGTGCCTTCAGCACCTGGGAAGTGCACTTATCAGCCCATTAACCACACCTCGGAGTGTCTTATTCTGCTTATAAAATGGGTCCCCCAAGTAATTATTAAAAAAAAGAAGAAACATTCCAAAATTAAAATAACAAAAAAGGTTGTAATACCTGAAATAGTAAAAAATAATCCCTGTATTAATGTACTTTCAAATGCATTTCATATGTGGTGCCCATCACTGCTACACAAACACACTATGTCCACCTGTCACACGCAGGTTTAATACACAGTTTTATGGTTTTCTTTTTATTTATTCACTTTTGTGAAGCTTTCTTAAGGATGTCTGTCAGGGAGCAACATAGTGGCCACGTTGACTTGGAGACTGTTTTGTGGTGATAGTGGATAGCGGAGCCCCCCCCCCCACACACACACATAAGCTATTTTATTTAATGTTAGTTGTTTTTTTTTTAGCTTGATGTTGTAGTTTGTACTTCTCTCATTTTACTGTAGCGTAGGAAACGCCATTTCATTTTCATTGGCTGTTCACAGTTTCCAATAACGTGTTGCCAAGAGGTAAGACTTGATTAAGGACAGGTGTTTTTGTTTTGTTTTTTCAATTTTTTTACCACATGTTTGATAGAAGATGCATGGGTAACAGCTTTCATTTGAAAGCCATTTCTTGGCTGCAGGCAGGACTACACTCGGTGGTCTGTGGGCAGCTTTTTAGTTTTATTCTACTTGCTTCGTCAACTTTTTCTAAGCTGGATGGCATCAGAGGCAAAACTTTACTCATACAGTGGTTTACTGCACTGGGTAGGGAACTGCAGGGCAATTAGGTTGTGTTTCACATTGCGGGAGTGGGGGGTTCCAGCTTGGCTGACCACTGTAAGACAGAGGGTGGTACAGTGATCTGTGTTGTTCTTAATCCTGACTGGCTGAAGAGGTGCCAGTTGGCACAATATGCCTTGGTAAGGATACGGCCAGAAGTACCTCTCAGCCAATCAGGACACAGAAATCTCCCTACCCTATATATATATATATATATATGTGTGTGTGTGTGTGTGTGTGTGTGTGTGTGTGTGTGTGTTTAATGACTTTATAGTAGTATGTGTGTATATATTTAACTTAACTTTTGGCTTAATAGGTGCACTGTCCGCTTTATGTTGGTGCTTTAAATACACCTAACTACTATAGGCTTACCAGCCTTGAGAAAGTGTTAAGTGTAAGTGCGAAAACATTTGGCGTGTGATTGTGAGGGGTGTCCCATGTTACTCTGCAGGATTTTAAACAATAAAATATTCTTAATCAGATTACTATTTATGTCTATATGTTTAGTGGTGAATGAGGAGCCAAAATTCTTTGATGCATTGTGAGTACTGACTTTGTTTGGCTCCTGCCTTGCTGCATTGCCGGCTACCTTCACATTGCATTTTGTTTCATCATTTTTGTTGTGCTGTACAGACCATTGTTTTTGTCACTGACTAACTACAATATGTTGGTTTCTGGCAACATTATGCTAGTCTCCAGTGGGGATACCTCTCTTACACAGGTTACAATCAGTTTTGTGGCTCCTTGTTTTCTCACGAGGGTAATGCAAACCCTCTGCTTGGTAACACATCAGCCACATTCACCACCATGGCAACAGCCTCAAACCCTGAAAACTCCCAACATTCCTATCACTATTAAGACTGCCTTCATCCAATTAAAGCAGGTCACTTTAAAGGCCCTCCGAATGTATTGGCAATGCATTACCTTACCTGTCTATCTTGCTGTGAATAGAGCACCATGTGGGCTTCATTTTGTAAAACAACCGGCTTTTGGTCAAGAGAGCAATGGTTTTTTAACAGGATGGCAGAATTATCTTCTGAATGCTGTTGCTGGTCTTGTAAAATACATATCAAAGGATGCAAAAACCCAGGAAAAAGAAATTAAAATGGAATTTTTGAAAAAGGATCAGAAATACAATAACTATCATTCAAAGCTTGAGGAAACAATACAGAAACAAGATATCTGTACTGAAAAATTTAAAAGAAACAAGTTTGAGAGAGAGAGAGAAATGTGATTATGCAGAGGGTTATATCTTCAGTTGAAAGGGAATTTACAACAGCCAAGGAAACCTAATTTTTTTTAATGCAGCTGTTTGGTCCCTGTCGCCTCCTCCTGCCAACTGGTGACGGGGACACATATTGATTTTTTAAACATTTTCTCCCATACCCCCCCCCACGAGGCCCCAACACATGGCCGTGCAAGCATGTGGATGCATGCTACGCACCCTGTGGTGCCAGCTCAGCCCCTTCCACCTTCCAGAGCTCTTTGCTGCCCACTCTCTACCTGTGCCACCCACAGGACCTCCACTCAGTGGGAACGGAACTATAGGGGGGCACCAACCCACCCTCACCACCCTCAGGAGAGGAGAGATGGCCATTGGCATGCTTGATCATGCTCCACCCTCCCCCCTGACAACCCGAGGTCTTTCCCGAACCCAGGTTACTGGCACAGCATGAGGTGTGGTGTTCAGCACCTCAACCCTCAGCACCACCGGGCCTGCTCCAAGGAAATCAAATGTGCCATGTTCTTCCTCCCCGCCTTCGAGAACTGAGGATGTATACACTAGTGGATCTGAATTTGATATCCCTTTTTTAAACAGCATCCAGAAAGATCTGCAACCCTCACCATCAAATCAGGCAGCTTTTGCAGCCCAACAAGCTGCTCACCTTGTCCCAACAGCACAACAAATGGCACAGAGCCCCTCAGTACTACCTATTCCACAGCAGCCAACCCCCCCAAACCCTAACATTACCACAATATTAACTATTACAAGTGCCAGAGAGATAGCTGAGGCACTATCCAAGAATTGCAAGATTTCAAGAAAACATACCAGTGGAGGTACGAAAAGGCTGGGGAGGTGATGACAGGTGAAACAGGAGAGGTGCCAAGCAATATGGACAAATGAGGGGGAACAGATACCAGAGACGGGGCTATCAGCATTAGAATCTGCTGACAACATACATAATATTGTTATTAATATCTCAAGGTATGAATTAACTGAGGCTGAGTGCCATGTCCTTCAAAAAGGGTTATCTTTTGTGCCAACAGAGAATATGAATTTATTTAACACTGTGGTGAATTTTCATACATTTACCTGGAAACTACATTTAAAGGCTTACTTTTATAAGGAAACTTATGGTAATCCTCCTCCTTCAGATACACCTGTTGACAGTTCTGATGAAACTCAGGAAAAAAATACAAATATACTAATCCAAGGGGAATTTAAACCAATGTCCTCCTTTATACCACCTTCAAATCTGACTGTTTCCACCTTTGAAAGAGCAGTGTTACGTGATCTGGAAAAATGTGAGATTCCAGCTGCAAGATACTACAACTGTACTAATGAAGAAAGAAAAGGTATAGAAAGTTTGAAACATAACCAATATATTATATAGAAACCTGGTTCAAATGTACTGTGGGTTAACACTGATTATGAAGAAGAAATGTTGCAGCAACTATTGGACTCCAGTTATTATGTATCAATTATGGGAGTTCTTAATGAACTCCTTAAGAAGGAGATTGACATACTACTATATGAAGCCCTGTGCAATGGCCTTATTGATCAAAATACACATGAATTTTTACAAACTAAACATCCAACTGAAACAGTCCTGTACAGCCTTCCAAAGACCCACAAATGACTTCAGAAATCACCAGCCAGACCTATTGTGGCAAGCTTGGGATCTTTAACAGAACCACTAGCAATTTTTGTGGATCATTACATCAAGGATCTGGCACAGAGTACTTGCTCCTATTTGAAGGACACCATTGCTCTCATAAATTTATTACAGGACATTGAGATGAAAGACAATTGGTTCTTTGCGACCATGGATCTCAGGTCACTTTGTATGAATATTCCCCACTTAAAGGGCCTGGGTAACTTAAGATTCTACATTTCCACACAAACTACACATTCTGCAGCCACCACTGAATGTATATTGTCCCTGGCCAAAAAAGTACTAACTTCCAATATGTTCCTTTTCAAGGATAGTATGTAGCTGCAATAAAAGGGTACAGCTATGGGGGTGGCAATGGTTCCCAATTATGCCATCTTATATATGGCCAGCTGGGAAAACTAATACATTTATGGTGAGAGGAATCTTTTTTTGCATAAACTTGACTTCTTTAAACGTTACATCAACGACTTGATTTTCATGTGGAAAGGCTCGGTATCTGAACTTACTTACAGACTTTGTGACATTTCTTTTTTTTTGCTGCTTTCTTTCTGTCCCTCTGCCCTGCATCCACCCCTATGTCTGTGGGTCCATTGCACCATCCCCCAGCCACTGCTAGGAGCCAGACAAGTAGTGGACTCCATCCTCAGCCCTCCTTGGGAAAGGAGAGCTGTCCTCAGGATGCTTTATCCTCTTCCTCAGCAGACAACCCCCAATGGCCCACTTGCACCACAAACATGGGTTGCCGGCATGGCAGGAGGTAAGGCATAGACACCTCAGCCCTCCACGCCACTGGGATGGCTGATTTTGTGACATTTCTGGAAAAAACAAATGCCAATCAGAACAGAACAGTACAGAACAGCAGGGAATCCTTCACAACCGCTTGCCCCGAGGAGGATCAACAGCCCCAGCTCTGCGGCCACTGCTTGGCTATCAGGCAGCACAGAACAGCAGGGGCTGGTGTCCCTTTCAAACCACAGGAGTGGTTTGAATTCTGCACCTAAACCACTTAAGAGCTGCTGCTGGAGGCCCCCTGCCATTTGAGCCTACACTCGCTCGCTTGCCACATTCTTCTGAAATCTATGCTCCCCACTGATCCTTCGCAACTGCTTGCCCTGAGGAGGATCAGCAGCCCCAGCTCTGTGGCCACTGCTTGGCTATCAGTTATGAAAGGGGAGCCACTTCAATGCTCAGCCTGCTCAGGACATATTTTTTTTAATTTCCTGGCCCCTTCAGTACTGGACTCTGATTGGTGCTGCATCTAGTGGCCTTGCGCCCCATTGGCTGTTTTGTTCTTTACCCTATTCTCTGAACTTTATACCAGTTACTGCTTTTATCGTTAATGTTTGCCAGTCTAAATAAGATTTAGAGTTTGTTTAAATAGTGCAGCTGTGTACATAAGACATTTTTTATTTTTATTTTTTTTGGGGGGGGTGAAACTGCATTATCTGCTTAAGTGCTTTCTTTTCTTCTGCCTGCACTCATTGTTCTCCTCTGCCTCCCTGTTTAACCCTCATCTTTCCTCTTTACAATAATTAATCCACCTCCCCCATAATATCCAGACCCCAGCATCACTCGCTCTCTTCCCTGCAAGCCCCTGCACTGTTTTCTCTATCTTAGTCAGCCTCACTACCTTCCCTTGTTTCCCAAACCATGCTTTTGTCTTTGCTAAGGTACTCTACCTAATCCCCATGTCCCCACCCGGTTTCTTTGTGTGACTGAGTCCTCCCTTTTCTGCAAAATGTTATTTAAACTCTCCATCCCTTCCTCCTTAGGCAGCACAGAACAGCAAGGGTTTGTGTCCCTTTCAAACTGTAGGAGAGGTCTGAATCCTGTGCCCAGACCACTTAGAAGCTGCCACTGGAGTCCCCATGCCATTTGAGCTGACGCTCACTTGCCGCATCCCACTGAAATCTATGCTCTCCACTGATCCTTCTCAACTGCTTGTCCCAAGGAGGATCAGCAGCCCCAGCTCTGCTCTCACTGCTTGGCTATCAGGTATGAAGGGGGAGTCGCTTCAACACACAGGAACCTCCCCACCGGAATTTCGCACCATATCCCCACCCACCCACCTCCCACCCCCACATCTTGACTCTGACTTATATAGGAATTATTTTGAGTCATTTGACTATCAGCCCAGTCTCCCATTTGCTAGTTATACACATCACCCACTAGGGACATCATCATTGTTTCAGCCTCCCACCTGACTCTAACATTTCTTGCACATTTCTGTTTCTGAGTCCTGGTAATCTCAGCTTTTTCCCTGATCAACATGGCTCTGCAGCCTGGCCCTCTAATGACCATGATGCTTACATTAGTCATCTTTTCCTGGTTCTCTTTGGGCACTGGTTCCTATGCCAAAACCTGGTCAGCACCAAGTCTGAAGGATTTCACCTTCTCAGATATGTTTGCTGACCCTGGCAAGCACCCAGATCTCACATCTATGCTCCTTCCAAGGTTCCCAGTATACTATGTCATGCTCACTGTTATAAAATGGATAAAACACAAATTACATCTGACAAACACTTTTTTGCATCATAAGCTCTGGTACCTGCTGCTGCTCGCTCTGTTACTGTCAAGAGATGTAGAGACACACCCTGGCTCTGCGAGGCACCACTTGCCTACCAATGGCAGATGATCTAACATGAAAGGTATGCACATTATGCACCTCAACATGAGAAGTCTCCTCAAAAACTATTCTGAACTAGAGACCTTTGTGGCTCTGTAGCATCCAGATGTTCTCTACCTATCAGAAATGTGGCTTAAGCCCTCAGTTCCTGAAGCTGCATGTACACTAACCAACTCTAATCTGGTTAGGTGTGACAAGCCATCCTCTAAGTGGTGCGGAGGAGTTGCAATTCATTTTAAGACCCATCTGAATCTCCCACTCACTATCTCCCCCCCACACACACACAATTATGTAAATCTCTCCACGCTGTCCTCCTCCTAGGTACAAAAAAGTTACATGTAATGTGCGCTGGTAATCCACCACGAAGTGGCTCATCGGGACTGGCTGAGCTGCTTGAACACTATGTCTCTTCTGTTGGGCATAATGAAATAATAATTCTTGGTGACATGAATCAGAACCAGTTAGGTCAAGCCCAAAACATCCTTCTCTCCTTAGTGCAAGGCTATAATTTATATCAAGAGATTGCTGATCCGACTAGGATAACATCTACCTCCACTTCTGGCACACTTATTGACTGGATATTATCTAATCAAATTGGCAGGGTCCTGGCTGCCGGTACATTACCAGATGCCATAAATGACCACTCTCTAATTTTCTGCATCTGGAGTTACTCTGCTGTTCCCACCACCCTGCCGCGATATATTACTTTTCGCAACTATACTAACCTAGATCATGCTAGCTTCCTCAAGGAGGTATCCTCTATTGACTGATCCTACCTCTGTCAGATCTATGACACCCAGGCTGCTCTTGACTACTTTGTAATCCAAAAAGAGTGTGCACCTGGTTTGGGGTGCTGAAGACACATACATAATCTAATGTCTCAGAAACAGTCCCACACTCACCACTTCAAAATAAGGCTGCTGACAATATGACTGCATGCAAAAAGCTTTCTTGACTACTTTCTTGGCAGGTTTGGGATCCTTCAAAACAGGCACACTCCCCTCACTGCAAGGCGTGTCTGGGCAAAACAAATAAGATGGCTACAGAAAGACCTACTAGCTTCCCTCCAGGATAGGGAAAAAAGTTGGAAGTGTTTTAAAAAATCAGGCCTCCTATCCGACTAGAATGCCTACAGGGCTCTATGAAGCTCCTGCAAAAAACAAATCAGACTAGCCAAAAGCTCTTATCACAAAGGGCTATTATTACATGCAGCGGGGGACTCCAGAAAATTCTGGACTCACATAATAACCTTTCTGGAGTCCAAACAATCTCACTCTAATAATGACATGGTCCTAAATGGTATCCATTGTAACAATTCAACTACCATTGCTAATGCCTTTAATGCACAATTCTCCGATCTGTCTAAATACACTTCAGCTTTCCCTACCTCACCCCCCACGTCTAGCCCTAAAATTGAGAACCACGTGCCTGAGAACCCCCCTTTCCACGTTAAAGCCATATCCAGATCTGATGTCCTCATGCTTTAAACACTATTTTGGACAACACTAGTGTAGGATTTGATGGTCTTGAGCCCATGCATCTCAAGTCTTTTGAGCAATCGGTTTATTTATTTAGCTTTTGTTGACTGGGTAAGTGCACTAGACAAATCCTGCCTATTTTCAGGCACGACCCAGGGGAGGGGGGACACAGATGCATGCCAACTGACCTTGAACCAGACTAAGCTGTTGGTGGTATTTTTAGTGAATGAGGGAAATTTGGCCAGGACACCGGGGAAATTCCCCTACTCTTTTCGATAAGTGCCATGGGATCTTTTACATCCACCTGAACTACCACCAATCCAGGCAGATGGGACCTCGGTTTAACGTCTCATCCGAAAGATGGCACCTCAGAAATGCAGCACCCCTCTCATGCTGCATTACAGTGTCAGTACTGGGATATTAACCCAAGTGCCAGATGTGGGAACTGAACCCACAGCCCTCTTCTCTCCCGGCCTCAGAGGCGAGTGTGCTACCTACTGAGCCACTGACATTGTACAGTTTAAATGCTTCATTGGCAAGCTTTTAAACTAGTCAAAGGGGGAAGCACTGACAAGCAGCAGAAAAATCCCAGCCTCTCCCTACGAAACAGGGTACTAAATGAGAAAAAGACCGAGGTAGAACGGTCAGTGGGGGATGCTGCAACAGAAGGTAAAGCCATCACAAAATGGAGAGCAATGAGTACCAATGCCCGTAGTCTAGGTAACAAGCTTCCTGAATTAGTGGCCTTGATGGAGGAGGAACATCTGGATATCGTGGCAGTCACAGAACATGGTACACACAAAACGATGACTGGGACATAAACATACCAGGATACACTATCTATAGGAGGGACAGGGAGGGTAAAAGAGGAGGAGGAGGAGTAGTTCTTTACATAAGGGAAGGCATAAAAGCAACAGAACAAAAGGGTAAACAGGGAGGAGAAGAAGCACTGTGGGTAAATTTGGAGACAGGCAATGGCACCACAATCCGCACAGGGGTTGTATACAGACCCCCTTCTCAGGGGGAGGAAATGGACAAGGAAATGATAGAAAGTATACTTAGAATGGCAGAAAGAAGGGAGATATTGCTGATGGGTGATCTGAATATGCCAGATGTTAACTGGAGTGCAGTTGCAGCTGCCACTTCGGAAGAGAGCAGTTATTCTAGACGCCCTACAGGGGGCATGCCTTAGACAACTAGTACTGGAGCCCACTCGAGAGGGAGCAATATTAGATTTGATACTCTCAAATGGAGATGGAGAGAGGATCACAGATGTAGAAGTGGGTAGCCATCTGGGAACTAGCGACCATCGAACAGTATGGTTCACAATAAACACAGCAATAGAGTCAAGCCATACAAAGACAAAAGTACTGGACTTTAGGAGGGCTGACTTTGCCAAAATGGGTGAGTGCCTAAGGAATGCACTAGCAAATGGGCAGGAAGGAGGGGTGGAAGAACAATGGGGAATAATAAAAACTGCCATCACAGAGGTAACGAGCCTTTGTGTGAAGCAAATAAACAAAACAAGACAATGTAAGAAACCACTATGGTTCTCAAAGGAAGTGGCAGTGAAGGTTCAAGAGAAAAAGAAAGCATTCAGGAAGTACAAGGAATTGCAGAAGGAGCAGGACAGAGAACTGTATCAGTTAAAGCAAAAAGGAGGCTGGGAAGGCAGTCAGAACAGCAAAGGCCCAAACTGAGGAAAAGATAGCCAACTCAGTTAAGAAGGGGGATAAAACCTTTTATAGGTACATCAGGGAGAAAAGGAAGACCAAGGTAGGGATAGTGAGGCTTAATAAAGGGGAGGGAGGGTGGGCAGCGGAGACTGTGAAAAGGCAGAGATACTAAACAAATATTTTTGCTCAGTATTTACAAATGAAGAGGGGAGGTACATAAAACAAACAGTAGTAACACTCTGGATACAGAAGTTGATACCGGCCCATTTACAGAAGAAAGGGTTCTGAAAGAACTATTAAAACTGAAGGTGGACAAAGCAATGGGGCCTGATGGGATTCATCCCAGAATGCTAAAAGAACTAAGGGTAGAACTAGTGACACCACTGACTACCCTTTTTAACAAATCATGGGAGGAAGGGGTGGTACCCGAGGATTGGAGGAGGGCGGATGTGATTCCCCTTCACAAAAGCGGGAGCAAGGCAGAAGCAGGAAACTACAGACCTGTTAGTTTAACCTCAGTGTTGGGGAAAATGATGGAATCACTTCTAAAGGAAAGAATTGTTGAGTATCTAGAGGCCAGAGGGGCACAGGACCCTAGGCAGCATGGATTCACAGCAGGAAGGTCATGCCAGACAGATCTGATAGATTTCTTTGACTGGGTGACCAAAGTAGTAGATCAGGGAGGGCTGTGGACATGGCCTACCTAGACTTTAGCAAGGCATTTGACACAGTCCCACACAAAGATTAATATACAAGTTAGCCAGCCTGGGAGTGGGTCCCAAGATGACAGCCTGGGTAAAGAATTGGCTGGAGAATAGGACACAGAGAGTAATAGTAAATGTAGTCCACTCAGAAGAAAGGAGGGTTACTAGTGGAATTTAGGGTTCAGATTAGACTGGTCTCTTCAATGTCTTTATAAGCGTACATTGCAGAAGGACTGGAAGGAAAAGTATGTCTCTTTGCAGATGACACTAAGATCTGCAACAGAGTTGATGCACAGGGTGGGGTGGAAAGGATGAGAAGGGACTTGTCAGGTTAGAGGAATGGTCAAATGTATGGCAGCTTAGATTCAATGCTAAGAGTGCAAGGTAATGCACCTGGGAAACAAAAACCAGGGAAGAGTACACAATGGGGGTGAGATACTAACAACAACAAAATGGAAAGGACCTGAGGGTAGTCATATCAGATGACCTAAAGATGGGCAAGCAATGTGAGAGGGCAGCAAGGAGGGCTGGGGGATACTGGGATGCATAGGAGAGGCATCACCAGTAGAAAACAGGAAGTTATTATCCCTCTGTACAGACAGCTGGTGAGACCCCATCTGGAGTACTGTGTGCAGTTCTGGAGACCCAATCTCCGCAAAGACATAGACAGGATGGAAGCTGTCCAGAAGAGGGCAACTAAAATGGTGCAGGGTCTGCACTGGAAGACATATAAAGAGAGACTTAAGGAGCTTAATATGTATAGCCTCGAGGAAAGGAGGGAGAGGGGGGACATGATAGAAACTTTCAAGTACCTCAAGGGAATCAACAAAGTCCAAGAGGGTAGCAACTTTCAAAAAAAGAGGTGTGTAAGAACAAGAGGGCACAATTTGAAGATAGAGGGGGGGCGGCTCAGAGGTAATTTAAGGAAGTGTTTTTTCACAGAGAGGGCTGTGGATGCATGGAACTGCCTTCCGGAGGAGGTTGTGGAGTCAAAATCAGTGGCAGAATTCAAGCATGCATGGGATAGTCATAAGGCAATTCTGGGGGGTGGGGGTAGGAAGCAATAGGCTGCTGGTTAACTAGGATCTGCAGCTTATCCAGTAGGTAGGGAAATGGGCAGACTGGGTGGGTCAAGTGGTCCTTATCTGCCATCAAATTCTATGTTTCTATGTTTCTAAGCTGGCTGTTCCCTTCATTGCAGCACCTTTAGCTGGAATTTTCACTCTGTCACTTTGCCATAGCACTGTTCCAAACATATGGAAAATTGCTAGAGTCACACCAATTTTTAAAAACGGTGACAAAAATGACATTGCCAACTACCATCCTGTAGCAATCCTATTAGTACTATGTAAAATCCTAGAAAAACTAGTGGCCCTCAAATCTCCAATTTCCTTCTCAAGCATAGTCTCCTATCATCATTCCAGCATGGTTTCCACAAAGGGCACAGCACCTCCACCACACTACTCCAATTTACGAATTACACCTTTTGTGCCATGAGCTCTGGCCTGCTACCCGGGGCCGAATTTATTGACCTCATGAAAGTGTTTGACCTAGTAGACTACCTTCTTCTTGTCAACCTTACATGCCTTGGCTTCTTGCAAAACTCAGTGGCATGGATTGCAAGCTACCTGTCTAAAAGATTTCAGGTAGTGAAATTTAACTCTGCAATATCAGATCAAACATCTATAAATGTCAGAGTTCCCCAGGGCTGTATCCTGGGGCCACTTCTCTTCTCTGTCTTTATTAACCAGATTGCATTAAGCATCCCTTCCTGCTTGACCATCCTCTATGCGGACGATCTCATCTTGTATGCCAGCTCTAAGAATGTGCATGAAATCAATATTAATCTATCCTCTGCCTTCCTACAGATCCAATCCTGGCTCATCAGCACTACGCTTCTTCTCAATGTGTCCAAAACAAAGGCGATGCTCTTTGGCTCTGCAGCCAAACCAAAAACTTGCCGCAGTCAGCTTAAGATACCTAACCCAGCTGGCTCATTCCTGGACACTGTGAGTACCTTCAAAGTATCTGGGGTCCATCTTGATGAAACTCTGGACTTTGACCACTGTGTCCAAGCCACCTGCAAATCGGTTAATAGCAAAATCGGTATTGCCTACAAAACAAGTCATGTACTCACTCCCTCTGCTAGACTAGCTGTCACGTGGGGCATTTTACTTCAGTCACTTGCCTATGGTGCTATCACTTACGTGAATGCTTCCAAAGCCACACTTCACAAATGGGATACCACCTACAATAATATCTGCTGCTACACATATGCGTCCCTGTGACTAAAACTCTACTGCCTGTTATATGCTGATCTCTTCTGGCCTTCCCCCTCAGACCATCAACTACTCTCCTTCTGCTCACAGACAGACAATATACTCAGGTCCAATACCCCTCTACCACTTCACACCCTCTTAATTCCTTAGGCCTCCTCCTATGACCTTCGCTCAGTAGACAAATCCCTGCTACATGTGCCCTGGTTTAAAACCTCAAAAGGTTCTAATGCTTTCTACCATGCAGCTCCTAGGATATGGAATTACCTACCTTTGGATGTTCGTCTTGCATCTAGTCATGCTGCTTTCAAAAATAAGCTTCGGACTTACCTTGATAACCCTGCACCTTGTACTTGCTTCAGTCCTCCCTAGTATGCCTGCCTTCCCTCAAAGCATTACAAAACCCTTGCCTGCCCCTTGATGGTTTATGTCTACCTCCTTTCCCACACTGCCTGCAGTCTCCCTCCTCATACCTGATCCAGGCCCCTATTGACCAGATGTCCTGCCCACCCCAGTTCTGCCATGGTTATTGGTCCTCTGTGAACTCGGTGCCCTGCCCACACCCCTGCCCATTTTTTTTCTGTTATATTAAGGTAGACTAGCAGAATATTGAAAATGGCACTTACTTGTTACTCCTTGTATCTAGATCAATGTAACTGCACATTTTTGTACTTGTAATTGCTTGCTGCTACTTGTCTTTCCTTACCAACGTCTATTGTATTGTTATTACTCTTATGCCTAACTGAAATTTGTATATTTCTTTCTCTCTTTGTAATACGCTGTGCTATGTCACTGTTTCAACTATGTCACTGTGTAACCTCCCGGGTCATGTCTGAAAATAGTCACTTCCGTATCTAGCACACCTAGTCGGTTATTAAAACTAAATAAAAATAAATTTGAAGTCACATATGACCTACATCAAATTAATTTTTTGGATCTTACAATTTCTAAAGGGTGCAAAGGGAACATCATAAGTCAGCTGTACAGAAAAGAAACAGACAAACATTATTTGCTTCACTTTGAAAGCTATCATCCGACACATGTCACAAAAAACATTCCGTTAGGTCAATCTGTGCACGCCAAGTATGATTGTTCTGAGGAAAAAGATTATCAACACCATGCTGACATGCTTGTGAATCATTTCGAAAATGGGATATTACAAAAATGTCATGGAGAAGGCTAAAAATAGAGTTGACAACATGAACAAAAATAATTTATTAGTACGCAGTGAAAGGACAAAAAATGAAAATCTCTTTGGCAACCAAACTCTATTGTTCATTAAAACCTTCAGTCCACAATCATGACTGATCAGGGATGCTATTTTACAGAACTGGCATATTTTGGAAACAGATAGACAACTTAAACATGTTGCTGAAAACATTCAAGAGACTGTTTAAAATCATGGCACTAATTGGAGAGACAGCCTTGTACAGAGTTTGTATTGGGATTTTCCAATACAAAAAGAACGTGCTCTACTGTTTCAGTGGGAAAGTATAAGTGTGGAAACTGTTTCCTCTGTAAACATATTACTATGGGCAAGTCCTTTAAAAATCCAGTTACAACGGGCACGTTTGACATTAGAGATCATTGCACTTGCAGTACCAATAATGTTGTATATTTAGCATCTTGTTTGAAATGTAACTCCTTCTATGTGGGTAAAACCACACAAAAATTCAAAGAAACGATATGTCAAAATTTACACAGTATTATTAAACTGGATTGCACTAGTGCCCTAGCACAGCATGTACACGTTAGAAGGAAAAAACATTATTTTATGTTTCAAGCAATTGAAAAAGTGTATAAACATGTAAGAGGTGGTGATTTAGATAAACAGTTGTTGTGCAGATGGGAGACATTTTGGCAGTATAAACTAAAGTCCTATGTTCCTCCTGGTTTAAATGAATATTTTCAACTGTCTGAGTATTTGTAGTTTAGTATATTTATTATAGATATTTATGCTGAGGGGTCCACCTTTTGTAATATTCATACATGTTATTAAGGGATAACGTATTTCCTAAATCAGTTGATGCATATCTAGTTTTGAGGCCTGTAACTAAAGTTCCTTCCCTCAGCCCCTCCCACTTCCCTTCTTGCTCCCCAACCTCCTCTCTTGTTCTTTTTATCCTGCTTCCCTATCATTGTTTTGGTTGATATCAATTTATGGTACCTGTATATATACTGTATGTGTGTGTTTTTAATGACTTTACAATAGTATGTGTATGTATGTATGTATATTTAACTTTAGGCTTAATATGTGCACCTTCACTTTGTGTTAGTGCTTTAAATTTACATGACTGCTACTGGCCTATCAGCTTAGAGAAAGCACTAAGTGTAAGCATGAAAACATTTGGTGTTTAATTCTGAGGCATGTTCTATGTTATTCTGCTGGATTTTAAACATTTAAACATTTAAAGATTCTTAACAGGATTACAACGTATGTCTACATGTTTAGTGGTGAATGAGAAGCTGAAACTCTTTGATGCACTGAGAGTACTGACATTATTTGGCTCCTTCCTTGCTGTATTGTCAGTCATCCTCACGTTGTATTTTATTCCTGTATACTGGCATCCATTTGGCTCGTGAAGCATTGCTTTTTATTTATTTATAATTTGTCTGCTTTTGGTAACCAGGTGAGCCTACTGCAACAAGGTGTCCCATTTTCAGAGGCAACCTGGAATTCTGTCTCCGCTCTCCACAGCACTGGAGAGAATCATAGCTGACCAACTCACTAGCCACCAGCATTAATATTAACTCCTCTGCCCTCAACAGCATGGCTTCCGCAAGATGCATAGCACTGATACGGCCCTAATTGCCTTCACAGACTACTGTACATGCATGAGGCACTTGACCAGGGCCGACTGGTCGGAGCAATCTTCATAGACCTAACCAAGGCTTTCAACCATGTGACTCATCAGCTGCTGCTACACAGACTAAGCTGCCTTGGAATATTCCCCAACACAGTCAGTTGGTTCTCTAGCTACCTGTCTTGGTGCTCTCAGTAGGTGAAAATCAACAGAGCCATCTCTGAGACCAGTGAAGTCACAGTGGGGGTCCTGCAGAGGTCCATCCTGGGCTCACTCCTGTTCAGCCTCTTTGTGAACAACCTTCCAGAAGCGTGCCCCTCCTCCAAGGTACTGCTCTATGCAGATGACATTGTGGTGTTCACTTGAGGCACCTGCCAAGATGCAGTCACTAAGGACTTGCAGTATAACTTTAACCTCCTACAGGATTGGCTCAAAGATAGCCTGCTAGTGCTCAACAGCAAAAAAAAAAAAAAAAACAAGTCAATGCTCTTTGCCAGAAGCCAAAAGAGTAGGTATACCACCCCCTTCTCAATTTTGTGCAACTCCCACTCCACCCTTGAGCAGGTGCCCTCTTTCTGGTACCTAGGGATATCAGTCAATGAGTCCCTCTCCTTCAATGAACATATACGAAATATTACCATTGCTGCCAATAGGAATTTAGGTGCCCTATATAGGCTTCAGTTCTGCCTCATACCTGAGGCTGGGGTCCAGGCAGTAAGAGGGACAGTTCTACCCATCATGGACTATGGTAATGTGGTATATGGCGCAGCCTCTGAAACCAGCCTGCACAGGGTCCATACTGCCCTCAACAAAACATATCACTTTATTTTAGGTGCAGATTGCCTTATGCACACGTGTAACCTTTATATTGGGACATGATGGCTTCCTCTCATGGATCAAATTAAGCTCCACTCCTCCCTTCTAGGGAGGAAGGTCCTTCTAGGTCTTGCACCCCCCTCCCTAGAAGCCTTATTCCATCCGGTCCTGTCTGAGCACTCCATGATAAGTGTTACAAGACATGGCCTAGCAGTACCTTTCAGAAGAACTGCCTTGGGGAAGTGAGCCTTTGCAGTAGGGGCTCCCACCTGGCTAAATGAGCTCCCCCAGGCCACTACTAGCCTTATCTGCCTTGGCCAGTTCAAATCTGAAATTAGGAAGTCCATCTCCCCTCCAGTATAATGTTGCTGTAAAGGACACCCCAGCCATTTCTAGCCCTCCCGGTGCCCCCTTACACTATATGGTTTGGCTGTGGTGACCCGTGGCTCGTAAGAATCTCCCGCTAATCCTCACCTACCCACCCATTGGTCCCCCATTCCCCCCCCTCACCCACTTAGCCCTTCTGACCCTCCATACTCCCCACCTCCACACCCACTTAAACCCCCCTGACCCTTAAGCTATCAGCTATCACCCACCATTGTGCTCTCCTACTCACCCGTCTAGCCTGTAGCCTACTCTCCCTTAATGGCTGTACTTATCACTGGTCACATTAATTGTTCCCTCCAGGAACCTATCTAAGCTCTATAGCTGCATTCTGGGAATTCTCATACTTTCTACATAGTTGGAATCTGCACTGTATTCATCTAATCTGTTATGGGACTATTTTCCTCTGCATTATGTAATTAAGTGACGGTTTTTGCAATGTAGTCTGTCTCTCCTCATCCTTCTATTTGTAACGCTGTTTAGCCTTTTTAATGATGTGTAACTGACAATGCCTTCTAGCTGCTTCTGTTTTCCCCCACTGTCCATGTACTTGATGTTCCTCCACCCTCTGTTCGACGAGGATCCTTTGTAAATGAGCTTTTAGCTCAAAGGTTCTAATTCCGATTTTACAATAAATAAAAATAAAATAAATAAATGAGTTACAGGCAGAAATACATATAATGTATGCATAGCCCTTTTTACCACTAAAAAGTGGCAAGATTATTTATTTGGAATCCCATCACTATGACGTTGGGTGGTAGTTAACCCCTCTTGAGTACGTCATAGTGATGGGATTACAAAAGAAGCTGATCTGTACATGTACACACCTTTTTTCTCATGAACCAACAGCCTGCGAGAAACAGGCGCAGTAGTAAGAGCATGACCCAGAACGGCCGCGGCAGTGACTGAATCTACAAGAGTATGGCGTCTTCTTCATTTTTCTTATTGTTTGTGGGGACCATACACTATAAAATATAATGTATGGTCCCTCTATCAGTAATCAGTCTGTGTAATATCTCAAGGTTGCCATGGTAAAGTAAACCTCTTGAGCTTCACTTTCAAGGTTTACATGGTCACCCTGGCAACCTCCTGATGGTAAACAAATCAGTTACCAATAGAGGGCATGGGGTCAAAATGTCGCACGGCAGAATGCTGTGCAAATTAATCGCGTTGTACAATTTATTTATTACTTTTGATCTGTGGGGTGCTCTGCCCCCCACACTCCCTGTTATGGGGGGCTGTGCCCCCAGACTCCCCCGACTTAGGATTCTAACTCCAGGGTGGGTCCAACATGGAGAGTGCACAGGTTCAGGGTTCGCGCATAATGCTATACGCTATTAAGCGTATGACATTATGACCCAGTACGCCAGTAGAGGACCATAAATTATCCTCTATACAGTGTACAGATACTGAGGTACAAAATGCAAAAAGGAATTGTGTGGGGAAATTGCAAAAATTGTTGAATCAATGGACAAGACATCCAGGGTATACAAATGATCACATTATTTGTCATCCCATGTGTGTGGGATGCGTATTTCTGTACTGGTGGGGTGTTTTTCTCCCCATTTTTAGGGGGTTATGGCATCCCACTTACTGATGTTCATGACCAGATGTACCATTGTGTAGTTTCTCAGTTCTGTTTGCGATCATGATTTCATGCTACTGTGTTGTGCATGTTCATAATGAATGCTTAGGCCTGCATAGACATGGGCATATCCATGAGCAGTTACTTTACCTGATATTGAGTTCACAAATGTAAAGTATCATTTAGTACCCAGTTATAAGAATATTGTTCCTTTTACAGCCTGTAACAAACATATGAACATATGAAATTTGCCAGCAGATAAAGGCCTAGAGATCTATCAAGTCTGCTCGAATGTGCAGCTAGCACCACTTATTCTGCAGCTGCTCATCCCTTCCACCCTTCCCCTCCATTGACCCCCCCCTTGTCCTGTCCCATCCCTTTTTGACAACCTGTTTTGCTGCTGTTAACCTCTGCATATCATCTCCTATTGGTAGCACACAAGATCACACTGTCACAAGACAAACTAAAATTCCTAGTACCCTTTTCAGGAAGCAGCTCCTGGTGGGGGACTCAGTTATTAGGGGGATAGAACTGGGAGGAGCTGGGAAAACTGAAGTAAGGTGCCTGCCTGGTGCCATGGCTTAGAGGGACAGGAAGCGCATCCTTAGGATCACGTCAACAGCTGCAAGGGATTCTGAGCCGGACGTAATTGTCCACCTAGGGACAAATGACTTGGCTCATCATGAGGTTAGAGCAGTGCAGGAGGACATTGCAGAGTTGGGGAGGGGCCTAAGACAAGTAGCACACACAGTATCCTTCTCAGAGGTGCTGCCTGTCAAAGGCATGGGTGATGAGGGTAATTGGCACCATGCAGTTTAATGAATGGTTGAAAAAATGGTGCAGAGCACAGGGGTTTGGCTTCATTGGGGACTGGGGTTCCACCTGGAGGGACACCAGCCTATACTGGCAGGATGGTCTGCATCTGTCCAGGAAGGGAACAAGTCTTTTGAGCAATCGGTTTAAATGCTTCATTGGCAAGCTTTTAAACTAGTCAAAGAGGGAGGCACTGACAAGCAGCAGAAAAATCCCAGCCTCTCCCTACAAAACAGGGTACTAAATGAGAAAAAGACCAAGGTAGAACGGTCAGTGGGGGATGCTGCAACAGAAGGTAAAGCCATCAAAAAATGGAGAGCAATGAGTACCAATGCCCGTAGTCTAGGTAACAAGCTTTCTGAATTAGTGGCCTTGATGGAGGAGGAACATCTGGATATCGTGGCAGTCACAGAAACATGGTACACACAAAACCATGACTGGGACGTAAGCATACCAGGATACACTATCTATAGGAGGAACAGGGAGGGTAAAAGAGGAGGAGGAGTAGTTCTTTACATAAGGGAAGGAATAAAAGCAACAGAACAAAAGGTTAAACAGGGAGGAGAAGAAGCACTATGGGTAAATTTGGAGACAGGCAATGGCACCACAATCCGCACAGGGGTTGTATACAGACCCCCTTCTCAGGCGGAGGAAATAGACAAGGAAATCATAGAAAGTATACATAGAATGTCAGAAAAAGGGGAGATATTGCTGATGGGTGATCTGAATATGCCAGATGTTAACTGGAGTGCAGTTGCAGCTGCCACTTTGAAGAGTGCAGTTATTCTAGATGCCCTACAGGAGGCATGCCTTAGACAACTAGTACTGGAGCCCATTCGAGAGGGAGCAATATTAGACTTGATACTCTCAAATGGAGATGGAGAGAGGATCACAGATGTAGAAGTGGGTAGCCATCTGGGAACTAGCGACCATCGAACAGTATGGTTCACAATAAACACAGCAATAGAGTCAACTACAAAGACAAAAGTACTGGACTTTAGGAGGGCTGACTTTGCTAAAATGGGTGAGTGCCTAAGGAACGCACTAGCAAATGGGCAGGAAGGAGGGTGGAAGAACAATGGGAATAATAAAACTGCCATCACAGAGGTAACGAGCCTTGTGTGAAGCAAATAAACAAACAAGACGATGTAAAACCACTATGGTTCTCGAAGGAAGTGGCAGTGAAGGTTCAAGAGAAAAGAAAGCATTCAGGAAGTACAAGGAATCCAGAAGGAGCAGGACAGAGAACTGTATCAGTTAAAGCAAAGGAGGCTGGAAGGCAGTCAGAACAGCAAAGGCCCAAACCGAGGAAAAGATAGCCAACTCAGTTAAGAAGGGGGATAAACCTTTACAGGTACATCAGGGAGCCAAGGAAGACCAAGGGAGGGATAGTGAGGCTTAATAAAGGGGATGGAGGGTGGGCAGAGGGAGACTGAAAAGGCAGAGATACTAAACAAATATTTTGCTCAGTATTTACAAATGAAGAGGGGAGGTACATAAAACAAACAGTAGTAACACTCTGGATACAGAAGTTGATACCGCCCATTTACAGAAGAAAGGGTCTGAAAGAACTCTTAAAACTGAAGGTGGACAAAGCAATGGGGCCTGATGGTATTCATCCCAGAATTCTAAAAGAACTAAGGGTAGAACTAGTGACACCACTGACTACCCTTTTTAACAAATCATGGGAGGAAGGGGTGGTACCCGAGGACTGGAGGAGGGCAGATGTGATTCCCCTTCACAAAAGTGGGAGCAAGGGAGAAGCAGGAAACTATAGACCTGTTAGTTTAACCTCAGTGATAGGGAAAATTATGGAATCACTTCTAAAGGAAAGAATTGTCAAGTATCTAGAGGCCAGAGGGGCACAGGACCCTAGGCAGCATGGATTCACAGCAGGAAGGTCATGCCAGACGAATCTGATAGATTTCTTTGACTGGGTGACCAAAGTAGTAGATCAGGGAGGGGCTGTGGACATGGCCTACCTAGACTTTAGCAAGGCATTTGACACAGTCCCACACAAAAGATTAATATACAAGTTAGCCAGTCTGGGAGTGGGTCCCAAGATGACAGCCTGGGTAAAGAATTGTCTGGAGAATAGGACACAGAGAGTAATAGTAAATGGAGTCCACTCAGAAGAAAGGAGGGTTACTAGTGGGTACCGAGGGTTCATGTAGGACGGTCTTCTTCAATGTCTTTAATGTTACATTGCAGAAGGACTGGAAGGAAAAGTATGTCTCTTTGCAGATGACACTAAGATCTGCAACAGAGTTGATGCACAGGGTGAGGTGGAAAGGATGAGAAAGGACTTGGCAAGGTTAGAGAAATGGTCAAATGTATGGCAGCTTAGATTCAATGCTAGATGCAAGGTAATGCACCTGGGAAACAAAAACCGGAAGAGTACACAATGGGGGGGAGATATTAACAACAACAAAATGGAAAGGGACCTGGGGTAGTCATATCAGATGACCTAAAGATGGGCAAGCAATGGGAGAGGGCAGCAAGGAGGGTTGGGGGATACTGGGATGCATAGGGAGAGGCATCACCAGTAGAAAACAGGAAGTTATTATCCTCTGTACAGACAGCTGGTGAGACCCCATCTGGAGTACTGTGTGCAGTTCTGGAGACCCAATCTCAAAGACATAGACAGGATGGAAGCTGTCCAGAAGAGGGCAACTAAAATGGTGCAGGGTCTGCACCGAAGACATATGAAGAGAGACTTAAGGAGCTTAATATGTATAGCCTTGAGGAAAGGAGGGAGAGGGGGGACATGATAGAAACTTTCAAGTACCTCAAGGGAATCAACAAAGTCCAAGAGGGTAGCATCTTTCAAAAAAAGAGGTGTGCAAGAACAAGAGGGCACAATTTGAAGATAGAGGTGGGTGTGGCTCAGAGGTAATTTAAGGAAGTATTTTTTCACAGAGAGGGTTGTGGATGCATGGAACGGCCTTCCGGAGGAGGTTGTGGAGTCAAAATCAGTGGTGGAATTCAAGCATGCATGGGATAGTCATAAGGCAATTCTGGGGGTTGGGGGTAGGAAGAAGTAGGCTGCTGGTTAACTAGGATTTGCCGCTTATCCAGTAGGTAGGGAAATGGGCAGACTGGGTTGGCCAAGCAGTCCTTATCTGCCGTCAAATTCTATGTTTCTATGTTTCTATGTGTGTCACATCCATTTAGTTGGATGACAATGTCCATTAACTTCAGTATGAAAAGTCTCTAAGCTCATGGCCTATCTGTGAGTTATGTGAGCAGCTTGTTTACTGTAGTTACATAGCTATATAGACACTGTTGGCAGATAAGGGCCTATGGCCCACCCAGTCTGCCCATTTCAGCTTGTAAGTTCACTTTATGTTTTCCTAGAAGTCTGTTGCCCCTTACTCCTGACCTCCAGAATTCCCTTATGTCTATCCAATGCATTCTTAAATCCCATGATTGTTTCAGTTCCCACTACTTCCTCTGGCAGAGTGTTCCACTTGTCCACCACACTTTCTGTGAAGAAATTCTTCCTCACGTTTCCTCTGAATCGTCCTCCTTCCAACTTCATCCCATGCCCTCTAGTCCTGGAGCATCTTTTTTGCTGAAAAATAGTGTATTCCTGCACCCTGTTCCTCCCTGTAAGATACTTGATGTCTCTATCATATCCCCTGTCTCCCTCCTCTCCTCCAGGGAGTACATATTCAAGTCCTTCAGCCTGTCCTCATATGACTTGTAATGCAATCCATGTACCATCTTTGTTGCCCTCCTCTGAACCTTCTCTACCCTGTCTATGTCCTTACGTAGGTAAGATCTCCAGAACTGTACACTGTATTTCATGTGGGGCCTCACTTGTGTCTTGTATAGCAGAATTATGACCTCCCTTTTCCTGCTGGTGATGCCCCTGCCTATTCATCCCAGCATCCTATTTGTCTTATCTGCTGCCTTGTTGCACTGTTTCCCTACCTTGAGGTCATCAGAGATGATAGCCCCAAGAACCTTTTCCTGCTTGGTGCATGCTATATCCTCACCCCCCAACTGATATGTTGTTCCAGGGTTTTTGTGCCCCATATGCATTATATTGCACGTCTTTGCATTGAATTTCAACTGCCAAACCCCTGACCATTCTTCAAGTTTCTGCAGGTCCCTCCTGATTTTGTCTACACCTTCTGGTGTGTCCACTCTTTTACAGAGCTTTGTGTTATCAGCGAGCACGGAAATTCTGCCTTCTAGGTCCTACGCAATGTCACTGATGAAGACATTGAATAGGACCGGTCCCAGCACTGATCTCTGTGGTACCCCACTAGTCACTGTTCCCTCTGTGGAGTGACAGACATTTACCACCACCCTCTGTGTCCTGCCACTCAGCAAGTTATCTACCCACCGCACTACTGTCCTGCCAACTCTTATATTCCAGTTTGTGTAATAGCCTTCTGTGTGACACAGTGTCAAAGGCCTTGCTGAAGTCCAGATAGGTCATGTCCACTGCCCTCCCCTGATCCACCTCCCTAGTCACCCAGTCGAAAAATTCAATGAGGTTGGTCTGACGTGATCTCCCCCTGGTGAAACCATGATGCCTTGGGTCCTGTAGTCCTTTGGCAACCAGATGTTCCACCAATCTCTCCTTCAGTAGTGCTTCCATGATCTTCCCCACTACCGAGGTGAGGCTGACTGGTCTGTAGTTCCCTGCTTCCACTTTTTTCCCACTTTTTTATAAGGGGACTACATCTGCTGTCCTCCAGTTTTTGGGTACCTCCCCTGTTTCCAGTAATTGGGAAAACAGCATTGCCAGAGGTTCAGTCGCCACCTCTTTTAGTTCTTTAAGGACCCTGGGGTGCACCCCGCCTGGCCCCATTGCTTTATCTACTCTTATTCCTTCTAGTTCTTTCAGGACCCTTTCTCGTTTAAAGAGACTTGTGTCCATTTCTGCACTGTTCTCATCTCCTGTAATCCCTTCAGGCCCATTACCTTACTCTTCCTCAGCAAACACTGAGCAGAAATAGCTGTTCAATATTTCAGCTTTAGTGTTGTCATCCTTCACGTTGCCCCTATCCTCCCCCTTCAGTCTCACTATCCCTCCCTTTGCCTTTCCTTTCCTTTTCCACTTATGTACTTGTAAAAGGTTTTGTCCCCTCTACCACTGATTTTGCAATGCACTCTTCTGTCTGAGCTTTGGCTTCTCTTACTGATCTCCTTGCCTCCCTTTGCTTCTCCTTGTACTTCTCCCTATCCCCTTCTGCCTGTGTCTTTTTGTATTGCCTGAATTCAATCTTTTGGATTTTCACTTTCTCCACTACTTCCTTGGAAAACCATAATGGCCTCCTCTTCTTTTACCCCTTGCTAACCTGCTTAATGCATAATTCTGTTGCTCTTGTAATCCCTGTGTTAAATATTGCCCACTGTTCCTCAACTCCTGATTTCCTCTCCATTCCCATTAATGCCTCTTTCAAGCATCTCCCCATTTTCCCAAAGTCTGCCACCCTAAAATCCAGGATATGTGTTTTTGTTGTGTGGTTTGGTTCTGCTCCTTCGGTGATTTCAAACCACAATGACTGGTGGTCACTGTTCCACAGGTGCTCCCCCACTGTTACCCCCAGCAAGCTGTCACTACTTGTGAGCACAAGGTCCAGAATTGCCTTTGGCCGAGTTGGTTCCATGACCAGTTGCTTGAGGAAGGCACCTTGAAGGGAGTCCAGGATAAATCTACTCCTGGTTGATGCTGCTGCTGGAGGCTCCAGTCCACGTCTGAAATATTGAGGTCTGCAACCAGCACCACTTCACCCTTGTCTGCCATCTTTTGGATGGCTAGCATCAGCTCTCTATCTGTTTCTTCCTCCTGGGCTGGTGGTCTATAGACCACCCCTGTGCAGATGGCTGACCCCATTTTCCTTTCCAGATTAACCCACTGTATCTCTCCCCCATTTTGTTCCTCCTGGATCTCTGTGTCCTTCATTCCATCTTTCACATAAAGTGCCACTCCTCCTTCCTTCCTACCTACCTGCCCAGTCTCTTCTGGATATGTTGTAGCCAGGTATGGCCATCTCTTAGTCATGGTTATCATTACACCAGGTTTCTGTGATGGCTACAATGTCCAGGTCCGACTACACCATGACAGCCTCCAGACCCTCCATCTTGTTGCTAAGGCTCCTGGCATTGGCACAGATGGCTTTCCATGATTTGAACTCCATGAACTGTTCAGCTGTTCTACTCCAGCCCCCTCCCTGGTTGTCCTTTATCCCTGGTTTTCCCTGCTGCCTGCCCTTCTGTTGAATTTTGCCCCTTTTCTGCCTATCCACCTCTTGGGTGCTTATCTCCATCATTGCATACCGCTTTGTAGAGATATCCACTGCTCCTGTTCACTGGTTCCACTGCTAGCTGTGGGGGGTTGGCAATTAGTTACCCTCCTTGCTGGTCTTCCACCCCCCTTGGCTAGTTTAAATGCTTGTCCATGTAGCATTTAATCTTATCATTGAGTGCTTGGATTCCCCTCCAGGATGGATGCAGGCCGTCAGGCTTGAATAAGCCTCCATCCCTCCAGGTGGATCCCCAGTCATCAATGAATCCAAACCCTCCCTCACAGCACCAGTTCTTCAACCATGAGCTAAATTCCTGGTGCATGTGCCCCTACAGCCTCACATGCCTCTCACAGGTAGTATCTCTGAGAAGGTGACAGAAGTAGCTACTTGCTTGAGACCGCTCCCCAATTTCCGAAACTCTTCCTGAACTTCCTTAGGCTCCCCATTTGCCCAGTCATTAGTACCTAGGTGGATAATGACATCCAGCTCACCCTCCCATCTTGCCTTCCTGGCGATCCCCAGGATCTTCATCCTATCCCTCCATACCATGGCACCTAGTAGGCACCTCACCTCCCTGTCCTCCCTGACCTGTGTTCCTAGCTGGATCCCTCTTATGATAGAGTCCCTCAGCAGGATTTACTTCTTTCTCCTCTGGAGTCCACTGCTCTCCCCACTGAGGTCACCTCCTTGACTGACCTCCACATCCTTCCCTTCCACTTCTCTGGGTACCTCTATTTGGTTGTCCCCATTTGCTAGTGCAGCATATGAGTTCTGGAATAAAATAGGATTTGGGATGTGCCTCTGCCTGACCACCCTAACCCTTCTCAAGCCCACCATCACGCAAGTGCTTCTCATTCTTGGCATCCTTTAAGGCAGCGGTGTTGGACTGGGTGGTCTCTGTATAGGGGTGAAGGTACTCTTGACCCAGTTTACTTCCACTCTGAGTCTGGCTGCCTCATCCCATAGTCCAGAGAGATGCATGCAGATAGGGCAGTGCCTCAGCTTCCAGAAGGTCTGCCTGAATATGACTGCCCCGCAGCCACTACATTGCACAACTCCCCACATTATACTGCACTTATACTGCTGTTCCAGTACTTGTCTGTCTCTGAAGCTCTCCTAGTTCCCTTTTTATTAATTTTCTGTCTTAAAAAGCCTGCCACCGATCCTCAGATATTTTTCTTTAAAAAAAGAAAAAAAATGAGTCAAAACACTTGTACCGATGGTGGGCTTCTTCCCACTTATCCCCCTCCTACTCCACAAGCTCTGCTATTCCCTGTGCTTAGCAGTGATGGGCGAAGTGGACTCAATCTGCTCTGTCAAGTGATTTGCGGAGCAAAGGCAGATTAGCGGAGTGATCCGCAACGTGAAGCAGAGTACTTTGCATTATAATGGGTAACGTGAAGTCCATTGAAAACAATGGCTTCACGTTACTCTGCCTTCCCAGACCACTATTCAACCAAATATTAAGGTGAAGTGCATTGAGAACAATGCACTTCACCTCACTTCACCTTATTTTTGAGCTCCGAATATGAATTTTGCAGTGATTCATGGGATTTCAGGTCACATGGGCTCTATATTGATCTGCACAGCCTCAGTTCGGGGTAGTATGTGTAGGAAGGAGTAGGAGACAGTGTGCTCTTAGAGCTGTTTGTGATTGAAACCTTCTAAAAGCTGCTAAAAAATAGTTGTTGCATTTTTTTGGAGGCCCAAACTTTATTTCACCGACTGTAGGAAACCTCCTGTGCTCATATCATCAAGCATTTTTGCTTTTGTGTGGATTTTGAATGTTAATGTAGAACATTGAGTGTGTGTAGTGAAAGACAGTGAAACTGTGCTTTGGAGAGGGGCATATCTGTGGTCTAGGTAGAGTTAAGTTGGAGAAATAGTGATTTCTTTGTTTTTTGATTATATTTTTGTTTTATAACTGACTGTGTTAATGTACACACAGTAATATTGTCAGTAATTGTTGAAATAGTCTTGCTGATTGTGTATTGTGTGGATCTGGTGCAGCAGTTCATAATTTCAGGTTGTTTACATAACAATACGTGACATATTACTGAACTTTTCAAATTGCTATGCATTATTCGTACAGCATTGTAGACAAACTGTACTGTGTGTGAGTGTGTGTGCAGTGTTACGTGACATCAAATAATACACCTTTTATTGTGCCACAGACTAGTGTAATTGCAGGCGCAGCAGTGTGAACCTGCTATCCACTGCAGCTGCCTGATTTTGTACTGCGATCGTGGTATCTGTTCATTCTTTTGCTGCTTGTACTGCCCTAAAAATCTGCAGTCAGTGCTCCCCCCCACCCTCACCGGCAAAAGGAATTTTTTACCAGATTAGATTGTGTTTGTTACCTCAGCAGCACCACTGGTTACTGAAGTTGTTTTCATTGTGTGACGGACTAGTCTCTTATCTGTTGCTGAAGCTACAGTTGTTTTTTTTGGCTTCACATCCAGCGTCCCCCCAATTAGAGAGTGAAGGTATCAAAATTTAATTTGGTTATAATATTGTGGCTGATCCCCCAAAATGCCCACAAAGAGACATACAAGCAAAGCTGTTTCTCATTATGGCAATGCTGGCAGTAGGATAGTCTGTGGGCGTGGTAGTATGCAGACGCAGAAGTGCATTGCTGATGTGAGGAAAGGTATTTATCCTGCAGTGTTTTTTACATCCCAATCAGTTGCTTCACTCATAGTTGGAGGAGATGATGTTTTCCCAGTGGGTGGTGTTAGTGTTACTGGTGTTAGTGGTGGTGGTAGTAGTATTAGTATTGGTGCGTCAAGTTCGAATTCTGACCAGTGTACTGTAACCAAAAATATTGAGTGTGAAGCAGTGCAAGTGAGTGGCAGCGTAGATGATGTCATATGTCCCAGTAACATCCCAGTAACTGAATCTGAGGATTCTGATAATCGTGTCACCAATAGCATACAATGTGATATTCCATCCACCATGGCAGCTAAAGTTACGCATTTTCCATGCAATGATTCACAGTGTGGTGAAAAAATATCAGTTGATGGTGGTGTAGATGCTGATGATGCATGTGATGATGATGATGATGTTGCTGTTGTTGCAACATGCAGTTCACATGCTAGCATCCAAGCAGAAGATGTGTATGTGTGTGACATTGATGAATATGATGATGATATAATTGACCCAGTTGGGAACCGAAGAAAAAGAAATTCAAAGTGGCTGTGTCTGAGTCTGTTTGCAGGAATTCCCCCCTGTATAAACTTGTGATTTACCGGTTTTAGTTGATGATGATGACCCAGTAATAAATATGATAGGTAGTCGTGGTGGTCAATTGCAGTCCAGGTGTGCAGTGCCCGAATCATCACGTGCTCCCCCACTTCAGTGCTTAAAATAACGGACTTAAATAAGCCACCTCATGGACTTGTTAAAATCAGAGCATCACAGTTCCTTGTTTGGGATTTTTTTGTTCAAGATGCAAATGATAAGTCAGTTGCAATCTGCCAGGTTTGCCATGTGCATGTCAGTCGAGGTAAAAAGGGGAGCCATCTGGGCACAGGAGGACAGCATACGCATCTTAAGAATAGGCACTTGGCACTCTGGACCCAGCACAAGCTGGCAGCTAATACCACAGTGGGGCTTTCACCCTCATCACCGGCAACCATAGCGAGCATGTTATCCTCTTTCATGACTGTTAAGTCCAGTAGTACATTAAACATATGCAGTACTGAGGTAATAAGAGCAGAGGATTACTACAGGCATGGTAAGGTGGAGGACCATAATGACTTTGAAATGTTGTCTAGTGCTGGTGAGAGTAACAGTTTTTGTGGTGGTGGTGAATGCAGTATGTCTAATGCAAGTGGTACATCAATCCCGCTTGGCAAATCTGGCAAAATAACTGCATTTCTGTTTGTCATCATCACCTTGCAACCATCTTCATCAAACGTCCACACTCCACCCCTGCCAATGCCATTAATCACAGAACACAACCATTTGTGATCACACCCTGTGTAAAACGCTTAAGCTGCCCATGTAACAGTAGTTTTTGCTCATGTTGAAGTACTTCAATCATACAGTGAAACTTGAACTTACTGCTGCTGTGCGGAAATGCTGGCACTGATCTTTGCCCCTCTCCTTTGTGGAGAATTCTAGGTTCTGTGGTTTGTTGCACGTGCTCGTCCAAAATGGAAAATCCCATCCAGGACATACTTTTCATTCCATGCTGTCCCCGAGTTGTTCCACACTGTGTCCGACTCAGTAAGACATGCCCTTCAGCATTCCTCCTCCATTCATCCATTTAAGCATGGATATGTGGACAAGTGGCAAAACAGCGGGAGTTCATATTATGTATAACTGCACACTGCAGGTGCCAGGGGTTGTTTGTGATGTTGGTATTATGAATAATCAGCAGTAAGGTGGATTGTCATGTACCAATCTTCCAGGAATTTGACAGCATGCAACGATTGCTATGCGCAATGTGACCTGTTCACACACTGGTGAGAACATGTTGGACATGGTACTGACTGAAATTGACAAATTGCTAAACCCTCTGTCCCTGAGAGCTGGGTTCATAGTAAGTGACAATGGGTCAAAAGTGGTGAAATGCATCATGAATGGTGCATGGCCCACTGTTTAAATCTTGTGGTGCAGGAGTTTCTGCAGCACCCTGATGTAAAGGAAATGCTGACTGTAGCACAATATATCTGCTCTCACTTTTCAAGATCAGGAAAGGCCCATGACCAACTGCGGCAGTTTCAGATACAAAACAGCCTGCCTCAGTACTGCTTGAAGCTGGAAGTTGTCACCCGATGGAACTACACTTTATACATGGCAGAGAGTTGTGTGTGAACAATGCAAAGCCATCTCAGAATATCTTATGATGCACACTAGTCGTGAGCAGTGCTCGGGGCCTCCATGTTCTATGACGACTGAACAGTGGCACCTCATGGACTCTGTAATAACAATTTTATGGTCTTTGAACATGCCACACAGGCAGGAGTGGCGAGTCTGCTCTCCATTAGCCAATCAATTCCACTGCTGTGGGTGCTGCTACTAGAGACGGTGGTGGCAGTATTGCTGCAACACATGCTGACAGTATTCACCGGTGAATCGTCATGTTGTGAGCATTCAGCGTAGTAACAACTTTGCCATAGCAACAATGCTGGACCCACGATACAAACATGGAATTGCATCAGTACTGGAGGGAGGGCCTTAACAGGTAAAAAGTATCAGTGGTCAACTGGTGCACTTGGTTCATGGGGCACAGAAGAGCCAAGGTCAGCAAACCTCAGCAGCATAATCTGACTGAAGGTTTACCTGTAGGACTATCACGCATATCCTGCAAGGGGAAGGGGACAGCAGTTCCAGCTGGTCTGTCATCCAAAGTGGCTGGTGTCAACCTGCTTTGGGAGGCTTTGTCCCAAGTGGGTATTTGTGAAATAAATGATTCGGGAGAACAGGATGATGCATCAACAACTGGAGTTAGTGTGGCTCAGAGAATGGTTGAGTTGTATTTGTCTGAAAACAGACATCTGACAATAACTGAAGATCCTCTTTTGTACTGGAGCAGAAAGGTCAATGAATGGCCAGAGCTGACTGCAGTGGCACTGAAGTACCTCACATGCTCACCCTCCAATGTAAGTGTTGAAAGGGTATTTAGCTCAGCAGGTGCAATAGTCAGGGATCGTCAGACAAACCTGTCTCCTGCAAATGTTAGTTTGCTAACATTCATTAAAATGAATGAGAGGCACATACCAGCACAGACTGCAACCTCAGTATTCGTACCCCGGCCTAGTCATGGTGGTTTTGGTGATGTGGAAATGGACTATCCTGGTGGCACTGACAGTGGCTGCCTGAAACAGCCCACCACTGACATAGATGACAACACAATGGAGAAAGAATTTCCCAGTGGTCAGACTTCAGACATAGATGACTGTGAGGGAAGCTTTCTTTATGAGGATGATGATGTGGTTACTGTTGGCAGGTTTTAACTGAAGTTGTTAAAAGGTGGTATGCCACCATGGACCACCAACACCACCACTGGGACTGATGTTACCCACTGCCACCAATGAGCTTGAGCCTGTCTGACCCCAGGACTTTGACCACTGGAACTGATGTTAGCCACTGCCACCATGAGTCTGTCTGACCCCTGGACCACCACCACCAGGACTGATGTTAACCACTGCCACCATGAGTCTGTCTGACCCCCAGACCACCACCAGAACTGATGTTAGACACTACCAAAATGGAGCATGAGTCTGTCTGACCCCTGGACCATCACCACCACCGAGACTGATGTTAGCCACTGCCACCACTGAGCATGAGTCTGTCTGAACCCCGGACCACCACCACTGGGACTGATGTTAGCGACTGCCACCATGAGTCTGACTGACCCCTGGACCACCACCACCGGGACTGATGTTAGCCACTACCACCACTGAGCATGAGTCTGTCTGACCCCTGGACCACCACCGGGACTGATGTTAGCCACTGCCACCACTGAACATGAGTCTGTCTGACCCCCAGACCACCACCACTAGGACTGATGTTAGCCACTGCCACCACTGAGCATGAGTCCGTCCGCCCCCCCAGACAACCTCCACCACCACCACTGGGACTTATGTTAGCCACTGTCACCATGAGTTTGTCTGACACATGGACCACCACCACCGGGACTGATGTTAGCCACTGCCACCATGAGTCTGTCTGACCCTTGGACCACCACCACCAGGGCTGATGTTAGCCGCTGCCACCACTGAGCATCAGTCTTTCCGGACCACCACATCCATCAGCCACAGACATAAAGCTTCTTAATATTTAAACAATAAAGTGAGTTTGTGTACTCATGTTTGTTACACTGTTTCACTTCCTTTAGTTGTATGTTTTGTTTTCTGTAGCTTTTCAGAGCCGCAATGGTAAAACACATACGGTACACTTATTTATTTTATTTATTTTTTATAGGTTAACAAAAAAAGTCTCAATTCCTAAACTCGGTGGGAATGGTACTGCAGCTGTACCGTACAGAGAGTAACCTATAGAATATCCATGTGAAATTCATTCTGGTAAGTATGAAGATTTTGTTTCATCTGTTTCATTGTTTTGGAAAGACTGCAGCAAATATTGCACACAGGTTGTGTTAGTTGACAAGATATGAGTTAGAAAGGCAAATTGGCTTGAGATTGAGAACCAGGAAGGGACAAATAATAATTATGTTGTAAGAAGTCATTAATTTCTTTTTTTAGGAAACTTCCAGATGCTTTGTTGTTGTGTCAAAGTGGCCTTATCCAAAAAAGTTCTACAGAATTATCAGGCACCCCCCTCCCCCGGGACTGGGCACACATGCAACATGCAGAACTCATTTCATTAAATGACCATGACCATCATTAACAGCAGGACTCCAGAAGGATGCAGATGAACTCTGTAAGAAGTAACAAAATAAGAAACCATTACAGACAAACCTACAAATATGATTCCCCACACTCCCCCAAAAAATGCTTACCTTCATGTGCTTGAGAGTTATCTGTTTCCAATTTCAATGCAAAAAATTCTCATTGAGCACTGGAATGTGCACACAAACAGTTTCTGTGACCTGTGATACAGAAACAATGAGAGTATCTGTCCATGTCAAACCCCCATCTCACCTACAAAATACACAAACATATATCTATATATATATATATATATATATATATATATATATATATATATATATATTAGAGGTTAAAATTCATTTAATGTGTTTGTTAGGTTAAACCATGCAACAGCGAGAATTGCAGCAGTGTTAGAGCCCCCGCCTCACTGGCCTCAACTCTCAGAGTGTGCACGTTGTTGCCAGCCCTAACTCTCACCCCATCAGATGTGTGAAGAAGCAGAGGTATAGGAGAATGGGGTGAGAGTTAGGACCAACAACCCCAACGCGCACCCCGATGCCGGTTGGGGGTGTGGGCGGGGGGTCCAAGGGGGCTTTCAAACCTAACACCGAATTTCCTTGCTTTTGTCGCTGTGGAACAACCCTAACTAATGCATTAAATGGAGATTTTTGCCTCTAATTTCCCTTCTTTTTGAGAAGGATAATAAGAAATAGTGAATGTAATGCGTTGGCGGAAGCACGGGGGCCCATGATGTCTTGTCACATAGTAACATGGTGCCCGCAAACACAAATGGTAATGTGCATGGTGACGCAAAGTGAAACAAAGATAAACAGTACTGTAGACACAAATGGTTAAAATAATGCAAACGCAAGTGCAAATGAAAATGCAAAGGGTAACGCACATGGTGCCGTAGACGGGAACAGTAAGTGAAACAGGTACGGAACCGCAAGCAGAAGTGGTAAGGGTAACAGTAATGTAAACACACATTCTGATTTTCCCCAAAAGCTGCATAGAGAAAGACAGTGAGTACAAAGAATGTATGCATAATAATGGGTCTCGAGGTAGAAAATGAAAAGTTGGAATACTAAATTGCTTATCTCTCAGGAACCGTACGACATAGAAAAAAAATGTAAAAGTCTTATGATGTATGACTTTCCTGGCTAGTTTTCTACTTTGCCTTAGGAGGGGGCTAAGCATTTTTCTGACAAAAAGCCTGTATCTCACACCATTTCCAAGATACGGGCCACGAAAGGCGTGGCAAATGCAGTAATGTTATCCTATGGGAAAAAAAGAGAAGTTTGGAGTGCCATAACTTTGGCTCCCTGTAATATTTTTTCACCAAACCACTGAAAGGCACATCTGTGGGATGCTGGCTTTCTTCCATCCAAATTTCAGCCCAAACGACCAAACTGTTATTTTGCAGCAGGGCAGCAAAGGATTCCTGTAATGCGACGGACTCCGTAATGTTATCCTATAGGAAGAAGTGTCAAATTTGGAGTGCCGTAACTTTGCTTCCCTGTAATATGTTTTCAACAAAACACTGAAAGGCACATCTATGAGATGTTGGCTGCATTTTCTCCAAATTTCAGCCCAAAAGACCAAACTGTTCTTTTTCAGCAGGGTGGCAAAGAATTGCTGTTATTTTCCCACAGCCTGGAAAAGTTCTGTTGAACTTTGAGAAAGCTTTCTCAAATTCATTCAACAGTGTCGCAAATGTGAAAGTACTTTGTGAAAGTACTTTTTCCAGAACTTTGAAAAACATATTTCTGGGATGTTTTACCCCAAAATAAAGACATGCCTAGCATCCTCAGGGTCCGACTAGGTGAATACAAAAAGAATTAGGTTGCTAGCGGGTCCCAAATTTAAATGGCAAGCATTTTTCTGATGACCAACTGAAAACAAAATGGTGGCTTTGTGACAGTAAAAGGGCCATTTGCGAAAGTAAAAACTGCATTTGTGACACTGTTGAATTTTTTGTTAACTCTTCCCATTGACTTATAATGGGAAATTTTTTTTTAAATAACTTTTGAACTGTTTAATAATTTTTTACAAAATCTTCAAAAGGCACACCGGGGACCCCGTCCGCATGTTCCCTGAAGATTTTGGACTGGTCACCCAAACTGTGCGACCTGTAGAGATGAGCAAAGAATTCCAGAAAAACATAAACACGTGCGCAGATCATGCTTAATAACTCCGCAGCCGTATATCCGAACAGTACGAAACTTGGCAGATCCCAAGATGTATGGTTCCTGATTGTGTTTACTAAATTTCAGGCAAATCCGTTAAACAATTGAAAAGTTATTAAGGTGCAAAACTTTAGGTTTAACATGTAAATGGCTCCTCAACCCTAACTATGGTAGCACTACCGTATACATATATATATATATATATATATATACACATATATACTCACCAAGGCTACTATTAGTGTACAGCCGAAGGGCACCCTTCCATCCACTTGAGATGATCACATTGCATTTGCTCGAATCGCCTCCCAGAACACATTGGACCAGCAACAGGACACTCATGGTCATCATTTTATTCTGGGAGACTTTGTATGTGCTGAAACAGTCCCATGTCACTGTGTTACCACTTGTCAATTTTCTGGACATAAGGAGGATGCATTTTGGGCATGCAGAAAAAATCTGGGGACTCTGTGCCACTACTGCATGCATGACTGAGTGTGCCATTAATTCTGGGGAACTTTGTATGTGCTGAAACAGTCTCATTTCACTGCGTTACCATTTGTCAATTTTCTGCACACAAGGAGGATACATTTTGGGCCTGCAGAAAAAATCTTGGGGCTCTGTGCCACCACTGCGCACATGACTGAGTACACCATTAATTCTGGGGATGAAGCTTGTGTGTTGTGTGATTGTTGTGAGCTCATGATGTAATGCTGACATTATCAATTAAAGCAGCATTGCAAAAATGTTGTGACAATTTTGAACTGTACTTTTTTATGCTACTTTACATTGCCCCAGCCACTAGTTACTCCAAGTCGTGACTTGAATGATATGCTTCTTATCACAATTTCTGTCTGCTTTACTTAGTTGACTGCTTTGTTTCATGTATGAAAAAAAAATGAGCATGACTTTCAATATTGTTCTGACCAGGTTTGTATTTATTTGCGGCTGCTTTTCACTAAATATTGTTCCGTGGTGTCATAAAATACTGCCTACTGCATAAATACAGGTTACTCACCTGTAACAGGAGTTCTAGGAATGGTATATGTTGTTCATCCACACTGTCTGGCAGGTTTCCTTGCCGCTTTAAATCTTGCCGGAAGGTCTTCAAGCTGGCTCCTCCCACCCACCCGGGTGGTAAAAGTCTCGGCTCTGCTTACATTAGATCTGGCCTCTGGAAGCTCAGGTTGTGCGTCAAGTCGGGAGGTTTGGTGGATGTAGATGAACAATATATACCATTCCTAGAACTCCTGTTACAGTGAGTAACCTGTATTTCTAGGGACATGGATATGTTGTTCATCCACACTGTCTGGCAGACTCCTAGCAGTTCTCCTCGGGAGGGAGGGTAAGGCTAATAATTCCCTACTTAGGAATAGAGACTGAGAACCGAGGCCCCAAAACCAGCATCCTGGCGTGACTCAAGGTCGATGTGGTAATGGGTGATGAAGGTGTGTGCTGACTTCCAGGTAGCAGCCCTGCAGATTTCCAAGATAGGGACATCCCTGGAAGCAGCCACCGATGCAGCAGTATGGCGGGTAGAATGAGTTCTTATCCCACTGGGAGGCTCCATGCCCGCCAACTTATAGGAGAGATCTATGCAGGAGGTGACCCACCTGCCTATCATCCACTTGGCTGCAGGTCTGCCAGGTGCGGCTTCACCATAGGTGACAAACAGCTGGTGAATCTCTCCCTGAATTTCAGCCCTGCGCTCCTTATAGTAAGCGAGTGCCCTTCTAGGGTCCAGAGTATGGAGCCTATATTCTGCCTCCGAGGTGTGATTGGGGTAGAACACTGGCAGAGTCAACACCTGGTTAAGGTGAAACTCCGACACCACCTTCGGAAGGAATTTCAGGTGGGGGCGCAGGACAACCTTGTCCCTGTGGAAGACCAGGTAAGGAGACTCGATGCAGAGCACCTGGAGCTCTCCCATCCTTCTGGCTGATGTGATAGCCACCAAGAAGGTGGTCTTCCACAGGTGGAGAGAGTTCACACCTGTGCATTGGTCTGAATGGCTTGCCCATGAGCTTTGCCAGTACCAGCAGTAGATCCCACAGAGGTGGAGGTTCTCACACCAGAGGGAAATGTGATCAAGGCTCTTGAAAAAGCCCCAGACCACCTTCTCTCGCCCACTGACTGCTTCCCAGCCCACGCCTGTGCAAGCGAGATGGCTGCCAGGTGCACCTTAAGGGTTGTCGACCTAAGCCCTTGCTGAGAAAGGGACCAAAGGTAGTCCAATATGCTCACCAAGGAACAGGAGGAAGGGTCCAGGCCCTTGCCCTGGCACCAAATGGAAAATCTCTTCCATTTGAAGGCATAGCATTTTCTGGTCGACTCCTTACAGGACGCCTCAACTACGTTGAGGACCTCATCGGAAAGACCCAAGGCCTGGAACTCTAGCCACTCAGGAACCAGGCCATCAGGTGCAGGGATTGAAGGTCCGATGGAATACCTTCCCTGATTGACTGAGAGCAGGTCCGGTGAGCTGGAAGCTGCCTCGGGAGCCTGGAGCTGAGGCTGAGGAGATCTGGGTACCAGTACTGGTGGGGCCAGTCTGGGGCTATCAGAATCACCTGTGCCTTGTCCCTCCTTGCTTTGAGAAGCACCTTGTGCATCAAGGGGAATGGGGAAAGTGTAGAAGAGGCCCGGGGTCCACGGCCTCGAGAAGGCATCCCCCTGCAGCAACCCCTGCTGAGGGGAGCGGGCATGGAACAGCCTCAGCTTTGCATTCTCCCTGGAGGCAAACAGGTCCACCTGAGGTGTGCCCCAATGGGAGAATAGATCTTGTACTACCCCTGGCAGGAGAGACCACTCATGGGACGCAGCCCCTATCCGGCTTAGGGCATTGGCCAGGGTGTTAGAGGCTCCTGCCACATGAATGGCTAGGAGATCCACCTCCAGGCTGCGCACAAGTGGCCAGATGCAGAGAGCTTCCTTGCATAGAAGCATGGAGAGCGTCCCACCCTGGCGGTTTAGATAGTACATGGTCGTTGTGTTGTCCGTCTGGACCCGGACCACTTGACCCTGAAGAAACGGAGCAAAGGCGGTGAGAGCTAGGCAGACCGCTTGGAGCTCCAGCAGGTTGATGTGGCATCAGGACTCCCACAGGGACCAGAGGCCATGCGCTCGGTCTTCCCCCAGATGGGCACCCCAACCCATCAGAGAGGCATCGGTCGATAGAGAGACCATCGGTTTGGGGCGGACAAACGGGATGCCCTCCTGCAGATGAACTGGAATGGTTCACCACTGGAGAGCATTCCACATCCCCGGGTCACCGTCACTAGCTGGTCCAATGGATCGCAGCGTTGGGACCACTGACTGGCCAGCCCCCACTGAAGGGGGTGCATGTTCCAGCAGGCCCAAAGGACCACGCTCGTACAGGCCGCCATGAGACCCAGGAGGTGCAGGAAGTCAAGGGCAGGGCGCAATTTCCCAACCAGAAATGATTGGGCAAAGGAGGAAAGAACCTCGATCCTGTCCGCCGGGAGCCGTGCCCTGGCTCGAAGATAGTCGAGCTCTGCCCTGATGAAAGGAATCACCTGCTTCGGCTCAAGTTCCGACTTGGCATCGTTGATGAGGAGGCCAACCTGAGAGCAAACCTGGAGGGCCAGATCTCTGGACCGCTCCACCTCCTGTCTGGAGGGGGCTGCTATCAGCCAATCATCCAGGTAAGGGTAAACCCGGACCCCTCAGTGCTGCAGGAATGCTGTCACCACTGCCATTCATTTGGTGAAGACCCTGGGAGCTGGAGATAAGCTGAAGGGCATGGCTTGGAACTCAAAAAGGGATCCCTCTGCTCGAAAGTGAAGGAACCTCTGATGTGACGGACGGATAGGGACGTGAAAGAACACGTCCTGTAGGTCCAGAGAGCAGAACCACATGCCATGTTGATGGTATTATCTGAGCCAGAGTGACCATCCTGAAGGTTCGAGACCTTAGGAACTTGTTTAGGTCGTGTAGGTCGAGAATGGGGTGCCAGTCCCCTGTCCATTTTGGAACCAGGAAGTACCTGGACATGAACCCCGGGTTTGAGGGGGGGTCCACCACCTCTCTTATCACCTCCTTTTTGAGGAGGAGAGCGATGTCGGCTCGGCGAGCTGACAGCGAGGCTTCGGACCCCGAGGCCCCCCGAGGTGCGACGGCTCTGAAGGGTGGGGCCTGCTTGAACTCCAGAGGCAGGCCCTTTCCCACCGCCTCCAACACCCATCAGTCTGTGGTGATAACGAACCAGGCGGAAAGAAAGTGGCGGAGCCGCCCCCCACGGGGGGGCACCTGGGGTGAAGCGACGGGGTTGGGGGCGACACCCCTCAACCCATCACTGGGCAGGCTTGGAGGAAGGACCGGCTGAGGGATCCCCAGGGCCTTTACCTCCCTGCTTCCTGGAGGAGGAAGCCGCGGGCTTGGGTTTGGGGTGCCAAGCGTGAGCCTGCTGGCCCTGATGCTGCTGGGCTGGACGTGCCGCAGGCACAGATGGACAAAAGGGCTTGGGTTGCGGTCTGCGGCCCTTGTCCCTCTGGGTATCTGCTGTGAAGGTGGATATCCTCAGCCATGCCCGACGGCGCATAGCCACTGCGGTCGTGACTGACCTGGCGCATGAGTCTCCAATGTCCAGAGCAGTCTGCAGTTGCTGCTTGGCCACTGCCCTGCCCTCGTCCTGCACCTGCCTAACCGTGGTCTGCAGGTCAGCTGGGAGATGAGGGACTACCTCGTCCAGGGAGCCCAACAGGGCATGGGAGAAATGTGCCATAAGCATGGCCAAGCTGGCCTGATGAAGGCCAAGGGAGGACGCAGCATAGACTTTTCGCCCGGCATAGTCCAATTTCTTGGACTCCTTGTCGGGAGGTTTGTCCACATCCCTAGCGTTTCCAGCATGCCAGAAAATGCTGTCAGTAACTAACCCCTTGGCTGAGGGATGTTCCAAGAAACCAGACAGGGAACCGGTAGGGACCGCATACTTCCTGGCCATCCTGGCCGAAGGTGCAGGGCAGGAAGCAGGGTGCTGCCAGAGCTCCAAGGCCGGGCCCACAATGGCCTCAGCCACAGGAAAGGCCTCTGTAGGGGAATCCCTTCAGTCCAATATCTCCGTGAGGGGATACTTGGCCCGCTTGGATATGGGCTCGAGCTGCATCCCGGTGGACTCCGAGATGAGCCTAAGCAAACCCAGGAAGGACGAAGGGCTGTCGTCCAGCGACTGACTTCCAGAGGACTCCAAGTCCACTCGCCTGGAGAAAAGGGAGGAATCGTTGTCGGACTCAGAAGAGTCCACAAAGAGCTGCCTTGGGCCAGAGCCACCCTCCACCTGCCAAGGGTGATTGGGAGTGAGGGTGACTGACAGCCTATGGGGCAGACCCTGAGCCGACTGAGAGTTCTTGGTTGGAGCCCCAAACAGTGGCTGTGGAGGCGGAGGTTCCACCAGAATCGGTGGAGCAGCTGGTTTTGGCCGAACAACTGGCCTGGGAACAGGCTCCTCGGGTAAGACGAGGGGTTGTTTCGGGCGCTCCAGTGACAGCCACTTAATGGCCGGGGAAGATGACGGCTTTGGCTTGTTCCCGGTCAGAAGGAGCTGTTGCCACATGAGGTCCTCGTATCATCTACGTAACTTACGTCAAAGCCTCCTCTCATCCGAGGAGGAGGACGAGCGGCGGTGCCGCTTACTGCGGTGTTGAGACTGAGACCGCCTATGACGGCGGGATTGGCTGGACTGCGAAGAAGTCCGAGACCGAGACTGAGAACCTTGGCCTTTCCGAGGACGGTGCGGGAAGGGGACAGGTGGAACCGGCTCCTCCCTCAGCTCGGAGGGTTCACCCAAGGGCTCCGGAACCAGGAGGCACTGGCAAGCCCATGGGATCCTCAACTCCCACCGGGGGAACCGGTGAGAGAGGATTTTTGGCTTCACCGGTCGACAACCCATCCAACGGGTCGAGAACTGCATTGACAGGAGTCTCAGTCAACTGACCTGACGGGGACACCGCGAGACCAGTGGCCGAAGTCGATGGCCGACAACTCGGGGAGAGGGACCTTTCCCACTCCCAAGATCGTCGACGGAGGGACTTACCCTTGTCTTTCTTCTTGGACCGAGAAGAAGGTCCAGCAGACGTTGGTCCCTCTCCTCTAGTGGAGAGGGACAGACAAAGCTCCTTAAAGGAAGCTGTGTAAGAGGAACCCAGGGAGAGTGGGATAAATGCCTCGGTCGAGGAAGAAGCGGCCCGCGCCGCCTCCACTTCGAGGGCGATTATCTGCTCTAGCTGATCCGCCAAGCCCACCACCGCAGAAACCACTGACTGGGCCTCTTTTGACTTCACAGGAGAAAACGTTTCTCAGGGTGCCCCAGTTGTAAAAGGGCAGCATGGTCTTCGAGGACGTAGGCTGAGAAGGAAGAGCACAGGTCGCAAGCCTGCGGGTCGTGCTCAAGGCCTAAACAGTAGACACACGTGGAGTGCAGATCCGTCCAAGACATCTTCTGCCCACAAGGGCATCTCCGAAAACCGGGAGTCGATTTGTCCATTGCAGCCGCTAGGGATAGAAGACCGAAGTCTATAATGCAAAAAACTTTTAAATTCGGAAAACCGAAGAATTAGGAACCAGTCTTATACACAGAGCGTTAAGGAGGGAACCTGAGCTTCCAAGCAGTAAAGAAGATCTTGCGTCATGGGGTGGAGCCGAGAGTTTTACCACCCAGGTGGGTGGGAGGAGCCAGCTTGAAGACCTTCCGGCAAGATTTAAAGTGGTAAGGATACCTGCCAGACAGTGTGGATGAACAACATATCCATGTCCCTAGAACTGTTAATTTACTACAGAAGTGATACATAACAACTAACTGATGTGATGGAGAAAAGCAGAAGAAAACAATGACAAAGACCTGGTCAGCACCAGTTTAAAAGGAATGGTCCTTTCATTATTTCACGCATGAAAAAAGGTAGTACAGCAGACTCAACTACTGGAAATTCTCGTATCATTCTTGTCAGAATGTAAGTAAAGGAAGTTGTAACATAGCATTAAAAAATAGCGGTCAGAGTTCTCAACAGATTGTTGCGCTGCTGCTGCTTTACAGAGATTCACCATGTTACATAGTTATGGTGATGCACATAACCTAATATGTGGGGGCCTTACTTCTAGTGGAATATTTCTTGCTCCACAGAGTACAATATATTTCTGAGAAAACCGCCAATAATTTCATTACAGTATATCATGTGACGGAGGAATTCCCATTCAGAAAAGCAGCCCACATTCTGCCCCCCTTTCTCAGCAATGTTAGTATGTGATGCCAGGGCGAGTGCAGATGCGTGCTCCACTATAGTGAATGTCCAGCAGCTATCCCAATGTTCTGTTATGTTATAAGGTTCACTTTGTGGTGAAATGTGGGAACGTTTCCACTAAAAAGGCTCTTCTTACTGGAAACGTGCCCACACTTTTCACCACAAACTGACCATTATAACATAAAGAAACATTCGGAAAGCTGTCTGACAATTGAACATTCACTGTAATGGAGCACACACCCGCACTCTCCCAGCCATCACGTCCTAACATTGCTGAGAAGGTGGGCAGAATGCGGGTGGCTTTTAAGAATGGGAATTCCTCCGTCATGTGACACACTGTAATGAAATTATGGGCAGTTTTCACAGAAATGTATTGCACTATGTGGAGCAAGAAAGATTCCCCTGGAAGGGAAAATGTGTATTATTAAACAACAACAAAGAAAAAACAAACAAAAACAGTACAACACAGTAGTGTGGGGGGGCAGAAAACAATCCCTTACTGTGGCCGTGGGATGCCATGGTGGTCCAGCAGCAGGTGCAGCATTGTCAGTATTTGCTGCTGCTGTTCTTGTATTGTGTCAACCTGCTGCTGCAAAGCACCGACCCTCTGATTACTCTCCTCCAGGGTCGCCCACACCAGGGTGATGTCGGCCTCTGTTGGAGGGACTGTGGCAGGGTCCACTGCAGGTGGAAATCCAGATAGTGGTGGTGGTGGAGAGGGTGGTGCTGCTGACTGTGGTGGCAGTGGTGGTGGCGGCAGTGGTGGTGCAGCAGCTGCTGTACTGGCCCTCTTCATGCTGCAGTGAGGCACAACTTTGACCCCAGCTGCACCCTCGGCCACTGCCACAGAAGGGCCAGCAGGTGGATGCCTGGCCCCTTCTGTGGCATCCTGCCACTCCAACTTGTGGTAGTTGAACATGTGGGTGCACTGGCCACTGGTCCCCGAATGTGTCCCCTGGGGGCCACAGTGCACCAGCACACCACACAGATGACACACCATGACTGTGCTGTCTCCCCCCACAGAGTTAAAAAACTCCCACATTGGGAAACTGCGTGGGGGACTAGACACAGTCCTTGCACCACCTATGGTTTCCAGGGGCACCTCCTGTGGCTGTGGAGGTGGTGGAGGGGGTGCTGCTGGAGCCCCTACAGCTGCTACTGGTGGTGATGGTAGTGGCGGAGATGGTGGATGCAGAGCAGCCACCGGTGGCACTGGTGCTGCTGCTGCTTCTTGCTTCCACTGGGGGGTAGCAACACCCAGGAGTCAGGAGTGGTCCAGCATCACACGACCACCCCCACATGTCTGCACTCCCCTCCTCTGACCATGCCCATGGGCCAGCGACTCAACTTTTCCAGGGTCCACATCCGTCCCTTCCACACAAGTCCCTGGCACACACACACACACACACACACAGTCACACACACACAAAACAAAACAAAATTTATATAAAAAAAAAAAAATAACTACCAAAAAAGATGACAAACACAATACAAAAACTGCAAGATAGCTTTAAAAAAAGCTGTTGTTTTAGAAAGGCAATAAAGCAGTTTGTCACTGACTCCTACTCTGCTCTCTCACAAAGCCTTCTCCCTCTATGAATGCAAAGGAGAAAGTGAAATTGCTTCTCTGACTCGCTTCCTTCCTGCCTGGCTAAAGTATGTGACTTACAGTACTGTAAGCCATGTGATGTGTGGGGGGCTGCTTGTTTACTTGTCACTTTGCCTTACTTCGTGTTAAGGCCTAATGGCAACACGAAGTAATAATGATAACACGAAGTGAGCACTTTACAGTGCTCACTTCGCATTGTGCTCTGCCAACGCCAAGTGCCCACTTCACGCTCACTTCACCAGCGGATTAAAATTTGCTGCATCTCTAGTGTTTGGCTCCTGTCAATTAGATATGACAGGGCATATAATTAAGAGTGGGGGGTGGGGGGGGCAAACATTTGCAGCAATTAAAGACAACAAAGGTATACACCACCACTACAAGCTCATCAAACTAGGTTTTAAATTTTCAACAGCCCAAAAACAATTATAAGTAAAGACAGCAAAGAAATAACAGTGTCACAAAAAGCCCACAAATCTAAATTTAAAACAAAAACAGCAATGAGCAGTTACTGCAAAGCACTGAAATGAATCTGGATCCTTCCCCTTCTGGCTTCTTCTGAGAAAACAAAAATCACTTGCTACCTCATATCTGACTAAGCCCTACCTTTAGTTATCAAGTAGTTAGTTGCTCCCATGGCTACTAGATGGTCAGTGTACTCAGAAACTATTCAGAGTACATTGGCGAATAAATAGTAATGTCAACGGCATTATTAGTTACTTGCTCACAGGACTGGTAGATAGGCAGTATTCTCAGAATAGTATCTGAGTACATTGTCTGTCTAGTAGTCCTGTGAGCAACTAACTAAACAAGTTCAGTAGATTGATGCTTTCCAGTAGATGTTTGCCAGTAGAAGAGCAAAAAAAGACCAAGGGAGTGATAGTGAGGCTTAATAAAGGGGATGATAGGTAGGTGGGCAGAGGGTGACAGTGAAAAAGCAGGGATACTGACAAATACTTCTGCTCAGTATCCACAAAAGAAGAGGAGGGGGATGCACCTAATCCAATCAATTGAAACACTGAATAAGGGGGTCGATACCAGTCCATTCACAGAAGAAAGTGTTCTGAAAGAACTCCTGAAACTGAAGGTGGACAAAGTAATAGGGCATGATAGGATTCACCCCAGAATTTTGAAAAACTAAGGAGAGAACAAGTGGCATCACTGACTACCCTTTTTAACAAATCATGGGAGGATGGTGTGGTACCTGAGGACTGGAGGAGGACAGATGTGAAATTCATTTCACAAAAGTGGGGGCAAAGGAGAGGCAGGAAACTACAGAACTGTTCGTTGACCTCAGTGGTAGAGAAAATGATGAAATCACTTCTGAAAGAAAGAACTGTTGAGTACCTAAAGGCCAGCGGGGCACAGGACCCAAGACAGCATGGATTCACAGAGGGAAGGTCATGTCAGAGGACTCTAATAGATTTCTTTGACTGGGTGACCAAAGTAGTAGACCAAGGAGGGGCTGTGAACATGGCCTACCTAGACTTTATTGTATTTATTTATTTATTTATTTATTGAATCTTGGATGACACCTGTGAGTGGATGCTCATTGAGAGTACAAAAAAATTTAAGAGTACATAGGTTGCAATGACAAGCAGTTCACAAATTGTGTTAAGGCATTATATGTGGCATGCCAGCATCCTGCAGAAGAGAGAGAGGAAGTCGCAGACTATTAGGTTGAGGTAGGGAGGGGCAGGGAGGGGCAGTGAGGGCTGAAATAGGAAGGGAAGAGGAAAAGAAATGAGTCAATGGGTAGGGGTTGGGAGGCAAATACTAGGGCAAAGGGGATGGGAGGTAAGTGCTTGGGCAAAGACTTAGCCTGGTGGGTCAGGAGTTGGAAGTGCTGAGGTAGACTAAAGCTGCAGTCTCAGACTAGTGGGGGCAGCTACAGGTACTATTGTCAGTGAGGTGCTGACGGTAGCAAGGCATTTGTTACAGTCCCACACAAAAGATTAATAAACAAGTTAGCCAGCCTGTGAGTGGGTCCCAGGGTGGTAGCCTGGGTAAAATATTGGCTAGACAATGGAACACAGAGGGTAATAGTAAACTAAGTCTACTCTGAAGAAGAGGGGGGTTATTAGCAGGGTACTGCATGGATCAGTACTGAGACTGGTCCTTTTTAATGTCTTTATAAGTGACATTGCAGAGGGTGTGGTAGGAAAAGTTTGCCTCTTTGCAGATGACACCAAGATCTGCAACAAGGTTGATACACAAGGGAGGGGGTGGAAAGGATGAGAAGGGATGTGACAAGGTTGGAGGAATGGTCAAAATGTATTGCAGCTTAAATTCAATGAAAAGACATGCACACTAATGCACCTGGAAAACAAAAACCCTGGGAAACAGTACACAATGGAGGGGGGGTACTAACAACAACAAAAATGAAAAGAGAACTGGGGTAGTTATATCAGATGACCTAAAGGCAAACAAGCAATGGGAGAAGGCAGTAAGGAGGGCTAGGGGGATACTGGGATGTATAGGGAGAGACATCACCGGTAGAAAACAAGAAGTTGTTATCCCTCTGTACAGACAGTTGGAGAGACCCCATCTGGAGTACCGCCTGCAGTTCTGGAGACCCCATCTCCTCAAGGACATAGATGGGATGGAAGCAGTCCAGATGAGGGCAACTAAATTGGTGCAGGCAGTCCAAAAATACCAGAGCACACACCCCCCCCCCACAACATAGCATATTTCAACTTTCCACTGCCAAAATTGGCTATATTTACTTTTAGTTCCATGTAAGGAGAGGGTCCTCTTAGTTTCAGACTGGAATTCCAATGTGAGTAAGCCAAACCACCAACATCACGGTGGGACCCATGGTTTAGTCCCTACTATAACATTCAAACTTTCAAATGCCTCAAGTGCTAATGTGCCTAATTGACTCCTTTTATGCACTGTGCTCCCATCAAGGAATTTACACAGGTGTTCAAAAGGAGCATGCTAAAAGGAGCACCATAGACTCCCCAGACTCAAACAAATCCAAAAATAGCATGCTCAAACCTTTTATATTGCATCACACACTAGAATTCACATTTCTACTAAGGGTGCTGCTGGGTTGTGACATATAACAAACAATCCAAAAATACCAGGGCACACCAACCCCCCCCCCACACACACACACACAACATAGCATATTTAAACTTTCCACTGCAAAAATTGGCTATATTTACTTTTAGAATCTGTGATATCACATATCAAAATGTAAGCAAAGGGTCCTCTTAGTTTCAGTCTGGAATTCCAATGTGAGTGAGCCAAACCACCAATGTCACCAGAAGCCATATGAACAGAGACTAAAGGAGCTTAATATGTATACCCTTGAGGAAAGGAGGGAGAGGAGGAACATGATAGAAACCTTTAAGTACCTTGAGGGAATCAACAAAGTCCAAGAAGGTAGCATCTTTCAGAAAAAAAAATGTGCAAGAACAAGGGGGCACAATTTGAAGATAGATGGGGGAACAGCTCAGGGGCAATGTGAGGAAATTTTTTTTTATGGAGAGGGTGGTGGACATATGGAATGGCCTTCCTGAGGAGGTCATGGGGTCAAAACAGGTGGAATTCAGCCAGCCGGTGGTGCTGGTTGAGGCACTGTGCCACATCTCCTTCTGCATACAGTGACCCGGGTTTGGGAATGAGCTCAGGTCGTCGGGGGTTGGCAGGGGAGGACTAGGATCGAGCATCAGGAGACAGCTCTCCTAGTCCTGGGGTGGGCTGGGGAAACTACACGGCTCTGCGGTGGCCCCTGGGGACACCCAGAGGCACTGCATGTGCTGGTGGGACTGGGTGGGGAGCACGGTGGACGTCTGCATGTATGTGCATGAACATCATTGCACGTCAGCTGCTCCCAATGGGGAGAAAAACCTGGAGGAAAATGTGGCTGGGCGCAACCGAGCAGCCTGATGGCAACGCTCTGTGGTGCTGGAAGGACCGGTGTGGAATTGCTCTGGGGGGTCTGGGGCTGACCTGAAGTTGTATGGCAAGGGGAGCCCTCCAGCACTTTGGTGATGGCCATATCGGGTACCCCCTATCATGCAGTGAGCCTGCAGCTCTCCTGGCGGGCAGGGCTGGTGGCTGGATGCCTCCGCCGGTTGGACGCCGTAGCAGGCGTAAACATACATGACAAAAAAAAAACAGTGGGGGAATTCAAGAATACATGGGACAGAAATAAGGGAATTCAGGTGGGGGTTAGGAAGAAGTAGGCTGTTGGTTAACTGGGATCTGCAGCTTATGCAATAGGTAGAGAAATAGGCAGACTTGGTGGCCCACCCATCCTTATCTGCCGTCAAAGTCTATGTTTCTATGTAAATTTGAAAGTCACATATTTAAGATGTATTCTACTTGTCATTGTGTAAACAAAAGCAACCACTGGCAAATGGAAAGTGTGCTGCTTTTATAGATGAGGTGAAACTATCTGTTATGATTTAAAATGTTAGTTTAGTATTTTAAATAGCAAGATTTCTTACATCTTCATCCAACATCAAAACTCATAATCTAGTAAAATATTAAAGCACCTTTTCAGCTGTGGAGAGCTGTAAGTTATAAAAAAAACATATCACAGTCTAAAAAGGTCGATAATAGATACTATTTAAGTACAGTGGAGTGCTCAAATTTCTAATTGCTTCCATAGGAAATGAGGCCACCAACAGGAGGTCTACAGCACACACTCCTTGATTTGTCATGGCTGTCACTCTTCCCACAACCACCCACTGGGTGAGCATCAACCACACCCCTTCTGCAGTTATGCCCCCTGTAGGAAGCCAGCATGAAACAGATGGCAATTCTTGCACTCCACTGTATTTTGATGGCCAAATCTGATATCAAAGAAGTGGAGTTCAACTAAGCTTTTTAAACTGTTATGTAATTGAAGGTTGTCTGCTTTACACAAAAGCTTCCTTAAAGAACACAGCCAGATAACAGAATCTCCAGGGAGTAGTACACAGATCCTAGTCTTCACTTTGATTGCAGTCCCATTCAGAAGTTGAGAGCTGGAACTCTAGCTGGCATCTCCCCAAGTCAAGGTTGTTTCTTCACTGAATCTGTGATATCACATATCAAAAATTATATAGGTAGTACAAAGCAGCTAACCTGCATAAAGATTTCATGAACTCACAAAGAAACTTAAAGAGCTGCTGACCCCTCAAAGAAAACTTTGAAAAACATAATATTTAGGTACAATTTAGTTTGCATTCCATATGTCTTTGATAGATTTCTCCTCCCCATTGCTCATTACTGATACATTTGCATGGAATCAGTCTCTATATCCCTTAGAGTTCATTTGCCTCTTTATTGTACTTCCTACTTCATGTCATCATACCTCTCAACCTTTTGTCCCCCAAATTTGGAACATTGCCTGTCAAAATGTGGAACAAATAGGCAAAATGTGGAACACTTAATCAAATCTTTATCTAAGAAGCTCACAACACTGTTAAAATGTTGCATTTATGTTCAGATGGTCTGTTATTAACTGAATAATATATTTTTTGAATCATTTACTATGGATTTTGGCTTTAAAATGTTGACTTTGAATGTAGAACAAATCCTCAAAATGTGGAACAGGGAGCTTTTGTGAAGTAAAATGAGGAACGTTCCTCCTAATGTGGTACAGTTGAGAGGTATGCATGTCATAGTCCTCTGTTGTGACATCACAATGTGTTGCCATGGTAGTAATTGTGATATCACAAGTAGAGTATTATGACCTTAGGTATGGAAAAAGCAAAAAGAATAGATGAACTCTTCAGGAACAAAGATCCCGTTTTCATGCTATGGCCTCAGTAATAAATAATGGGGAGGAGAAATACAGAACTAACATGAAATACAAGCTGAACTGTGTTTAAATATTATGTTTTGTTAAAGTTGTCTTAATGGTGTCAGCTGCTCTTTTTAATGACAGTTGCTATGAGGTTTCTTTCTACAGTAGGTCAGACTTTCACATTATGGATCTCAGTGACTCGAATGCTGGAGTAATATTAGTAAGGTATTACTAGTCCAAACAGCATTTACAGTACAAACTTTTGGCTACTACAATGCTAAGGTTTTACACATGCTCATCTGTTATGAAGACACAAGGACACTGATGATCTCAGCCTAGTTTCCAACTGATTAGTACAAAGAGTAGAAAAGGATTACTTTCAGCCTTTTGATTTTCATGTTTGCTAGTAACTGATAGGTTGTAACTGTAAGAGATCAGTGGTCTTTATGAACCCTGCATGGGAAGATACTGGTCTGGAATATCTTTGTGTTGTTTTGATATTAGTGGTGTACAGTAACTCAGGTGGCTATGCAAACTGAACAAAAATGTTTATTCTCAACTAAGTATGATATTGCCTGAGTGCCTCCAAGTTCTGCAGACCACACAAATGACAATGTACATAGTAACACACTTAACAGCCTTTACTAAAAAAATAAGCCTATGGTCAAGGCAGAATGAACTAAGCATAAAACAGAATTTCCTCTTTTCCCAGGAATTGTGATCCCCCCAGGTCAGATCTTAAGTCTTATTATTACTATTAGTCTTTCATGTCTCATGGATATTGCATTTCTCAAAAATAAAAAAATGTATCCTTTCCTTGCTTTGTGTTGACAACTTATCTCTATGGTTTCTGATTGATACTGACAGTAATGCTCTTGATCTTTGTACATAGGGACTATTACTTGCATGCACAAATAAATCCTTGTAAATTTGAACAAACTTTATGAAGTGTAACTAGTCTCTAAAGAATGCAAATCTATTTTCTAGCAGAGTCAATCTGCTTAGATGAATAAAAAGACTGCTCTAGTGAATCCACTAAAGTAAGGTATTCTGAATATTGGGTTTTACAAAGCGAGACAAATTGCTACTGATGTATAAAGGCATAAAATGAGGAAAATGATTAGTTAAATTAGACAATAATGACAGTGGATGTGGGAGTTTTCAATTTGTTTTAGTCCACTGGCATTGCTCTAGCCTAAAGGAAATTAGAGGAAAACAAGGATGCCTTGTTCTAAGATTGCCACCTGCAATGGTAAAAGTAGATATGTACTAAAAAAGAGAAAGCCACAGTGCTTCTAAGAATTGCATTTACTTTTTTAGTAGAAATTGCTCAAACCAGGGTAATTTCATGAGATGCAACATCTCATTTTCATGAGGGTCCCAAGAAGGACAATAGTAGTCAACAGGTTAAGATAGTCCAGAAGAAATAGCAGCAATTACATACTGTACATGCTAAAATACACAACACAGAAAACAAACTGTAAAGGTGAATAATACATTCAAACAATAATCAAAGCAAGCTAGCAAGCTGCAGTTGCAGCAAATAAAAAGCATATGAATTGTTTATTATGTAACATGATCCTGGTCAGGGATAAAGGGATACTGGACCAGTTCAAATATAGGGGCTTCAAATGTGACTGGAAAGAACTGACTTGACAGCTTCTAAGCTAGAAGCAGTCTTCATCTGGAAGAGTTTTTTGCCGGGTGTCTGTTGTTGCAAAATCAAAGGCCTTTCTCTCAAATGTTTGCTTCATTCAGGGAACTGAGAAGGTATCTGCTGCTGTTTAACAGAGTGGGTCGACACTGCTTGAGTGTGTGAGGTGGGCTAGGAAGGATAAGGGTCCTTCTATGCTGCACAGTTGTACAACAATGAAAGTCAGTGGTTGTTATGACTTCTTAAGTGACTTGGCTAGTTAAGCTGGTCAAACTCTGCTCTCCACTGTCCTCTGTGTCCTGATCCCTCTCCCTCTCCTCCTCTGTCCTATGCTGCCTCTCCTCCATCTCACTTATCTGGGAGCTTCCATTTCCCTCCTGTTTTCCCAAGGTAGTCTTCCTCGTCTTACTTCACTTAACCTTTGTAAGTCTAGCCCTGACAGACTGGACCCCAAACTTCTATGTGGCTTGGCTCTGGCCTTCGTCTGTCCACTCTCTTACCTTTTAAACCTCTTCTTCTCACTCAGTGCTGTTGCTCAGGCCAGGAAGGTTGTGAAGGTTCTGCTTCTGCACAAAGGAAGGGACCTCTCCTCCCCTGGCAGTTTCTGTCTAATTTTACTCCTCTCCTCTCTTGCAAAGCTGCAAGAGAGCATTGCTTGCTCCAGGTGGACTTCTTTCACTCCTCGAATTTCCTCTCCCCTTCCAGTCTGGTTTTAAGAAGCACCACTTTTCCTCTTTGCTGTGAGTAACAGATTCTATCCATACTGGGATGGATCAAGGACATACCACTGCAGCTATATTCATTGATCTGGTCAAAGCCTTTAACTCAGTGCCCCACCCACTCCTCCTTTGACAAGCTGAGGTCTGCTGGCCTCTTAGCTCCTGCTGTTGACTGATTCAGTTCATACCTTATGGGCCATCAGCAATTGGTACAGGTGGGAGGCATCCTGTTCCCTCCCTTCCCAGTCTTAGTAGGGTCCCACAGGGCTCCATTCTAAGTTCTAGCCTGCTCTCAATTTTCTTAAATGGCCTACCCACTGCATGTGTCTCCTTGCCTATCCATATGTTTGCAGATGATACAGTCATTTACACTGCTGACCCATTAACTTCAGCTGTGGAAGGTCTGTTCAAGCATGACTTCCACAATGTACTGCACTGGTTCCATACCAACTTAGTATTAACACCAAGAAAACAGTGTCTATGACCTTTGGCACCAGCCAGAAGCTGGCCAGGCTCTCCCCCAACCTGACATCTCCTCTCTGGATGGCACCCCTCAAGAGGATGTCCCTGCTTTCAAGTACCTCAGTGTGTGGCTTGATAGCAAGCTCGATTTCTCTGCCCTTATCAATGTCATACACTCTAAATTGTGCCATAAACTTAGTGCCCTGTAACACAACAAGAACTACCTTTCCCTCCATGATTGCCAGGCGCTGGTCACCAAAATTGTTCTCCAAATTTTTTACTATGTAGACATGGTCTATGGCACTGTCCCTTCCTCTTCCCTTGCCAGACCTGATACCCTCTGCAATGTCATCTGTCATTTCACTACCAACTCTTCCCTCCATACTCATCACTGCTTCCTCCATTCCTCCCTTTCCATCCTCCTACTACCTTCACATCACCAGTCCCACTGTGCCTCCTTCATTGCTAAATACAGGTTTGTGTCCCTTCCCTCTTACCTCTCCTCACTTTTCTCCTTATCCCCTCCTCTTCTTACTCTCTGTGCTCCAGGGATTTCCATATATTTTCCACTCTTCACCCTCACTCCACTTCTGGGCAAGCTGCCTTCATGTACCATCTCCCTTCCCTCTGGAACCTACTCCACTGTTCCATCTGCCTCTCCCCCTCACTCACAACACTTAGATGCCAGCTAAGGCACCTTACTGCTCCTTCTGTCCCTTCCAACTCCCCCTCTTAGCTCTTCCTCCCTCTCTTATGTCCTCCATCCTGCTTATGTCCCTCTTTCTAATTTAGGCTAATTGTGACTATGCCAGTGATCTGATTCTGCACCCAATAGCACGGTCACCTTCCCCAACAGGTACTGCACACTTGATTGTATTCTTGCACTCTTGTCCACATGTCATTGCGAGTTTGCGATGAACCATGCTTTTACTTACCTACTTGATCACCATATTACTCTTCTACCTCGTAACCTTACTCTGATGTTTTGTAATTGTATTCTTTCTGTACTCCCTTTCCCCTCTCCCCCGTGTTGCACCTGGAAATGAGCCTCAGCTAAGTGTGCCTTTCCCAGTTATCAATTTTTAAACAAATAAATAAAAAAAAATAAAAACAGCAGGCAAATGATGGGTAGCCCATCCACAGAAGAGGATGAACTGGCACAGCTTGCTGTACAAATCATCCAGAGCAGCAGAGTAGTTTTGTTTGCACAGCAGTATGTGATGTCTAATAGCTGGTGGAAGGGATCAAGAAATGGGACACCACCTGCTTCCTTTCATGAGCACTGAGACAACATTTGGGCCAGAAAAAAAAGTTGAACTTGGGCCCTACAGTTGCTAAGATGTGACTGGTGTGCCTTTTATATATAAGTGATACATCAAGTCAGATTCCTATATATCCGAATATACTGACTTGCTTAATAGCATTGCCATCTGAAGTTAGGAATATAAGTGGATCAGCTGTATGGGTTAAAATGCTCTGGGATTCCAAAACCATATACATAGTTTTGGTTACATTGTGGATCATTCAGTTGTTGACAAACCAGGAGGAGAGTGTGTTGAAATCGGATTGAAGTACTGATTGAACCTGGACATTGTATTTGCACTGTAGTGCAAGACAGCGCCATCTGGACACATATGTAAATGACACCTCCTGCTGTGCTTTTAGAGATCATTAACAAAATTGGAGAACTGGACTGGCCCAAGACTTGAGCTGAGAAACAATATTTAACACAGTGTGGTCTGAAGTAATGACTTGTAAGGACACTAGTTTGATTTGGTTACTCAGGTAGTTTTCATTTTTTTCTAATTAAATATGCTTTATTAAAAAATGTACCAATATACAAGTACAATAAACTTTGAAAACATGGAATCAACAAATGTAACACACAACAGACCCACAACCCCCATCTTCCCCACTGCCTGAAGTTTGACAAACGGCAGCCCCTCACATCAGGAGTAAAAAAGAAAGATAAATAGTCATCCAAAAAATAATGAGAAAAATAATAATGTACCCCAAACAAAACTGCAAAGGAGCCCAAAGAAAAAAGGAAAAATAAATTAACTTCCAATAATAAAATGTATAAGGGTTCCCATCTGGAACGGAAAAGTTAAAGATGATTATGAAGGAAGACAATGTGTTTTTCAACAGAAAGAGCTAACAATATTTCCTTATGCCATTCCCTCCAAGTCAGGACCTCAGCATCAAGCCAGTGACAAAGACTAATCAGTTTAGCCATTAGGGCAATTAAAACCAGATATCTCCTCTGGGGGTTGAAGATCTGTGAGGAAAAATAACCAGTAATACAAGTCTCAGGGGTAAAACATTCATAAAACCCCAGAAGTGGATCTAAACAACCTTTAATCTTGTTCCAGACAGGAACCACTTTTACACAGTCCCATAATATATATTTCAAAATGCCTTCTGCTAAACCACACCTGGTGCACCGAGGGGATGCAAGTCTGCCCATACTGTGGAGCTTCTTGGGCATAAAATATAAGTTATGCAGAATATTGTGTTATACTAGACAATATATATTCTGCTTGATGTATTTATTTTTTATTTTACTTATATATTTATTTATTTATTGTTAGGATTACAAATACCTTTGAACCAAGGGTTCTTTTACAAAGGTTCCACATCAGCAATGGGTGCAAGCAAAACATTGGTAAGATACAATACAGGGTCAGGACATTAACATAGAAGTAAGCAGAGGTAAGATATAATACAGGTCAGGAGGTTAACTTAGTAGCAAAAGACAGTACATATGTATAGAATAGCACAGTAGCAAACAGTCAGTGGCAAATATCAATTAAGCAATAATGCATGACAGGGTGTGTGTTGTGCTGGGATAACGTCACGCCTGGGGTGATTAGGCACGAAGCCGTGCGCTGAGTGCAACTAATCACCCCAGAAGTGACTGTTATCCCAGCACAACACACACCCTGGAATGCATTATTGCTATTATACAATGGCTCGTTTGTTTTTAAAACAATAAAATAGAAAAAATGATGTTTTTATGGGGTTTTTTTGTATTTTTTCATGTGTGGAGTTATATGTTTTCAGAAAAAAGTCAACAGTTTGACCATTAGATGGTGCTGGCTGTATGTTCCATGTGTGATTTCATAGAGTTTGTGCCCCCCCCAACTGTATTTTGATTGCTATTTTGCAGGTACAGTTTGCCATTTAATGTACCGGGAGATTATTAAAAAGGATAGAGCTGCTGCTGTGATACCCTCCTCCCATCCTCTGGCTGCCGCCGGTGTTTAGAGCTGCTGCACAATTTACTTTCAGCCGGCACATTCATTGCGGTCTCTGTAGGCATATGAAAGGAGGTAGGCAAGGACATGCATTTTTTAAGAGAAGAATCATGCTGAGATTTTGCAAAAAGGAATGTGAGGCGAAAACGAAGTGAGGAGAGCAGCCCTGTAATGGTATGATATTTGCCAAGAAATGGGTAAGCGTTGAGGCACAGTGAGTGAGGAGTGAGTGCGAGCTGCAGGCAGAGATAGTGAAGCCGCTGGCAAAAGCGGTCGTGTGTTTAGTTTAAAGTCGTTACTGAAATAAAGTATTCCAAATGCAAGGGGGAAAAAGGATAATTTTTAGATGTGTGTGCAGATGTCATAGCAGCTTGTAACAGGGATCTGGCTAGCCGAGCGGGGTCACTGAAGTTGGGTGGTGAGAGGGAAATTTGAAAGTGCAATAGTTGGCGGCTAGTGTGTGAAGCCATTCGCGATGATGGCTTTGCTTAATTTTGTGTTTTTTAAATTGTGAATCCTGGAAGTACTTCAAATAATGGGTTTTAGTATCTTGTGTGATGCAGTACTTAGGATTTTGTGATTTGGGGCTGTATTTGTGAATGTGGGAGGGAGGGGTTTATTTAAAAAAAAGAGGAAGTCCTGGCAAAGTGTACAGTGGCCATGACAAGTGTGGGCAGCTTGGATGTTGCAAGTGCAGGGATTCCTTTTACTTTTAATGTGGTCTTCTGTGTACTGGGACTAGAGCTGTGATGTTGTGCTGGGATAACATCATGGGTCCAGTCCCAGACGGACCAATTAGAGTCTAAGTTTCTTTCATGCCATTGTATAATGCGCAATTAACAATACAGGTGTGTATATATAGCAAGACATGAATACAAATAAAAACCATCCTTGGGGTGACATAAGTGGAGCAAGGGGTGAGATAAGAGGGAGGGGTGGGGATAAGGGGTAGGCAGTCAAGGATTTGACATTGTCATAAGTGCAAGAACAGAGAGATAAGTGCTAGGTAGTCTGGGGTGGGGGTAAAAGAGATAGGATGATAGGGAGGGGAGACAGGAGGAGAGGAGGAGAGGGGTAGAATGGTAGGTGGGAGGGGTAGAATGATAAGTGGGAATGGGAAAGAGACAGGAGTAGCAGGGGATGGAGGGGTGAGAGAAGTGTGGGGTAGCAAGGGGAGAGAAGAGGAGGAGAGGTGAAACAAAGCTGCATGCCTAGGCAGAGCAGTCACAACTGCTGAGGTCAGTGAGGTGCTGGCGGAGTTTATGTTTGAATGGGCCAAGCTTGTTTTCAGCTGCAATTTCAGGGGGAAGGTTGTTTATGCAAATGTTGCCACTATTTCTGCCAAATAGGAGGGACCACTGTAAACCCAGTGCATGTTGCCGGTAAAAGCAAATGCCCATAGGGGTGTGAGAGTCTATAGACGGTAAGGCACAATTAAGTCCCGACAAAGAATGAGGTTGAGTGGCTGTGAATACGAGAGTGCCCAAATGATCCCCCACAAGGTTCACCCAAGGAGGAGGGCTAAGGTGGGTAGTAATGGCATGAGCCAGCTGAAAATAATAAAAAATGGAAGAACTAGGCAAACTACACTGTGCTTGAAGGGTGGCAAAAGGCAGAAGGTGGTTGCCCTCCAGAAAAGAGGCTAGAGAAGAAAAAGGCAGCTGGAGCCGAAAAGAAGGAGCGATAGGGTGGTGACCTATACAAAAAAATTGGGTCACTCATAAATGGCTGGCATAAATCCTTATACCAACAGACACCTTAATAAGAACACTTTGGAAATCAGCAAGAACAAACCAAAACATATGGGTATTATGCATAGAGGAGGGCAGCTGTGAAGGTTTGATATACAGGAGGCTGGAGGGCTGCAGTCCCTTGGCCCGACATAGCGTCAGTTCTATTTGAAGACATAGTGGTACATAGCCTTCCTCCTGGTTACGCTCAATGACAGTTCCCCATTGAAGATATTTACTACAACAAAGAGCACAATAATAAATAAAAAGGTTGCGTAGGCGCAAGCCTCCTAAGTTCTGAGGGACAGTCAACTTAAAATATGACTGGTGAACGAACCTCCCCCACCAGAGAAAGTAGTTAAGCAAGCCCTGGAGGCTAAGAAACCAGCATTTAGGAAGGAAAATATTCATCATACCTAGGGGTAAAGAAGGTGTGGCAGAAGATTAATTTTGATGACCCCACTGGGACACAGGAAGAGTGGACCAACGCTGCAGATGCAGTTTAATTGTGGACAACAGTGGATCTAAGACAATGAAGGTCAGAGGGGTATCTTGAGATTTTAACACCTAAATAAGTAAGGAAATGCAGCTCCCAGGCTAGACCCATGTCTATAATGGCCTGTTTAGAAAGCAATGACTTTAATACTAGAACTTTTGTTTTACTTAAATTTAGTTTGTAAGCGGAAATTTCAGAAAACCGCTCTATTTCCACCAGAGCCACAGGAATCAAAACTAGAGGATCCTCAACATGTAACAGAAGCAGAAAATATGTATAGCACCAGTATTAGCATGGTGGTACTGTTAACAAACAAGTACAGCAATCAGAAAAGTAAAGCACCCACCACAAAGACATGGTCCACACTTACACTTTAAAGTTTAAAAAAAACATTTTATTTCTCATAACATCTGATGAAGCTCAACAGCCGTTGAGCAAAATGTAATTCATTGCAACAGCACTTCCCTGATGTCTGAGGATTGTGTCTAAACTGGCAGAGTGTGGGTTGATGTTAAGAGAAATAAAACTTTTTAAACTTTAAACCGTAAATATGGACTGTGTGTTTGTGGGTGGGTGATTTACTTTTCTGATTGCTCAATGTGTAACAACAGATCATCAGCATATGCTAATATCTTGTAATAGGCTCCTCCCCCTAGAATGCCCTTAATTACAGGATTCTTCTTTAAATTATGGATGAGGGGCTCCATATAAAGGTTAAAGTGCATGGGGAAGGGGGCACCCCTGGTGAGTCCCATGCTCCAGATGAATAGTATCAGAAAGCACACCATTGCTCCAGATCCTTGCAGTTGTGTGCTGATAGAGGTCCTGAATCCTTTGGAGAAATTCACTGGGAAAACTGAATCTATGCAAAACCAAAGCCAAATAGGGCCAGGAGATCCTATCAAAGGCCTTTTCTGTGCTCAGGGTGGCCAGAGGCAAGACCTACATCAGAAAGGCCATCAGAAAAAGATAAACACAGCAGTCAAAAACAGACAAACCTCATTAGAACAGGCCTTAAAGAAATTATTCTTAAAGCCATTTGGACCAGGAGCCTTATACAAGGGAAGCTGGTTTATGACTTGCTTGACCTCCTGCTGAGTAATGATAACCTTTAGCAACTTCCTTTGAGAGTCCAGAAGGCAAATAAAATTCAAATTATCAAGACAGGCTGAGACCTTCTCCAGCAGGGCAGGGTTGGATTCCTCATCACGATACAAAGAACAGTAAAAGGCCTGAACAACTGCAGCAATAGCCTTAGGCTCAGTAATAACGATTGAGTATGGACCAGGCTGAAGGCCTTTGATGGCTCTCACTGCCCTCTGTTGGCAAAGCTGGAGAGCTAACAGCTTCCCGGCCTTCTCACCGAAATCCCCGTATCTAGATTTACTCCGAAATATAGCTAACTCTGCTTGCTCTACCAAGACTGCAGCATACTGAGCACATTAGGCAGGCAAAAGTGACCAGACATCTGCAGGAGAAGACAAATTAAGGAAGCACTCAGTTTGTTGGATATAATTCAATAACTGGTCAGTTAATGCGACCCGGACTTTGATATGTTTTGTGGCCAGGTGAATACATTCTTCCCTAACTGAACACTTAGCAGCCCCCCAAAGGACATTGAGGTGTTGAACTGAACCCTGATTATGAACAAAAAAACCTCCTGAATAAAGCCCTTAAGTCTGTCAAGGGTAGTGGTGAAAAGGTGAAATTTAGACTCCATGACTTGTACCTCCTCCACCCCCGGACAGATAAAATGTCACCAATGCACCAACCAATGATCAGAAATAACCAATAGCCGAATTTCACAAATAATCAAAACTGGAAGACTCTCTTGATTAATCAAAAAGTAATCAATATGAGAAAACACCTTATGTGGAATTGAATAACAAGTATATTGCCTATCCTGGGGTGGAGGAGACACCAAGGATCCACCAAACTTAGACTATCCATAAATTCCCTTAGGCCCCATTGCCCAGTGGTGAGGCCCGTCCTGTAACAACCAGATTTATCAACATCTGATTGAAAGGGCAAATTCCAATCCCTCTCAATTAAAACCAGAAGATGAGTAAAAGGGGCAAGGAGGGTGGCTAAGTCTGTAAAGAAATTAGAGGTCTCAGCTTCAGACCATAAACCGTACCAAGCAAAACTTACAGAAACCTAATCTCCCATGCAGAAAAATGTACCAGCCGCTTTTGTCCCAATATTCCTGGATAAGCTAAAAAGCAACATGACTAGCAAACAAAATGACCATGCCCCCCCTTCCTACTACTTGAGTCCACCCCATACACTTGACCCACACTCATGTAGTTTTCAAACCATTTGATAGGCTGTTGGCTGAGATATATGATTTGATCTTGAGAAAGAGTATTGCATGATCCATGAACAGAAGGCCTTGGAAAGATCCACAAAATGGCACCAGTGAGGAGACCATTAGACCATTATCAGGGATAGGCAAGTGTGATGGTCTTTTCTGATGTCCTACCACAACCACATTTTAGTCACAGGAAGCAGCTGAAAACAGAGCTGTTCAGTGTTGAACTGAAGGCATGGTGTTTGGGGAAAGGGTTTCCAGTTCCTAGGAGACTGGATCATACTAAGGATGCATAAGGAGCAAGAAGGCAGGCATTGCCCATAAACACTCCTGGCAGTCAATAAGTATAGTAATTCAAAGAACCATTGGACAGTATATAATTATCTAATTGTTTTTAAATTCCAACTTAGTTTTACTTATAATTATTTCTATAGGTAACTTGTTCCAAGGGCCAATCACTCTAAGCGTGAAAAAATACTTTCTTTTTTGATGTTTAAAATGTTGACCTATTATTTGTAACGGATAACCTCTAGTATTATAGGTCAGATCTTTTAACTGGAGACCTAGTTCATACATTAGATAAGGATCTTTAATAACATCATATAACTGAAGTAAGTTAACCCTTAATCTGCAAGTTTGTAGAGACATAAGGTTCAGAAACACTAATCTGTTTTCATAGGAAATGTCATGAAAACCATAGATCTGCTTTGTGAAATTGCTTTGAACCCTTTCAAGCTCATGGCAGCTAGATTTTTTGTATGGACACCATAGCTGCGAGTCGTATTCCAGATGTGTCCTGACATAGGCCCTAAACAAGGGCATTAGAACTGTTTCATCCTTTGACTGGATATTGTGACAAATTGACCAAATAACTCTGTTAGATTTATTAATAGCCTCAGAAATATGCTTCGAGTTATCAAAATCTTCAGAAATCATTACTCCCAAATCTTTCTCATCAGTTGAGGGTAGACAAGGAGAACCATTAAGTATATATGGAATACGTGGATTATGTCTACCAAGATACAGTACATGCTTTTACATTTACTTACATTGAGCATCGTCCCCCATGTATTAACCCATTCAGTGATTTTATCCAGGTCATTTTGGAGAATTGCAGTCTGTTCCAAACAGGAACTGACATTACCAAGTTTCACATCATCTGCATATTTTTACAGTAAGGCTCTAAGTTAGAGGTCATGTCAGAAATAAATGCTTGGAACAGAATAGGGCCCAGGACAGTGCCCTGGGGCACCCCATTTGGAACATTGCCAAAATCAGATAGTTGGCCATTTATAATGACACATTGTGTTATCTGAGATAAACAGTTATTAATCCATAGAATAATGTTTTTATGAGGTGCCAATTTCGATAGTTTTTTTATTAAGGCCCAATGTGGCATGACATCGAAAGCCTTAATAAAGTCTATAAATACAATGTTACAAAGTAAGTTGTTATCGAAATTATAGCTGATTTTTTCATAAAAACTATTCAAGTTAGTGAGACAACTTCTACCCTGTTTAAACCCATGTTGCTTAGTATCGGAAATGTTGAGTACAGAAGTAATGATATCTTTGATGAGACTTTCGAAGATTTTGCAAATAGGGGAAGTAAGGCTAATTGGCCTATAATTTTTCTGGTTTGTTTTAGGCCCCTTCTTATATAGTGGTATGAAATGTGCCATTCTCCATTCATATGGGACAACATTTTCAGAAACACAGCTCTGAAAAATGATTTTTTGTGGAAGATTGAGACTATTAGCTAGCAGATATAACAAATCCCGATATGTTCTCCAGTCCTAGAGCTGTTTTACCCTTTTAATCAAGTAGTTTGGACAGAATCATATTGACATCAAGATTTGGGGGATTAATATAGTCTTGTATGTTAAGGCAAGGGGTTTGGTATTGCGGGCTGAAAATATTATAGAATCTAGTGTTCAAAATGTTTGCCATTTTCATATGGTCATGAACTAGATCATTGTGTTCAAGTAAAGGGCCAACCTGACATGTTGGTTTCTTAATGAGTTTACATATGAGTAAAAATATTTACTATTATGTTTGTTACCATGATTGGGGTTGCACTTCATGGGGATGGAGTTTGTATAAGAGTGATGGCCTTTACTTCAATGGGAAGGGGAGCAAGGTGCTGAGAACTGGTTCACACAACACCTAGAAAGGGCTTTAAACTAGGCAAGAGTTGAAGATAGACACATATCCACAACTGACAGAGACCAGAAGAGCCTCCCCCAAGAAGCAGTGTAGGCAAGAGTATCAAACCCAGAGAAGGGGTATGCTGATAAGAGGCACTATAGCAGAATATACTGGCTGCAAGTGTAAGAGGGGCAACAGAAATGTGAGTGGAGATGGTGAAGCACAATAGGAGGAGAGATATGATGGGCATCAGAGACAATCAGTCATAACTATCAGAAACTTGTCCTATATCAGGAAGGCACAGCAGGTATGGAGGGTGATGCATGCCAATACCAATAGCATGGGAAACAAAAACCCATGACCACTAGGTAATAATGGCAGAGGCACATGTAGACATGGGTGACCCAGCAGCACCCTGACTGAAATCTGAGGTACTGGGCTACACATCATTCATGAGAGACAGGATAAGAGGGAGCGAGACAGTGTGGTGTTATATGTGAAGGAGAGAATCCTTGCCGTGTGGATACAGAATTATGGTGGCAGGGCTAAAGGGTCAGAGAAAATCTGGGCACAAACCATAGCAGGGGAAGGGTAATTCAGATAAAAGTGGTCAACACGCCTTCCACATAAAGAAAGGAGGCAGACAATGAGCTGGTAAATGAGAATAACAGGATGGCAGAGCTAAGAAAGGTTTTGATATTGGGGACTTCATTCAGCAGTATGTGGACTGGAGCACCCCAACTGCAGTAACTACAAAAAGTCAGGCCCTATTTCACAAAATGCAGGAGACATTCCAGCACCAAAAGATCACTCAATTCACTAGGAAAGGAGCAATATTGGGCTTTGTCCTTATAAACAGGGATAGCAAAGGGTACATAATGGGACGGGAATGGGAATCACTTGGGTTAGTGAACATAGACCAGTGTGGACTGAAGTCAAGCTTAAGACTGAAACAGTATAAGCCAAGACCAAGTTCCTGGGATTCAGAATGGCTAATTTGGGGAAAATGAGGGAGGTGTTAGGAGACAAATTGAGACAGGTAGAAGCAGTTGTAGGAGTATCCAGGGGTAATGATCAAAATAGAAGTGCTAGAGGCAACAGTTCTCTGGGCAAAAATGGTAGGGAGAAATAGGAGGGGAAATACCCCATTATGATTCTCAAAGGGTACCTCTGAGACAGTGAGAAAAAAAAGGAAGGTATTTTTTAGATACAGTATAAGGAACATCAGACAGGCAATGCAGGGAATACCAAGGAATGATGAAAAAGCTAACAGGGCTGTGAGGTGGGCAAAGGCAGAAGCAGAACTAATGCTGGCAGAAGGGGTTAGGGAGGGGGAAAAGGTGATTTTTCATTATAATCAAGAGCAACTTTTCCTCCAGTGATCCGACTATGCCCAGATAAGGGTAACCTGACATTGATTTTTCTAGCTGTAGCTTTGAAGTGTATTACAGCCCACTGGCTCCAGCAGGAACCACCTATGGTGCAGGAATAGTAAAACAGAATGAAACAAGTCTATGATATGGAAATCATAACAGCCTGACTTCATCTCAGGGAAGACAGGCATCTGGATAGATGGCGCCCATGGATTCAGTGGGCAGAGAGACAGGATTGGGAAGACCCTCCCATACGGGAGTCATCTGAGTTATAGGCTGAACTGGGCAAACATATTGTGGTCCTCTGGATTAATATTTTGGGTGGCGTGCCCTCCCCACCCCATTTATCTCCCACCTACCATATACTATGTGGACCTGTAGTAGTAAAATGTTTATTGTTCAATCATATATAGATCATTACAATTTCTTTACAACATAAAATATATAAAACATAATACATACCACATTTATTAAAGTCACACTATATACTTACGTACAGTTCATACATTTTTAAAATATCATCAGCATTATAACCTCCCATTACTTTATGTTTAAATCACTTTAATTATTGTTTTTGTTCTCATTTTCCTTATTTTATATATTACCATAAGAAAATTTGCTACTCTCATGATTGTAAAACCATCTTCTGTAGTCAGTAATAAGTTAATTTGCATCTGTTCATCACAACCTTAAAAGAAGTTAAGATCTTACTCAACCATTTCCTTCTTGCCCCTTCATACCAGGGACACTTCAATATGACATGTTGTAAATTTGCCATCTCTCCCCCTCAACCCCCACCACAGAAACAGTGAGAATGTATAGGATCTTTCAATTTATTAAATTTGTCACTTAATACATTAATATCATGAAACTCTACTCTAAACCTTGCTTACAGTAGGTTTTCCTTAGATTTAGATCTTCCAGTACATCTAAATAATAGCTATATTTATGTAACAGGATGTTTTACTATACCATAGTGAATATCTAGACTTTCTTCTATTTTCTTATCCTTTTTTCTATTTTTTATTAATAACTTCTTTATGTATCTTTTGTATTGATATGATATTGATATGATATTGAAATACTTTTATATGTCATATCCAACAATACTTTGAAGCCTACAGATGTTAAAGTTTTTTTTTCACCTTTAGTAACTTTGGAGATTGCCAATAGCCTTGAGTTTGCCAGTAGTTTTTTCCTACAGACATTTCTTAGCTATTATATCTTTATATCTTCTGGCAATCCAACAACTCTTATCCAATAACTTATTAGATGTAATTCAGCTAAAGCTATTAAATTGGCCAAGCCTACTTCTGTGTGAACATAAAAATCAGGAATTGTTTTAGGAAGACCCAGAGCTGACCTCAATAACCGTATTACTGTTTTTTCCTGCATGTCAATATATTTATGATCCCAGAGCTCGGCTCCATACAAAATTTAAGCATTGTATTTCACTTCAATACCACTTAATAATCGTCTTATAGAAAGGCCCCCAAAACGTGCATCAAATCTGAGTGCTAAAGATGTATTGTTAACCTTCTTCAAATAAGCCCCAAATAAGTATAATCATTAATAATCTGTAGCGACTGAGAATTGTTTGACCATCTACCCACATTTTTCTCTCCCAAGCCTGGATAAAAATTAGCTGGACAACAGGACACAGAGGGTAATAGTAAACGGATTCCACTCTGAAGAAAGGGGGGTTACTAGCGGAATACCACAGGGTTCAGTACTGGAACTGGTCCTTTTTAATGTCTTTATAAGTGACTTTGCAGAGGGACTTGAAGGAAAAGTATGCCTCTTTGCAGATGACACAAAGATCAACAGCAGGGTTGATACATGGGGGGTGGAAAGGACGAGAAGGGACTTGACTAGATTGGAGGAATGGTCAAAAGTATGGCAGCTTAAATTCAATGCAAAGAAGTGCAAAGTAATGCACTTGGGGAAACAAAAACCAAGGGGTAGAGTACACAATGGGGTGGTTACTAACAACAACAAAAATGGAAAGGGACCTGGGGATGGTGATATCAGATGACCTAAAGGTAAGCAAGCAATGTGAAAAGGCAGTAAGGAGGGCTGGGGAGGGGATACAGAGATGTATAGGGAGAGGCATCACCAGTAGAAAACAGGAAGTTGTTATTCCTCTCTACAGACAGTTAGTGAGATCCCATCTGGAGTACTGTGTGCAGTTCTGGAGACCCCATCTCCCCAAGGACATAGACAGGATGGAGGCAGTCCAGAGGAGGGCAACTAAAATGGTGCAGGGTCTGCACCAGAAGCCAAACAAAGAGAGAGACTAAAAGTGCTTAATATGTATACCCTTGAGGAAAGGAGGGAGAGGAGGAACATGATAGAAACCTTAAAGCACCTCAAGGGAATCAACAAAGTCGAAGAGGGTAGCATCTTTCAGAAAAAGAGATGTGCAAGAACAAGGGGCCTCAATTTGAAGACAGAGGGGGGACGGCTCAGGGGCAATGTGAGGAAGTATTTTTTCATGGGGAGGGTGGTGGCTACATGGAACAGCCTTCCTGAGGAGAGCATGGGTCAAAAACAGTGGGGGAATTCAAGAATGCACGGGACAGATATAAGGCAATTCTGGTGGGGGTTAGGAAGAAGTAGGCTGCTGGTTAACTAGGATCTGCAGCTTATCCAATAGGTAGGGAAATAGGCAGACTGGGTGGGCCAAACGGTCCTTATCTGCAATCAAAGTCTATGTTTCTATGTTCATAATATTAGATTTCTCCATGTTTATCCATAGACTCATATCTTCTGTGTAAAAGTGTAAAATGCCTATTTTTTTCTGAAGTCCTACTGATGTTAATGAAAGAATAAGAACATCATCTGCATAAGCCAAGGCTGGACAATATTCCAAGGCTATCTTTGGTGAGTCAGTCTGGGATTTCTCTAATGTTACAAATAACCTGTTAATGTATACTGCAAACAATGTAGGGTCAAGAATACACCCCTTCCTAACCCCAGTATTCGGAGCAGATTGAGTAGATAAGTTTGCTAATACTGTAGGTCCATTCTAACCTGCACCCATGTGTTTGAATACAGAAGCCTTATTGTGTTTATAGTTATTGGAGATATACCTCCTATATCCAGGGAATCCTAGAGCTTAGTCTTATTAATAGTAGCAAATGCGGTTGTGAAATCTATATACTGTATGTTACACATAGTTTTTGATGTCTTAATTTCACATATTTCTCACACAGATATTGAAAAATAAAACAGTTTTCCATGGTAGAAAATGATTGGTGTTAACCTACTTGAAATGGTGACAGCCCCCCTAATGTTTTTATTTCATTAAGCAGTCTAACTAATAAGACTATGACAACACATTTTCTATAGTATCTAGCAGGCTAATCACTCTATAATTTCTCAGGTCTTGCTTATTGCCTCTTTTTATAAATGGGCACTATAATTGCCCCAGCCATGATTTGGGTAAGATATTTTCCAGAATACACTTATTAAAAAAGGATGCCAAGATCACTGCCCATCTTGCTAGCTACATTTAAATAATTCTCCGGGTATCATATCCAGGCCTGTGCCTTCTTAGATTTTAGTTTTCCCAATGCCTCCCTAATCTCTGTTGATGTACTTGGTTGAAAATTTAATTGAATCATTAATTTCTCCCAAACTATTCAAGACCTCTTCTCCTGATAATCTATCATTATCGAGGAAAAATAATTTACCCATACATCAGCAGCGACATCATTTTCTATCTCATCTGTTTGCTCTTTGCACCCTGATGTGACCAGAGACCATCATTTCTTACCATCCTTTGTTTTTATAGCATTTATCATTTGTTCCAATTGGGCAGTATAAAATACTTTCTTTTTTTATGATTAAGATTCTATAATCTTTTCCTAACTTCTTTAGGTGTTCCTTGGTCTCGTGATATAGTCTGATTGTTTTTGTTACTTTCTTTTTCAACTCTTTACATTCTTTGTCATACCATCCTTTATTCTTATTTTTGTTTACCTTAAAACTTCCTTTATTGTACAAATTCGGTTGCACACATCTAAAACAAACTCTCCAAAAGATGATAAAAGGTAATATAATCCATATTTTCTATTTTCAATAATGCATCTCCCAAAAACTTTTCTAGTGCTTCATTTTGTGTGATTCCAGAAGATCTGACCATACCAATCTTTTTTGTAGCGAATTTCTATTAGCTCTGAAACATTTTTAGTTTTAACTAATTCTGTATTATGTTTAATTTGTTCAGTGTAAAATATTACCAGAAGTGAGCACTATCAGTCCTTACTGGTACATATAAATATCTCCAAAAATCTACTGGCTTCCTCCAACATACCAAATCCAAGACTGTTGCACCTTTGTTAGATACAAATGTAACTGCAGCCTCAAATTCCCCCTGCACTCTCCCATTCAAAATGTAAATACCATTATTCTTTAGTATTTGACACAATCTATTGCCATTTGGATTAACTTTTGGATCCTTTGCAGAACATTTGAATGATTCAACATGTGAATATATCCAGTTCATAATGGTATTATCTAACAAACCATCAAGTGTCCCACTCTAACATTAAAGTCTCCCACTAATAGAAGGAAATCTTCTGGATAATCCAATGAGATATCATAAATGACTTTTTCCAAGAGGGTCCAAATATTCTTCTTATAAAAGTGTTACTTTGAAGGTGGAATATAGCATGAAATCATTATTATCTTTACTGCATGCACTTTCAGCCTAATAGTCATATAAAAATCAACTTTTTTCAATATCTACATTTTATTAAAAGCCTCTATTTTTATATGAGTTATTAATCCACCACCTCTCCTCCCAAGTTTGGAAGTTTTTCGGCTAGGACATTGTATTGTTATATATCCATTTATATCAATGTTATCTGTCTTATTATGCCAGGTTTCCTGTAGGCATAGCACTGTATGCTTTTTAACAAAGGTTACCCAGTCATTATCACTTACTTTTGATTAATGACCAGCTATATTCCAGGTTGAGAATACCATTCCCTCATCCTTTTTATCAGTTATGCCACAATCTAGCTCCCTTGTAGACAGATAAAGAGTATCACTCCAAATTGAATTCAGTAACAATTTTTGTCTGTTTAAGTCAATTCATCTCCCCCACTGCTTGATATCTATACTTGGTAGAGATGAACTCATGCACAATATGGGAATAAATTGTCTGCATTTGTTCTTCCATTTGAGGCTCTGTTTCTTCATTGCCATCTATTGATTTACAAGATTGACTCATTAACTTATTTAAATTTACCACATACATTCCTAACTGATCAAGTTTCTTAAAGCAGTCCAAAATTCTGTTGGCCACTTAATCATCTTTACAATATGTCAATTTGACTGTTGTCTCTTAGACTTTCATGTCTATATATACCGTATCTTTTATACACATTTTCCTTAATCTGATATAGAGACATAGAAACATAGACTTTGATGGCAGATAAGGACCACTTGGCCCACCCAGTCTGCCCATTTCCCTACCTACTGGATAAGCTGCAGATTCTAGTTAAACAACAGCCTACTTCCTGCCACCTCCCACTACAATTTCATTATGTCTGTCCCATGCATGTTTGAATTCCCCCACTGTTTTAGACCCAACAACCACCCCAGGAAGGTGGTTCAATGTATCCACCACTCTCTCCGTGAAAGAAATTTCCTCACGTTACCCCTGAGCCATCCCCCCATCTTTAACTTGTGCCCCCTTGTTCTTACACATCTCTTTTTCTGAAATATGCTACCCTCCTGGACTTTGTTGATTCCCTTGAGGTACTTGAAAGTTTCTATCATATCCCCCTTGTCCCTCCTTTCATCAAGGGTATACATATTAAGCTCTCTCAGTCTCTCTTCATATGGTTTCTGATACAGATCCTGCACCATTTTAGTTGCCCTCCTCTGGACTGCTTCCATCCTGTCTATGTCCTTGCATAGATGAGGTCTCCAAAACTGTACACAGTACTCCAGATGGGGTCTCACCAACTGTCTGTACAGAGGGATAACCACTTCCCCTTTTCTACTTGTGATGCCTCTTCCTATGAATTCCAGTATCCCCCTGGCTCTCCTTACTGACTTCTCACATTGCTTACCCACCTTTAGGTCATCTGATATGACTACCCCCAGGTCCCTTTCCATTTTTGTTGTTGTTAATACCTCCCCTGCTATTGTGTACTCTTCTCCTGGGTTTTTGTTTCCCAGGTGCATTACTTTGCACTTCTTTGCATTGAATCTAAGTTGCCATATGTCTGACCATTCCTCCAACTTTGCCAAGTCCCTTCTCATCCTTTCTACCCCTTGTGTATCAACTCTGTTACAGATCTTTGTGTCATCTGCAAAGAGGCATACCTTTCCCTCCAGACCCTCTGTAACGTCACCTATAAAGAAGTTAAAGAGGACTGGACCCAGAATCTGGAACTAAACATAGAGAGTGGAGACATTATGGAAGTTATCAAACCACCTAGTTCTGGTTTTTGTTGAACAAGATATTTAATACATTACAGAAAAAATTGCACATAGAGCTTGTCAGCTTTTTTTTGTGTCTCATTATATATTCTGAGATAACCAAACATTGTTAATGTGACCGGTTCTTTTCTGAAATCTTCCATTTCCCCTTGCATCATACTGGTTTTGTCCATTTACCAGTTCTAAATGCAGTTTCCATTTTTCCATAAGGTGACCATTCCTCCAAACATAATTTACTACCCTCCTATGTCTCGGGTTGCCCCTGAAAAAGGGACCCTCAGGGCCTAGTGGACTTACCATGTTATCAAAATTGAATAAATAAATACATAAATGTGCACATTTTATCATTACATGTTCAACAAAACCAGAACTAGGTGGTTTGATAACTTCCATAATGTCTCCACTCTCTATGTTTAGTTCCAGATTCTCATTAAATAGTTTTACTACAGAAGTTTTCAATGTGTCCTTTGTCTTATCTGTACTTTTTTTAGGCCATATAATTTAAGGCAGCAATCTTTACTCAATTCTTCCCCCCTCATATATGTTTGTTGGGGCTCTTCCATTGGAACATTATTTAATGTCACTATTTTTTCCAAACTGCATTTTTTAAATTCTGTAACTGGGATCTTTTCCTTATTCCCACCATTTAAGTTCTGTTTTTGCTCTATCCATTCTATATTTCTATTCATATCATGTTCGGTCAAAACCAACCAGTCATCACTCCCCTTTTTGCTATGTTTTTGAATCTCATTTTTTGCTGCTTTCTTTTTATACACATAATTTTCTTCATTTTCCATGACTTTTTGGTTATCCTTTATTAGATTTGCACTTTCCTGTTTATTCTTCTTACTTTTTTTAGTTTTCACTTTTTCTCCAGTTTTTTTTTTTCCTTTCCTTTGCTGTTGGTTATTAATTACCCTTTTTGGAGTAAAATCAGGCACTATAACTGTAGAAAAGTCTGGCCTTATGAGTTCAGCTTCCTATGAGACCTCATCTCCTTCGGTCATTGGGATAGACAAGGACTCCCTATGTGGATGTAGTACATTTAATATTCTCAATGCATCATCCATATGGAACCCATTTATTGCGATATTTTCTTTTAAAATATCAATTTAATTTCTAATGGCTATATATTAGATTTGCTTCATGCTGGTTTTTCATAATGGCCACTATATCTTCACTTAGAGCAGTAGGGTAATACAGCAAATATTCCTCCCTCTCACCCTTCCTGTTATATTCCATTGTGGTAGATTTGTTTAATTTATCTAAACTCACAATTCTTCCCTCCTCAACCACAATAGTTTTCATTTTCTGACACTCATTTAGATCTTTCAATCCTTGAATAGTAATCTGAAATTTAGATAACAGAGCCTTCATTTCATTCTGCACATTTCCTGTTCTATTATTCTGATTTAACTCTGTCTTGGTCATTGTAACCAGTGTATATGCAGTAGTTTCTATTTCATTATTTTCCAGTGAAGTCCATCCAATTAGGTCCAGACTAATTTCTTGTTTATCACCATTTGATCCACTCATTCAGGATGAATTCAGACTTTTATTGGATGTTATTTTTAGGGTTTCTATATTTGGTGTAGAGGTAGAGAATTTACTCATTCCCCCATTTCTATATTATTTCAATCCTGGACACTATGTTCATCCCCATTCCACCTTAAGATTTCCTTTGTATTTAACTTTTTAATCAATAGAGATGATATCTTTGTTTGTTTTGTGTCAATTAAATCTATGTTTTTACCCATTTTTTGTCCAGTTTTTAAGTTAACTTTTTTCCTTTACCTGTTTTATCTTTTTTCTAACTTATAATTATTTTTAGTAGATTTATTTCACTTGATCCCTGATTTTATTTCCTTCCCTTTCTCCCTTTCATTCAACTTTCCAGAATCTAAGTTTATATATATCTCTTTCACTTCTGAGACATCAGGTACTACTAATTATATCCCATCTATATTCTCCATATCTGGGTTTAAAGTACCTAACTCTGACATGTTCAATTGTTCCACTAGTGACTTGTCAGCAAATGCTGATTGAGCCCTTGTTGTCACCATCATAAGTATTATAATACAATTAGCAGCACAAAATTAGCTATAATAATCACAGACACAATACCAATTCCAGTTCTAATCACAAATTAGTCCTTTAGGTCCAAGGCTTGATAAGCCCTGTATTTTACAGGATCCAGAACCTTCGAGGCTTTTGAGTACTTCACTGTATCTTCCACTTCCATCTTAGAATTAATCAATCCTTTGTTCTCCTCGGTCTTTCCACTTGTATTAAACACATGTAAATCAGTCTCAAGTCAAACTCTGTAAGTTGGTGATTCAGCCTTAATTTGTTATGACCAGTAAAAGTAAGTATGTTACCTAGTCAATCTTTCTTATCAACAAACTGCCAGCAAACTGAAAACAGTTGGCAAGTGTAGCTTGTTATCAGATAGACTATTATCAGTTGAATATCAGGTGTTTCAAGGTATGTAGGTCAAAACCAATCAGGAACAGATTTCGCCAAGCAAGCTCTGATATTCCTCCATGGGCACTTTTTCTATGCTCCCACTTGAGACATCTTCTGCCCATGGATTTATTTTGTATTTTTAGGCCAGGAATGTCCCTCACCAGAGTACTGTATCCAGCAATTATTAAAAAATACAAAATAAATTAATCAGCTTCACAATCACAATGTTTTGTCCAATCTTGTCTAATTACTCACTCAAAACACATCCAGAACTAGTTTAGCCACTTAAGACACTTAATCACTATATGCACTATATTCTTTATATTATGTTCAAAAAAGTTCTCTATTTTCTCAATTGTCAGTATTTTCAGTATTTGTACTGAGGAATTAGTTATATCAATTAAAAATACAGAAGGATATGACTTACATCATCTGCACCCTCTAAATCTTAGCTTAGACAGCTGTAACTTTGTAACACTTCTTAACTTGTAGGCTTTTCAAAATTACAACTTGCCACTTCCAGTATCAATTCAATTCACAGATTGACTGAGCTAGCTTGATTGCCAGTTCAAAATGAAATTTGACCATAGCAGAGTTTACCAAAAAACTGCCTGTTGTCCAAGGATGCTCACATGAGCGCAAAAAAACACAAAACTGCTGCTGTGGGTTTAAATGCAGATCTGTAGGTATATGGGCATGCTGGTAAGCTTAAAATTAAAATCAGATGGTACTTAAGCCACTTTTAAAAGCCCAGTCTAATCCATCAGGAATAAAGGTAAACAACATGAACAGCACAAACAACGCACACTCAATAATATCAAATCCGAGTGCTGCCTCCACATTAAAAGGAGAGCATAAAATCAGCGAAGACAATAAAATAATATGACCAAAGGAAAGAAAGGACAAAAAAAATAACCAGACCACAGCTTCTGCAGTGAACTCCATAACTTCAAAGGTGCATTTCAAGTGACCATTGTGTTTAGTAAAATGATGAACCTGCACACTTAACTCTGCACTCCCATCGTCACGTGACACAGCTTGCACCTGATTCACCCTAAGTTTTATTCAAACCTTTTAAGGTGTGCATAATTAATGTTAACACTAAATATTGTTAGCAAATATTTTTGTGTTTAGTTTTACTCTTTATGCTCAATAAGCCTTGCAGAGCGTGCCGATCATTTCAGCTTTGACTTAGTGTAACACAAATACATTCAGCAATCATTCAACAGTCACTCATCACACCATCAAACAACACATCATTGTTAAGAAGTAGTTAGGAAGTTCTATGATAGCAAACACAGAATGGTAGTTCTTCCAGTGGTAATGCAAGTGGTAATACAGTTAATAAAAAAGAAAAACAAAAACAGAATAAAAACAGAATAAACTCCCCTAGAGTGTAAGGAAGGTGGTTCCCAGAACATTTTGAGGATCTTGGTGAACTCTGTGGTCTACCAAATTTTCCTTCCCAGCCTGAAGTTACTGCAATTTCCCTGCCATCAGCTCTCTGCTGGGTTTTTGCTACTTCCCCCCTCAGGGCGGGCTCTTATGGCCACCTCAGGACTCCTGGCTCCTGTGGGCACTAAAAGCAGCAGTAGAAAAAAGGAAGCAATAACACACAACCAACAAGATAGTCTGGAAAGAGAGCTAGATCTTTGTCCAAATTTCCGAATTCACAATTCAGACTTTTTGTAAGGCAATGGTGGCATACCTTACATAATACAAAGTAACGCTTTCTAGCTGTCCTGCTGCAACTCACTCCTCCACAGTGGTTCAGGGTGCATGGCGGTCCGGGACCACTCTATATGGAACTGGAATCATATTCCCAAGCTTGATGGATAGACTGGGACTCTCCTATACAGGAAGAGATAGACAGTTATACTACCAGAGGTGCACCTTTTCTTACAGGTTTGTTACAGTTCTTTTTTGTTGTTCTGACAAAACCAGTAATGATAAAAGGGATAAGCTGTTATTTCATTACATTTCTCTTGTTGAGTCTCATGCATGCAAAAGGCATAAGGCTTATTCAGGCACTGTATCTTATTTTTAACTATGTACATGTACCTCTACCATCATTTACCTTTCCTGGTGCTGTACTACAATTGTTGGATATAATGATTGAATGTATACATGCATAAAATGATTACTTGTATGTTTCTTTGCACTTAAATTAAGTGGAGTTTAAAAAACAATCAAGAGCAACCCTGAGACCAATAGAGGAGTGATCAGGCTGAAGAACTGGAAGGAATGGGTAGAGGACAAGAAAGGCTAGGTAAATCTGCTGAACAATTATTTCTGTTTAGTATTCATGCTACAGAATCTGGTGCCTGTATCAGACTGCAACATGGTAACCAAAAAGAGGATTACTGGTACTGATCAGCCCATAACAAAGGAGAGAGTGCTATATGATCTTTAGACAGTTAATGTAAGTTAATCAATGCATCCTGATTGGTTTCATGCAAGAGTATTAAGAGAAATAAGACAGGTCCTTGCTAGTCCACTAACAGACCTCTTCAATTGTTTATTGGAGGCAGAAGTGCAGAAAGATTGTAGGACAGCCAGTGAGGTCCCCCTGCATAAAAGCAGGAGTCAAGAAGAGCTTGGAAACTATAGACCAGTCAGTCTGATGTCTACAGCAGGGATGATATGAACATATGAAACTGCCAGCAGAAGAATGCCATATGGTCTACCGAGTCTGCTTAGTATGCATACACTGTGTAATCTCTACAGTGAGTCACATTCCCTCCCTATTAAGTGCAACCCTGCCCTTGAATCTGTCCCACCCCCTCTTGAACCTACTGACAGTTCTATGGTTGACAACTTCTGCTGGCAGTTCATTTCACTTTGACACCACCTGCTCTGTAAAGAAATATTTCCTGACTTCTTTCTTGAACCTTCCTCCAACCAGTTTGTAACTGTGCGTCTTGTTTTTTGGTCCTCACTCAAATTAAAGATGTTCCCAAGATTTGCCTTATTAATACCCTATACAGATGTGAACATTTCAGTCAAGTCACCCCCTCTCTTCTATCTTACAGTGAAGATATATTTGGGCTCCTCAATCTGTCCTTGTATGATTTATCCTGTTGACCCTGAATAATTTTCTTGGCTCTTCTCTGTACTGCTTCGAGATGATTTGTATCCATTTTTTTATGTAGGGGCACCAATACTACACACTATTCCAGGTGTGGTCACACCATGGATCTGTACAGCAGAAAGATTACCTCCATCCTTCTGCTTGTGAACTCCTAACTATGCATGCCAACATCCAATTTGCCTTAGCTACTGCCATTTTACATTGCATATCTGTTTAAGGCTGTTGATTATAACTATACCCAGATCTTTTTCCTCTTCAGTTACTGTGACTTTTACACCACCAGGAGACTATTCAGCCCTCAGGTTTTTTTAGTCCACGTGCATGATATTGCATTTCTTTGCATTAAATCCCAGTTACTGTGTTCAGGACCAATTTTCTTTGTTTTTTCAACTGTATTTATCCTCCTCCTCAGCAGGCTGCCCGGTCGTCTGCCAACCTACCAGACTCTGGGTTGTTTCGGGACTTGTATTGCCTTGCGTGCCCCGGCAGAACCCCTGAGCCAGCCTGGAGGCTTCATCCTTGGGTGGCCCCCAATTTTCCTCCGTTTTCTCCCCATGGGCTGTCCCTATTCCCGAGACCCTGTAAGCGGTGATGCATGCATGTGGAGGTGCACATGCACACTGCAGCTCCAGTACCAGCCTCTTCTGCCTTCCCTCGGCCTAACGACAGCACTCATCTAAGTGATGCAACCACTCTGGCCTCCACCAGAGGGTGGCCAAGCTCTGAGAGGACCTAGAACCCCCGCCCGAGGTGGAGGGCCACCAACCAGCAGCCACTCACTTCCTCTTCCTCTCCCTTGCTGACCTCCAATGACCCAAGCTCATTCCTGAACCTGGGTCACTGGTGTGGCGTGAGGTGTGGTGTCCAGTGTCTCAACCCTCTGCACCACTGGGCTGGCAGGACCACTTTTCTAACCTTGCAATGTCCCCTCTCAGTTCTCTTACCCCTCCCTCAGTATCCATTCTATTACAGAGTTTGGTGTCATCCATATGGATGCAGATCTTACCAGTTTTGCCCTCCCCATGTTATTTATGAAAACATTAAAGAAAACAGGCCCCTGCACTGATCACTGCAGTGCCCCACTAATTGCATCCCTTAATTCTGAGAGATCCCCTCCCATCACCACCCTTTCGGTACTTCCACTGAACCAATTAGTCAGCCATCCAGTCAGTTTACTACTTGACCCTAAATCCCCCAATTTTGTGATTAACCTCTCATGTGGAACTGAGCTGAAGGCTTTACTGAAATATAAATACAATATATCTACTGTTTGCCCTCGTCAATCACCTTCATCACCTAGCCGAAAAAAAATGTATTGAGTTAATCTGGCACAGACTTCCAGCCATGAACCCATGCTGTCTATCATCCTGATGCCTGTTTACTGGTAGCCTGTGATGATGATGGTGACCGCAATTGAGTGTGTTCAAAAAGGGCAACTCAATCATGATGCTTGTACATAGGGCTACCGGGCAGGGAGGGCAACCGGATAGGGGGTTCAGCAAATATAGCAACAGGATGTCGCTATATATACAGTACACGTGCATGGGGGGAGGGACCACACCGTGCAACAGGTGGAAGGGGAAGTAGGGTTTGTGGTGTGTAGTGCGGTGATGGACTGCCAAGCTGGCCATGTGGTGGTGGTGGGTTGGTGGCAGGCTTGTGTAGGGAGGGTGCCGGGTTCGGTTCTGGGTATGCTGTTTTTTTGTGCTGGTCCGGGATTTAATTTTTTCCTTTTGCACCCCCCTGACATGCATCTCCCCTAGAGTTAAGAATCCTTTAGCAGGGTAGTGTAGGGGGTGAATGATCCTGGGGGGTGTGGAAGGCACAGCCCCCTGCATAAATAAAAAAATCCAAGTCTCTGGCACCTTTTGCTGTGTGCTGGGAGTGTACATCGCCGAAACTGATTTTCAGCAATGTGCCCTGACCCAAATGGCAATTGCCTTTCCACAATCATCATTATCACATGGAACCTGTTTACCTCTAGGAATTCAACTACCCACTCTTTCAAGATTGTCTTTATTAATCTACAAACTACAGATGTCAAACTAACAGGCCTGTAGTTCCCCAGGTCATCTGTGGGTCCACTCTTAAGCAACAGAACTATATGTGCTGTTCTCCACTCTAATGGCACCACTTCCATATCCAATGAACTGTTAAACAAGTCAACTAGTGATCCAGTCAGTTCATAGCCAGTTCCCTCAAAATTCTGGGGTGTATGCCATCTGGTTCTGAGGACTTGTCAGCTTTAAGGGTTCTTAGCTCCCAATTGACATGGTACACCATGATCCTTACATCTAACATACTCACCTCCCCATCCTCCTTTGTGGAAATGGTCCATCTTTCTCTTTAATAAAAATAGAGCAGAAGTATTCATTTAACACCTCTGCTTTATCCTTACTGCCCTCTACCAGCCCACCCCTTTCCTTAATTAACTGTACCCTCCTTAGTTGCCCTGTTATTTCTAATGTATCTGATGAAGGTCTCCTCTCCTTCTTTTATTCCTTTAGTAATTTGCAGCCCTTTCCCTAACCTTTGCTTGCCTGACCACTTTCACTGCCTCCTTTGCATTTTCCATGTTTCCCTTTCTCCTTCATTCTTGCAATCATATACCTCTTATAGGAGCTCCTTCACTGCCATGTAAACCTCTCTGCTGAACCAAACTGGTTTCTTAGATTTTTTTCTCCTCTCTGTTTATTGTACATTTCTGAGGTTTCTCTGCTTCCATCCTCTATCATGAATCATGGTCCATTTCTGGTCCAGGCCCATTTCCTCTCTTACCTTAGATAGACTGCCCCTTAGGATTCCACCCATTTTGTTGAACTCTGCCTTCCTAAAACCTAGTACAGATGTTTTTATGTTTTGGATCTTTTTTCCTATGTCAGTGTGGAGCCACACTATCTGATGATCACTACCTCCAGCTGGTTCCCTTACCTTTATAGAAACATAGAAACATAGAATTTGATGGCAAATAAGGACCGCTTGGCCAACCCAGTCTTCCCATTTCCCTACCTAATGGATAAGCTGCAGTTCCTAGTTAACCAGCAGCCTACTTCTTTCTTCCCCAACCCCCTAGAATTGCCTTATGACTGTCCCATGTATGCTTAAATTCAACCACTGCTTTTGACTCCACAACCTCCTCCGGAAGGCCGTTCCATGCATCCACAACCCTCTCTGTGAAAAAATACTTCCTTACATTACCTCTGCTCCACCCCCCATCTTCAAATTGTGCCCCCTTGTTCTTGCACATCTCTTTTTTTGAAAGATGCTACCCTCTTGGACTTTGTTGATTCCCTTGAGGTACTTGAAAGTTCTATCATGTCCCCCTCTCCTTCTTTTTCTTGAGGCTATACATATTAAGCTCCTTTAGTCTCTCTTCATATGTCTTCCGGTGCTGACCCTGCACCATTTTAGTTGCCCTCCTCTGGACAGCTTCCATCCTATCTATGTCCTTGTGGAGATTGGGTCTCCAGAACTGCACACAGTACTCCAGATGGGGTCTCACCAGCTGTCTGTACAGAGGGATAACAACTTCCTGTTTTCTACTGGTGATGCCTCTCCCTATGCATCCCAGTATCCCCCCAGACCTCCTTACTGTCTTTTCACATTGCTTGCCCACCTTTAAGTCATCTGATATGACTACCCTCAGGTTATATCTATAACATGGTCCCCCTTTAGCTAGCACTCAATCAATAGTGGCACCTACCCTAGTAGGTTTGTTTATCCCTTGGAACGGGAACCCATCCTGGACTGCACCTAGGAGCAATTGGCTCATGTTTCAGTCAGCGATGTATTCCACCCCAATCTATCTTGGGCAAGTTTAAATCTCCCACTATCACCACCTCCCCTTTTTTTGCTCCTGCCTAATCATTTCCCCCATCATTCTATAATTTGCCTTATCCTGTTGAGGTGGATGAGATACTATCACCTAACTGAAGCTAAGATCTTAGAATCTAATATAATATGAACATATGAACAAACCAAATTTCCAGCAGAATCAAGCCAATTCTGTCTATCTAGTCTGCTCGAGTGTGTAGCTCTCAGATGAATTTACAGGAGCTGCCTCCTTCCCCTTTCCACACAGAGTCTTCTTCCTTCACCCTCTCATCCCCCCCAATTCCTTCTACCCGTTATGACTCTCCGTGTCACTTTGTCCCAACCTCTTTTAAAGCTGTCCACTGTTTTTGATGATACTACCTCCTCCGGCACTTTGTTCCACTTGTACACTACTCTTCCTGTGAAAAAGTGCCTTCTCATTTCCCTCTTGAATCTTCCTCTCACTAATTTAAGACTGTGCCCTCTAGTGGACCCATTCCCCTTGAGACTGAAGATGCCTTCCATAATAACTTTATTTATACCTTTAAGGTACTTGAAGGTTTTGATCATGTCCTCCTTCTCTCCTTCTGTCCTCCAGAGAATACATGTTGAGCACCTGTAGTGACTCCTCATAGAGTTTGTCCTGCAGGCCCTAGATCATCTTGGCTGCCCTTTGCTGCACTCCCTCCATTAAATTGATGTCCTTTTTCAGATAGGGGCACCATAACTGCATGCAGTACTCCAAGTGCAGTCTTTCAATAGACCTGTACAATGGTAGAATGACCTCCCCTTTCCTGGAGTTGATTACTCTGGTGATGCATCCCAGCATCCTGGTGGCTTTGGTTGCTTCTTTATGACATTGCACAGAGTGCATCAGGTCCCTCGTGATGATTACCCCAGGTCCTTTTCCTCCTCAGAGTTGGACACCTGTACCCATTCTAGCCAGTAACTGGCCTCTGGGTTCTTAGCTCCCAGGTGCATGGCCTTACATTTCTGGGTGTTAAATCCCAGCTGTCAGATGCCTGGCCACTTTTCAAGCCCTGCCAGGTCCTCCCTGAACTCCTGTCTCACCTCCTGTGTGTCCACTCTCCCACAGAGCTTAGTGTCATCTGCAAATAGCCAGATTTTACCTTTGATCCCATCTGCTATGTCACTAATAAAAATATTAAACAACACTGGGCCAAGTAGTGAACCCTGTGGGACCCCACAGGTTACAGGCCAATTTACAGGCCTAGGCTTCAAGAGTCCCCCCCACTACCACTTTCTGGTTACTATCTTGTAGCCAGCTCTTGATCCACCCCACCTGCTTCGCCCCAACTCCACGGTCTTGCAGCTTACTGAGAAGTCTCCTATGAGGCATAGAGTCAAAGGCCTTGCTGGAGTCCAGATACAGGACATTAACCACTTGGCCCCTGTCCACTGTTCTTGTGACACAACCAAAAAAGTCTATAAGATTGATCTGGGGGGATCTTCGTGAGACAAACCCATGTTGCCTTTCATCCCCAAGAACATTAACCTCCAGAAAGTCCATTAGGCTCTGCTTTAGTAAGGTCTCCATTAATTTTCCTACAATGGAGGTAATGCTGACTGATCTGTAGTTACCTGGTTCATCCCTGGATCCAGGCTTGTGGAGAGGCACCCTACATGCCATTCTCCAGTCCTGAGGTACACATCCTGTCTCTAGTGAGGTATTAAACAGGTCCAATAGGGGGCTAGCCAGGACTTCGCCAACTTCTTCAGAATTCTCAGGAGCACGCCATCCAGTTCTAGAGTTTTGACCACCCTATGGGACCTAAGGCCCTTTAAGACCTTATTCCCCTGAACTGCTACATCTGCTACATGCCCCTTCCCCTTCCAAACCTCTATTTCTCCCTGTGACACAGGTCCATTCTTCTCCCTAGTGAAAACCAAGGTGAAGTACCCATTCGGTACCTCTGCTTGTTCCTTACTAATTTCTGCCCATCCCCCCTCTTGCTTTAATCTAGCAATCTCATTCTTGATGCTCCTTTTTTCCCTTATATACTTGAAAAAATCCTTTTCCCCTGCTTTTATCCCCTGGGCTAATTTTTGTTCCCTCATGGCCTTTGCTGCCCTAACTGCTCTGCTTGCCTCTCTTGACTTCACTGAGTAAAGTTCCCTGTCTGCGCCCTATGGAGTACATTCATACTTATGAAAGGCTGCTCTCTATTTCTTTCACTTTTGCTACCACCTCTTTGCTGAACTAGCTTTTTTTTTTATTCATTTATTCATTACAAATCGGGTTTACAACTTTTGAGTCAGAGACTCATTTACAAAGGCACCTCATTGCAGGGGGGGGCGCAGATATCAAGACAGTTATTACAGTGCAGATTAAAACAGATGACAGCATTTCAAGTGCAGTAAAAGGAACATTTAGCATAGATACACTTAGGTTACATAATGTAGTAGTTTGCATGTTACTTAGGTTACATAATGTTACAAAATTGTGAGTTACACTCATGGATATAGTAGGTCCTCAGAGAAGACAGTGAGTTGCAACACTGTTTGGACCTAGTAGGGAAGGGGTAGGTCTGGGCGAGGGAGAGGCTGTCCGGTGGACGTTGTCGAGCCAGGGGGCAAGGCGGGTGGGAACCACAGGTTACAACAGGGGGTTAATTGCACCTACAACAGCGAGTATTAAAGATATGGTTCCAAAGGGCTGTTTTGCAGAAGCCAATTTTTGGCAAGTTGGAAATGCAGCTAGGGAGGGAGTTGAACCAGGTGGGGGCTCAGTAGAGGAAGGATCTCTGAGCAAGAGAGGTCTTGGTTCTGGTCACCTTGAAAGTGGCCTTAACAGAGCTACAGGTGGTGAAGGACGAAGATGGCTGCTGTAGGGTTTTTTTTATCCTATCTTTCTTGCTCTGTGCCTTGGTACAGATATTAGTGGCCTCAACTAGTCCCATCTTTATAATGGACCATTTCTGCTCCACTTCCATCTCCAGACTGATTTTGGCAAGATGTCCCTCTAGGATTTCACCCATCTTTCCAAGTCAGCCTTCCTAAAGTCCACTACCCCTGGCTAGCAGATAATGCAGAGGATCATGGGGATCATGGAGGTGAATGGGATGCAGGACCCTAGGCAATATGGTTTTACAAATGTAAGGTCATGCCAGACTAACCTGACAGACTTATTCAATTGGGTGATAAGTGCAGTGGACAGTGATTAGATTGTAGACATACTATACCTGGATTTTAGTGACATTTTTCGCTGTGTTTCTCATTGAAAGCTAGTGAAAAAATGGATTAATAAGGGGCTGGAGAAAAGATAACTAGGTGGGTAAAAAAACTTGGCTAAATGGAACACCTCAAAGTATGGAATGGAGAGGCATCACTGATTGAAAAAGTCTCCAGTGGCATGCCACAGGACTTGATCATGGGACTGATTCAATACATTCATTTGTGACAAAGGGAGTCCAAGGAAAGGTTCCTCTTCCCTGATTACCCAAGATGTGTGGTACCGGGGACACTGAGGAGTAGGTAAAAGTCCTGAAAAGGGACCTGAAGAAACTCAAGAAGTGGTCTAAAGTGTGAAAGTTGAAATGTGATGCAAAGAAGTAAAAAAAAAAATCAAAATACAGAAAGTGAGGTGGTGATGGATAGCACTGTGGAGAAAAAGTATCTGGAGGAAAAGATTGTGGATACTTTGAATGCCTCATCACATTACAATAAAGTGGCATGGGGTCATAATGTTGCAAGACATTACAGTGCAGCAATATACCGCTCTGACAGTACAGCATGGCATATTGCCAATGTGATTACTGAATGACTTGTGGGGGGCTCCACTCTGACCCCAACCTAAATAACCAGGTTTGGGGGGGTTGACAGTTACAGTTACACAAAGTGCAAAAATTAAAAAAATGTCATGCGTCTGGGACTGGGATTCGAAACTTGGTCCACAGACACACTGCCTGCATCCCTTGCTGCCTGTGGCTCATCCCATCGAGACACGGCAGCTGCTCACCAGCCCTGCCTCCCAGCAGAGTCTTATCCTCTGCCTGGGAAGAGTGAGGGGGTGCACTACCACACATACACCCTTTTGCGGTTTTGCACCCTCTGGCTCTTCCCTACTGTGCTGTTCCTGTTGTAGTTTTGACATGCTCTGTTAAGCACACAAGGTAGTGACCCAGTAGGCAATAAAGTAGTGGGAAAGGCAAATTAGATGCTGGGTTACATCGATAGGTGGATCACTAGCAGAAAGAGGGAGGTGATAATGCCCCTATACAGATTACTGGTTTCACCTCATTTGGAGTACTGTGTACAATTTTGGAATCCACACCTAACAGAAAATAGGGACAAATTGGAGGCAGTGCAGAAGAGGGCTGCTAAGATGATCCAGGGGCAACAAAGAAGAACTTACAGTTTGAGAAGTGTCAGAAGGCTCTGAACATGTATACTCAAAAATATAAGAGGAAAGGAGATGACATGATTGATATTTTTAAGTTGCTGTGCAGTATTAATAGAGTAATCTCTAGTGACTTGTTTGCAATATGTACTAATAGTTATACCAAAAGATAACTAAATGAAACCAGAGGAGGTCAAAAAAGATGTTATAAAGTATGTCATAACTAAAAGAGTTGTGGCAGATGAAGTCATATGTGCTGAAACAGTTAGAGGGTTTAGGAGGTTCCAAACTTTATTGCAGGACTGCACTTCTGCACTGGCATATCCCCTCCTATGGTTGCCGAACTTCCCTCCTCCATCTTCTCTCACTTCTCATCTGGTGAGTTGCTCATACTTGGGGATTCTAACACAAACTTGCTCTCTCCCTCCATGCCCAAATTTAGCCAAAATGTTAAATCCCTTCAACTATCTCAACTTTTTTTAAGACCCCAACCATCTTAATCACAAACCATTGAACCACATTCTACTGAACTGAGTGCTCACCTCTCACCCGCACCAAATTGTGGATGCAGGTATTCTATCATATGGTCTACTGTGGATGTAGAATTAATCGCCCCAAAGTCCCTCCTAAAATCATCCTCCTCTGGTCCTCTAGGGCTGGATTTATCCTCCCTCCACTCTGAGCTGTCTGCCACTGACTGGTCCCACATCTCTATAGCCACTGATATCAATTTGGCCCTTGACTTCTTCCATGACAAATTTATGTCTGTCTGTGACTAAAACATGCACCTAAAACCAGGGTCTTAGGTTCTCACCTTCTCTGCATCTCTCTCTACTAAACTGCTGATCTGCCTTCGAGACCATGAACTGGCCTAGTAGTCATATAAGACAGTACGCAAAATGGGGCTCAGCACTCACTTCCTATAAATGACTGCGGACACATGAGTCCATTAGAAGATAACTTATTTATTGTGAAGCAAATGCACAGAGTAAAATGGTGTAGCCCCAGGGAGGTCCACAATTAATCCCAACATTTCATGCCCAGTTGCCGGTTCTTTGTCAAGGTGTAGTGCACCACATAGTATTCAACTTATATACTACACTTTAATTGATTTAAAATGTGAAAATGCCTACAACATATTAACACAATGAAATTTAACCAGTCTCTGAATACAGTAAGATTATTACTTTCATTTGTCCACACTGAACTATTCAGCATATGTCCACTAGCCACTCTGTTATTTTTATTTCCTTAAATTTTATTGTATCCACAATTCCTTTGCAACACTCATGCCTTTTAATTTGTCCTTACTAGAAAATATATACAACGGGCATTGATGTATCACTCCCCCCCCCGTCTTGTAAGTTTCTTGGGGGGGGGAATCTTAGTATAGTAATCTAGCCAATTCAATTTGATCATTTAAACCAGGCCATTCCAATGCACCCAAGAAGAGAATAGGGGAGCACATGAGGGCAATTTTAAATAAAAATTTGAAATATGGCATGTCCATGCATATTAACACTGCACATGATAGCTCCAAACATACTCCTTTGTTTACAGGCATTGATAAAATTCACTCTGGGCCCTAGGGGTGGGAATATAGAAACAAAACTAACCAACAGAGAAGCATATTAGATTGATCAACTGGGCACATTGGAATTGGCTAGATCACTACACTAAGTCAATAAACTTGTAACCAAGAAATTGGAATTAACAAGGAAATGTGTGTTAAATATGGTGACACAAAAGGATTTCCTGCCCCCCCCACCATAAAATTTAGGGAAATAAGAATAGTTGAGTGGCTGTTGGACATATGCTGAATAAAAAACTATTTAAAAGACGAAGAACCTCTGTGCGCAAACACTGAGGTAAGGGTTACCCCAAAGGGCATTTGCCTGGGAAGCCAAGTTTCAAGAAAATACAAAATCACACATGCCCACACAATGCAAAGCATCATGGGCTGCATATGCAAATCACCACAGAATATTATGCTGGTTCAACTTTAAGCAGAATTGCTTAGTTCAGTGTGGACAAATAAAAGCAATAATCTTATTGTATTCAGAAACTGGTTTGATTTAACTGTGTTAATATGTAGTGAGCACCGCACTGGACTGGTTCCAGGATTATGTCTCTGATAGGCAGCAACAAATTAAGGCCGAAGGTGAGCTCTCTCCTCTCAAACCAATAAAAAGAGGAGTCTCACAGGGTTCCATGCTGGGCCCTCTACCATTCGCCATCTACATTAACAACTTGGACCTAGGCATTACAGAAGCCAATTTCCACTTGTTTGCCCATGATACGGTGCTCTATCTAAGCCGTTACTCCCCTGGAGCCACATGTACAGAGCTACAAACTGAATTCAATACACTGCAGCATCAGCTTCTCAGCAAAAAGCTACTGCTAAATGCAAAAAAAACTAAGGCCATGCTCTTTACCCTATCTAGCACTAGGGTCTACTCTCCTGCTGCTGGTACTCTTCCTCACATAACTACCCTTCTAGGCGAAGATCTTGAGCTTGTGCCTAAATTCAAATATCTGGGTATATGGCTGGACAACAAACTCTCCTTTGCGGAGCACACAGATGAACTGATGAAAAAGCTTAGGCAGAGACTTGACCTCTTCTTCAGAATTAAACACCTTCTGACTGCAGACGCAAGAAGACAGCTTGTTCAATCAACTTTCCTCTCATTAATCGACTACGCTGACATTATCTATGGCCAATGCTCCGTCTCACACATTGCAAAACTGGATGTCCTGTACCACAGAGTGCTAAGATTTATAACTGGCCTCCCATCCTCCACACATCACTGCTCTTTATATGCAGCCGTAGGGTGGCCTTCCCTTCAATATAGGCGGTGTAGAAATGCAGCACTCTGGACATTCCGAGCCCTTACCAACAAACTCCCAGATTACATTGTTGCCTGCCTCCCCCTGAGCCCAATCAGTAGCTACGCACTAAGAAGCCACTCGCGAATTTCTCTGAAAATCCCTAGGATCAGTAACCACTTTGGCAGGGCTGCCATAAGCCATGCTTTGCTTACATTCTGGAACAGGGTACAAAGATGCTTGAGACTCAGCTCTCCTGTCAGTTTTGCCCTGTTTAGGATCATTTATGACAAAACATTCGCCAAAATCTGTAAGTGTTTCCATAGTTCCTAGCTGTCCTGCTGACAGTTCACTCCGTATCCTTACCACATCCAGCCATGAACCTAGTTCCTCCCCTCCCTATTTTAATCAAGTCCACTAGTCAGCTGCCATAGTGGCCCTCGACACCCAAGGCACCACCTCTCCCATATTACTCTCCTCTCACCATTTAAGCGGAACATACAGACCTCATTAAGGGCCCCTATGCAGCCCAGTACCCTCATCCAAGTATGGTAAATGGTCACTGAGGGCTGAAATGCAAAGAATTGTACCCTCTGATGGAGGCTTGACTAAGAATGACTAAACATACCACCTCAACTTCTGCATAAATGGAGTCTGTATATACCACAGCAAAGTTGAGTGATGCATGAATGTTCCTACAAGAACGCTTGGAATGTATATTGTGCACCTACCACTTTTCTGTAAATTTGTTTGTAACTCTTTGCACATGTTGTACTTTGTATTCTCAATCTATGTATGTATAACTGTCTTGGACAACAGCAGGTCCATCTTGTAAATGAGCTTGCTCAATGATGATCGCCTGGATAAATAAAGATTTGATTTGATTTTCATGTTTTAAATCAATTAAAGTGTGGTATATAAGTTGAACACTATGTGGTGCATTACACCTTGATAAAGCATCCGCAACAGGGTGTGAAACATTGGGATTAATTGTGGACCTCTCTGGAGCCACATTGTTTCACTCTGTGTGTTTGTTTCACAATAAATAAGTTATCTTCTTATGGACTGGTTTGTCTGCAGTCATTTATGAGCAGTGAGTACTGAGTCCCATTATGCGTACTGTAATTTATTGGAGTTGCGAGCACTGACCTCAATAGAGCAAACCTTTCTGGCTTTGCATAGTCATATAAGACCACTGGCTCCCCTGACACCCTGTTAAATTGTCAACGCCTTTGCAATGCCTGCACCACAGCTACTTGGTTTGTGAAATCTGATTACTTCCCATCCCCACTCCAGAACAACCTTAATCAACTCTCAAAGTTTTGGAAAGTTATCCACTCCCTCTTCTATCCCCCTTACCAGTCCTCCCCACCCATCCTCAAGGCTGGCAAGTCAAGTATCACTAACCCTGCTGTTATTGCTGCTTCCTTCAGATCCTTCTTCACCACCTGATCCCTATATCTCCCTCTCCCCCTTCTCCCCCCACCCCTTCCATCTTCCATTTCACTCCTTCTTCTCTCCTACCACTCCCTCAGCCTCTCTTAAGTCTCTTCTATCTCTTAACACCCATAAGGGTATGAACCCTGATGGCCTTGACCCTACATTTTCTGTTTCTTTCTGCACCAGCCATAGTCCTCTCTCTTTCCCTCCTCCTTAACTTCTCTTTCTTCTCCTCCATCTCAGATGCCTGGAAGAGGTCTACTGTCTTCCACCTCTCAAAAGGGGGTAATCTTTCCACTCCTGGATACATTCACCCCATTTTTCTCTTCCACACACTGGCTAGGTTACAGGAACATCTTGTCCCTTCACAACTCACCCTGTTCCTTGAATCCTTCTTTTTCATTCCTTTCCAGTCTACCTCCCTCATCAGGCTCACAGACTCCAACCTGTCAGGTATGGACCAGAGCCAAATTACTTCCACCATCTTTGTCAATTTTGCCAAAATCTTCAACACTGTATCACACTCCCTTCTTCTGAATAAGCTTAAGGCAGCAGGGCTCTCTACCCACTCAATTAACTGCTTCTGCTTCTATCTTGAAGATAGGTCGCAAACTGTCTATATAGGAGACGTCCTTTCCTTTCCCCTCCACTCCCTATCTGCTCAGGCATCCTTTAAGGATCTGTCCTGGGTCCCATACTTTTGTTTTTCTTAAATGACCTCCCCTCAGCCAGTTCATCTGCATTCATCCACATGTATGCTGATGACACTGTGCTGTATGCTTCTGGCTCCTCTGCTGCTGATCATCTCCAACAGGATTTTGATAACATTCAGCACTGGTTCCATTCAAACCTTCTGTGCCTCAATACCACAAATACTGTCTCAATGACCTTTGGCTGCTAGTCTCTCTCCAGTCCCCTCCTTCCACACCCTTGATGGTATCGTGCTTACTAATGTCCCTTCCCTGGTATCGTGTTTACTAATGTCCCTTCCTTTAAGTGCCTTGAGGTCTGGCTGGACTGACACCTCAACTTTTCAATGCACATTGATGCAATCTACTACATGCTTCACACCAAATTGGACACATTGTCTAGAAATAAAGCCAGTATCCCTCTCCATGCCTGCAGGGAGCTAGTCATGAAAATCATTTGTCCTATCTTTGACTACGGTAACATTGTCTACAACTCCTCTCCTAAATCCATGTTTGCCAGACTGGACCTCCTCTTCCACTCTTTCTACCACTTTGCCTTAGACTGCTCACTTCATGTACTGTACACCACTGCTGTCTCTTCTCCTCCCTTTCCCTCTCTTACCTCAATTCCAGACACCTCATATGCAAACTGACAACAGAAGAAGGCCTAGCATTTATCAAGTCTGCTTATGTTGTTGAGCTATAAGAGGCAACCAAGGACTTTCCAACTCCCCTCTCCAAATGCTGTCCCCCTTACTGCCCACTCCCCCCTTGACCCAGATATCTCCCTTTACTCTCTCCACCCTCTTTTGAAACCCTCCACTTTCACCAGTAAGACCACCTCCTCAGGGAGCTCTTTACATTCATCAACCACCCTCTCTGTGAAGAAATACCTCCTGATCTCTCTCCTGAACCTCTCCCCCCTCCAGTTTAAAGTACTGTCCCCTCATAATGTTATTGCCACTGAGACTGAAGATGCTATTCCTTGTTCACCTTGTAAATCCCATCTTGTACTTAAAGGTCTCAATCATGCCCCACCCCCCAGGGAGTACATGCTCAGGTCCTCCAGTGTCTCTTCGTATGTCCTACCCTGCTGTCCCTTAACCATCTTAGTCACCCTTCTCTGGACCTCCTCAAGCAGGTTAATGTCTTACTTCTGGTAGGGATACCAGTACTGGATGCTGTAAGCCATGCCTGTATCCACTGCTTTTCTTTTGCCATGCCTGTAACCGTGCCTGTATCCACTATTTTTCTTTACTGTAACCACCATATGATGTAGCTCACAATGCCTCAAATGTTCCTTATGTCCTTGTTCATTCTTATAACTTGTATTGTTATCCTGGGTCGCCCCTGAAAAAGGGACCTTCAGGGCTCAGTGGGCCTACCCGGTCACCAAAATTTAATAAATAAATAAATAAATATGACTTCCTCTCACTTGCTACTGATTCCCCTGGCAAGGCAACCCAGCATTTTGTTGGATTTTGCCACTGTCATCCTGCAGTGTGAGGAGTGCTTTAGGTCACTACTGATCATCGCCATCAGGTCTTTTACCTCCTCAGATTTTGTTACTAGGACCCCTCCCAGGCTGTACTCTGTCCTTGGGTTCTTGACTCCAATGTGCATGACCTTACACATCTTCACATTAAGCTTGAGTTGCCATATTCTGGACCACCTTTCAAGCTTGACCAGATCTTCTCTTAGGTCCTGTATCCCATCTGCTTTATCCACCCTCCCACAGAACCTGGTGTTGTCCATGAACAGGAAAAACTTGCCTTTAATGCTTTCTCTAATGTAATTTATGAAGACATTAAACAATAATGGACCAAGCACCAAGCCCTATGTGACCCGACTTGTGACTCTCCTAGAAGCTGAGACACCCCCCCACCACCACCACCACCCTCTGAATCCTAGTCTTCAGCCAGTTTTCCACCCATCAAGAAAGTTTTCCTCCATCCCCTGATCCTCCAGTTTACTAGTCAACTTTCTATGGTACACAGTGTCAAAGGCCTTGCTGAAGTCCAAGTTCAGGACACCAGTCATTTGGCCTTATCTTGTTTTAGTGAGCCAGTCAAATAAATTGATCAGATTCATTTGACAGTATTTTCCAGCCATGAACTAATGCTGTTGCTCATCCTGAAGACCATTTTCCTCCAAGAATCCCACAAGCCTTTCCTTATGGATTGTCTCTATGAACTTGCCCATGGGTGAGGTCAGAATGACCATTCAGCAGTTGGCCACATCATCTCTGGGTCCACTTTCATGGAGTGGCACCACATGTGCCATTTTCCAGTCCAGTGGTCCGACCCTCAGTTCCAATGAGTTATTGAACAGGTTCTCCAGGGGGCCTGCTAGTTCCACTGTTAGTTTTCTCAGCACTCTGGAATGGATACCATCCAGGTCTGGGGATTTATCTACCCTAAGGGACAGTAATCCTTTCTTCACCCTTTCCTCACTGATCCTTTCATCTGTGTGCCCCCTCTCCTCCTTCCTCCCCTGCAGTATCAGGCCATCTCTCTCCTTTGTAAAGACCAAGCAGATGTATTCATTCAATACCTCTGCTTTGTCTCCACTATCTTCCACCCACCCTTCCCCTCTCCTTAGCTGCACAATCCCATCATTTATCTCTTTTTTCAATAATATACCCAAGGGTTTTTCCTCTTTTTAAATACCTTCCCCTAGCTGTAATTTCTTCCTAGCTTTGGACAGCCGAACTGCTCTTCCTTCCTCTTTGGCTTTACTTTTGTACTCTTCCTTGTCCTCATCCCTCTGGGTCCTCCAGAACTTCTTGTAAGCAGTCCTTTTGTACCTGACTGCCTGGGCTACCTCCTGGCTAAATCAGCTGGGTGCTTTGGCCCTTGAGTTTTCCCCTTTTAGCTTGGCACACTCATTTGTGGTGGCCGCTATCCCCCTTTCATGATGGACCACATCTGATCCTCCCCAGTCCTTTCACTAAGGCTAGACAGGTGACCACTTAGCAGATCTCCCATCTTCCTGAAGTCCACCCTTTTAAAGACTAGGATCTTTGACTTTGTGTTTACCTTCTCCCTGCCTTTGTCCAACCTGAACCACACCATGTGGTGGTCACTTCCTCTCAAGGGCTTTTCAACTAGGATGTCATTAGCATGGTCCCCATTCATCAGTACAAGATCAAGGCTTGCTCCATCCATAGTGGGTACCATAACACTCTGGGTCAAGACTGCTATGCACCACATCCAGAATTACCTGACTCCTGGCACAGGTTGTGGCAGGGATTTTCCAGTCCACCTTGGGCAGGTTAAAGTCCTCCACAATTACCACACCATTGCCAGCAGCCACCATTATTACAGACCCCAACTACCTATCCCTATCCACCTCCTAGTTAGGTGGTCTGCAAATGATTTATTTATTTACTTGCTTACTTACTTAGTTAGTTACTTAGTTATTTGTTTGATTTACCAGGAAAGTGGTCTGGCTCAAAGACCCATTTTCAGCCATGCCTAGGGACAAGGGGGTATATAGTAGGTATGACAGTACAAAATTACAGCTTATATAACATTAATATAAAATCATGCAGTAAAAATATAAAAATGCCCAATATCTATATGCTGTATATACATAAGTACAATTAATTAAACAGAACATGGTCTAAAATGTATCAGGTATTGGAACAACAATCACATGCTGACAGTATCTTTAGAAGGTTCTTTACATTTCTTTTAAATATGTGTATTTTAGATACAACGTCTGCTCCCAATCAAAGTATTTTATTTAGTAATCTGGGACGATAATAAGACAACAAGTGTTCAGCTATTCTGGTTTCAGTCCATCCCTCTTGATAATATTTTAATGATGATGTACATAATGATTTGCTGTTGTTCATGCTTGCTAACCTGTTACTTAAGACTTTAGGCGTCTGTGGTGGAGTTAGACTACACACTCGGCTGTAACTGATGGACCACTTTTCTATCTCCTTATTTCCTAGCAACAGCTACCACTTTTTTCTTTGTTTTCCTTCTTTTTCCCACCTACCCTCGGTTGGCCACCTAGCATAGCTCTTTACTTTCCCTGCTAAACTTCTTACTAGTTCTCTCTTTTCATTCTTTTTCCATTTCCATCCATCCAGTCCCTGGAATGATGTCAAACACCCAGAGAGGTGTTGTGCAAAGTGCATAAGTGCATTTTGTGTACAGAAAAGCACGAAGGCTATTTGAGATAGCAGGAATGAATACCGTTAATAAAACCTTTTTAAAGAAAAAAGGACTCAGAAGTCATATAAAACAATAATGATGTCATGATTAATACAGTTATAAGAAATCCTTAAGATATTTTCATAAATTTAAATTATAAACCTGTTACTGAATAAGGTTCTATGTATAAAAGAGCGTAGTCGCTGTGGATCAGAGATATAGAAAGTCAATATCTGTGGTCAGAAAATGGGTTGCAGAAACCCTGCTCTCTGATTGGTCAAGAGCACCCTCTACCTGAGCGGGTATCAGGCAACAGAGACCAGTAAATAACTAGTCCCCATGCCTGCCTGCCTTTTTACCAAAATCAGTGGCTTTATTATAGAAAGATCTGCCTCCAGTCCACTGCTTTATGTCACTGTCATCACTGCTGCAGATCACTCAGGTCCGTCAATTGACAGGAGTGTGAGCGGTCAGGATGGCAGCAGGCAGCCAGGATCGCGACAGCAAGGAACAGGATGAGGGGCAGAGAAAACGATGAGCCCTTTCTGTTTTCCTTTCGTAGTGGGCAAGTTTGTGCCCTCCCCCAGTCTGTCTTGTTGTTTGTAAATGAAGTCACTCAGCTCGCCTTCCTCGCGGAAAAACGTATAGATCAGCTGAGAGAGGGTGCGCGCTATCTCCAGTAGCGCTACTCTGTATGAAAGCAGCGGAAATTTCTTCATTTTTCACACTGCAGGTGGATGTCCACCTGCGGTATGGAAAATGAAGAAATAACCACTCCTCTCGTGCGTAGTAGCAGTACCAGAGCTAGCTCTCTCTCTTCCTAGGCCACCTGCCCAACACCACCATTCTCAAGATTGATTTGTCCTGCGATAGTGTAGATTATCCACCAGTGTCAGTCCCCCATATAAAACATGGGAAAAACAAATGAACCACAGCAAGCCGAGAAAGGGAAAAGGAAGAAACAACCACTCCTCCCACACAGAGTAGTGGTACCAGAGCTAGAGGTCTCTCTCTTCCTCGTCCACCCGCCTATCAACACCGCACCTCAGTGTGACTCTCCCAATGTTTACCCCATGGAAAAAAAAAACACAGCAAGCAGAGAAATGTACTTTTTTTTTGCAGCCACTCTTTTCCTCTTGGCAAATCTATAGTGCTGCCCACACCTGCAACCTTTCCAGCTCAATCTCAGAAGCTACTACTAAGTAAAACTAAGATATGGAATGAAACAATAAATAAAAATACAGTGTCTTAACAATAATGTTAACTGTGTGTGTGTGTGTGTGTGTGTGTGTGTGTGTGTGTGTGTGTAGTGTGTATGTGACAAATCATGGCAACCACCTCCAAAGTCACAACTAAATATAATTATAATGCAGGCAGAGGAACTATTCTATTAGAGAACTAACTTTATCCTAATTTTTCATTAACATTTTTTTTACAGTACCCATTTTCTAAGTGCAATAATACCCTCCAGGGTGGGCGGTATTGTGCTATACCGGACCTTCCAGGGGCTATAAGGCCCTCCACCTGCAGTGTCGGGCCTCATTACACCCCTAGGCGGTCCGGTATAGCCCAATACCGCTCACCCTGTTGGGTATTATTGCTTACATATATACACTGGGGCCCAGATATTCAAACTGCTCCCAAAATGTGCGCAACAGCAGGAGCAAGCACAATTCAATTGCGCATATGCGCAACAGATGCGTTATTCAAACATGGAGCAAAACAAATTGCGCAAGCAGCCAACGTCTGAATATCACACAAACTGTGCCATAGCGCAACCAGGAAGGGGAAGCTGAGCAGAAAGGTTGCGCCATAGCGCAACAAGGCCAGCCCAGCTGAGCAGTCCAGAGGTGCCATAGCACAAGCAGAGCCCCCCCCCCCAGCAGAGCAATGGAACTGCACAACCAGGGAGGCAGGCTGGGGCCCACCGCCAGCCATGCCACACATGGGCACAGGAACACACTGCAGAACCAACAAGACACCTGCACACCCCAAGCACAGCATCACTGGGGGTGGGACGGTTGATCTACTGGCCCATGGGGACAAGCCAACAAAGCACAGCAGGGCCATGACGCCCCAGCACAACCACTGGCAGGCTGAGACTGCCACACACACGGGGTTGACAACCACAGTGCACATCAGCCCCCCGTATGCACAGCACACCCTGCACCGTGACCCCAAGACACCACCCATGTGCAGTGACTGGCACTGCAGGAAACACCATGCACCCCCCGCACATGTCAACCTCGTGTAGCAGAGAACCATACAAGCCAGACCCACCCTGTGCACCCAGCAGTGGGTGGCAGCAGATGGCAAGACCAACAGAAAGTCACTGCCACACTGGAGACACCTCCCCATGCACACACACACGCACACACACACACATACCCAGGACCATACCACCCCAATGGCATGCACACCACTGCAACTGAGCAACCATAGCCAGCTGCAAATCAGAGACCAACACAGTACTCATATCAAAATATATATATATTAGAAAAATGTAAAGTACAAAATGAACAACAACAAAACTATTTACAAGAGGGGGTAGGGGTACAAGGTAGGGGTGGGCAAGGGGTAGGGATGAACAACTTGGAGAGGGAAGGCAGGGTGGGAGGGATGGGTGAAGTAGGAAGGGGAAGCTGGCCTAAGGCCTAGCAGGCTGGTCCTCCACTGCCTGGTGCCATCGTGCCTGGCTGTGCCTCCTCCATAGCCCATGGCGCTGTATATCCTGGAGGATTTTCCTGTTTTCCATGGACACCCGGGTCAGCTGTTACAGTGCCCGCTCAATTCTGCAGAGCACAATGAGGCCTAGGAAAAGGGAACACAGTCAATGGCTGTGACTGACCACAACCCTGAACACCACCCAACCTGCAAGCCATATAGCCCAATGTCCCGCACCTGTGATGGTATGCACCCACCCACAGTGACCATGCACATGGCAAGCCCAACCAGGCGGCACCAGCTATATGCACCACTGCACACACACACTGCCCATGTCCATCACAGCACAAACAAGGCTGTCAAGTGATGTGGCAATGTGGTGCGATGCCAGTTCCACAGCCATGTGCCCAGTGCATGCATGGACCACCAGTGACGCACACACAGACATGCAGTGACACTGGACAGTGATGAATGTCGCCTGTGTCATGCATGATTGTGTTGTGCATGGCTGGTGGTCATGCCCACCCCCTCCAGCATGCAATAGCATCCATGATGTAATGATACTCACACACCGCAAGCAGCTGTGGCTGCTGCTGCTGCTGCTGCTGTGGCCCACCCCTCGCAGCACCACTGACCACCACCGGGGCCCTGCCACGGCCCTCCTCATCCTGCCTGCATCCTCTGCCCGGCCTGTGGGAGACAAATGTTGAGAAAAACATCAATGTGACTCCAAAGCAGACTGCCCCTGCCCCAGTGAGAGTGCCTGCCCACACAGCCAGACCCATGCATCTCACACCTGCACACACTGACACAGCCAACCATGTCAGAGCCATCACCCATGCACAGCCACCAAAACACACTCACCCCTATGGAGAATACAGGTGCATAGATTGTACACCCACCTGGCCTAGAGCACAAGCCCTCCTGGCACGTGACCGTAGCCCCTCATGCAAGTCTGGCTCCCTCCAGCGGAGGTCACTGTACCTGTGCTGGCACTGCTCGGCAGACCGGCGCCGCCCAGTGACCCCCACCAGGTCATTGGCCACTTGCAGCCAGACCTGGGTTCGAGCCATGGTGAGGGGCTCCTCCCCATACAGTGCCCCATAGTGGGGCTCTACCAGGGCCACCAGGTTGGCCACCTCCACCGGGCTCCATTGGAGTGCACTCCTGCGTGCCATTGTTCCAACTTTACAGCAGGCAATATGGTGCCCCGCAGCGCGGCAACCCCACGTGGAAATGTTGTGCAATAGACCACCATAGGTTCCAATTGCGCTGTTTGTACAGCGCCGTCGGTCCACATAGCGCTGTCACCAGACAGTGCAATAGGGCCGTACACATGGCAGCCAAACAGTGCCAGGAGGCAAAGGTCGGACACCAGGTCAGGGGTCTATGACGCAAGGCCACACACAGCGCCATCTGACATCTACGCATCATGCGCGACCGACCACCTGCGTGCCAGTGCCACAGTGGACTATTGCGCAGTAGTGCCACAGTGCCATATAGTGCCCAGTGCTGTAGCGCCACTGGCACAATGGTGGCCATGGCCTGAATTGCCGATCGCGCACAGCACGTCATCAGCGCGGCAGATGCCTGTGTAAGCTACCTGGGCATGTGCAATGCAGTGTACCGCACAGTCACAGATCTGCGCTATTGGCTCAGCCAGCTCAATCAGAGTTGCGAAAGCTAATGGCGCGATATTCAGCCGACATATGCAAATCATCCGATCAGCCATTCAAAGGTGCAGTGGTGCGATTTGCATCTCATTCACAGTTGCTCCACTCTAATTTGCATGCATTGCGCTATAAAAGTGCGACAGTGGGCCGCGCTGGCCAGATTCGGTTACTGCAGGTGAGAGGTGAGTTGCATGCTGTGTGATGTTCGGACAATGGGCATGGGATAACGCTGTAGACTGCACAGTGACAGGTGTCCACTTCCACCCATACAGATCGCCATGACCGAGCAGAGCCAAGGTGAGGGTGAGGATGGTGGGCGAAGGAGGAGGAGGCCCAACTTCACCACGGCAGAGACTGAGGCCCTCTTCCAGGCCTACCTGGAGGTGGAGGCACTACTGAGTGGATGGTGGGGCACCCCTCAGGCCCGTTCGGCTGCATGGGAGGGGGTAGCCCGGGCAGTGAACCTGCACGGAAGCCACCAGCGCTCCGTGCAGGAATGCAAAAAGAAGACTGGGACAGACCGCAGGAGGGTGAAGGAGAAGGTGTCAGCCCTCAGGGCGGCACGTGCTGGCACTGATGGGGGCCAGCCAGCGGTGGTGGAGCTGACCCCAGCTTAGGACCGACTGGCTGCATCAATGCAGCGCAGTGCTATTGAGGGCGTACCAGGAGGTGGATTCCAGACAGGTGGAAGCCCATCACTGCACGGTATGACATGGTGGTGGTGTTGGGGGGGAAGGTTGTTCACGTGCACTCACATGTCCTCTCTTTCTGTTACAGATCCTGTTCATCTTCAGGGGATGGTGGTGGTGGGTCCAGGCAGTGAGGATGACCTGCTGGACATGGAGGAGGGTCCATCCACCTCTGTCACCAGCCAACATGCACTGCACCAGCATGCACGCTGGGCTGCCAACTCTGGTGTCGGTGATTCGCGTGTGGGGGAGTGCACAGTCTGTGTCTCAGCAGTCTGGCATGCAAGCATGCCAGCACACTGTGACTGTGGCTGTAGCACGTACCTGCACCATTGATGATGCAAGGACTGCAATGGGCAATGACATGTGTGCGTCCCATGACGGACACACAGCAGGCCAGCACATGCCCCTGGGCCTTGCTGGTTCCAACCTCAGTGCCAGCATGTCGGCACAGTCCCAGGCTGTGCCTGTCAGCACCGTGGGCAGCACCGGTGGCTGTGCAGGTGTCTGGCACTGTTGCGCCACAGTGGTGGAACGAGTGGTCCCTGGGGCACAGCGGTTGGAGGGGCAGCAGCAGCAGTCACCCACCAGGTCTGGGGTTAAAGTGTCCAGTGGTGGCACATGCCCCCCGCCCTTTGATACGCCCATTCCTGGTCCTGGTGAGCAGCGCCCACCCTCAAGGGGTGTTGTGCATCAGGACCTTTCACACCCTGGGGGACAGGATGCCGTTGTGGCAGAGTACCCATTGGACGAGCACACCCGCCTGCTGCGGGAATCAGTACAGCAGCAAAGGCGGGTTGCAATGTCTGTGGAGGCACTGTGTGCGGCTGTGGAGCGGCACAGCAGGGAGTGTGCTCTGGACCGTACAGAGATGGTCCATATGCAGATGGATGTGACCGTCGCCATTGACAGGCAGACCCAGGCATTGGTCACTGTCGTGGCTGCATTGGGCACACACGCAGGTGCTCCTGTACCGCGCACCCCACACAGTACGCTCTCCACTCCCCATTCCCGGCGTCGTGCGACACCAGGCCTGTCGATGCCGGGTTCTGCTGTGGGCAACCCAACCACCCCTGGTGCAGGTATGTTTGGCATCCTACAGACCCCAGTGCGGACAAGGTCGCAATCGTGCAGTGGGACCCCTGGTGGTCAATCGGTGCCACCCCATGTGGCCCCTGCTCAGCCTGCCAGTGCTGTTGGGTCATGGCGGGGCCGCCCATGCATCTGCGATGGCCGTGGAATGGTGCAACATGGCTGACCTGTCTCCCAGTGCGGGCCCTGTCTGCTGCTGCCCTGTGTGCACTGTGCGTCATGGTGGGCAGTGCACTGGTGGGTGCCCTGCCCATCACGCTGACATACGGACCACCTGCACACCATCCCGACTGCTGTCCACAGGTGCGTGTGCATGATGATGCCTGCATTGTACTGTACACCAAGGTGCAAGGGTGCCCAGCATCAGACACACGTGCTTGGACAGTACAGGTGGTGGGGTGTAGTCTGTGGATCTGTGTGTTTGCCATGTCTGTTCCTGCTCTGCTATGCACCTGCCCATGTACGCTTTGTGCCTGGTGTGTTTGTGTGTGTGTGTGTGTGTCCATATGACTGTTCGCCCCTCCCTGATGGTGTGTTTGTGTGCCTGGTTCCTTCCACCCTCCTTGCCATCATGCACCCCTGGTGTGTTACTCTGTGTGCCTGTGGGTTGCGCCAGGACAGTGTTGTTTGCACATGGCCCCTTGACTTACCTGTGTTGTGCATAATGCTCCTCTGTGATGGTGTCCGGGTGCAGCTGGGCCTGCCGGATCAGTTGGGGGTCCCGCCATCCAAGGGGGGGCTGCTCATCACCATCAACACCGGCGCTGCTGGCGTCCCCATCGCTGTCCCCCCTCTTCAACCTGTACGGCTATCCTACAGTCATTGGCCATGTTGTGCAGGATACAACAGGCCAGGAATATCCCACAAGCCTTTGAGGGGCTGTACTGTAGGGCACCGCCGGAGGTGTCTAGGCATCGGACGCGTGCCTTGAGCATCCCAAACACCCGCTCAATGATGTTGCGTGTGATGGCATGTGCCTCATTATAGCGTTGCTGCGATGGGGTCATGGGGCACAGGTACGGTGTGAGCAGCCAGGGGACGGAGTGGGTATCTGCTGTCACCTGTGTGGAGATAGTGGAGATCAGTCTCATGTTCAGGTCCATATTGCCCATATCCTGTGTGCTGCTACCATGGCACCTGTGGCATTCCCACCTTGCCCCGAGTTTGCATTTCCTACATGCGTACTCACCCACTAGATGGCCTGGTGGGATGTCCCCACTCTTGAATCGATGGCACAGTGCGGGACTGATGCCATATAAAGGCATCATGTGCTCTGCCAGGGTGTGTGGCACAGACATTGATTATACGCCCAGTGGCATCACACACCACCTGGCAGTTGACACTGGGGAAGCCCTTTCTATTCCTGTATGTGGCCCCATCGGGGCCAGGTGGCATGTGAATGGCCACATGGGTGCAGTCTATGGTCCCTAGCATGCCAGGCATACGTGCTACCCTGTGGAACACCTGCATGTTTGCTGTACGCTCTGCCGTGGTGCTGGGGAAATGGATGTGCTCCGCAGCATGTGGCAGCAGTGCGCTGAGGAATTGGGTGAGGATGCGTGCGTGGCCGACTGTGTGATGCCTGTGGTGTCCCCTGTTGGCCTCTGGAAGGTGCCCGTGGCAAGCAGGCACATGCAGGCTGTCACCTTGGTCTCCACTGACAGAGCATGACTCCGTCGTGAGAATGCCTGCATCACATCACTGCACAGCTCACAGAGCCGCCTCAGTATTGCCCTGTTCAGGCGGTACCGGCCCATGATCTCTACATCTGTGTACAACTCAAAGCTGATGTGGGCACGGTACTGCCTGTTGGGGGCGTACCACGACGGGCCCATCCACGGCCACGCCCCTGCACCTTGCATTCTCACTCCTCATTACAGCTTCCATGTGGAAGCTGCCACTGTCCATCTCCCTGGCTTGTGCCCCGGCTGATGTTGCTCTGTTACCCCGCTGTCCTGACTGCTACTTCCACTGCACGGCACCCCCGCTGGCCTCTGCAGCCTATGGCCCACTGCTTCCCTTGCCTGCCCTGGCCTGTCACTGTCTGTCTTTCTCTCTCTCTCTCTCTTCCCACTTGGCATCCCTGTGGCGTTCTTGCGCTGCTTCCTTGAGCCTTTTATTTTGGCTCATTTCCCGCTTCAAGCGCAACTTCCAGCTGGTCGCTGTTGCGCATTGCGCAAGTCTTTGGATATCACATTGCGCTCTTTATGCATGGATCCACCCCCTTCGGTTGCGCATGCCATCATTTGCATTGCGCTGTTGCTCAGCATGTTTTCGGTGGCGCAACTGCCTCCTGCTGAATATCGCAGAATGGCGCACTTTTGGACTTGCACAGGCGCAAGCCTATTGCGCATGGCGCAACCCTTTTGAATATCCCACCCTGTATCTTTAACTGAACCAGGAAATCCCCTGACACAATCCTCTCCCCCCTTGGTTTTGAAACATGTCCAGACATGTAAGGGCTCAGTCAGGTGATCCTACCAAAAAGATATAAAAACCTTTGCACAGAGTTTACTTCAGTTCAGTCTAGTACAGTTCAGTCTTGAGAGTGAAGGAGAGAGGTGCTACTGCAGACAAGCTGTTGAATGCAGATGAGAAGGGTCTTAGGAGAGCTAGAATCCAGGTCTGTATTGTGTGAGAAACTACTGATGTTAAGTAGTGTCTTTCTTTGCAATTTTTTTGTTTTCATTTATTATTTTTAGAACTTTTGAAAAATAAATATCAAACCATGGTGTGTTAAACCTGTAAATTTGCCTCGTCTGAAGTTTATTACCACACTTTGTGACAGTGTCCTGTGTTCAAAACCTTGTGGAGTAATGTTAAGGCTGAATATTGAATTCTCTGTTTAGGAGATATAGTTCCAAACTTTTTATGTTGGTCACCATGATGCTCCTGTTTTCCTTGATTAGTAGTGAATTTAACAATATTATTGAATGCAACCACATGTTTTAGAAACATAGATTTTGATGGCAGATAAGGACTGCTTGGCCCACTTAGTCTTCCCATTTCCCGACCTATTGGATAAACTGCAGATCCTAGTTAACCAACAGCCTAGATCCTCCTACCCCACTCTAGAATTGTCTTGTGTCTGCCCCATGCATTCTTGAATTCCTCCACTGTTTTTGACCCCACAACCCCCTCAGGAAGGCCATTCCATGCATCCACAACCCTCTCCATGAACAAATCCTTCCTCACACTGCCCCTGAGCCTTCCCCCCTCTATTATCAAATTGTGCCCCCTTGTTCTTGCACATCTCTTTTTCTGAAAGATGCTACCCTCTTAGACTTTGTTGATTCCCTTGAGGTACTTGAATGTTTCTATCATGTCCCTCCTCTCCCACCTTTCCTCAAGGGTATACATATTTAGCTCCCTTACTCTCTTTTTGTATGGTTTCTGGAAATATTGTACTTAGTAAACTGACCAGTAAAATGGAATTATAATCTAGAGCTAGGAGGAGGATCTGATTTAATATGATTTTTTTATATGCAGTGTTACAGTACTTTTATTTCAGTATGAACAGCCCAGCTTACTGTTAACTTTCTGTGACTTTTATTATATGTTCATGAAAAGATAATGTTTGCTCTAACATAACTCCCAAATAATTAAAACATGATCTCTCTTCTAAACCATGTCCATTCACTCCTAATATTTCCATATTACTACCTATAATCCAAGTCATTTGTTTTGTTCCAAAATTCATTGTATTGGGTTTCTTGTCATCTAACAGAATTTTATTTTCAGTAAGCCAGTGTTTTAATGCATGATGTGCTGTTGCATTTTCTCTTCTAGGTCCACTTCTGTTTTCCTAGCACAATAAAGTACTGTATCATTTGCATACATTATAGTTGAAACTTCTTTACAGATCCATGGTAGATCATTTACAAATTATTATAAACAGGAGCAGTCCCAGAACCGATCCCTGTGGTACCCCAGTGTTTATTGTCATCACTGACAACCTTGCAGACACAACCTTTACCGTTTGTCTTCTATTTAACAAATATTGTTTAAACCTTTCAAGTGTGTAACTCCATACACCTATATTTTCTAATTTGTTAATCAGTTGGAGGTGGTCTATCAAGTAGAATATCTTTGTCAGGTCAATAAAAATACCTCCAGTGAGCAATCCACAATCCATATTATCATATATGTCATTGGTTAACCCGACTAAGGCCATTGATGTGCTGTATCACCCTTAGACTCTGTACTGATCAGCTGTGAAAAGATGGTTTTCTTCTAAATGTTTGGTCAGTTGGTCAAAGACCACTTTCTCTAACCATTTAGCTAGGGCAAGTAAGACAAAAATAGGCCTATAGTTCATAGTGATTTTTTAATCCCCTATCCTGTGTATTGGTGTTATTATTGCTTTCTTCCAGCAGCTGGGAAGCTACTTTGTGCAGAGGGAAAGATTAAACAAATGTGTCACTTATTTAGCCAATTGTTTAGCTGTTAATTTTAATAGCCTAGGTAAAAGACCGCCTACACCCGACCCTTTGTTACCTTCTAATTTTAGTAATAATGTATGAACTTCTTTTTTCTTTACTCTAAAAAAATTAAGATTTTTGAGGAAGGTTTTCATGAAACTCTTTTGTCTAATCTCTCAGAAACTGGTTTTATCTGATTTTTATAAACTGTCATATTTGTAAAAAAAATATTAAACATGTCTGCTGTTGCTAAAGTATCCCTCATTAACTTTTCTCCAGCTTTGGTTTTACCAATTTTCTCTTGTTTAGAGGGTTGGTAAAAGTCTCTGAAATAATCCCCAAAACTTCTGGGGTTAGGTAATTAATTCAACTGTTTTTCTTTGTAGTATGTTTATTTTAATTTATTTTTTTCAGTTTTGCAGGAATTTTGAAATCTTCAATAAACACTTAAATCTTGTGAGTTAAACTTTTAAAAGGGACTGGCAGTATAATCTAGATGTTTGAGTAATGAGCTATAAATGAGCTGGGTACATCCAGCAGACCCGGATTTGATTTCCTCAACTTTCACTTGCATAATGTATATCTCTGAACAAGTCACTTAACCTCCCCAGTGTTCCTGGGTCACCCCTGAAAGCAGGAACTTGCACCTAGTGGGCGTGGGCCTTACCCAGTTACCAAAAGAACAATAAATAAATTGTTTCCAAAATGTATGTTGTATTTTAAACAAATCAATTAAGTTAGTATGTAACCACCGTGATTGTTTTGTTCACATCCTTTTTTTTGGGTGCACATCATTCAAGTATGTCTAGTATTTGTCTGTTAAAATAAGCTACAGCTCTGTCAATCTGGGGTTTGTCTATATAAGGGTGACCAGTCTAAATTATTGGTTTCTTTAACAAACACATCATCAGTACCATTTTTAAAAGATCTGCTTTCCCTAATTAGAATTTCATTTGTTCTCGCTCTTATCTATTTTTACCATGTAAGAAAGACAATGATCAGAAATCACTTCAGTTAAAACTTCTCTCAGACATAACAAAAAAGGCTTGTCACCATATCTGAGCCCTTCCACTATCCTCATCTTCATGAGAACAAATACAATTCTAATTAGGGAAAGCAGATCTTTTAAAAATTTTACTGAAGTGTTTATAAAAGAAACTAGTAATTTAGAGATGCCTCAGCCATTTTGTTGGAGCAGAAGTAGAAGCTTTTGTTTATTGGTAAATTTCTGGAACTTTCTGGCAGTTTCTAATTGGGTGCATCTGTACCTTCAGCAGCAGTAACAGCAGGCATCAGATTTCAGGAGATTGACTTTAAATTGCTGTGTGTTTTCTTAACTTGAATTTAGTTGCCTCAGCCATTTTGTTGGAGCAGAAGTAGAGGCCTTTGTCTGCTATTTTTCTGGAACTTTCTGGCAGTTTCTAATTGGGTATGTCTGTACATTCAGCAGCAGTAACAACAGACATCAGATTTCAGGTGATTGACTTTAAATTGCTGTGTGTGTCTGCTGAATGGAGAGGAACAACTTACTCTGTTTTGTTCATGTTTTGTTACCTACAGTTACAGGAGCTGATTTTTTTCTGGCACACAGCTACAGTCCCAGCCAAAGACATGGCTAGATATTGCCTGAAATTTCTGTAATATTTCTAGAGAAATCTCCTGTTTTCTCCATTTACACAGTAGGGGCACCAGAGAGAAACTCTTTAGAAATTTCACAAAATATCTGGAAATATCTGGCCATGTCTGTGGCTACTACTATACTATCGAATAATCCCACCCACCCCCAGCTCATCTACCTTTATAGTCATCCAGTATCTTACAATTTCCTGCCTGGAAACAGGAAGAGGTTAGCACAAATTTAAAACACAGCCTACAGTATCTAATCTAGTTACTTACCAAAAAAAGAAAAAAACACCTAGGGGTACAACTAAGATAAAGGACTAAGCAAGGCAGCAGAAGGCACTAGTCTAGGGATGACTAACCTTGATTTAGAGGGGCAATATCCAGAGGGTAGGAACAAGAAATGCATTTGAGGGTACAGGAGACAATCACCAGGGCTGCAGGATAAAGTTGGGCAGCAGGAGGGCTTAGCAAGCATATAGGCTTACATAGGACAAGGGTGAAGTCATAGTCAGTGCAAACTGAGAAGATGCAGGGAGTGGTGGAGTGTTGTGAGTGTGGAGCCATTGTGTTCAGGAGGACATTCTGGATCATGCAGTACTGCCAATCTGCAGGCACCTCTCTGGGTTGAGGGCGGAGGTTGCCTGTCTCCAAGTAGAGTTGGCCAGAATGCAGAAGACCTTTGTCCCCACCCAGAGGCCACAGTGTCCCCAACCACAAACTAATGGTTGCCCAGGTGGAGGAGTGAATGGACCACAGTGTGCTCAGGGATGGTGCATGACGTGGGTCTGAAGTACATCCCCCATCTTGTCCAACTTAAAAACTCCTGCACTGTTTTGGAGGAGCAGGAGAGACCCACAAGGACATCTGAGGTTGAGACTAAGGAGGATGAGCGGGTCCTCTGAAATGGAGCCCCAGAAGTGGGGGGTAGAGGACCCTATAGGAAAAGGAAACTACTCCTGGTGGGAGACTTAATAGTCTGGGGAGTGGAACTGGGGATATGTAGCAAGGGGGAGAAGGAGGTCAAGTGTCTTCCAGGAGGCACAGCTCAGAGGGATGTGAAGCAAATCCATAGGATTGCAAGGATGATAGTAAAGAGGAAGAACCTGAATGTCATTATCCACCGAAAGAGCTTAATGTCATTATCCACCTGGGGACAAATGATCAAGCAGGGGATAGGTTAAAGTTAGGCAGAATACAGGAGGAGTTCAAGGGTTGGTGAGAGGCCTAAAAAAGGGTAGCAAGCTCCGTGTACTTCTCGGAGGTAGTGCCTGTCCACAACAAGGGGGAGGCTAAGACACTCTGCATCCAGAAGTTCAACTAATGGTTGAAAGAATTGTGTGGAGAGGATGGGTTTGGCTTCATAAGGGACTGGGGCCCCACCTGGAGGGATGTGGGCCTGTAGAAAGGTGATGGCCTGCATCCATCCAGGGACAGTATAATAGTCCTTAGTGAAAAGTTTAAGTGCTTCACTAGCAAGCATTTAAACTAGCCATGGGGGGAGGACAAAGGAAGGATAGGGGACATAATATGCTTCCCCCAAGAGCACAGGAACTACAGGGGAACTCAAGAAGAGACTAGAATAACAGAGGCCTTGGGTCAGCACAAGACAAGAAACTGGGAGAGTCTGACAAGGATTTGGATCAGAAAAGGGAGAGGCATAAGAGAGCAAAGCAAGGGAGGGGCGGGGCTCCACATCCTAAAGAGCCATGTGTGCAAATGTCCGAAGTTTGAGTAACAAGATAGGTGACCTTGAGGCTAACATGGCAGAATCTGGCCTGGGCATTGTGGCCATCACGGAGTCCTGGTGTAATGAAAACCACAGCTGAGAAGTGTCCATACCAGGTTACCATCTATTCAGGAGGGACAGAGTAGGTAAGACGGGGGAGGAGTGATTCTTTATGTGAGGGAAAAATATAAAGGCCAAAGAAATTCAAGGGGAACTAGGAAGTGGGGAAATTCTATGGGTTACACTAGAAAGGAGTAAGGGGACAGCCATCTGCACAGGTGTAATATACAGACCACCACCTCAGGGGGAGGAGGTTGATAAGGAGATGTTGTTAGCAATCCAAAGGATGGTGCACAAAGGAAAGGTGTTGCTGGTCAGTGATTTCAATCTACTGGATGTGGAGTGGAGCCTCCTCGTGGCACCAACAGCTAGGAGCAGGAACATCTTGGAATCCCTGCAGGTGGAATTCCTTAAACAGCTGGTCATAGAACCCACACGGGAGATGGCACTACTGGACATAGTGCCAACAAACGGGAACATTGTGACAGTGGTTACAGTAGGGGAACACCTTGGGAGGAGTTATCATCGAACAATGTGGTTTGAAATAATGGAGTGGGAGGAACCAAGCCACACAAAGACAAGATTCCTAGATTATAGGAGGGCAGATTTCAGAAAGATGGGAAAATACCTAGAAGAAGCACTGGTCAGAGTAGGGGAGCAGAAGGGTTAGAGGAACAGTGGGCAATGATGAAAACAGGGATTGCATTGGTGACACAACTCTGTGTCAAACAGGACAGCAAAGGGAAGAGGAAGAAGAGGCCACTATGATTTTCTAAGGAGGTAGCTGAAAAGGTTAAAACAAAAATAAAATAGCATTTAAGAAGTACAAAAAGGCACAGGAGGAGGGGGATAGGGAGAGGCACCAGGAAAAACAAAGGGAGGTAAGAAAGGCAGCTAAGGAAGCCAAGGCACAAACAGAAGAATGCATAGCAAACTCAGTGGTAGGTGGGGACAAAACCTTTTACAGGTGCATCAGTGAAAAAAAGAAGGCAAAGGGAGGGACTGTGAGACTGAAAAGGGAGGATAGGGGTAGTGTAGAGGATGACCACCAGAAATCGGATATACAGAACAAATACTTCTGTTCTGTTTTTACAAAGGAGGGGTCAGGTAATGGGCCAACAATAGGGGGTAAGGGCAGGAAGTGCATGTAAAAGGACACAGGTCCCTTTCCTAAGGAAGAGGTCCTCAAGGAACTGGAGGCAATAAGAGTTGATAAGGCTATGGGACCTGATGGGGTGCACTGCAGGATGCTGAAAGAGTGAAACGAAGAGCTAGCAGAACCTCTGACTACCCTGTTTAACCTGTCATTGGAAACAGGGGAGGTACCAAAGGACTGGAAGACAGCTAATGTGGTACCTCTATATAAAGGGTGGAAACTGGTAGGAAGTGGGGAATGACAGACTGGTCAGCCTGACCTCAGTAGTGGGAAAGATAATTGAAACACTACTAAAAGAAAGAATAGTGGAACACCTGGTTGTCAATGGTCTACTCTACGGGATCCAAGGCAGCATGTCTTTACAGGAGGGAGGTCGTGCCAGACTAACCTCATTAAGTTCTTTGACTGGGTAACCAGGGAGGTGGATCAGGGAGGGGCAGTGGTTGTGGCCTACCTGGATTTCAGCAAGGCCTTTGGCACTATGCCACATAGAAGGCTGTTAAACAAGCTGGGGAACATGGGGGTTGGAAAGAATGTAGTGAAGTGGATGGAGAATTGGCTGGATAATAGGACCTAGGGGTGGGGTTAAATGGCATTGACTCTGCAGAAGGTAAAGTGACCAGTGGGGTACCATAGAGATCAGTGCTAGGTCCAGTCCTCTTCAATTTCTTTATCAGTGATATTGCAGAAGGTATGAAAGGGAGAATTTGCATGTTCACTGACAACACTAAGCTCTGTAACAGGGTTGACAAACCAGGAGGAGTGGATAGAATGAGGGGAGATCTATGGAAGCTGAAGGATTGGTCAAGGGATTGGCAGCTAGGTTTCAATGCAAAAAAGTGCAAGATAATGCATATAGGGCACAAAGACCCAGGAGCTACAAATCAGCTTGGGCAGGGGTGAAATATCATGCTGCAAGCAAGAAAGAGACCTGGGGTGATCATCTCCAGTGACCTCAAGGTAGATAGGCAGTGTGACATGGTGGCAGGAAAGGCAAACAGGATGCTGGGATGCATAGGGAGGGGAATCACCAGCAGAAAAAAGGTTGTAATAATTCAACTGTATATGACATTAATGAGGCTGCACCTCGAATATTGTGTCCAGTTCTGGAGGCCTTGTCTATTTAAGGACACAGATAAGGTGGTAGTGGTTCAGAGGAGGGCAATTAAAATGGTGCAGGGACTACATTGCAAACCCTACAAGGATAGGTTGAGGGAATTAAATATGTACTCTCTGTAGGAGAGCAGGAAGGGGGATATGACTTGAGACATTTAAGTACCTCACAAGCAAGAATAAAGTACAGGAGAATACTATATTCCAAAGAAAAAGATGCTCACTGATGAGGGGGCACAAGTTGAAGCTGGAGGGAGGGAAGTTCAGAGGGAGCATGAGGAAGTACTTATTTACAGAGAGGGTAGTGGACAAGTGGAGCAGCCTGCCAGTGGAGGTGGTGTGGGCAGAAATGATTACAGGTTTTAAACATGCTTGGGATAGGCTACAGATTGCTGGTAGTTGTGGGGGAGGGGTACAACCTAATGCCAACAGTGCAAGACACAGTTCAATTGTAAGTGTTAATAGGGCAGACTGGGTGGGCCGAAGACCCTTGTCTGCCAACAATTTCTGTTTCTACAGTATGTTTCATCTCCTGAGTGGTTTCTTAAGCTTGTTCTTCTTCCCTTTCTGCTTAAACCAGGCTTTTGAGACTTCCTGGACTTCATGCTGGATTATGGACCATTTTTCTTTCATCCCCATGCCTACCCCAAGCTTGTCTATATGCTCCCTCAAAAAAGTTCTCCTTTTCCATAATATTAGCCTTCCTGAAGTTCAGGACATGACTCCTTGAGTTCAGCACTCCTTTCCCCATGGCAAGGTGAAACCACACTGACCGGTGATCACATCTTCCCAGGGGGTCAGAAACACAAATGACTGTGACATGGTTGCAGTTAATGAGCACCAAGTCCATGCTTGGTCCCTAGTTTTGTTCTGTCACCCCCTCGGCCAAGAATCCATCCCATACAGCATCCAGAATCACCTGGCTTCTACTACAGCTTGCATATGGGATGGGCCAATCCACATCAGGCAAGTTAAATTCCTCCATAATCACCACATTTTCTTGCTGTGCCACCATCCTGGTCTCTTTCCCCAGCTCCCAATCCATAACTTCATCCTGATTTGGCAGTCTATACACCACCCCAACTCTTAGCATTCTTCCTGTTTCATTTTGAAGCTGAAACCAAATTGACTTTGTGCCCACCCAGCTTAAGTCTTCCAACGTGGTCTTGATTACTTCTTAATGTAAAGTGTCACCTATCCCCTCTCCCTGCTTTATCCTTCCAGTAGATGGTGAACCTCTGAACAGATAAACCCCAGCTATGGTTTGTGGTTACTCATGTCTCAGTGACTGCCACCAGATCTGCCCAGCCTTCTGTTACATAGCTGGGAAGTCATCCATCTTGTTTCCCAGGCTCCTGGTATTGAAAGATGCCCCCTCCCCAAGACTCCTACCCCTACGTTCCTTTCATACCCATGACCCCTCTTCTGCTTCAGAGTATTCTCTTCCTACTCTACTCCTATCTTGTCCTTCTCTTGAGCTCCAATATGTCCCTTTCTCTTCCCTCTCCCTTATATTTCTCCATATTATTCTCACATTTGCTCCCTCTCTTCATGTCCATGTCCATCTCCCTTAACCCTACCCCCTTTCCTGATCTGCCCATATCCTGATGGCAGGCCTGCCATTCCCCGCCAGGGGCACACTTTTGTTTCTGAACCCCATAGCAGCCTCCTATTCAGTTTAAATATAACTTCACATTAATGTTTTCCACAAACCTGTCCCTAAGCCTTTTGGTGCCCCCAACAAAGGGGTAGACTATTGAGCAATTATTAAGATTTCTCACCCTACACCACTCCTCAGTTCCCTATGCAGCTGAAGCCCTCCATACTGCAACACTCCTTGAGCCAGATGTTGAAGTCAGCTATCCTAAGCTTCCTAGATGAACTGACTTTATGCACTGGCTGCATTTCTTAGGATGCTTCCAATTTTGTGTACTCCTTAATGGTCAGTCCAAGCACATTAAACAGTCCTGTATTACCTCTGCCTCACTCCTGCTTGGTGTATGATTACAAGTGGTCATGTCTTAGTTTCTGAGTGAGGTGATGCACCATGGAATGATTCATGTCATACCCCAGAGGCACACCACCCTCCTTCTATGTTAGCAAAACATGCCCTGATGCTACCCTACCCATTTTACAATGGAGTCCCCTAAAACAAGAACTCTGCTACACCCTTCTCTTATGTACCCCTCCCACCATCTCCCTACAGTGAACTACTGGACCCCTCCCTCTTGTTTCTGTCCCCATAGTCATGTTGTCTTTTTTCCTAATCTGCTTCTCCGTGCACCCAGCTATTGAGGACTGTGCTCCTGACTCACCAGTTTTTACCACCTCCATGACTCCTGTCTTGTGTTAGGTGCAGCCTTTACTAGTCCCTTTCCCCTCTACTACACCCACTTTATGCTTTAGCTGCTCCCCTGCTTCATCTCTGCTTCATCATCCCTCAGTTCCCTTCCTTGTTACATCAGGGTCCCCCTGATAGGTCTTTGTAGGATCCCTTGTTGCACCTCTATCACTAGCCATGCATTTGCCACTCACCTATGTCACAATTCCTAATAACCTCCACCCTTCATGACTCTCCACATCCCTCTTCCCCCTCCTGTTACCCACACAGTCCTCACAATGCTCAGAACATAATTAAAACTATCACTATCCTATCACTCCTGCTGTTTCCCTAAAGGCCCCACTTTCCCTAAATCCACTAAATGGAGGTAGTCCTGATGGTCTCAACACTAAACTTCTATTTCACTCGGCACCTGCCATTGCTTTTCCCATTACCTTACTTCTAAATCTCTCCTTCTCCTCTACTACTGTTCCTGATGTTTGGAAACAGGCTATTGTCATCCCTATTCACAAAAGTGGTGATCCTACTTCTCCTGGTAACTTATGTCCAATTTCACTCCTTCCTACAATGGCTTATAGAAACATAGAAACAGAATTTAACAGCAGATAAGGACCACTTGGCCCACCCTGTCTGCCCATTTTCCTACCTAATGGATAAGCTGCAGATCCTAGTTAACCAGCAGCCTACGTTTTCCTACCCCCACCCCCTAGAATTGCCTTATGACTGTCCGATGCATGCTTGAATTTCACCACTGTTTTTGACTCCACAACCTCCTCTGGAAGGCCATTCCATGCATCCACAACCCTCTCTGTGAAAAAATACTTCCTTACATTACCTCTGAGCCTCCCCATTTTCAAATTGTGCCCTCTTGTTCTTGCACACCTCTTTTTCTGAAAGATGCTACCCTCTTGGACTTTGCTGATTCCCTTGAGGTTCTTGAAAGTTTTGATCATGTCCCCCCTTTCCCTCCTTTCCTCGAGGCTATACATATTAAGCTCCTTAAGTCTCTCTTCGTATGTCTTTCGGTGCTGACCCTGCATCATTTTAGTTGCCCTCCTCTGGACAGCTTCCATCCTGTCTATGTCTTTGCGAAGATTGGGTCTCCAGAACTGCACACAGTACTCCAGATGGGGTCTCACCAGCTGTCTGTACAGAGGGATAATAACTTACTGTTTTCTGCTGGTGATGCCTCTCCCTATGCATCCCAGTATTCCCCCAGACCTCCTTACTGCCCTGTCACATTGCTTGCCCACCTTTAGGTCATCTGATATGACTACCCTCAGGTCCCTTTCCATTTTTGTTGTTGTTAGTATCTCACCCCCAATTGTGTACTCTTCCCCTGGGTTTTTGTTTCCCAGGTGCATTACCTTGCACTTCTTAGCATTGAATCTAAGCTGCCATACATTTGACCATTCCTCTAACCTTGCCAAGTCCTTCTCATCCTTTCCACACCACCTTGTGCATCAACTCTGTTGCGGATCTTTGTGTTGTCTGCAAAGAGACATACTTTTCCTTCAAGTCCCTCTGCAATGTCGCTTATAAAGACATTGAAGAGGACCGGTCCTAATACTGAATCCTGCGGTACCCCACTAGTAACCCCCCTTTCTTCAGAGTGGACTCCATTTACTATTACCCTCTGTGTCCTATTCTCTAGCCAATTCTTTACCCAGGCTATCATCTTGGGACCCACTCCCAGGCTGGCTAACTTGTATATCAATCTTTTGTGTGGGACTGTGTCAAATGCCTTGCTAAAGTCTAGGTAGGCCATGTCCACAGCCCCTCCCTGATCTACTACTTTGGTCACCCAGTCAAAGAAATCTATTAGATTCGTCTGGCATGACCTTCTAGTTATGAATCCATGCTGCCTTGGGTCCTGTGCCCCTCTGGCCTCTAGGTACTTGACAATTCTTTCCTTCAGAAGTGATTCCATCATTTTCCCTATCACTGAGGTTAAACTAACAGGTCTGTAGTTTCCCACTTCTGCCCTGCTCCCACATTTGTGAAGTGGAATCACATCTGCCCTCCTCCAGTCCTCAGGTACCACCCCATCCTCCCATGATTTGTAAAGAGGGTAGTCAGTGGTGTCACTAGTTCTACCCTTAGTTCTTTTAGAATTCTGGGATGAATCCCATCAGGCTTTGTCCACCTTCAGTTTTAAGAGTTCTTTCAGAACCCTTTCTTCCGTAAATGGGCTGGTATCAACTTCTGTATCCAGAGTGTTTCTATTGTTTGGTTTAGGTACCCCCCCCTCTTCATTTGTAAATACTGAGCAAAAATATTTGTTTAGTATCTCTGCCTTTTCATCATCACCCTCTGCCCACCCCCTCCCTTTATTAAGCCTCACTATCCCTCCTTGGTCTTTCTATGCTCCCTAATGTACCTATAAAAGGTTTTATCTCCCTTCTTAACTGAGTTGGCTAAGTTACAGGCATGCATTGTTCTATCTCAGCTTACTTTCTTTCTTGACAACTCCTCCTTTTTTACTCCCTTTCAGTCCTGTTTTACGAAATTCAGCTCCACTTCTACCTCCCTCCTTCCGCTCACAGATTCCATACTTACAGGTATGGATATAGGACTGATAACTTCCTCCATTTTTGTTCATCTTGCTAAGGCTTTTGACACTGTGGTGCGTCCCCTCATGAATCATTCACATATCTGGACTGAGTAGTACGGTATGGGCTGCACGCCCATTGGCTCATGCTGTGAACCAATGGGTGTGCAGCCCTACCAAGCTGTCAGTCGGTGGGTGGCGGGGCAGCAGGCGGGTGGGAGTGCTGCCGCCCACCCGGCTAACAGGGGAGGCGGGGCAGTGGGGCTCAGTGGGTGGGTGGGGAGGGTACACTAGACCACCAGGGTGGTAGGGGTCTCATTATGTGTTACAGATGCCCGTGATCGGTCCACTGGACCATCAGGGATATTGGATGGGGAGGACTATACTGATGCCCACGATCGGGCACATAGAGGTCCACTGGACCACCAGGGATATTGGACGGGGGGGGGACTATACTGATGCCCACGATCGAGCACATAGAGGTCCACTGGACCACCAGGGATATTGGACGTGGGGATTTCGCTCCAGGGATGCCTGTGATGGGGCTTGGGGGGGCACCGCCAGGTGCAGCAGGAACATGGGTGGCCACCCACAGGTGGCAGCTGCTGTGTTGTGCCCTGCAATGTGGCAGCTCTCCTGTGGGTGGCCATCACTTGTTCCTTTTTTTTTGGCTTAACTTTGTGCAGGCGCAGGTAGGGGTTGCGCATGCATGACTCTGCACATCCCGGCCTGAATATCGGGCTGTGCAGGTATGCATGGGCACGCTCCCCTACCTGTGCTCGTGCATGCATTACCGATGCGCTGCAGCATATCGGATTTGTGCAGCGACTTTTCCCTTTTGAATATCGCACCGGGACGCATCAGTGGGTTGCACATGGTGCAACACTGTTGCACCATGCGCAACTCTTTTGAATATCTGGGCCCTTATGTTTAATCTTAATTTGCCGTTTCTCCCTAGCTGTCAACCAGTTAGGAATTCTGCCCTTTTTATTATATGTATTAAAGTTTGGTACACATTCATTCTCTATCTTATTGAGAATGTCTCTAAATGATTCCCAAGCAGTTTCCACTGATTGATGTGATAGTATACTTTCGCAATGAATGTCACAGAGACACTGATGGATCTCGCCAATACTGGCCTTGTTATAGTGTTTAATCAAGGTGGTGCAATTTTTTTGCTCCGCCCAGTAGTCATACTGCATGCTACCATATTAAAGTCACTGTTTCCTAATGGACTGAGTAGGTTAATGTCCATAATTTCATCATTAATATTGGTCAAAATAAAATCTAATATGTTATTCTCCCGAATAGACTCACACACAAGTTGGTCAAGGCTATGTCAACACAAGTTTCAAGAAAAGTTCTGTCAACCTATGTTTTACCTGTTAAGTCAATCTGGTTTACCCCAGGGAGAATAAAATCACCCATAATAATAATGTCACCTGAGTTAGAAGCTTAGGTTAGTTCTTCCTGTTAGGCTGAGTTGTATTCTACAGTAGAACAAGGGGGTCTGTAACAACCGCCTATAAGTAATGCCGATCTCTGAAGGAATAATAACTTTACCCAAATAGTTTCTAGAGCCACATCAGTGTCCACGGAGAAGCCAACCACCTGTGATGGGATGTAATTATGAATGTATAGACAAACACCTCCTCCTGTCTTATCCACCCTATTTTTATGTTTGCTTGCACTCATGTGCAAGAAACATAGTGCCATCATATGAGTTTTACAGAGGTGTGTCAGCCTCTTCCAATTCAGTCAGTGTGTTTGCAGGTGCGGTCACAGAGCACCAATCACTGCTCCAGCATTTCTATGACAGCTGAAAATGCAGTGGCATACAGTTGAAAGGGAGAGCTCCACTTGAGTGAGCAGAGCTCTCCCCCCACACACACACACAAACACACGCGTGCGCACGCACACTACGTGCTCATGCGCCTTCCCCTTCCCCCCACACTGTACGGCCGACAGGGGTGCCCAATCCCCCATCGGCTGCATGTCCCCTCCCAAAGCATCCAAAATGATGTTATGGCTGACAGGGATGCCCAATCCCCTGTCGGCTCCACTGTCTCCTCCCCAAAGTTGTCGCCGACGGGGGTGCCCAAGTCCCCGTCGGCTCCACTGTCTCCCCCCCAAGCATCCAGGTGCCATGCTGGGAGCTCACCCCAGCATGGCAAAATGTGTTATAGCTGACGGGGGTGCCCAATCCCCCATCAGCTCCAGCCCCCCCGAACAGCCTTTCAGCTGCCATGCTGGGAGCCCACCCCAGCGAGGCAAACGTCCCTTGTTGTCTCAATAAAGAAAGAAATACACCTGAAAATAAAATACTGTCCTTCAACACTTCTCCCTGCCCCCCTCCCACAACCTGCACCCACCCACTGTGCACCCTGCCTCCCTACACACCCCCTCACCCCATACTTACCTATGGAGCTCGGCGCGACGATCTTCAGTGGACTGGGAACACGTCTGCACTCTTCAAAGTCGACCGTGAACTGAGGAAATGCCGATAAGCTGTATAATGGAATAGATAGGGTTTTTTCAACTTTATTGCATATCTCAGGCATTTTTTGGAATTTTTGCACCAAATTTTCAACATGGGGTTTTTGGGATCTTGAATGCTGTCACTATCATGGCATTACTCGGGCCCAAAGAGTGATTTTGCAGCCACTGCACAAAATAACCTTTCCAGAATGATTACTGAAATGACACTGCCAGTGTTCATAAGGTGGGCTCTCAAAAAGGCCTATTTTGAAAATTTGGTGGAAAAATTCCTAAAAAAAACTGTTTTACGAGCGTGCATTGTGCGGTTCCTATGCACGCTCGTAAGTTCATAAATTTTCAATATTTTCACTCCAGATTTTCAACATTGCCATTTTACCACACCTTCTTATGAGCAGTACAGCTGTCATTTTTCACATCTCACCCAAAATGTGTTTCCGCACATGTAGCGCACAATGGCGCAGTCGGTGTGCAAAATCAATGTACGGGACACATCAAGAAAATCACAGTGACACTGTTCATGACTAGAGGTCTTAAAATGGCTATTTTGAAAATTTGGTGAAAAAATTCCTAAAAATGACTGTTTTACGAGTGTGCGTTGCAGAGTTCCTATGCACGCTCATAACTAAGTTTGCAAATTTTTCAATATTTTCACTCCTGATTTTGAACATTGCCATTTTACCACACCTCCTTATGAGCAGAACAGTTGTCATTTTTCACATCTTGCCCACAGCGTGTTTCTGCCCATGTAGCGCACAATGGTGCAGTCGGTGTGCAAAATCAATGTATGGGACACGTTAAGAAAATCACAGTGACACTGGTCATGAGCAGAGGTGTTAAAATGGCTATGTTGAAAATTTGGTGAAAAAATTCCCAAAAATGACTGTTTTAGGAGCGCACGTAGCGCAGTTCCTACGCACGCTGGCAAGTTTGCAAATTTGTAATATTTGCACACCAGATTTTCAACAGTGCCATTTACCACACTTCCTTATAAGCGTGCAGCTACCATTTTTCACATCTGCCCAAATGTGTTTCCGCATATGTAGCGCACAATGGCACAGTCGGTGTGCGAAAAAAATGTTTGAGACAGATTAAGAAAATCACAGTGACACTGGTCATGAGCAGAGGTCTTAAAATGGCTATGTTGAAAATTTGGTGACGAAACTCCATAAAGTGACTGTGTTACGAGTGAGCATTGCGCAGTTTCCACGAACCCTCGTAAGTTCATGAATTTGTAATATTTTCAGTCCAGATTTTCACCAGTGGCATTTTTGCACACCTCCTTATGAACAGTACAGCTGTCATTTTCCACAACATGGCCGAAATGTGTTTTCACACTTTCAGTGCAGAGATGCGTGGTCGCTGTGGGAAATCATTGTTCGGGACAGATAAAGAAAATCACACTGACACTGTTCATGATCGGAGGTCCCAAAATGCCTGTGTTAACAATCTGCTATAAAAAAATCCCCAAACATTATGGGTGTGCGTTGCACAGTTGCACAGTTTCTACGCAAGCTCGTGACTTCACCAGTTTTTTAAGATTTTCACAGCAGATTTTCAACATTGCCATTTTTTAAACCTCCCCATGAACAGTACCTCTGTCATTTTTCACATCCTGTTAGGAATGTGTTTTTGCACCTGTGGTGCCAAATGCCATAGTCGCTGTGCAAAAGCAGTTTTCGGCTAACAAACTGAAATTGCCACTGTTCATGAGGTGGGGGTCACAAAAAAACCATGTTGAAAATTTTGAGTGAAAATACCAATGAATGCCTGAGGCGTTAGGGTTTCCGACCATAACGCCCCACCCTGTACAGTATGACAGGCATCAGGGGTGTGACTTGGGATTCTTGCCTGTCATGCTCATACCATTCCACCCCCACCCACACCCTGCAGCCAGTGAGAGGCATCAAGGTGTGCCTCAGACTCTTCAGGCCCAAACTTCACCCCATTCTCCTATACCGCACCCATCTCACTGTATTTCCTGATGGAATGGGGTGCGCATAAGGGCCAAAGACCCCAAGGCACACCGTGACACTTGTCAGTGTCTGCAGGATAGGGTGTGGTAAAATGGCGTGGTCATTATGCCTGATGACCCAAGGCACACCCCAATGCCTGTCACTCTCTGCAGGGTGGTGGTGGGGTTGGCTTCAGTTCAATACTTTGCTGCCATTCCTACTATGCAGCTCTGTAACTTCTGCACTACCAATGCCAATGCCAGCAAGCAAACATTCGGCATTGACAAATGCTTGTTATAATAAAGCTTGTAATCAGAAATGATGTGCGTCTAGTCAGATGTGGCATCTCACCAAGTTTCATTTATTCTGACAATGTCTATATTATTTTGTTTAATATAGGCTTCCATCTCAGTCTTTTTCATTCAACGCATTCACTGTCATGTAGTGATGGAATATGTTTCTTCCTCATCCTGTGCTACTTGCCCCATCAAGCTAATCTGTTTAGTTTTACTCTGCTTTACATTGCAGGGGCATAAATGTTCTCCTATACCCACCCATACCCATACTGCCCTAGTTTAAAGCCTCTCTCAGCATTCTATCAATCTAGCATGGAACTGACTACCAGTCAAAGGTGTGGAGGCTAGAATTGTGGAAGACTTTAAGCAAGCATGGGATAGACACAGGAACCTATTACAGATATGGGGGGGGGGGGCCTGGAGACCAGTTAGGGTCTGTGGATGTACACTAGGCAGGGAACCCTTGGGCCAACTGGGTAGGCCCAGTGGTCATTTTGTGCCAACAATTTTCTAAGGTTTTTTTTTTTTAACCTATCCTGTGTGACAGCACCACCACATCTTCTGGACTCAGTTGAAGTCCATCCAAAGCACATAGTCTTCTGCCGCCCCAGAATTCCTTCCATAGTGTAAGGAACCTAATTTTTTTCTTCTTGTGCCAAACCCTTACCTGCATGTAACTACCTAATCTCCTGCTGTGCCATAGGTCATGTGTGTGGCACTGGTAGTATACCAAAGAATATTATTTTGAAAGTCCTGTTCTTAAGGTTCCTACCTAGTTTCTTAACTCTTTGCTAAAGGATATTTTCTCTGACTCAGATCTACATCATGAACAACGATGCTTGGTTTCTCATCCTTATCCTGCAGAAACCTGTCTACTCTTCCAGTTATGTGTGCAACATATGCACCAAGTACAGTGCGTAAGTGACCAAGCAGTTTAGTTTAGACTATTTTGTTAACTGGGTAAATTATACTTGTGCAGATGAACCTTTTCCAGGTATGACCCAGTGTACCATTGATACAATACAGTCAGGGAGTTAAACATATACAAAAATTACAATGTCAAAAACACTTCAAAGTTGCAGAATACAGTATAACTTTAAAATATATTAAAAACAGGAACAAGCAAGCCATTCACATGGCTGTGTAGTGTGTTCAAGGCCCTTGAAACTCTACAGTTCTGTGGATGCAGAATCGGGTGAAGAACATGCATCATGCCACATAACATTGTTTTCCTGCAGAATGCATCACTTTTTGTTTTTAAAGTAAAAAACATAACGTTTCTGCAATTCCAGTGAAGTTGCCCAGACAGAGTCTTAACTATTTCTTATTTGAGGTACTTCTGCTTTGGGTCAGATTAGGATAATTTTTCCATTTTTGGAATAAACAGTTCCCATAGTGTTCATTATCCATTTTGTGATGTTTTACAAGCTGGATAATGGCAAGATGGCAACTTTAGGTATGGCTTTCTTGTCTAGAGCAGATTATGAGGTACACTGATCATTACAGTGATAAATTATTCAATTTATATAGGACTATACAGCAAAAATTAAACATTATCTAAGTCACTTCCACTGGTGAAATGGAAAAAATTCTCAATGGTGAGGGCTTGCTCTAGACAAAAGAATCAGGGTTACCTAGATGTGGAGAACCTGTTATCCTGTTACCTCTCTGGTCACAGTTTGCAAGATCTAGGGGTATCCATAAATGGCAGCAGATTGTCTATTCAGCTCTTGGCTCTTCTCTTAGTTTTATTTTCTTAAAGTCCCTCCCTTCACACTCATCATCGTATAAAATAATTGCATGTTACCAAATGGATGGAAAGAAACTGGCAGAGAAGTAAACCAGCTGTGCCACAAAAGCAAAATGTATCTGTCCCAGTGGTCTAGAAATTCTGCAGCAAAATGAAGGACTCAAGGGCCACAGAAAACTAGTGGTCCTGAGAATTGAAGGAATAAGAACAGTATCATAGATACATAGATGGAGACAGCAGATTAGGGTCTACTGCACACCTAGTCTGCTCATTTGTCCTCCCTCTCCCACTGAAAGACTGTTCCAGGAATCCACCACTCTTTCTGTGAAGAAGTACTTCCTCACATCTGGCTTGAATCCACTTATTCCAGGTTTGTATCATGCCCCCTTGTCCTTGACCACCTTATATTGTGAAAAATACTTCCCTCTTGTACCTTGTTTACCTCCATGAGATATGTAAAGGTCCGTATCATATCTCCCCTCTGTCTCTCCTCTCTTCCAGGGAGTACATACTTAGGTCCTTAAGTCTCTCCTCATAGGGCTTCTGATGCAGACCCTGCACATTTTAGTTGCCCTGCTCTGGATCGCTTCCACTCTGTCTATGTCCTTTCTGAGATGTGGTCTCCAGAACTGGACACAGTACTCTTGGTGGGGTTTTATCAATGATCTATACAGAGGTAACACCATATGAACCCAAGCATCCCACTCACCCTCCCAACTGCTTTTTGCACTGCCTGTCCATTTTTAGGTCATCAAATACGATCACCCCCAGGTTTCTTTCCTGATTGGTGGTCATCAGTACAACCCCTCATATTTTACACTCTGCCCCTGGGTTTCTGTGCCCCAAGTGCATTATTTTGCACTCTTTCTTATTGAAACTCCGCTGCCATACCCTTAACCACTCCTCAGGTTTTCATGGGTGGGTTCACTGACTAGTTACAGAAGGAACGCCCCTGCAGGGAGTCCAAGATTTCCCTGCTTCTAGCTCAAGCTGCAGCTGGAAGGATCCGATCTACATCTGGCAGATTGAAGTTGCCCACTAACAGCACATTTTTCTTTTCTGCAGTTTTGCTAATGGCTTCCATCAGAACCTTATCTAACTCCTCCCTCTGTGTTGGAGGTCTCCAAATCATGCCAGTGTGAATAGAGGCTCAATTCCCCATCTCTAGGGTGACTGGCAGTACTTCTGCCCCTCCCATCCACTTATTCCTTGTATCTCAGTCACTTTAATGCCCTCTCTCACATAAAGTACCACACCCCCTCCTTTCACTCGTCTTATCCATTCACGTTGCAGAATGCAACCCATGTTCTTACAACTTTGTGTTTTAAAAATACATTTTTTTTTGAGACAGTAGACAGTGTTTGTATTAATTCCTCCTATAAGATGTCACTGTATTTCTCAGCAGCACTGATGTTATTAAATAAACTCTGCACAGGGAATTCTCTATATATCTATCAACTAGAGGAGGGGGTTAATGGTGAACATTGAAGACATGGAAAGTAAGCAAAAATGTGCCCATAAGCAGCTGGAGCAGTGGTGCTTTAATTAAAATTTAGTATTCTTAATCTGCCAAATCAATCCCCTAACTAGCTCTTTTGTTGTGAAAGCATGAAGCTGGGCTTTATGCAGTAGCTGTCATACAACCTTGAGCTGCTCACAGTTCTAACTTTCTGCTGCAGGCTGGGAGATAATATGATAACGAATGCATCTCCAGTTCTCTAACAGCAGAGCCAAGATGTATGCCAGTACTTTAAACATGAATCAAAGCACAGACTGCTGCTAAGCAGGCCAAATGGTGAATATTATCTAATTGTTTTAACCCTCATGAACTAAAGAGCCCACATTTACAGGCTCAAACAATGGCCTGCAACAAAACTGGTTCTGTAATGGCAGCTGAAAAAATATCCACTGAAAAAAATGCTACCATTTGTTTCTTTTCACCCTCTTTGTATATGTATATATATATATATATATATATATATATATATAGGCATGAATACAGTATTCGAGAGACTCATACCTACTGCACTTTGACACCCTGTAACTTTTTGCTGAATTGTTAAAAGGTTCACATGACACACCTAATTTGTAGTCCCACATTCGGAGAGATATTAAACATAACATGACCCAGTTTGGTTCCATTGTGCTCTTTCAGTTTTATCACAAACATCGATTTACCCCTTCAAATAGGGTTCTATTTGTGACATTGCTTCCATTCCCAATTTAAGTATTTAAATACAGCCCTTTATTGTGCCTTAGAAACTCAACGGTTGTTAATGTATTATCTAATTACTTCATTTAAGCCTCCCCCAAGAACTCCCTGTACAGAATAAAAGTTTTTGCCCTTTATTTAATCATTTTATACAGCTGTAATGTTCATTACATGTAGTGTCCATCTAGTCCCTCATCCTAAGCAGACTGTGCCTTTAATTTGCATGAACTGTGGTCCAAAAGCATTATTGCGTCTGGTGACCTTCTTTTTGTTGCTGACATGCTGCCAAAACCTAGCAGTTTGTTATAACTTATTTATTTAGAAAATTCCCTTTTTTCATGGCATGTTATTTTCGTGTCCTTTTGTTACCCACGTTACTATTGGTTCCTCCACTGGCCCAGAATGTTCAGAACCAGAAATGCATGCTGACACCTTCAGTCATCACCCCATGGCTCTTTAAAGCTGTGGACCTGGTGGGTCTGTATTCTTTGTACTACCACCTACATTCTGGACAAGACATGTTGTCCTCCTGAAGTTTGAAGTTATGCACGTTACGGGCACTGCAGTGGGCTATTCTATCTGCATCTCAGCTGCTCTTTTGTTCCCCAGTGTGTCAGATGTCTGCAGATTGTAAAGGTACACATTTGCTTTTTGGGAAACACAGAGACGTGTAGTCGGACCTTGCCTCATGGTCCCAAGATGCTGAGCTCGGGGTATGAAGGGTGGGGTAGGGGCAGAGAGAGTTGATTATAAAGCATTTTAAAGTTAAAACAACTGCATGTTTCCTAGATTAAATGGTTATACATATTTACCTATTCTATAGACCAAGACTTTACATGGGGATCATTCTGTGTGGCCTGGTCCCTGTGGGGGGGAGGCATTTTGTGTGGTCCTATTCTCTATCGGGGTACCTTTAATGTTACTGCTGCTAAATAGTTTGTTCTGTACTGGGCAAAAAAACTGCAGTTTAGGGGAGTATATAAACTGGACCTGGTTAGTGCTGGGGCTCATTTTGTATTAGGCATCAGAACACCATATGTACAGTTTGGAGAGTTCTGTAATGAGAAATAAAATATATGTTGTATTGGGGAGTAAATGAATAGGACCTGGTCTCTGCAGGTGCTCAGTTTGTGTAGACCTGATCTCTTTAGGGGGCTTATATTGTGTTGGAGGCATCAGAACACCAAAACTACTTTTAAATGACCTGCTTATCTGCTAAACTTAAAAAGAAATCTTGGTTAATATCCTTATTTTTGTAAAAACACTTCTGTAGAACAGAAAAATGGTCAGCACTCGAAACGTACTCGCAGTACTTATTTATTTTATGTGCAAGTGCATCAAAGCCATTTAGCAGCAGAAAAGCAAATAACAGCAAATAGCAGCAGTAAACGAAACGGGTAATCCACAAATTTCTCAGATCCACAGGAGTCTATAAGATGGCAACTTTTTTTAAAAAACATATTGCACCCACTGACTCAACATTGAGCACCCAAACGCCAGCGCAGAACCATTTACATTTCAGCAATATGTTTTGTGATCAGTAGGTGTGCCATGTGCTGCATGTTAGGCCAAGAGTCTAGCATGGCACATTAAACAATTACTGAGATTCACTGCAACAGTAAAATGAGCCTAAAAGGGCATAAACACAAAAATGGATGTAAAATGACTGTAATTGATGGTAACTGGGTTGCAGTCACCAAAAACATCAACCCTGTTCATTGTTTTTGTGCAGTTTTAGGCTCATTTGGCTGCTGTTGCAGCGTATCTCAGTAACTGGGTTATGTGCTACATGGTATGCCTTAAGTGGTTTCCATGGCAGTACAAGTGAAGAAAAATACTGTTTTTTCCTTACTGGGATGATTGCTGTCAGTGACTGTTAAAGTGTTACCCTTTGTTCTGTATTTTTTTTTATTCCGTTTTTTTGTGCACTTTTAGGCTTACTTTGCTGTGCAGTGAATCACAGTAATTGTTTGGTGCGCCATGTGCTGCATGATAGGCTGAGGGCCTAGCATGGCATATCAAACAATTACTGACATTAACTACAATAACTGAAGAAACCTAAAAGTGCACCCTCTCCCAAAATTCACTGGTTGCCATATGAACATGCAGGACCATGCTGTGGACACAGCAAGTGATGGTACCGTAGAGGAGTCCATTTGACAACAGGAAGGGGCTGTGTCTTCAGTTGTGGCTGTGATCTGCGGGATGACATCATTAGTAACAGGGATAATTGTGTATATCTGCACCATACAAGGGGACTATGCAAAATTACCTTGCACTCTGTGATTACAGGACTTCACCAGATTTCAGGTCCATGACTTTCCATTTGTATTGTGCCAACCTCAGAAAATCTCCCGGACACAAACTTTGATTGCCCGTAACAGGGCTTTGGAATATGGACATCTGTGCAAATCTGGGTTTGTGCAGAAAAACTAGGCTTTGCACATGGGCAAGCTTTTGAAGATCTGGCCCCTGAAGCCAGTTTTTCATTTCATTTTCATTTCTTAAAACACATTTTAAGATTGAAGCAACCCACTGAATGGCATAGTTCTATTAGGAGAAAGTAACCCACTCCAGGGTGTGCAGTTATTATGGATTTATCAATACCCCGAGTGCATTGTGAAGCACGAGGCTGCTGACTAATGTCCTCCACAACACCCAGTGTGTTGTTAATCTAATAACTGCACACCCTGGAGGGCTATTACACTTATAACAGAGGGTGCACTACAAAACAAGGAGAAAGCAATATACATGTTTTTTTTCTCCTTTTATAAAAGACAAGCAAATTACTGTATTATGCTGCCTAAAAAAATAGTCCCCAACAAAATGGCTGTCATGCACATACAGATGTCAGAAGGAAAGTGTTGCTATGCTTTCTCTGATATTTGTTGTGCATGATATGCCTTCTGAGACAGCACAGTAGCTCTGAAGTGCAAAATATGGAGTTGCCTCTTGCGGTACAGACACAGTGTCTATACCTCCACTGGCTTAGCTGCTCTGTCTCTCTGTCTGTGGTTATATTAATGCATGGCAAGCAAGTAAACATTTTCCCCAGCAGTGCAGTCACACAGTCTACCAGACTGTATTCTACCAATTAAGAAATGGCAACTAATGGGACTCAGAGCTTGCAGGTCTTTCTGGAACTCTGTTTCTCTGTCCACCAGCATAAAGCTCACTTTCAGATCATGACATCATTGGGGGGTCTCCATCTCTTCATACTGTTCCATATGACTTTGTGCCACAACTATGGAATTTACCTGTCAATCTGGCTGTGCAACAGAAAAATGACCATGGGGACCACACACTTCACTCTGGGAACAAGCTTGGGTAAAAAGCAAGACTACAAACTTTGAACACTACAGCTACTGTTGCTGAACTGCCTGGGACTATGTGGCAGGCCTTGGCTCTCACTCACTAAGCAGGGATAGTAATGGCTGCTCCACAGACTGTAATTTTGCACTATAACAAGATCAGAACAGAAACACAGGCTGATCTCTCAGAGGGATGGTTCACCACTAGCTGTCATATATTGTGGAATAAGCAATGGTCACCTGGTGGTTGTTTACCACTCACCTGCCTTTATCTACCCCATGTTATAAGTCACTAATACACTTTCAGTGTTTTGCCTTCAGCCTTGAATCTCACAAGCAGCAAGGGCATGCATTAATCCCAAACATCCCCATTCATCTCATAAAGATATAGCTGGTTTCCCTCTCTCTTATTGTAGGCTTGGGACCAGCTGGTATATGTAATAGACAGACCAGGTGAGATTCAATCCATACTACACTGTAACATAAAACATTTGTGAATATCTTAAGTTAATATAATGTTGTGACTACAGTACAATCTTCAAAATGTTCAACAAATGTTATACCAAATATCCATAGTATGACAATCATTTTTTTGGTTGAACATTAGCAATAACTTTTGGTATGATTTAGTGGGACACTTGGTATGATACTGATACTACTGTTCTGGTGTCCATGTTACTCATGTGACTTCTTGTGTTGTGTCTGTGTTACTTGCGTGATGTCCTGCGTAGTCTGAGTTACTCACGTGACATCCTGTGGAAAAAAAACCTTGTAAATGAAGTATAATTCACTTTCTGAAAAGTAAGTGATTTCTGTATTTTCCTATGAGGGTAATATAGTTGTGCAAAAAAAAACAATGGGCTAGAAAATCAAGGACATGAATGTGGTAGCCAAACTTAAACATGTCCAGATTTGGGCATACTGTGATCAGTAAACATATTGTGGCATAATTACCAACAAGTTAAGTTTATGATAAAAAACTGAAAAGTTAGATATTCTACCTAAATAGATACCATAGACATAGTAACATCAAAAAATATATGTTTGATAATATGACAAATTTGCTGTGAAGGACACAATGTTACTCACATCACGTTGCCCTTGTGGGAACTTTTAATCCCATTTTTTAGCACCTCTGAACTACAAACTATCTTTATGTTGGGGACTGAAATACTACCACATGCACCCAATGTAAATATGATATGGTTATGACAATTGGCCCAAATAAATTTTGGAACCTGATTGTCACACTTTGTCTCTCGAGTAGCATATTGGTACCTATATCTATATCTATATCTATATCTATATCTATATCTACATCTATATCTATATCTATATATTTATATATAGGGCATATGACATGGCCTGACTGAAGATATCATATTTATCTTCACGAGAGGCCAATGATATCATGATATCTCATGAGTGGCGAAGCCACGAGTGAGATATCATGATATCATTGGCCTGGAGTGAAGATAAATATGATATCTTCAGTCAGGCCATGTCATATTCTGTTTATACAATGTATGTATTTGGCTGCACTCAACAAAAGTTCAAAATGTTCCCTTAATACAATCCCCTACATTGAGGTGATGGCTGTTTTAACACACATCTGCTGTATCTCTAGCAACACAACAGATGCCATATGTTATTTTAAAAAATATATGTTGCTGACCCTACCTCTTTAAATTGTAAAAAAAAACTTGTCTGGATTCTGGCTGACTGAGCCATGGCAACCCCCAATATAATTCTCCATACCCCCCTGCCCCAAAACAGCAGATAAAAAAACATGTATGATCTTGTCACTTAAGTTATTTAATAATACATATCTGATTGATCCTACCTGTATCTTTAAACAAATGCCTGGGACATGTACTTATTTAAAAAAAGATACATTATCTGGTTGATCCTGCGACTTTCTTTTTTCCACCTTCAGCTGTCATGTAGCATGGTCAAGCGTTATGCTCTGAATGTAGTATGACCAAGCGCTAGGAAGATTCAGATGTGAGGCACTGTCAGATAGTTTTAATTATGGCGGTTTTGTTGTAAAACATAGAAAATGTACCACTTTCTTAATTGTGCTTATATTTTGCCAAAAGAAACTGCCGACAGTTCTGAGAGAAGGCGGAGTGAGTCGGCAGCTTCAGAACAATAGCGGAAGCACGAGCATCTGTTGCTGGCAGCGACAGACCCGTGCTTCCATCTGGCTGTGCTGACAGTCTCCGCTCTTCTCTCAGTCACATGGCAGCTTCTTTTGTCAAAATATAGGCACTAAGTTAAGAAAAATGGCATTTTTATATGTTCTACAGCAAAAGCGCCTGTAATTAAAACTATCTGAGTGCCTCATATGTGAATTTTCCTAGCGCTTTGGTCACACTACTTTCAGGGCATAGTGCTCACTATGCTACATGACAGTTGGAGGTGGAAAAAGAAAGTCGAGGATCAACCAGATATATTTTTAAAAACATACTCCTGTAATTATACAAGCAGAGGTGAGCAAGAATGGGGGGTCTTCCTTTTAAAGACAAAAGCTGCGGGTGGGGAGTCTTATTCTTAAGAGAAAGTCACAGGATAGAAAGTGAAAACTTTCAGTTTCATTGCGATGACGATAGAGCGTGGAGATATCAATGATATCTTCACATGTGAAGATATCACTGATATCTCCATGACCTTGCTGAAATACTACATTTTATCCTGACATTTATCCCAAAACATACGTTGTATATATATATATATATATATATATATATATATATATATATATATATATATATATATATATATATATATATATATATAATAGTGCAGTAGTGCCTGTATATTAGGGTTGCATTGATGTTTAATAAAAAGTGGCCATTTCCAGTGGGTCATATCTTGGCTATTTTAAATTTAAGGATTTTAATATTCAGCATGCGCCTTCTCAGTCCTTAGGTCTCATAACTCCATAAATTTCATGAAGATACCATTTACACTTTTTGAGTTATTAAGGGCTGCAAATTACATATTTGTGCCCGACTTGCTATCTAAATTTTTGCTCTCAGCTAGGTAATCTTTTATTTATTTATTGAAGAGTTTCACCAAGAAAGCTTACCGAACAACAAGTTGCTTATCTCCAGATGCATCCTGGGGGAAGAGGGTAGTGGAGTACATAATAAAGGTGCACCATTTGACAAACAAGATATACAATGCAGGTACATGTGAGTAATACAAAGCAGGTACATGTGAGTAATACAATGTGTAGAAAAACAATTATAGGATTTATACAATGAATAATGAGTAGGAAGTACATTAATCATAGAAGCAACATAAGTGAATCTGTACGTGCTAGACATGAGGTTAGTGATCATTTATGGTAGTTAGGAGAGTGGCTTGAGAGAGTTAAGAGTCTAAGCAGAGCAAATTAACGAAACAAGTAGACATAAGGAAGGACAAGAAAGGCAGCCTAGGAAGTAGTTGCTGAAGGGTGTGGGTAATAGGTGGTGGACAGGGGAGGGAAAGACTAGGAGTAAGATAAGTTGGAAAGAAGAAGTTGTGGAGGGAAGGGGAGGAGGAAGGACTTATGAGCATGTAAGGTTTAGTGAGACTTAGGAACAGCAGCAGTCAGGAGAGACTAATTGTGATAGCCAATAAACATCTAAGAGTTGGTATATGAAACTTCCAGGTTTTGAAGGTGTCATTTGGGAACAGGTCCTTTCAGGGTTTTTGTTAAATTTGTCTTTTTTTTAGTTAATTGTGATAAATTGATCATGCATGCATGTTAAAAAAAATCACCAAGAAAAATAATTAAAACTACATGGATACTTTTTTTCCATTTTTAAGTTCTACATGAACTAAAAGTATAACCTAATGAAACTTCTAAAATAATTAAGGTTTGAGGGTATTAGTTAAGTGTTTGCCAGGGAGGGGTACTAGGAGGAACACAATATTTTTTTTGTTACAATAAGGTAAGTACCAATTAGTAACGTTTAATTAAAAATTAAAATACAAAGGAAACTTTTATTATTTTTTTAACAAAATTGCCCTGAAGTACAAATATTTTAATAAGTCCTGTATGATGGTTTTCTTATTTTACTGTGATTTATTTTTTAAAAAAGCTTCATAAGTGATATGTGTGCCCCTGTTTGTCAAAGTTTCCAGTTTCCCCAGCTGCCAAAGTTTCTAATATAGTAACCTACCCATAACCAGCTGCAGATGTCATGCATTACAGTACATTTCCTGATCACTGTATTTTATAATTTAATACCCTCCTCAGTGCCAGCTGCTGATCTCTCCCCCTCCATCCTTCCCAATCACTGTCGGTTTAGAAATTTTAACATTCTCACCACACCTAGCTGCAGATCTCCTCCTGTGCTCCTCCCAATTGCCGTTGATTTGAATAAATACCCTTACCGCATCCCACTGCAGCTGCCTTCTCTCTCCCTCCCCTATCACCATCAGTTTGATAATTTTAATACCTTCCCCACTCCCAACTGCAGATGCCTTACCACTCCCTTCCTGATTGCCTTTATGTTCAGTATTTAAATTCACTTCCCACTCTCAGTTGCAGATGCCTTCCCTCTCCTTTCTTGACCACTGACAGTTTGATCACTTTAACTCCTCCCCATATCCAACAGCAGATGCCCACCCTCTCCCTTCCCAATAATGTTTTTTAGATAATGTAATGTCCTCTCCACACCAGCTGCTGATGCCCTCCGCACCCTCATCACCGTTCCTGATCATAGTGTTTTTATATAATTTAATCCCCCTCCACACCCAGCACCAAATGCTCTCCCTCTCCCTTCCCAATCACCATCAGTTTGATCATTTGAATACCCTACCCACTCCAAGCTGCAGATCTCCTCCCTCTTCCTTCCCACTCACCATTTTTTATTTAATTTGATACCATCCCCACACCCAGATCCAGATGCCCTCCCTCTCCCTTCCCAATCATCGCCAGTTTGATAATTTGAATACTCCTCCCACACCCAGCTCTATATCTCCTCCCTCTCCCTTCCTGATCATCATTTTTTATATTATTTGATATAATCCCCACACCCCAGTGTAGATGCCCTCCTTCTCCCTTCCCGATTGCTGTCAGTTTAATAATTTTTAATAACATCAAGAACAACACTACACACAAAAGCTGTACAAAAGAAAATGGACCAAATAGCTTGGAGCAAATCCGTTTTTATTGTCCAGGGTCCAACATAACAGGTGGCTTCTCTCAGGGCTAGCCCCAATGTTTTGAGTCAAATGGACTCTTCATTGCCCCCTGACAAACAATTCATTTGACTTGAAGTGCTGGGGCTAGCTATGGGTGAAGCCACCTGCCATATTGGACCCTGGACAATAAAAACAAATTTGCACCAAGCTATTTGGTCCATTTTCTTTTGTACAGCTTTTGAGTGTGGGGTTGTTCTTTGATGTTGTTTCCAAAGTATCGGGCTGACCACCCTTAATCCTAGCACCCACCCAGCACCACATGGCTGTCAGACTTCTTTGCACATATAATGATTTTAATACTCTCCCTACACCCAGCTTCTGATCTTCTCCCATGCAATTCCTGATCACTGTTGTTTTTCAATAATTAAATGCCCTTGCCACACTGAGCTGCAGATATCCTCCCCCTCTATTCCCAATAGCCATCAGTTTGATCATTTTAATACCCTCCCGTCACCCAGCTGCTGTTGCCCTACTTCACAGTTCTCGATTACCAGTGTTTTCAATAATTAAATGCCCTCCACTCACCCAGATGCCATCTCTCTGCCTTTCTGATCACTGTCAGTTTGATAATTTCAATACCCTCCCCACACATAGCTGTAGATATCCTACCTTGCCCTTCCTGATTACTGTCAGTTTAATACTTTGAATTCCCTCCTCCCACCCAGCAGCAGATCTCCTGTGCATTTCCTGATCTGCGTTGTTTCCAATATTCCACAACCAGCCTCAGATGCCATCCCTCTCCCTTTCTGATCATGTTTTTTTATAATTGTATTACCCTCCCTGCAGCTGCAGGTGCCTTCCTTCTCCTTTCTCAATCATTGTTGGTATGATACCTTTAATGCCCTCCCTACACCCAGCTACAGATGACATCTCTCTCCCTTCCCAATTGCCACTGTTTTCAATAATTAAATATGCTACTAAATGCTGTTTACACAGCCATCTGCAGTTGCCCTCCTTCTCCCTTCCCAGTCAATATCAGTTGGATAATTTTAATATCCTCCCTATACCCAGCTGCAGATATTCTCCCTTGATATTCCTGATCACTGTGAGTTTGATAATTTGAATACCCTCCCCACAACTACAGTACAAGTCAAATTAAACTGTTCCTCCAGCTCACTGCTCTGGCATTGTTTTATATGCTGACAATGCAGTGGCAACTCTAAATGCTTAAAATACAAACTCTGTTTCAATCATCCATCAGCTCAGAAGCAGCTCACATGCAATGCACTTTCTCCCTTATATGGTCCCCCAGTACTGCAGTAAGCTACATCTCCCAGCAGCCTCCGCCACTGGGTTAATTTGCATGCACTTAGGGGTGCTTTTATTTAACATATTTGCTGACCTTCTTGCTGCCTCCGTGTGTCTCCAGACCCCGATTAGCTTATTTAGAGGTCCAGGATCACGGGGTGGGGGGGAGGATGAGAGACTCTGATTAAATGCAGTAGTGGTTTTAATATGGGTTCAAACTCCACCAGCTCACACATTTCAGTGCGGCCACATGGCGGTTCACATCTTCTGCTCCTCTGGCCCCACTTTCACTGGGAACACATTGCGGGGGCTGGTAGGAGGTTTAATGAGGTGCCCAGGATCCAAGCTGGTGGTGGTGACAATTGGGGAGTCCACAAGGTTGCAAGGTAAGTCCCACACTTTTGGGGTGGAGGGCTACATAAAGAAGCAGTAATATTAAAACTTAAATTGCAGAGCAGACTTTTATCCAGTTCCCAGTGAGTCCAAGCCACTGTTTGAGGATTCAGGAGTCAGGAGGATTTCTTTCCCATCTATGGGGAAAGTATTCAAATGAGGCAGTATAATTGCTTGAAACTGATATTATGTTGTATCACAAGTGTGTGAAGTACTGTAAGGTGCAAGAGAAGCCCTCAGAAATGAAGAAAAAACATGGTGGTGGGGGCAGGGTTTTCAATTTGAATACAGGTTTGCAATTGATTGTAATTGGGTGACAGCTTCTTGGAATTGGGTAGAATGGCATGTCACTCAAGGACACTGCAGTTGTGAAACTGGGCTCCAACTCAGTGGTTCAGTATTTCTTATGGGTTGCTGAATGTGTTGCACTGCATTAATAAAAGTTTCCTGAGAGCTGCAAAGTAAGCTGAAACTGAATAGCAGCTAGAAACAAACTATTAGGAAACAGTTATTAATTAATTACAATGAGCAGGGGACACATTATGCAACTCACTGAATAATGCTAAATCAGTGAGTTGGAGGAACAGTTAAATGTGACTTATACTGTAGCAGCACATCTCCTCCTATGCCCTTCCCAATCACTATTATTTTCAATAATTAAATACTCTCCCCACACATAGCTACAGATGGCTTCCCTCTCCCTTCCTGACTGTCATTGGTTTGATCATTTTAATACCCTCCCCACATCCATCTGCAGATGTCCTCCCTCTCCCTTCCTGATTATGGTTATTTATAATTGTACTATCCAGCTGCAGATGTTCTCCCTCTCTCTTCCTAATTTTTGTTTATGTAGTTGAAATGTCCTCCCAGCACCCAGCCACAGAACTCCTCCCTTGTGCTTCCTGATTGCTGTTCTTTTCAATAATTTAATACCCTCCCCACACCCAGCTGCAAATGCCCCCTCTCTCCCTTTCTGATCATCATTGGTTTAATAGTTTTAATACCCTCCCCCCACACAGCTGGAGATGCCGTCCCTCTCCCTTCCTGACTGCCATTACATAGAAACATAGAAGCTGTCAGCAGAAAAGGACCTCTTGGCCTACCTAGCCTACATTAAAGTCCTTACCTATTGTGCTACCTTAGACCTTAATTGATCTCTGACCTTACCCCCCCCCACAGCCCAGCCCTGTTACTAAGGTCCCCCTGTGTCTATCCCATGCATGTTTGAAACCTGTTACCATTTCAGTACCCACCACCTCTGCTGGGAAGCTGTTCTAGGTGTCCCTCACCCTTTCCAGGAAGAAATATTTCTTCACATCCCTCTAAGTCTCCCCCTTCCAGCTTCATATAAGGCTCCTTCATCCCTGAGCATCTCTTTCTGTGCAATATGCTACCCTCCTGTACCTTACTGATACCACTGAGGTATTTGAATATTTCTATCATGTCTCCCCTTTCTCTCCTTTCCTCCAGTTAGTACATATTTAATTCCCTCAGTCTTTCTTTTGTAGGGCTTCTGATGCAGGACATGCACCATTTTGGTTATCCTTGTCTGTGCCACCTCTATATGGTCTATGTCCTTCCTGAGATGGGACCTCCAGAACTGGACACAGTTCTCCAGGTGTGGCCTCATCATTGATCTATATAGGGGTAACACTACCTCCCTTTTTCTGCTGGTGATAAGAACATAACTGGCAGAAGGAGACCATGTGGTCCATCTAGTCTCCCAGAGATGTCTACCCCCCCATCTACTGCTCTTGTTGAGGTAACTACAATGACTGTCCCAAGCCTGTTTGAATTCTCTGTCAGTCTTAGCTGCCACCACCAAAGGGGGCAGGCTGTTCCATGGGTCTATGACCCTCTCTGTGAAAAAGTACTTTCTAACATTGGTTCTGAATTTACCCTCAACCAGGCGTAAGTTGTGCCCTCTTGTATGCGCAGTCCTATTTTCCTGAAAGAGGTTACCGGTATGTACTGCATTAATCTCGTTAACAAATTTAAATGTTTCTATCATGTCTCCTCTGTTCCTTCTCTTCTCTTCGGAGAATAGATTTAACTGGCTGAGCCTATTTTCATAAGTTTGTGGTGTAGTCCCTACACCATCTTGGTGGCTCTCCTCTTGCATGGATTCCAGATGGTCTATGCCCTTTTTTAGGTGCAGCCTCCAGAACTGCACACAGTACTCCAAGTGAGGCCTCACCAAGGACCTATAGAGTGGGATGATTACCCCATGCTTTCTGCTAGTAGTACCCCTACCTATGCATCCAAGGATGCCGCTTGCCCTTAGTGCTACATTTTGCATTGTTTTCCTACCTTTAAATTGTCCTATATCATAACTCCTAGATCCCATTCCATCTTTGTCTTTTCCAATTGCTGCCCTCCTAGAACATAGTTATTTCCTGGGTTCCTCTTACCCAAGTGCATTAACTTATATTTTTTGGTGCTGAATCTCAATTGCCAGTTTTTGGACCATTCCTCCAGTTTTCTTAGATCTGCCTCCATTCCTTGGACCCTTGCTGTGTGTCCACCCTGTTGCAGAGCTTTGTATCATCTGCAAACAGGCAGACTTACCCTTTCCGTCCCTCAGCAATGTCGCTGATGAATATATTGAAAAGGATTGGACCAAGCACTGATCCCTGTGGAACCCTACTGGTTACTTTCCCCTCCTGCAATAAGGTGCCATTTACCATAACTGTCTGAGTCATGTCCTGTAGTCAGATTTTTTACTCAGTTGACCACTTTCTGAGTTACACCCGTGTGCTCCAATTTATTTGCTAGCCTTCTGTGTGGATCCATATCAAAGGCTTTGCTAAACTCCAGATATACTATGTCCACGGCCGCACCGGTCCACTGCTCTTGTAACCTAGTCAAAGAATTCTCTCATATTTGTTTGGCATGAGCATCCTGCTGTGAAACCATGCTGCTTCGGGTCAAGTTTCCCACTTTCTTTCAAGTACTCCACTACTCTTTCTTTAAGCAATGTCTCCATTACTTTACCCACCACTGAGATCAGGCTGACTGGGTGGTAATCTCCTGCCATCTCCCTGCTATTACTCTTGTGCAATGGCACCATTACCTTGCCCAGTTTTAATCTAGACAGCTCCTCAAGGACCCTTTCTTTTGTAAAGGGGCTGGTGTCTAGTCCCCTGTTGTGGAGATGTACCTTGGCTAGTGCTGGACCATTACCATTGTCTTCAAGAGTAAAGACTGAGAAGAAGAATTTGTTGAGTACTTCCACCTTGTATTTGTCATTCTCAACCAACTGTCCCTCTTTAGTTGCTAACCTGGTTATGCCTCCTTTACTCTTTCTTTTTTCCCATATATAACGAAATAATTTTTTGTCCCACCTCTTCACTCACTGCATTATTCTTTTCTCCATCAGGACCTTGGTTACCCTTATTCCTTTTCCTGCTTCCTTGAGTTAAATCTTGTATTCTTCTCTATCCTTGAGTTTAATCCTGTGATCTTCTCTATCCTTCTCGGATACCCCTCCCTATGCAACCCAGCATCCTACTAGTCTTTCCTGCTGCCTTATCGCACTGCTTTTTTACCTTTTGGTCATCAGATATGATGACCCCAGATCCCTTTCCTGTGGTTGTTGTTAACACCTCCCCCTGCCAAATGATACATTGCCCTTGGGTGTCTGTGCCCCCATGTGCATAATTTTACTTTTTGGGGGGCATTGAAGCCCTGTTGCCAAACTCTTGACCAATCTTCCAGTTTTTTTAGATCTTCCTTCATCCCCCCCCCCCTCGGTGTGTCCACTCTGTTGCACATTTTTGTGTCATCTGCGAACAGGCATACCTTTCCTTCCAGCCCCTCTGTGATGTCACTAACAAAGACATTGAAGATGACAGGTCCCAGTATTGACCCCTGTGGCACCCCACTGGTTATGTTACCTTCCTCCAAGAAACTCCATTTACCACCGCACTCTGAGTTCTGTTACTTAATCAACTTTGTACCAATTTTACTATCTTTGGACCCACTCGCATGCTGCCTAGCTTGTTTACCAGCCTTCTGTGTGGAACAGTGTCAAAGGCCTTACTGAAATCCAGGTACCTGTAGGCCACATCCACCACTCCTCCCTAATCCACCTCCCTTGTAACCCACTCAAAAACTCTATCAGGTTTGTTTGGCAAGATCTACCCCCTGTGATCCCATGCTGCCTTGGATCCTGCAATCCACTGGTGTTAAGGTACTTCCCAATCTTTTCTTCAAGTAGTTTCCATAACCTTGCCCACCACCAAAGTTAGGCTTACAGGTTGGTAGTTTCCTGCCTCCTCCCTGTTTCCACTTTTGTGTAGTGAGACCACATCAACCCTCTTCCAGGCCCCCAGAACATCCCCCATATCCACTGATAGCTTGAACAGGGCCATCAGAGGCACAGACAGTTCCTCCTTTAGTTCCTTTAGTATCCTAGGGTGAACCCCCCATAGCCTTGTCTACTTTTAGTTTTGCTAGTTCCCTGAGGACACTCATAATTAAATATCCTTCTCACAGCCAGCTGCATTTGCCCTCCCTTTCTGTTCCCAATCACCATTGGTTTGACAATTTTAATACAGTCCCCACACATGGATGCAGATATATTCCCTTACCGTTCCTGATCACCGTTAGTTTTATAATTGGAATACCCTCCCCGATCCCACCTGCATATCTCCTCCTGTGCCCTTCCCGATCACTGTTGTTTTCAATTCCCCACATCCAGCTGGAGATGCCTTTCTGGCTGCAGTTATTTATCATTGTAATGCCCTCCCTCTCCAATCTTGAGCACTGTCAGTTTGTTCACTTTAATACCCTCCTCCACCCAGCTGCAGATTTCCACCCTCCTCCTTCCAGTTCACCTGTCTTTATGTAATTTAATACCCTCCCCACACTCAGCTGTAGATGACCTCCCTCTCCCTTCCCTATCACAACCAGTTTGATCATTTTAATACCCTTCCCACACCCAGCTGCAGATTTCCTCCCTCTCCTTACCGACTACCTTGTTTTAATTAACTTCATGCCTTCCCCACACCCAGATGCAGATACTATCCCTCTCCCTTCCTGATTGCATTCTTTTAATATAATTTAATATCCTTGTGGTGAGGTTTCTGGATGTGATGTGGCTTCTGACTCAGAATGACACCAGTTGTAACCAAATCAAACACCTCTAACACAAAATATTTTGGAGGCTTATAGGTCAGGAAGCATGAGCAGTCCAGGAGAAGTTGTAGAAAAACCACAAGTGGTGATTTATTGTACACAAAACAAAATTAAAAAACTAATTGGAAAATAATCAGCATCTCTCATCTGCTGTCTCCAAATCAATCTCTCCAGCAGGAAATAAGCAGCCTGTCCTCTGCTGAAAATCTCTCTCCTTCTCCTCACTGGTTGCAGGTGTCTCCACACAGACACAAACTCAGGCACACACTGTGACAGACTGACCAGTTCAGTTCAGGACATCAGATTATGCAGGCAGCATTATGTCTCAATTAGTATGACATCACAACCAGCATTATTACAGCCACAGCTGCTGGTTGCCAGGCATGTGACCCATCTTGTTGCTAGGCCAAACACTGTAATGCATCTTATAGGTGGCTAGACCATTGTGACCGATTACATCAGTCTGATGTCACACTTTGTCATAACTGCCTGTCTCAGCCATCATTTCACTATCTCTATGTTATGTATCAGTGAACCCAACAAGTAAGAAATTAGAAAATTAGGAATTAGTACAGTAGAGGTAATGACTGTGCAGTCTAATAGAAAGTTAGAAAGATAGATAGAGATAGTAATAGGATCCTTGTTTCTGGTTTCCTTCTATATAACACACATGGAACAGGGCCTAATATGAGCCCTGTCACAATCCTCCTGACACTGAACTGCAGATGCTGTCCTTTTCCCTTCTGATCACCATCACTTTGATTGTTTTAATACCCTTCCCAGACCCAGCTACATATTTCCTCCCTCGCTCTTGCCAATTGCCTTTGTTTTCAATAATTGAATACCCTCCTTACAGCCAGGTACAGATGCCCCACTCTCCGTTTCCGATCACATTTTTATATAATTTAATGCCCTCCCCACACTTAGCTGCAGATGTCCTTCCTCTCTCTTCTGATCACTGTTGGTTCGATCTCTTTCAAATCCTTCCCACAACCAGCTGCAGATCTCCTCCCATGCCCTTCCTGATCACCATTGTTTGTCATTAAATACCCTCCACACATCCAGCTGCAGATGCCTTCCCCCCGCCATGATAATGCCTTTTTATAATTATATTACCCTCCCCACATCCAGTTGCAGTTGCCCTTCCCCTCCCGACCTTAGGCGAGTGCACCTTCTTTTCTTGTTTTAGAAATTTAGCCCTTCCCCTCCCTTCTTGATTGCCATCAGTTTGATCATTTGAATATCCTCCCCACACCCAGCTGCAGATGTTCTCCATCTCCCTTCCTGATTGCCATTTTTAAAATAATTTAATATGCAAGTCACACTCAGCAGCAGGTACCCTCCCTCCACCATCCCAATCATGTTTTTTTTTTTAACTCAGCTTTATTACAGTGTACACCATGGTATAGCAGCAAAATACAACAGCGTACAGATGAGTGTTACCCCCACCATTATAAGTCCAATGATACAACTCACTGCACTACACCATACCTACAGTATGTTATGATAGCCTTCTCTAAACAGTTCAGTCAGTCATTACATGGTCAATAATTTGGTATCTATAGAATTAGGCTCTGCTGCACCTATATAGAAAGTGCTTATACATGACTGTGTCTACCTAAATTGCAGATACAAAGTGCAATGCCTAACAACATCCATTGTTAAAGTAGCAAAAAGGAAAAGAGCAAAAATAGATTTAACCAAGGACTAACATGGCCCAACTTTCTGGCTGCACATCAATCCCATCCTCCATTTTTTCTCTCAAAGTCTGAGAAACATTTATGAATTATAACTCAAGGTGATGACCATGTTTTTATTAACAGTCAGTCTCCTTTCTAGCAGGTACAGTATATGCATCAAGGCCATCTAAGGAGGAGACTAATATCCTTCACTTCATTTATTAGTTTCACCAGGAAAGTGGATTGGGTCCGAAGACCCTTTTTCAACCACACCTGGGGGAGGTGATACAGAAGGTGCAAACATAACAATAGTAATTAAAATTAAAATTACAAACACAGTATATAACATATGATCATAACTAACAGTACTTACAATGTCATAGTCTACATACTTTCATTCGTAAAAACATTGACAGAACACGCAATATGTACAAAACACCACTAAGCGATGTTAATCTAATAAGAGTTTCATCATATGACCCCATCACACTTAGGGGCTACTTCTAGATGTACCCATTGTTGGATGCTTACCAAAGCAGGAGAGGAGGCTCAACCATCATCTCCCCAGTAGCCATGCTTCCCATCCATCCTTCTCCATCCATCCACAAGTTTTTTAAAGTGAAGGCGAAGCTTGGCTGTCAAAGCTTCCATCTGCACCACCTCCTTGACTCTTCCCACCCACTCTCCCACTATGTGCAGTTTCAGCTGGAGCTAGTGCACTGTAATGCACTTTAAGGCTACAGCAATTAAAATCAGTAAAACCTTGCGAGTATCACTTTTTTGGTGTGTGGCTGTGGGATTCCCCAAAACCCAATCTTCAAAAGTCAGTGGGATCTTTACCCTGAAATAGATAATATGGCTGTCTGCAGACATTCCCAAAGGTCCCATAGTAAGGGGTAACCCCAGAAGATGCACCAGTGGTTTCCTACCTGAACACATCCTCTCCAGCAAGCATCCGACTTTCTGGAAACTATAGTGCTTTGTGATGGCTGGGGTGTAGAAGTAGCATACCGGAATTTTCCCAAAAATTACCTCCACACTGGAGTGGAGGATACCTTCCACCCCCATTTCAACCTATGTAACCAGTCCAATTCACTAATCATCACAGCCGCCTCCTTCTCCTAGGCCTGCTTATATGAAGCAATGAGCCCCCAGCTGCTTTAATAAGTATGTTGTACATACCTGAGATGTATTTGCCTGGGCCCGCTATTGTAACCAACCCATAAAGACAGTTTTCCCATATATGGTCTAGTCAGCTACTCATTGTGGTCTGCAGTAATAAAGTGCCTTACCTGCATATACCTAAGAAACTCAGTATTGGACCATCCAAACTTTTCCTTAGCTCTTTGAAAAGTGATTTGCCTGCCACCCTCCACTAACTGGACAAATCTAATTAATCCCTGTCTTTCCCATCTCACATATCCTGGATCTAGGGTGGGGGGAGTCGGGATGGTACCTTATTAGGGAAAGTGGCCCAGTCCCCAAGGGGGAACTCAGCAATTTCCCAGCCTTAGTTAACACAAATAACCCAAGCCTAACCCACTTATTTCAAATACTCTTCCTGTACTTCTTCAGTAACCAGAGACAGGGCCAAAGAGAACAGTGGTCTGCCACTCGCTTCTGTGTTTTCTATTTGATACCATCGAGAGGATTCTCTCTCTTTTGCCCACATGAAAATAGCTGTCATTTGGCTGCCAAATAGTAAATGTCAGGTTTGGAAGAGCTAACCCCCCCCCCCTTTCTTAGGGAGGTGTAATGGGTGCCTGGCAACCCTCAGACATTTATGATTCCAAACAAATTGAGAAATTGCTTCAGTAAGTTTGTTTAAAAAAAAATTGGAATCCTCAGCGGCAGGCATTAAAACAGAAAAAAAAGACCCAGCAAAACTTTTATTTGCACCATGTCCACCCTCTCCACCAACGCCAAGGGGAGCAGGCACCAATTTGCCAAATCTGACTGTATTACATTCCACAATTTTTCATAATTCTGTGAAAATAATTTTGGTAGGTCCGTGGTAATCTTGATACCTAAGTGTCTGATCTGGTTTCTAGGGGCCCATTGAAAGGGAAAGGACTAGCAGAACCCAAAGGGGCACTGCCCACTTATCTGAATGGCCTAAGACTTGGAAATGTTATTGTAATGTTGATATTAAATGGGGTAAGGAGGTTTCCAGAGAGGATAAAAAAATAACATCATCTGCATATAACAACAGTTTTTTGTTCAACATTGCCAGCCATTATGTCTGTCAGTTCCAGATCCTGTCTCCCCTTAGCTGCTAAGGGTTCCAAACTTAAGGCAAACAACAGAGGGGACAATTGGCAGCCCTGTTGAGCTCAGTGAGGCAATGGGAACACCTGTGAACTAGTTCCATTTACCCTCACTAACACCCTGGGACTTGTATATAGCTGTGCAATTGCTTACATGAATCTGGGGCTGAATTTCATCTTTTCCATGGATAATTTTTGGAATTGCTGACTGGCCCTGTAAAATGCTTTTTTAGCATCCATGGAAATGGCAACCTGGAATTCTTTCTGGTGTTTCTGGGTGGAGATTATGTTAAGCAGTCGTCTTATATTGTCCTTCAGGAATCTACCTGAGATGAACCCTGTTTGGTCTTCATATACTAACTAGAGGATCACTGCCTGGTCTCTTCTCACTAATATGCCAGTAAAGTCAAGATTTAAAAGTGAAATGGTTCTATGGGACCCACACTCCAAAGGGTCCTTCCCTGGCTTGTGCAGAACTATGATTTGGGCTGCCTGCCATTATGCAGGCACCTCCCTCCCCCTTTCATAATCTTCTGGCAAACCAGCAACAGGACGGACAAAAGCAAATCCGCAAAGGCCTTGTAAAATTCTAGCAAAAATCCATCCAGCCCTGGGGACTTAGCGCACTTTAAATGTGCCAGCTGTCCCTTTAGCTCCTCTATGGAGATCCCTTGGTCCAGCATTTTAGATGTTTTTGTAGGGAGCTTCGGCATCTCCAGCCCTTCAAAAACCACAAGATTTTTTCCGGAAAATATGGTATGGCCTCCTGTGAATATAAGGATTCTTAATAATCTGCAAAGGTTTGCATGATATGCCCTGGTGGCAGGTTACAGTCCCCCCCCCCACCATGGTTCTTAATTTGCAGTACCAATCTGGAACTCTTCTGCACCCATAAAGTAGAGGCTAGTAAATTGCCAGCCCGATTCCCATTTTAAAAATAATGTTGTCTTACCCACCTTTATGCAGCCTTTTATTGATCTGAAAAAAGTTTGCTTAGATCCTCTTTCCTCTCCATCACTTCTTGTTTAACTGAGGGAGTTAGGGTAATTTTATGTTGGAATTCCAAGTCTGAAATGGTATTTTCTAGTTCCCTCTGTTTCTCTTCCCTGTGTCTCTTCAACTCCAAGGCAAACTTAATGATTTCGCCAATGACCACTGCCTTCAGTGCATCCCACCTAACCGCATGGGATGTGGTTCCAACCTGCTTGTTATCTAGGTAATCACACACCATGGTATGAACCAGCAGCTTAAAATCAGGATGGTTCAGAAGGCCAGCATTAAAGCACTGGTGTAAATTCTGCTGAGATGGGGCATGGTCAGACCAGGGGAGTATCCAGCAAGATGATGCAGTATGCATCCACTCCTCCAACATAAAGACCATATCTATACATGTATAGCAATTATGCCTATCTGAATAATCAGAGAAGTCCCTGGTCTGCCCATTGATTTGGTGCCACACATCCCGCAGGCCACGGGTCTGACTCACTCTATTAAGTGTTGTCACCGCGGTACCTATCCTAACCCTAGTCAGGCCTCCTTTCCTCTTCTGCCCAGAGGACAAAATGGTGTTGAAATCCACCCCAATAAGACACAGATGGTCTGTAGCACTAATTACATGCAAGAAGATTTTTTTGGCAAAATGAAAGGCTTCTTTGTCGTCATTTTTGGCATAGATGTTCATTATTATGCAAGAAAACCATTTTGGTAAATAATTTAATATCCTACCTCACTCACCTGCAGATGTCCATCCCCTCTCACCAATTGTCCTCATTTTTCATAATTTAATACCCTTCCCAAACCTGTTGTGCTGTCCCTCCCTGGACCCTGTTTTTTTTTTTTTTTTTTTTAAATAATTAATATCCTCCCCACTTCCTGCTGTCTTTCTAAGGGATCATCATCCACTTTTGTTAAATAAATCACATCACCCTGTTCTTAGCTGTGCTCTCCCTCCAAATGTTATGAATGAGCTGACAATTCAAGGATCAGAATAAATCATATCTGTAAAATAAAATTAGATTGAGAAAATGAACTAAACTATTGCTAACTGGTAGGGTGGATACTAACAATATATGAGATGTGTAAATTCATAAAAAAATACATATTTGCCCACAATCTTTACTTTTTAAAAGCATTAACTCCTGGTTTCTGTGATTTCTTGTTCAGGTTGCAATTCAAAAGTTGTAGGCATAATAGATGTTAAAATGTATCTCCACTACTCTATGGGTGGGATATTCAGACAGTGCCACAAAGAAGCGTAATAGCAGGAGCAGGTGCAAGTGCAGTTCACCCCTACTCTACACACGCAATATTCAAACACAGATCAGGCCAAGGTGCCCTTGCGCAACACAGCTGAATATTACTCCAACTGCACCATGGTGCAACCAGGGATGCACAGTGGAACAGGGCCGATGCGCAGTAGCACAACCAGGGATGCACAGTGGAGCAGGGTCGATGTGCAGTAGCACAACCAGGGATGCACAAGGACAGGACGAAGGGGTGCATCACCCATGGAAGCCATGGGTGAAGGAGCACACAGCAAGCCAGACAGCCCCCCCGGCACCCCATGAACTGCACAACCAGTGGTGAGCTGGATGGACCACCAGCCCATGAACACCAGCATTGAATCCACAGCCAGGGCACGGTGCCCCAGCACACACCCCCCGGCAAGCAGTGACTGCAACACAAGGAGGGCTGGCCACCCAGTGCCACCCCATCCCACCAATGCAGAGCACAGTGTGTACAGCGATTCCCAGACACCCAGCCCAGAAGTAGCGCCCAACAGTGCATGGCACCGGATGCATGCCACCACCCCCACCATTACACTGCAACCCTGTGCACCATGGAGCCATGCATGGCAGCCCCACTGTGAGCACCCCACAGTGGATGGCACCAGCCACTGATGCAACAACTGCAGACACAATGCTCCCCTGCACGGCCCCCCCCATGGCACAGCAGAGAGGTCGACCTGCGTCAGTACCTGAGGGACCCCGCATATGACAAGGCCTGCCCTGGACACCACCACCAGCAGGACAGCACCCTGAACACCCACCCATGCACACACCCTGTCCCAGCACTGGCCCCAACAGACAGCACAGCTGCCCACTGTGGTGCATGGAGGCATGCGCCACACAGGATGTGACACAGGGCATAGACAAACACCCACCCTGACCCAAGGGCATCCCAACACAGGGCCATAATAGTGGGGCAACAAATGCCACTGGTGTCTGTTCACTGATGCTGTGTACCCATGGCCTGCACCCCACCATGGCCTAGGTGAACCAACCATCTGGTGCATGCACCATGAAGCTGTCCGCCGCCAGCATGCGGCCGGAGCAAAAGTGACAGACAGTAGAACACAGACACCACAACAGACACCAGCGATAGCATGGAGGGGGGACAACAACAGCATAGCCCACAGTGTCACCTGACGCAGACATGCAACAAACCGTGACAGGAGGCAAGCTGCCATTGCACCATTCCCAGAGGGTGGCCACCATGGACAGCCTCCAATGACATGACAGCAGACCATGTGTACGACAGACTTGCAAGGGGCCCAGCTGTATGGGCTATGGACATACTGACAGGGGCATCAGGGACACAGCACATGTACTAGGGACCACTGCACACAGGCATCCAATGCACAGGGAACAACACACATACCACAGACAGGGACTGAGTCCTCCACCCACACCATAAGTGGGGCCCTGCCAGATACACACACACCCAGGCCTGCACCACCCCTGATGCCATGCACACCACTGCAGCCAAGCACCATATGCCCACTGCAAATCAGAGACCACCACAGTTGTCATATCAAACAAGTATATATTTAAGGGGTAAACTGTACAAACAACTCAATAAATCAAAACTATGTACAAAGTGGGGGGGGCCACAAACCAGGTGGGGGTGGGCATAGGGAAGGGTGTACATCAGGGAGTGGGGCAAAGGGGTGTGAGATACAGTCGGGGGGAATGCACAACACGTGCGCTGTAGGCCCTAATGGTGGCTCATCTCCTCACTCCAGTCCCCATGGTGCCACCTGTGCCTCCTACGGTTGCCTCAATCCATCTTCTGGAGCAGCTCCAGAGTAGCCCGGGACAGCTGCAATAGCTCCTGAATGTTCCACTCCAGGGCAGTCTAGCGTTGTCCACCTAGGACATAGGAGCAGAGTCAGTACGTGTGACTGGCCAGACCCCTGCAGCCCACCCAGTTTGCACAGCATACAGCCATGGGCCACGCCCCTGTGATGGCATGCGACCACCCACAGTGTCTGCGCCCACAAGACCCACCTACCCAGGCACCCATAGCCATGTGAAATGCTGCACTCACCCACCGCCCATGTTCTGCACAGCACCAATGTGGCTGTACAGTGACATGGCTATGCGGTGCGAAGGCAGTGGCACAGCCATGGACCCAGTGCATGCACAGCCCACCTGTGACTCTCACCCACACATGCAGTGCCACAGGACAGTGCTGAGTGCACCATGGGAAGTGCATGGCAGTGGAGCCAAGTGCAGGTGGCCACACCCCACCACCACCCCTGCAATCCAGCCTGCACAGATGTAAGGGGAAACATGGCACTCACCAGCATCCTGGCCAGCAGGGTGCTACTGACCCATGACTGCACCAACGTGGCTTGGCTGCATGTCCACGGCACCCACTCTGGCCTGATGTCCCTGTCCTCAGGCCAAACATACCCTATGGCAATCCTCTGGGCCTAGGGTGCAAACAATGAGAGGGAAACATCAGTACAGGTCAATAACATAGCCCTCCTGGTGTGTGCATGCCCTCACAGCCCAGCCATGATGCACCCCCACCACCACCACCCCCACTAGATGGTCCCCACCCCCCTGTGGTGTGACCTGATGCACGCCACGATACCCGGACAGATGGACACTACCAGTGATGGGATGGAGCACCTAGCTGGCCGTGGCACAGCGCTTCACTGGGCACATGCCAGCAGATGCCCCAGGTGGACAGGGTCCCACCACTGGAGGTTGCCATAGCGGTGGTGACACTGCTCTGCTGACCTGCTGCTCCCTGTCACCTCCTCCGGGCCCTCTGAGACCTCCTGCCACATTGCTGTCCATGGCCTGTGGAGGGGTTCCTGCCCAAAGAGGGCACCAGCATGTGGCTCCACCAGAGCCACCAAGTTTGCCAGTTCAATGGCACTCCAGACCTGCGCTCTTGTCCTCGGCATGTTGCTGTCTCAAACAGCAGAAAATGGCACTCTGTAGCACACATGCCCCACGTGCGGAGGCAGCACAGTACTGTGCTGCCAGTCCCTATCGTGCTGTCACCAGACTGCTCGATAGGGATGCAGCCATGTGGATGCATGGTGCCTGGGGGCAAAGGTTGACTGCAGGGTCAAGGGTCTATCTGCACACAGTGCACCACAGCGCTATTGTGGTGACCTGTATGTAGCTCGGTAGGGTGCTTGTGTGTGGTGCCCTGCAGTGTCCTACCATGCTGTGGCACCATGGTGCCCACGGTGCAGCATGGCTTGAATGCCACATGGGCATGCAGCACACTAGCACCACAGGCACAGTGGTGGCCGTGGTCTGCACTGCCTTCCATGCACAGCACATCAGCAGTGCCACATGCGTCGGCGTCTGCACCCAGGCATGTGCCGTGTGGTGCCGACTGCGGACATCACAGTGCTTCTCCATAGCCTGAGCACACTTAACTACATTGCGCAAGGCACAACAGTGCGATATTCAGCCAGGTTATGCAAATCAGCTCATTAACCATTCCACGGTGCATCCACTGCATTAGCATCCATTTACAGTTGCGCCTGCCCTCATTTGCATGCGTTGTACTATATAAATGTGACCTGGGGCTGCAGAGGCCATGGTTCGGTAATGCAGTCCTTTGTGGTAGGTTGCATGCTGTTGGGATGTGGGGAGTGTGGTTTGGGAGGGTTGTATGAGACTTCACAGTCCAAGGTAACACCTGTCATTCCCACAGGCATGAGCATGACCGAGCATGAGGAAGAGGAGGAACAGGGAACAGGGAGAATGAGGAGGCCCAACTTCACCAGGGCTGAATCTGATGCCCTGTTTGAGGCATATCTGGACAAGAAACCACTGCTTAGTGGACAGCAGGGAATGCCACAGGCCCATGCTGCAGTGTGGGGTGAGGAGGCGCATGCTGTGAACCAGCAGGGCAGCCACCAGCGCTCCATGCAGGAGTGCAAGAAGAAGGTAGGCATGGACAAGAGTGGATCAAGGACAAGGTAGCTACCATCAGGGCTGCACGTGCTGCCACTGGTGGGGGCCAGCCAGAAGTACCCCACCTGATGCCACAGGAGGAGCGGGTGGCCAGCAGCATGCGGTGTAGTGCCATCGAGGGCATTCCTGGTGGTGGCTTCCAGATGGGTGGCAGCCTATCACTGCATGGTAGGTCCTGTGCTGTCAGTGTGTAGGTGTTGTAGGGCATGCCACAGGGCAAGACGTGGGCCACCAATCCTAATGTGTTCCCTTACAGCTCCTGAGCATCTACATGGGGCAGTGGTGGTGGGTGTGTCCACTGAGGGGGAGGCCCTGGACATGGAGGATCACCCATTCAGCTCCACAGGTGTCCGAGGGACTGGCCAAGTGCATACCTGCATGTCTGTCTGGACTGATGTGGATGGTGCGGGTGCGGACAAGGCCCTGCTTGTGTCCCAGTGTAACATCGCCCCTGGTCTCCAGTGTGCTGGGCCACAGATTGGAGCTGGATCCAGCACCAACGATGATGGTCTGCACATCCTGGACAGTGATACTTGCGAGGCACAGGATGGTCCCACAGCAGCCAACCACACGGGCATTACAACAGATGATGCTGCCGTGGCTGCCAGCGTGACAACCCAGTCCCAGCCTGTGCCTCTATGCCACCATGGGGCAGCACTGGTGTGCATCCAGGGTGGTGGGGCTGTTGCAGCTGCTGCAGCAGTGCTGGTATGCCCTGTCGATCGGCAGCCAGAGGGGCAGTGCCAGCAGTCAGCCACTGGCAAGAGGGGGACAGTGTAGGGGGCAGTGGCAGTGCACCATGTGTGGACATGCCCCAGCATGGCTCTGGTGTGCAGTGCCCAACGTCATGGGGTGCTGACCAGCAGGGCCAGGAATGCCATGAGGGACAGCATGCCGGACCAGCGGACGACCCCTTGTATGAACACAGCCGTCTTCTCCAGGCTTCAGTAGATCAGCAGATGCGGCTCGTGATGGATGTGGATGCACGCAGTGTGGTTCTGTGCCAGGCAGACAAGTGGCACAGCAGGGACCACAGATTGCTCCTGGCAGAGATGGCCCAGAAGCAGGTGGATGTGACCGCTGCCGTTGACAGACAGACCACTACAATGACAACTGTTGTGGCTACACTGGGCACCCAGTTAGGTGCCCAGCCACTGCAGACACTGCACAGTGTCATGTCCACCCCCCCATTCCCGGTGCCGTGTGACACCTGCTATGTCAACACTGGGTTCAGCTGTGGGCATACTGAGCATGCCTGGCGTGGGCATGTTCAGTGGGCTGCAGACCCCTACGTGAACACAGTCATGTTCATGCAGCATCACCCCTGGGGGCCTGTCAGTGCCACCCCAAGGGGCCACTGGTCAGCCTGGCATGGCTGGCAGATCTCGGCGGGGCCACCCACACATTCATGGTGGCTGTAGTACTGTGCTGAGTGACTGACCTGTCTCCCACCATGGCCACTGTCTGCCGCTGCCCTGTGTGCACTGTGGTGTGCATTGTGCGACGCACGGTTGGGGTACCCAGCCCTGCACACACACGGTCCCTGTGCATACCCCTCCTGTTGTTGGCCATTGTGGCATGTGCATGATGATGCCTGCATTGCGTTGTCTCCCACTGTGCAATAGTGCCCAGCATCTGAGGCACGCACAGTGCTAGCCACTGGGCATGGTCATATGTGGTCTTGTGTGGGGATGGGGGTGGTTGTTGGGGTGGGCGTGCCATTTTCTCTTTGTGCATGTGTTGTGGTGTGTGTGTGTGTGTGTGTGTGTGTGTATGTGTGTGTGTGTGTGTGTGCATGTGTCATATTCAGCCCTGCCCACCCCTGCAGCCATGTGTGGTGCCCTGCTCAGACCCATTCCCTAACCGCCATCCGCCCCTGGTGTCCAGCCCTGAATGTCTGTGGACTGTGCCCTTGCCCTTGGTGGTTGCAAATGGCCCTGTGACCTACCTGTGTTTTCCGAAGTGCTCCTCTGTAACGGTGTCCTGGTGCTGCTGTGTCATCCGGAACAGCCAGGGGTCTCATCACCCTGGAGGTGGCTGCCCTTCACCAGCTGGACTAGCGTCCTCATCATCCCCACTGCTGCCCCCCCTCTTTGCCCTCTACGGCTATCCCACAGTCAGTGGCCATGTTGTGTAGGATACAGCAGGCCAGGAATAGCCCGCAGGCCTTCAAGGGGCTGTACTGTAGGGCACCGCCTGATGTGTCCAGGCACCGGAACTATGCCTTCAGCAACCTGAACACCTACTGAATGACATTCCGTGTTGTGGAGTGTGCCTCACTGTACCATAGCTGCGATGGGGTCATGGGGTGCTGGTAAGGTGTGAGCAGCCAGGGCCGTAGAGGGTAACCACTGTCATCTGTGTGTAGAGGGGGGGCATTAGGATGGTGGTCTGTGTCACTATGCCATGGTCCATCATGGCCAGTACCCATGGCACCTCTGACAATACACCCCCCCACATCTGTTCACATCGTCCTGCGTGATATGCATACTCACCTACTAGATGGCCAGTGGGGATGTCCCCACTCTCAAACCTGTGACACAGTGCAGACTGGTGCCAGATGAAGGCATTATGTGCTCCCCCAGGGTGTGTGGCACAGACATTGGTTATGCACCCCCTGGCATCGCACACCACCCGGCAGTTTATGCTCAGGCATCCCTTGCAGTTTATATATGCTACACCCTCCGGGCCAGGTGGCATGCGGATGCCTACATGGGTGCAGTCAATGGCCCTGAGCACGCCAGACAACCGAGCTACCCTGTGGAATTCCTGTATGTGTCCTGTGTGCTCCATCTGTGTGCTGGAGAAATGGATGTACTCTGCAGTATGTGGCAGCAGTGCGCTGAGGAGTTGTGTGAGTAGGCATGTCGTGGCCGATTGGGTTATGCCTGTCATGTCCCCTGTAGGTCTCTGGAAGGTACCCGTGGTGAGCAGGCACATGATGGCTGTCACCTTTGTCTCCACTGACAGAGCATGGCTCTGTCGTGTGGGTGCCTGCATCTCATCACTGCACAGCTCACAGAACTGTCTCAGTATTGCCCTGTTCAGGCGGTACTGGCCCATAATCTTTGTGTCAGAGTACTGTTCGAAGCTGGTGCAGGCTCAGTACTGCCTGTTATGGGCATACCACCGACAGGCCCTTCTATGGTCATGCCTCCCTGCTGCCTGACTTCTCACACCCCTCATTACCACCTCCATCTGGAAGGTGGCACTGGCCATATCCCTGGCTGGTGTTCCCCCCGGGTGGCTGTTCTCCTCTTCTCCTGTTCTCCCCACTGTCTGTTCCTGGTGCTTCCCCTGCACCAGGTTCACCTCCAGCTGTTTGCCTGTGGCTGCCCTGCCTCTTGCCACTGCCCTCAGTCCACTATAGCGCTCTCACACCCTTTTCCGCACACTGACACGGGCACACCCACTCCTACCCTCACTCTGGCACACTTCTGGTGGGCCCTGTCCTATTCCTGCCCACTTCTGCACCCTGCTTCCTGTATTTCCTCCCTTGCACTCTGTCTCCATGCTCCCACCTGTGGCTTCCCTGTGGTGCATTCTTCCTCCCCTCTCTTGCTCCCTTTTATTTTGGCTCATCTCCGCTGTCGTGCAACTTCCACTTGCTCCGCTATTGCCACTTTGCATGCTGTTGAATATTGCACTGCACATGTTATTTATGGTTTCGCCCCCTATGATTGTGCATGCATTCATTACTGTTGCCCTCTGGTGCATTGTTTGTTGCATTGTGCAGCCACCTCCCGCTGAATATCGCACAATGGTGCATTTCCACACTTGCACTGGTGCATCCCTGTTGCTCATGGCACATCCACTGTCACCTGTGTGTAGAGGGGGGACATTAGAATGGTGGTCTGTGTCACTATGCCATGGTCCATCATGGCCAGTACCCATGGCACCTCTGGAAGTTTATGCTCAGGCATCCCTTGCAGTTTATGTATGCTGCACCCTCCAGGCCAGGTGGCATGCGGATGCCTACATGGGGAGGTTTACCTGTGTCTGACTTGGATGTCTGGATTTTTCTCTGTTTGATTAGCAGGGGATTTTCTCTGTCGAATTGTTGTGTGTAGTATCTTGCAGACAGGAAGGCACTCATCGCAGCGGTGGGTCAGAGCTCTTAGCTGATTGTTTTGTGAGGGCACAGTTTAGGCCCAACCCTTCCCACCCTCACCCCACCCACCCTGGAAATAGTTCCTTTATACCTGGGGTCTGACATTTTTCCTCAAGAGTGCAAGGTGCATATCAATGTCATATCCTCTCTAGGACACAGCACTGAAAATATACACATACACATTGTATAATATATATATATATTTCTATATAACAAACCAATCATACACACACACACACACACACACACAAAAAAAAAATACATAATCATGTGGGGAGTAGTGCAATGTAATGGCTGTGGGGCAGCAGTCTTCTGGGAGTCTTTCTGGAGGCTGAGAAGCTGCCCTATTTGCAGACAACTCTCTGCCCTGAGGGAGGAAGTTGCCCATCTTCAGGCCACATTGGACAGCAGTAAGAGAACCTTCTCCCAGGCCAGACTGGATGGTAGGAAGGGAACCTCCCCCATCCAGGGAGCACCAGAGCCACCACCACTACCTCAGAGGCTGCAAAAGCACAACAGTTGGACCACAGTGGGCTCAGGGAGGTGAGGATGGTGGAACAGAGGCACACCCAGTCAGTTGTTCCACTCCACAATCCATACACACCATTCTGGGGCACAGCTCCCCTATGGATGCACCCACAGAGGAGATTAAGGAGGCTGAGGACACCTGTCACAAGGGAGGCCACAGGAAGGAGGCAGAGGACACCACAAGGAAAGGAAGAAGCTCCTGGTGGGGACTCAATTAGGAGGATAGAACTGGGGGAGCAGGAAAACTGAAGTAAAGTGCCTGCCTGGTGCTATGGCTTGGAGGGACAGGAAGCGCATCCTCAGGATCACGAGAACAGCTGCATGGGAGTTCTGATCAGGATGTCATTGTCCACCTAGGGACAAATGACTTGGCTCAACATGAGATTAGAGCAGTGCAGAAGGACTTTGTAGAACTGGGGAGGGGCCTAAGACAAGTTGCACACACAGTATCCTTCTCAGAGGTGCTGCCTGTCAATGGCAAGGGTACTTTGCACCATGCAGTTTAATGAGTGGTTGAAAAAATGGTGTGGAGCACAGGGGTTTGGCTTCATTGGGGACTGGGGTTCCACCTGGAGGGACACCAGCCTATACTGGCAGGATGGTCTGCATCTGTCCAGGAAGGAACAAGTCTTTTGAGCACCGGTTTAAATGCTTCATTGGCAAGCTTTTAAACTAGACAAGGGGAGGCACTGATAACAGCAGGAAAATCCCAGCCTCTCTCCCTACAACACAGGTACTAAATAAGAAAAGACAGAGGTAGAAAGGTCAGTGGGGGATGCTGCAACAGAAAGTAAAGCCATCAAAAAATGGAAAGCAATGAGTACCAATGCGTGTAGTCTGAGTAACAAGCTTCCTGAATTAGTGGCCTTGATGGAGGAGGAACATCTGGATATTGTGGCAGTCACAGAAACATGGTTCACACAAAACCATGACTGGGACGTAAACATACCAGGATACACAAGCTACAGGAGAGACAGAGAGGGTAAAAGAGGAGGAGGAGGAGTAGCTCTTTACATAAGGGAAGGAATCAAAGTAACAGAACAAAAGAGAAAACAGGGAGGAGAAGAAGCACTGTGGGTAAATTTGGAGACCGGCAATGGCACCACAATCCGCACAGGGGTTGTATAAAGACCCCCTTCTCAGGGGGAGGAAATGGACAAGGAAATGATAGAAAGTATACTTAGTATGGCAAAAAAGGGGAGATATTGTTGATGGGTGATCTGAATATGCCAGATGTTAACTGGAGTGAAGTTGCGCAGCTACTTCAAGAGTGTGGTTATTCTAGATGCCCCACAGGGGCATGCCTTAGACAACTAGTATTGGAGCCCACTAGAGAGGAGCAATCTTAGACCTGGTTCTCTCAAATGGAGATGAAGAGAGATCACAGATGTAGAAGTGGGTAGCCATCTGGGAACAGCGACCATCGAACAGTATGGTTCACAAGAAACACAGCAATAGAGTCAAGCCATATAAAGGCAAAGGTGCTGGACTTTAGGAGGGCTGACTTTGCCAAAATGGGTAAGTGCCTAAGGAATGCACTAGCAAATGGGCAGGAAGGAGGGGTGGAAGAACAATGGGGAATAATAAAAACTGCCATCACAGAGGCAACAAGCCTTTGTGTGAAGCTAATAAACAAAACTAAATGATGTAAGAAACCACTATGGTTCTCAAAGGAAGTGGCAGTGAAGGTTCAAGAGAAAAAGAAAGCTTTCAGGAAGTACAAGGAATCACAGAAGGAACAGGACAGAGAACTGTATCAGTTAAAGCAAAAGGAAGCTGGCAAGGCAGTCAGAACAGCAAAGGCCCAAACCGAGAAAGGATAGCCAACTCAGTTAAGAAGGGATAAAACCTTTTATAGGTACATCAGGAGTGAAGGAAGACCAAGGGAGGGACAGTGAGGGCTTAATAGGAGGGAGGGGGGCAGAGGGAGACTGTGAAAAGGCAGAGATACTAAACAAATATTTTGCTCAGTATTTACAAAGGAAGGGGTACCTAGAACAAACCAGTAGAAACAAACTGGATACGAAGTTGATACCAGCCCATTTACAGAAGAAAGGGTTCTGAAAGAACTCTTAAAACTGAAGGTGGACAAAGCAATGGGGCCTGATGAGTTCATCCCAGAATTCTAAAAGAACTAAGGGGTAGAATTAGTGACACCACTGACTACCCTGTTTAACAAATCATGGGAGGATGGGGTGGTACCCGAGGACTGGAGGAGGGCAGATGTGATTCCCCTTCACAAAAGTGGGAGCAGGGCAGAAGCAGGAAACTACAGACCTGTTAGTTTAACCTCAGTGGTAGGGAAAATGATGGAATCACTTCTGAAGGAAAGAATTGTCGAGTATCTAGAGGCCAGAGGGGCACAGGACCCAAGGCAGCATGGATTCATAGCAGGAAGGTCATGCCAGACAAATCTGATAGATTTCTTTTGACTGGGTGACCAGTAGTAGATCAGGGAGGGCTGTGGACATGGCCTACCTAGACTTTAGCAAGGCATTTGACACAGTCCCACACAAAATATTAATATACAAGTTAGCTAGCCTGGAGTGGGTCCCAAGATGACAGCCTGGGTAAAAATTGGCTGGAAAATAGAGACACAGAAAGTAATAGTAAATGGAGTCCACTCTGATGAAAGGGGGTTACTAGTGGGGTACACGAGGGTTCAGTATTAGACGGTCCTCTTCAATGTCTTTATAAGTTTACATTGCAGAGGGACTGAAGGAAAGTATGTCTCTTTGCAGATGACATAAAGATCTGCAACAGAGTTGATGCACAAGGTGGGGTGGAAAGGATGAGAAGGGACTTGGCAAAGTTAGAGGAATGGTCAAATGTATGGCTGCTTAGATTCAATGCTAAGAAGTGCAAGGTAATGCACCTGGGAAACAAAAACCCAGGGGAAGAGTACACAATTGGGGGTGAGATACTAACAACAACAAAAATGGAAAGGGACCTGGGGGTAGTCATATCAGATGACCAAAGGTGGGAAAGCAATGTGAGGGGCAGCAAGGAGGGCTGGGGATATTGGGATGCATAGGGAGAGGCATCACCAGTAGAAAACAGGAAGTTATTATCCTGTGTACAGACAGCTGGTCAGACCCCATCTGGAGTACTGTGTGCAGTTCTGGAGACCCAGTCTTCACAAAGACATAGACAGGATGGAAGCTGTCCAGAGGAGGGCAACTAAAATGGTGCAGGGTCTGCACGGAAGACATATGAAAGAGACTAAAGGAGCTTAATATGTATAGCCTCGAGGAAAGGAGGAGAGGGGGACATGATAGAAACTTTCAAGTACCTCAAGGAATCAACAAAGTCCAAGAGGGTAGCATCTTTCAAAAATGAGGTGTGCAAGAACAAGGGCACAATTTGAAGATAGAGGCGGCTCAGAGGTAATTTAAGGAAGTATTTTTCAGAGAGGGCTATGGATGCATGGAGCGGCCTCGGAGGAGGTTGTGGAGTCAAAAACAGTGGTGGAATTCAAGCATGCATGGGACAGTCATAAGGCAATTCTAGGGGGTCAGGGTAGGAAGAAGTAGGCTGCTGGTTAACTAGGATCTGCAGCTTATCCAGTAGGCAGGGAAATGGGCAGACTGGGTGGGCCAAGCGGTCCTTATCTGCCGTCAAATTCTATGTTTCTATGTATCCTGCTCTGTGTGTACACTTTGAAATCTCATGACTATGTTCAACATGTACCTTAGCAGGAACCCCTGGTGTGACAGATAGCAACATTCTGGTTGTCATAAAAATGTTTTTTTCTTTTCTTAAAAGCTGTAGCCAAAGGTCCAGAGTACCACTGTTTCATCTGCACTTGCCCTAAACTCTATAGTTGTGCTTCTGAAACTACTGTATATACTTGAGTATAAGCTGAGTTTTTTTATCCTACTTTTGCATTCCAATTTTTAGTACCTCAGCTTATACACAGGTCAAGCCAAAAACGAAAATGGATCTCCCTCCCAAACCGCTCAGGGGCAAAGTGCCTATGGGGCTTAGAGGCATTAGTAGAGCTGGAAGGATGTTGAGAGCGAGGGAGGCATGGGCAGGGTGACAGGAGATGGCAGTGAAGGAAGCCATAATTGTGGTAATGTAAAAGCTTTGGAGGGGGAATGTAAAAGCGGAGCAAGGAGGCAGTAGCAATGAGATTGGTGCATGCCGCATATTGCGTTTGTGGAGTGAAGGAGGAAGCTCGTTCATTGCCTGGTAACAAGCTATGAAGGAATGTGGACTCCATACCTGATTTGCACACTTTGCAGCCATCCAGAAAACAAACATAACAGTTGCAGCCCAGTTGTAAAGGAGGCAGGTGGTGCCCACACTGTGCACTCCCATTTTGAAATGTCAAGTTAGAAACACAGAATAGATCATCAAGGCTAGGACAGAGGTTTTGGTTGATCATCAATGAGGTTTTGGGAGATGGCAGGGTATGGGGGTCTGGGAGGGTTTGCTTAATGCACCACAGCTGTCTACAAGCCCCAAGGGGATGCAATGTTTTACTAGGGGTGGAAAAGAAAAACAGGAAAGAGACTGCATTTGGGCTAGGAGAGCCCACAAATAGCTGAATGAATAAAGTATTTTTCTTGATCAGCTTATACGCGGATCAGTGTTGTTTTAAAAAAAATGTATCCTGGGTTTGGGGGGTTGGCTTATACGTGGATCAGCTAATAAGCAAGTATATATGGTAGTTATTTTGTAATAGTGACTTAAAGTAAAAAGAATTAACACTCACCAAAGTTTACAATATGCAGTAAGTCGAATTCTCTTTTTTTCTTGGAACACATATACTGTACAGGATTTTAAAGTGTACACCTTGAGTAGTGAAGATAAACCTCAAATGTTATTATGTCTACAGCGCTTTGTACTGCAACCAGAAGAAGGAATCAGAGAAACTGGGAGTTACTGATTTTTAGAAGTGAAAAAAGGGCTTTAAGATAAGTGGGCTTATGCTGTCAGTGAAACAGGGAACTCTGGCTAAAGTTAATATTAAATATAGTCACAGGATTTTAAACAGCATAGATACAGTAGTGGTAATACACCTTAAAAGTTTATTATGTCTAAAACTTTTGAATTGCAGTCTGAATAAGTAATCAGTGAAACCTGGGAGTTCAAAGTAACTACAGCTCTAATAAAATTTATTTTATATATTGTTTTATTAAGGGTTGTCCACCACCTAATAGTTGTTTTAATAAATATTATTTTTTTAAATGGACATTGCCCATCAAAACAAATAAGCATGGAAGTGATTACATAAAGATGATTTGAAAGAGAGGTATAATTTTCCTTTCAGCGTATGTTACAGTACCATGAACATTATTGATATAAATATGGTTTCAGCACTGACTAATTTATCTTGGTTGTGATACATAGTGGGTGACTTTATCAATTATAGGAATTTGTACAAAGAAGTGCAGGAAAGAACAGCACTTATCAAGCGTAACAGGTACCTCAGAATGGTGTTATTTTTGTTGTAAATAGGTGTACATTGCTTGGCTAATGTTAATACCAGTATAAATAATTGTTATTATGATAGTGAAATTGGGCATCCATGTATGCACATACAGTGCTTATAGAATGACTACCTATGATAAGGGTGCATCATGGTGATAGGCATTATTTCATACATAATTGGTATACTGATATACATATTGGGTAAAGACTGTATGCTCCCCTTACATTATATACTGTTGCTGTCTAACTTTGTATGCATATAATGTAGTTAATACATTTTGCTGGTTTAAAGTTCCTTTAGTAAGTGTGATCCTTATTTTTGTTTTGCATTATAACCACTGCTTGTTCTGATGAAGTGTTAGATTAATCCTCAAACAGCAACATCTGGCATGGTGGCCATTTAATTAAACTGATATATAGTATGACCAATGAGTTAATCTTGTTTTTCTTTGTACTATATGGTCTATTGAAGGATCCCCCACATTACTTGTGTGCTAATTAGGTATGAGGGTATCATAACAAAGTGGTGGAGCCACTCTGGGCATATATCCACAATTTTGAGAATCCAGTCTGTAAAGTGTGCTAGCACTTTATAATAACTGGTCAGCAATTTCTGTCAATGTACTGACCAGGCTGATATTTTCCATAACAACCAGCTGGTTGTTATGACATTCATGGGCCATGCCAGTCAAACTATGCTGCTGCCTCATTGGCCAACATTCTGTATGTGGGCGGGGCCAAACAGTCTCACAAACTGCTGAAGAAAAATTGCTGGTCTGTTATTATAAAAAATAAAATATGGGGAGGGTGTTTCATATGGGAATTTAATGCACACCCTCATTGTGGGATGCTTTGATAAACCCCTCGGGCTTCGCCCTCGGGGTTTATGTAGCATCCCACAACTCGGGTGTGCATTAAATTCTCATATCAAACCCTTCCCCATCCATTATTCTCTACATAACACCACAGAAGTCTCCCAAATGTAATTGATTTTCAAAAGAGTACAATTGTTAATATTTCTACTACTAGCATCTATGCACCATCCAAAATGCAACATTATACAGCTATATATTCTTGGTGTTTTGTTTTCTTATTTAACCCCCTTCTACAACAATATGAAGGTGACATTTGAAATCAATTAGAATGAGTACGACTCAGCTGAACTGAACTGATGGTGACTGTGAAAATGCATTGCTGTATCAATGTAGGGGGCCGATACAACAACTAGATGCTGGTAATGCTTGCTATAGAAAACTAACACATTTTTCAAATCACATTATTTTTTCCCTCCTGCAGGTAATCAGAGAACTCAGGGTGAAAGTAGACATTGTTATCAGGGATTCTATGGGCATGCGTAATTGAACTTACAGCAAGCCGGCCCAGTGGTGTGAAGGACTGAGGTGCTTGCTCTTCACCTGCCAGTGACTTGGATTCAGAAAAGATCTCAGGTTGTTAGGAGTCAGCTGGGGAAGGGGATTAAGCATCCAAGGGACTGCTCTCCTTTTCGAGGGAGGGATGGTCAAGTCATCTTTGCCTTTGACTGCCACCAGATAGAGGCCCAGTGAAGTACAGGCTCCAAGAGATTTCAAAGGATAGGTGCTGCAGTTCCATGGTGCATGCAAGCCACTGCAAGCATACACCTGCATGCTGAGAAAGGCCAGGTGAGTGGGGAGAAAATGGAAAATGAAAACTGTAGCCAGGCTGGCTTAATAATGCCCCACCCTCTCTTCCTTGGCACACAGTGCCACTTCTGAATTGTGCTCTAGAGGGGAAGATAGTCCTCCCTCCACTAGCCCTGCAGTAGTGAGGAAATCCATGGGGGAATTAAGCTCCTAGGACCAGAAGAGATGGTAGTTAATCACAGGAAGCAAGGAAAGAGCTGAACAGCTGTCCACCTGAGCTGAGGAGAAAAAGTTTTGTGGCAAAAAAAAAATGAACTTACCACAGAATTTGCTGAAAAAGGGGGGACATTTCTGGCAAAAACGATGTCAATGTGTTATAGGGTTGCTACTACACAAAATGCAAACAGCACAAAAGTTGGTGATAAACTATTAGGGTTGCAAATGCAATGCTCACAAAGTTTGGAAGTGTGCTGTTAGGGTTCTTATGTGTAACATCCACCCTGCCACGTCCCCTAACCTCATGATCCTTGGACAGTTTACAGGTACAGGGCAATACATCAGTTGTAAGGTAACTCATACAGAGTAAACATATTAAAATGTGTATATAGCAACCCTAATCCCCACCCCCTCCCGTACCGTCATGGCTGATGGGCAAAGTATGTGTCTAGAGTCATGCCACATGGGTCTGGAGTTTAATCACATGGTAGATCTGAAATTAGAATACTTTTTGAGTGCATACTTGTGAATGTTTACATCTATTATATTGTTTGCCCTACTTGACACACAGTGTTGTATACCCTCCACAAAGCAGCGGAATTGTTACAAACACTGCCTCCTTGCATATTTCATTTATACAATGGAGAACAGTTTTGACAGTGGAGGCTGATTTTTTTCCAGAAATAGTTTTTTTTTTTTATAGAAATTTAAATGAACTGTTTGTGATTTTCCGTGTGTTTTTCTGTTTTAAGAATGGATTGCTGGATGGTTGCTATGGACAGTGTAACATGTCTGTGACACGCATGATGTATGGGTTCATTGGTGGTGAGGTAGCTTTATGAATAACTGCAGGGAGAAAATGATGATGCCTCTTAGCGAGATGACAAAATGGATGACAGCTGATATTTTGTTCATTTTGAGCCTTCGTTTGATTTGAGCAATTTTGGCAAAAGGGATCACAAAAGTTTTTTTTTATTGTGTTTGTTTTATTACAAGTGGCAGTGGATGTTTGCCATAATGATCACTGAGCATGGAGAAAGTGTGATTGGTCATGTGTCATATGAATGCATATTTTTTTTATTTCGGTGTAAACTGAACCAAGAAGAGCTGGAAACAAAGAGATGCTGTGTGGGCTTGAAGATAAGAGGTACACCAGTAATGGACTACTGACTAGCATCGATTTTGTTTGTGGACAGGCTGCCGTGAAGGCAGGGGATGGCTGCCATATGCTTTGGGGAGCAGAGTGGCGAGTGGTCAAGAAACAGGGGATGCAGCTCAAAAGTGAAAGGTGGCAGAAAATAATTTTAAATTGTTTCAGATTTTGATTTTAATAACATGGCAGGCTGTATAATGTGGCAGGCTGTGTTTATTTGCTACAGGTGTATTTTATGTACAGTACTTGAGGTCAGTCAGACTGGTGAAAGCAAGTAGTAGTAGTTACAGCAAGCAGAGAAAGGGCTGGGATGATGTGGCAACTAATGAGATAAATACAACATAGAATCACAGAAACATAGAAGTTGTCAGCAGATAAGGACCTCTTGGCCCTCCTAGTCTGCCCTAAAATTCCCTACCTATTGTGCTACCACAGACCCTACTTGATCTCCTGCCTTCCCCTCCCACCTTATTAGTTTGGCCCCTTTGTGTCTGTACCATGCATGATTGAATCCTGCTACCATTTTAGTACCCACCACCTTCACTGGGAGGCCATACCAAGCATCCTGTATCCTTTCTGTGAAGAGGTATTTCCTCACTTCCCCCTTGAGTCCCCCCCCCAGCTTCATGTCAGGACCTATTGTCCTAGAGCATCTCTTTCTATGTAAAATGCTGCCCTCCTGTATCCTATTAATACATTTGAAGTATTTTAACATTTTTATCATGTCTCCCTCTTTCTCTCCTTTCCTCAAGAGAAAGCATATTTAATTCCTAGAGTCTTTCCTCATAGGGCTTTTGATGCAAGCCATGCATTATTTTGGTTGCCCTCATTTGTTCCTCCTCCACCCTATATATGTCCTTCCAGAGAAGGGGCCTCCAGAACTGGACACAGTACTTGAGATGCGGCCTCACCATCAGCTTATAAAGGGGTAATACTACCTCCCTCTTTCTGCTAGGGATGTCCCTCCCTATGCACCTGAGCACCCTGTTAGCTTTCCCCACTGCCTTATCACACAGCTTTGCTACCTTCAGGTCATCAGAAATTATTACCCCAGGTCCCATTCCAATTTTTTGGTTGCCAATAACTCCCCTCCCAATTGGTATGTTGTCCAGGGTTTCTGCACCCCAAGAGCATGATTTTCTACTTTCTTGCATTGAACCCTAGTTGAGGGACCTTGACCATTCTTCCAGTTTTTCAGATAATTTGTCATTCATTCCACCCTCCCTGGTGTGTCCGTTCTGTTGCAGATTTTCGTGTCATCCACAAACGGGCATACTTTCCCTTCCAGCCCTTCTGCACTGTCACAAATAAAGACACTGAAGAGGACTAGGCCTAGTACTGACCCCTGTGGCACCCCACTGGTCACTTTGCCTTCCCCAGAGTGGACCCAATTTAACACCATCCTCTGACTCCTATTGCTTAGCTAACTTCTTACCCATTTTACTATGTTTGGACCTACTTCTAGGTTGCACAGCTTGCTCACCAGTCTTCTATGTGGAATGGTGTCAATTGCCTTACTGAAATCCAGGTAGGCCACATCCACTGCTCGGCCCTGATCCACTTCCCAGGTCACCCAGTCAAAGAACTCGATCAGGTTTGTCTGGCAAGATCTCCCCCCATGAAACCATGCTGCTTCAGATCCTGAAATTCACTGGTCACAAGGTATTCCCCAATCCTTTCCTTCAGTAGTGATTCCACTACTTTACCCACCACAGAAGTTAGGCTGACAGATCTGTAATTTCCTGTCTCCTCCCAATTTCAACTTTTGTGAAGTGGGACCACATCTGCCTTCCTCCATTCCCCTGGAACTTCCCCCATTCTAGTGATAGGTTGAACAGGGCTGTCAGAGGTGCAGTCAGCACCTCCTTGAGGTTCTGCAGTATCCTGGAGTGCACCTTATCAGGCCCCATTGCCTTGTCCACTTTCAGTTGTGCTTGTTCTTTGAGGACTTTCTCCACTGTAAAAGGACTAGTGTCCACCTCCCTTCCTTTGATGCCGTTGTCCCTTATTTGCGGCTCGTCATTTACCCCTTCCTCCGTAAATACTGAACAAAAGTAGTTGTTCAATATGTCTGCCTTTTTTTTTTTGGTCCTCTTCCACATAACCCCCTCCTACCCCTTTTAGCCTTACTATCCCTCCTTTGGTCTTCTTCTTTTCGCTTATATACCTAAAGAATGTTTTATCCTCCTTTTTTACTGACTTGGCAATATTCTCCTTCATTTCCACCTTTGTGCTCCTAACTGCTTTCCGTCTCCTTTTGTTTCTCCTGATCATTCTCCTAATCCTCCTCTTTCTGTGTCATCATGTACCATTTAAATGCTAGCATTTTTGCCCTTACTTTCTCTGCTACTTCTTTGAAGAACCATAGCAGTCTCTTTTTGCATTTATCCTTTGTTTACCTGCCTGACAGAGAGGTGTGTTGCCTTCTCAATGCCTTCCTTTATTTTTGCCCACTGTTCCTTAACTCCACACAGTTTACCTATCCCAGCTCCCAGAGGCATTCTCCCATTTTCTTAAAATCAGCCCTCCTGAAGTCCAGAAATCTCATTTTAATGTGGCTCTATACTGCCCCAGTTCTTATATAAAACCACACCGTATGATGATCTTCAGGTGGCTATCCACCGTGACATCAGCAAAGCTGTCCCAGTTTGTCAGTACCAGTAAAAAATAAATGTTTTTGAGGCACCCTCCATCAGAGCCAAGTCCCTACTGGGGAGGGTGGCTACACATCTATCACATTTCATTGCTTCCTTAACACAGAGTACTGTAAATTCTTGCCTCAGTGAACAACGAGAGTTAGTGGATTTGGAGCTGCAAAATGGGGAACCATCCATCATAATTTAGAGGCAGTGTATCCTAAAGGTCTGCTGAGTTGCAGGTCTAGAAACTCAGGCTTGAAACTCACACCTGTTACTTTTTAACCTACAGCAAGATATACAGCCCTGCACAGGCTACAGAATTAATTTTTTTTTTATTGTTTCATAAACTAGGTTAAATCTCGGTGCTTGCAGCATCCACAGGGGAGTTACCAAACTGTAGTGTGAATACTGGGGCCTTCACTTACATATGTAACATGTGAGTACTGTGCCATAACTTAGCAAACTATGTACCCAGCCCACCTCCATTAACAATGCTTGGGCCTTCACTTTCCATAATCATGCTGAGTCCCTGAGCCACACAGTGCTTCAGCACTGTCCAAGACTGAGTGAGTTACATAGATACATAGATACTGTCGCAGATAAGGGCATATGACCCACCCAGTCTGCCCATTTGAACTTGTACTTGAACTTAGGGAGCAGTATAGCATACTGGTTTAAGGCTCTGAGCTGCAAATCTGGAGACCTGGGTTTGAATCCCACAGCCCCCACTTGCATACTGTGTGACCCTGAGCAAGTCACTTAACTTCCCTGTGCTCCCAGGTCGCACCTGTAAACAAGCTTTCAACTTAGTGTGCCACTCCTGATTAAACAATTCCTGGTACATTCCCTTTACATTTTTCTAGCAGTCTGTTTTCCCCTTACCACTGATATCCAGGATTCCTTTATGTCCATCCCATGCATTCTTAAATCCTGTCATTGTTTCAGCCCCCACCACTCCCTCTGGCAGGGTGCCCCTCTTGTCCACCACCCTTTCTGTGAAGAAATTCTTCCTCATGTTTCTTATGAATAATCTTCCTGCCAACTTCATCCCATGCCCTCTAGTCCTGGAACATCTTTTTCACTGGAAAATAAGATATTCCCAGGCATCACTGGGGCAACAGTGCATAGCACTATGAGTACTGCAATGCACAACAGTATACCAATAACCAGGATTTGCAGCTGGTAGAAAAAGTACAAATTCTATTTGTTGGCACAGTACAATGTCACTGAAGTGTACAAAGATTTTTTTTTTATTTATATTCAGTAGGCTTTTTTGTATCCAGGTTTTCCCCATCCACTGTCTGATTTGCATTTGCATGTGCATGTGTGGAGGTATGTGCTTGCCATGGTTCCGAGATGCCCACCCTCTGCTTGCCACCTGCCTGCCTACACTACCCTAAGGCCTCCACCTAGGGGCACTGGGTCTTCCCTGGGAGAAGAGAGCTACCTTTCAGCTGCTCTATCCTGCTCCCCCTGCCCCCGCCAGCTCCTGACAAGCCTGGCTTGTTCCTGAACCCAGGTCACCAGCTTGATACGAGGTAAGGCAGCCAGTGACTCAGCCCTCAGTGCTACTTGGCCATGTATTTTTTTTTATGCTGTGTAACATAAGCCTGAAAAAATATTGTGAAGTGCATGCATGGTTACCATAACCAGCAGTACAGTGCTGTGTCATACATACTGCAGTGTTAATTAGGGTTAAGGCAACCATGTTTTTCTAAAACTGTGTTCTAGCCTACCTCTGAGCAGGGCAGGACATGGTTTTAGATTGCAGCACATTTTTTACCGTGCTGTGATCTAGACACAAGCATTTTCAGCAATTTTAACAAAGTTACACTGGTTTAAAAGTTCTAGTGTGTACATGGCCTTAAACTTTCTGTTCTTAATACCACCCCCCCATTCTCATGTTAACTATCCTGATATTTTCTTAACATCCCTCTATTTCACGTAACCTCATTGTGAATGGTTAATGGATGCTGTACTGTTCATGGCTTGTGAAGTGCTTTTGGATACAGTGTTTATGAATGATGATATAAGACCATTAAGAAGCAGATGTACCTTACTGGACCCAGAAGAGAGTATTTAATCAGCCAGTGTTTGAAGTAGATTTGTGATTTGTAATACACTTTTTTATGCTGGGGAGGGAACCCCTATCATGTTCACCAGTTCAGTCTCATAAGACATCTCAGCCAACATGCCCTCATGACTCACCCCCAAGATGGATACCCTATTAGGACTGACTCCAGTTGGGTGGTGGGCACAGACAGTGAGTGATAACCTGTGCCGAGGACCCGGGTAAAGAGTAATAGTCATCATCTGATCATCCTTCTCTTTTTCTCCATCCCATAAGCCATCAATGTGGTATGGTCCCTCATAGCAAAAGTACATCAGGCCAACCCTTGCTCACATGTCTGAGAACCAACTTGGCCAAGCTAGTAATTCCCAAATCATTTCAGGAGTGACACAGCATTGCTTCTCTACCCAGGAAAGAGAGCTGACTCTGGGCCATCCAATACACACGGACCTAGGCTAGCCCACAAACCCCAAGTCCCATGTATGGCATGGAAACATGCAGCTATATTGTTTTTAGAGATGTTGTGAAATTTTATTTCACTGGCAAAATGTCAGCAAAAACACAAATTTCACCATGCGTAATATTTCACCTAATTACGCTGTTGTGGCAAAATGTTACCTGCAAATTTCACTTTAGATTTCTCCTTGCATTTCTATTCGACGAAATAAAATGAAATCAGAAAAAATTGGGCTTTTCATGTGACCTACTCTCTGCAGGTCACATGGGTGACTGTATACAGGCAGGAAGTGATTGATTCATTTCCTTTCTGTGTAGCTGGAGGCTTGGAGGACAAGTAGGCAGACAGCAACAGATCCTTTCAGTTTCAGTGAGTGTACTGATCTGGTTCCATTGTGTGTGTTTTTTACACAGTTTTTTGTTTATAAATAATATATTTTGATTGTGTTTGCATTGTTTGTTGATAATTTCTGTTAGTTGTGTGTCTGGAATAGAGTGTGTGTGTGTGTGTGTGTGTGTGTGTGTTTGCGTATGTTTAACTCCCTCCCTCCCATTCTATTAGGAAATCTTTTTTTGGGGAGGGTGATGGAAGGGATAGGTAAAGGCAAGGGGACTGGAGGGAAGGCACCCACTGTCCATCTCAACAGGTGGGTATTTAGGTTAGCTGAGGACCCCTCCCAGCAAGAGCTTGTAGGCACCACTCCCCAGCAGCAGCAGCACAAGCCCATTGCCCCCCACCCAACAGCAGCGTGAGGATGATGTGGTCTCTCTACATCCACCACCCAGCAGCAGAATCCTTCTGCAGCTTCCCAGGACCAGTAGCAGCAGGAGCATGTGGCCCCCACCTCAAAATAGCAGCCACAGAGTAATGCACCCCAGAGGATCATGTGCCCCCCAACCTCCCCTCAGCATATAGGGTCTGCCGTGTGGTGTTTTTTCACCATAAACAACACTGACAGCAGTGTTGTGATCTGTAAATTGCATGGCAGATCTGAGTAAAGGGGCAAGCAAGGTAGACATTTTGGAACTGGTGGCCAAAGGAACCATCTGCAGCACCACCATGCTGCACAGTGGCTACAAAAGCAAAATGAGTTGGCAGCAGCAGGAGGCAGTGGGGCCCAAGGGGAAGGGGCTCAGCAGGAGGAAGGGGCCAGGGCTCAGCAACAGCCCGGAAGTCACACCAGCGCCAGAGAAATCAGCTGCAGCAGCAGGCAGCAGCAGCACCTCCATCCACTTCACATCACAGCCAGCGGCAGCACTAGGTCCATGCTGGAGGTGAACATGGACAGCCTGCATCAACCCCAGCCGGTCCTCCTGCAACACAAGAAGACCTGGTGGCAGTATGGCTAGAGGTATCAGCTCAGCACCAAGATTTTGACGAGTTCCCCCAGGAGGTTAGGGGGACATAAGGAAACTGATGGAAGACCAACATAAAGTTTTAGATCTCCTGGTGGAGCATTGTCAAGGCAATGGTGGTGGCAGCAGGGCAGAATTGGGGCCTGGTGCCGGTGCCATGTAATAACGCAGTCCGTAATGTGCTTACAAGTGAGGTAGGCAGTGAGCACAGCAGCTGAATTTTCTTTTCTTTCACCTGTCCTTGCTTTAGTACTATCACTCTTCCCTAGTCTACACCCCCAAAAAATAACAAAACCCCCAAAATAAATAAATACCAAAAAAAAAATCCTTTGTCCTCTTCCTCTTTCTATATCCTCTTGTTTCTTTTTCTTGTCCAGCATTTTGCATGTTATGTATTGTATATGCTCCCTCTTTTTCCCCTCTCAGATATGAATACTCTTGCACCTACTACCCTGCATATCCCCCGTTGTGTATGTTACTGTCAGTCACTTAGTCTGTACCTTACCTATAAACTTTGTACCTTTCTTCTTGTTTATTTTAATCCTTCTTCTATCCACAAATGCCAAGTATTGTAATTTGTTTGTATGAACATTTTTTCCCAAAGCTATGTGATGTTGTGGCAGTTGTTATTGCTATGTGCAGCTGTAGCATCAGTTCGGATATGTACACAACATAGAAACCTAAATAAGCAGCACTTTTATTGTGAAGTTAAACATAAATATGTTTTTTGTGCTTAACAACACAAGTCCCATGGGCTTAGTTATCACAAATGTTAACTTGGTGTCCCTCCCCTCCAGTTATGATGTTTTCTATAGTGCCCCACCACCACTCAATCCAAAATGTGCACTTGGGCCACAGTTTAACGCAGCCTCTTGCCTCCATGGTGTGCTGAACAGGCCATACATGTCCAGAAATGTTACAGGAAAAACGATAAAGTAAATTCAGAGAGAAATCTGGTCTCAGGCCTGATGTTTTATGGTGTACCCCTACCTCATGTACCTGAAAATAAAGCTTCTGCCACTGTTTACCAATGGTTGCCTGATCAATCTTGGTGCTGCTAGTGGCCAGGAGGCCATTCAAGTCCATAAATGTTTCCTAAAAATTGGAACTTTAAATTCAGACAGAAATCTGGTCTCAACAATGATGTTTTATGGTGCTCAACCCCCCACCCGACCAAACGATGGTCTTTGGTCCACTGTTTGCAATTGGTTTAATGCCAAATATTGTTTCTGTGAGTGCAGCACAGGCAGTACATGTCCAGAAATGTTTCCCAAAAAATGTTACATCAAACTGATACTGAAATCTGGTGTCAGTCCTGATGTTACATGCTGTGCCACCACCTCAGGGACCTGAAAAGGGGTGTTGTGCAGAGAAAATGAATTTCTCCTGCAAAATGCTGCTGTTACTTACAATTGTTTCCTCCTGCTGCTGCTTTTTCAATTGATTAAGATAGACATGTAAAATTATAATTTCCCTGTGCTGCTGTACTGATTGGCTATGTTGACTGTCTCTATGGTTGTAACTTGTCTGATGGTATGGAGTGAATGACATTTTGTGGCACTGTAGCTTGCTTCCTGCTGCTGTCCCTAGCTATTAATTGCCAAGTTGCCACATTCAATTCAATTCAATTTTATTTTTTACCAGGAAAAGGCACCATTAAGATACTCATTTGCAAGGTGGTCCTGGTTGGACATCACAAGGAACAATAATGGAACACACTTACAATTCACAATTAATACAAGATCAAAGCTGGCATAATAGATACACAATATAACAGACCATGGCATGAGTACACATATTACTTCCCAAGCAATTTAGTGGATAGAGCAGAAGGTAGGGGAGATGGCAAAGTTTAATGGTAGGGGGAAAGTATGGAAAACGTGGACTCGAGTACTATGACAGAGGGATACTATGACAGAAAGAGGGATGGTTCTCAAGGGCTAGAGGATGTAGGGTGGGTGATCGAGGGCCAGAGGATGCAGAGAGAGCCAGGGATTGTCAGGAGAAATAGGGGATAAGTAATGAAAGGGGCAACAGGCAGCTCAAAGGCAAACTAAAAAAGTATAAGTGCCATGCAGGACCTCAAAGAGGGAGGGGTTAGGAGTAGTATTGGCAATTCTCCTTAAGCAGGGACTTTAACAGCGATTTGAAGGAGGATAGTCTGGCAAGGTGAGTCAACTTTAAGATCCTTTGGAGGGAGTTCCACAGGGTGAGTAGGGAGTGGCTGATGGAGGAGGAGCCAAATTGGGTTCTAATCCATGGTACATCAAGTAGTATGAACGCATATTTTCTGAGTGGGTACACACATGGTGGAAATTTATAGTTATTGGAGATGTACTGGGGGAGATTCTTAGTAAGGGCTTTGAAGGTCCAGATAGAAGCATTGTGCCACCTTCTGGTAGCTAACGAGGTCCAGCCTAACTTGGCATAGATAGAACAGTGGTGAGTTTTATATGGTGAGTTGATCACAAATTTTAAGGCCTTATGGTGCAGTACATCCAGTCTAGCAAGTGCGGTATTGGGACAGTTGCTATATAGGAAATTGGCATAATCTAAGAGGCAGGAATGTACAGTGTACTAGCCTTAATTTTGTGTGATCGGTGAGCAACCGCTTCATGTGTAAAAATAATCCAAGTCTTTGTTTTAGTTTTTTTGAAAGCTCATCCACATGCAGGATAAATGAGAGATTGCAATCTAGCCAGAAATCTAAGTACTTAAATGTTACCACTATATCCAGGGGTTCACCCAGCATAGTTGCAATTCCAAGGTGGGCAGTAGGAGCTGAAACTGAGGTAGTCTTCAACGAAGGTGAAATAAGCATTATTTTGGTTTTCTTAGCATTTAGGAGCAGTTTCATACGAAGCAGATTTTGCTATAATGTGTTGAATTCTTGTTGAAGAATGGTACACATGGATTCAGGAGATGGACGGGCAACATAAAGGACAGTATCATTGGCAAATAGATGAACACTGGCAGAGCTATTGTTATAGTCTATGTTGTTGATATATATTGCGAATAGCAAAGGGCCAAGGATTTAACCTTGGGGAACCCCTCTGAGGTCGTCTTGCAATTGAACCAGTTGCAGTCTACCAACAAGATAGGAGGAAAACCAATGTAAGGCAGTGTCATCTAGCCCAATGTTTTTCAACAGGGTCAGTAATAGGTCATGGTCCACCATATCAACTGCTTTACTTAGGTCAAGGAAAAGCGCAGCTACGTGATTTTTGGTGTCAAGCGAGATTTGCCAATCATTGGAGACCTTGGCTAGAGCGGTGACCGTACTATGGTTTGGCCTAAAACCAGACAGAAGGGGATTTAAAAGGTTATGGCATTCTAAGAAATCTCTTAGCTGGGAATTTACTAGCTTTTCAAGAAGCTTTGACTGAATGGGTAGTAAAGAGATCAGTCTGTAGTTGTTTAAGTCACATGGGTTGACTGATTTAAACAGGGGGATAACATGAGCTGTTTTACACACTGTGGAGAGAGCCCCTTCACAAAGGGACATTAAAGAGGTGAGTAGTTGGTGGTGCTAGATGGTAGTAGCCTATTTTCAGTAGGAGGGAATCTATTTGGTCTGCCCCTGCACCTTTCTTAATGTCTAAGGAGATTAGCAGATTTTCTATCTGCTTGAGTGAGACACGAGAGAAGCTAAATTTAGCAGTACTGCTGGGGGTGGTCATAGGGGGCAATGGGGTAGAACTGCCAATATGCTGGTTTAGCAGCTTGCTTAAAGGGGAGGAATCAAATGCAAGGCCTGCTGTGGTGAAGTGGTCATTGAAGGCTTCTAAGGTGCCTTGTTTATTAGTGCAGGTTGAATCCCCTAGGGTAATTTTGGATGGTAATGAGTAAGAAGAATTATGTCTTTCTACTTCTTTCAGAATCTGCCAGAATTTAGTGCTGTTATTCTTGGATGAATCAAGGACACTTTGAAAGAATTTAGCTTTTCCCGATCTGATCAGTGTAGTGCACTGATTCCTAGCCATTCTGAACGCTACCCAGTAGGAATCCAATTTAGTTTTCCTAGGCCTTTTCCATAGGGCATTCCTATGTCGTAAAGCTATTTTTAAGGTGTTGTTGAACCATGGGCAGTGTTTTCTCCTAGCCATGCTTTTGACAAGGGGTGCATGGGAGTTGATTACATTTAGAACTAGTGTTTGGAAAATTGCATAGGCTTCAGAGGCAGTAGGGGCAAGGTAGAAATCTTGCCATCTAATCCTATTAAGATCAGCCAGGAAGGCAGATGTGTTAAATTTGTGGTAGTTCCTTTTATAGGTATACCCTGCTGCAAAAGCATTTTTTGGTGTGACCTTTACACAGGCAATTGCCCTGTGGTCACTGATGTCGTTGTCAAAGACTCCTACATGTGAGATTCTATGAGGTTTATTAGTTAGGATTAAGTCCAGAAGTGTGCTCCGTGCAGGGTTTTTGAAATTGGGTCAAGTCACATCGGAGATTAGCTGATGTAGACGAGTGCGTCACATAAGTCCTTCAGGTGTGAGGAACAATCAGACTTCTAATCCAAATTAAAGTCACCCAGAATAATTGTTTCAGTGTCAAAGGGGTCTATCAGGTTACGTAGATGATGTAGCAATTTAAGACCACCAGAAGGGTGTCTGTAGCAGCCTAAAACATTGATGGAGTCATTTGGCGATATGGAGATTTTTAGAGCAAGACATTCATATTCCTTGGTCATAGAGGAGGAGTCAATCATTGTAGCCAAGAATTTGTCTGAAACATATATTGCAATCCCACTCCCCCACCCACCAACACCAGTTGGCGTATCGACTCTGAAAATGTTATAAGAGGGGATGCTGACAGATTGATCTGGTGTGGAGCATTTCAGCCACGTTTCTGAAACAGGCCATGTTTCTGAAATAACTAGTATGTCTGGCCTTGCATGCATGTGAAGTATTGTTCTAGTTGGTTGATGGTGGATCATCTTCACAGAGTTCGTACTGCTGCTGCACATGTAAGTATCTGTGTTTATTTATTTTTTCCTGTGCAAGATAAGGTTGTTGGTGGGTTGGTAGTGTTGTCCCTTGAGTTCTAATATGTTTGTACTGCTTTTATATTATTTTTCAGTTTACTGTGGATGACATCATCATGCCAGGCCGGGAATCAGCATTAGGATCTAGGGCTGTTGGAACTCATCACATTTCCCAATGCAGATGGTAAGTATTTAATTTTTCATTACTAATGTGGCATGTCTGTTACTGCCATCTGGATGTCTGAGTTTGATAGTAATTGTGTTCTTTTGTGCTTTTGTCAACATCTCAGGAATTCCGGTGAAGTTAAACTCTCACTCTTGCTGCTGCCACTGCATTTTTCTCTATGCTTGTTCTAATTTGCTTGCTAAAACCAGGTATGCAGATTGGCGAGTATTTGTCATTTTTTCTTATCTCTGGTCTTGCCTAAGTCATTTTCCTCTGTTGAGGTCTCATCCTGTCTCTGTGTGATGACTACATACATCCAGGCCCCGCAGGAACTGTACTGCATGCAAGACAGAGGGTGTTGCTTGAACTGCGATGTTCACCGCTAGTGTCCATAAGATTAACGAGTAAACACCACCCACATCCAGAGAGGAACTATATGTGGAAATGGATGGTTGAGATGGTGCTTAGCAAATAATTAGGTTGATGAGGCTTATGTATTGTCTGATCATTTGAGGTGGCAGGGCTGCAGTAATCATGACCATTTTTAATCCAAACTGAGGGCAGCATACACCTCCCCCTGCCCTCCCCTTACCCCCCCCCCAGAACCATCACAGGTTTGGTACAAGTACTTTAACCTAGTAGTATAGCATAAGTATCCTTTTTGGGGTAATTGGATGTTGTAAGTTGTTAAGACTTTTCATGATTACTTTTGTATTTAATGACTAGCATCATTAAAGATGGCCACCATTCACCATTTCTCAAAATTTGTTCAGCTTGTAGTGTTAATGGTCAAATGAGTGGGTTATATTCATATGCAACTTGTACTAGGAGGCAGGGTTTTTCAACATGTCACAAACAGTAAGTGGCAGAAAATATGTTTGGGGTCACATGGAGTGCATGGGTGTGTCAGATGGTGGAAAAGAGGAGGTGGGCCGGTGTGGCATGTGACATCAAGACCACAATATATCTTGCTCTAAGATGGGGTTAATAGTCAACATGAAAAGTAACATGCATGTCTTGATATTTTTTCCTGCAAAACATTATAACTGTAATCATGCAAAATCTTTATGGTTTATGGTTATGTATTTCTGCTGTTTTATATAGGCTGGGGGACTGGGGACCAAACAACATTTTATGGCAAAGGGTGATCAAATGAAAGTGTCTCACACTGCAGCAGATAACACATAACCATAACCAATACAATGGTGCATAGCTAAAAATAAGTTATAACACTATACTGAGCTGAAAGTGGTTGGGGAGAAGGCCTTTGAGTAAACTCAGCCTTTTTCCACTTCCACATCATCCAAGAAGCACTCCTCACAGTCTTCAAGACTGGGGTTGTCACCAGGTGGGAATTCTCTCCCTATTGCTGCTTCATCCACCTTGCTGCTGGTGGATGCTTTAGTCAAAGGATTGTCATCATCCTCATCACCGAGACACAGTTCCTGTGTCAACACCGCCGACATCACTGTGTTGTGTGGAATGTGACTTTCATTCATTTTGATGAACGTTAGTATGGACACATTCTTGGGTGACAAATTGGTCCTATGGTCACTCACAATGGCCCCAGCTGCACTAAGCACTCTTATAAAATGGTAAAGGATTTCAAGCAATCTGATTGGTTGCTAGCTATACGTTAGCAGTGTCTAATGCACAGCTAAAGCTAGAACCCCCATTTAGAATATACAGATCCATTTTATAAGTGCAATAAACCACTCCTGGGATGTGCAATAGACAGTTCTTATGCATGGCTAGGGGACTGGATGCACTCGGCCTATGGCCTTGTCCCTCACTATGTCCCCCTAGCCGTGCATTACAACTGTCTAATGCACATGCCATTGTGTCTTATTGCTTATGTTCCACACTGACACTGGATGGTGGGCAGCTCAGATATTTCACAGCAACCAATGTTAGTGCTGGCCAGTCATTCTCTCTCTCTGCTACTCCAGTAAAGCAGTGGCTTGTCAGTAATGGCAAGGTGCTTTGGGCCCCCCATGTAGGCCTCCACCATTCGTTCTACTGCCCTGAGTTCAGTTGCCTCATCTGTCTCCTCCTTCTTTTCCTCCATATCTTCCACTCCCACCAGAAGGAGAACATCCCAAATGGGATTACTTGCTATTTACTGCTTTGTCTTGCCCATTTTCTCTGACTGGGTTGCCTGTGATCTGCTGGTGGTGGTAGCAATACCCATTTTCACCACAGTGTGTGCCTTTTTCATGTGCACAGCACATTCCATTCTAATGAGGTTCTTTGACAACTTTTGTACTCGCTGACGGCTTCCTTCAATTATAGAATGCAGGCCACGTTTGTAGCGTGAATCCAGTATGGTGGCGATTGCAAAGTCAGCCGACTGTAAAAATGTTGGATACATGGGTATTTGTGTCCAGCACTTGGAGCATGTGATCCATTACATCACAACTGCCATGATCCCCACTTGCTTCCATCTGGTGTCGCACATTAACTAGTGTCTGCCTTAGCACATGTATGTGTGGTGTGGACTAACTTATACAAGCAGTGTACCCATTCACTGTCAGTGTAGCATGCTCAAATCAATGGAGAATGCATATTAGACCATCGATTTGGTGCCACTGCTCTGTTGTTAGAGTGATGGACACTCCAGCACTGTCACGGGTGGTGTGCATCAGCAGGTATCCTGACATAGCCTTATACTGTTCATACAGCCGCTCAAGCACATACAGTGTGGAGTTCCACCTGATCACCACATCAAGCTTCATCCGGTGCTGAGGAAGATGGTTATTGCGCTGTAGCTTATGTAGATGGTCACGTGCCTTTGCAGAATGTGCGAAGTAGACACAGATGTGACGTGCCACAGTAACTTTTCCTTAATGTCCACTTGGTTGAGAAACTGCTGTACAACAGGATTAAGGCAGTGCGTCAGGCAGGGTACCCTAAAAAAAACACCATTGCTAATGCACTTCACTGCATTGGATCCATTATCACTTGAGATGAATCCTGCTATGAATGACTGTGTGTGAAGCTGCCCATCAATCTCTGGCAGCAGAACATTAAGCATGTTCTCAGCTGTGTGAGAACCAGTGACACTTGTCATACTCAGGGTCACATGCTGCCGAATACTAGGTGTGTTGCTACCACCACAATTTTGCTCTCAGCAGGTTTTGCAAGGCCCCAAATCAAGTACCATCCCAGGCAGCTGTGCCCAGTGCACTGTTATGCAGAGATACGAGCTTGCTGCTGTTTGTCCACTAGTCCACATATCCATGATAAGATAGATATATTCTGATGCACTATGCTTCAATGCATGTGTAATGAAATCAGCCACTCTCCTGTTCAGCTCTGGCATGGCATGCTTAGAAAAATAGGTTCATGATGAAACCTGCCATTTGGGACAGGCACAGGCCATCAACATATGGAAACCAGCATTCTCTATGAATGAGAATGGCAACAGGTGAATGGGTAGCATTTCAGCAGTAGCAGCATTTAACTGTCATGCAGCAGCATGATTGGGGGGGTACTTTGTGTGCCACTGAAGGACGGTCTTCAGACTAGACTGAATCTTTGTGGCTGTTCGACCAGAACACTGTACTTGTGGCAGCAATGATGTTCTACTAGGGGTAACACTTGACTCTTGGGGCTGTGTAGATCACATGAAACCAGTTATCTTGGTTGCTTGGGGGTGTGGTGGTAAACTTTTCAGATTTAAGGGACTGAGACTGGCACCTCCACTGCTATGCTCACCACTTGAGAGATCAAAGGATTGCTCACCCTCCTCATCCACTACCAACCCACTCTGCCCTCCCTCCTCCAGCTCTTGCTCTACTACATTTAACTTGCCAAGGGAGATGCCCCCAACAGCTCTGGCATCCTGCTGGTGTTGCTGCCATCTCAGCGGGTACTTGTTTTTCAGGTGGGTGTGCAGACCACCGGTGCCTATGTGGCTTCCCTTTTTCCCTTGACTAACACATACATGACAAAGTTGGCATATCTCTATGGTCTCATCAGCAGGATCAAGCACATAAAAGTCCCAGACTAGGGACTTTTGACCTCTGGACTTCAGATGCTTCTGGGACTGGGATAATTCAGAAACAGGTGTGGAAGTGTGTGTTTTTTGGGCTGCTCTCATCACTCCCATACTACTACTTTTGAGGGGGGGGGTTACTTGACTGCTTAGAGGTTTGCTTATTGGCTTGGTGACAGAATGACCCATGGGCTATGCATGTAAATGGCCTACATCACCCTTGATCTTTTTTAACTCAGGGTCCCATGTGGGATCACCCGTCATCTTCATCACCACCAATAGCGATGATGTCCTTGTTCTCTTCCTCTTCCCTATCACTGTCTTCTTGCAGCATGGTACCTTTTCTTTCTCTACTACAATCTCAGGGGGCTGACTATGCCTATCTCCAGGATTATCAGATTCTGGTTGAACACTATCATCACCAACTCCTGCAGGAACAGGGACAGTCACACCGACAGACTTATCACCCTGCTCATGGACCACTGTTCCTGTGCTGGTGTCAGTGCCTCCCAATTCCTTCTTCTTACTGTCATCATCTCACATCAGCATGGATGAAACAGTTTGAGCCTTAAAAAAGTAAGACACAGGTATGCCAGTACTTCCAACAACTCTGGCACTGACACCAGCATCTACAGTTCCCCACCATATCTCCCCCCCAATTTAGATGGCTGATGTTATAATGCATGCAGATGAAACATTCCATTCTACGTAACTGGAGAAGCCCAACTATACCTTGATTGACAGATATTATACTTTCCCTTTCATCCCTGTAGGAATTAGACAAACTTTCCCAGTGTCCCTAGGACAAAGGGACAAGTTACACTTGTGTTGGGCCCTGTACATGACATACTTAGTAGACCTCAGAGCAAGAATAGGATGAGGCACATAATCAGAACCTTTTATTTCACCCTGTTAAAGATCCAGCAATGACCTATTGACCCCTTTTTGACCAGCAGACTTGCAATCTATTTTGCTTTGGATGTAGCTATTGTTAACAGCTATCTCTGCAAAACGTGCTTACAGCAGTTGTTATAAATAGTTGTCATTAGGACACTTTAGCTGACAGATGGTTTGATATTTAGATTTATACTGTAGTTAAGTATACTCACTATCTTAAGTCCGGATACTCTGTGGTACTCTTTTTTTTTTCCCCTAATTATAGTATGAGACCTCACCAACCACTGGGAGGTGTCATTTTCTGAATACTGAAACCCTATCTGACCTCAGCAATGACACTTTCTACTCGGTCTGGACCATAAACCTTCAGAATATTGAAATATTTCCCCCGTGGGGCCACAGGAAGGTGCAGCTTTTCAATCTCTAGGCCTTGTCAATCAGCGGCAGTATCTCCTCCTGGTCGCACAGTGCCTCTTACTGAAGGTATGTCCAACCTGTTTTATTTCCTTTACATTATAGAAATGACATCCAATGTTTAGTTTTAGACCCTTGATGCAATGTATATAGCTGGGGACACAGTGGTTCTGTTGCACTTATGGCTGCTTGGTATTAATACTACAGACTGCATATGTTTTGTTGTATGTTTCTGATTTTTCTCATTTAGTAGTTCTGTAAATATGTTCCATATCTATGTTTCCTCTGTTTTTTCTAAAATTAATAAAACAATTAACAATAACAAAAAAAACTCACAATTTGTGAATAATCTGTTTGTAAAAGGCTAGAAATAGCCTGCACTGGTTTACACTCTTACCCTACCCCACTCAACTCCTTCAAAGACACAGGCAAAAGTAAAACCTAATTAAACTAAGTATTATGCAAAAATCCACAAAATTAGAAAATGTTCCCTAGCAGCACTAGGAAAAAACTATATATTTTGGAGCAATTAGTTCTCAAAAACAAGTTTCAAAGAGGTTTTAAAAGGCTTTATTGGCTCTGATGAACCACAACAAAATGTTCTCCTACTCAAAACACAGCAGAATGAGCTGTAAACAAGCTGCATGTGATATTTGACCTAATTACCCACAACGCATTACACATTTCACTTTTGGAGCAAATTTTGCTGGCAAAATCAAAAGTTACACTGGTGAAATTGTGCCAAAAGGTGACATTTTAAGCATTAATGGGTGAAATTGGTCGACCAAAACAGTTTACATGAAATTTCACCATTTACGCGAAATCGGAAAACCAGGTGAAAAATTTTGCATAATTGCCAAGCAAATATTTCAATTTCAGACAACACTAATTGTTTTATCTGGGTGGACCACTAACTAGAAAACGTGAGTTTCACATTTTATCAGCTATTTTTGTCCTATACAGCAAAATATAGTATTACTTCAGGTAACAACTAACCCCCACAGGCCTTTAACCGCTCCCGTCCTATGAGAATCCCCTCATAACAATTTCAGGTCTGCTTCATCCTTTAATAACTAATACATAAACAAGACTCCCAGTTCTCCAGCCATTCCTGTATTTTACAGAAAAATTAAGCACTCTACAGGAAAATGTTTCCCATAGACATGCACCAATTATTGCAAGAAACAAAGGCATTTCAGTTTCCCTAGAAAAAAATGTAATCTACAAGACACAACATGAAAATTGACCCGGAGTTACTGGAAAAATACCAGACTGATCTGGAAGCCCTGTATTCATATTTCACATGGATCCTTTCTCACCTTTTTACTGTTTAGGAGGATGGCACTGGCAAGCATCCCCACAGCACCTCATCACCCTTATATTGTTATTCTACCAGTCTGCTATCTAATCTCAGCTGTGTTTTAACTGCAGAGCTTCACTTCACACCCTACAACCTCAGAACAGTAACAGTCCATGTAGATCCCACAGCAAAAGTAGAACATTTTTCTGTGTGTGTGACAGATCGGCACCGGGCCTGTATTACCTGGAGAGAACCTGTCACCTTTGAGGGGATGCAGGGGTCTGGATCAATGGCCAGAAGCAGACACTTCAGGCCCCACAGGTAACAGCAGTCTTTTGCCAACTTGAGGAAGCTGAAATGCTTATCATAGCTGAAAAGGACTCCCTTGACCTCAGGGTCCAGTGGCAAATCAGCTATGGATCCCTCAACAGTCCCCACTTCTGCTCCCTAACAAAGGCAAGCTCTGCATTCCAAAGTTCCCCACAGGCGCCCTTCCCTCAGATCACATAGACCTTGCCCTGCAGCTGAGTGAATGTTTTGAAGTAGAGGGCAAAGAAATACACAGAGCTGAAGCTCTAGTCTTGCTGAATCCTGGTGAAGCCCAGCTTGGTGAGTTTTTATACCACCTGCTACTTGGACCTGGTGCAGTTGTTGGTGGAAAAGACCCCTTTGCCTTTGCTGTGCAGCAGTTTGATCACCTTGGGCACCACCAGAAACATGTTCTCACCATTTCAGATCACCCTGTTGCACTCAAAGAGTACCATCTCCATCACCACCAGCAGCTCCTGGACCTGCAAACCCCACAGTGACTTGCATCCCTTACTTACTGCACCTGCTGCATTCCTGGATCTTCCTGAGAAAATTACATCACCCTCTAGGAGGGAAGCCACCACCCACTGCTTGTAGCTGGTGGTTTGAAGTACCAATTGAACGAGGAAAATGCAGAAAGGTGTGGGACAACAAGTGGAAAGGTTGCCAGGAGCTGAGGTTTAGACCATTGTTTCCTCTGTTAACTGACAAGGACAAAGGCTATGAAAGCAAGGGAATTGGGAAAAATCCAATCCCACTGTACATTTTAACTTGAAATTGAATGGAGTACTATTGCTAGAACTACTCAGTATGAATGTACTATATTTTCAAATGTGTGCTCAAATAAAAAAACACTTGAGCGGTTATGTGATTCATTCTGTACATGTCCCCATTTTCACTCAACATACACAGAGTTAATTGTATTATGTAAAAAACATAAGGGATAGGAAACATTCACAGTAGTATCTCTCAGAAGTATAGCTTGTCCAGTTCCACTCCAGAATCTGGGTTAGAGGAATTGTTTCCTGTGCTAGCCATGTAAAACAAGGTTGCTAAAAACATCGCCCTAATTGCCAAAATGACAAAATAAATAATTTATTAGATGATTTTATTGCTTTTCTTGTCTCTGTTTGCAATTCTACTTTTAATATTGTTCTGTCATTCACTGTCCAATGGATATGCAGTACTGTATTGAACCCCCCTTGATACATAAAGGGACAGCAATGGTGGGGGAGGGTGTGCCACTGCACACCAGGGAAATGGAAGCTCACTGTAGCCTACTGCACGAGTTGCAGCTGTGTCTGCAGAAGTCAAGAAAGTTCCACTATTCTCAGTCAGAGAACATGGGTGAAGGGCTCCTCTTGCAAAGCAGAGGTCCTGGGATTTTGGGTGCCCAGAAAATTTATTTCTGACTTTATGTTAAAAAACAAACATCATAATCTAGCTAAACAGGGCCTATTAAGTTAGGTGCTGGTGTTTTGTTTCTTTTAAATGACAGCATTTTTATATATTTTCCATGCGTGTTAATTCAAAGAGAAAAGCAACAAGATGGTGTTCTCATGGCACATAATAATACTTCATGCTGTGAGAAGCCATTGGTGAGAAACCAAAAAAAGGGTACTGCGACACAGAATTGTTCATTTCACACCAGAACATAAATTCAAAAAACCTACTGAGCATGATCAGAATGTGCAAACACAAAACTTTAAAGCCTTATAGCTCAGGAACTATTTAATAGTTTTCCACCAGACCTTTCAAATGTACTTCCTCAGCACATGACACATGTGCCCTGCAAGTTTGGGGAAACAAATTCCATTTCATGTAGGCTATAGGTGAGAGCAAAAAATCCCATGTTATGTATAGGAAACAAATTAGCCATCTGCAGAAAAATGACATATATGGATCTCAGAAACTGCACAAACTGACATGACAAAATGATTTGCAGATTAAGACCTTGCCTCCTAGACAACACATGCAAATTTCCAGCTGATTTTGTCAAACGGTTCCAAAGATATTAATGTGCAACGTTAGGGGGTTTAACATTGAACACCCTACTCAACCCTAAATATAGTGGTGCAACTGCACCACTATAATATATCTATTTGTTACTGGTATGACAGTGGAGTCAGCCATGATGCAATGCAGTAACATGCAGTAAATGACGTCACTAAATTCTACAGTAAACAAACTCTGGCCAGAGCTGATAGGGCTGCAGCTGAGGAATCTGCGGTAAAAATATAGACATTTGTTTTAAATAGTTTTACACCAAATGATCAACATGGTCTTGTTATGGCCCTGCCTCATGAAAAAAGGCAGAGAAAATGTTCAACTCCTGGCCTAAAGGTGATTTTGTGCAGGGGCTGCAAAATCAGCTTTCAGGATGCAGAAACACTTTTTGGCTGAAGATGAAAAATGACAGCTCTCACATTCATGAAGTACTGTAAAGATATGGCTATGCTGTGAATTTTGTTGAAAAATATTGAAAATTACCAAAGTTACAAGCCTGTGTTCCCAAAATTCAATGTAGGCTTATAACTTTGTTGTTTCTTTAATATTTTGACATCAAGTATTAAACATCACCTTCTTATGACCCCACCTCAAGAACAATGTCACAGAAAATTTTCAAATCCTGCCCAAAAGGAAATTTCATGTGGGAACACTTCAGCCGAGTGGCCCTGGCACTGCTACCTGCCGGTGGCTGGATCTCTGCATCCAGTCCACCACACCGACCAAGGAAAGCAGCCATAAGCCCAAACCAAGCTCTTCACTTCAGCCGAGTGGCCCTGGCAATGCTACTTGCCAGTGGCCGGACTTCTGCATCCAGCCCACCACCCCCTGACCAAGGAAAGCAGTCACAAGCCCAAACCAGGCTCTTCATTTCAGCTGAATGGCTCTGGCACTGCTACCTGCCGGCGGCCAGACCTCTGCATGCAGCCCACCACCCCTGAATAATGAAAGCAGCTACAAGCCCAAACCAGGCTCTCTACTTCAGCCAAGTGGCCCTGGCACTGCTACCAACTGAAGGCCGAACCTCTGCAACCAGCCCCCCACCCCCTAACCAAGGAAAGCAGCCACAAGCCCAAACCAGGCTCTCTGCTTAAGCTGAGTGGCCCTGATGCAGCTACCTGCCAGCGGCCAGACCTCTACATCCAGCCTGCCACTGCCTGACCAAGGAAAGCAGCCACAAGCACAAACCAGGCTCTCCACTTCAGCCAAGTGGCCCTAGCACTGCTACCTGCTGGAGGCCAGACCTCTGTATCTAACCTGCCAACCCCTGACCAAGGAAACAGGTACATTTGGTCAGCTCCTAGCTCGGAGCTGTCAGGCTTCAATTCCTGTAATTGGACTGGCTCCTGGGGACTGTGGCCACTTTCTGATTGGATGCTGAAGATCCCCATTGAGAAACCATGCACACAAGACACCTTTTTCAAAACACAGCTTGATCACTGCCTTGCTGTGCTGCTCTCTGGACATTTTTTTCTGTTAAATTTACTGCTCATGTGGATTTTTTTTTTCTTCTCTTCCTGGAATTTTCTGATGTTTAGCCTGCTGTACTAGCTAGGTCTGACTTCTATATAGCTTATGGCTTGTACTGTTGAATATTTTTACTGCTTAAACATTTTACCTTTAAACTATTGCACTGTATATGTAGAAATTGCCTAGCAGAATTGTAGTGAACTTTAACTGACTGCCTGACGTCTATATAGCTTAATGCTTGCACTACTGAATTTTTTCTGATAAGCTAATTGCCCAATACTGTAGAATAGCTTGAACAATTGACTACTGCATGCTGTTTTTCTGCCACACTCTTTTTCCATCAAGGTTCCTCTCATTCATCCTCAGACAGCCTTCTTTGTTTCCCTCTTTCTCTTTCCCTTTTGCATTTCTTTCTCTCTATTCCCCACACTGTTTCTCTGCCATATACTGGACCCCTGATTCCCTCCACTGACACCACCCTGCAACAGCACATTCTGTAAATACTGCCTGGCATTTCTGGCCATCTTCTCTACCCATTACAGACTACCCTGAGTCCTCTCCACTATACACCTCCTTTCCAGCTGTCCCTGGTCTCATTCAAGGGTCCTCCCCCCCAACCTCCTGAATGAGCCTTTTGTTTTGCTAAATTCCCACCTGGCACCTTTGACCAGACCTCTCTGCAGGAACCTTTTCTCTCCCACTATTTTCACCTACTTCTGCCCTGAGCACTAAATTGCCCAGGGCCCTCCCACCAATTTACCTGAGCTTTGTCTTTGACTTTTTAACTAACGGCCTGTCTTTTTTTTTCTGCTCTGTTTTAGCCACAAGCCCAAACCTGGCTCTCCACTTCAGCTGAGTGGCCCTGGCACTGCTACCTGCCAGCTGCCAGACCTCTGCATCCAGCCTGCCACACCCTGACCAAGGAAAGCAGGTATGTTTGGTCAGCTCCTAGCTTGGAGCTGTCAAGCTTCAATCCTCATAACTGGACTGGCTCCTGAGGACTGTTGCCACTTCCTGACTGGATGCTGAAGACCCCCATTGAGACATCAAGCACCCAAGGCACCTTTTTCAAAATACAGCTTGGCCACTGCCTTGCTGTACTGCTCTCTGGACAGTATTTTCACCCACCCTACCACCCCCTCCTCCCTCCTTTATTATATACACTTCCCCAGTGATCCCAACCCCCTGAGGCTTCACACTAGTCAATTACAGCAACTCCTTAAGGGGGATCTCATTCCTGTAACTTCTTAAAGGGGTGATCCTCTCTCATGCTCAAATCTAAATAATCATCTTCAATGCATCTGGGATCAAGTGCACTGACACTGACTATGGTCCTCTTCCTACTTCCTACACCAGCCCCACCTCACTTAGGACCATCACTCTCTACCCATAGTACCCCTCTCTTATCTAGAACACCTGTACCAGACCCCTCCATGCTTGACCACTTCCCTCCCTCAGTACTCCCTCACACTGCCACCCCTGCTACCTCTTACTTCCCACTCATACCTTGGTCTCTTCTCCTCAATGCCTTTCCCACCCTTCATACTCTACCCACCCCTTTCACCCCAGCACCCGGCCCCATGTCCTATTGGAAGGGGAGATGCCACAATCACTACCATGCTTTGGTGTGCCTAATCACCCTCCTGTTGCTTCTATCAGGTAACATTCATCCAATCCCTGGCCCCGTGCCTAACCTTATGAACAAGCCTGCCTAGGTTCAAGGACTCCACATAGCTTCTATGAATATTTGCAGCCTCCTTAAGAAGACTGCTGCATTCCAATGCTGGGTTACTCAGCACCAACCGGACATTGCTGCACTCATCGAAACCTGGTTAACCAAATCCATCCCTGACTCCTTCATCTCCCTCCCTGGCTACACCCTTTTCAGGGAAGATCAGGTGGGTAAGCATGAAGGTGGTTGTGCTGTCTACATGTGTGACTCCCTCCTTGGATATGCACTTCCACCACCCAAGCTTGATAATGGGGCACAAGCCCTTACGCTAAAAATCTCCCCCAACCCTGGTAAGGGATCTTCCCCCCAGAAAGCAAGACCTCACTAGTCAGTTTCTTGCTGACTACCTCTCAGGACTACTGCCCAAAATGGCACAGATAATTGTTGGTGACCTGAATATCAACTGGTTCTCTGCCATGGCCTCCCAAACCAGAGATATCGCTGCCACCCATGGCATGTCTCAGCTTGTCACCACCCCAACTAGATTCAATCCCTCTACTGGCACCAGCACCCTCCTGGACATCACCATTACCAACCGCCCCCAGAGGGTGCTTGTTATCAGTGTACTTCCCAAATCACTTAGTAATTACTCCCTGGTCATATTCTCTTGTTATGCTACCAACAGCAAACCTGCACCACAAACCACCTAGTGATGTTGCCTGCTCCCAGGTGGCCTACATCACCTTAAACTGTACTTCTCACAACTGGATTGATCCCCAATCAGGCTTGCATTGTCCATAGATGAGGCATTGGATTGTTTCAATCATACTTTTAACACTGCCTGTGATCTCTATACCCCTTCACCAGAAGGTGCACCAAAAAACAAAGCATGCCCTGGGTTACCCCCTCCCTCCTTCACAAACATAAAATGAGAGACAACCTATGGCATATTGCCGTGGAATCTGGCAGGCCAGCTGATAGGCAAGCAAACAATGCTGAGCACAATAAGTGTACCTGGACCATTATACAGGCCAAAGCACAGTACGACCAATCCACTCTTGTCTCCTCCTGGGGGTCAGCTAGAAACTTTTGGGATAATGTAAAAGAGCTGAATGGGAAATCCCACTCCCTACCCCCCCTCAACTCTCCTTTAATGGAACTATCTTTTCTGACCCCATTGGCATTACAGATTACCTAAACCACACTTTCTCAGACCTGAGTTCAGTCCTGCCCAGTAACTTCTTTGACCCCATCCCAGTAGCACCCCTGCCCACTCTCCAGAGACCTCCTTTTTATCTAGGTACCATCTCCCCACTGGAGGCTAGACCCCTTATGCAAAAAGCTGTTAGTAGTAACAACCCCGGCACCGACCTACTGGACTGTAGGCTTCTTTGTCTGATGTTGGATGCTATCCTGATCCCACTTACCGAGCTGCTCAACTGCTCTCTGTGCCTGGGGCAGCTCCCCAGCACATGAAAAACTGCCATCATCACTCCCATCCTAAAGAGCGGTGATCGAGTGACCCCGGGTAACAATTGACCTATCTTCATCCTCCTCCCCATCTAAGGCCCTTGAAAAAGTAGTTGCTAACCAGCTTGATGAATACCTTGTCATGCACAATATCCTGTGCCCTGAACAGCATGGTTTTCATGCAGGTCACAGCACCACAACCACGCTACTTGAATTCTCCAACTTCCTGCACTCTGCTTTTGATGCTGGAAGTCCTGCCAGTGCCGTGTTCATTGACTTCTCTAAGGCCTTTGACACAGTTTGCTATCCCCTCCTCCTTGACTCCCTCAGATGCCTAAGTTTCTCCCCTGGCCCCCTTGCATGGTTTACCAGCTACCTCTCTTCCAGAACTCAGTGTGTAAAAATCAATAGCACCCTATCTGACACATGACCTGTCCACTCTGGGGTTCCATAGGGCTCCATTTTAAGCCCTTTCCTCTTTAGTCTCTACCTCAACTCTCTCCCCTCGGCCTTCTCAAGTAAGATCCTCCTCTAAGCGGATGGCACTGTGCTCTTTGCCTCTGACCCCAACCCCAACACACTCCAGGCCACCCTCCAACAAGCTTTTGATACAGCTGAGCATTGGTTCACATCAGGAAGGCTAGTCCAGGACCTAAAAAAGACCAAAGCTATGCTCTTCTCACATCGCCAAAGCAAAGCCAGTGGTGCCCCTCTTGTGATACTGCCTAGCACACTAAACCCCATTGAGCAGGTTTCCTACTACGAGCTTCTGGGCATTACCTTTGATTCGGCTCTCTCCTTCCACTCTCATATTAATGCCCTGTCTGCTGCCACCAATGGCAGGACTGGACAGTTATACCACCATAGGGACTGCCTACCACAAGAGGCCCTTAGATTGGCAATCACCTCCTTTGTTCTATCGCTAATTGACTATGGGCTGCCCATCTGTGCTGCAACCAACAACACTGTGCTTGCAGAAATCCAGCTCTCTATAAACAAGGCCTGCAGGCTAATGCTGGAAGCCCCTAGGTGCACCCATGCATGTCTGCTGTACTCCACCACCAACTTGCTCAACCTTGAAGAAATACTCTGCTTCCAAACCTGCCTTCTTGTAAAAAAAAAATCTGCTAGGGCTCTCCCCCCCAGGGTCACCACCTCTCTGCAGTGTGCCTCCCCCTCAGTCTCCACCCGCAGCACTGTCAAAACCTCCCTTATTGTCCCCAGGGTAAGGACCTCTATGGCCCAGAGATCCTTTTGCTGTCGGGCTCCCTCCTGGTTCAGTTCCCTCCCAGCCAACATAGCTAACTCCACTAAGCTTAGTTCTTTCAAGGTCTCCCTCAGAAGCCATCTGACAAGCACTCGCTGCTCCAACTGCACATAATCCCCCACCTGCCTCTTACCCTTACTTGTAGGCTGGGTTTGCCCTGTCTACTTTTGCTGTATATGTCTGGAGTCTCAGGTAACATCTGCCAACTAATGTAATAAAATATCTCTGGTTGCTACCTGACATGGTACTCGTATACCTATATTATGACTACTGTGATCTACCTATTACCAAGCTTGTACCACCAGTGAATTCCTGTAGCACTGGTTGCTTTTTAATCTAAGCATTATGTATTGTACTGCTTTGTTTGCTGTGACGTATTGCTCTCTTGACGAGGTGCCTTTGTAAATGAGTCTTTGACTCAAAGGTCTGTGAACTGATGATCTAATAAATAAATAAATAAATAAATACATAAATAAATAAATAAAATTAATAACCTTTGGGAATGTAAAAAAAAAACATTTTGGCCAGGATTTGAAAAATGACAACTGTCACAATCATGAGGTGCTGTAAAGATATGGCTATGTTGTAAATCTGGGGTAAAAATATTGAAAATTACCAAAGTCACAAGCCTATGTTCACAAAATTCAGTGTAGGCTCATAACTTCATTGTTTTTTTAATATTTTACACCAAACATTTAACATAGCCTTCTTATGGCCCCACCTCATGAACAATGACAGAGAAAATATTCAAATCCTACCTGGAAGGAGGTTTCATGCAGGGACCACAAAATCACCTCCCAGGATGTAAAAAAACATTTTGGGCAGGTTTTGAAAAATGACAGCTGCCACATTTATGAGGTGATGTAAAGATATGGTTATGTTGTAAATTTGGGATAAAATATCAAAAATTAACAAAATTACAATGCTGGGTTTGCAAAGTTCAGTGTAGACTCATGACTTTATTATTTTTTTATATTTTTATACCAAAATTTCAACATAGCCTTCTTATGACCCCACCTCATGAACAAGGGCAGAGAAAATTTTCAAATCCTGCCCAAAAGGCGATTTCATGCAGGGATTGTAAAATCACCTTTTGGTACAGATCTGCCTAATGACAGTTCAATTGTTCATGAGATAGGGTCCCGAAGAAGGCAAAAATATGCAAAAATGCCCAAGCTATGCCACTAAGTTTAAAATCCCATTGAAATACATTGAACAGCACACCTGTTTCTTCAGTTCACGGTCCGGCTTTGAATAGTGAAGACATGTCTGTGGTCCAGAGAGGATTATGGCATTGGACTCCCAATTGATAAGTAAAGGCTTGGGGTGGGTGGGGTGGAGGGTGCTGAGTGGAAGGGTCAAGTGGGGTAGTTTCAGCTGCAAAATACATTGATGGACTGTTTTCTTTTTACAGGGTTTAAAAAAGAAAACAGCAAGCCACAGAGGATTCCACATCAGGACTCTGGGGGATTGGGCACCCCCAGTGTCACTGCTATGTTTCTGAGGAGGTGTGGGGTGGTGGGTGCTAAGAGGGAGGGTTGGTAGGGAGATATCAATATATATTTAAAAAAGAAGAAATAACCTCATATGCATGGTAGTTTACATAAAACAAAACAAAATAAAAAAAACTCAATTTTCGATTCAATTAAATTTTTTTTTTATTTACCCAGGCAGAACATCATTGAGCAAGCTCATTTACAATATGGTCATGGGAGGACACAATAGACAATACATCAATCAGCAAAGAATTTCAAATGAACATAGATTGGTAGCACATGTGTAATACATGGCAATACACATAAGGAGAGGCAAATATGGATACACATAAGAAAGGAACATGACAAGAATGGGTTTTACAGAGGATTACATATTGTTCAAGTACTTTTCTTCAAGAAGTGGGCATGATACCTAGGTGTGACCAATCTTTTAAGCTATATCACATCATTTCACAGGATGCATTAGGAGGGAGACAAGGTAGATAAGGTAAGGGTACTTGAGTGCTTTGGGATGTGAGTAGACAGAGAGGTAAGTGGGTGAGAGTGGTTCAGTGAGGTAGGGAGATTGAGGAGAGTAGAGGAAATGGATGACAATTAAAAGGTGGGCATGGGGAGTGAGGGAGAAAAAATAAGGGTATCGTGGTGTGAGAGGGAGAGGGTGATGGAAAAAAGGAGGGGCAATAAGTTAGGGTTGGTGACAGGGGAGGAAGAGGGTGGGAAGTTAGGTGAACTAGAAAGGTAAGCATTGAAGGTACTAGAAAAGGAGAGGAGAGAGAGAGAGAGAGAGAGAGTACTAGATAATGGGGTATAGAGGCAGATTACAGTACATGTGATTGCTATACCAAGACTGTCAAAGCATGGAGGATTCCTTCGCATGACACTGGGGGATTGGGCATCCCAAGAGTCACTGCTATGTTTCTGGGGGGGAGGGTGCTGAGAGGGAAGGTCAGGTGGAGGATATCAATATATATATATATCAAAAAGAAAAGAAAAAGAAGAAATAACCACACATGCACAGTATTGCAGTGATGCAGTGAAGAAAAATTGAGGATTCTGGGGGATTGAGCATCCCCAATGTCACTGTTATGTTTCTGGAGGAGGGGTGCTGAGAGGGACAGTCGGGTGGGTGGTTACAGTATGTATTTCAGCGATCACCGAAAAGAAAAATAGTGCAAGCGTGGAGTGTTTTACAGAACCGGAGGTGACTTTTGTCACTTAAGCAGGTTGTTTATTCACAAGGAATGCAGTAGTCCTTTTCTGAAAGCAAAAGGTCTGCAGGGCTCTGCCACTGCAGTCCTAAAAAGGGCTTAATTGCTTTTGAATTACATTGTTCCCTCCAGCATAATGTATCATTTTGTGAAATAATGTAGCATTACTGCATTACATCCTGTGTGGTGCCACTGCAGTTAGGGTTGTGTAGAGTGTTTAATGTTAAACCCCAATTTTTGCACCTTAATAACTTTGGTGGCATTTGACAAACTTGCACACAATTTGACATGTATGGTCTGGGTATCAGATTCTCAGGATGTTGGAAACACTGTGGTGTTCAGTTAACTGGATTCTGAGATCTGGTGTGTCAAAAATGGATCAAATACCCACTTTTTCTGCTTAGTTTAGCTGTTTTTTTTTTTTGCTCTCACCTATATCCTAGACATTACAACAGAATTTTGTTCTGAGCCTTTTAGGGTTGAATGGGCTTCTGCCAAGGGTGTACCTTTTGAAAGTTTTGTAAATAAAAAGGGCTGGCTGGGCCAGGGGAAGGAGGATTGTGCATCCCAGGGGAAACTCACCTCCTCCAGGGGAGGGAGAGTTCTGTCTTTCACTGCAATACTGCCACCTGGGTGACCATAAGTGGTAGTGTAGCTGGAGGGTGGAGGGGGAGGATGGGGACATTGTTGTCATCTACAGGTGGACACATGCACAGGCGTCTGCAGGCTTGTATTGACATCCACACAGGTGACATTGCCAAGGAAGAAAATCAAGGAAAAATGGCCCCAGAACCTCCACAATGATGGCTCGCAGGGGCTCCCTCAGCCTCCATCTCTCACCAGATCATGGTGCCTACTTGATAAAACATAGAATTTTGGGGGATTCCCCTATCCTGACCCCTCCTGAGGGCCAACAGCTAGTGCTCCATTGAGGTAGGTGACCGTGACCATGACCAGGTAGGCTGGGGGGGGGTGCTCACAGGGCCTGAAGAATCTGTAGGCACCACAGAGACAGGGTGCATAAACAGCATTTTTTTTAAGTATATAATTGGTTTCAGAGTTATACTGATTTAAAATCTCTCTTCTGAGCATACTCAGTAGGGTTTTAAGATAACCCTCTGGTATGAAACTAAAATTTTATGTTTGCAAGAATTTTACTTTCACAAAATTAGTGTTTTGTGAGATTTGAGAAAACTTTTTTCAGGTCTTGGTGGCCACCATCTTGTTTTTTTACTTGCTAAAAAAACCTTGACAATACATAAAAATGAAGTCTCTGGAAACAACAAATACATACATCTTGATAAACAGGACTGGTTAAGCAATATTATGTTGTTGTTATTGTTGTTCTTTTTACTGAAAACAAGCCAGAAACACCTTTAAGAGACTTTGGATGTCATTTTATCGAAATGGCTAATTGTCATGTCATGAGTAAAGAATTTTAGTGTTGCCCATTTAAGAGTGACACTAAAGTGCAACACCAAAATTTGCGACACTAAAATTTTATTATTGTAAACTTTAGTATTGCACTTAAATGTGCAGCATTAAAATTCCATTTTGTGTTCTGCAGTATTTTAGTTCCAAATTTTTAATTTACTGTTAACATGACCTTACCTTTTGAACAAGGATGGTGTTGATTTTCAAGTATGGGTTGAATGGTGATTTTGTAGTCACTGTGTTAAACCACCATTTGGGTGGGATTTAAGACATTCTAGCAATTATACTCACAACATAGGTTCAAATTAATTTTTTGTGTTGCTCATTTCAGTGCAACACTAAAGTGCAACACACTTTTGCAACATTAACATTTTCCATGGGCACCAATAATGGAATTCTTGGGTCACACTTCAATGCTGATGGACTCTTCCCATGGTACAGGATGCAGAGGGCCCTGCTTAACTGCATCTATTTACGTAGGTCCCGAATGGACTTTTGTGAATGACGATTCAATTCCACCATTTCAAAAAGAAAGGAAATTCATTGCAAACAAATGTTGTTATTAAACCAGTTAGGATTCAACTTAATGCCATAAAAATAGGGAAATGTGGCATTAGGGTTTCCAGCCCTAACTCCAGACCCCCAAAGCAGCAAAAGGACAAGATCACACAAGCAATCATAGGCAGCAATCATGATATAAGACAAACAACATACAACTGTTTCTAGATAACACAAATGCAGTGTCACTGATATTCTACGTTTGTGGATTTTTATCGGTGTCTTCATATGGGGCCTATGCTACTACAACCAGACATGTGTGTATGTTTTACAGCATGAATGAGTACTTGTGGTTGCAGATGCACTGTCCCACAAGGTACTGTGCTTCTGCAGAGAGAAACAGTCTTGTTATGTGGCTATCATGGATTTCTATATACAGCAGTAGAAATACAAGCCATACAGATGCCTGTGCTTCTGTAGCTAGAAGTCATTGTCTATATCTTATACAATTGGTTGCAGAAGCACTTACCCCATAGGGGCTGCTTTTCTGTAGAGAGAACTTGTGTTGCAATTTTGGTATCATGGGTTTCTAAATGTAGTAGAAGTGTGTGCTTTTGCAGACAGAAGTCGATGTGTGTGTCCTACACATGCAGATGCAGAAGTGCAGATCCCTGAGCCTACACTTCTACAGGCAGAAGTGGTGTTGCAATTTGGGTATCATGAATTTCTTTATGTAGCAGCAGAAGTGCAGGTCCCACAGGGGTCTGCACCTTTGCAGACAGACATTAGTTTCTATGTCTTACACCTGCATCTGCAGAAGGTTTTGGCCCCATAGTGGCCTGCACTTCTGAAGACATATGTAGTGTTGCAATTTGGATATCACAGATTTCTATAAGTGGCAGCTGAAGTGCAGACTCCACAGGACCCTGTGCTTCTGCAGAGAGAGATCAGTGTATATGTCTTACACCTGGAGCTGCAGAAGATCAGCCCCTAAGGCACCTGCACTTCTGCAGACAGAAGTAGCATTGCAGTTTCGGTATTGTTATGATACATGGCTTCCAAGTCACTGTGGGAGTGCTACCTCTGCATTTAGTTAACCCCATCTTGTTTAATGACTCACTCAGAGATAGTAGATCTGAAAAGCCAGAGAGTGTCTTCTTTCCTGTGTTAATGACTAATGTGCTTGGCTGTACTCGCTGTGTGTGAATTTGTCTGAAGCAAAAGAATCTTTCTGCAATCAAAAACTCCTGTCTTGGCCATTTACTGAATACCAAAACATTGTGTTAGAAATTCTGAACTTGCACAAGTAGGAAAGAGAATGCCTATCTACTAAAATACACTACGAAAGAAAATGTAAGCAAGCAAAGCCACTGCTGATTCAAAAAAATAAAAGTTAAAAAGTTAGCAACCAGCAAACAGTGACTGCAAATTATGGCTTCTAGTCAAATTCCATTGTCGACTCCTATGGACATGAAGTGCAGCACCTATAATAACTGGACATTTATTAGGACTCAGTGGGAAAATTATGAAATAGCACAGGCCATAATGAAAAAGATGCAAAGATTAGAGTAGCGACCTTACTGACTGTAATGGGGAAAGAATGCCACATGCTGCAAAGGCACTTAGAGATAGCTGAAGAGGACAGTAAGGATCCTAATTAAATTCTAGAAGCATTGTAAAAACATTTTGAGCCTATCAAGAATGTGATATATGAAAGATCTCTGTTAAACACTTGTGAGCAAAGACAAACAGAAACAGCAAACCAGTATATTGCAAAACTGTGCAAAATGGCCAACTCCCATGAATTTGGAGCTTTAAAAGATGATCTGATATGTGATAGACTTGTTGTTGGCACAAAATATGGCAATGGCAGAGCCAGAATGTTGTGTGAACCAAACCTAAAATTGGCAAAAGCCACAGACAAGTGCAAGACCTGTGAACAAGCACACATTCAACTAAAAAAGCTAAGCTCAGCTGAAACTGAAACAGTCCATCATGTCACACACAAGACATAAGGGAACCAAAGACAAAAGGTGCCAAATAATGACACAAAGCAGTAGCACAATTTGGTGCACAACAAACCAAGACAGCCACTACAAAAGCCATGCAAATATTGTGGTGCACAGCACGCCAAGGCAAAATGTTCTGCATATGGAGCTACATGTAAGAACTGTAGCAAAAGACACCATTTCGCAAAAGTGTGCAGGCAAAAGCAACAAGACAAACCAATGCATCTGTTGACTGAGGCTAGGATTGACTCTGACTGTGAAATATTCTATATATCAGAGATTAAGTCTGTGCAGTGTGGAGCAGATAAGTGTCTTATGAACCTGAAGCTCACTCCAGAAAAAATGACTGGTACATCTATGACCCGACACATGAGAAAATGTCAGCTAGACAGTGGGTCATCCATAAATGTGATGAGTCATAAAGATTTCCCCACCATCATGCAAGATGAAGCAGCAAAGCAGAAGCCAAACAAAGCAAAACTGATGTTGACACCATAATAAAGCCCACTGGGCAATGCAAGATGCAAGCAGAATACCATGGTCACAAATATATGCTAGAATTCCAAGTCATGGAACCTACACAGAAACCATTACTTTCAGCTACCACCTGTAAACAGATGGATCTTGTGAAAGTGAACCTTGAGCAGCCAGTCCACCAGGTGGAATTAGAAAAGAAAAAACACATTATGAAAGTCAAAACACAGAGGCATTTCTGTAACACACATTCTGAAAGACTGTAAGAACATATTTGAAGGTCCAGGCTGTCTTCCCAGAACACATCATCTTCAAATTGACAAGACAGTCACATCGGTACAACACTTACCCTGGAGAGTGACCATTCCACTCAAGAAACAGGTAATGGCAGCAACTGAAAAAATGGAAAAAATTGACTGATTGCCAAAGTAACAGAGCCTACTAATTGGATGAGCAATATTGTTGTGGTGGAAAAAACAGGCGAACTCCAAACATGTAGTGACCCAAGTGACTTGAACAAAGCCTTAAAGACTGCACACTATTAGATGCCTATGATAGAAGAAACTTTACCTGACTTGGACAAAGCAAAGGTATTTTCTGTATTTGATGCCAAAGATGGGGTAACCCATGAAATGAGCAAGTCATTATGAGCGAGGTAATTTTAGCGATGTGAAAATAGTGAATGGAAAAATATCTCATTGCCATTATTAGCTATGAGCCATTAGCTCAGTGAAATTAAGCAAATAGGTTTGGGACATATCTGAAAGGGTATTTGAGGATAAGTTCATTGGGTTTCTACCAAGCTGGCCATCTGATGTGGCATTTAAGGCAACTGCCTTTGTATCGAGCAAACCAGGTTTGCCACTGGCTGCATATATAGATTTTTTTTGTCATTTAAAGTATTGCAGTTTAAAGTATTTTTTCCCTCTTCCATGGTATTAACCTTCCCCCACAGAGTTGATTATTTTAAATGTGGGGGGTGTGGGGGGCATAACCCCCTACATAAAGAAATAGTAAGCTTTTATTTACGTGTAAAGTATAGCAAAGGTCACTGTTGCTGTATGGAGCTGTAGTGCACATCGCCATTTTTGTTTTTGATGATGTGCATTCGCTGGTTTTGCACTAGTTATTTTGCATTCACCTTTATCACATGGTACCGAGACAGGGAGATCCTGCCACTCTTAAGGACCAACCTTTTCTTAAATCTATTGCAACAGTTCTTCTCTTTCTTAGCCTAACCTATCCTTTACAATTTCTAGTACGTACGTTTGGCCACCTATGAGTGTCCCTTCCCCTTTCTTGACTATGTTATAGTGTCTTCTTTAATTTTCCTTTTCCTTCTCAAGACCTCATACAGAGAGGTTATTGTGGTGACCTTCAAACTGATGTAAAACAACAGGCTGTGTTCCTCATTGTTGGATTTAGTATGCATTAGCACTCTATCATAAAATACCTTGATGTATGTGCCTTATGTGTATGAAACCTGTAAATGTTGAAAATACCACGTTACTAGGTGTTTTTGATAAAGGTAAAAATTTACTATGTGACTGTGTTACAGAATTAAGTTACTGGGATAGAGATATCAGAAAACCCCCACTGTGTTATTTAAATGCATGCACATTATAAATTGTTTGAGAATCCCTTGACACCCTGCACTCCTGCTTTAAGCTGAACCAGCTTAAATGTTTATGGTGATTTGCATAAACATCCCATGATGCTTTGCATTATGGGGGTATGTTTGATGTTGTGTTTCTTTGAAACTTGGCTTTATTGCCAATGCCCTTTGGGGTAACCCTTGCTTCAGTGCTTCTGCACTGAGGTTCTTTGTCTTTAGCTTGTTTTTGGGATTTTCTTTTTTGAGCTCCCTATTACCCAAACACCCAAGACCAACATAGAGCATTTATTAATTTTCACTAATGAGACAGATCAGTAGAACAGTGGGTCAGTAGGTGCTGACTAAGTGCAGAGGAAGGACATGCATAGTTTGTTGCTGCAAACTGATGTATTCAAGAAGGGAATATGCCATTGCTTAAGGTTATTCCCTGTGTTTTAAATAAACATCACACAGAGACTGAGTGTTGAACCTGAATGTATGTGTCTGGTCCATCTGTTATCCCACAACCCCTCCACAGGTACCCAAAGATGGCTATTAGAAGATTTGCCTGGTTGAAGAAAGCAGCTACCTCACCATTTTCTGGACACTAGCAGGCTGCTATCACTGGTTAAGAATGCCCTTTGACATCAAACCTGCAGCTGAAGAATATCAGCACTGACAGCAAAATGCACTTGAAGGACTTGTAGGAATCAGTGTTATAGCAGATGATATCCTAGTTTACGTCTGCAGTGACACCATCAAACAAGCAACATCAGACCACGAGCACAATCTTATTAGCCTTCTAGAAAGAGCCAGAAAAGTCAGTCTCAAGCTAAACAAGAAGAAGATGAGACCTTGAATGCCTAGCATAGAATACATGGGGTATCTTTGTTCACTTTCAATAGCATGTGTCCTGACCCAGAAAAAAGTCAAAACCATATGAGACATGCATAAACCAACAGACAAGAAGTCAGTGCAATGACTACTAAACTTGGTAAATTACTTAAAATTCCTTCCACACCTCTCTGATGTATGTAAATCTCTGAAATGCCTGTCAGACAAAGATACTACATGGACAAAGCTATCACAGCACAAATTGAATGCATTAAACATCTTGTGATGAACCAACCATCACTGAAGTACTATGATGTGAGTGACAAAGTCACCAAACAATGTGACATAAGTGAAACTGACTTGATGCAACACTCCTCTAGCAGGGACAGCCAGTAGCATTCACCTCATGGACACTGTCACCTACTGGACACTGTAAGACATACTCACACTTGATGTGCCTGCACTTATGCAGCCACAGGTGTAACATATCTATATACTCATCTCCAGATGCAGACGCATAGACACCAAAAAATCCATGGTACAAAACTCACAACTGTACTTCTGTGTGTAGAAGTGCAGGCTTCTCAGGGGCCTGTGCCACTTCAGCCACAGCTGTAAGACATACACACTGACTTCAGGCTCCAGAAGGGCAGGCACCTATGGGGCCTGCAGTTATGTCGATGAAAGTACTGTTGCAATGTGGATACCATGGTTTCAGTAATGGATCTAGAAATTGCTCAAGGGAGTAGCAGTTTATCAGTTGTGCAGCTACATATAGAAAAATGTGCTCTAGTGGATCATGCTACAGTATCTGGCAAGGTACCTTGTCGAACATGCATGAGTACTGTACCTCTGGCTGCACAGGTGGTCTTCTGTATGTAGAACTGCATGCTTCCATGAGGCCTGTGCTTCTGCAGCAACATATACAAATGCATGGTGTATGGCATACACACAAAGGCGTGACTGCATAAACACAGTCCCCTATGGGGCCTGTGCTTATACAGACACAAATGCAAATCCACAAAGGTAACACATCAGTGCTACTACATTTATATAATCTGGAAACAGTTGCATGTTATTTGTCTTACCTGATGATGGCTATCTGTGGTTGTTTGTGTGAGTTTGTCCTTTTGCTGCTTGAGGGGCTGGGGGTGTGGATTAGGGTTGGAAACCCTAACACCACATTTCTCTACTTTTGTGGCATGGAGTTGAACCCTATCTGGTGCATTAACATAGTTGTTTTGTTTTTTCAAAGAATATCCTTTCTTTTTAAGATAGTGGAATCATATCCTCATTCACACAGGTCCCTGCACCAAAGAAAGAGTAAACTTGCCTTATGGGCCCTGCACTTCACTGTGGCAATGGATGTCAAGGATTTTGTAGGGCTGCCTGGTGGGCTGCAGAAGTACAGGGTCCTTTGGGAACTGCACTTCTATGTGGCTACAGATAGAGACATGTAAGGCAAAGAGACCATCTGTCTGCCAAAATGCAGAACCCTCTGGAAGCTATGGGTACAGAGGTACAGGGTCCTATGCCAGGAGATTTCTCTTCACTATATGGTACTTAGACCCATGAAGGCAACCCTGCACATTCCCTTACCAGTGTGGGAGATGATGCCAAATACCAGTGTTGTCACCCCATCCTCGGCCCATCTGGCTGCCTCACTGAGTTCACCCCCAAACTCAGCTCACCAGCATGGAATCACAAAGCACTACTTGATGGTGTAATGGCTGCCACTGTACACATTTCTTAATATATTTGTTTCTAAATTTTGATTCCAAATTTTAAAGATAGCTGTTTTATAACTCCTCTTATAAACATGACATGTGGCATTTTTAGATTACTGGTTGAAAGGTCATTTCACACCATAAAGGCAAAAACACTTTTCAGTCTGGATTTGAAAAATTACACTTGTTATGTTTACAAACTAGTGTGAAAAAATGGTTGTGTTGAATGTTTGGTGGGAAAATATTGAAGAACAGTGAAGTTATATAGTAAGTGAACATTGAAATATTGCAATGCTCACTCATAGCTTGGTCATGTTGTCATATTTTCCACAAAATTTTCAACACAGTCTTGTTATGACCCCTCCTCATAAACCCAGTAAGTAAAACATTTAAAATCCTGCCCAAAAGGTTAATTCAAGGAATACAGTACGAACATATGACTTTGCCATCAGATAAAGGCCTTATGGTCTACTAAGTCTGCTCGAGTGTGCAGCTAGCAACCCTTAAGCTGCAGCTGCCCCTCCCTCCTTCCCCTCCCCTGATCCTCCCTCTTACCCTATCCCATCCCCTTTTGAATCAGTCCACTGTTCTACAGGTTACCACTTCCACAGGCACCGTGTTCCACCCAGGCACCACTCTCTCAGTAAAAAAGTGTCTTCTCATTTCCTTCCTTAACCTCCCCCCTCCAATCTGAGATTGTAACCACGAGTGTCCCTACCTCCCTTAACTTGAATAGCCCCTCCATGCCTGTCTTGTTTATTCCCTTTATGTACTTGAAGGTTTCAATCATATCCCCCTGTCTCTCCTCTCCTCCAGTGAGTATATGTTCAACTCCCCCAGCCTGCTCATGTAGGGTATGTCCCCTAGTCCCTGGATCATCTTTGTTGTCCTGCGCTGTACCCCCTCCAGTAACTTAATGTCCCTCTGCAGGTATGGGTGCAGTACTGCATGCAGTAGACCAGGTGTGGCCTAACCAGAGACCTATACAATGGCAGGATCACCTCCCCTATCGTTGAAGATATACCCCTGGCAATACAACTCAGCATTTTGTTGGCATTTGTAGCTGGCTTCCTGCATTGTGCTGAGTTGTTCATTGAGCCCATTATAATCACCTCCAGATCCTTCTCCTCCTTTGTCACAGCTAGCAGACTCCCCACCAGCTAGTAGCTCCTTCTTGGTTTTTTGTGCCCCGAAATGTAGTACCTTGTACTTTTTGGCATTGAACCCCAACTGCCACGTATCTGACCAGGTCTCCAATTTTGACAGATCATCCTGCAACCCATGCCACCCTCCTAGTTCATCCACTACTGCTCCCATCTTGCTGTCATCTACAAACAAACTGATCTTGCTCTTGATGCCAATTGAGATGTCTGATATGAACAACCCAAACAAGACCCAGCCCCCTGCTAGGTGCCCTGGGCAGACTTGGTGGACCAGATGGTCCTTTTCTGCCATCATGTTTCTATGTCTCTAAGACCAGTCCCAGCACTGAGCCCTGTGGTACTCTGCTTGTCACTGCTCTCAGAGATGAGAGTACTCCCCTCACCACCATCTTCTGCTGTCTTCCCTGTAACCAGTTTACTACCCATTCTATTACCACCCCCCTTGCTACTGCTTCTAGGTCCCTTATCTCCCCCTTCCCTCCATCCTCCATTCTTCCCCTTTTCTGCCCTCTTTTGAACCTTGACCTGTGCCCCCCTGTCTCGGTTCCCTGTCTGCCACCCTTTTCCCGCTCCTTCCCCCTATTTGGTTCAATTTGTCCTTCCTCCTCAGTTCCCCATCTACTTACTCCACCTTTTTGGTTGTTATCCACTGGAGCTCTCTGTTCCCTCCTTAGCTCCCCCTGTAAACCTCTGATCTAATTTTTAAGCTGCATTATTTGCCTGCATACCAAACAACCCCCCACTCTCCACAAAATTCTAAGAAAGATTGGTGCTCCACAGTCGTTACAGCCTACCACCCTACCCATTTCTCTATTCGCCCACCAGCATCCCCCCACACTCTCAGAAGGAAGTCCATCACACCACATGCATCCTCCCCTTTGTCCATTTCTAGTTTTGTTCCTGTTCCACCAGTACAATGAATAGTGTAGCTAAAAGATGTATATACTAGCTACCTGTTTAAGCTATACTGTAATTAAAAAGTTACTAATATTTTCTTAAATGCAAGATTATCATCAAGGCCATCGATTTATGGTGATTAAAACAACAACATTCCATTTTCAAGACTTCAGAGTCCAGAATTGCACCTGTGATTGTTACTCTAATTTCCGGATTTTACCAGGATTCTGCTATCATTCTTTTAGTATGTGCATAAATAATCAGAATTAAAAAGGCTTAATATACAAAGCAATAAATAAAGCATATTGAAAATAGTACAGTTAGGAATTAAAAGAAAAACACAAGTTTTGTAGATTTACTGATCTGATATAAAATGGCAGATTCCATGAAATCTTTGTTTTTACCAGTCTTCAGGCAGCCCTAATTCCGGAATTTTACCGGGTTTTCCTGTAAAAACCGAAAAACAGTGGCCTTGATTATCATGCGCTTTTCTTATCCCTCTGTCCTTTTCCTCACAAAAAGTTATGCCCAGCCAAAAACAGTTTTGCAATGTAATATTTACAGAATATAATTTAGATCCCTAAAAAACAGTACCTTATAGCTTTAAATAATTGTTTGAATTTACAAGGCCCAACTAAAGGTGGTACCTAATTGCTCCACCCCTTTTAGCTGAGCATCTACTATGTGAGGTGGAGGGGGGGTGAGAGGGTGGCCCAAAAAACTACTCTAGTGCCCAGTGTAGCTGCTTAGTGCCCCCACACAAACAGTAATGATTACTTATTGCTGTAAGTTTCAGTTTTGTAATCCACAATATATTTTAAGTCCAGAACTGTGCATGGAGATGACTGCTCTACTCCACTGCAGGGTTATAACTTGGAAAGTACTGTTCCTAGTCCTTCCTTTTTACCCCGATGCTGCAAAGCACTATCACAAATTGCTCACTGCAGCTCTTCACTCCATTGCAGGGGGAGGACCTCCACAACCACTACCAACAAGATAAATCCTTCCCTGTCTTCTAACCTCTGATGCTGCTATGCCTTCTGAAAAAATTGCAAAAAAATGTTGTAGGTGCCGTATTGGTCCTTTTAAAAAACAGATCCAGAAACAAATGATTTGATACCTTTTATTGGACCAACATGGATGTTACAGAAAAGAACAAAATGCTTTAGCTTTCGAACCAACCAGGTCCTTCTTCAGAAGCTTTGTGGCAGTTTTTTCAAATATCCCATACTATTAACACCAGATTATATAGAAAAAGCAGAAATAATTCTCATTGGTTTAACATATACATTTAAAACATAATAGAAGATTACGTCAGAGACGCTAATTAACACCGGTATGCCTTAAACTGAGGAGCCTCAGAAGGGCAAAGGTTATCAAGAATTCTCTACAGCCAGAGAGTTCTTGTCACATAAATTTTAAAATGTCTCAGTATGCTACATTGTAGTGATAAAAAAAACCTTGGAGTGGCATTCTCCCTAATACATGTAAGATGAGCTTACAACTTACATTCCAATTGTCCTGGTATATTAAAGGACAGATAATGAGAGACAAAATCCTGAAATTAGGTATAACTGCAAGTTGAAATCAAGCCTCAAATTAACCTACACATATAAACATGATGCATGAAAGTATCACTTGTAAGAGTAAGTGCAAAAAAAAAAAAAAAAATCCTTGTCAAGGACCAAAGAAAAAGAGACCATGAGCCTGATAAATGCAGATTTCAACACAGAGTCTGTGTATAACAAAAATGCACAGAATCAGTCTAAGCAATCTAAATGAAAACCCAAAGGAATTACACCTTTAATGACCCCCCAAGTAAATAAGATATGCATCTTAATATGAGCAGTTGAAAATGTGACAGTGTGAAATCCACCCACTGACAACTAATAGAAGGAAATAAATGCACATATATGAAAACTAAGTGTTCTAGCCACATAACAACTGCCCCATGCCACGCTCCACCCACACATATGTGTGTACACACACCATACCACACCCCCATACACACACACACCTGCACACCCCACACAACCACAACACACAACAAATATAGCAAACACATTCTGCACACACCACACCACACCACGCACAACAAACAAAACACACATACACACCATACCCACAACACATAAAAACACAACACACACCAAACACACACATACATACATCAGTATACACACACACACACACACACACACTCAAACGCACTCACCACAGTGTTAAGGTGAAAAGTCAACAATGTAGATAACCATAAACTTATTATTATTATTATTATTAATCCACAATATATTTTATGTCCAGAACTGTGTATGGAATGACTGCTCCATTCCACTGCAGGGTTATAATTTGTTATAATGTGAATGAATGTGAACTCACCTTTTAGGGCAGAACTGAAAAAAATTCACCTTCCTTGTTCATGAGGTAGGGGGTGTCACAAAAACATCATGTTGAAAATCTGATGTAAAAACATTTAATAATGACAAAGTTATGTGTAACAGTTAAAAATACATTGAAATACATTAAACAGGCTTACCTTGTTTTCTCATATTGCAGTCATTGGTTCCAGTGTGTTTTCAATCACAGAGATGATCGATGCTGTGGCACACTTTTAAGATGAGTGAGTTGTGTGTGGGGGAAGTCGGATGGGATGGTGGGTGCTGAGTAAGTCGGGTGAGGTGGGTGGGATGTTAGGGGGACAGAGTGGCGAGGGACTGTTTTCTTTTTAACAGGTTTAACTTAAATATAAAAAAACTGGGCAACAGTTTTCTTTATTCACAGGTAATCTGAAACTGGGAATTGGACACCCTAGTGTTGGGATGCTATTCGGTGGCTCTGGGAGCGGGCTCTCACAGTGCCATCACCTTTTTGGGGGAGGCATTCTGGAGGGAAGGGGGGTTGAAAGAAGCAGTGCCAGGTGTGGTGACCCTGGTCTGCTATAATGTAATAAATTAGTAATGGGGGTGGGTGACCTGAAGGAGGGGTAGAAAGTAGCAGTGTGGGGGTGGGCACCCCGGTCCACTTTAAATAATTAGAAATGATAGCTATATATATATAGATAGATAGATAGATAGATAGATAGATAGATAGATAGATAGGTAGACAGGCAAACAGATAGGTGACAGACAGACAGACATGGATAGGGACTGTGTTTCATATGTTTGAGTATAAATAGCTGTGCAAAAAAATGTATCCAGCTCTGCTACAAACTTTAAATGCAAGTTTCTGTGAAGACAGCCATCTAACTTGAAATAAAATAAAAAAAAAATATGCAAGCTGTAGTTAGCCTCAATTATTGGAACAATTAATGTGTACAATTGCTACAAGACAGAACATTTTGTGATGATCTTAGTTATCACAAGTGTTTTATGCTTTTGGGTCTTAGTAACTGTGGCAGATTACTTCTGCAGTGACTGTAAATGAGAAAATAATTATTTTTTTTATTTTTTTAAGAGTTTAACCAGGAAGGCATACTGATTAGAGTACTGCTTGATTCCAGATGTGTCCTGGGTACAGTACAATAAAATGGTAGTACAACAAAGATAGTACAGCAATGGTCAAGATCAGCAAGTCTGTACATGTGCAGCAGGGCAATCAGGACAATGACAGGGTTTGGAAACAATATGTAGGCACTGGTTAAGCAATCAAAACAATGACACGTATATACAGAAATGGAGAGGTACCAGAAATTAACAAACAAAATAATGATACATATTTACAGAAACAGTGAGGTACAAGTCAGGTACTTTATTAATTGTTGGTGCAGTACGAAGTAGAACAATACAGATACAAGGGGAGAGATTGGGCGAACAGGCCCAAGGATGCCATAAGACTACATGGTGTGTGGCCCACCTTCTCAGACTTAACTCACACACACACACACACACACACACACACACACACACACACACACTTATTTTTATAGCCCTGTTGGCCTAGACCCCAAGCTCCTCTATATCTCTACCCCAGCCATTGTCATCCCTTTCTCGTACCCCCTCAACCTATCCTTCTCCTCTAGCACAGTTCCATCGGCCTGGACAGCTGTCAAAGTTCTGCCCCTCCATAAAGGTGGATACTCTTCTGCCCCTGGTAACTACCGACCTATATCTTTCTGCTCCTCTCTAGCTAAACTTCAGGACTCCATCATCTAGTCCAGGCTCACCGAGTTCCTTACCTCTACCAATACTTTCACCCCTGTCCAATCCGGCTTTAAGAAATATCACTCCATGAACTCCTCCTTATTGCAGGTCACTGATTCCATCCTCTCTGGGATAGAACAGGGTCACATCACCGCAGCCATATTCATCGATTTGGCCAAGACCTTCAAGTCTGTGTCCCACTCGCATCTTCTAAATAAGCTATATTTTGTTGGCTTGGTGGCTTCAGCAGTAAAACGGTTCAGCTCTTACCTCATGTGTAGAGAGAAGTCTGTACAGGTTGGAAATTGCTGTAGTCCCCCAAGGTTCCATCCTTGACCCAGTCCTCTTCTCTCTATTCATTAATGACCTTCCCTCTGTATGAACCAACTCTCGCATCCACATGTACGCAGGTGATATGGTCATCTTCACCTCTGGCCCATCAACCTCAGACGTGGAGGCCTCTCTCCAGCAAAAGTTTATTAACATGCTGAGCTGGTTCCATGCAAACCAACTCATAGTAAATACTAACAAAAAGTCACAATGACCTTCAGCACCAGACAAACTCTGCAAAGGCTTTTGGAACCTCCAGTGTTCACCACCCCAGAAGCCACCCACCTCAATGTGGTCCCTGCCTTCAAATATCTTGGGGTTTGGCTGGATAACTATCTGGATTTCTCAGTTCATATTGATGCCATCCACTCCAAACTTCACCCTAAACTAGGAGCATTAAATCAAAACAAAGATTGCCTCTCCCTCCCTCCCTGTTCACTGCAAGTAGGTAAGAAAAACTGTCCCCCCAGTGTTTGACTAAAGGATATAGTTTATGGCACCACTCCTGCCTCGTCCCTTGCCAGACTGGACACCCTCTTTAATGCCTTTTGTAATTTCACCACCAACTCCCCCTTTCACACACATCACTGCAGTCCTTACTTCTCTCTATCACACCCCTACCCCACTACCCCACCAACGACATCCCCACTGCTTATCCTTCATTGCTAAGTACTGGTGTGGGACACTTCCATCATACCAATCCTCTCTCCTATCCCCTGCCATCCCTACCTCCTACCCCAATGAGCTCCTGGGAATCCTGCTCCTTCTCTCTTCCCCATCCCCCACTCAACTGCCGGTCGGTCTGCCTTCTCCTACCACCTACCCCCTCTGGAATCAACTCTACTCTAGTATCAGTCTAACTCCCTCACTCCCTACCCCAAAGCTCTTGTTCAGACTCACACCTGTTGCTCCTTGCTGTTGTCCCTCATCATCTGGAACCTTCTTGCCTATTAATGGTCTTGAACAATGGTCTTGCATTAGGGCTTATATTGCCCATGTGTAACTTTGTTCTGTCTGTATACTGCATTTGATTATTGTCATTATGTAATTTTGCCTTTGTATGTTTTTGTTTTCGCTTTCCCCTGGTCACACCTGGAAATGAGGTTTGGCTCAGTGTGCCTTTCCCCATTACCAAATTTTTAATAAAATAAAATAAAAATAAATAAATAAATAAGTACTTGAACTAAGAATGGTGTGAGAGTGTGTGTGTGTGTTTATGGTATCTCTTAAGGTTATAATAGTGCCTACTCAAGTTCTGTGGGTGAGACAAAAGACTTGAGATGACACTCTCATGTTTGTATGTTCTGTTACTGTGTCTCATGGTTAATAGTGCATTCTTGAGTTCCTTGGTTGAGAGATCTACAACGTAAAGCTGACCAGATCTGGCATACAAAGGACTTGAAATGGCACTCTAATAATAAGAGATGCCAGAATTATGCATGTAAACTTATTATATATCATAGTAAGGACTGCTGTTTTTAATGGAAGGGAACTTGGGATTAAAATCTAAATATTTTACTTAATAGAAAATTATAAAAACCCTTGTGTGGGACATTGATTATGCCGATAAAATGAAGAACTTAGAATTTTGTAACTATTAGCATGAAAGGCCTGCTTACATTTATGAGAGTGTCTGAAATGTTTTGAAATAAACAATCCTGATTGGCTACCAATGATGTCATGATTTATAATTAAGCAATAACAGCCAGATGCCTCATTTTCAATGGATTTGGGGTAGTTGGGGGGGAGGTAGCATGAGGTGCAGCAGTGAGAAGAAACACCTCCTTCAGCTGGTCCTTAATCCAAGGAAATGTGTAGCTTCCAGGTTGTTATTGAGATTATAAATCTAATCACAATAGCAACTTTCTGTTTTACATTTTTTCATTAATTTTTTTTTTTTTTTAGCAGTGGTGCACAAAAGCCCAGTGTGCATCATAGCCTCAGTTGGCAGCTGGAATGGTCATTTCTAAGAGGTTAATGACCAATCAAGTAGCCAATCCAGAGCCTCCCTGGGCTCATGAATATTTAATTATCCTTATAAGCTAGTTATAAATGTCCCCCTTGTGCAACTGATAGGTGATTTGAGATACACTGATATGAATTATGCATGCAAAGATAGTCCAAACTGGGTTGGTGGTGTACACAAGACTAACTGAATAATAAAACACACGAAGGCAGGCACTCTCCACCTCCAATGTAAGGACAATCAGGCTACTATTCAAAGTGCTCTCATGGTCTCCTTTATTATTTTTCCTTTTTTTTTCCTTTTTTATTTTTTATTCTTGTAAGCTTGATGAGCAAACTGCCCATTTTCACAGGCAACAAGCTAAGCCACAGGAAACAAAATACATAAAGAACAATAAATAACATAATACAGTAACAACCAAATACAAATAATACAATACAGAATTAAAACAATATCTATTTACAAACACATTTCTGTAAATTTCTAAAGTGCATAGTAAGCTTGTGCTTAAAACTACAAATTGATTTTAAATAAAAGAAATCAGAGGGAAGGGAGTTAAAAAATGTGCGGGCCCTAAACAATAGTAATCTCTGACCAATAGACCTATGGAATAGTGGTAACTTTAATGTGTATCTATCCTGAGATCGGATACCACACCCATTAATAGACCTAGGAAATAAACCAGAAATCAGAGTAGGAAGGTGACCTAAAATAATCTTAAACAAAAGCATTCTTTGTTTAAACTGGATCCTATGGTCAAATGATAAACAATTAGACAGCTGAAAAAGAAGACAGTGATGAGTGTGATATGGAACCTGCAACATAAACCTGAGAATTGAATTATGTTACCCTAAGACAATCCAGCAAGTTATTACCAGCAGACAAATAAATAAGTAAACCATAATCTAATTTACTAAACAAAAGAACTATGGGCTAACAGGAACCGGGATTCTTTTGTAAGACAGGATTTGATTCAACATATTTTTTTAAATTCCAAACATTATTCAAGTTTCAATATACAGCATGACATGGTTACATAGTTCACACACACAGATGAAAGCAGTACGGTTACCAGTCATGCCCCTTCTCCCTCCTCCCCCTCCTTTCCACCCCCCTGGCTTTGCACTATCAACTTTAGGTACCTTATGGTACCCTATCCCTTACAATCAACCACATGGGTCCATGTTTACTCTCCTTAGTCCTCACTATAGATCTAAACCCTGGGAGGAACCCACCTGTAATGTATAAAAAGAGTGGAGGCCTTCCCATAATTTTTTATACCATGGCATGGATCCCCATAGACTGGCCCTCAGTTGTTCCACCCTAAGATTAAACAATAAGCCCTGGAGCCATTCTGTGTATGAGATTTTCTGACCATCAATCCAATGCCGAAAGACCAACTTTTTCAGGGTTAGTGACAATAAGGCCATGTGGTATCTGCGGTTCTTCACTGGAATAGAGGAGAAATAACCTAAAGCATAGATTTCCAGGGTAAAAAGGTACTCAAGACCTAGTCGGGGGTAAGCTTTAGTTTTGATTAGGTCTCAAAGCTTTTTGATGTTAGGGCATTCCCAAAGTATATGATATAGGGTTCCCTCATGCTGCCCACATCTGTTACATAAAGGTAGGGGTGTGCAGCCCAGCTTATGTAGTTTCACAGGGGTTCAATACATAGTGTTAATGATTTGATATTGTGTTAACCTAAGTCTGTCTTGGGGATTATAAATGTGTTAATCTTTCCATATGCCTTCCCATTTTCCTTGTAACTGAGGGAATACCTTCAACCAGTACTTGGGATCTATATACTGGGCATCCAAATATTTGGATGCTAATGTCACATACAGGAATGAAACAGCATGAGGTTTACCACAGACTGAACCCCAAGTAGATTCCCAGTCCTCTTCCCTGTTTGCTTGTGTCAGGCCCCCAATACTTGAAATACTACATGATGCTGTTGATATATTTTGAAGGCCTGACCCCTGTCAAACTTAAACTTGGCCATAATTTCGGTTGAGGTTAAACATTTGTCCTCTTTGAGGAAATCTCCTAGCTTGGAGCCCTTGAGTTGGGGTAACCAGCTCTCGGGAATACATTTTCCTCCAATCTTGAAGTTGGGATTCCCTATCACTGGTTGGTGCATACTCTTGGTGTTTTTGAGCCCCATGAAGGAACATAGCTGAGTAAAGATCTTAACTGAAGTGGTAATGGGGGAGGAAACTAGACCTTTTGGCAAAACTTTGGGGATATATATATATAGCATTGTCCCAAGAGATAACCCAGCTTTTAGGATTTGCTCTCTCTCTACCAATACCCATGCTGGAATATATGGATCCAATAGGTCTGATTTGCTGAGCCCACACCATCTCAAACACTTATTCAATTGGCTTGCCCAAAAGTAGATACCAAAGTGTGGTAATTTCCAACCCCAAAACTTCTTGGATGCTGCCAATTTGCTGAAGGCCCTGCAGAGAATTTTGTCTTTCCAAATAAACAAGCAGATTATGGAGTGGACTTTTTTGAACCATACTAAGGGAATCCAGGAGTCAAGCATATTTAGGGGGGTAGAACAATCTGGGGAGGATGTTAATTTTAATTAAATTAATATGGCCCCATAGTGACATAGGTAAGGACTGCCATCTGCCACTGTCTTGTTGGATATCACTTAACAGGGTTTCCAGAATTAAATTCCTCATCTGTACATCCCCCGACCAAAAAAAGAAGCCCAAATATTTGATCTTACGGGGACACCATTGTAACTTGATATTTCTATATCCCTCCTAGTGAGCTGAGTATTTAAAGGGAAAACTGTTGTTTTACTTGGATTAATTTTGTAATTGAACATAGCACTAAAGCCATCTATTTCAGAAAGGACTGTTGGAATAGATTATCTTGGGTGCCTTAAATGCAGAAGGATATCGTCTGCACATGCAGATAGTTTAAATTCCTGCGACCCTACCATAATGTTGTGAACTCCTGCCTGATCTCTCAGCATTGCTAAGAGAGGTTCCAAATAGATATTAAATAAAAGAGGGGATGGGGACACCCCTAGTGGGTTCTTGGGTGGAGGGCAAGATGCTCTGAAAACACCGTATTGCAGTAAATGCGGGCTTTAGGATTCTGATATAATGAGGCCACCCATTCAATGAATTTAGAGAGGAAACCAAATTTCCACAAGGCACAGAAGAGGAACTGCCAATCCACTCTGTCAAATGCCTTATCCACATCCAGTGACACCAGGCCGACTGGCTCTTCTGAATCCCTGGATGCAGAGAAAACATGAGCGAGTTTTCTAAAATGATCAGAAGAATTCCGACCAGACATGAATCCTACCTGATCTGGATGTATTATCTGGGATAACACAGGTTTAAGTCTGTTAGCCAGGAACTTCAAAAAGATTTTAACATCACAATTCAGTAGTGAGATAGGTCTATAGCTTGTAACCTACTCCAGATCCCTGTCCAGTTTGTACAATGCTATTATGATTGCTTCAAGGAGGGCAGGGTCTACAGTATTGGCATTTAGGAGCTAATCATATAGTCTGTTTAACCAGGAGGATAACATTTTACTGAATTTTTTTGTAGAAGTTTGGGGAAAACCTGTCTGGTCCGGGAGCTTTGTCAGACAACAAAGTTGAAAAGGTCACAAATATTTCCTCTTCTAAAATGGGAGTAATCAGCCTCTACTGGTGCTCAGGCAGTAAGGACAGGAGGTGAATAGAATCTAGGTAGTCCCAGACTGTCCCCAGGTTTGGTAAATTCCTCATGGGGCTGTAGAGGGCCTTTTAATAGTTTGCAAATCCCACAGTGATTTCTCTAGGGGAGAGGGTTAGGGACCCGTCCAAGTGAGATCTCATCCCTTTCATAATTCTGGTGGCTTTTGTCTTTTTATGCATCAAGGCTAGGAGTTGCCCTGCCTTCTCCCCCTTGGTCTATGTATGTTATGCCTGTTTATAAAATGGTATATTCTGCTTTCTCTGTAAGAAGTCCTAAGTATTGGTCCCTGAGACTAAGCAGTTGTATGTGTTCTACCTCAGGTGATGTTGGGGACAGAGAATCCTCTAGACTGTGGATTTCCTTCAACAGACATAAGGCTTTCTGGTCTCTGTTTCTTTTCCTCATAAGGCTAACTTGATGAACACCCCCCCCTCAAAACACATTTTAATGTGCCTATTCAAACTCTGGCTGAGCGGTGGAATGCAGATTAGATCCCATGAAAGTTTCAATTTCCTGAGTAATGCGGTCTATAGTCTCTCTATCTTTGAGCATCTGGTTATTCAGTTTCAACACTGATTCTTTGGGAATATCAGTGGACAGGGTCAGAGAACACCAGGAAACAGAATGATCAGATACTACCCCAGTTCAATTTTTGCCTCTGTTATCCCCACTAAGAAGTAGTCAGTCCTGGAATGGGTTTTATGCACACTGGACCTAAAGGTAAATTCTTTGGCCGTGCGGTGCAAAACTCTCCAGGGGTCACACAACCCCAGATGGTTCAATGTTCCCTGATGGACCTCTGGGCTGGCGACAACCCCTTTTGGGTGGATCCTGATTTATCTAGATCTGAGGAGAATGAAAGGTTCTAATCACCTCCAAGTATAATAAGATATCTGACAAACAGAGCTAGAGTCTGTGAAAGCTCAGTAAAAAAGCTGGAAGTGTCTGTGTTTGGCCCATACATGCTACCCAAAACCACAGTAGTTCTTTCCAGACAGCCTTTGATCAAGGTGAACCTCCCTTTTTGATCGCTCACCACCTGTTTGCATGTGGATGGGATTCGAAAAGCAATTAAAATGGCTACCCCCCTACTTTGGGTACTGTCCCCTGCTGCACTAAAGACTTGGGCTACAAATTAGTGGTGGAATAAGTCCCCTTCTTTCTCTAAAAGGTGGGTTTCTTGCAACATGGATATTCTGAGAAGTTGCAAGTGCTTCAACATTTGGTACCTTAAGTCTTGTTTCTGGCACCATGCATGTTCCAGGTGAAAAACTTTTTAGGAGCTTCCATTATGTACCCAAGAATATCTAAATTGACCCTCTGATGGCCAGCCAGCCTGGCAGGTGTTATGTACATTACATGTCTCCAAGTGTGAAGCCATATCGTCCCCCCTTGTCCCCAAACCCCAATCCCACACCTCCTCCTCCCCGACCCTCCCCAACTCACCCACCTCCAGATCCCAAAGCACAACTGAGCCCATTATATAAGAAAACTATCTGCAGTAGAACAAAAGCTGCTATCCCCTAAACATCACTTTACTGTACATGATGCACTCACTACAACAGTACACTTCCCACTCCCTCCCCTCTTCCCCCGACCCAACTCGGGTCAATCTAGCTCCCTTCCAGAACAAATGGTAGGGCAATATGTGAAAATTCCCTCACTCTCTGTGCTCCAGATAGCCACCAGCAGTGACATTCCCATTAAATCTCATGAGGAGCAGTGTGACTGTCTTTGTTTCTAGCAGAGTGCACCCCCTGCAGAAAGAAACCAAAGCCGGACCAATAATATAACATGGCTTTTCAGGGTGGCCTCTTGTGTAAGCTAGAACCAGGAGGTCCCGGACATCCTCCACCCCCTCTTATAACCCCCAATTGCCTCCAGATAGCAAGCCAGCATACCCCGTAACATATCACCCCTGGAATAATGTATCTTTATCACTGTGATTCTATAGCGCACATTAAAACAACCAAAAGTGTATTGAAAACAAAAGTTGTGCCCCTCAGAAAAATCATTCAAAATGAGAGATAGTAAGCTGCAGTTGTTTCCTGGAATGGGGAAAATCATAAAAGCAGGAAAAACTAAAGAACTTTGCTCTGGCAACTGATCCCCCTCAGTTCTTAGATGGGAAAGAAAAGAAAGAAAATTGCCCACTTAGGCCATCTTGGGCACTCCAATAAGTCCCAGAGAAATTCAAAGTCTCAGGGGGAAACTACTGCAACCAGCCTTTCAGTTCAGTGCATATTCACGGATCCTTTCTGAATTCAAACCACAGTAAACTCAGCCACCTCGTACGAGCACTTTAGCCATCTCGAAACAAACTAGGTAGTGCCTTCTTGAGTGAATCCTCCACCTCCTTGGGGTCTTCAAACACACTCCATTTGCCATCTAGGGAGACCTGGAGGATCCAGGGTATATCATCCTGAAGCGAATATTTGCTGCCAGGAGCTTCGAGATCGTTTTTTGAAAAGCAGCCCTTCTCTGGAGTACACAGAATGGGAGGTCATGGGCCACACAGATCACCTTCCCTTCCCACAGCACTTCCTTGACTTCCTTAAGCTTGGCCAAGAAGTGTTGTCTTTCTTGAAAGTTGAGGAATTTATAAATCAAAGTTCTGGGTTGCAAGCCTGGTGGGGAGACTGGACTTAGAGCGTGGTGTGCATGGTCCACAATGTAGGTCACACCAAAGGGTTAGGGCCCTGCCAGCTTTTCCATGATCTTTTGTGCAAAGAGGACCAGATTGCCACCCTCTTCCTTCTCCGGAAGCCCAATAACTACTACATTATTTCAGTGACTGTGCCCCTCTAAATCTTTGATTTTCACCTCTAACTTGACAAATTGTTGTCTAGTTTCCACCATGGCTGGGTCTACCTTATCAAGCCATCTCTCTGCCAATACAATATGGGTTTCACAATCCCCAGTGCACCTGGATAAATCTTCCAAAGTGGAGGAAATATTCTTAACGTCCTCTCTCAGGGATCTCATCTCCTCCTTAAAGGGACAGAATTCTTCAAGGAATCCATCCAAGGTGAGCGGTGACTGCTCCTGTGAACCTACCAAGCTCTTCCCAGCCATGCCCGGCTGTGCCTTTGCTTTTTTTGGGGCCTTCTCTGGTGTGTTAGATGATGTATGCCTTGAGAGAGTAGCACACATCTCCACTCCATTCTTGAGCCGATCACGCCCGAAATTACAGGAGAACTGCCCTGTAGGTACTGCTAAGGGCTGGTAGATAGATTGCACTCCAAAAATTTGTTTTAAACTGGATTTTAGTTGGGATAGAGGACAGTTAGGTGGGAGCTCCCACAGAAGCTATTGTTCAGGAGGCTGCATCATGTAATCTCCCTGATTCAACATATTAAACAAACAGATGATCCCAAAGTGCCTGATACAGTGAATCATTTAGATCTGAAATTGTGTAAACAGGCAGATGGTACCATTGTCAGACATTTTTAGAAAGCATATGGATAGGAATACCTTATTGATGGCTTCTGACTGTCACCTATGCCACACACTATGCAAAATGTTCCTAAGAGACAATTTTTAAGAATTAAACACAACTGTGGGATGGAAGAGAGGTTTCAAATAGGAGCAAATGAACTGGAAGTGAGATTTAAGGAAAAGAGTTACAGTTCTGAAATGATTAGTCAAGCTAGAGAATTTATAGAAAGCAAGGAGAGCCAGGATTTGATTAAAAACGTACATGTGCCTAGAAAGAATGGTGAGAGGTTTAACTTTGTAACTATGTATTCTGCATATTTGCAATATATTGAAGATATAAGGTGGCATTGGAATGTACTTAGCAGTGATAAGGTACTTGCAACATTAGTGGAATACCCCCAAGGATGGCATATTGAAAGGCCCCCATGATTAAAGATAGTTTATTGCATAGCCATCATATGGCACAAAGAAATGTCACATCGATGGGGATGAATTTAAAAGGCTCTTACCCCTGTAGGAGATGTACCTATTATAGGTACATCATTCAAGGAGAAACTTTTCAAGGTAAACATGAAGGCAGAAGTTATGAGATGACAACTTATTATGTGTGACCCCACAAGGGTTATCTGTTTGACTGAATGCTAGTGTGGAGCATTCTATATAGGAAAACCCTCAAAAAGCTTAAAAACAAGAGTGGAGAAACATTTTAGAGCCATAGAAAGGGGAGATCTTACTTATGCCACAGCTTCACATGTTATAGGAAGCACTGATAGAAATCAACACAAATTTTGTTTTAGAGGGATTGATAATGTATCCCAAAAACTGAGAGGGGAGACTTCAAGAGTTTAGTGCTTAAGTGGGAGGGGTTTTGGATAGTCATTGAAAGCAACAAAATTGACAGGATTGAACACAGGGTTTGATCTCAAACCTTTTTTAAAAGAGGCATTTGGCTTGAATAAAGGATTTAAAATTGCTGATAGTTATGATGCATGCTCATTATGTTTTTCTTTTGGTTGTAATGGTTTAGTACCTTACAGAGAAAATATTAAAGAAGAGCAGCAAGAATATGTTGAGTAATGAATCCCTTTAATTGCTGTACAGCTGCATAATTCTGACCTCCCCAAGACATAAAATGTTGAGATCTGCTATACAGAAATTAAACACGTTGAGATAGTAGGGAACTCTTATGTTTTTGGAACTCCATATTGAATTAATATCTATTTTAAATAAAAAGAATTTGAGGAGTTGGTGGTTTTTACATTTTGTAAAAGTATTTGTATGTATGTTTCATTTGTCATTTTTTACCTATGTGCTTGTTGATTCACAGTGTTAATTGTCTTCTGCACCTGAGATTGTTTAAATCCTTTGTTAGTATGTATTAAATGATATATATCATTATTTTTTTTATTCCAGCTCAGATATATAACCAACCCAACTTTCATCTGTATACATCAGTAGATAGGTTATGTAATTTCATCATAGCCGAGGGGTCCAGGCATTAATCCATGATGTAACAGTTTTAAGTGTAAGTTAGCTATTTTATCTCATAAATGTTTCAAATATTATAGAAAATCTTGTTGAATTAAGACCTGGAACTGGGTCCATATTTTTTAAATGCTGCACATTTTCCTTCCTTAATATAGTAAATCTTTTCCAGATTCTTCACTTCAAGCATGAAATTAACCCAGGTTTGTATAGCCAGTGGAGAATTATCCTTCCATTTCATAAGGATGCATTTTCTTGCAATTATTATAACCATATTTGTAAACACCCTTTGTTCATTGTTTAATTCATTTGGCAAAATTAATAGTAATGTTATCTGAGGAGTAAATTGAATATTAATTTTTATAGCTTTTTGTATTATATCTAAAATGTTAAACCAAAATTTGATAGGTACAGACATGAATAGAGCATGTGAATGAGTGTGCCAGATGTTCTAGTGCATCTGGGGCATTTTTCTGAAATATTTTTATTGCAATGGTGTATTCGGGATGGGATATAGTAAATCCTATATACCGTGTTAATTTGCATTTGTTGTGATTTGCTTGCTTTTACATTTTTTGTTAAGGTAAATATTATGTCTTGCTACACCCATTAGTTAAATTTATGCCCGATTCATTTTCCCATTTTTTAATGATTTTTTTGTTGATCTTTATGGTATTTATCTTCTAAATTTTTATATATTAAAGAAATCAACTTCTTTTTATCTACCTTTTTTCCCAGTGATTTTAATAATAAATATGTAACATTTTTCTTTTGAGTTTTTAAGCTTTGTTGAAGAAAATGTCTTTATTGAAGATATTGGCAGTAATGATTTTGAGGTAAATTATATTCTTCCTGAAGTTGTATAAATAGTTTTAGTTATCATTTATTAACACATCTTTAATTTCTTTAATACCATGCAAAATCCAAGATTGAAAAACATGGTCTGTGATGGATGGGAGAAAATTGTAATTCCTTGAAATAGGTGAATATGGTGTTAATATTATAGCCTCTTTAAGCATCTGATGAGATTTTTCCCAAGTGGAGATGATTGTTCTAGTAGAAATGCTTAATTTATGATTTTTAGCTTTTTTTTGTGATAAGCCGAGAATAGTAGAGTCATATTTGCATATGGATGAGCATTTATTTCCAGTTGAATTAAATGTGTACAGTTTTTTGATTCATGTAACCATTCCCATATCGGGGTTATCTGAGCCACTAAGGAGTAATTGTACATATCCGGTAGGGCTAAGCCTCCCTTTCTTTTGATTTTATTAAGGTCGAGTATGCAGTTCTAGGTGGTATATGGTTCCATATAAATTTATTTACCTTTTTTTTTTTTAGTAGAGTGAAGTATTTATGCATAACGGTGATTGGAATTATTTGATATAGAAACAATAATTTAGATAAAATCTTCATCTTCACAATATTAATTCTGCCTATTAATGTTAAAGGTAGTTTTTTCCATTGATCAAATTTTGCTTGGATCTCAAGATATAGAGCATCACAATTTAAAGGGATCCATTGTCACCAGTAGGAAGTGATTAGAACACCCAAATACTGTATTTGAGTTTTAACCTGACAGTTGAAGCCTTCTGGTAAAGATATATTTGTGTAATTATTTAGCTTTAAAATTGTAGTTTTATCCCAATTTACTTTATACTCTGATAGTTTATCATATTGTTCAATTTTATTTTTAAGTTCCTTAATTGAAATGCCAGGAAAGGAGAGAAAAAGCAAGATGTTGTCTGCAAATAAATTTATTTTATATATAGAATTGTTCATAATAATTCCATGTATATTGCGATGGCTTCTAATAATTTCTGTCAAGTTTTCAATCACTAGGGTGAAAATTAAGGGTGAAAGTGAGCAGCCCTGGCATATGCCATGATATAATGAGAATGGTTGTGAGATGGAATGATAATTTTTTGATAGTTGCTATCTTTGCACTATATATTAATTGTAGCCATCCATTGAGCTGTGCACCAAACCCCATCTCCCTAATAATTTCAAGCATAAATTTCCATTCTACCCAAAGGCTTTTTCTGCATCAATGGCTAATAGAATGGCATCATTTTTTTGCTGAGGTATAATATTTAGTGCAAGCCTAATATTTTCATTACGTGATCTTCCTTTAATGAAATCATTCTGGTCTTTCTTGATTATATGAGGTAGTATTCGTTCTAATCTTTTTAACATAATTTTAGTAAAGATTTTATAATCTACATTTAATAGGGAGATGGGACGATATGATGCACAGCTCAACAGATCTTTATTTTTTTAAGAAAAACATGGATTATAGATTCCTGAAATGTTTTAGGGAGAGTCATTAAAGTGTTAAATGAGTTACATAATTTTTGCATTAGAGGAATAAGTGTAGTTTTAAAGTGTTGGTAGAATTCTATGACTAGACCATCGGCTCCAGGATATTTATTACCTGGGAGATCATTAATTGCTTGTTCTGTTTTGTCCATCATTATGTTATTATCTAAAATATTTCTAAATTTAGCCAGAACTGTTGATGTAGTGTTTTGTTGTAGATATTCTCTAATTGATTCTACGCTTATAGAAGATGTTTCAGATTGATACAGTTTCTGGTAATATTTAAGAAAACAAGAATTAATCTATATTAGGGCTTCAACTACAGATACTTTTGAATTTTTAACAGCTAGAATATAATTTTTTCTGTTGATCTCTTCTAGTTTGCCATGCTAAGAGTTTTAATGGCTTGTCAGATAAATATAAATAATTGGATCCAGTTTTCATAATTTGTCGAGAAATAATATCAGTCTGTAAGGTATTCAGTTGTTGTTTCTTTTTTACTATTTGATTAAACATGTTATTGTCTAAGGTATGACTATGGATATTTTGTAAAGTTGTTATATCAGACATTAATTGATTTATTATAGAATTTTGTTTCTTAAATCTAATTTGTTCTATCCTGATCAAATAACCCCATAGACAGTTTTTGAATGAGTCCCAAATATTATTGATAGAAGTATCTATTTCTGAGTTGTTATGAAAAAAATCTTGAATTCGATCTGTAAGTGTCTTTGAGATTTGTGGAATTCTAATCTATGGGGAATACATTTTCCAATTTTATTTTTTTGTATTTGTATTTTCTGAAATTTTAATTTTAAATATACATGGTGCGTGATCCATAATCAAAATTTGGGGATATTGTATATCCAAAATTATGTATTTTAATGATTCCAAAATTAGGAAGTAATCTGTCTGACAGTAAGATGCTTGTGTTGATGAATAATAAGAGTATATTTTTCTATCAGAATACTTAATTATTCATGGGTCTATTAGTCTTAGTTCCAATATATGTCTCTTAATTATTGAGCATGCAGAGTTATGGATTTTATCAAACTTTGATGTTTATCTTGAGGATATGAAGCTACATTAAAGTCTCCACCTGTTATATATGGTGGTGAAAAAGTAGACAGCATTAGAAAAAAATGGGCAAAGAAATTTGGATTGTTCTCATTAGGGACATAAATTGTGACTAAAGTGGCTTTAAAGTTTGGAATATTTATTTCTGTTATAATCCATCACCCATGTATGTCTGTATCATATTTGTTTAATTTAGGGTATGGTTTCTGTTTGTTAAATGTTATGGCTACTCCTCTAGAGCTGTTTGTAATGTTAGATAATATCCCTATACCCCATCAATTACAGAACCAATTAGAGGTGTTATGATAAAATTGGGGTTCCTGGTTCATGGCAATATGTATTTCTTGTTTTTTTCCATGTATTTAATTATTTTCAGCATCTTATGTTTATTTTTGAGACCTCTTACATTCCAGGTCATAATTTGTAAAGATTTGATCATTCAAATACTTAGTTTACTGTATGTTTATGAAAAGATGCATAGTATTTTATTTGATTCTGGACCCTTAACAAAGTAATGGAAATTATAAAAAAAAAATTGTATTCTCTATCATTTAAGAAATGCTTTAGATTTTGATCAGTGTAATTGTTAGGTTGGTAAATTAACGTAGAGAAAAAAGAAAAATTCATCCTCCTCCCCCCACCCACAATAAAACCTGATCTAGAAATCAGAAGGATTCCAAGAGACCCCCACCCCCCCAAGATAGTGATGACAAAAATTGTCTTTGCTGTCCTCTAAGAGCTGGTTGTAGGTGAGCTACTAGGAAAAGCAATAAAAAACAAGCATAAATTTCAAATAATCTTGATCTATCCAACCATTTAGTGTTCTTCTTGGTTTTCTTCCCTTAAATATATTTATATATTTGTTTTTTGTTGTTTTTTTTTCTCTTTATTTTTCATCCCTTCTCTCATCTCCCCTCCCTCCCTTTCCCCCTCTTTACCTTCTCTGGCTTTTATTTCCTTCATTTCCTTTTCTCTTACATTGCCCCCTTCATCCTATTGCTTAGACTCTAGTCCACCCTCTCTCCATAGCCTAAGCACATTGTTTAAACTTAAGCCATTAGCATCTAGTTTGTTAATTAGGGGTAGAAGAAAGGAGATGAAAAACAGAAGGGAAAAAGGAAAAAATCACAAAAAGGGAAATAAGTATCACTCCACACCTTGACGTTATGGCTTAGTGTAAAGCTTGATTTTGGGAGAGCTTGCAAAAGCTTCTATGACTTTCATCTTAAAGTCTGATGCCCAGTATATGACAAAGTACATGCATCATAGTTCACACTGCTCAACCAATTTTCATTCATTTACAAGAGCAGCCATCACATTAGCCTGCATATGCCAAGTTACATCAGTCAATTTAGTTATTTGATTGCATCTTCCTCCCTCCCCTTCTTAATCTGGTAATAGCTGCAATGTTTAACTTTTCAGCTGTCAGCATGATAAATCCTAAATATTTGAAAAACAGTTCTTGCATGTGGAGGATGGTCATGTGTTAGTAGCACTGGATTAAAGAGATTAGCCCAATTAGGGTGGAAGGGGGGTGAGCTAGATTTGAACCATATTGTAGTGCTCACTAAAGGTCAGAATTTAGGTTGGGTCACTGGTTCTTGTGTTAGCAGGATAAGGCCCAGTTCTATAATAATCATTCTGTTCCTTTGTAGTTGTATTTATGCCATACTCATGTTCAAATGCCTCCATTGCCTCATCCGCATCTTCAAACATGTGCAACTTGCCTTTAAGCACAAATTTTAATTTGGCCAGGTAACTCATTGAGAAATGTATCCAACTTTGGTATAGCTTCATTTTTACAGGATTAAAATGTTTGCGCTTGGCACTTGTTTCAGAAGAAATATAGAGGAAAATGTTTAACTTAATATTTTCGTAAGTTAGTCCCTTTTTAGTGTGGGTTTCTTGTATTATAGCCTCCTTATCCAAACATCTGTGTGGTTTTATAAAAAACATGTGAGGATAGGACTCACCAGAAAAACGGCTACCAGCCTGATGGGCTCTGTCTAAGTGTATTTTTTCTTTAGGGTAGTGTCTGTTCATAGAAATTATTAAAAGCTTCTCAAAAAAGGGGAGATGATCTCCATCTCCCTCCATTCCTTCTGGGAGTTTATTTAGTCATGGAGTTCCTCTTCGTGCTCTATCTTCCTGCTCAGCTATTTTATTCTGTAAGATCTGAATTTGCTTTTCCAGCTGTATCTGCTTGAGTGGAAGGGGATTAGTTAAGTCCTCTAGTTTGGAGATTCTATTTTCAGCTGTCTCTATTCTTATTGTGAGTTGTTCCAATTTTGAATTTAGTTCATTGAGGGAAGAGGATAGGCCTGATATATAGTTTTGCTCTCCCCTAAATTTTGGAGGACTTCAGTTTTCTAATTGTTCACTGCTTCCAACATTAGCCCTTTAATAGCCTGTATTTCTTGCATATTTAGCTGCTCTGTACTAGATGTATGCGTATCTGTTAAAATTTCTTCCTGAGTAGGGACTTCTGGTATCAAAATATGAGTAGAGCCCTGGCATGCCATTTCCACTCCTGTTTCATCCCCATCTTTCTGTTTTGCTTTCTCCTGCAATTTTTTCTGTTCCCCCTCTAGCTCCATTGATTTATGTCCGGATGCCATTTCCCCTACTTCTGGCTGGTTAATGCTTAGCAATTTAAGAAAAGGGAAGATATTACCTGAGGACTGCTTTTTTCCTTTACCTGACTGTGTATCTGGTAGTGAAGATTGGCAGGTCCTGTAATCCATATATATCTGGCAAGCTAAAAGACAAGGAAACCAGATGTTGAGTCAAGATGGGATTTAAATTCAAAGCTGCTTTCTGGCTCCCAGTAAGACGTTTATCCACAAAATGTGAACCTGTAAGTTTTCAGGTTAGACATACTTTTTTTGTCATGCCGCTACTACTCACCCTGCATGGAACAAAGCCTGCTTTCTACATGTTGTAGCTGTGAAAATCTAGCAAAATATCTAGTATTACATGACAAACCCAATGGAACACGCCAAACAGTGTCAGTGGCTCAGTAGGTAGCACACTCACCTCTGAGGCCGGGAGATCAGAGGGCTGTGGGTTCAGTTCCCACATCTGGCACTTGGGTTAATATCCCAGTACTGACACTGTAGTGCAGCATGAGAGGTGTGCTGCACTTCTGAGGTGCTGTCTTTCAGATGAGACATTAAACCGAGGTCCCATCTGCCTGGATTGGTGGTAGTTCAGGTGGATGTTAAAGATCCCATGGCACTTATCGAAAAGAGTAGGGAAATTTCCCCGGTACCCTGGCCAAATTTCCCTCATTCACTAAAAATACCACCAACAACTTAATCTGGTTCAAGGTCAGTTGGCATTCATCTGTATCCCCTTCCCATGGGTCGTGCCTGAAAATAGGCAGGATTTGTCTAGTGCACTTACCCGGTCAACAAAAACTAAAAAAAAAAAAAAAAACAGAGACCGCTCAGAGTTTGATACCACTCCTCACAGGTGCCTGATATACATCATCATGACATCATTACTGAGGTGTACTTAAGGGGAATGACAGTTGGGAATAGTAGCCTTTGATAAAGGGTTGTAGTAACCAAAAATGCATCTGGCACAAGGTTGTCTGTTTGTCTGTTTAATATTTTCACATGAATTAATAAAGGAGATTATGTGAACACTTTGAATATGAAGCCTGGGTGTCCTTACATATGAGGTGATGAGTTCCTGACTTTGTGTGTGTTACGGATATGAATTGCTAGCCAAAAGTAGCAGAGAGAAAATGTTACTAATTTTTAATAGCATCCATTTGCTCTTTTATTTCTGAAAGTTTTCTTGTTCAATATGCTCATTAGAAGATTTCTACCTGATAGTGCTTGATGTGATGTGAAGAACGTCATATCTGTTGGGACCTCACTTACTGCGAAATCACAAATGACTAATTGGCAACATGTGTTTGGCTCTTCTTGGTCAGTTGTGATGTCACAGTTAGTGAGGTCACATGGTGGATGAGATGTAAAAGGGAATAAAGCTAGCTATGTCAGCCTCTTGTACAGTACTGTTCCAGCCATCTCACTAAGTAGTGTCAGGTAGAAAATCTTCTAACTACAAAAGAGAAAAAAAAAGAAATCTCCAGCTTTTAGAAGATGAACAAAATGGGTGATTTGACACCTTGTATTGGACCAACAAGAAATTAACAAAATGTTTAAGCTTTCAAACTTACACAGAGTTCTTCATAAAAAAAATCACAATTATACAAACAAATCATGTTAAGTACATGGAGCAGAATTGGTATAACATGGAGATAGAAAACAGAGATAAGAAACCAGTCTCTAAAAACCTGGTAGGGTGTAAATCTACTCCTCTCAAGATGGAATGGAAGACCTATAAAGTGTTAGTTCCTAATTACCTTCCTGAAAATAGATAGCCATGTGTGTATATGTGTGTGTGTGTGTGTGTGTATGTGAGCTCAGCACTGAAAACGTACAGTATGAATCCAAAAAATATGAAAACAAACATATAAATAGGCATGTTAATATATAAAGGCACATTAAAAATATGTATAACAAATATAAGACATGTCTTCAATAAACTTTCTGGGCAGGATTTTCAGAAGCCTTAGATTGCCACAAGCCCCTGTCCAATGATGATACGGTGCATGGGGCTTGCGGCAATCTAATGGGATTTTCTATCCCATGCGGCAATTGCCACCAGTTAGATCAACTTTCTGTGGTGTAACTTGTTTCAATCCTGGATCCATTTTTGTGCTGCTTGTGCCAGATATTTGGCACAAGCTGCTGTAATTCATGGAAACTGCTGCAAATTGTGCCCAAGACTGTAAAATCAGGTGCAGTTGCCATGAAGGGTTTGGTGCACCACCAGAACCTAAGTGTTATGGCACATGGCTGGACACAAGTCCTGTGCCATGCTTTGAAAATCCTGCCCTCTGTTTTTAGGGATTTACTGCCCAATACCATTTCAGCCATGATGGCTATAACCTCCTTCTACACTAATATCCTACATAATGATGGCATTTTGGCCTGTATTAAATATCTACAAGAGAAAGGACAGCACCATGACATCCACTCAAAATTCATTGGAAAACATCAAATTTATTCTGACCCACAACAACTTCAGTTTCAGTGATACACATTATGTTCAAACTATGGGAACACCAATCAGCATGAGGATGGCTCCACAGTATGCAAACTTTTTCATGGTGAATTTGGAAAGGAGGACTTCCTGAGACAATGTACACACAAACCACTTGCTTATTTCTGATATATTGGTGATTTATTTATAATTTGGAAAGAAGGTACTCACATGCTCAAAGAATTTCATTTAGGAACATAACATCCTCCACCTAGCCATTAAACTTTCCCAGAAGTTTTCTGACATCAGTGTTCATTTCCTGGACACCACAGTTATCAACGATGGAACCTTACAGACCTGTATTTACAGGACACCAACAAACAGATGGAGATACTGCCACAAAAACAGCAATCACCCTAAGCACACTAAATAATCTGAATTATATGGTCAAGCACTTTGACACTAACAAATGTGTTTGAGTGAGTTGGAGAGTGATAAACACTTGGCCACACTGAAAAAAATATTTATTGGGTAGGGACACTTCTCTAGAGAAATTTACAGAGCTGTGGAATGTGCTTCTCTTATGCCAAGAGAACTACTACTACAGTATAAAGAAAATACCACCACCAATCAGATACCCTTGGTTGTTACATATAACCCTGATCTGGGCCCCTTAGATCAAATCATTAAGGACCTCCAACCAATATTCAGTGAGGATAACATCTTGAAATGTTTGTTCCAAGAACAACTGTTACTGTATTTCAAACAGTCACCTAATTTATGCAGCGTAATTGTCAGGAGTAAACTTATTCCTGACCAAAACAACAGAACACTAGGTGGCACTAAACCCCGCCATAGTCCTGAATATAAGACATTCTAAAAAAGATACTACAAGATGCACCATTCCCTCAGTTGATGACTATTAAGAAATTACTCCCAAAGAGATTAAAACAGCTATCCTATCTCTTAAAAATAATTCATCCACGGGCCCAGATAACCTAAACACCGTTTTTTGTAAAGCAAACTGTGAATGAACTATTGTCCCCTCTAACATTTATATTTAATTAATCGTATAGAGAAGGTGCAGTCCTGGATGATTGGTGGAGCGCAGTAGTAGTTACTATACACAAAAAAAGAAATTAAAATAACATTGATAACTATCGCCCCATCAGTCTTACGTCCATCCTAGGTAAAACTTTGGAAAAAATTCTAAAAAATAAAATTGACCAAGAGTTAGTTAGCAAGGGGATACTAGATAAAACATAACATGGCTTTTGGAAAGGCAAATCATGCATCACTAATTTGATTACGTTCTACAAAAACATCAGTAAGAGCTTGGATGTAAATTCTCCTGTGGATATAATATACTTAGATTTCAAGAAAGCCTTTGATAAAGTGTCTCATAACTTGCTAATTAGCAACATGTTAATGCTGGGATTAAATTGTTATACCATTAAATAGGTCAATGAATGGTTGAACCATAGAACACAAAAAGTAAGGATCATGGAAAACTTTTCTCTAACAATTGATGTTACAAGTGGTGTTCCACAGTAGTCTGTATTGGGACCTACACTGTTCGGGATATATATTAGTGATTTACACTCAGGAATTTCTAATCAAATCAACAAATTTGCTGATGATACTAAAATTTCATCAGAAGTATATTCAGAGGACAAAATAAATAGAATCAAAAATGACCTTCTGCTAGTTGAAAATTGGGCAACAACTAATGGAATGAGTTTCAATTTAGAGAAATGCTCTGTTATCCATCTGGGGCAATGAAATCCTGTTACCAACTATATGCTAAATAATATATAAATATATATATATATATATATATATGTGTGTGTGTATACATTAAATCATCAGTGTCAAAAAGGAACTGGGAATTATTGTAAATAAACATTTCTCAAATGCTTAACATTGCAGAAAATTGCCCAGGTTGGGAATTGATTTCTATCCTCCATTAAACATACTTTTATAACTAGGAATAAAAATTGTATCATCAAACTTTGCACTTCCTTTATTAGACCTCACTCTGACTACACAGCCTCATTTTGGGTGCCACATCTGCCTAAAGATAAAAAAATGATTGGAAGTACCCAGAGAAGGGTTACTAAAATGATCCCTAGGGTTACAAACCTACCATATGAGGAAAGACTAACTGCATTGGGGCTGTATGACTTACAACAAACAAGGGATTGAGGTGATTTATTAATGGTATTTAACATCCTAAATGATACCTCACTAATGGAGGAATGCAATATTCGATTTGCAGAAAGACCCTTATACCTCTGGTGCTATAATAAACAGATCTATATCCCCAGAGCCCACACTAATAAGCAGAAGTATTTCTTCACTATTAGGGCTGCTACTTTGTGGAATGCTCTGCCACCACATGTGGTGGATATCAACAACATACAAATATTTAAAAAAACAATTGGACTTATTCCTCCTAGGGCCAGATACCTAATCTACCCTATTGTATGGGAAGAGTGATCTCGATGGGCCGAGCACCTCCTTCTACATTGGGGCTGTATGACTTACAGCAAACAAGGGATTGAGGTGATTGATTAATGGTATTTAACATCCTAAATGATACCTCACTAATGGAGGAATGCAATATTCGATTTGCAGAAAGACCCTTACACCTCCAGTGCTATAATAAACAGATCTATATCCCCAGAGCCCACACTAATAAGCAGAAGTATTTCTTCACTATTAGGGCTGCTACTTTGTGGAATTCTCTGCCACCGCATGTGGTGGATATCAACAACATACAAATATTTAAAAAAACAATTGGACTTATTCCTCCTAGGGCCAGATACCTAATCTACCCTATTGTATGGGAAGAGTGATCTCGATGGGCCGAGCACCTCCTTCTACTCTTTCAAAACCAAGTAATTCTGAGTAATGTGAGCAGATCTCCACTTCAGACTTTATCAACATCCCCCAAAACAAACAATTCAAGATGCGGGGGAATTATACATGTGCAACTCAGTATGTTGTTTATTACATCCTCCTGAAGATCCCCAGAGCAAGGCTGAAGAGCTCTAGGGACCAGGTATTTGAGGTTGTTGCTCCAACTCTTTGGAACTCTTTGCCCAGCCATCTCCAGGAGGCACCATCACTGGAAATATTTAAATGTGAACTAAAATTTTCTTATTTAGTCAAGTTTTTCCTGGATCTGAGGTAGATGTTTTAACTGCTTAGATGGAGAATTTTTTTACTTGTTTAGACTGATTTTATTCTTGTTATTTCTTGTATTATTTTTAGCTTTACATCTTTTTTTCTATGCTTGTATTTTAACTGTTTGTAAGGGCTCCCTGAGCCTTTGGGAAGGGCACCTTATATGAATAAAATTTACTACTACTACTAGTAGTACTACTACTACATCCAGTGCAGGAAATGCCCACATACAGGTTATGTGGGGGGAAACCAGACATCCCCGTTGAACCCAAATGAAGACTCACAGGCATGATATAAAAATGAAAAAAATACTGTAAAAACCAGTGAGACAACATTTATTTCACTATGATCATGCCATCTCTGACCTCTCTGTCCTGGTTCTCAAAGGACACGCCAGAAATACACAAGAATGGTGGGCGTATGAGGACAGACTTATTTTTCTTCTCAACTCACATAATGATGGAGTGAATGTGGACCTTAGTTTCATGACACATTATACAATTTAAACTGCAATTGCCTCCTTCTTGTCTCAAGTACAGTGCATGGACATGTCTTATATCTGTTATAAGAATTTTTTGAGTGCCTTTATATATTAATGTGTCTTTATCACATGTGTTACCAAACTATAGCAACATGTGCCACACCCCATGAAATAGAGCTGTCCAGTCTGGTAACACAAGTGATGTCCTGGATCCTGTTTGGCTGAGTGGGCTACGGCATGACAGACAGTGCTTCAAAAAGCCCATCCTCTAAATTCCCCTCAGCTTGTTATCCCCTGATCTCCATGGCCGTGCACACTACAGTGATGCCCATAGCCAATCTGGATGTGTGGGGAGACAGGCACATAGTCTCCTCCAATGCATCTGCACATCTGTCTGTCTGTCTATATACTGTATCTATATATCTGTTAGGGTAACTGGTTTTAGCATTTATCAATCCCAGATAAACATGTAATTTACTAATGTATTCTGAATGCCTCTCATGCCCTCCCCTTCAGAGCAATGCAAACTTTACCATCAGATAGTGCACTGATGCCAAAATAGTCTTGGGAGAAACACTTGACAGTTTCCATCAGAGTCTGCAGTACTGTGGACACCGTTTTCCTAAACTAACCCTACTGTCTGCATTGAACATATTCCATTTCATTTGGATAGAGCTCATTACTCTGATCCATGCAAAATCACTGTTTTCTAAACAGACTGCAGTTAACTAATTATGTAAATAGACTGTGTAATGCTACTCTGTCATAATAACACCATCAGTGTGTAATAAATCACACTTATAGGTTCTGAGAAGACAGAGTGAGACACTGGGGAATGCAACACTCACACTATTCCTTGTCTGCATGCCTGAAGAGAAACAGCTTTTCTTTGCAGGCAGAGATCAAAAACAAAACAAAAACAAAAAACAAACAATAAAGATGTCACCTGTCCTGACTCTTATTGCCCAGCTGCAAGAAGGTTTGTCTCATAATTTATGGTTTAAAGTACCTTCAAAGAAAGTCTTCATGGTTCAGTGAGGGAGTGTTAGCAGCACAAAGCAAGTAACTTAGCCTACAGATGCACCAGGAGTAAAGCAAGTGTGTCCCTCACTTGCATCACTTCCAGTACAGGTCACAGAGCTTGGGGTCACATGCAGCAGAACACGGAGGATGATCAGGCTGGCATAAATAAATTAACATTTTAAAGTAATATACAAAAAATATATCTATGTGCTGTTCCACAGATGGGTACATAAGGAACCAATAGTTTTAACTGTGGAAATGTGAGAATTCCCCTTTAACTCACCAGAGATACCACAGGATAAGAAACAGCAGAGACAAGAAAAATTGGATTCAATGGACTTTATTATTAGTGTCATGTAGTCATATTCCTCAACATGTGAGATAGCAGTGTCCTCAGACAGAATAACATGCAAGGAATAAACTAGTGCAGAACAGGCTACTACCATATATTCACTATACTGAAATCCAATATATAGATATCTATAAGAGACCAAATGTGTTAGGTAAGGCCTACTCACATTGTAGCCAAGTAGATTGCTCCTTGCTGAGGTGGGGTGCAGAGTGCTGTAAAAGCCACTTCTATAGTTACCTTTATCAGGTGAGTAAACTTCCATTATCTAATCACACCTTTTACAGAACTCTGAAGTCATCACTGTAGAATGAAATAAGACACAGTGCCAGAAATATCTAGGGTAGGGCAAGGAGAAAATGGCCTTAAAACAGACTGCAAAACCATGTGGCCAAAATTTGCTTTATCTGAATCCCAAGTGTCCAACCTCTAGTATCACTGGGAGGTGTGCACAGACAATAAGCTGGGTAGGCTCAGGGTGGGTCAGAAGTTGGTCAGCTGGGTGGCAAACTGGTTGATGGGCAGAAAACAGAGAGTGGTGGTATATGGTATACAGTCAGAAGAGATGCAAGTCACAAGTGGGGTACCACAGGGATCAGTCCTGGGGCCAGTCCTCTTCAATATTTTCATTAGTGACATTGCAGATGGACTAGAGGATAAGGCTTGTCTGTTTGCAGATGACACCAAGATCTGCAACAGAGTAGATGATCCAGATGGGGTGGGCAGAATGAGAAGAGATCTGGATAAACTAGCAAAATGGTCAGAAGAGTGGCAACTGGGATTTAATGCAAAGAAGTGCAAGATCATGCACATAGGGAAGAGAAACGCTGAAGCCACCTATAGGCTGGGCGGGGAGTTGCTAGCAGTCACAAAGGAAGAAAGAGACTTGGCATCATCATCACCGATGACCTGAAATCATCCAAGCAGACCTCTAAAGCAGTAGGTAAGGCTAGGGGGATGTTAGGGTGTATTAGCAGGGGTATCACAAGTCATAAGAGGGAGGTAATAGTCCCTCTTTACAAGACACTGGTTAGGCCCCATCTGGAGTACTGCATGCAGTACTGGAGGCCACACCTTCACAAGGACATTAACCAAGTTGAGGCAGTCCAGAGAAGGGCAGCCAAAATGGTGCAGGGCCTGCATCAGAAGACATATGAGGACAGATTAATGGAGCTCAATATGTATAACCTTGAGCAAAGGAGGGAGAGAGGTGATATGAAGGAGACATTCAAACATCTTAAGGGCATTAACAAGGTGAAATAGTCTAACATGTTTAAATACAAGAAAAATAGCAGGACAAAAGGACACAGCATGAGATTAGAGGGAGGCCAATTAAGGGGGAATGTGAGGAAATTCTTTTTCACAGAAAGGGTGGTGGATGCATGGAACGGCCTACCTCAGGAAGTGGTGGCTATGAATACAGTGCAGGGCTTCAAACAGGCATGGGATAGGCATAAGGGAGCAATACAGATGAGTATGAATAGATAGGCCACTGACAGAGCAAAGGCTGATGGCACATTTATAAGGTAGAAAAAGAAATGGGCAGACTGGATGGGCCTTGAGGTCCTTATCTGCCATCAACTTCTATGATTCTATGTTTCTAACCAGGTGGCTGCTCAGCAATGTTGGAGATAGTGGCTAAATTTCTTCCCACCCATGATTTGGCAACTGCTCTGGTGGTGTGAGCCTGCAGGACTATGGGAGTAGCCATGCCCAATGTTGTGTATGCTTCTGATATTGGCACCTTAAACCATCTGGCAATAGCTGGCCCCAAAGCAGCCAAGCCCCACTTAGGCTCCTGGATTAGGAGAAATATGCTTTCAGACTTCCTGAAAGGAGCTGTTTTGTTGAGGTATTCCGAAACTGCTCTGAAAACATCTACATTGATATGGGTCTCCCTTTGAGACTTGCTTGGTCTTAGGCCAAAGGATGGGAGATAGATCTTTTGGGAATAAGCAGAAGAGTGAAGACACCTTGGTTAAGAAAGATGATACCATTTTGAGGATCACCTAGTCCTTAGGGAATGTCAAAAAAGGTTCTTTACATGAAAAGGTGTGAAGCTAACTAGTTCTACATGCAGAGCAAAGGGAAATTAAAAACACAGTGCTTGATTCAGAAAGAGCCGTTAGATCGATGCAAGGTGTGTCAAAGAATCACCTTGCTTTGAATACCAGTGCACTTAATACTGTACACTGTATTCAGAAAGATGAGTAGTCTTTGTGACAAAGTTTGCCACACTGACACAAGAGATTTGCTGTGTGAAAGATATGATGCATTTTGGAGAGAATGCAACAAGCCGAAGCACCACAGCGTAGAGTGTGAATGCCCCCAGGTGAGCCACAATGGCTGTGTCGGAGGATCATGAAAGCCTACACTAAGATAACACGATGATGCGGGGGTGGTAATGCCCCAAGGCAGGTAAAAAGAGAGGAGGGAGGCAAAGAGGGGGAACTGATGCAAACTTCATCAAAATGTTGATGCTGTGGATGGAAACTGATGTAAGCTACTGCAAAAACCATTGTATTCGGCTGGACCTGTGAAAAGCCATATGGAGGATGAAATGGCCATGCCAATGACATGTGCAGCCCCCATACCCCCCTGCAGGGGTATTGGGGCTGTCTCAGCCTTCTTGTCTGCAGATGGATCTGCTTCATTCTGTGTGCCACTATAGTTAGACCAACTTCACCCTGGTCTAACCGATGCAAGCCATCATTGGTGCAGTATTAGGGTTTCCACCTTTCTGAATCCCAGAAAAGGGGATGCTGCATCAATTTTGTGACATAAGCTCCATTGCAACATGGTGCACCCATGTTTTGGATGCAAGCATGGCACAGGTTACTTTGGCACAGCATGGACCGGGTATGACACAAGCATCTTTCTTAAACCACAATTAACGCAAAGTTTGGGGCAAGCTGCATTTTGCATCAAATTTTTGGTGCAAGCCACTTGTGCCATTCCCAGGGCTTTCTGAATCAAGCCCACTGTCCTGACAGTCATAAAGTACAGAGAGACTGACTCCAGAAGCTCACAGAGGATCTGGTCAGGGTGTTGAGCACCGCGTTCAGTTGCCATGTGGCAACAATTAACTGCTTCCTAGGTCTAAAACTGAGTATTGCTTAAAAGAATGCCAATACTAATGGGTGTGCTCCTGGGAATAAGCCATTGATCTACCCATGTATTTCTAGTTTAGCCACTGTTTGCGACCATAGTAGTGCCTTAGTCAGTCCTTTGTCAAACACACCTGTAAGAAGTCCAGTAAATGGGGCATAGAAACATAATATAGAAGCATAGACTTTGATGGCAGATAAAGACTGCTTGGCCCACCCAGTCTGCCCATTTCCCTACCTTTAGAATAGAAACATAGAAACTTAGAAACATAGAAGTTGACAGCAGATAAGGACCGCAAGGCCCATCCAGTCTGCCCATTTCTTTTTCTACCTTATAAATGTGCCATCAGCCTTTGCTCTGTCAGTGACCTATCTATTCATAGTCATTTGTATTGCTCCCTTATGCCTATCCCATGCCTGTTTGAAGCCCTGCACTGTATTCATAGCCACCACTTCTTGTGGTAAGCCATTCCATGCATCTACCACCCTGTCTGTGAAAAAGAATTTCCTCACATTCCCCCTTAATCGGCCTCCCTCTAATCTCATGCTGTGTCCTCTTGTCCTGCTATTTTTCTTATATTTAAACATGTTAGACTCTTTCACCTTGTTTATGCCCTTAAGGTGTTTAAATGTCTCGATCATATCACCTCTCTCCCTCCTTTGCTCAAGGGTATACATATTGAGTCTGCTAATCTGTCCTCATATGTCTTCTGATGCAGTCCCTGCACCATTTTGTTGCCCTTCTCTGACTGCCTCAATTTGGTTAATGTCCTTGTGAAGGTGTGGCCTCCAATACTGCACACAGTACTCCAGATGGGGCCTAACCAATGTCTTGTACAGAGGATTTCTATTACCTCCTTACTTATTCTAGATACCCCTACTAATACACCCTAGCACCCCCCTAGGCCTTACCTACTGCTTTAGAGGTCTGCTTGATGATTTTAGGTCATCAGTGATGATGATGCCCAAGTCTCTTTCTTCCTTGTGACTGCTAGCAACTCCTCCCAGCCTATAAGTGGCTTCAGGTTTCTCTTCCTATGTGCATGATTTTGCACTTCTTGCATTAAATCCCAGTTGCCACTCTTCTGACCATTTTGCTAGTTTATCCAGATCTCTTCTCATTCTGCCCACCCCATCTGGATCATCTACTCTGTTGCAGATCTTGGTGTCATCTGCAAACAGACAAGCCTTACCCTCTAGTCCATCTGCGAGGTCACTAATGAAGATGTTGAATAGGACTGGCCCCAGGACTGATCCCTGAGGTACCCCACTTGTGACTTGCATCTCTTCTGACTGTATACCATTTACCACCACTCTCTGTTTTCTGTCAGTCAACCAGTTTGCCACCCAGTTGACCAACTTCTGACCCACCCTGAGCCTACCTAGCTTATTTATCAATCTTCTACGTGGAACAGTGTCAAAAGCTTTGCTGAAGTCAAGGTAGGCGACATCAACTGCTCCCCCTTGGTCCACCACTCTGGTTACCCAGTCAAAGAAATCTATGAGATTAGTTTGACAGGACCTTCCTTTTGTAAACCCATGCTGTCTTGGATCCTGTGCCCCTATGGATTCTAGGTGTTGCACTATCCTTTCCTTAAGGAGTGCCTCCATAATCTTGCCCACTACTGAGGTAAGACTGACTGGTCTGTAGTCCCCCGCCTCCTCCCTGCTACCACTCTTGTGGAGCGGGATCACATGAGCCCTTCTCCAGTCTTCTGGGACCTCTCCTGTGCTCAGAGACTCACTAAACAATTCTGCTAATGGCTCTGCTAGTTCCTCCTTTAGCTCCTTAAGTACCCTGGGATGTATGCCATCAGGTCCCATTGCCTTATCCACCCTGAGCTTAGCAAGCTCTTGTAGGACCCTTTCTTTGTGAAGGAGTAGTGCTCACCTCCTCCCTGTGTCCATGATGCTGAGCTGTGGGCCCTGCCCTACCTTCTCTTCAGTAAATACTGAGCAAAAGTATCTATTTAGGATAGATGCCTTTACAGGGTCCTCCTCCTCACATGCTCCCTTTTCTCCATTAAGCTTAGCAATACCCCCTCTGGACTTTCTCCTTTCACTAATGTATCTATAGAAAGTCTTGTCACCTTCTTTTACTGTTCGTGCTAGTGTTTCCTCAGTTTGGGACTTTGCCTGCCTTACTGCCTTCCCTGCTTCCCTTAGGGCAGTTTGGTATGCCTCCCTATCTTCATCCCGCTGTGTTCCCTTATATTTCCTGAAGGCCAGCCTTTTGGCTCTGACCTTTTCTGCTACTGTATTTGAGAACCAAAGTGGTTTCCTTCTTCTTTGCACTTCCTTTCTGTCTAACACAATGGGATGTTGCTTCAAGTATTGTATCCTTAATGCTTGCCCACTTTGCCTGTACCTCCTCACCTGTGTTTCTTTTTTGCCAGGGCTAGCTTAACTCTGTTGGCCATCTTATCAAAGTCAGCTCCTCTGAAGTCCCATATTTTTGCCTTGGAATGGGATGATTTAGATGTAGTAGCCAAATTGAACCATACCATGTGATGGTCACTGGCCCCCAGGTGACCTTCTACCTGGAGATCTGTGATCCCTTCTTTGTTAGTCAGTACTAGATCTAGGATAGCCCTGTCTCTTGTGGGTTGCTGTACCAGTTGTTTGAGGCCCTCCCCCTGCAGGGAATCCACTATGAGTCTAGTTCTGGCAGATGTTCCTGCTGGTATTGACCAATCTGTATCTGGCATGTTGAAGTCTCCCATTATCAGAACCTCCCTTTAGCTGTCATGTTTTGTATATTTTCTAACAGTAATGTGTCTATGTTCTCCTCTGGTCTGGGGCCTGTAGACAACCCCAGTTCTTATGGCTGTCCCATTTCCTGTTTCCAGGGTGACCCACAGTTCTTCTGGCTCCTTATGTGTATTCTGAATTTCTGTAGCTTTGATATTTTCATTAACATACAGGGCCACTCCTCCCTCCTTTTGCACCTCGGTCTCTTCTGAACAATACATAGCCAGGTACTGAAGTCTCCTAGTGTGGTTACTGGTAAACCACGTCTCACTAATTGCTACTATGTCCAGTTTAGCCTCTGACATTATTGCCTGCAGGTCTAGGATCTTATTTCCCAGGCTGAGCATTTGTGCATGATTTTCCATTGGCCAGATTTTGGTGTGTTGGTTGTTGGGTGAAGTTTGGCATTACCCTGTGCATTGTATGGGGAGACAAACCTTTTTCTTACCTGGTGATGCAAATGAACGGCAAACACGCTGAATTCCTGTTTGACCACTAGCTGAGGGGAGGGTGTTCTTCCCATTCGACGATGGGGTGCTGCACCCTCTCCCATTTGCTAGTTTAAATATTCTGCAAAGACATCAAACTTCTGCCCCAATGCACTGACTCCTCTTTAGTCAGATGCAGTCCATCAAATTTAAAGAACTTTTGCTCCCAGAACTGTTGCCAGTTCCTACAAATCTGTGTCCTTTTTCCTGGCACCAGTCCTTGAGCCACGTGTTTAGCTCCCCTATCTCCCCTTCTCTGACCTTCCGTCCATCTGCTCCCTTCTCCCAGACTGGCAGGATCTCAGAGAAGGAGATGCCGGATGAAATAGATGATAGTTTGTCACCCAGCTTAGTCAGGTGTTCCTTGGTCTCCACAACTGACCGGCTGGCGAGATCATTAGTCCCTATGTGTACTAGGACATCAATGTTTTCTCCTGCTTTGTGAACAATTTTAGCAATGCGGTCAGTGTCTCTCCATGCTGATGTACCTGGGAGACATCTGACCATCACCCCTGGCTGGAGATGGTATCAACTCCCCGAATCATGGAGTCTCCTATGATCAGAAGTTTTTTGGATTTCCTTTGTGCTTGTTTAGTTTTGGTTCCTGATTTGGGTGAGTATTGTTGTGCTAGCTCCTGTGCTGCAGTGTCCTGCTCTGCAGTGTCTTCTGCCTCTTTATTTGATTTCAGAGATAGAGGCAGATACCTGTTTGTAGTGTTTATATGGTTTTGGAGGTAATGTGTTGGAGAGCAGAGTGATGGGCACCTGATTTGCTCCTCCTAACCACCTGCCAACCTCCTGACCAACTACCCTCTGCGGTCGAGGTTTTCTGTTGGATGCTGGGGAAATGGCGGTGGTTCTTATAATGTATTTCCTCTTCAATATGAAATTTGAGGCGTGCAATCTCTGCCCATGCTGCCCTGAGCTGAGACCTAAGATCTCCAAAGGCCCAGCATGTAGGACAGTGTCCTAAATCCTGTAAGACTGTCCTTCTGAAAATTGTTCCACAGTACCTGCAGTTAATGAAATCCATTCCAAATAAGTTGCTGGGTTTGTAACCTAGTCAGAGTAATTAGAAGGAGAAAAAGGAAAAAAATGCAAGTAATGGTTTAATTGTGCTTTGTTTAACTTGTTATAACAAGTTAAATTACTAGTGCCCCTGTAAATGAGATCACCTTGTGGAGGCCCCACTGATCCGCCCCTTCCTGCTCTGCCACAGGAAATGTCACAACTGTGGTACCCTATAAAAGGAGTGTGGTGGGGTGGTTGGGGATGGGGTGGGTGGCTGGGCCCTTCCCTGCCTAAAAGAAGAACCACGGACGAAAGAACAAGGAGGTAAGAGCAGAAACAATCAGTCAACAACAAATGCAGTAACCCTGAAAGCTTATCCTAATGTTAGATAAAACTGTAAAACCTGTAAAGCACCACCTGTAATAATTTCAGAGAAGATATACCCTGTAAGAAACACTTTGCTCCAGAGAAAATAAAGCAGTAACAGAAGATATACCTTGCAAAGACAATTTGAATCAGAAGATTACAGCAGTAATCTGTTAGCACACACCTAGGCACACCTTGTAATAATGCAGAAGAAGATATACCAGCAACAACAATTTGAATCAGAGAAAAAATAAAGCAATGAAATGTTAGCAACAAACAGTAGCAATCCCTGTGAGTAAAAAATAAAAACACCACCACACAGTAAATCTGCTTAGCCAAACTAAGTCTTAATCCTTCTCCCTTGCTCTGGTAAGTTTCTCTACTCTGCCTTTCAAGCAGTCTTAGAAGGAAAGAGCTCAGGTGAAGCTAGGTGCCTTGGCCAGCAAACCAAGTCTTCTATCTAAGCTACAGATCCTAGTTAGCCAACAGCCTACTTCTTCCTACCCCCGACTAGAATTGCCTTATGTCTGTCCCATGCATTCTTGAATTCCCCCACTGTTCTTGACCCCACTGCCTCCTTAGGAAGACTGTTCCATGTGTCCACCACCCTTTCAGTGAAAAAATACTTCTCATGTTGTCCTTGAGCCGTCCCACCACTATCTTCAAATTGTGCCCCCTAGTTCTTGCACATCTCATTTTCTGAAAGATGCTACCCTCTTGGACTTTGTTGATTCCCTTGAGGTATTTGAATGTTTCTATCATGTCCCCCCTCTCACTCCTTCCCTCTAGGATATACATATTAAGCTCCTTTATTCTTTCTTCATATAGCTTCTGGTGCAGACCCTGCACCATTTTGGTTGCCCTCCTCTGGACTGCCTTCATCCTGTCTATGCCCTTGCAGAGATGGAGTCTCCAGAACTGCATGCAGTGCTCTGGATGGGGTGTCATCAACTGTCTGTACAGAGGGATAACAACTTCCTGTTCTCTACTGGTGATGCCTCTCCTTACACATTCCAGTATACCCCCAGCCCTCCTTACTGCCTTCTCACATTGCTTGCCTATCTTTAGGTCATCTGATATGACTACCTTCAGGTCCCTTTCCATTTTTCTTGTTGTTGGTACCCCCCACCATCACCACCACACTGTGTACTCTTCCCCTGGGTGTTTGTTTCCCAGATGTATTACATTGCACTTCTTTGCACTGAATCTAAGCTGCCTTACTTTTGACCACTCCTCCAACCTTGCCAAGTCTGATCTCATCCTCTACACACACACACCCACCCCTGTGTATCAACCCTGTTTCAGATCTTCGTGTCATCTGCAAAGAGGCATTCTTTTCCTTCCAACCCCTCCGCAATGTCACCTATAAAGACATTAAAGAGGATTGATCCCAGTATTAAACCCTGCTGTACCCCGCTAGTAACCCCCCTTTGTTCATAGTGAATTCCATTTACTATTACCCTCTGCGTCCTGTTATCCAGCCAATTTTTGATGGTGGACAAAGCAATGGGGCCAGACATCATGCACCCAGTTTTGACTGTTTTGAAATGCAAATATTAAACTATAATGAGAGAGGAGAGTGGGAGCTGTTGAAGACATGTCCTTCTGGTTACCCAACACATGCACAGTCCTCTGTCTCTTAGTTCTTGAAGGGCTTGCTTCTCCTCTGTTGTCAAGATTTGGTTTCCACTAAGACTATTTTTTAAAATGTTCTCTACCTCCATTTGCACCATTTTTTAAAGGTTGCCATTGCTAGAGAGAATTCTTTTCCTGAGCAAAATGTAGAACTGGATCTACACAGTCTTTTTGCACTGACATCCTGTGTGTTAGAATTTTCTTCTCCATGATATTCCTCAAACAGTTTAAGGGTCACTTCAGGGTTTCAACTTGCTTCTTTTCCATCAGTTCCATGAGTATTTATTGTTATCGTGTCTATAGTAAGTGTATCGTCATCAATATTTAGTCTTATGATTGTACTTGAAGCAGTTGCCTCTAGCTGGAGCTTTGTTTCTGGTGTCACATTCCCATTTACATTTGATGTGGTTTATTCTCAGAAGCCCATGTTTCTTCTTCTACTGTAGATTTTTCTAGGATGGTATTTTCAGAACACTTTTCTTAAGTTGACTTGTAATTGGAATTTGTCAACAATTGGTATAGAGATGAAAGACAGTCTTTTAGATACTGTTGATATTTGTGCTGGTGTAAGAGCTGTGTTTAAGATGTTAATTATATTCTCCTTGATCTCAGAATGTGGTGTCCTTGTGGCTGAGTTTTTCTTCCTCCCTCACCTGCCCCCTCAACAGACCCTTATTGTTTTGTTCTTTTTTGGGGCTGCTTTATCTTTTTTGGTACTGCTCTGGTCTTCTGATACTGCTTCATGGATATACCCTGGTGCTGTCCTCAAAAACAAATTGTCTTCTGATGGTTTTCAGGGGGTCCTCAACTAGAGGCTTAGGTGCAGATTCTCTTCTGGGTAACCTTGTGGAAGCTCTGCCTTGTTTTGGTCGATGTCTGCTTCTACTGTCAGGTCAACCTCTATTCAGAGTAGTAAGAGGCAATCCCACTGGTAGACAGTTTTCTTCTGTTTTATCCATTATATTTGTTTTGCTTCCTGTCTATTACTTGCTTCTTGTGTACTAATTATTTGTCACATGTGTCTTGAGCTCCTCAAACTCTTCAGTCTTTTCTTTATTAATTCTTCTTCTTTTTTTTCTCATTTCCTGGTTACTATATCATAATTCTCTGAATCATAATCCAGTAATATATGTATTAGGTTAAGCAAATTAATATCTAGGGCCTCCTCCCACCTTTATTTGTATACCTCCTTCAGTCAGCATCCTGAAGGGGCTTTATAAAGTCTCAAGCCCCTTGGTATCTGTTTATTTTGTTCATATTTACTCAAACTGATATTATTATAATACAGGTTCACTTCTGATAGCTTCAGCTTTTCCAGTTTATTGAATTTGCCTTTCAGTGAATTCCCCACCACTTCTTGGTTGGTATCGACCAGAGAAAACATCCCCAAAAAGTGTTTTCTTTGGCTTACTGACACTGACAAAGGAAGTTATTGGTTCTTTAGGAGCCTGTGTGTTTGCTACTCAAACAAGAATCTCTGATATCATGTCAGTTTCTGATCCAGAGTCCCTGCTCATGCTGTGCAACAGTTTATCTTACTGTGTGATTTACAGTCCAACTGTAACCAAGCGACCCTGATACCCGGATGTTGTATGAAGATGTGAATTGACCAACTAGCCACAAACTTACCTAAGTTGGTAAAAAATGAATAATCAAAGCAACTGTCAAAAGTCTTTAGCAAGTTGTTGCTAGCAGACTTAAAAAGTTAAGTATATAACTAAATAGTTTTTCTCTTCACCAGTAACTGGCATTCATGCAGCTCAGAGAGAAAAATAGTGGTAGACAGAAATGCAGCATACTCAAAGTGCACCAAAAAAGCAAAGGCTACAACACACATAGAAAGGGAAGAGCAACATGAGAGCAAAAGTGTGGCATGCAAGCACTCACTGGACTAGATGAGAGTTTCAGGTGCACAGTGCACATTTTTTCAAAACCAGACATACAAAGCAAAACACCTCAGCACTTTGAATCTAATGATTCTTCCTAAGGGGAGTGGGAAAAACCACACTAGCACCATACTTTACTAGAAAAATTAAAGGTGCAGTATACAGTATATCATTTGGATTACCCCCACCTTACAGCAAGACTCTAAATACACAGTGATAAAAAATTAATATAAAATAATATTACAAAAAGGAGCAAAAAAACACCCCCAAAAATGTGTATAGTTACAGAGACAAATTAATTCATGTTTTTGATGCTGGAGATATCTGACACAAAATGTAGTTTATCTTTTTATGAAACAGGAAAGAAACAAAAAGAATTGTTTTGCTAGGTAAAGATAATACTGTTATTAGGCTAATAAAAAAAAAGATACAAGCTTCTGAGGCCTATAAGCCTCTTCTGCTAGTATGGTACAGTATAGGCTGAAGTGCCCTTTGTAGGAGTTTGGTTTTGATTAGCAGTTTAAGAAAAATAGAAAAAAACTGCAAATGTCTGAGTAAACTTTAAAGTGTTAATTAACATCAAAGCAGTAGGAATAATGTCACTATTTACATTTATCTGTTGTCAAAGTATACACCGGAAGTTGTATTTGTAAGACATGCATACATAAAGCTACAGAGATTTTAAAGCATTAGGGCTAAAACAAGCTTAGTAATGTTGATTAAATCAAACAGGGGCTAAGCAGAAAGTGTTAAGAAACTGTTTATATATGGCATTTTGTTATGTAGCAGTCCAGTTGCTGTCCATTTAATAGCAAAGGAAATGTTAATCCGTGCTAAATTCAAAGACTATGTTAACTAGTGGGACATGAAACCTCTCTTCTTACTGAGACCAGTCACTAGGATGTTAAACATTTGAATAAGTCTTAACTCTGATGCCCTTACCTACCCTACGTTCTGAAGTTGCCCTTCAAGACTGCTGCTTGCATGTCACCTAAGCCATGTCATAAGCTGGACATTTCCCTTGCTATTAAACAAACAGCAACTGGACTGCTACATAACAAAGGTACTGATGTTACACTATCTGCTACAACCGTACTCTTCCTTGCCCCCCCCCCAGGACATAGAGGTCCCCAGAGGAAAAAAGTTGATTTGGATCTGATTTGGATCTGCCTTTTGGTTGTGCAAAAAATTATAACCAGCTGTATGATATGGAGAAGTTGGCAGCCCAACAGAACAACACCACTGAGCACTTTAACACTTTATGGCAGATGGGTTTTATACATGCTAGATCATACATTGGGTTTTATACCTTAGAAATTAACTGTATAAATTTTCTGATTCTTTTTATGCACTGTATACCACAGTACATGAGCAAAGGTGCACTTATTAAGTTAGGATTCCTGTGCTGATATTTGTTTTCCTTTTGCATTCTTTGTCCCTTTATATAAAAATGTTAATTAAAAAAATATTTTTTAAAAAAAGGCCATATATGAACAGTTTCTAAACACCTTTTGCTTAGCCCATTTGCCATCCTGAGGTCCCAAGATCTCACCTAAAGAAATCTGGGCATAGACCATTACCAGTGGCTGCACTGATTATTTGGAACTCGATGTCTCTCCATCTAAGGAGTGCTTACTTGGTAGAAGCATTTAAAAGGGGATAAAAAAGCTGTCTTTTGACCAAGTCTTTGGTACTGATACCTGATTTTATACAATATTACCTCCGTTTGTAGAGTTTCTGCTGGTTGTATTAATTGTCTGTATTATTTATTTTCTGGCATTATTGTATAAGTAAGTAACAAGGCATGACAGGGTGTGCATTATATGATTTTAATGCATGCCCAGGCTGAGTATCCTTACAACCATGAGAAATGCATTAAAATCCTATGATGCACCCCTTGGAGAGGCGAATTACACTTATAAAATAGTTCTAAGTAGTTTTTTTGGGGAGAAAAATTAGATTTGGCACCTGGCATTGTATTTATATAGAGAATAATATATGGGATGGTGTGTGTAACGAGATTTTACACACGCTCGAGTTGTGAGATGCAACATAAACCCTGAGGGCAAAGCCTGAGGGGTTTATAAAATGCATCCCACAATGAGGGTGTGTGTAAAATCAAGTTTTACACACAACACCCCATATTTTATTTTTTATAATTGCTGGCATGTGCTTTTTCACCTCAGCAATTATACAACATAAAATACAGTAACAGACTGGCGTTCAGGAAGTCGCGGACCAGTCTGGATTCTGTGCAGTCCACAGTCTAAATTACAGTGTTCCACTTGTTTGGGGCAAAAAAATTTATATTTTACTTTATATTTCTATGCATTTTTTAAAAAGATAGACTTACTGTTGAGCAGCGGTTGTGGCATCTTTCACAGCTTGAAGAGGTAGAGAAAGTCATTGGCACACACTCAGTTGCACAGGCAGCATGCCGATGGGGAAACACAGCACATGTTTTAGTTTTATTTTCCTTCTGTTTTTGTGATAATTCATTTCTTTTAAAAAAAAAGTAAATGAACGTTGAATGCGAGGGATGGTGAAGTGTGGGGCAATTTGGGATTACTTGACAGAACGCCACAGACCGGCAACTGATGCATGGATGGTCCAAGGAAAACACGGTGTGTGTTTGCCATTATAACCAGCTGGTTATAGCAGCACATTATAACTGGGTTTCCCTACAGGACAAAGTGCTGGCTGGTAATTATATATAGAATAATGCATGAGGAAGTGTTGTTAATGAGGATGTTATGCACACTCAAGGTGTTTGATGCCCCATAAACCCTGTTGGCAAAGCCTGAGGGGTTTATATGGGCATCAAACATCGAAGGTGTGCATAAAATCCAAGTTAACCACAATTCCCCCATGTTTTATTTGTTGTTTTTAATGGTTTTGAGAAGTAGAGAGAGAGGTGGTACTGGTAACACTAAGTTAAACATTTATTCCTGAACATCTTTAAAAAGCAGAACAAGTCAAACAGGTAAAACCTTTTTTTAAAACATTTTTAGGTAAAAACACATCTCAACATATGTATTTTAATACTATTTCAATGAATATTTAGCAATTTAAAACTGTTAGAACATTGCAGTTCATAACACTAGTGAGGTGTTATGAGACTGTGTCTCGTCAGTTCATATAGCAAGATCACACTGTTTGCTATCATTGATCAGCCTGGTATCAGTTTTTGTCATTAAATTTGCACTTATCTGAAGGAGGTTCTCATTTTTTCTTTTTGTTTGAGGAGTGTGTTGAGGGTTGTGCTGTCAACAATTTTGCGTCATTTTCAAGTGCTGCTCTGCTCCATCGGGGTGTTTGGTTGCTGAGGAAACTAAAGGAGAGAGAGAGAGAGAGAGATAAAACAGCAGCAAATGCAACGCTGCTGCCATGTTGATTTAAACAAATTTAACTTTTTTTTTAATTTAGTTTTCTACCAATTTGCAATGTTCTGTGTGACTATCGAGAAGCTTGTCTCTTGTGCCAACTGTTTGAAAACCTAGCGTGAGTGGACGTCCACCACACAGACAGCTTCTCCGATGACTTTTACAGGTGCTACTATGGTTTTATTGTGGCCGTGGTTTACAGAGATCCATAATTCACATATGTGAATTACAGAGCTGTTGAGGTCCTGATAGCAGTGGTTAATTAAGACTAACCAGTAAATATAAAGATTTATTGCACAGTCATCTCTTGGCCTATGACATTTCTAGATTATTATTACTTTTTTTTTTTTGCAATTTTATAGTTATACTTTTTTTGATTTTGTGTATGTGGAGTACCTTGAGACTTTGGTATAGGGGCTGTATAAATACATTTGCCTTTCCTTGCCCTGCCTTGCTATTTAAACTCTCAGGAGATAAAGCTCCCAATGTGAAGATGAGTCAGCTTTCTAGTTGAAGAAGAGTTTGAACTCCATTGTTTCCACAGACATGTGCAGGGATGTGATCAATGTTCATAAAACACTATCTGTTTAGAGTCTTGATTTAATGTGGGGGAATCCAAGTGATTTGTACTGCACCTTTTAATCTTGCTACTATTTAAGTTGGCTGCATGTGGAGTCCCCCCTCCCCCCACCGGAAGTATTGTCAGATTCAAAGCAGTAGGGTGTTTTGCTCTGTACATCCAGTTTTGAATAAACTTGCACCATGCACCTGAACGTTTAATCTAGTTCAGTAAGTTTTAACGCACCACACTTCTGAAGAAAGAAAGAAAGAAAGAAAGAAAGAAAGAAAGAAAGAAAGAAAGAAAGAAAGAAAGAAAGAAAGAAAGAAAGAACTAACTGTACATACTGATGTATTTATGTGCATATAGAAAATCGAACTTAAAAACTGAAGTGCTCTAGTCAAATAGCAGTAGTTACTGAACAGGCATGCTGAGGTAGTCAAGCCGTATGAGTACTGTAGACAAAGATAAAAATTATTTCCAGCTGCAGACACAAAAGTTGATCAGCATTACATGAAACGACATGTTGAGAGGATTATATAATGGAATGATGTTGTAGTTGTATTGAAGGCAATCTATTTTTAAGTTTACTTTTCATATCTAGTTAATGTAAACAGTCATCTGCTTTCCTATACACAGTTTTTATTGCAGACTTGAAACCACAGATAATTGCATATGCAGATATTCTAAAACACATTTATTTATAATCTTGAACAAGGTATACAGTAATCTATGTGGTTGGGGTCTTAATTCAGATTCACTAAAAAAATACAGAGCATCCTCTCTTCTGTGACTGCAAACCAGGACTAAAAACAATGCATGAACTAGGCTACAAATAATTTGGGAACATAACTAATCCATCTTTGAAAAAACGGGCTGCTTTGAATCTAGAAGCTGTGCTGAGGCTATGTTGGGAATTTAAGGTAAAAATAGATCTTCAAATACATAGTCTTATTTAAGCCTCTTTAGCTGTATGTTTATGGAACCATCTAAAGAATATAAAGGTTCCTACAGTACCAAAAATAATGCATTGATCTCAGTTCTAAAGGCACTACTTCACTACTCTTCATCACCTTCATCAGTAACCTCTCCTTGTCCATTTCAGCCAGTCGCATACACATGTATGAAGACAATACCATAATCTACACATCAGGTACTTCTGCCTCCTCAAGCAAGGAATTCCACCAACAGGACTTCACACAAATCCAAAAACAGTTCATAGACAAGTGCCTTGACATGAACCAAAAGTAGGTGGTGTCCATAACGTTCAGCACTTAGCAGTGGATCAACATCACCTCCCCATCCTTTACTATATGTTCCTTGGACGGGACCTGACTGTACTCCATTGCCAAGTACAAGTACCTCATCTTCCACTTGAACCAACACCTTGATTACTCCAAGCACATCTTCCAGGTCATGGCCAACTGTTTCACTAAGCTTGGCACCCTACAAAGCATAAAGTGCTGTCTATAAGGAAGCAAGTTGTGGAACAATCCATCCCCCTTCCTGACTACGGAGACATAGGGTACTCAGGTGCTAACTCCACCTCTCTCTCAATAAAAATAACACTCTGTTCAATATACTGTCAGATGTGCACTGGGCTGCACCTTCGAAAACATCACTGTACTATGTGCAACAAGCTGGGCTAGATTCTCTCCATGCAACACAGATGATGCACACTGCTCTTGTATTTGTAAACTATGAGTCTGACAAACTGCCAAAATATCTATCTGACCTATTCTCTCCCTCAGCTAACCCTGCCTACTCACTCAGATCTGAGGCAAGCTGGCATCCCCACATCCGTCGATTTCAACTCCAACCATGACCAAGCCTACATTAGCTATAGACTCCCCAGCAAATGCAAAAATCTACTCTCCAAAGCTCAAGTCAAGAAAGGCTCTGATCAAGACTTACTTCAAAACCCCCATTGATCTGCTCCTTCTTTCAACCTTGCCCTCCCTCCATGCCTAGGGCTCCCACCAGAAGCTCCTGTAGACCACTCCGGCAGGGGGCTGGGAGTCACATTTGTATTTTGTCATGGGAATTGTATCAACTCTGAAACTGTGTGTACACTGTATTGCATCCTTTAGATGCTTGACTCTGATTTCTGCCTAGAATGGTATAATTTGTTATCTGCAATGGTGATTGCATGTTTCTGTATTGTTTGTACTCTGTAATTTTACTCTCTTATTCCCAATCCCCCCAGTTACAAATGAAAATGAGTGCTGGGCTCTGTGTACTTACCTAGTAAAATATGTTTTAAATAAATAAGTAAACTACACTTTTGAAAAGAGGAGTACCCTTAAGCATCACTAAGCCTTTAAATGTAGACTTACCCAGTTAGCCCAGAATGAGCCAATCTTGAGAACCACTTTTCAGACAGGAGAATTTGTAGTGTCCAAGGCAAGGCAGTTTTATTTACATGGTGCCCAATCCTGTAGGCTCTGAGTGCCTTACAATAAATGCAGATGAGAAACAAATAAACAATATGAATATAAACATAAAACAATATATATCTATGTCAGGCTAAAACTTAAATTGAAATAATGTGCCTTTAGATATTCTTTTAAAAAGGGACAGTGAAGGCATGCCTCTTACTTCCTGGGGAAGGGCATTCCAAAGAATCAGGGCAGCCACACCAAGCACTCTATCCCCAGTGGATTTTAGACAGGATCTTGGTACCATTAGGAGGTCTGCCTACACTGACTAGAGGGTGCAAACAGGAGTGTATGGCACCAGAAGGTTTTTCAGGTAGACTGGACTCAGCCTGGGCAGGGTCTTGTATGTCAGCAAGCAAACCTTGAAACTGATGCTCCACTGTACTGGTAGCCAATGCAGAGCATGGAGAACTGGCGTGATATCCTCAAACCTGGAGTTTCCTGCAACCAGTTGGGCTGCCACATTCTGGACCAGCTGGAGGCAGCACATAAGCCTCATGGATAGCCCAAGGTAAGAGTATTACAGCAGTCCAGTCTATAAGAGACAAAGAAGTAAATCAGTGTGGCCAGGTCAGATGGATCAAGATAGGGCTTAATCCAGGTGATGTTACAAAGGTGATAGAAACCACTGCAGACATCAGACAACACCTGATATTCTTTTTTTTCCCAGAAAGCTTTTTGCTGTCCTGTTACCACTGTGCCTTACGTGGCAATGGGGGAGCCATGGTATTGCTGGCAGTCCAAGCTCACTCCCGAACCCTGGTCACCGGCATGGTGCAAGGTGTGGCATCCAGTGCCTCAACCCTCAGTGCCACTGGGCCAGCTGAAACACCTGATATTCTAATGTTAGCCTGGGATCCACAGTGCCCCCCAGATTTATCACCCTATCAGCAGCAGCTTGAAGAGCCTCACCATCCAACAAAGGGAGGACAGTACTACTACTTGTTGCTGCTAATCCAGATTGATCCAGTTCTACCAGTAACACCTCATTCTTTGAAGGGCTGAGCCTAAGTCAGCAGACCACCATCCAGTCCTGGATTTTCTCAAGTTATTTACCCAGTTCTGAGATGGCTGCAGTGTGTGCAGCCCTACAAAATCCTCTTTTCAGCTAGATATATTTCCACATAATTTGAAAATATTTATTTCTCTTCACAGCTTTTTCACTTAAATTACAATATCAATTCCTAAATCTGGGATTCTGCATGAATGTCTTATTGGTCATCCATATTTATGAGACAAATAGTAATGAAAGTCAAAACTTAAAAAAACACCCTCTTGAAAAAGTTGAGAAATCTGCTTTTTAAACTCATTTGCATAAGGACCTCTTGTGATTTTTAAAGTGCCTCACTCATATGTAAATATCACCATGGACTGACTAAATTGAATTTATAATTAAAAACTCTAAGGGCTGGATTTTTAGAAGGGATGAGTCAAACACAATTCCTGGATTTTGGCTGCATTGTCTTTGTCCAAAGACTGTCAAAATGTAGAATGGTGTTAAATTCCTTGACCCATTTGCAACAATTTTCCTGCTTTATGAAAACTTTCAGCATAAAAATGATGCATACAGTATGTCAGTGTTTCTTTGACTCATGCATCATCTTCTGTGCACAGATCATATCAATTGTGACAAAAAGTTCTATTATTTTATCTGGTCTAAATGTCTGTCACTGTGACAGGGAGCTCCTGCCACTCTTGAGGACTGACCTTTTCTTAAATCTGTTGCAACAGTTCTTTTATTTCTCAGCCTAATCTATCCTTTACAATTTCTAGTCCATAAGTTTTGCCACCTATGGGCACCCCCTTCCCTTTTTATGTTGGTGCACTTGCGCAGTCACCATCTTGTGGTAGTACAGATTTGGAGGTGCAGTTGCTGTTAGGCTAATGCAGGGCACGCACCAGTAGGTGCGTCCCTCATTCCCCAATTAGCCTGCATGCTGGTGCCACACCATGCATACTAATGTGGTGAGCACATCTGAGGAAAGGTCCGCTGCAATGCGAGCAAAGCTCGTTGCACACAGTGGACCCTTCCTATGTGCTTCACCAGCTGCAAACATGGCAGCACAGCGGCCACTAAACTGCCAATTTCAGTGGTGCCCAATCCCCCCGGTCAGTTTACCCTGCCCAAGTATGTGCTGATGGGGGAGCCCACTCCCTGTCGGCAGAATGTGTCCCCCCCTTTTGTTGTTTGCCGACGGGGCTGCCCAATCCCTGTCGGCATCCATCCCCCCCTTTACCACTTTAATGTGCCAACGGGAGCCCACTCCCCATCGGCATGATGTCCTCCCTTCGCTCAGTGCTGACGGGGTGCCCAATCCCCCATCAGCTATTGTACCCCCAAAAAAAAGAAACTCCCTGTAAAAAGGAAAACCATCCTAGATGGGGTTTTTTTCCACCTGTAAACAGCAAATGGTCCCTTGTAGTCTCCCTACCCACCACCCACACCCACCCACTCCACACCCTGGCTCCCCCACCCCCTCACCCCATACTTACCTCCAGAATTTGGTGCGATGATCTTTGGTGGACTGGGAATACGTCTGCATTCTTCAAAGCTGACCATGAACTGAGAAAATGCCGGTAAGCTGTGTAATGGAATAAACAGGGTTTTTTCAACTTTGATGCATATCTCGGGCATTTTTTGGAATTTTTACACCGAATTTTCAACATGGGGTTTTTGGGACCCCTCCTCATGAATTCTGTCACTGTTATGACATTAATCAATCCCAAAAGGTGATTTTGCAGTCACTGCATGGAATAACCTTTCAGGACTGATTAACACAAGGACAGTGGCAGTGTTCATGAGGTAGGATCTCAAAAAGCCTATGTTGCAAATTTGGTGAAAAAAAATCCAAAAAATGGCTGTTTTATGAGCGTGCATTGTGCAGTGCTATGCGCACTCATAGCTTCGCAAATAGCTTCGCAAATTCGCAATGTTTTCATGCCTGATTTTCAACATTGTCATTTTTCTACGCCTCCTTGTGAACAGTTCAGCTGTCATTTTCCACATCCTGGCCGAAATGTGTTTCCACACTTTTGGAGCACAATACCATGGTCGCTGTGGGAAATCAGTGTTCAAGGCAGATTACAAAAATGATAGTGGCACTGTTCATGAGCAGAGGTCCTAAAATGCCTATGTTGAAAATTTGGTGACGGAACTCCATGAAATGACTGTGTTACAAGCGTGCATTGCACAGTTTGCATGCATGCTAGTAACATTGTACATTTGTACTATTTTAACTCTGGATTTTCACCACTGGCATTTTTCCACACCTCTTGATGAACAGTACAGCTGTCATTTTATATATCCTGCCCAAAACGTGTTTTTGCATGTCCGGCACAGAATAGCATGGTCGCTGTACGAAATCACTTTTTGGGACAGTTTGAGGAAATTACACTGACACTGTACATGAGCAGAGGTGCTAAAATGTCTATGTTGAAAATTTGCTGCCGAAACTCCATAAAATGACTGTGTTACAAGTGTGCGTTGCGCATTCCCATGCACCCTTGTAACTTCACAAATTTGCAATATTTACATGCCTCATTTTCACCACTGCCATTTTTTTACACCTCCTTATGAATAGTATAGCTGTAATTTTTCACATCCTGCTAAAAATGTGTTTCCACACTGCACTACCAAAGCCAATGCCAGCGCAATAACATTCGGCATTGACAAATGCTCGTTTGACTATGCTATAGTGTCCTCTTTAATTTTCCTTTTCCCTTTCAGATCCTCATACAGGGAGGTTATTGTGGTGACCTCCAAACATATGTAAAACAGGTTGTGTTTATTGTTGTTGACTTTAGTATGTAATAGCACTATGTCATAAAATACCTTGAAGTATATAACTTATGTTTATGAAACCTGTAAATGTTGAAAATACCGTGGCACTAGGTGTGTTTGATAAAGGTAACATGTACTAGATGACTGTATTATAAAAATTAAGTTAGTTGTGCTATTTAAAATGCATGTAAATTACTGTAAATTGAACACATCTGAAATGTCATGTTGATTTGCATATATCCCATGATGCTTTGCATGAGGGAAGTATGTGTGATATTGTGTTTCCTTGAAACTTGGCTTATCATCAATGCCTTTTGGTGTAACTCTTGTTTCAGTGCTTCTGCACTGAGGTTCTTTGTCTTTAGCTTGCTTTGTTTATTTTATTTGAGCCCACACTACCTTAGCAAACAAGGCCCACATTGAGGTGGAGGCTGAATCTCAACTGCTAAGTTAGCTCAGAGATCAGTGAGTCAGTAGGTGCTGGCTAGGTGCAGAGAAAGGACATACAGTACATAGTCTGTTGTTGCAAACTGATGTACTGAAGAAGCAAAGCAAAGCAATCTTTATTTCTATAGTGGCTTTCTTAGAACCAAGGTACTTCACAAACAGCAATAAAAAAAATCAATAAGTAATTTATGTAATTATAAATTAATTAAAATCAGCTGGGAAAGCTTTTTGAAAGAGGTAAGTTTTAAACTCTGACTTAAACCTCTCTACGGTCAGGCATTCTCTCAACCAATGAGGTAGAGAGTTCCACAGGGTAGGGGCCGCAAACAAAAAGGCACGTGCACCAGATGTCTTCAAACGTAGCCTGAGAACCTCTAGCAATCCCTCATCAGTGGATTGGAGAGGACAGAGAGGGTGGTAGAGAGTCAGGAATTCTCACAGGTAGTGAGGTCCCAGTTTCTGTAGGGCTTTGAAGGTCAGAAGACCAACCTTAAAAGTGATCTGCCACTGAACAGGTAGCCAGTGCAGTCTGTGCATCAGAGGCATAATATGACTGGACCTAGAAGTCCCAGTCAAAAGTCTTGCCACCGCATTCTGCACTAGCTGCAAGTGGTGGATATCAACTTCAGGAAACCCTAGGTAGAGGGCATTGCAGTAGTCAAGGTGGGAGGTGATGAAGGCGTGAACCAATGTTGGAAGGTCATCTGGAGGAACCAGGTGTTTCACTCGGGTGATGTTCCTCAGATGGCAGAAGGAGGATCTGACAATGGCAAATACTTGAAGTTTCAGGGTCAGACCATCATCAAAAACAACACCCAAGTTATGCACCTGGTCGGAGGTTATGAGCTGAACACCATCTAACCATATGCCCAAAGTGTGCCCAGCCCCAAAACCTGCCCCAGGGTGACCAGGATCCACAACTTTTACTTCAGTCTTGTCTGGGATCAGTCTGAGGTAGCTGGTGCTCATCCAGTCCTTGATCTCAGTGAGACAGTTGTTAAATACAGAGGCCGCATCCCTCTGTTCAGGTAGAAAGGACAGATACAGTTCAGTAACATCTGCATAGCAGTGAAAACTCAAACAGTATTGCCTAATGACATCTCCTAATGGCAGCACATACACTGCGAACAACATGGGTGCCAATATGGAGCCTTGTGGCACTCCACAGAACAGGTGAAGGGAGTCAGAAGAATAAATTCCAGCGACTACCCTCTGAGACCTGCCCATGAGGAAAGATCGAAACCACTCTAGGACTGTCACCAACAGTCCACAGAGACACTGCAGTTGCTCCTGAAGCACACCATGGTCCACAGTGTCAAATGCCACCGAGAGATTGAGAAGGACCAAGATGGTACGTGTCTTTCGATCCTTCGCTATCAGGAGGTCATTCGATACCCAAACAAGTGCAGTCTCAGTACTATGTCTCTTCCAAAATCCAGAATGGAGAATATCATAGACATTGTGGGTCACAAGGTGATCATCCAATTGTGTCGCAACCACCCTCTCAATAACCTACCCGATGAAAGGAAGGTTAGAGACAGGTCTGTAGTTAGCTAACGAGTCTGGGTCCAAGGAAGATTTTTTAGGCGTGTTCATATGACTGCCTCCTTAAGGGGATCTGGAAAGACACCCCTCTCCAGGGACCCCTAAACAATTTTAGCTGGGATCGGGCAGATAACATCTACACAACCCATTAATAGAGGTGTAGGGCCTGGATCCAAACTACAACTGGTTGGGCACAACTTTTGGATGATCTGCACAATGTCTATGAGTTACATCTGGCTAACGTCTGCCCAGACAGTCTGGCTGCTCATCACCTCCCATCGACCTCCGCAATCCCTCATAGTGACAGCAGGCCAGTACTAGCCCAGACTTCGCAACCTTATCTTCAAAGAATTGAGCAAACTCCTTGAATTTTGCAAGAGAAAAGGCCCATCTGGGCTGGAGACAGACTGGATTGCATAGTCTGTCCACAGTCTGAAAGAGCTGAGCCAGTAGATTCCTTGCCGCAGTAATCTCCCAAGACAGGAATTTTGCCTTCTTACAGGTGATTTCTGATTGCTAGCCTTTATAATAATCTATTAATCTAAGCCTGTCGGCATCCAGGCCAGACTTCCGCCATGCTCTCTCTAGCCTTTGACCAACTCTCTTCTCCACTCCTTCAAGGAACCATCAAACCATGGGGTCCTTTGGCAATGAGTGAGTGGTCAAACATGAACTGGAGCAATCATGTCCACAGCCTCTCCCACTGATCTATTATAGGCCAGTACATGGTCCCCTGGACTCATGCATTCACTCAGTAAACCTGATAGGTCCAGCACCACCATCAGACCTTCCAGGGTAACATTCCTTAAAGGGCAGAACTGGACCATCTCTGTAGGGGCAGGAGCATTCAGGGGGGCCGTGAAACTGAACCCTATGGTGTGATGGTCAAACCAACTAACTGGTTCCACCCCCAAGTCAGTTATTTCCAATCCCAGGAGGCACACCAGGTCCAATGAGTGACCCTTTATATGGGTTGAGGAGGTACCACCTGTGTAAGGCCCAGCATAGACTGGAGGAAATTCTCACCCCATTGTGAGAGTTCATCATTGACCCAGGCATTGAAGTTGCCCAGAATTAGCCATCTGGGGGACTCCAGTGCCATGTCGAGGATGAAGTCTGCTATCTCCTGCAAGAATTCTCCACCATCACCGGGTGGACAGTGGTTGAGGAGTATCCTGCAGCTTACACCCTTACCCAGGATACACTCAAAGGTTCTGGTGGACCCCACTGGTGCATCCACAAGGCCCAGTAGAGATATGCCATTGCATAAGGTTATCTCCTGCATTTTGAATAAGCATCACACTGAGGTTGTGTGTTGAACCTGAAGTTTAGTGTCTGGTCCATCTGTTATCCCACAACCCCTCCACAGTCACAGATTTTGCACTTGCACTAAAATGGTTCAGCAAATCCCAGACGTTCATTTGAAAACATAGCTCCAAGTCCTCCAGTTTGGTAGCCTCAGTGTTTTACATTTTCAAGATCATATTTTGGGCTGTGAGGAATGTGGAATTCCACTACTGGAATCATTTCAGAATGGCAATTTTACTTCCAAAATGCTTTTAAGAATTTCATTTTAAATTCCATGGACTTCTGAAAAGCATTTCTATGTAATTCTGGAGGAAAGTAGACTTCATGCTAAAACATTACCCCACACCATGGGAATACTCACCACTCTGGAGAAACCAGGCTCTTAGGGTGTGGAAAGAAACTATCCACTGGAGGCTATGGGAAGCACAGGGCATCACACAGATCCAGGACCTGTTAATACCAGGTATGAACATGACTGACTCCTATGACTCTCTCAGAGCCAAATACCACCTACTCACCACCCACTTCTGGAGGTATCTGCAAATAAGGGACGCTAACACCCATGCCATCGATGCTACCAAAGGAAGGGAAACCTTCCTCCAGACCCACCCTCTAGAGGCCTGGCTGACCCAGCCCAAGAATAAGGCCAGCAGAATCTACATTTTACTCTGAGATACCCCCGGACCCAACTCAATCTGCCAGAACTCAATGGGAGCAGGAGCTTAACTCCCCAATCTCAGATCAACAATGATCACATAGTTGGTCAAGAATCCACTCATCATGTAGGGATGGATGTACTCATCATGTTATGAACAAGACTATGCTACAGTGGTATTATACTCCAGCCAAGCTCAAGCACCTGGGACTCACCTCAGATGATCAGTGCAGGAGATGTGGGCATTCAGATGCCCACCTGTATCACATCTTCTGGAAATACCCACTGCTACATAAATACTGGGCAGATATCCAATCCTTGTGCCAAGAAATCTGCCCAAAGGTATCCCCAGAACCCCCCTTGTTGCTGCTCTCATGTGAGAGGACAGGCCCCCCAAAAAACAGCCCTGGTGCGAGGTGAGCTACAGTAGTGGAAGCACCTGCTAATATATTGATCCTGGGGAGATGGCGCATCACAGAGTGTTCAACTTTCCCTAGACTCCTTCAATCTTTGGAGCAGGTGGCCACTTACAAAAGACTCTCTAGTTTTGTAGCAGGCACCATGACCAAATAGATAGCTTGTTGGCAGCCCTTCTTGGACTCCAGATTCTGTCACAAAGCCCAGTTGAATCCAGGATGAATGACCCCCTTACCCCCTGGTGATACCATCCTCTAGAACTCCTCATACTCCAAAAACCACTCTACATCCGCTATCCAAGCTGTCATTAGGATCCCACAAAGTACTGGATTGCTGAATTGCACATAGTCGTATTTTCGATCTTTTGTAGGATAAGGTTGCACACCAACACAGGCATATCCTGCATCAGTGCTAGACTTGGACCTGATAAAGAGACAGGAGGTCAAAATGAACATTGACTCAGGAGCCCCGCACACACACACACACACACACACACACACATACATACTGCTGAGCTTAAATAAGCAATGATGGACTGGGGGAGATGACGAGGATATTCACATGCAGTTATAATGATGTAATGCACCAATCATCAGTTTGGCATAGATATCATTTGCACAGGTCTGAGATAACTATTGTTGCACTATATCTCTGAGTACACCAAATGTTGCAGTGTACCTCAAGGTGTCAGAATGGTGTTGTTATGCTGTCATAATGAAAATCTTTAACAAGAAAAAAAGATGAAAGAAAAGCATTTCTATGTAAACCACAGAATAATTTTACGTCACTCACATAAACTGTGGAATACTATTCTGTGGACTGCAATAAAATAATCCACAGTTCATTGATCTACAGATTATTAACCTGTGAATATAATTTTGAGTGAGAAATACCAGGATCCTGCTACAGACGGAATTTAGTGGATTTTTCTGAAATTATGTGGATTTCCATACTATTGGAAAGTCAACATTCCCCAGAGACCTAATTTGTTTCAAAATAAAAATATGCAAATAGATATTCAGATCCATTACTGTCAGAGGAAGGGAGAGGGACTGTACTTAGAGAGACTCCTTGACTGTATAACTGATATAATTTTGGAACTATCTCCAAGCCTCTCTCTGTTTTGCTTCCTCTTACCTCTCTCTCTCTCTCAAACCTCTCCTATGGTCTCACTTTGCTCTATCTTGTTCTTGCCTTTTAAGAAGTAGTCTCTTGACTTGTGGTCTCCTCTGCACATTGAAACTCAGAGTGCTATCAATTTTTGTATATGTTTGATATTTCCATTTATTTATTTTGTTCAACAACCTGATAATATTTATTTTACTGTGCAGTCCCATTATGTGAGACAATCTCTTAACTTTAATTATTCCAGTGTTTGTATTGTTGCTGTTATTGCAGTCATACTTGCTTGCAAATGAGACCATTTGATATTATCCTGTTTACACCTGTTCTTCTCTCTTGTTACTGACCACTCAGATCACATCTGGAAACACGCCTTCACTCAGTCCATCTTTCATGGTCACAAATTTAAAAAAAAAATATATATATCATTAGAAGTAGTTTTCCAAATAACTACAGTTGAATGGGGATATCCCACCTCTAACTTTTGAAGTAAATCAGATTGTATAAATAGGTTTGAAGCCAGCAAATTGAATATTCAGTCTGATGTATTCAATGTGAACCACAAATATACATTTGGAAGGGCTCCCTTTAACTAAACAACATTTACGGCACAAAGAGTGGGTTGCAATGTTCCCACCAACTGACTAAAAATCCTTCCCAGTCTTTAATATGCAACTGTGAAGTGTTGAAAGTGCCCTTCATGTATATGCTCAAATGAAACCTAGCTGAGTTTAAGTTTAAAAAGTAAAAACACAAAGTGCATCAGTTGTCTTCTTTTAAGGATAAACAACTACATCTAGTGGGCCATGAAGGTAAAAAAACAGTCAGACAACTCATCCAACTACAGTAGCAATGGCATTTCTTTTCCAAAATCAGTTCATGCAATGCAGGAGCAGTACGTTTACTATGGATGCCAAAATGCAGTTAATATTCAAATGTCAAGGCTGTATTTCACAACACCCCACCAACAGTATCATTTTGCAAGCTCCTCTTCCCATGAAAAAGTGTAAATAGTGGCATAAATCCCTAGCAATTTCAAATGTTAATAAGTCTCAATATTGTCCAGTTTCTTTGTCTACCCCAATCACCAGCAGTAAAACAAATTCATTAGATTTCAAGAGAACTTAAATTGTAATATTATGGCCCAATTCTACCCCCTGCCACTCAAAGGGAGGAATATCTCAGATTGCAATTCAGACACCTCCTTGCTTGTTGCCATTAGCATGATACTGCTGTGGGGAAGCTAACAGCATTTCCACATTGCTGTGATTGCCAGTAAAATAATACTAGCAACAAGGAGAAAGATGCTAACAAAATATAAAGGGAAAAGTCAAGCAAAAAGAACATTAAAGGAGATGCCCTTTGAATTCAGGCCAGCACTGTAGGTGAATGCACTAGAAGGCTAACATGCTGAAACACTTTATCAAAAGGCAGTTTGATTTATAACATCCCTGGTGGGGGTCAAGAGCTTAACTCATAGCAACAAAATGCCTTTTTAGGTAACAGTTTGCTTTCCTGAGTTTTTCTTTCTCCTTCCTTTTGAGAATACATGCAGCTGTGTTAGCAACCAGCACTGGTAGGGCTGAGGAACACCAGTGTTAGAGAAGTGTCTGTTAGATCATGTCCCACACCAAAGACATGGGCTCTCAACCTGTGTTGGCATTACTATTGTATATGGTACAAGGGTATTGCAGTTTTGAAGGTAGCACCATTCATTATACAGTAACTGTGTCTGTTCTGTCCATTTGTGGTACTTGTCCAGTTGAAGTTTAAGATGTAATATCCTTTTTTGGAAAAAGAATAGAGGTTTTCCTGATGCCCTTGAAAACATTTCCTCTGTCAATAAAAAATAAGTGTCCTATACTGTTGTGTGTTGCCCTGTACGAATGTTGTGACTTTGAGTGCTTAACTGCTGTCATGCTTATACATTTACAATCCCTGCTTTACCAGTATCTTAGGTTCCATGTCAAGTCTATGCAAGAAAAAAGACTGTGGTCAAATGCAGAGTAGTCAAGGCACCACATAGAAAAACCATGCACTGTAAAAGCAGCGTATAGATAACAGTATCAATGTAAAAGCAGCACACAGTCATTGCATTAACTAAAGCCAATGTTGCGGTCAGATAGTCAAACAAGCTACAATGCTTTGCTTTTTGCAGCAGCTCGGATTATGATTCTGTTTCAGAGCTGCGGTTTGAAATTATTGATCCCCGAACTGTGTTTTTGTTTATGCTTTGGCTTTTGCTGTAGCTGGGACTACAATTCTGTTTCAGAGCTACAATTTGAATTTAAATAAAGTATGCTTTTACCTGTAACTGGTTGAAGTTTCTCCCTCGTCAGTAGCTTCAGTAGGTACTGCAGCTTCCTCTGACCCTGTTCCGCATTCCTAAGGAAGGAGTGGATTTCGTAAATGGAAAACTGTACGCAGGTATCTCAGGCAGCATTGTAATCCAAATGAGCTAAACAGGAGCTTTGTTAAAAACTATTTTATTATGAATTCACTTTAAAAAAAGCAGTAAAATGCATAAATCATAGTGAGAAAACTCAGTGAATATAAACATTAAGGACTTATTGGCTTGTAGACAATAGTTATCAGTTCTAATCAGCTCCCTGCACACATCAAACCTGCAGTTGAAAATTATATTCTGTGGAGATAATCACACTCAATACTTGTTCCATACTCTTCAACAAAAATGCAGAAATGCGCTTAGCAATATCCTAATACTTCTTTCTTGTCATAGGTGGATCCTGGCCAGAAATGTATTGCTCAGTTTTTAGTTCATTCATGTTTTGCTCCATTTTAAGTGCATGAATGAATTTCTAAATAGTCGGGTGACTGGCATCAAGCAGGTTGTTAAACTTTTGGTGCCAGCCCTCCACAGAATTAATTGCCCTTGGAAGTCCAGATGTAACTGCATCATAGCAAGTCTAGAAATCAGTTGGAAATAAGGGCCTATGGTGACCCACTGGTCACCCAACCCAGGTGTCCTTAAAATAGTCAATCAGAGGTGTCAATATGTCCTCATTGTCCACAAAAGAATCCCAGCTTCTCATATTGTCGAACACAGTGAGCATGTCAGTGGGTGGCACATAAGCTAACACTGGTAGCAGCGCTGTATTAATGGCATTTACTTTGTATGCACAGATTTGACATGATACTGTATATTACACATTGGTTCATAAACTGCTATATGTTACTTTTGGATAAAAGTTGTTACATGCAATCAAATTCCACTCTATTACAGCATATCTTTTAAGGTTACTTGGAATCCATTAAATGGAATCAGATGTATTGGATTTGGGGCTTTTTTAGGAGTTTGGAATTTTGGTACTCAAGGGCACAAATTCTAATTCTGAAAATCCAGTGTTGAGTGCAGAATAAGAAACAGAAACATAGAATTTGATGGCAGATAAGGACCACTTGGCCCCCCCAGTCTGGCTATTTTTCCCTACCTTCATTATCACCATATACCATACTTGATCTATAGCTCTTCTCTCTCCCCCTTCCTTTCCACTATGATTCCATTGTGCCTATCCCATGAATTTATTGGTGCCATTATTATTCAGTTTACATATAGATTCCCTATTAAGCTTTGAATTGAATAATCACTTGGATTCCCTTAAAATAATAAATTTATATGTCCATTCTCTTGCATACACAGATGACTTAATACTCTTATATTTGTCCTCTAAAGGATTACAAAATAAATTTGATCAACTGATAACTAAATGTGATAATTTAGAACTGGGAATAAACCCGGAGAAAACAAAACTAATGTATTTTGGGAATCAAACCGCAAACCCAAGGATTTATTATAAAAATAAACGTATTGAAATAGTGTTATCATATAAATATCTAGGTATAATGCTCCGTGTTAAAAAATTTTGGAACTTGCATATAAAAGAACAAATAGCTAAAGCAAAACATACTGTCAAAGCATTGTTAAGGTTTCATTTCAAATTTGGAGGCTCCTCCATAATTCCAGCCATCACGGCAGGGGAAGCAAAGATTACCCTCTCCTCCTATATGGGGCTGAAATATGGGAAGTAAAACAAATATCACAACTAGAAATACCTTTGTTACATTACTATAAAGCTATCTTACAAGTACCACCTACAATGGTAGGCTCTATAGTAAGGGCAGAATTGGGTAGATTACCTTTGGCCGAACTTACCAAATCAAGGTTAATTACTTATTGGCTCAGAATAGTAAACAACAACAATGGTTTACCTTTACTATGTGTTAATGAAAAAGAAGTATGGTACAAAGAGGGTTTTTTCTCTCCATGGTTAAAGGCACTCTTGCAAAATCTTCATAATTCTGACTATATCCATTTATGGTGTGATAACTATCTGAATATAAAGATTTACAAATCTTTTTAAGGATACAATAAAAAAGAAAATACTTTATCTGGCGACTGTTAACCAGATGACCTTATTCCATACTCAAAGACAAACTTCTTGACTTAGTCAAAATAAAATAGACTCAAATCTTGAGGTTTATCTTCAAATTCCTTTAGCCCCCAAATATCGGAAAGCAAATACTTGGGCAAGATTTGGGCTAATTACATCAAAATATGTTTATTATAACAGATTAAAAGTACAAAATGAATCAAAAGAGGCAAAATGATTATACAACAAAGGCTTTGTTGAGACCCTTTAGCTTGCTATTACACAATGCCCTTTATATAATCATTTTCGAAATAAACATCTTAAGGATTTCCTGGTAAAATATACTGATTTAGTCTACAATCCTGTTTTTATTTTAATGCAACCAGGGACAGCAGAAGAAGCTACAAGGATTGGTATGTTTATAATGTCTATAATAAGTCTATAAAAAAGCTTATTTAAAGAGGCTTAGAAGGAAATAAAACATATGCTCTGATTTATTTATAATATGGGTTTTTAGGTAGCAACACTATTTTATTGATAAATATTTATATTTCTAGTAAGAAATACATTTTGAATAGATATAACTTTTTATTTTTATTTTATCCTTATGTAATCTGTAGCTGTTGTAATGTCCAAAAAATTTGTAACAAAATTTTTTTATGGAACAATAAACTTGAAAACTTGAAACCTGAACTGTGAATTCTTGAGCCCCCATCACTGTTTTCACCCCCCACATCTCCACTCGGAGGCTATTACAGGAATCTACCATTCTTTCTGTGAAGAAGTACTTTCTCACATCTCTCCTGAATCTAATCGTCTCCAGCTTCCTAGCATGTTCCCCTGTTCTTTTTTATCTGCAAATACGTCCTTGCTGTACCTTATTTAACCCTGTGAGGTATTTAAATGTCTCTATCATATCCCCTCTCCCCCCCTCTCTTCCAGGGTGTACATATTGAGGTTCTTTACTCTCTCCTCCTAGGGCTTTTGATGCAGATCCTGCACCATTTTATATACCCTCCTCTGCACTGCCTCCCCTTTGTCAATGTCCTTCCAGAGATGCGGCCTCCAGAGCTCGACACAGTACTCTTAATGGGATGTTACCAGTGATCTATACAGAGATGACACCACTTTCCTATTTCTGCTGGTGATACCCCTCCCTATGCACCCCTGCATCCTCCTGACCATCCAGACTGCATTGTTGCACTGCCTGGCCAACTTTAGGTAATCAGACATGATTACTCCCATATCATCTTCCTTCTTGGTAGTCATCAATGCCACTCCTCCCATTTTGTAGTCTGCCCTGTGTTTCTATACCCTAAGTGCATTATTTTGCACTGTTTTGCACTGAAACCCAGTTGCCATACCCTATACCACACCTCTAGTTTTCTCTGGTCTTTATTCATCATTTCCACAAACACACCCCCGGAGTGTCCACCTTATTGCAGATATTGGTGTCATCCACAAAGAGGCAGTCCTTCCCTTCCAGCTCCTCTGCAATGTCACTTACAAAGACATTAAAGAGGACTGGTCCCAGCACTGATCCCTGAAGCACCTACTGGTTACCCTCCCTTCCTCGGAGTCAACACCATTTACCACTACACTCTGGTGCCCTTTTCCTTAGCTAATTTTTTATCCAGTTTACCTCCTTTGGACCCAATCCTAAGATACCCAGCTTGCTTACATAGAAACATAGAAACACAGATGCTGTTGGCAGAAAAGGATCTCTTGGCCAACCTAGCCTGTCCTAAAGTCACTACCTACTGTGCAGCCATAGACCCTAATTGATCTCCAGCCTTGCCCCAGTGCCTTTGGCCCTGTCCACACTTGTGATAAAATTCTGGTGATGGTTTTAAAACCGTTATCTTGCTTACCGTGGTGCTGCATCCACACTTGCGGGAACAGTGTTTTATCATGGTTATTCGCCCATCCGCATTTCCTGTACTGAAAGCATGTTTAAACACACTTTCCACATTCTGCCTGGCAGGTCATGCAAGAGGATGACCTACATCCCACTATGCATGACAAAATTTTCAGCAGGGAACATGGATCAGTTGCCCGTACACACTGGTAACATGTAACATTTTTGTCTTAGAACGTTTTCAAACCCGTGCTAAAACCCTGATTTTATCAGGGTTTAAACACGGTTTTGAAACACAGTTCAGTAATGTTACCAGTGTGGATGTGAACTGTGTTTCCTGATTTTAAAACATTACAGGGCACCAGTAACATTTTAAAATCTCAAGTGTGGACAGGGCCTTACTAGTTTCCAATATGGAACAGTGTTAAAGCCTTGCTAAAATCTAGGTAACCCAAGTCCATCGCTGCACCCTGATCTGATTCCTGTGTCACCCAGTCAAAATAATCTATCAGATTCATTTGGCATGACCTTCCCCCTGTGAATCCATGCTGCCTCAGGCATTGTAACACACTGGATTCATGCTACATACGGGGTGTGTATGTCAAGACTGGAGGATGGCTCATGTGGTGCCCCTCCACAAGAGTGTCCCCAAGGATGAACTGGGAAACTATAGACTAGTAAGCCTCACATCCATTGTGGGTAAGCTAATGGAGACTATCCTGAAGGAGAGGCTGGTGGCCCTCCTAGAGGCCAAAGGACTACAGAACAGAAGACAGCATGGCTTCATATGTGGCAGATCCTGCCAAACCAACCTGGTCGAGTTCTATGATTGGGTAACTAGGCAACTGGACAGGGCCATGCAGTGGATGTCCTGTATCTGGACTTCAGTAAGGCATTCGACTTAGTGCCACATGGAAGGCTGGGAAGGAAGTTAGTAGGCACAGGGGCGGGTGCAAAGCTGGTGAGATGGGTAGGAAACTGGCTGCAGGGAAGGCAACAGAGGGTGGTGGTGGGTGGGGAGCTCTCACATCCAAGGGCAGTGACGAGCAGTGTTCCACAGGGCTCGGTGTTGGGACCAGTGTTGTTTGGGATATTCATTGCAGACATATCAAGAGACATCAAGAGCAAGATCAGTCTGTTTGCTGATGATACCAAGGTAGGCGTGGTGGTGGATGACCTAGGGGGTGGCAGGAGTTGCAGGATGATCTGGCAAAGCTTGAAACCTGGTCAGACACCTGGCAACTGGACTTTAATGCCAAAAAGTACAAGGTGCTGCATTTTGGGATGAAGAACCCAAGGAGGAGTTACCAGCTAGGGGGAGTGCAGCTAGCCCAGACAGAGGAGGAGGAGAAGGATCTGGGTGTGCTCATTACGGGGTCAATGAACAACTCGGCACAGTGTAGGAAGGCAGCTGCAAAGGCCAACAAAATGCTGGGTTGTATTGCAAGGGGTATATCCTCGAGGAGGGAGGAGGTGATTCTGCCACTGTATAGGTCATTAGTTAGACCACACCTGGAGTACTGCGTGCAGTACTGGCATCCGTATCTGAAGAGGGACATTAAGTTACTAGAGGGGGTGCAGCGCAGAGTGACAAAGATGATCAAGGGGCTGGGGCACTTATCATACGAGAGGAGGTTGAAGGAGTTGAACATGTACTCACTGGAGGAGAGGAGAGACAGGGGTGACATGACTGAAACCTTTAAATGCATGAAAGGAATAAACAAGACAGGTACAGAGGGGCTGTTCAAAGTAAGGGAGGGGAGGGACACCAGGGGCATGATATGAGACTGGTGCGAGGAAGGTTCAGGAGGGAGATGAGGAGACACTTTTTTACAGAGAGGGTGGTGGCTGGGTGGAATGCGTTACCTGCTGAAATGGTATGCAGTAGAACAGTGGACTGCTTCAAACAAGGATGGGACAGGACAAGGGGAGGGTTAATGAAGGGGAAGGGTGGAAGGGAGGAGCAGCTGCAGAATAAGGGGTGCTAGCTGCACATTCGAGCAGACTTGATAGACCTCTAGGCCTTTATCTGCTGGCAAATTTTGTATGTTCATATGCTGTTCCACAATCTTTTCCTTCAGCTGAGATTCCATTAACTTTCCCACTGCTGATGTCAGTCTGACTGGCCTATAATTGCCACCCTCCTCCCTGCTACCACTTTTGTGAAGTGGGACTGCATCTGCCCACTTCCAGTCCTCCAGAACTAGTCCTGTTTACAGTAAGCTGTTAAATAAGACCATCAGAGGTGCAACCAGTACCTCCCTGAGCTCGCTTAATGCCCTTGGATGCATCGCATTTAGTCCCATTGCTTTGTCCATCTTCCAATTGGTGAGTCCCTTCAGGAGTCTCTCCTCCCAAAAAGGAATAGGCCCTATTTGTGGCCATTCTGGGATTAATTCCCATGCTACAGCTCTGCTGTGTTGCTACTTCTCCACACCTGCAGATATTCATGTCTTCAACCCATGCTCCACACAGGTGGCAGATGCGGCTGCGGAGGGGGGGGATGTTACACCTGGCCCTACCAGGTGCAACATTTTGATGCAGCTGCATTAAAACATGGCCACAAGCTGCTGTAAATCATGGAGCCTGCCATAAACCAGCTCTAGCTTTTAAAATGTGGTGCCTGTGGGAAAAACTGCAGCTCTAGTCTGGAAGTGAAGACCCACTTGCATCAGTTTTTCATGCACCTCTGCCAATTTCTGGCTGTGTTGAAAATCCAGCCCATAGTGGCTTACTCTCTCCCTCCAAAGCTTCTGTTACTTTTTTATGGCCCCTTCCCTTAGCCCTCCACTGTGAGCAATGAACAAAAGCATTTGCTTAAGATGTTTCTATCCCCCTCTGCAGAGTCTCCCCCATCCCTTTTTACCCTTACAATCACACTCCTGGCCTTCCTCTTTTCTCTTACATACCTAAAAATGTCTTGTCTCCTTTAGTTACAGTACCTCCTGGGCTATTCTCTCTTCAGTTTGCACCTTTGAGCTCCATACTGCTTTCCCTACTTCCCTCTGTTTGCCTTGATACACATCCCTGTTTTCCTTCTTCTGTGTCTCCTCATATATTCCGCATGCTTTACCTTTTCAGCCACGTCTTTGGAAAACATAGTGGTCTCTTTTTCATCTTGGTTTTGCTCACTTGTTTGACACAGAGGTTTGTTGCCTTTACTATGCTCCCTATTAACTTCACCCACTGTTTCTGTGCCCCACCCAGGCCATCGCTCCCCCTGCCAGATTATTCCTGAGACAGTCACCCATCTTTATAAAATCTGACCTTTTGTATTCCAGGACCCTCACCTTTGTGTGTTTCAATTCTGAAGCCATCCTTATAGTAAACCACACTGTACGATGACCATTGTTCCCCAAGTGGCGTCCTACCTTGACATCTGCAGCACTGCCCTTGTTAGTAAGTACCAGGTCCAGTATTTCCCATCCTGAGAGGGCACACTGACTAGTTGCCTGAGGAATTCCCCTTGAAGAGAGTCCAGGATGCCACTGCTTCTAGCTGAAGCTGCTACTGAGGACTCCAATCTATATTTGGTGGCTTGAAGTCCCCCACCAGCAGCACCTCTCCCTTTCTGTCATCTTGCCAATGGCTTCTACCAGTACCTTATGTAATTCCTCCCCTGTGCTGGGGATCTGTAGATCATTCTGGTGTGAATAGTGTCTCCATTCCCCATCTCCAGGGTGACCCACAATACCTCTGCTTCCCCTGTATTCCCTGTATCTTCGTTGCTTTAATGCTTTCCCTCACATAAAGTACCACACGCCCTCCTTTCCCTTGAATCAGGTCCTTCCTGAACAAAGAATAGCCTGGTATGGCCATGCCCTAGTCATGGTTTTTGGTGCACCATGACTCAGTAATGGCTACAATATCCAGGTTAGCCTTGACAATGATGGTCTCTAGGTCCAGAATCTTATTTTCCAGACTTCTAGTATTCACACACATGACCTTCCAGATTTTGTTTCTGCTCTGCTTGTTGCTCTCTTTTTCCTTTTTTGCTCTCACTCCTTCTCTCCTCTCTTTTTAATGCTCCCATTCCCTTCCCACTTTGTCTCTACCACCTGGCTTCCTTTATTAATTTGCATACAGACAGATTCATTTCCCCTCAGATTCTCCTTACTCTCTACTTCAGCCTGTGGGGGTGGGAAGTTTCTGCACCTCTTATTCCTTCCACCACCACCCTCAGCTAATTTAAATGTTCACTTAAGTATAATTTAAACTGTCCACTGAGGACTGTGGTTCCTCTCCTAGATGGATGCAGGCCATTACCCCTGTATAGGCCATTATCCTCTCAGGTGGGTCCCAGTTCCCAGCATAGCTGAATCCTTCCTCTCTGCACCATTCCTTCAGCAATGAGTTGAAGCTACTGGTGTGGAGATCCCTCGCCTCCTACCTGTCATAGACAGGTGGCACCACAGCGAAAACTATTGTGGGAGCTACCAGTCTAAGACCCCTCCCCAACTCCCAAAACTCCCCCTGCACTATCCCAGCCCCATCTCTATCCAGGTCATTAATCCCCAGGCAGACAATGACATCCAGCTATCTCTCCAGTCCTGCTGCCATAGCAATCCTCAGGATCTGCTTACCATCCCTCTGGGCCAGAGCACTATGTAGGTACCTAACCTGCCTCTCTGCCCTTTTTCCTGTTCCCAAAACTATACCCCTCACAGTCAAGTCCACCACCGGAAGTTGTTTCCTCCTCTTCTGGGGTCATCTACCACTCTGCTTGGGGGTCACCACTATGGAGGGCCCCCACATCTTCCCTAGTCTCTACCATGGGTGCCTCATCCCGGCAGTCCTGCCCCACCAGAGTGGCGTATGAATTAAGTAGTGATACTGGTTGAGGAATGTGTGTCTTTACCACCACCCCTACCCTTCCAGAGCCCACTATAGCCCAGCTGTTCCTCCTCCCTGGAATCCTCTGAGGTAATGTTGGCAGACTTGGTGGCACCTGCATGAGGGAAGAGGTCCTCAGAAACCTAGGCAACTCAGGCTGGAGTCTGGTGACCTCCTCCCTCAACCCAGAGAGACGTGTGCAGATGTGGCAGCACCACAGTCTCCAGAAGGTCTCTGTGAAAACTGCTGCCCCACAACCACTGCATTGCACCACTCCTAGCATTCTCAACTTCTATTCTCCCTGCTGCCCTTGACAACATTCCCTTATGTAATGAATTGGAGTATGCATCTGACTACAAGCTACTTTACGAGAACCTTCCCCAGTACAAGCAAGAAACAGCCCATTAGTGAGCCAGTGTAAAGTCCTTCCCCACTCTTGTCTCTCCTCCACCACCCTCTTACTTTAATGTGCTGCTGACCTGCTAGTGGGATCTTTGAATGTGGTGCTGTTAGTACCTGGAGTGCATGCTGTGAATTGAGGATGGAGGAGGTAGTGGTCTGACTTTAAAGCAGCAGTGCAATGAAAAAAGTTATTCCAAAAAGCAAATTTTCTGTTGTGGTTACAAAAAATATTGGTAGAATTGTTGATTTGGGTTTTCTGGATGCTTCCTATGCTGTGTACTGTACATTTGCATTTTTGTCTGAACTCTTATCCGCCTCAGGTCCTCAGTATTATTTCTATGCAAAAATGGGACGGCCATCTTTTTTCTTGAGAATTAATTACTGTAAAACGTTCATAAAATTCTTAAATGATAATGAAAACTAAAAATTTCACCACCAAAATAAACTGGAAGACATCTGGCATCAATTAAAAAGAAAAAAAGGTGGGGTCAAATTTTAACCTATTTTCGTTGCACTGCTGCTTTAATTTCATAGCTGGCTACTGTGTAAGTGCCTTTTAACAACCCCCCACCCTAGCAACATGTCACAGACCTGTAACCTCTGAACAAGGAGAGACATGCTTGCCCATTGCCATGAGTAAGATCCACCAAAAACCTGGTTCTCTATACTCAGGCCCTGACTTCAGTACTACTGAAGTGAACCATACAGGATGATTCAAGACAGACTCATACATTGTGCAGAGTTCCCAGTGTTCACTCCCTTCCTCAGTCCACTATGTTGTGCCTGCAGTGCCCACTTCTTCCCCCATGTCCATTACTGCCAAATAGCAAAGCAGACCACAGTTCTACCTGAGTGACCTGGATAGAGAAGGTGGCTGATATAAAGAAAACCCTGGATACCAGCCACTATACCAGACACATTACTAAGTAAGGCATCTGGTGGTTACCCTGGTTATCTTTATGTTGTCCACTTCCTCTATCCAGGTCACTTTGGGAGGACTGGGGGCTGTTCAGCTATTTGGCAATGATGGATATGTTGAGGAGAAGTGTGCATAGCAGTCACAGTACTGCTTCAGGGACAGTATGAGGACAGGAAGTTCGGCATAATGTATAAGTCTTTCCTGATTGAACCATTCTGGTTGGTTCAGTTTGGGACTACAGCTAGGGGCCAGGTTACTGGGGAGGGGGGGTTACTCTTTGGTAGCAGGCAATGGTGTCTCTCCTTGCTTGGTGGGTACAAGTATGTAGCCATGATGGGTTGCTGGGGAGGGAATCTTTGAAAAAAAATCCACAGTAGTCAGCCATGAAGTTTATTAGCTCATGCTGAAGCCAGATCCTCACTGCCTCCTCTGTGCTGAGCCAACAGGTGGTACTCCAGGTACTGGTAGCAGCATACTCAGGGACTCCACCAGCAGGCCAGAGGCACATTAGAGTAAGGGACTGATGGGAGGTGAGACAAGAGTGGGGGATATTTTTTCTCTGGCCCACTAATGGGGTCTTTGGAGTTTGTAGTGAATGGGGGTGGTTTTATTATGTGGTACCTTGGATGCAGAACTGGAACTTCCAATTCCAACTTTGATTCCACCTCTAAGCGATAGCTGTCATCAGAATGGAACCATAGTCAGAATAGGAAGTTCTGATTATTCAACATATGCACAATGGAAAATAATCTGCAGATTCTGAGGAACCCAAATATGTGTACTCTATTTTATGCTGTTCCTTTCTAGTCTGTTCCATAAATTGCAGGGTGGCAGAAGCTGAGTTACACTCGGTGGCCATCACAGGTATGTGGGACACTGGAAATAATGACTGGGATCAGGCATTTCCCTGGTATACCTTATAAGGGTAAGGGTAAAGGGGAGGAGTAACCCTCTATATTAAGGAGGAACTAGAGTCTATGAAGGATGGGGCCATCAAGAAGCTGGAGTGGAGCTGAACTGTGGCCACAGCTGCAAGAAAAAAAGACCAGAATAGGGGTAATCTGTTGACCACTAGGGTGAAAGGAAGAAGAAGATAAAGAATTGGGGGAGGAAATTTGGAGACAGTAGCAATAGGGGGTCTAATGATCATGAGGGATCTGAACCTTCCACATATAGTCTGGGAAATCTCAGTGGCTAAGAGCACCAGAAGTCAGGCACTGCTAGATACAGGTTACAGGGAATAAGTGCTTTTCTTCATTTCTTCAAGCCATATTCCTAAATAGTACTAAGGATATAGAATTAATGGTGAACTTTTGGTGGTAATGTTAAAGCTTAAAATATAATCTCATTTTTTGCCTCATATACAGTTACTAGATGTATGTTATGTATATTTTTTCTATATTTTTTGTGCCATACAAGTATTAGTAACATGATGTATATGAAAGCTATACAAGTAGAGATTAATACATTTATATGTGGTGCCTATTGGAAATTCTATATATGTTTTAGTTCATTTTTGTTTCTTACCTTCTCCCTAGAATGAAGGAAATACTAATTGCCAACTTTTAAAACTATTATATATGTAGGTCCTGTGCTTTATATGTTTTTGTTTAGTTGTTGTACTGGCACTTTAAATTTAAGGTGCTTACTGGCTATAAAAGGGTCTATGTATATGAATTGTCATCCTCCTGATGACGCAAATTGTGTGAAACCGGTAGAGGTTGTTCTGCTCATATACCTGCAAGTGTTCGTAGTGTTTGTTGCGGTGTTACTCACTATCAAATACATTGCCTTTTATTAGGATCTCCGAGTGGTGAGGTTTATTGCTGTGGTCTTACTGCTAGATACACTCTAAGACTGCTTGCTGGTGCAGCTGGTCAGGGATCCTATGTGGCAGGACATCATTCTCAATCTCTACTTGGCACTTATTAACTCAGAGATGGTAGGTTAGGTGATGATTAGTGAACCATTGGGGCCCAGTGACCACATTACCATGTGGAGAATACTATGAAGAATGTCAGTCCCTCTTCAAGGGCAGTGGTTCTGGATTCAAAAGGGTAAATTATGGCCAGATATGGGAAAGTGTCAGGGAAAATATGGTAGGTATGGAGTAGATCAAGGCGGTAGAAGAATTTTATTTATTTATTTATTCATTTATTGATATATATCTTGGATTACAATACCTTTGAGCAATAAAACTCTTTTACAAAGGTTCCACGTCTGTAAGTGTAGGACATAAACAAAACAATGGTAAACAACAGGTAAAGTAAATAGTGAACATCAAGAATATACGTTGAAGCTATTATATTGTAAGTAATCTATAGGAGCACTGTATGTTACCCAATATAATAGTAAAGGGTGAAGAGTGTAGTAAAGGACCAGGGGCATGGGCAGCCTAGTAGGCCTTGTTGAAAACCCAAGACAGTAAGTAATGAGGGTGAAAGGTAAGTGGAAGAGAGAAATGAGAGGGGGGAGGAAGGGGAAAAGAGTTGTGTGAGAGGTGACAGGAGATTGAGAGATGGCGAAGGGGATAAGGGGAAGGGGTAGAGTGCAGAAAGGAATGGACAGGGGAGAAGCAAAGGTGCAGAGTGGCAGGAGTCAATTTAACAGTAGAGGGATAAGAGGTAGAATTAAACCAGAGGAGGGGGCAGCCTAGCAGACTTTGTCAAAAACCCATGAGAGTAAGTAATAGGGGGTGAAAGGTAGGTAGATGACAGAAGCGAGAGGGGGAGGAGGGGAAGAGAGTTGCAAGAGAGGTGACAGGGGGATAACGAGAACGGGGGAGGGGAAGGGGATGAAGAGTGGGGTAGGGGCACAGAAAGGTGTGAACAACGGGGAGAAGCAAGGGTAGAGGGTGATGGGATAAAAGGATTATAAGCTGGGTTGAGATAAAGTGTCATGAGGTATAATAACATAAATATCATAAATATATCATAAATAGATATAGCTGCTAAGGGCAACAGTCAAATATACTGTTTGCTATTAGGTGCTGATGGAGGTTGTGTTTGAAAGGGCCCAGTTTTGATTCAGTGATGCTATCCCAGTTCAGGGATTTGAACCAGAGGGGAGCTCTATAGGTGAAACGTCATTGACCTAGGGTGGTGTGGCATCTGGGAACAGTAAAGACCTGTGCTGCTGAGCTGTGAGTTCATTGTGGGTTGCGACAAGGGCTAAAAAGCTTTTGGACAACAGGGTGTAGTAAGACAAGGTGAGCCTTCTTGGTAAGTAAACAGGTTTGATATTTGATCTGGCCGAATAATTGAAACCACCCAGTTTGAGCATATAGGTCACACATGTGTGTGAGGCAGGCAGCTCCAGTCAGGAATCTGTATTCTTTATTAAGAGCAACAGTGAAGGGATGTAGCTGAGGCAGAGCTGTATATAACCAGCCCATAATCAATTATGGAAATGACGGAGCTGAAAAAACGCTGTTCTTAGTGCCTCAGAAGTCAGATTATGCTTGTGCCTGTGGAGTAGGCCAATCCTTATGTTGACAGCTTTGGCCATGGTATCAATTTGTTGTGAGTAGATTAATGAGCTATCAACAGTGACCTCAAGATATTTGAAGGAATAGGATCAAGGGAGCCATTCTGGAAGTGACGGACTCTTGTGAAAGAAAGGTCATCAAAAAAACACAAAATGAGAAACTGCGAAGAGTGCTGAACATGCACTCACTGGAGGACAGGAGGTAGAAGGTGGATATAATTTAAACTTTTAAGTTCCTGAAAGGCACAAATTGAGTGCCTCACTCACTGCTGTACACTAGGAGCACCAACACAACAACACACGGGCATGAGTGTAAGTTGCGAGTGGGAAGCTTCAGAAGGGATTTGAGAAAACATTATTTCTCAGAAAGGGTGGTGGAACCGTGGAACAGTCTGCCAACAGAGGTGGTGGGCACCAGAACTATGCAGGGTTTCAAACATGGGTGGGATAGGGTAAGGGCACATTGAGATGGGGGGGGGTGTTTAAGTCCCCTGGTTGACAATAGGTCCCAGATATTTTAAGCGGAAGACTCGATGGATTCTCAGTCTCCTTCTGCCATCACTTTCTATGTTTCTACACAAAAGACTAATAATTTTTCCAAAAGAAGCAATGAAGACAGTGAAGGCAAATAAAAAAGAGTTCTTAAGGTACAAGGAGGCTAAAGGGGAGGAAAAATGAATGGTATACCTGAAGTACTGGAACTGTTGACAGAGAAGAGAGTAAGCAACCAGCTTCAGTAAGTGCCCAGCTTTAACCAATATATTACAGTTGTGTGGTAGTTAGGGTTGAGTGACAGTTTCTATGCTAAACTCCTAATTTTGCACCTTAATAGCTTTGGCAGCATTTAACAAAATTAGCTGAAATGTTGAATGCATTGTCTGGTAGGATAGTTTTAAATATGTGGAAAGTTTCATGATAACAGCATGTGCAGTTTCTGAGACCTGCATAAGTCATTTTCCTGTAGATATCTATTTTTTTCTCCTGTACTTAACATGGGTTTTCGGTATTGCTGTCACATACAGCTGGCACATAATGAATTTTTTTTTCTGAAGTTGTGAAGGTAAGGTAGGTAAGGTAAACTTTATTTATATGGTGCTGAATCCCAGAGGCTCTGGATGCCTTACAGAGGTCAAAACAGGCAGGGTAAACAACAACAAACAAATAAAAGCTGTGCAAGGGTTATATAACTACATATACTGTATGTATATATATATATATATATATATATATATATTTACATATTTACATTTATGGTGACTCCATCACTACCAGCTTCCCTACTTGTGGAACAAGCTTATCCCTACTATCAGAAACTCTCCCTCTCACTCTAGCTGCAAGTAACAGCTATGTCTCCTTCCTCCACCCTTATGCTGCTGCCACAACTGAGCTAAACCCACTACCTCTACTGACTTAACCTTCCTACAACCCTCCCTAGCACTTATTAAAGATTCGTTATGTAGAGCACTTACTATTGTATTGTTCACCTCTAGATATTCATCACATGTCATGTTTTTTTGATCTCACTGCGGTATTATATTGATTGTAATTAACTGCTATTGTTCTGTTAACTAATTCTCTGCATTTATTGTTTGTATTTCCATTGCTCCTTCCCCCCCTAGGTCGCACCTGGAATCGAGCCTCAGCTCAGCGTGCCTTTCCCAGTTACCGAACGTTTAAATAAATAAAATATAAAGAACAAAATTATAAAATTATAAAATAAATAAAAATAATAACAATAAATAAATAAACAGTTAAAATCAGCTGCAATTTGTTTGGGAATGCCTCTTTAAAAGGATGAGTTTTTAAACCCCTCTTCAATGCCTCCACTGATGGAGTCTCCCTCAGAGATCTCTGGAGCAAGTTCCAGAGGACTGGGCTGGCCATGTCGAACAAGTGGACACCTGAAATTTTCTGCCTGGCCTCCGGAACCATTATTAAGCCCCTGGTGGAGAAACATAGAAACATAGAATTGGACGGCAGATAAGGACCGCTTGGCCCACCCAGTTTGCCCATTTCCCTACCTACTGGATAAGCTGCAGATCCTAGTTAACCAGCAGCCTACTTCTTCCTACCCCAACCCCCCAGAACTGCCTTATGACTATCCCATGCATGCTTGAATTCCACCACTGATTTTGACTCCACAACCTCCTCCGGAAGGCCGTTCCATGCATCCACAACCCTCTCTGTGAAAAAATACTTCCTTAAATTACCCTTGAGCCCCCCATCTTCAAATTGTGCCCTCTTGTTCTTGCACACCTCTTTTTTTGAAAGATGCTACCCTCTTGGACTTTGTTGATTCCCTTGAGGTACTTGAAAGTTTCTATCATGTCCCCCCTCTCCCTCCTTTCCTCGAGGCTATACATATTAAGCTCCTTAAGTCTCTCTTCATATGTCTTCCGGTGCAGACCCTGCACCATTTTAGTTGCCCTCCTCTGGACAGCTTCCATCCTGTCTATGTCTTTGCAGAGATTGGGTCTCCAGAACTGCACACAGTACTCCAGATGGGGTCTCACCAGAGGAGTGGAGAGAGCAGACTAGGATGGCAGGTATAAGGAGGTCAGTCAGGTAGCTATGTCCAGAGCCAGATAGGGCCTTGTAGGAGAGCAAACCAACCTTAAAGATGATCTTCCACCTGACAGGCAGCCAATACAGATGCTGCAGGACCTGAGTCATGTGACAAGACCACGGTAGGCCCGTCAGAAACCTGACCATTGCATTCTGCACTAAATTTAGTCAGCGGAGGTTCCTTTCACTGACCCTGAAGTAAAGAGCATTGCAGTAGTCCAATCTGGATGTAAAAAAGATGTGTACCAGTGAGGCAGGTCCTTGGGCGGAACTAGGGGTTTAATCCTGGTGACATTCCTTAAGTGGTAGAAATGACTTTGGACAACAGGTGACACCTGAGCATCAAATGTCAACCTGTCATCGATGATGATGCCCAGATTTCTCACCCTATAGGGTAGATCCCAGGACAATTCCTGTAGCTACCCCAGATGCATTCCCATCATGCTCATGACCAGGCTCCATCACAAGCTTCTCCGTCTCTCCTGGGATCAGCCTTAGCCAGTTAGAGGAGATCTAGTCCTGAATCTTGGCCAGACCAGACCACTGAGAGGAGGATGTCTATGGGGGACCAGGTCAGAGCAGCAACATACCCTCTGCCCTTCCCCAACACAGGAGAATCAGATTTTCATGACTGTTACCACAACCGCAACTGGACAGCTGCAATGACCGGAGAGCTGCAATCGGAGCAAAGGGACCACTCTTGTTATCAGGTCCTGCTGATTAATTTCAGGAACTGCCTCTAAAGTTTTTTACTGCTGTAACATGGCCGTTGCCACACCGGAGTGCCAGGCGGACTCTCCGGCCAGTTGGGACTTCAGTAAAAGAGGCATCAGATTTAAAATCCAGGTCAGCAGCCTTAAATGCAGACCCCTTGGTCTGCAATTTTATTCTACACCAGACCACCGAGAGGAGGATGTCTAAGGGGGAAGATGACAGAGCAGCAACTTACCCTCTGCCCTTCCCCTGTACCAGAGAATTGGATCTTCACTGCCACTGCCACAATTGCAAACTGAGAGCTGCAATTTATGTAGTTACAATTAGGGCAAAGGGATCACTCCTGCTCCTTAATTTCAGGAACTGCCCCTAAAGTTTTTTATTGCTGTAACATGGCCATTGCCACACCAGAGTGCCGGGGGTCTCTCCAACCAATCGGGACTTCAGTAAAAAAGGTGCCAGATTTAAAATGTTATTTATTTTATTTATTTGAAAATATTTCATCAGGAAAGACAACATGAGCTGTAAACTGCTCATTTCCAGAAGTATTTTGGGGAAGGGGTACATAAATGGGAGGATTGAGCAAAAGCAAAACAATCAAATACATACAGTGCAATTCAGTACATACAGTGTTGTTCTAAAACAATGCAATACAAATACTAAACAATCAAATACATACAGTCCAAATCAAGTACATACAGTGTTGTACTGATACAATGCAATACAATTCAGTACAAGAAAACAGAAGGTAATGAAAACAGAAAGTGGTAAATGGCAAAGTGAGGTCATAGACATAGGGGGAGAGAGAAGTCTTAGTCCTAGGGGAGACATAGGGGAGTAAAGGAACAATGTGCAGATATAGTTCAGGTAGTAGTATGCAGGAGTAGTAGTAATGTAAGATAAGGGGCTGAAGATGGGCAATAGGTTGCAGCAGCACTTGGGTAAGTAATTGCAGATCCAGATCAGAAAAGCCAGACTTTGAGAGTTGCTAAGTACTAATAAGGATTTAGAGGAAGGGGAGTTATAGCATGAGAGGTGGGGAAAGGGTGGGTGAGAGAGAGGAGTTACTGCACGAGTGGCAGGGAAGGAAGGGTGGATGGCAGAGAGGAGGGGGAAGCCAAGAATGGTCTCCTTCAGGATGCTGAAAACCCTGCAAGGGGGGATCTGGCAGGCAGAGTACAGGTAGGGGGAAGGGGGCTTGGAGGGAGAGAGGAGGGCAAACCAGGAACTGAATCCCCTTCAGGATGCAGTGAACCCATAAGGGATGGGACCCAGCTGGAAGGAGGAGGGGAAGGGAGTAGTGGGGGAGGTGGGTGTAGGCTGTGGATGAGAGTAAAGGGGTGGTGAGAGGGAGGTGGGTTATCAAGAAGCTGAATAACCTTGTAAGGGGCAGGACCTGGTAGTGAAGGAGTGGGGAGGGGGGCTCTTTAGGATGCTGAGAACCCTGCAAGGGGACAGGACCTGGAGAAATGGAGAAGACCTTGGGGGAAGGAAGTAGTGGGGGGAAGTGTAGTGCGGAGCAGAAGGAGGGGTAATAGGGTCTGGGAGGCACCAGCTAGAGGTGGTCAAGAGAGTCAAAGGGGGAGGAGTGGGTGGAGGGGGAGCTAGAGATAATGGGTGGGCAGATGGAGGTTGATTGGGAGAGAAAGGTATCAGGTGCAGATGCAGGAATGAACAGAGTGCTTATGGAAGAGGAAGAAGAGGTGGTGTCAGGATTGTGCAGAGTGAATTTCTAGAGGGAGGGAGTTCCAGATTATGGGGAAATTGTAGGAGAAGGCAGTGCAGCCAGACGATGTGCACCGTGGAGGCAGGGTGAGAATCTTGTGGGTAGAGGTATGGAGGGAATAGCAGGATGGGAGGGGGGGTTGACAGGAGGGTGGTGGACAAGTAGGGTGGCAGAAAACCAAGCCAAAACTTCCCAACTAGAGTTGCGATGTGTGACAGGCAGCTGGCATGGAGGGACTGAAAGGAGAGAAAGGAATAAAGGTCACAGTTATGAGTTTGTGGGGGAGCAACCAAGAACGTAGCGGCAGAAGGAGTTGAAGAGAGTGTCCAGACTGGCTGGGGTGGTTTTCGGGGTGGAGCTATAGACTATATCCCCAAAGTCAAAAACAAGGAGAAACATCTTTTGTATGATTTCTCTCCTGGCATGCTGTGGGAGGCAGCTGCGGTATTTGTACAGAGCGCCGAGGCTAGGGCGTAGCTTTTTGTGGATGGCTTCTATGTGTACCCTGAAGTCTAAATTCTTGTCCAGCCATAGCCCAAAGTACTTGAATGTGGCTACATCATCCAGTGTTAAGCCAGAGAGGGTGTGGAAGGTGGGGGTGGAATCAAGCCTGGCCAGTTTTTGTCTGGAGTCGAAGGTCATAGATACTGTTTTTTGACATTCATGGATAGTTGGTTAACATTAAACCAGCACTGGACATTGTTAAAATCCAACTGAAGGTGGGTGGTCACCTCGGAGGGGGAATTACCAGAGGAAAATATCACAGTATTATCAGCATACATGTGTATGCATGAGGATGTGCAGACATTCAGGAGATCATTCAGGAATATGGAGAATGATATAGGACCAAATACCGGGCCATGGGGGACACCGATGTTGATTTGGAGGGATGGGGAGGGACAGGGAGTTGCCAGCTCTGATGAACTGGGAGCAGCCTGTGAGGTAGGACCGGAATCAGCAGGTGGCAGAGTCAGAAAGGCCAGCTGCAGTAAGCTTGCTGAGGAGAAGGGAGTGTGAGACAGTGTCGAAGGCTTTGGCCAAGTTGACAAAGATGGCAGAAGTGATGGTTCCCTGATCCATGCTTGAGAGAATGGAGTCAGTAAGGCAGAGGAGGGAGGTGGTGGTGGAGTGATCTTTATGAAAGCCAGACTGGTGGGGGATGAAAAAGGAGGAGGAGTCGTGGAAGAAGGAGAGTTGTTCCAGGACCAGATGCTCCTGAAGTTTAGCCAGAGTGGGGAGCAGAGAGATTGGGTGAAAATTGCAAAGGTCAGAAGTGTCCCTGCCTTTGGGGAGAGGGATCACAGTAGCAAATTTCCAAGTGTCAGGCACAGTAGCATGTAGAAAGGAGAGTTTTAGAAGGCATGTCAGGGGTGAAGCAACTGAGTATGCAGAGAGGTAAAGAAGTTTGGGGTCAAGGCTGTCTGGGTTCTTTCCTTCAACTGGGTTCAGAGCAAGTAGCATGCGTAGTGTGTCCTCTGGCAGGACAGGCTTAAGAGAGAAGGAAGGTGTAGGAGGGGACATGGAGGTGGACAGGAGGGCATATGGGGGATCAGGGGAGTCCCTGGAGGCAGAGCAGGGAAGAGATGCAAGAAGGGAGGAGGCACAGGTGGTGAAGTAATTGTTAAATCCAGTGGCCACTGAGGGAGGGTGTTCAATTGTGTGGGTACCAATTTTTAGGACAGGAGATGAGGAGTGGGCAGGGATCCAGGTCGGCAGCCTTAAATGCAGACCCCTTAGTCTGCAGTTTTACTCTACACCAGACCACTGAGAGGAGGATGTCTACAGGGGATGAGGGCAGAGCATCAGCTTACCCTCTGCCCTTCCCCTGCACCAGAGAATCGGATCTTCACGGTCACTGCCGCAACAACAACAGGAGAGCTGCTATTACCGGAGAGCTACAGTTGGAGCAAAGAGACCACTTCTGCTAAGTGGTGTTGCTCCTTAATTTCAGGAACAGCCTCTAAAGTTCTTTACATCTGAAATGTGGCCGTTGTTATACCAGAGTGCCAGGGGTCTCTCCAGCCAATCGGGACATCAGGACAAAAGGTGCCAGATTTAAAATCCAGGTTAACAGGCTTTAATACAGATCCCTCAGTCTGCAACTTTACTCTACACCAGATCACAGAGAGGAGGATGTCTACTGGGGACCAGGGCAGAGCAGCAACTTACCCTCTGCCCTTCCCCTGCACCAGAGAACTGGATCTTCACGTCCATTGTCACAACTGCAACCGGAGTGCTGCAATTACCAGAGCCCTGTAATCAGAGCAAAGGGGCCACTCCTGCTACTGGGTCCTGCTCCTTAATTTCAGGAACTGCCTCTAACATTTTTTACTGCTGTAATGTGGCCGTTGTTGCACCGGAGTGCCAGGGGGTCTCTTCAGCCAATTGGGACTTCAGTAAAAAAGGCACCAGATTTAAAATCCAGGTCAGCAGCCTTAAATGCAGACCCCTTGGTCTGCAGTTTTACTCTACACAAGACCACTGAGAGGAGGATGTCTACTGGAGACAAAGACAGAGCAGCGACTTACCCTCTGCCCTTCCCCTGCACTAGAGAATTGGATCTTTATGGCCATTGCCACAATTGGAGAGCTGCAATTACTGAGAGCTGCAATCGGAGCAAAGGGACCACTCCTGCTATCGGGTCCTGCTCCTTAACTTCAAGAACTACCTCTGAAGTTTTTTCTCCTGACCCTCCCATCCCACCCCCTGTTTATTAAATAGTCTTCCTTAGCTCCACCCACAGGTGCCAAACATCTGAGGTGGAGCATAATTTGCATCTTGACCTGACTGTTATAAACAGCCAAAGGAGTCACTGAGGTTCAGTCGGGGGGACCGAGGTTTTCGACTACTGAGTAAGCAACAGACTGTAATAGATTGTACTCTTTTTTGACTTTATGCTATACACTGAAAGCTTACCACCTTCATTTAATTTCTGCCTGATTTATATGCTTTGATATAGCACAGTAAGTTAATCAATAAACTGTCTACTTTAAAATAGTTGGTGATTTAGCACAGTAAGCTAATCATTAATCCAACATCTAGGCTGTCACTCTCTGATGTAAGAGGAGTTAGTCATTCCTTTGGGTCACATGCTCTTTATAGGTGTTCATGAGAAAGTGGACATTAAAGGCCTCACAGTCGTGCAGACCTATTAGGTGTTTATTTTAACCTAGTTCTGCACTCGATTGCTAGTCACTGTTATTGTTGAGCTGGTTTGCTGTGGAATAGACTCTAGTGTATCCTGCACTGGGGACAGCATTGCTGAAACTATTGTGGTACAATACCTAACTCATGACACTTTAGATCAAATTTTCTAAGTGCATCAGTGCAGTGCTTTTCAGCTGCTGCAGCTGGACCCTAACACAGTGCTCTGGTGTTTCTCCTTGCGTGTCCTTGCATTTTACACCAACAGTACTTCAGCTAAAAACTGGGGTCTTGGCAAATGTATTATTCTTAAGGCTAGCTTACCTGGGCAAAAATATTTGTTGCTGGACTCTATCACTGGATAATTGGACACAATCTGTGGTACCCCACTGTTGCTCCTAGAACAGTCCCATTGTATTTTTAACCCTGACTGCTATTTACTCTGAGTCTACTATGTATGCGAAAAATGCAATGCTTAACCTTGGGAGTGGGGTGCCTGCTACTGTCGCTGATCTACCTGATAGACTGTGTGAATAGTGCACCAGACAGGAATGGAGAAAGCAACTCGATCTATGATGCCTCCTTTGTTTACTCAAACTGCTTGGCAGGGGTGGAGAAGCCACTCAATTCATACTGGCACCTAAAACATGCTCATTTTGCCCATATTGCTCGCTACCTATCTACCTCTCATTTCTGTATCCCTAGGAGATGTGCCTTACTAAAATTCTTCACAGAAGTTTGGTGGCATATAATAAGACTTTCTCAAGTGGGAGACATTGAATCCAATCCAGGCCCCCCTGTGCAGCCAGCCATGCAACCATTCCCCAGTGGTTCTCCAACAAGAGCCTTAAAATTGCCTACATGAATGTGTGCAGCCTCATTGCAAATTTTGCTGAATTGGAAGCCTGGGTATCATATTACTCCCAGGACATTCTTGGGCTCTCAGAGACCTGGCAAAAGTCACATATCCCTGACTCTTTGTGCACACTCACGGGGTATATGCTACTCAGAGCTGACTGCCCCCATGTTCAAAAGAGGTGGTGGGGTTACACTAACTTTAAAGAAAACCTAAATGTCACCACCCTCCCTGCAACAACAAACTGCTTACAAAATACTCCATTGAGCTTTCATCCTTGGAAACTCCAAAAAGCTTAATATCCTATGTGATTATAACCCTCCTAAGTGTGGCTTAAATGGTCTAACTACAGTAATGATCTACCTGGCATCACTTAAGGGGAAAATGAACTTCTCCTGCTGGGGGGATCTCAGTCTGAATTGGTTGGGAAATGATGTGGACAAGTTCAATGCTGAGCTAGGAAAGCTCTACCTATCGCAATTGGTCTTCTACCTTACATGAACATCACTGCCAAGCAATCATCAATCTCTCTTGAATTGGATTATAACAAATAGAACCAAGCATGTTCTGGCAGCAGGAACTCTACCAGACTCAGTCAGTGACCACTCACCTGTGTTCTGTGTCTGGAGGGCACGTGTTCATAAGACACCACCTAAGGAAATTCATTTCAGGGACTTCTCCAATCTTGATGTAGGTGTCCTATTCACCAACCTAGATCATACGGATTGGTCCCCTCTGTACTGGACATAGAAAAGGTGACTGATTTTGTTGTTACCACAATGCAGGTTCTTGAAGACAAGCATGTCCCCCTTAAAAAATGGATTCAGAGGTACACCAACGAGATGGATGCACAGTAACCTCCTAGCTTCCATCAAAAAGAGGGATAAGTCCTGGGTCAACTTCTCAAAGCATCTTTCAAGGACTCTTGAGGCTCCTGGAACCACATTAAGTCTTTTAAGGGCCAGGATAGAGGCGCAACAATAACTGACATGACACTGGATGGGGTTAATTGCAACAACATGGGCCGGATTGCTAATGCCCTAAATGCACACCTCTCTATCCTCAAGGAGTATACGCAACTGATGGGATAGTCCATGGCTACTAAAGAATGCACAGATTACTCAGCCCTCCTTTCTTTTTATCTCAGAACTGCCTCCATAGCTGAAGTTCTACATCTCCTAAGATCAGTTCCAGCCTATGGATCTACAGGCTCAGATGGGCTACTACCAAGATTGATAAAAATTGCTGCCCCGTGACTAGCTGCTCCAGTCTTCAGACTTTCAAACTGTCCGTAACCACAGAGACTGTCCCAAAGCTCTGGAAAATTGCCAGGGTGGCTCCAATTCACAAACAAACATTTGTCAATGCCTAATGTTTGCTTGCTGGTCTTAGCATTAGAAATGCAGAAGTTAGACAGATGCAGAATAGGAATGGCAGTGAAGTAACGAACTTCACACCCAACCCCACCTCCACCCTGCAGAGACCGACAGGCATTGGGGTATGAGTTTGTGTCATGGCACATAACGTTCATGCCATTTCACCTCACCCTATCCTGCAGACACTGACAAGTGTTGAGGTGTGCCTTGGGGTGTTCGGCTTTACAGTCACCCCATTCCATAAGGACATATGCTGAAATGGGTGCAGTATAAGAGAATGGGGTCAACTCTGGGGCAGAACAGTCCAAGGCGCACCTCAATGCCTGTCACTGGCTGCAGGGTGGGGGGTGGGGTGGAATGGCATGAGCATTATAGTCGACAATCCAGAGGCACACCCCTGGTGCCTGTCAGTCTGACAGGGTGGGACGTTAATGCCCCTGGCATTTGTTGGCATTTGCACTACAAATTTTCAACATGGCCTTTTTTGTGACCCCCACTTCATGAAAGCATTTGGGATCTCTTCTCATGAACAGTGGCACTGTGATTTTGTTAACGTGTCCCGGATTTTGAGTTCCAACAACAACCGTGCCGTTGTGCACCAGATGTACAAAAACACAGAATCAGGCAAGATGTGAAGAATGACAGCTGTACCATTCATAGGGAGGTGTGAAGAGATGGCAATGTTGAAAATCTGTAGTGAAAATATTAAAATGCTTGAACTTCCAAGCGTACATGGACACTGCGCAACCCATGTGCGTAAAACAGTCATTTAGTAAAATTATTTCACCAAATTTTCAACATAGACATTTTGTGACCTCTGCTCATCAACACTGTCACTAAGAGTTTCTTAATCTGTCCCGAACATTGATTTCCCACAGCGACCATGCTATTCTGCGCCAGATGTGTAAACGCATATTTCAGGCAGGATCTAAAAAATAACAGCTGTACTGTTCATAAGGAGGTGTGAAAAAATGGCAATGTTGAAAATCTGGAGTGAAAATATTACAAATACGCAAAATTACAAGGGTGCATGGAAACTGAGCAATGTACGCTCCTAACACAGTCATTTTATGGACTTTTGTCACTAAATTTTCAACATAGGTATTTTAGCACCTCTGCTAATGAACAGTGTCACTGTGATTTTCTTAATCTGTCCCAAACACTAATTTCCCACAGTGACTGTGCTATTCTGCGCCAGAAGTGTGAAAACACAGTTCAGCCAGGATGTGAAAAATGACAGCTGTACTGTTCATAAGGAGGTGTGACAAAATGCCAATGTTGAAAGTCTAGAGTGAAAATATTACAAATGTGCGAAATTACGAGGGTGAGTGGAAACTGCTCAACGCACGCTCATAACACAGTAATTTTATAGACTTTCATCACCAAATTTTCAACATAGGCATTTTAGGACTTCTGCTCATGAACAGTATCACTGTGATTTTCCTAATCTGTCCCAAACACTGATTTCCCACAGCGACAACACTATTCTGCGCCGGAAGTGCGAAAACACATTTCAGCCAGGATGTGAAAAATAACAGCTGTACTGTTCATAAGGAAGTGTGGAAAGATGGTAATGTTGAAAATCTGGAGTGAAAATATTACAAATTCGCGAAGTTATGAGTGTGCGTAGAAACTGCGCAACACACGCTGGTAAAACAGTCATTTTTTGGATTTTTTTCTCCAAATTTGCAACATAGGCTTTTTGAGAGCCCACCTCATGAACAATGACACTGTCATTTCATTAATCATTCCTGAAAGGTGATTCCACTCAGTGACAGTGAAAAATTACCTTTCGGGACCGATTAACGCCATGACAGTGACAGAATTCATGAGGAAGAGTGTCAATAACCCTATGTTGAAAATTTGGTTCCAAAAGTCAAAAAATGGCCGAGATATCTACATAAGTTGAAAAAACCCTATTTATGCCATTATATAGCTTACCAGCATTTCTTCAGTTCACAGTCGGCTTTGAAGAGTGCAGATATGTTCCCGGTCCACTGAAGATCGTCGCACTTGGATCCAGAGGTAAGTATGGGGTGCGGGGGGTGTGTGGGGAGGCAGGCTGCACAGAAGGTGGGTGCGGGTTGGGGGAGGGGGCATGAGACACCATGAGGGACCATTTTCTTGGTTTCAGGGAGAACAAAAAAAAAGACATTGCTGGAAGGTTTTTGTTTTTCAGGCTTGCTTTGGTCACACTGGGGTGGGCTCTCACTGTGCCACCTGCATTTTGAGGGAGGGGGGACTGGAGCCAATGGGGATTGGGCACCCTGTTGGCAAAGAAATACTGTTTGGGGGGCATGATACTGAGTGGGATTGGGCAGCCCCTCGGCACACAACAAATGGTGGGGGAATTATGCTGACAGGGAGTGGGCTCCCCCCGTCAGCAAATGAACTGGATCAGGGGCATGCTGACAGGGGGATTAGAAATCCCTGTTGGCTTTCATGGGGTTCTGAGGTGGATGGTGATAGCTGCCACCATGTTCATAAAACTGTTACACCAGGCAATGTACTGCCCTGCAATGATGGGTCACTCCTCATTGCAGCGAAATGGTTGACACTGCAATGACTAGGCAGCCCCTGATTGTGGGTGGCAAAATCATTTCAAGTTGGTGGCACTTCTGCAGAACCAGCATCATCAGGACAATGGGCCTGCATTGGTTGAACACTGCCAAGCCCACAAATGCAGTGTCGGCATTGGCCGCCACAATGCCGCATCTCCATTACCTGCTTCTCTCCTAAGCTGCCACATAATGTTTCTTGCACATGCACACAAGCAAACATAAAAAGAAGACACCGATAATTACTGCCCCATCACCATCTTTTTGGTCCTGAGCAAACTGCTGGAGAAGGTTGTAGCCACCTAGGTAACAGAACATCTACAACTAAACTACCTTCTGTCACAGGCTCAACATGGTTTCAGAAAGGTGCACAGCACATCAACTGCCCTTATTCAGTTCACGAATGACATAAAGGTGGCCATGGACAAGGGCATGCTAACAGGAGCAGCCTTCATAGACCTCACAAAGGTGTTCAACCTTGTGGGTCACCCTTTGCTCTTAGAAAAATTTACCTCCTTGGGTTTCTCATCTACAACTACCTCCTGGATGGCTAGCTACTTATCTGGGAGACATCAATTTGTCTAAAGTGATAAAACCAAATCTAAACTTGCCCCCATCAATGTAGGGGTCCCACAGGGATCAATATTTGGTCCCTCGCTGTTCTCCTTATTCATCAACAAGTTGCCTGCCCTGGCTGATCCATGCTCAGCATTACTCTATGCAAATGACATGGTGCTGTATAGCTGTGACAAGGACCTATCAATCATTAACTCATGCCTGAGAGAGGCTTTTGATGGCACACAGTCTTGGTTTAGGGAAAACAGACTATTGCTGAACTCAAGACAGTCGCCATGATCTTTGGCTCTATGCCAAGACTCAAAGCCTGTTCTGCTTCACTTACCATCCCTGGTCCACACGGAATACCACTCAATGTTATGCAGTCCTTTCAATACGTGGATATCACCCTGGACCCATCCCTGGATTTCAACCTCCAGCTGTCCATTGTCTGCAGGTCAGTAAATATAAAATTGGGACTAGCATATAAAATTAGGCACACCCTCACCACATCTGCTAGACTAGCCATTGCACAGTGAGTACTGTGTCCAAGCCTTACATATGGTCTCATCACTTACCTGGAAGCCAGCAAGAAGGTCCTTAGCAAATGGAACATGTATTATAACAGTATTTGCTGCTTAGCCCTCTCTGCGCCCCAGAGGACCCATCACTGCCTCCTTTTTTACAGTCTAGGATGGCTGTCCCCATTTTCCTGTAGAATCTACATGGCAGGATGTACATTTGACAGTATAAGATCTGGCACCCCACCTATGCTTGCTAATTTGTTAAGATGCACCCCATAGACATACCTGCTAAGGTCTGCCAATAGGCAGCCTTTTGACGTCCCGAAATGTATGACAAAGATGGGTGAGCAGGCATTCTCAGCGTTTGCACTCAAACTATGGAACACTGTCCCTGCATCAGTAAGTCTGGCACAGTCTCACCAGGCCTTTAATAGCAATCTTGGCAAACACTTCATGAGCACTGACTTATGCACATGCAGCACAATCCTGAGTAATAGTACTTAGCCAGGACTTACCTATTGCCAACAAGTTACGTGCATTTAACTAATTTACATATCAAACCTACAATTTACATTACTATGTCCAAGGTTGGCTATCCTGACCTGACCATTGTTAATGCCTTGTTGTGTTACATCCTCCAACCCAATGTATTATATTACCTGCTATCTTTTGTTTACACAGACTGTAACACCGAACTGTTGATGCACCACTGGCCATGCTGTGTGGAATTATAACTGTTGTCACCAGAATTTGCATCACCTTACTGTTTGTAACTCTCTTGGGTCATGCCTGAAAATAGACAATATCTTTGCCTAGTGCACCTACCCGGTCAACAACAACAAAATAAATAAATAATTATTTAGCACTGCAATGGCATAATTTGTTCTAGGGGTAAAGGACATTTACAGCTGAGTATCATCTGCATAGCAGTGAAAACTCATTCAAACTGTAGTAACCAGGCACTCACCAGCCAATTAACATGGACTCTACAGCTAAAGTTGTCACATAAATTATTTATTAAAATCCCATGGTGGAGACAGTAAAAAACTGAGTAAACATCTGAAGGATTTCAGACATGGCTCTATCCCTTCTCAAAGGTGTGTACTCAGTGTTTTATTGTCACCACCATGGGATTTTAATAAATAATTTATATAACAACTTTAGTTGTGGTGTCCATGTTAATTGGTTGGTGAGTGCAGGGTTACTACAATTTGAATGTTCTTGAATCACCAAAAGCACCACCATCCCTATGTGCACTTCTTTGCTTGTATAGCAATGAAAACCCAGACTGTAATATCTAATGAGCTGTCCTAGTGGCAGCATGTACTCCATGAACAGCATCAGCGACAGGACTGAACCGGCTGCAGACAGACAGGATGAAGTAGTCTGTCTACAGTTTGAAAGAGTTGAGCTGGTCTATTCTTCTCTGCAGCAATCTCTCTGGACAGGAACTCTGTCTTCTTATGGTTGATTGCTCCTAGATATTCACGATAATGAGTTCTCATGGCTGGTTTGTCCCTCTTGGACTGGATTCTCCATCAGCAATGCTCCAATCTCTGACCCTTGAACTTCATCTTGAGAGTGCCATCAAACCATGGTGGTCTCAAGCAAGAAGATCTGGGTCATATACAGACCAATGCAATGGCATTGAGTGCTTCAGAGAAAGCCTTATTATAGACTGCCACTTCCTCACTCATGCCAACTGCACATGCAGAGCTCACACCAGACAGATCAACCATCACCTAAAGTACCTCTGGGATAAATCCCCTAAAGGGCAATAGGTGACCATCTCAACAGGGGAGGGACTATCAGGGGGAGGGGCCCAAATGAGAACTCTACCATGCAATGATCAGACCAGGTGACCCAATCAGTCCTGAGGTTCATAATCCCAAGCCCCAGTGAGAACATCAAGTCCAAGGTGCGGTCGTGATGATGGGTCACAGAAGCAACTGCTTGTGCTAGGCCCAGTGATGTCATCAACTGAAGGAGGTCTTGTCCAAGGTGGGAGGATTTGTCATTGACCCAAGCATTGATGTTGCCCAGAATTAACCATCTGGGGACTCCAGCACTCCGTTGACAATGAAATCTGCAACCTCCTGTTGTAAATCTCCTCCACCCTGGAGGATAGTAAACAAGGAGAATACTGTAACCCACACCTGGACCCCCATGCACTGCCACACATTCAGAGAATGAGGTTGAACCCACTGGGTGCACCGCAAAGTTCAAGCTGGATCTAAAACAGATGGCCCCACCCCAACCCCTGCATTCCCTCCTTGGGCAGTGCATTAAAGTATACCAGGCAGGGTCAGAAGCCTCCAAAATTGGCCTGGCATCAGGCTATCAGCCAGGTCTCTGTGATGCAAGCCAGACTGACTGAAGAAATCAAGTCTGCCATAATTTCAGTCTTGTTTCTCATCAATCTTGCATTGCACAGAATAAACCCAAGGGGACTGGTGGAGACTGCATACCCACTGGCTACCTGCACACTCGATCTGGTGGGATTCCTGGGGATCAGCACTAAACACATCAGGCCTCTCTCCTGGCTCCATTTGGCCCCAGGGCACCTTCTGCTCCTAACTACCCCAATACTGCTCACTTCCATTGTACCCATAGTGCCCCACTGCCAACCAACTCGCACCCTACTAATGACTACCTCCCAACAGGTAGAAGCATGCTGTGCTAAGGTAATGCTTTTGGAAGGGTTTTGTGAAGACCTATTAAATAGTTCTAAAGTTAAAATCATTTAATTTTGTTTCCTGATCTGAGCATGCTCAGTAGGGTTTTTGAATAATGTTTTTGGTTTCTCACCACTTGCTTCTCACAGCATGAAAAAAGTTTTCATTCTATAACAGCCGCCATCTTGTTTTTTCCTCTCAAACTAAAACATGGAGAATACATAAAAGGTGTAACATTTAAAAAAACAAACACATAAAACCTAGCTAAACGGGACCCATTTAGTTAGATTTTAGTGTTTGTTTTTTAAAGAAATGTTCAGAAATACCTTTTCTGGATATCCCAAAAGCCAGGGTGCCCAGTTTAGCGAAAGGAGCCATTCACGCATGTTCTCTGTATGACATCAGTGGAACCTTCTTGAATTCTAAAGCTGGAGCTGAAGTTGTACTGCTAGCTTAATTTGAAGCAGTGAGTCATTGATCCCCTGTTCTATCTACATATCTATCTATCTATCTGTCTGTCTCTCTGTCTGTCTATCTATCTATATCCATCTATCTATCTATCCAACTATCAGCTATTTTGAGTAATGTGTTAATATGTTCCTCTACTGGTGATGTCAATGTATTGTTAACATGTAATGCTTGAAGTTTTTAAACTTAATGAAAATATATCGATAAAATCTATCAGCTATATATCTAATTAATTAAAATATTTGTTAAGTGGACCAGGGTACCCACCCCCGGTACCTCTTCTTTCTCCCCACCCCTCCAGGTTGCCCACCCACTATTCCCAATGTTTATTTATTTTTATAATCAATGTAAGTGGACCACGGTGCCCACCATCAGTGCTGCTCCTCTTGACTCCCTCCCCTCCAGGTCATGCACCTCCCTTTCCCAAACAGAAGCCCAACAGTGGAGTGACCAGTCCCCAGTATAAGGATGTGAATGTGCCTGCAATAAATAAAATTGACCCTGTTTGATTTTTTTTTACCTGTGACCCCCCACACACACCACCCCAACCTCCCACTCAGCACCCACCACCCCACACCCCCCACACACTCTCACTCACCTGAACATGACCTATGGTATAGATCCACTCTCCAATTAAAGATGCATCTTGCTGCTGGAACTGCCGACCGTCATATAAGAAAATGAGGTAAGTCCAGTTTAATGTATTTCAATAGGGTTTGAAATTTCATTCACAGTTTTGTCAATTTGACATATTTTAACACCAAACTTTCAACATGGCCTTTTTTGAACCCCACCTCATGACCAATGGTGGTAGAATTATGCAAATCTGGCCTAAAAGGTGATTTCATGGTTGCTTTTGCTAAATTACCTTTCAGGTGGGATCTGAAAATTTTCACCACACTTGTTCATGAGGTGAGAGTGTAAGAGGGCTATGTTGAAAATTTGGGACAAATGTGTAAAATGAAAAAACTATGAGTGTACATTGCAAATTTTCTATGCTCGCTCATAACTTTGGTAATTTTCAATATTTAGAGCCTGTATTATGTATGGTATATGAAATTCCTGCTCTGCTATGCAAAAGGAATCCTGTGTTGAGATCTGCTTTGGTGCAATATATATATATATATATATATATATATATATATATTATATATATATATATATTCTATATAAAAAAACTATCATTAATGCATCAGTTAGGGTTCTTCTGATGAAAAAGCAAGGAATTGATTTTAGGTTCCCACCCTGCACCCCTACCCCCAGCGCACCCTCATCAATAGGCATCAGGTGTGCTGGCTCCCTAACTCTCACTCCATCCCATGTATAAACAAGCTGAGGTGGTGCAGTGTAGGAGAATGGGAGTGCAAGGGGTGTGAACCCTAAAATCAAATTTCCTCACTTTTTTCACAGTAGAAGAACCCTAACTGATGCATTAACAAAGTTTCTTGCATAGAATTTCCTTACTTTTTTTTTTTACTTGCTGATTATACTCCTCCCCCCCTGTCCCCTAGACTCTGCCTCCTCGGGAGTCACTAATTGCATCTTCCCCAGCCTTGTCCTACCTGCACCACGGTAGTCCCTCCATGTAGCCTTGGATTTCCCCTTGGGTGGGGACAAGGATGGGGTGCCTACACCCCTGAACCATCTTGATTTTGTCAGGGCACTGGACTGGGACAGTTAGGTGGGCTATTGGGTCTGCTCTAGAGTGCTCCATCTTCCAGGAGCCTAGAGGGTGATTTTTCCGGTGTTCCTGTGTTGGCGGGTGTCCCGATGTCAAGGCCCTCCCCAGCCGACATCCACCGTACACTTCCCCCATTGTGAGACAGGGAGCCTGTTGCAACCCCGGCCTCTGCCAGAGGGCAGTCAAGCTCCGACCCTTAGGGTCCCTTCCCTCCCAGGAGAGAAGGGCTGTCCTCTGGACACTGAATCGTCTCCTTCCTCTGCTGACCCCCAGCCGTCTGGGCTCATTCCCGAACCCGGGTCGCAGTGTAGTGCGAGGTGTGTCATCCAGCACCTCAACCCTCAGTGCCAAGAATTTCCTTACTTTTTAAGAAAGAATAGAAAAGTAGAAAGTTACGCAAGTTGGTGGGAACACAGGGCCCCACCACATGATTTTGTGTGACATAGTAACAGGAAGTGCAATGCAAACGCAAGCTCAAATGGTTATGCACATGGCACTGCAAATGTAAATGGTAACACAAATGGAAATAGAAATGCAAGTGCAAAGGGACGTCAAAGTGATGGAAACAGAGACACAAACGGACTTTCATACAAAACGCAACTGGTAACGCGCACGTTCACAGCACCACAATTGGAAATGCAAATGGTAACGGTGACAGCAACAATAATGCCAAAGGAGACAGAAACACAAGCGCATACAGAAACGTAAACCATAACATGCACGGACACGGTACCGCAATTGTAAATGCAAATGGTAACAGTAGCAGCAAGAATAACGCCAAAGGAAAAAGAAACAGAAACATTAATGCAAGTGCATACGGAAACACAAACCGTTACACGCACGGTCACAGTACTGCAATTGTAAACACAAATGGTAACGGTAACAGCAACAATAATGGCAAAGTAAACAGAAATGCAAGTGCATCGAAAAATGCAAACCGTAAGGTGCGCAGTCACAGAACTGCAAGTGCAAACGCAATTGGTAACGGCAACAGCAACAATAACACCAAAGGAAAGAGAAATGTAAATGCAAGCACATACAGAAATGCAAACCGCTACAAGCACAGTCGTGGTACTGCAAGTGTAAATGCAAATGGTAACAGTAACAGCAACAATAAAGCCAATGGAAACAGAAACTCAAACACTAATGCAAGTAAGAGCGGAAATGCAAACCGTAATGCGCACAGGCACGGTACCGCAATTGCAAATTCAAACAGTAACAGCAACAATAATGCCAAAAAAAAACAGAAATGCAAACTGTAATGCACATGGTGAAGTAGACGGGAATGGTGATGCAGACTGTAACGGAAGTGCAACTGGAAACGCTAAGTGGCACAGTAACGAAAGGGCACGCCCTTCTTTTCCCCAAAAACTGCATTGAAAAACACAGTGAAAACAAAGAATGTATGCATAATAATGGACCTCGGAGCACAAAATTAGGACTTGGAATACTAAATTGCTTATATCTCAGGAACCGTACGACGTAGGAAAAAAATGTAATTTCATATGAATTATGAGTTTCCTGGCTAGTTTTGTACTTAGCCTCATTTGGGGGTTAAGCATTTTTGTGACGAAAAGTCTGTATCTCACACCATTTCCGAGAGATGGACCCTGAAAGGCACGACTGATGCCATAATGTTACCCTATGGGAAAAAGTGTCAACTTCAGAGTGCCATCAGTTTGCCTCCCTGTAATATTTTTTCACCAAACCACCAAAAGCCACATCTGTGTGATGTAGCCTTTCTTCTCTCCAATCTCAAGTAAAAAGACCAAACTGTATATGAGATATTCAATGTCAAAGATTAGTAAAATTTCCCTATCTATTCCATTATAAAAAATCTGGCCATCTTGTCCTGCCCTCACGATCAAAGATGGTGATCAAAGAATCTCACAATCAAATTTGCAGGCTCGCGATCAAAGAATTTGCAGGCTCATGAACAAAGAATTAAAAACCTTATAAACAAATAATAAATGAAGGAATTATGGTAAACCACTGCCATGGTTCAACAGAACTAAGCCCCCCTGAGTAAAACCCACCCTCATTTGACTTCCTAGGACACCCCTGGGCTGAGAAAATAGATTTTTAAATTGGGCCATCTCATCCCTTGCTCATGATGCATGATCACGATCAAAGAATCTCCTGATCAAAGAATTTGCAGGCTCACGATCAAAGAATTTGCATGGTCATGATCAAAGAATAAAAAGTCTTCAAATTAAAAAAATTAACAAAATTGCGGCAAACCACTGCCATGGTTCATCAGAACAAAGCCCCCTGAGTAAAATACACCCTCATTTGTTTTCCTAGCATACCCCTAGGCTGAGATAATTAATTTTTTTTATCTGGCCATCTCATCCCTCCCTTGCAATGCACAATCACGATCAAAGAATCTCGCAGTCAAAAGATTTACAGGCTTGCGATCAAAGAATTTGCAGGGTCATGACCAAAGAGTGAGGAACGAGATGACCAGATTTTAAAATTCATTTTTCAAGCCCAGGGGTGCCTTAGACAGTTAACCGAGAGTGTGTTTTGCTCAGGGGGGCTTTGTTCTGCTCCATCTGAATAAAGAAATATAAGTTTTTCATATCCCTGGTAGTCTAGTGCCCCCCCATCATGATAAGATATATAGCGATCCTTGTATCCCTGGTCGTCTAGTGGCCCCCCCAATCTGTATTGAATAAATATTTTTTTTTATCCCTGGTAGTCTAGTGCCCCCTCCCAAATGTGTCTTGCCTCTATATTTGTTGTTTATCTCCCCAGTGGTCTAGTGGCCCCCCTGATCTGTAAATAATTATTATTCTTCATATCCCTGTCAGTCTAGCGGCCCCCCATCATAATGAAATCCATAAGCAGTTGCCCTTTCCTGGTAGTCTAGTGGCCCCCCACTCAGCCATGCCAACCCACCCAGCACCCCCCACCATTCCCCAGCCGCGACTGGCACAGCCCACTCATCTTATTTGACAGTTAGTTGTTGACTGTGTGTTTTGAGATCGCAATGGAAAGAGGAGCTCTGAAATTATTTCTAAGCACCTCTTCCATTATAGTTCTCATAAAACACACAGTCAGCAGCTGGCCTCCGTAGAAACTGCACAATGCATGCTCATAACATGGCCATTTTTTAAAAAATGGCTGTGTTGAAAAGTTGGAGTGAAAATATAAAAAATTGGCAAAGTTACATGCATGCATAGGAAATTATCAATGACCGCACATAACTTGAGTGTTTTGTTTTGGTATTTTTGCTCCAGATTTTCAACATGGGCTTTTTTGGACCCCACCTCATGAACACTGGCACTGTTATTTTGTTAGTATGTCCCAAAAGGTGATTTCATGCAGCATCCAGTAAATCACCTTACAGGTCTGATTAAAGAAATAACAGTGACAGCGTTCATGAGGATGGGTCCCAAAAACCCCATGTTGAAAATCTGGTTGAAAAATACCTTAAAATGGCAGAGATATCAACATAAGTTGAAACACCCATTGACATATATTATACAGCACTTACCTTTATTCCTCAGTTTGCGGTTCAGCTTTGAAGAGTGCAGAGGTGTCCCGCTCCACAGAAGATGACAATGGATGACCTCCAGTGGTAAGTATGGGGCAAGGGTGGGGTGGGGTAGAGGATGCGCAGTGGGATGGTCAGGATGGGGGAGGGGTATTGCAGGGACAACGAGAGAATGTTTTCTTTTCTTCAGGGCAAAAATAAAAGACATCATGGGACTGTTTTCTTTTTTAACAGGTTCTTACAGTAAACATTTCAGGACACTGGGAGTGGGCTCCCCAGTGTCCCACAATATCGGGAGTGAGATACACATTTTGGTGACACTGGGAGTGGGCTCCCCATTGTCCCATACTGATGGGGAGAAATGTGCAGTACTGAATTCCGACACGGGGATTGGCCCCCATGTTGATATGGTATTTTTAAACAAGGGGCTGTGGGGGGGGGTCCAATACTGGGGGTGAGCATCCCAGTGTCAGGTTATATGTATTTTATAAACCATTTTAGGAAACTGGGGTGAGCTCCCCAAGTGTCCCACACTGTGGGGGTGAGATGTAATAAATGCCGACATAGGGGATTCGGGCCCCCAGTGGGCAGATATACAGTTAAAGATCACAGCACAATCAGGATGGTGGGGCTAAAATGATAGTAGCCCTGTCCCTGACCTACTGTATGAGTGGCAACAGCAGCAGGGATTGTAGTATATAACAGAGCCGTCATATGTTAAAGACAGCTGTATTGTATAGTGCAAACTCACACTTACACAAAAATTCAGTTATGCCTAGAACGTTGATTTTCTGAACTGCGCATGCTCAGAAATGGAAATTTTTTATTAAATAATTTAAAAACTACTTAACAGAGGGACCTAAAAATAACAAAAGCACACACCTTGGACCAACCTCTATCAAACCAGAGAGTTTCAGGTTTCAAACACTCCTATTTTTTTAGTTATCAGGTGGCAACAAAAGTCCTAACATTTTTCAAAAATGGAGATTTGGAGTTTTTTTACACCTCTGTAACTTTGTTCCCCCGAACCAATCTACATGAATTTTACAGGCTCAAGAGATCCTGGAACAGAGGCTGTGCTTTCCAAAGTTCATGTAAATTGGTTAGAAGGGGGCAAAGTTATTAAGGTACATAAATTTCAGTTTAACATAGAAGTGCTTACTCAATCCTAATACACAGGCACTATTGTGCCTAATATATATATATATATATATATATATATATATATATATATATATATATATATATATATCCATGGCAAAACCCGCTTAATGCACAGTTAGGGCTGTTGTTCCAGCGATAAAAGTGAGGAAATTATTAAAGTTAGAAAACCCTAACTCCAAATTCCCCAAGCACGACACACACACACACACACACACACACACACACACACACACACACACACACACACACACAAGTATGGGGGAGGACCAAGTCAACACAACCAATGACAGACATCCAGCAGCAGGTGACAGAAATAACAAACAATTGTCTAAATGTACTACGAGACATCCCAACCCCCCTGACCAGGTACTGCATGCTCAGTGGAGATCAACAGCAAAACTGAGGCCATGTACACCAAACGTACACATCCCTGATTGCAGCTGCACACAACGTACCACACTTAGTAGTTGCATGGCCTTACCTACCGATGCCCCACACCACACCACAACTGGTACTGTGCCGTTAGTCAAAATAAATGCTGAAGATGCATGATGACAGTTGTAGAAAGGTTTTAACACTAGTGAGTATACATTAATTAAGAGAAGTACATAAATTAAGTACAAGACACTAGGATGCTCAAGATAAAACTAGTGTTACATTCAATATGTGATTTACATAGTAGTACATTTACTGCAACGGTTTACTCAAGATAGAGAGGCTGATGTAAACATATGGAAAAGCATTGCCTGTTCAACACTGTGAAATTTGTACTGCCAGTATCAGATGCATTCTTACTGATGAAGGTGTACTGCTGATGTACATACATAGACCTTCAGTGTGTTTCAATACTAAAGATGCAATAAGTATTCTTTGTAAGAAACAGTGTAATTGCATGAATCAGGCCAAGCAGCTTCTAAATATCATAACACTACTGAGCCAACAATGACGTACCTGTATCGGAGATGTATATAGGATAGATTTTCCTGTAGGCACTTACTGACTATGTTGTACCTGAGAAAGACAATCTCATTGCATCTGTGATGACTACCTTATTCAAATAGTGATACATTTACTATTGTTGCAATGAGTGATCTATGCCACTTATGGACACAGCATCATTTTTTTAACAATTGTTTCATACTCAGGCTGTATGCCTAGTGTTTGGGTTTGCCACACTTCTGTCACTGATTCTATCAAAGTGATAACTATGTTAATTGTGGTACAACAGGAATCAAGTAGGTATAGTGTACATATTAACAGAATGTCTTTCAGTATTGATTTAACTCACAATGGGGTAAGTGTACTAGAAGAGCAGGGGTTATTCTCTATCACTGACTCTGTGACTTATAATAACACTAAGGTTTCGATGACTGTAATGATCAAGTTACACTGTTCATCTTCATGAGTTCATATTCACAGCCATTCTCCAGTAACTAGACAGTGTATAGTGTAACTGGGTGGCACACTGTGTTGCAAAGCTGCTGCAGTGCCTAGAAGAGGGAGAGTATCTACTCATAAAGACAATTAAGCAATAAGGCATGACCAACAGTTATGTTAAATAGTCTGTTAATCATCCTGTAGGGGTTTAATGTTGAATGAGGCGTAGCCGAGTGCCACATGTTGCTAGACAGTGATAAACTGACCATTAACATAATACCTAGGAGTGGCTTATTGCTATCATAATAAAACTGTTTTTTAAACAACATTAAACCATGTTCATCATATGGTTAGGCTCTACATGTATGTTAATAAAAACTAAACATAAGGCTGTTAAAATGTTTACAGTCAATTAGAAAGCTGCATTTCTCAAACCCTTGTTATAATCAGAGATATTATACCTGTACAACTCCTTGGTTTTGCTGAACTCTATTGCTCAGGTGGCCCACCACATGTGGTGTGGTCTGTGGGCATCAGTAGGTAAGGCCATGCAACTACTAAGTGTGGTACGCTATGTGCAGCTGCAATCAGGGATGTACATTTGGTGTACATGGCCTCAGTTTTGCTGTTGATCTCCACTGAGCATGCAGTACCTGGTCAGGGGTGGGATGTCTCGTAGTACATTTAGACAATTGTTTGTTATTTCTGTCACCTGCTGCTGGATGTCTGTCATTGGTTGTGTTGACTTGGTCCTCCCCATACTTGCATGTGTGTGTGTGTGTCTGTGTGTGTGTCAGGTTGGGGATTCAGAGTTAGGGTTTTCAACCCTAACAGCGAATTTCCTCACTTTTGTCGCTGTGGAACAACCCTAACTGATGCATTAAACAGAGTTTTTTGCCATGAATATCCTGCCTTTTTCAGAACTATTACTCAGTATAGTACATGATTAATAGTTGTAAGAATAGTGCACATACATAAAAAAAAGTTCCAATATCAGAAATACTTCAACTCTTGTAGTTGCATGTACTGTTATTAACAGTAACAGTAATTCACTGTGAATCATATTGTTTTTATAACTTTATTAATTGTAATTTGTCATTGTTATTCCATGTAATATTTTTTATGTAAAAGTGTCTTACTCCTTTTCTTTGTGAGCACATATGTAAAGAAAAGATGTACATAACTAAAAGACTATATGACATGACATGGACACCATTAGTTCATCTACTGAACAAATGGATATGTTACTGTAGTAACTTGAGATTTGATAGAGTGCTTGTACTACCAACTGAGGTGGTACCACCAATCATGAACAGCGGTGGAAGAGGCTTGCTGGTACTGAATACATAAGTTTGTTGTAAGTATGCCAACACAGACATTTCACTGTTGTACTAGCAGGTACATACTTATCTTCATCATGATACACATACACACATTCTGTAGCAGTAGGTGTATGAAACAACAGTGTGCCACAAATAGTGTAACGTAGCATTGTCACACATCTAACTTACTTCTATGGAGAATCCCAACTCTAATACCACAATAGTGTGGTATGAGCTTTCACCAAATGAGAAAATCACAGTTGTATAAATCTTGTTAAAACTATTTTCAAGAAACATCTCTACTACACAATAACACACCAAACACCACAAGAGAGTATAAACTCACTTTTTTTACTATAAAAATATTTTATATATAAAAAATGACAAACAAAAATACTTTTCTTTTTATAAACAATACAAATATATATATTTACACAAATAATATTCATACAGCCAAAAAAACTTATAAAAGTGTGTATTGCATCATACACAAAAATAAATACTTAAAATGCATAAAAAAATATATAAAAAGTTTTCATTTTTTTTGTAAGTTTTGTGCAACACTTGTGAGAGGTGTATCCACTGCTTGAGGCAATCCAGGCTGGAAACTGGATTCGATGTGGAGGCTCAAAGGAAGTGGAGTTGCTGCACCCTCCGGAGATAATGACCACGAAGGGTGGTCAGTTTCGCCCAGGGAAGCTGCAGGAACAGATGGTGTTGGTGGAGGTGAAGCACTGCTACCCGGCACAGCACTCGTCAGCCACTGCTACGACTGGCTTCTAGCATGAGGTTGACAGTCTGCTGCTATGCATCCAAGAGACTGGATTTCATCCAGCCTCAAGGATGATGTGCTGGCTCAATGCAGACTGCCAACTCGAGTGCAAGCCGCCCGTAGCAGCGGCAGTGGGCTGTGCATTTTCGCAGTTGCCGGCGCCCTACAAAGATTTTAAAAAAAGTAATGATGAATATACAACACAAATTAAACAGTTATGACTTCCAAATATTTAACTTCAAATACTTCTTATCTACTGAAATATCACAAATGCATTCATTTCAAAGTTATGATAATAGTTTTAAGTATGATGCTAAACTATTTAGCTATCTTATTTCTGTCTCTGTCATACTTGATTATCTATATAATCTAATGAGCTGACAACATCAAAAAAAGTATAGTTAGCTGTGGCTTAGAATGCTACTCTTATATTTTGTTTCAGTACTCATAAATATTCAGTATGTACATACTTTTGCATTATCAACACTATTATACCATACAATTGAAATACATCCTCATCAAGTGTGAGAATTTTTACTTCACCATGTCTGCCTATAATGTGTAGTCATCTCTGCACTAAAAAACAAACTACCTTGACATTAACACTATCATAATATACTTTTCATGTGTACACAATCATGATCACTTTAATGATAGTTTGAAAGCAAACAGCTTTTTACCCGTAGTTCAGGCCCTCAACACACGTCACTACTTTAAATAATTAAGTCACTGATATGACATGTGCTCCAAAACCATACCAGACATCTTCAAGTACATAAAGAACATAAATGACAGATTTCTAGGTAGCATAACTATAAGACATTCAGACAACTAACCTAAAACTTAAACTGCAGTATGGTAAAATCTACTCAAAATAAATACATTTAATTCATTGCTGTACCGTTGGATGCCCATAATGTCTACATCACTGTGCTTTTGCACTGCCACACGGTAAAATTCTTCAAAACAATGTGGCACAGCAGTAATAAGGTTCTTCAATGTACTATCTGACATTAAAGCAATAATGCACTCCACGTTAAGTGTTGTGGTGTGATAACGTTGTGCCTGTCATCATTAGACAAGAGGCCACAGGCGGAGTGCAACTAATCACCCCAAAAGTAACATTATCCCAGCACAACACACACCCCAAAGGACATTATTCTATTATACAATGGCTTGTTGGTACTAATAAAACAAAACATTTTTACAATAAGTCTTAAAAAGTATTTTACAATTTGATTTCTCAATGGTTAGGCACAATGAATAGAGAAACAGTCCCACTGTAATGTTATTGTGTGTCTGCTATCTCCTGCTGCACCCACCCCCTCCCAGGAAAGTACAGCAGTCCACACACTAAGATCCCAATATGGAACTGGGTAATATTTTTTTAATTAGTATTTTTTTTTTAATGGGTTTAAAATCAACCGCAGGGTGGTTGAGGAACCGTAATAGCAGTTACGGGTTGTTTGAGCACTTACTGATTTCCAGGAATGCAGTACAGTTTTGTGCACTGCCTATTTGAATGTGACTGTCATTTTATCGTTAATTTGTTTAATTTACAATGTTCATGGTAACAGTGCAGGAGTTTGACAAAGTGAGCGGTAATCACAGGACTGTGGCAATCTGAAAGGCCTCATGCTCCTGCTGACGTGGAAATTGAAATGATGTCTAAAATGACATATTTTTTTCAGTTAAAACATCTGTTTATAGTCAGGGATAATGTTGGTGAATATTTCTTTAGGTGTTTTGCCTGGCAAGTTGTACACAATTACTGTGCTGATGGACCAGCGGACACATATATTTAAATGCCGTCCATAATGACGTTTTTTTTTTTTTTTTGGGAAAATGGACACACTGTGTGTCAGTGGGGGACAGGGAGTTATTTCACTATATCTGCTGGGAAAATGAGCAACATAGGGACAATTTGCACTGTTGTGGCCAGCGATCACTAGCAGCTGAGTCAGAAGCACTCACAGTAGGTTAAAGATGGTTGAGTGTGAATGAGAAATGTGGGATTGCACTGTCAAGCAGCTACATGTAGAGACTTCTTGTTTTTCCAAAAACTAATCTGGTCACCCTGGTGCTGGGACTAGAGCTGTGATGTTTTGCTGTGTAACATGGCGCTTACAGTCCCATAGTCACCAATGGGAGCCCAGGATTTGTCTTTGCCATGGTATAATATGAAATTAACAATTATCAATAATAATTATTGATTTGCTATCATTAACATTGATAGTGTAATAGTAACAAACTTTCTTACTGATGACAAAGGACTCGCACCCTGCAGAGGATGACAGGCATTAGCGTGTCCCTCTGGCTGTTAGATATAGCAGGGCAGAAAAAGATGTTTTTTATAGTGCTGTGAGAAAAAAACAACTGTGCAGTACATTAGCAGGTGAAAAAATAAATTACAGTGTTAAACATTTTGTATATAAATACACAACATTTTCAAACCTACTACAGTGTATGGGAAATATCTAATACCTGATTGTAATGATAGCATGTAATGCTCATCTCGCAACAAATGTTTTAAATAGACATGTTACCACCTTTACTCACATACAGTCTCACTGTTATGTCCTCACACTGTGCCAAAAAGTGGTTTCTCACAGCAACCACAGCATCATATAGTAAAGTATGAAAAACAGTTTGACAGTATAGGTGCTCATTCAAAATGTGACACTGTATATCGCAAGGCCATGCAGCATTGAATAATGTAGCAATGTGATGTCTGTGGCCCAATATTGAACACAGTTTCACTACTCAAGAACTCATTTTAATAGCACCCAACCCAGTAATAGGCAGCGTATGATGTAGTGGAATTTGCACCACTGCAAGTAGTCATAGTACTGCATTTTACATGTGGTGAGACAACTTCCATAGTGCTATATAGAAATGTGTGATATTCATAGTGTGACACGCAAACAGTCCCATTATTCACTGTATTATTACTTTTATAGACATTCCCTCAGTTCATGATCACCTTTTAAAAATACACATATGTGACAGTGCACTGAACAGTATCACACTGGATTGTAGAGGTAAGTATGAGGTTGGCAAGGCTGAAGACAGACACACTGCACAGCTTATTCAGTTTAACTGTGAATAGGCATGAAGACTACAAGGCACATTTTGAACTTGTACATTGAGAAAACAAAAATCATAATTGGACACTTTCTGCATTGCACCATTTAGGTCACTACAATATCCTCCCACCATGTTGTGTTTTTAGGGGTTGCGGTGTGAATCATCAACGCATTGCCACCCTGTAAGGTCACAGCACAAATAAAGTAAATAATGTCAACAGTGATTCACCCCCACAACAAACAAAAGAAAGTGGTACTGCTCGGCAACGATGGGGTGTTGCACACACCCCAGACAATTGAACATTTGCAGTGAGTATGCCAACAGACAGTGCACTTCTGTCACGCAGTAAGACAGCAAGGTGTAGTTATCAACAGGAGCATTGATCACCACGAATGTTGACAACCATATTACTTCTCAAGCATGCAGATAATAGCAAACAGATTTCACTTATGGCTGGCGCTGGCTTCCTGCTTCACCGCCACTTGTTCAACAGCAGCAGCTTCCCCGGGCTCTATTAAAGCAAACAAATAAAAAAATGATCACATCAATAGATGAAATATCAAGGTAAAAGTGTTTTTCTTTAAAACATCAATTTCTAATACTACATCATTCATACAACTATCATATGAACACATATCTCTTTACAGAAACAGCTGTCTCTCCAACTAGATGTATGTTGTTAAGTCAGTATTACATGCATATAACAAGTCTTCTCATCTGCAAAAAGCCACACAAAGTTGAAATTATGACACCATGTATATATCTTTTTCCAAGACAAATGTCCATCCAATCCAGAACAGTTAATATAAAAAATTAATTTTTTTTCCTGGTGATTCCCCTGACACTGTTTCTTCAATTACATTTTCTCCAAAAGAAAACTCAGAAATATATTATTGGTAGTATGCAGTGCAGAACAAGCAGTGCCTGCCCATCAATGGCAATAGTTATAATATTGTCATAATGCATATTTGTTACATAGAAACATCCTAAAAACATTACATGTACCTTCAATTTACATACATGTATACCTAACTATATGACGATCTGTTCCTTAAACAGTTTTATAATGTGTGTTATTATAATAAGAAGAACACAAACATAACGATAATGTTACTGTTCACTCAATGACCCTCTATTGAATATGGCAGCTGTTTATGTGTTATTAAGCATATTACCCTACAGAGCTATTAAAACACATTAACAAACATGTAGATACTCTATGCTGTCCATTAATAACTATTGCAATAATAAAAATGAAACATTGGCAGGAGATATAGAAATAGTAAGTGAATAAGATCTAGGGACATGTCGTAATTAGCAACAGATAATTAAGCAGCACACCATTGAATACCACTGAGACACCTACAACATTACAATTGGTTATCTATTACTCATTATACATTAAACTCCACCACCAAAAGTAGCAGAGGAGAAGACCTCCCCCCACACACACCACATGTACTGCTATGGACATACATCCATTGTCAGATTCATGAAGAATAGTATCCCACTCACATGTGTAGTAATACCAGTTTGTTATGGTAGTACAGGATCTTGCCATGCACTGCACATTCACTAGACTTGCATAACACCTTTTAAAGTATTTGGTGGATATTCAAAATGGTTGCACCATACGCCAATAGGGTTGCACATGCTGGAAGTACGAAATTCTGCCATTCTGGTATTCAGTAGAAGACAGTTGCACCACTGAAAACAGGCTGAGCAACAGCGTCAATGCAAATGAATGCATGCTCAAGTGGAGGAGGAACCACGCATGAACTCCAGAGCCTGATATTCAGCTGGGCTGTGCAGAGTGTGTAGGCACAAACCCCCAACCAAGCCTGCACCACTTGAGGCAAAAAAAGGCCTAAGTCGAGGGCCACCCACAGGTGAGCTGCTGGATTGCAGGGTGAAACACAGCAGCTGCCCCTGTGCTGGCCCCAACCCAGTCCCTGTGCCCCCTGCAGCCCGATTGCAGGCACCCAACCAATCCCTCCCACCCTCCCAGTGACCCGACCATGGGCATAGTGTACTCCCCCAACACCAGGTCAATCTGGGCAGCAATGTGGCTCCCCGAATGTATCCTGGTGGTCCAGTGGACCAAAATGCCCGATGTCATGAGCATGGCTGACAACCCCCCAATGTATCCCTCATGGTCCAGTGGACCAAATGCCCGATTGCAGGCAGTAAGAAATAACCCACCCCTCCTCCTGAACGTATCCCTGGTGGTCGTAGTGACTGAAATGCCTAATCGTGGGCAGTAAGTTTAATAACCCCCTGAAGATAGCCCTGGTGGCTAGTGTCCCCCACCCCACACACCCATGAAGCACCACTACCCGCCTCACCCCTCACAGGCAGCGGGCAGCATCATCCACTCCACTGTTACCATCAACTGACTGCCCATTAGGCTGTACACCCATTGGTGCAGACCAAGAGCCAATGGGTGTGCAGCCCATACTGTACATGACAGTCCAGATTTGTGAATCAATTCATTCATTCAAAAATCTGAATTGTCATAGGACGGCTGCATGCCCATTGGCTGTACCTACACCAATGGGCATGCAGCCTCACCGGCAGTCAGTCGGTGGGTGGCGGCTGGCGGGCGGTGATGCTGCCGCCACCGGCTGCCAATGGGGAGCGGGGTGGTGGGGTTAGTGAGTGTGGGGTTGGTGGTACAGTACCCACCAGGGCTATGTTCAGGGAGGGGTTATTAAACTTACTACCTGCACTGACCTTTTGGTCCACTGGATCAGCAGGATACGTTCGGGGGTCACATTGCTGCCCGCGATCGAGCTGTTGGGGGAAATTGAACTATGCCTGTGATCGGCCCAGTGAGGGGTGCTGCGGGGTATTCTACACTGTTTTGTCTACAATCGGGGTGCAGAGGGCATTGTTCCCCGATGGCTGCAGCCTGTCAGGGCACCAGGCGCAATTCCTCGGGGATCGGCAGACCTACATGGTAATGCCATGCAAATCACGCCATAATCACATGCAAATGCCCCCACACTGTGGCTTGCATGAATTATACCACATTTTCATGTCACGTTTTGAATATCACAATTTTGCACATGGCGCAATGGTACTTATGCCACCGCAAGTTGAATGCTCCACTCTGTGAACTTGCGGTGGCGCAAGTTCCACTGCACCATGCACAGTGGCTGTGGCTGGGGGGTGATATTCAGAGGAGTTGCTCAGTAGCGTAACTCCTTTGAATGGCCCGGACACCAGCTGTGCAACAGTTTTACTGCGCAATGGCTTGTGCGTATGAATGGCACAATTTGAATAGTCGACCCTTTGGGTCATCATAGAGACCCTAGTTTATTTAAACCGTGACAACAAATTTAGATAATAAAGTCTTACTTGTTGAGTCAATCACAGATACACTTTGTATCTGACTGACCACCCTCCACAGCTTGACTGTGTGTTGGTACTACTGTGGTGAAGCCGGGGAGACTCCGATGTTCTACCATGAAGCAAACAAAAAAAATATGTAAGTGTTAGAGTGAATCACAGTACAGTTTTGAAATACTTACAACAACAGTAAATCAGCCACGACATACATAACATTGCTTCCAATTACAGACCACAAGCATTATGGTCACATATTACAATAACAATTCTATATTTCTGTGCAGGGGCCCAACACACCATTATTTACATAGTCTGTAACACGTGGGGCATCAAACACTATTGATATGTACATTTGTATGTGTTTGTCTGTGTATTGAGCATTTCGGTCCACTGAACCACCAGGTATATGTTCGAGAGGAGTGGTGGGTTTATTACACTTACTACACGTGATTGGGCATTTCCTTACACTGGACCACCAGGTATACGTTCATGAGGAGAGGGATGGTTTATTACACAGTATTACAGACTTGTACAAGTTTTATACCACTACATCACAATAACTAAACAGTAACATATTGTTCTCTTCCAGCATACCATAGTAGTAAGTGCGTATATGTATAAATGTGTTATTTTCTGGCATGGCTATCTTAGCAAGCTCTGGTTTGTGACTGAACAACAGCACAGTAAATAAATGGAAGAATTAGGTTACATGTTTTCATAGTACATCCTTACATATAGTATTAAGTATTTTAAAAATGTTGTGAGAAATACAGGTTTCTGATTAGTAGCAAACATGTTATTAGCTGTATGTCAATCTTTGATTAACATATATGTAGAGACTAATCACATACAAAACAATGTTCAACACTATTTACAAAATATTGGTATGATAATACTAATAAGGCACTCTGAGTGTTTATATTAATGGTCACTTAATCACTGTGTGGGGGCATGTAGTACTCGGCTGTGCCTCATGCCACATTACACCAATAAACACTGATTTACACAACATTAACATAATCCCTCCTCATGTCTTATTGCTTAATCATGCAGTATACAATTATTTTTACAAATTCTGAATACATGCACAACTATTATGAAAAGTTGTGCTGATTTACTTACGGTGAGTAAGGCGCTCCCCCGCAGCTGGCTTGCCAGCAGCTTCCCAAAGCTCGTATGCGAGGTAGTACCAGCACGTATCATTGTCCGGTATCCCCTCACGTTGTTTCAAAATGTAAAAATGTTGACGCAACAGCTTCCACTTCCGCTTTAGCTGTACAACAGTCTTATTTTTAACTTTAAAACTATGTACAAATAGCTATTTATGTGCCTCCACATCGAATCCAGTTTCCGGTTTGTACTCCTCATCAATACCTTTGGATTCCCTCTAGCCTGGACTGCCTCAAGCAGTGCACACACCTCTTGCAAGGTCCACTGCCTCATTATCTCAGTTTAGAATTGTTTAGTTCTGAAATACAGACATAAACAAATATCTACATTAGTATCATGTAACAATATTAATCATTTCTTAAACGAATTCCATATAATACTAATTAAATTAAAGAGCACATGTCCTTCAACATAGCAGAAACACACCTCAATAGCATTATGCAGGGCCTAGAAAGGATTCAGCCACCTCAACAGTAACAACAACTGCTGCTACACTATGGTGTCCCACCAGCATACAATCCAGTAGTCTCAGGGGTGGGGGCCTACTGCATCGAACATGACATTGGATACACCATCACATATCCATGTCTACTACACTGAACTGTTCACACACCATAGTAAAGTGATGTTAAACACAGATGAACCACACATTGCACAACTGTGCAGACACCTAGAAATATACTTAATAAATGTGAAGACAGCTAACAAACCGATTGAAAGTTAAATAGTATGATAATTCCGTTGTACATTCATGGTAGCTATATACTAATTACTACCCATATCTGCTACATTCAAAATAACTCTATTTCCTGACATACCAGTAAAGAAACATATACATTGAACAGCACCACTGTGTTTTATTGTTGTTGTACACATACCATACTGTAACAGCTACAATATTGTAAGACCACAGTAAATGCTACACTCATTTAACATACTCAAACTATATACAATTATAAAAAGGTTCTCAGAAATGCTGCAATCTTATTGGCTGTTAGGATTCCAACAGCCTTACATTAATCCATGTTATACTGTCATGTATAGCCTGATCACCATGGTACACGGATTGCTACTGTCAGCATTCCATCCTGTAGCACAGATGAATGTGTAATGATGCATTTGATTTTGAACCAGCATTCTTAAACTGCTGGTGTAAGAACTATTTTATTAAAATCTCCCTCTAAATGAGGAAAACATTCATAAAGGATACTTTTAACACTTTTCTTTTCGAAAACATTTTTATAATAGCAATAAGGCAGTCCCATGAGTTACATAAAGAGTCAGTTAATCACCCTAGGGGCAATATGGCACTCAGCTGCACCTTGTACCACATTACCCCCCAAGGGGTGATTAACACACAGTTAATCTAAACCCTGGTCATACCTTATTGTTTAAATGTTGAGACATAACAACATCATACAATTGTGAACTGACAGCAGCAGGGTAAATTACTATTGGTGTTTCTGCACTATCCTAATATAGCAAACCCATATATGTGGCATGTATGTGAGTGATGCAGCAGTTGATCTATTTTTTACACATTAATATGATTCTGAAAAGAACCTTTGTATATACTGTAATATTTCCTTAAACAGTCTGACAATCTTAAAGGACTTTGAGGATTCCATCTCAAGGTCTCCCAGAAAATGGCAGTTGCCAGCACGCTTAGAAATGTTCACCATCTGGTAGGAATAGCCAATCATTACAGTATTTTATTTCAGGGTGACGTGATATACATTCCTTGCATCGTAGAAAAGCAGTTATCTGTACATTTACTTTTCTGTGAGCTCTGTCAATCAGATACAATGATGTTCTGCTTGCCAGACTCTACGCTTTGTAATATCTGAAAACATGATAATACAGGCAGGCAACATAGACATAATAGAAGCAAGGTCCAATTTTGCCTCTGCAACTAAATCTACCCAGCGTTTTGAGCCCAAATCATTGCCTCCAAGATGTATTAGCAGTATGTCAGGAGGAGAGAGAGTTATCAAAAGTCTGTCCATGGTTGGCATAAGATGTTCCCATCTCATGCCACCACGACCAAACCATCTTACATAGCAATTGGGGAGCTGCAGGTCCCTCCCAAAATTACTATGAACTGCAAACTCAACTGCTGGTCTTATGTAACTGCTTCCAACTATCCACAAAATCCTTTTGCTATTTTCTGCCATTCTAAGTTTTAAAACTCAGAACTGTATAGAGAGCTACAAAGAAAGTCAGTTTTTCACCCTGCAGTGACCAGACAGCAATGAAAATCAAACTGATATTTTCCCTCCTTATTTCAAGCTAGCTTCAGTGGGTTCAGACAAAACACACAAATCAAATGAAAAACATTCCCTGCTGCTCTGGCTTCATTAACCAATCTAACTGATGCATTCAGTATTACTAGACCTATGTTCCTGCAAAAATCTGCAACCACTGACAATTTTGAAAATGCATCCTTTTCATAGGCAGTTTTAAACAATGACAACATCAGAAAAAAGTCTGATTGGTTCCATTTTCTCATAGAACTCCACGTGCACCTTCCTATCTACCTCCATTTGCAGCTGTATCTGTACAAGTTAGTACAAAAAATGATTTCTCACTTTAAACTATTTTTTGTTAAGAATATAGCCTGCTAAACAATAACAAATTACATTGAGATTCAACAACAAAAAACATTTTTATTAATAGTATTTACATGTTGTTATAAGTTTTTTTAATACTAGAAATAATCATTTGAAGATAGACTGTACTTACAGTTTCAAACTGCTCTCTCAGCAATATTGCAAATGGCTGCTGTTTACTTCTTCTTCAGTGTTGTCCGTCTCTGATTGGTTCTCAGAAATGGCCTGACAAATCTTAAATTACATTGGTAGACGTAGCTGTCAAACAGACTGTTTTCTGATTCGATAATGAATGTTTTTGGCACTCCCAAGTGTTAGATTAATTTTACTGTCGAATGCATGAAAGTACATTTGCGACACTTTCGATAGCACGACAGTAAAATTTGCGAAAGTGTCGAAGTTCGACAGTACTTTTGACCATATTGTCGAATGCACGAAAGTAAGATTTGCGACACTTTCGAATGCACGAAAGTATTTTTTGCGAAAGTTTCGTGCTCACGAAAGCAATTTTCCAAGACTGTCTATTTATTGCCACAATTTCAGATTTAATGGGAAAATAGCTCAATTTTCAATTATAAACACATTATGTGCTGCATAGCTGCTTCGAACTCAGTACACTTCAGATATTTAACATTTACAATGTTCCAAGCATGCATAACAACTGTGCAATGCAGACTTGTGAAACAGTTGTTTGTTGTAATTTTCACACCCAAATCTAAACATAGCCATTTTAAGACCTCTCCTCATAACAGTGTCACTCTGATTGTTATACATGTGTACCATATAGTCATTTCTCACATCAACTGACCCAAAACGCAGCAAATAACCAGAAACACAATTTTGTCAAGATGTGAAAATGCAATCTGTACTATTCATAAGGTTGTGTGTTAAAAGCAAAATTTTAAATTCTCAACTGAAAAGTATGACAATACACAAACTTACAAGTGTACATGTGAACTGCACTGCGCAAGCTTGTAAATCAGAAATGTTTCAGAATTCTCACACCAATTTTTCGACATATTCATTTTAAGTCGTCTGCTCATAAACACAGGCACTGTAATTTTGTGACTCTGCCCCATACAGTGATTTCATCAATCAACTGCAGCATTGCACAGTACATGTGCAGAAAAACATTTTTTCCATGTTGTTAAAAATAACAGCTCCAATAGTGATACACAGGAGTACTAAAAACACAATGTTGATAATATGCAGCAACGATATTGAAATTTCGTTAACATGCAAGCATACTTAGCAACTGTGCTAGATGCAGTCACACAACAGTAATAGTGGCATGTTCTCCCTCTAATTGTAAACATACTAATTGTTACAGATTTGGTAATGAACACTATCACTCTCATGTTTTTGGTCTACCATATAGTGAATTAGCATACTGACTATGCCATGACACGCTACATGGTAGAAAACACATTTTCGTCACATGTAAAAATTACACCTATCTCTAATCATAAGTACACATGGGAAAAAAAATCTTTTAAATGTGGACTAGAAATATTGAGAATGCACAAACTTCTGATATTACGTAGCAGCTGTGCAATGCACATTCATAAAAACTATTGTTTAGTTATGTTTTTACCAAATTGTAAACATACTTAACGTACAATTCTATCAATACACACTGTTATAAGAAATTTACCGAAGCCTATTCTAAAACTTTTTTTCTCTCTCACACAGGTGCCTGATACTTCTGTAAGATTGCTTACTGTCACTGTCAACCATAATAGCAAAATATGCCAACTAAATACAGACATAGATGTGTCTCAAAATGAGAGTGGTATAATAGTACTACACTGTTGTATAAGGGCAACAAACAAAACAGTAAAGGCACACCAAAAAATGAACATCGACAGAGCTTTACTGCAACAGTGACCCCACATCAAGTCACTGCACAACCAAACGAAATTCCTTAACAGAAAAGAAAAAATGTATACCATCACAAATGTTGTGTCGATCTCTGAGATGAAACACAACTATTTTGAGTGTAACCATCAAGAAACGCTCAAAACAACACCGGAAACTCACAAATAGTGATTTACAACTCAGAAAGAGACAGTATTTCCGATCACTAGCAAGTAAAGCTAAGATTGAAAGACTTATCGCTGCTGTGCTATGGCACACCAGCAAAAAGAGCAAAAGTCACCTTTCTCTGATGAATTTACATCTGAAAGTACGAACTTTTGTCAACAGAGCACTGTTTTTACTACGATTGTGGCGTAAGATGTGTCATGTGCTTGAACAATTCAGGAAACTTGTATATGCCATTAAAAAAAGGCTTCAACAGTATCCTTGTTTGACTGTTGACAACTTCTGTCATGTTTTCACAGGACAGTGGCTGCACACACAGCACTCAGAGGCATATTTCTGGGAAGAGTCTTATCATTACTTAACAAAAGAACAGACGTTCAGTATTGATGAGTCCGCAAACTAACAAATGTCCTCAGTATCTCTGATGACAATCAATTGGATACTGATGATGACTGTGATCCAACCACAGTCTTCAATAAACGGCACTGCCTGACATGGTCATGTGATGATACCTGCAACCGTAGGCAATCGTCATTTCAAAAAGTAGAACACTTTGTTAACCTATTTGTAATAATAGATCGCAAGGGAGACATAAACTGTTTACAAAAATTGACCATTGTGAAATCCAGCCACATACTGGACTCATGGGTCACTCACTTGCATGTCTCGATAGTGGTGTTTGTGATAGTATTTTTCACAACATGCGGATGCGTGCAGTGCATCAAACAGGCATGCAAAACTTTGTCTACAGAGTATATGAAGTACAGCCGAGCTGTACATCAGTACACTTGTTTAAATGACTTATTGCAATCAGGTGACATGCAGGGTACCATCACTTTCTAAAAACTGCAACACATTACTTCTGTACCAGAAACAACTAATTTTCAGTGTAACACTTTGTAGAAAATCTGTTTCAGTGTTAGAAAATGACATTCTGAAACAGTCATGGAAGGAAATTGTTAAGTTTGAGGTTGCAAAGTCTCAGAAGTTTGATTCTGTATGTGTGTCATGCAACCATTTGTGCTACATGAAACAAACAGTCACAGCATCAACCTAGAAACCTTGTCACCATACAATGACATGTGGTTCCACCTGGCAGCATTCTTGCTGCTGAAATCTGACTTTCACTTACAAGACACCATTGTGCTATGCAAACACTGTTTTCAAAACTGAAGTGTAACACTTTGCCAGCAAGGTCATTACTAAACAACATGGAAACAGATGTTACACCAAGTGAGATTTCAACATTGAATATGTTTGAACGTATTCTAATTCAGACAATGAAACCATTCCAATGATTCTACATCTGAACACAAAGACACGGAACATTCCACAGAAAGAGCTTGTAGATCTCTAAAGGGTTCTGTGATGTATCTACCACTTCCTCTACAGGAAAATGTTCAAGCAATCTCAACTAAAAATAGCTTGGTAATTCTTGTAAATGGTGTGCCTACAAAGGCCAAAGTCATCTGGCAAGATGTTGTCAATGTGCAAAAGGTAAAGCTTGCGCTTGCTTATTTAAAGAGTAACAATTCCTTTTGTATAGACCTTGACATAGATCAGATGGCCAGTCTCTCTGTGCAACATGATCTATTAGAAAAAAGTAAGCCAATCATTGAGACGGTCAGTACACAGACAAGTGACAATGTGTATGAACAGTACACAATTCACCCACTACATGGCAGAAATCCATTAGGAGACAACATTGATCTCTATCAAATGAAGCAGGTGGAAGGTAAGCCTGTCAGCATTTGGGAGGCAACACTAGAAGCACGCTGTTTCCCAGACCTATTTCCAAAAGGGTCAGGTGGACGCCTAGATGAAAGAGAATACGTGTACAGGGTGCTGAGTACCGCACTAGCCGTGTCCTCAGCAAAGATGGCAAATTCAGGCGAACATACAGTACCTGTTCCATCTGCTCTGGGAGGTGAACTTAGCATTCTGTCTGCATCTATAGCACATACCATTCATCTAACAAGTCCACTAGATGGAATAACAGCTGCTCAATTTCTAGAGAAATTAAAGCAGAAAGATGAAAATGTGCAAGTGAATCTGTCTTCCATACTTTCAAGTCTCCGTGGCACCAAAGAATATTGGTATCGCAGACACTCGGAAGTGATGACAATGCTGCTAGAGTATGGTGCAGCCACATGGTTTGTCACACTTAGTTGTGCTGAATATGCCTGGGACGAACTCATTGAACTGTTGAAGTGGGCAAATTCTGATGTCGAAGGCATCTCATCGATGACTGTCGGAGAAATGTGTTCACTTGATCCTGTGTCTGTCACAAGACATTTTCACAAGCGGTTCCATGACATTCTGACTTTCATCTTATCAAAGGACAATCCTCCTCTAGGTATTATGGAACATTACTTTTGGAGGACAGAATATCAAGCACGAGGTGCCCCTCATATCCATATGTTATTGTGGATCAAGGATGCTCCACGCATTGGTGAACATGAAGCAGCAGAAGTGCTATCATTCATCAAAAAATATATCACTTGTCACATTCCAGACAAGTATGACAGTCCTACACTATGGAAGTTGGTACAAAAGTTCCAGCGACATATTTGTGCAAAATATTGCCGGCGAGTAGTAAAGAACAAATCTAATTGGTACACACGATGTCGCTTTGGATTTCCTAGACAAGTTTGTCAGAATGGTGCCACGAATGACCTTTTCTCAGCAATGCAACACCACTTGAAGGCAAATCAACCAAGAGGGTATATGCTATACCCAGAGATGAAAAGAGGTGTACATCAATGACTACAACCCAACTCTTCTAATGTGGCAAGCAAACATAGATGTTCAGTTTGTAGCTGATAACTCACTGGCCCTGGTTCTGGCACGTCACTTGTACATAACCAAACATGAACAGACTAGCTTGCAAGATCTTTGGGAAGATATTGCCACTTCAAGCAAAAGCCTGACATCTCAGCTGTGGTCATTGGTTTGAAGACTCTTTCACACAGAGAATGTGGAGCTTACGAAGCCAGTGACCGGTTAATGGGTACACATCTGTACAGGAAGTCTGACGCTGTACGTTTTCTCAGTGTAAACTACAAAGAGAAACGGAAGCGTGTACTGATTCCTCATGCCAAAATTGAGGAGCTCGCTGTCAATACACCTTCTTCAAAACATATCTTGAAGAATAACCTGATAGACACATACTACCCACGTAGACACAACGACATGAATGATATGTGTCTGTGTGAGGTGGCTAAGTGGTATGACTACAAGACAGGTGCAGCACCTGACTCAACATGCCACATTTACAAGGTCAATGGACTAGATGGCTGTCTCGTGAAGAGACACAAGTCATGGCTTATAGATCACTGCAAACCGCATCTGGCACATCAGAGAGCACAGAACATTACTACTTTGCTCTCCTATTCCTATTTAGACCCTGGAGGAGTGAGTCTGAATTAAGGTGACTCTGACACATTCGAAGACCAGTTCAATCTCACCTTACGAGAATTTCCAAACTGAGTACTCACAGACATATATACAAAGACTAAAAGCTGAGAAAGAACAGCTTGAGAAGGCAGAGAAGCAACTTCAGGAAGACACTCCAGTTAGTTCACAAGACAACCTTGATCCAGAAGGACAAGGTGTTCTAGGTGACCTCTGCCTTTAAATGCCCCAGAAGTGTTAATGTCAGAAATTGAGACAGCCATGCAACATGGCACACACTTATGGTCAACCCAGCTGACTTAAGAGAAAGACTAAATCAGCTGCAGCATACAGTTCACTCTCAAGTAGTTGAAGCTGTCCAACATGGTATACTACATGAAGCAAAACAATGTGACTGCACTCACTACAAGCCACTACTAATGTTTGTTAGCAGTTCAGCTGGCAGAGAAAGGTTTCCTGATTGAAGCCGTCACTGCAGAAAGTACGGAGGTGACAGGCTTTTCAATGTCTGTTGCTGTAACTGCTCCCACAGGACTAGCAGCATACAACATTGGTGGAGTAACATTACACCATCTCTTTTATGTTGCCAGTCGAACATGGGAGAACTGAGATATCGTAAACTGTCATTTAAGGTTGCATCTCAGCTCCGCTCCATGTTCACAAAGATGCAGTTACTCATCATTGACGAAATTAGTATGGTCTTCAATGTCATGCTTGCCTGTATTCATCTACGTCTCACAGCAGATCTTAGGTACTGACGATGGAGTGCCATTTGGTGGCAAAAGTATACTTGTGTTGGGAGACCTTTTACAACTTGCACCAGTCAATGCAGAGCATGTATTTACAACTCTGACTGCCAAGCAAGCTAAGAATATCCTCGGTTGCATTGCAGGCTATAACATATGGGAATTATTTACCTATGTTGAGTTGTCTGAGAACATGCGCCAAAGTGGTGATCTAGCTTACAAATCACTTTTAGACAAAGCTCGTACAGGTTCTCTGTCACCAGAACATGTTTATATGTTAAATGATCGAAAAATCACAGTACATAGTACATGCATAGAAACAGCATGTAATGTCTTCAGCGATATATACTCTACTGGCAGACACATAGTGTGTCTTATGCCACGACTAAAGAAATGCGCTGAATTCAACAATCTAATGCTGCAGAGAGAAAACCAAGAGATTCTAACTCTGCATGCAGTTGATACAGTTGATGGCGTTATTCTTAGTCAAAAGCTAGTAGCAAAGATGACTGAACGACTAAGTGAACTGAAGTCAGATGTTTCATGAACAGCTGGCCTAGAAGCTGTTCTCACAGTTTGTAAGAATGCACGTATCATGCTGCGCCGTAATCTAGATGTAGAACAAGGTATGGTAAACGGTGCCATGGGAAACATCATTGACTTTGTCTACAATGTCCAGAAGACATATATTGAGACACTTGTAGTGCACTTTGACAACACGCAGCAGTCTGTACACATAAATCAAACCTGCATTAAATTCCAGGTTTTCAAGGATGTCTATGTAAACAGAAAACAGTTCTATTATGTAGTTGCATGTGCTGTCTCCATTCACAAATCTCAGGGATTGAGTTTGGATTCAGCAATGGTAGACATAGGTACAGACATTTTCAAGGATGGCATGAGCTCCGCCGCACTTTCCGAGTACGCAGCCTTCTGGATTACACATCATTAGTATAGCACCTCAGAAAATATGAGCTGACAAGTGATGTATTCTTGAGTACAACAGGTTACGTACTCTACATCAGCCACAAATGTCTTTAATACCACTGCCTACATATCTGTCTGTCTCACACAATTCAGTCACAGCTAGAGGTAGCAACAAACAGCAGCAAGCTTCCAAAAGTGATTCAACAAAAAAGAGTTCAGCAAAGGCCACAACTTCAAGTAAACATTCACAACCAGCAATTCGTCAGAAATCAGTTGGTGTAGCTGCTGTACCAGTCTTTGACAACAGCAGTAGAGTAAACTGCTATGCTAACTCAGCTATGCAAGTTTTTCTACACATGCCGCAGTTTGTGCAGGCAATATCTGCTTCACAAGACAATCCCCTATCAAACGCTTTGAAGCAGATTATCAACATGACTTCTGACCACTCTAACAATGTACAGTCACCAACACCACTACGACAGGTGTTAGCTACATATGCTGGATGTAGTACGTTTGCTGTAGACATACAGCAAGACACTACTGAGTTTATGATGGCTGTCATAAACAACCTGGATGAAGACGGCACCCCAATGCGGCAGTACTTCACAGTAACATATGTTACAAAATATGTATGTGTTTCATGTGGCAATTCACAGCGTGAAACCACACAAGACATGCTGTGGATTACTCTCTTTGTCCCTGAAACCAAAAGTGTCAAATTTCGACAGCTATTCACCAATGCTGAATGTAGTCATGCCTGTGGAAGGTGTGAGGCAGATGCACTAGTCCATACGTCTCAGGAGTTCATCTCAATATCTGTTGCTTATGTTGCAAGATTTGACCCCCAACGGGCTCAGAGTTGATACTCCTATCACAGATTACACAGCTAGTAGAATAGTCTTCAACCAATCAGTGTTTGACACTACAGTATAATCTATCACCATGGTCAATCCATGCATTCTGGGCATTACACCTGTTACTAAGGTGCAGAACTGGATGGTTAGAGTGTGACGACTCTACAAGCAGTTTTAAACAGAGACTGCCACGACACTTGAAAAATGCATATCTTCTAATATTGAAGAATTATGACAACCTTCATATTTCAGAAGAATAGGACAAAACATGTTGCATTTAAAAATGACTACTTTGTCCAAAAAACATTCATGCCTCATTACAATGTTGTATAATGTACGACTCTAAATAAACCATACAATTGCAACAAAATGGTATTCTAACAGAGACATTACATACACTGTAACATGTAAGATCTTGTGTGGATCAGTGACTACATGAAAATTGTTGTAGTGGCTTCAATCGGCGCCAACAATATTCACAGTCACTAGGGAAACCATGATTACATGTCTATCAAAGATTGTACATCTAAAAACTGAAGCCTTACTGCTCTCCTCCTCTGTACATATCTTTAATTATCCATATATCAACTCATGCATAACAACAAATTTATATGAGTTATAAGTGTTACTCTTTGCAAACAAAGAGAAGTTCTCAGTTATCATCGAAATAACTCAGCAACTACTACATTCAACAAACATTCCACTCTGTCTCAAGTTGTTCATCAACACTTCCATTTGATCTTCTAATATTGAAGAATTATGATAACCTTCATATTTCAGAAGAATAGGACAAAACATGTTCCATTTAAAACATGACTACTTTGTCCCAAAACATTCATACCTCATTACAATGTTGTATAATGTACGACTCTAAACAAACCATAAAAGTTCAACAAATGCAATTCTGACAGAGACATTCCATACAGTGTAACATGTAAGATCTTGTGGATCAGTGACTACATGAAAGTTGTTGTAGTGGCTTCAATCGGCGCCAACAATATTCACAGTCACTAGAGAAACCATGATTACATATGTATCAAAGATTGTACATCTAAAAACTGAGGACTTACTGCTCTCCTCCTCTGTACATATCTTTAAGCATCCATGTATCAACTCATACATAACAACAAATTGATATGACTTATAAGCTCTTACTCTTTGCAAACAAGAGAACTTTCAGTTATTATCGTAATAACTGAGCTACACTTCTAACATTCAGCAAACATTCCACTCTGTCACAAGTTGTCTATCAACACTTCAATTTGTCTATTGACTCTGACATATAGAGAACATCATTCGTCACCATGCAACAGTGTAGAACTATCACGCTTTCATGCGTAATACTAGTATTGTACATATGTAAAATAACTACCTTTATTGATAATGCAAGAAGCTGAATTATACAACTGTAAATAAGAACCAATTGCAGAATCTCATTTACTGACTTTTACATGTGTTTGCAATTACTTGTACATAATATAAACATTTGTATTCAGGTGTACATTGTTAATAACTAGTTTGATACCTGTACTAAAAATACTAGTGTAGCACTAAAGTACAAGTGAATGTTTTACATATTATTCAGCACTATACTAACTACATTTAATTAACCATAAGTTTGTTAAAAAATGCATTCCATGCACAGTTTTAGTATTTGCAAGTTAAGAATTTACATAGAAGCCAATGTAAGAATTGATATGTCATTTGTTCATGTAAAAATATTATATTTTTTAAACTTGTCACATAAGTAATTCTACCGTATGTAAAAAATATCGACAATTGTAAATCAGACACTGTTACTGATCACAACACACTGCATACCTGTTCCTGACAATATTTATGATTGCCTCAATTGAGGGGTCGGGTGGGAATTTTCCATTTGCGCCTAGTCAGTGACATATTATTAAATAATACCAATCAAATGTCACAAAACTAACATTTTGTATATTGTATTACTTAGACAGTGAGATATGGTTTTTCGTCCACCAGGAACATCCACATTAGCAGTCACACAATTACAACAAAACACTTGTTATCATGTGTGTAATCACACTTCACAACCTACTGACATTGCCTTATTAACATACCACACAAGTAATGCACTACATAATTACAACATACAACCATTTTAAAAAGTTACATTTTTTACAAACTGCATTGACATTCAATAGTAAATATATAATGAAGCGCCACAGCTTCAGCCTGACTATTAGAATTCCAGGTCGAATGTCAGAAACTACTTCCTCACATAAAGAGTAGTGAGTACTGAAACATAACTAGAAACACACAACACCTGATTAGTTTCCTATAATATTACATACTCCAATCCATATTATACAGTTCATATTATTCTTACACATTTACATATATGACAAGCAATGATTGCACACATACAAAGATTGTATTGTGAGACTGCTTCTGTTAACTAAATTTCACTCTTGATTGGACCTTTTCTCCATTTGACAAATTGGCAATAATTTTTTTCAAACCATAACCACCTGTGTCGACTCTTTACTTTAAATACCATTATGACATAAAAATAAGTGTCTATGACTTAAGCATACAAATCAATTTTAACTAATACTGCTACAACTATACCTCCATCAATTTGTTTGGTACCTATGACATACAGTCAGTATCACAGCATATGCAACGATGTGGGACATTGCATGTCACATTTGACAAAATTCCTAACAGTGTAAAAAACTCAGCACTGTACTTACTTTTCCTGTGCCTATGCAGTCATTATTACTATACCAAGGTGCCACAATCAGCACCCAACAGGTCGCAGCTGTGACTATACATGTACCATTCAGTCACTACTATGTGTACTCCAGAGTCTGACAAAATGGAGGTTTCTCATTGGCTGCAAACATCCTAACAACCTTATGTTAATCTTTTATTACCATACATGAAGAGGTTAATGATATACTGAACAAGGTTTAAAACTTTTTAAAACATGTTTCATTATTATAGCAATAAGTCACTCCCAAGAATTGCGTTAATGGTCAGTCAATCACCCTGTAGAGACATGTGCCACTTTCGCCACACCTCGTGCCACAGCACACCCTAGAACGTGATTAACAGACCATTAACATAACCCCTTGTCATGCCTTATTAATTAATTATAAAAAGGGTCTCAGAAACTGAGCTTTCTGACCGGCTGCAAACATTCTAACAGACTTCTGTAAATCTTTTATTTACATACATACATACAGAGGTTAACCATTTCCTGAACAAGCTTTTAAACAGTTTAAAAACATTTTTATAATAATAGCAATAAGGCATTACTAACGGCAATGATAATAGTCAGTTAATCACCCTATCGGACATATGCCACTCGGCTACACCTCGTGCCACATTACACCCCTTGAAGGTGATTAACAGACCATTAACATAACTCTGCATCATGCATTATTGCTTAATTGAATTTAAATAATCGTATAGCCCACAAGTCCCCGGACATCCCTTTTTCAGGGGTGACCCAGAAAGCAAACAGTAGATCAAATAGAACACAATTGTACATATACAAGCTGAGGGTATACAGTATGCTTCAGTTTACAAATACATCTGTGTGGTCATCTCACACCTACAATTGCAATATACTACCTAACTTTGTCTGACATTGGGTGCTCCACTGCCTACCTGACCCTGCTGGTGATGTCTTGTGTCATAGTAACACCAACAGCAATGCAAACAGAAGTGCTAACAGTGGCACATATGGTAACAGAAGTGAAAATGAGAGCATAAACGGCAACGCACAGTGACACAGATGACAACGATCTGCCACGTGATGTCTTAAATGGAGGTTTGTAATTCCTGCAAACATCCTTACAGCCTTATGTTAATCTTTTATTGACATACATGATGAAGTAAACCATTTACTGAACAAGGTTTAAGACCAGGATGCACATTGGTTGTCGTTAGACGTAACTCTCACCCCATCACGTGTTTAAAGCAGCAAAAGTATAGGAGAATGAGGTGAGAGTTAGAACCCATGATCCCAAAGTGCACCCCAATGCCGGTTGGGGTGGGCGCGGGGGTCAAAGGGTGGTTTTCAACCCTAACAGCAGATTTCCTCACTTTTGTCGCTGTGGAACAACCCTAACTAATGCATTAAATGGAGTTTTTTGCCTCTAATTTCCCTTCTTTTTGAGAATGATAACGAGAAATAGTGAATGTAATGCAGTGGCAGGAGCCCTGCACTCCCACCACATGATGTCTTATGGCATACTAACAGGAACAGCAATGCAAACAGAAGCACTAACAGTGGCACACAAGGTAACGCAAGTGCGAATGAGAACAGAAAGGGTAACAAACACGGTGGAGTAGACGGGAACGTTGTGCCACGTGATGTCTTGTCACATAGTAACATGGTGCCTGTAAATGGAAATATCAATGGGCATGGTGACGCAAAGTGAAACAGAAAGACAAACAGTACAGTAGACACAAATGGCAAAAAAGTTACAGAAACACAATTGCAAATGAAAACGCAAAGGATAACACACATGGTGGCACAGATGTCAACGGTAAGTTAAACGGGTATGGAACCGCAAGCAGAAAGGGCAACAGTAACATTAATGTAAACGCACAGGCTGGTTTCTTAAAGCAGCAGAAGTATAGGAGAATGGGGGTGAGAGTTAGGACCCACGATCCCAATGCACACCCCAGTGCCGGTTGGGGTGTGGGGGTCCAAGGGGTTTTCAACCCTAACAGCGAATTTCCTCACTTTTGTCGCTGTGGAACAACCCTAACTAATGCATTAAATGGAGATTTTGCCTCTAATTGCCCTTCTTTTGAGAATGATAATGAGAAATAGTGAATGTAATGCAGCGGGGAGCGCTGGTTAGGACCATGATCCCAATGCACACCCCACTGCCAGTTGGGGGGTGGTGGGTCCAAGGGGGTTTTCAACCTAACAGTGAATTTCTCACTTTTGTCACTGTGGAAATACCTAACTAATGCATTAAATGGAGTTTTTGCCTCTAACTGCCCTTCTTTTGAGAATGATAATGAGAAATAGTGAATGTAATGCAGCCAGGGAGTGCTGGGTTAGGACCCACGATCCCAATGCACACCCAGTGCCGTTGGGGGGTGGCCGGGGTCCAAGGGGTTTTCAACCCTAACAGCTTAATTTCCTCACTTTTGTCGCTGTGGAACAACCCTGACTAAAGCATTAAATGGAGTTTTTTGCCTTTAATTGCCCTTCTTTTGAGAATGATAACGAGAAACAGTGAATGTAATGCAGCGTCGGGAGTGCGGGTTAGGACCCACGATCCCAATGCACACTCCAGTGCCAGTTGGGGGGTGGAGAGGGTCCAAGGGGTTTTCAACCCTAACAGCAAATTCCTCACTTTTGTCAGCTGCGGAGCAACCCTAACTAATGCATTAAATGGAGATTTTGGCTCTAATTGCCCCTCATTTTGAGAATGATAACGAAATAGTGAATGTAATGCAGCCCGGGAGTGCGGGTTAGGACCCACGATCCCAATGCACACCCAGTGCCAGTTGGGGGTAGGGGTCCAAGGGTTTTCAACCCTAACAGTGAATTCCTCACTTTTGTCGCTGTGGAAATATCCTAACATTAAATGGAGTTTTGCCTCTAATTGCCCTTCTTTGAGAATAATAATGAGAAATAGTGAATGTAATGCAGCAGCTGGAGTGCGGTTAGGACCCACGATCCCAATGCACACCCCAGTGCCGTTGGGGGTGGGCGGGGTCCAGGGTTTTCAACCCTAACAGCGAATTTCACTTTGTCACTGTGGAACAACCCTAACTAATGCATTAAATGGAGATTTTGCCTCTAATTGCCCTTCTTTTGAGAATGATAATGAGAAATAGTGAATGTAATGCAGCGGTGGGAGTGGGGGTTAGGACCCACGATCCCAATGCACACCCCAGTGCCGGTTGGGGGTGGCTGGGGTCCAAGGGGTTTTCAACCCTAACAGTGAATTCCTCACTTTTGTCGCTGTGGAACAACCTGACTAATGCATTAAATGGAGTTTTTGCCTCTAATTGCCCTTCTCTTTTGAGAATGATAACGAGAAATAGTGAATGTAATGCAGTGGGGAGTATCGGGTTAGGACCCACATCCCAATGCACACCCCAGTGCCAGTTGGGGGTGGGCAGGGGTTCAAGGGGTTTCAACCCCAACAGTGAATTTCCTCACTTTTGTCGCTGTGGAACAACCCTAACTAATGCATTAAATGGAGATTTTTGCCTCTAATTGCCCTTCTTTTTGAGAATGATAATGAGAAATAGTGAATGTAATGCAGCGGGGAGGCGTGGGTTAGGACCCACTATCCCAATCACACCCCAGTGCCAGTTGGGGAGGTGGGCGAGGGTCCAAGGGGTTTCACCTAACAGCGAATTTCCTCACTTTTGTCTCTGTGTAACAACCCTGATTAATGCATTAAATGGATTTTTTTGCCTCTAATTGCCCTTCTTTTTGAGAATGATAACGAGAAATAGTGAATGTAATGCAGCGGAGGGAGCGCGGGGCCCTTTGGGCTCCGAGCTCCTGCCACATGATGTCTTGTGGCATACTAACAGGGACAGCAATGCAAACAGAAATGCTAACAGTGGGGCACATGGTAACACAAGCGCAAATGAGAACACAAAGGGTAACGCACATGGTGGCATAGACCGGAACGGTCTGCCACGTGATGTTTGTCACAGAGTAACATGGTGCCTGCAAACAGAAATGTCAATGGGCATGGTGACGTAAAGTGAAACAGAAAGATGAACAGTACTGTAGACAGAAATGGCAAAAATAACAGAAGCGCAAAGCGCAAATAAGCGCCAAAGGATAACACACATGTGGTGGATTACGGGCGTCAACGGTAAGTGAAGCGGCATGAACGCAAGCTGAAAGGGCAACAGTAACAGTAATGTAAGTGCACAGGCTAGTTTTCCCCAAAACCTGCATAGAGAAAGACAGTGAGTACAAATAATGTATGCATAATAATGAGTATCGGCGCAGAAAATGAGAACTTGGAATACTAAATATGTTATATCTCAGGAACCGTACGACGTAGAAAAAAAATTTTAAAGTCATATTATTTACAACTGTCCTGGCTAATTTGGTACATGGGGGCTAAGAATTTTTCCGACGAAAAGTCTGTATCTCGCACCGTTTCCGAGATACGGGCCCTGACAGGCACAGCGAATGCCGTAATGTTATCCTACGGGAAAAAAAGAGAAGTTCAGAGCACCATAACTTTGTCTCCCTGTAATATTTTTTCACCAAACCACTGAAAGGCACATCTGTGGGCTGTTGGCTGTCTTCCCTCCAAATTTCAGCAAAAAAGACCAAACCATTATTTTGCAGCAGGGATCCAAAGGATTTCTGTAATGCGTTAGGCGCCGTAATGTTATCCTATGGGAAAAATGTCAACTTTGAGTGCCATAACTTTGCCGCCATGTAATATTTTTTCACCAAACCACTGAAAGTCACATCTGTGAGATGTTGGCTCCGTGCCTCAAATTTCAGCCCAAAACTCCCAACGGTTCTTTTGCAGCGTAGTGCCAAAGAATCACTGTCACTTTCCCACAGATGGAAAACTACTGTCGAAATTTAGCAGCTTCGCCGCGAAAGTTCGACACTTTCGATAAACACAGTAATTTGCAAAAGTACTTTTCCACAAATTTGAAAAACATATTTCTGGGGTGTTTTACCACAAAAATAAAGACATGGCAAGCATCCTCAGGGCCCGACTAGGTGAATACAAAAGAATTAGGTTGCTAGAGGTCTCAAATTTAAATGTCAACCATTTTCTGATCACCAACTGAAAACAAAATGGCCAATTTGCGAAAGTAACAGGCCCATTTATGAAAGTAAAATGCATTTGTGACACTGTCGAACTTTTGTTAACTTTTCCATCGACTTATAATGGGAAACTGTTTTTGAATAACTTTTGAACCATTTAATATTTTTCACCAAATCTTCAAATGGCACATCAGGGACCCTGGCAGGTCACAGCACAAATAAAGTAAATAATGTCAACAGTGATTCACCCCCACAACAAACAAAAGAAAGTGGTACTGCTCGACGTAACGGCGGTGTTGCACACACCCCAGACAATTGAACATTTGCAGTGAGTATGCCAACAGACAGTGCACCCCCTGTCGGGACGAAATAAGACAGCAAGGTGTAGTTATCAACAGGAGCATTGATCACGAATGTTGACAACCATAGGTACTTCTCAAGCATGCAGATAATAGCAACAACAGATTTCACTTAAAGTGGTGGGCTGGCGCCAGCTTCCTGCTCACCGCCACTTGTTCAACAGCAGCAGCTTCCCCGGCTCTATTAAAGCAAACAAATAAAAAATGATCACATCAATAGATGAAATATCAAGGTAAAAGTGTTTTTCTTTAAAAACATCAATTTCTAATACTACATCATTCATACAACTATCATAATGAACACATCTCTTTACAGAAACAGCTGTCTCTCCAACTAGATGTATAAGTAGTTAAGTCAGTATTACATGCATATAAAGTCTTCATCTGCAAAAAAAGCCACACAAAGTTGAAATTATGACACCATGTATATATCTTTTTCCAAGACAAATGTCCATCCAATCCAGAACAGTTAATATAAAAAATTAATTTTTTTTCCTGGTGATTCCCCTGACACCTGTTTCTTCAATTACATTTTCTCCAAAGAAAACTCAGAAATATATTATTGGTAGTATGCTTGTAGAACAAGCAGTGCCTGCTCCATCAATGGCAATAGTTATAATATTGTCATAATGCATATTTGTTACATAGAAACATCTAAAAACATTACATGTACCTTCAATTTACATACATGTATACCTAACTATATGACGATCTGTTCCTTAAACAGTTTTATAATGTGTGTTATTATAATAAGAAGAACACAAACATAACGATAATGTTACTGTTCACTCAATGACCCTCTAGCTGAATATGGCAGCTGTTTATGTGTTATTAAGCATATTACCCCTACAGAGCTATTAAAACACATTAACAAACATGTAGATACTCTATGCTGTCCATTAATAACTATTGCAATAATAAAAATGAAACATTGGCAGGAGATATAGAAATAGTAAGTGAATAAGATCTAGGGACATGTCGTATTAGCAACAGATAATTAAGCAGCACACCATTGAATACCACTGGAGACACCTACAACATTACAATTGGTTTATCTATTACTCATTATACATTAAACTCCACCACCAAAGTAGCAGAGAGAAACCTCCCCCCACAACACCACATGTACTGCTATGGACATACATCCATTGTCAGATTCATGAAGAATAGTATCCCACTCACATGTGTAGTAATAACAGTTTGTTATGGTAGTACAGGATCTTGTGCCATGCACTGCACATTCACTAGACTTGGTTAACACCTTTTTAAAGTATTTTGGGTGGGATATTCAAAATGGTTGCACCATACGCAATAGGGTTGCACATGCGCAAGTACGAAATTCTGCCATTCTGCGATATTCAGTAGAAGACAGTTGCACCACTGAAAACAGGCTGAGCAACAGCGCAATGCAAATGAATGCATGCTCAAGTGGAGGGGAGGAACCACGCATGAACTCCAGAGCCCGATATTCAGCTGGGCTGTGCAGAGTTGTGTAGGCACAAACCCCCAACCAAGCCTGCACCACTTGGAGGCAAAAAAAAAGGCCTAAGTCGAGGGCCACCCACAGGTGAGCTGCTGGATTGCAGGGTGAAACACAGCAGCTGCCACCTGTGCTGGCCCCCAACCCAGTCCCTGTGCCCCCCCTGCAGCCCGATTGCAGGCACCAAGCAAATCCCTCCCACCCCCTCCCAGTGACCCGACCATGGGCATAGTGTACTCCCCCAACACCAGGTCAATCGAGGGCAGCAATGTGGCTCCCCGAATGTATCCCTGGTGGTCCAGTGGACCAAAATGCCCGATCGCGAGCAATGGCTAATCAACCCCCAAATGTATCCCTCATGGTCCAGTGGACCAAAATGCCCGATTGCAGGCAGTAAGTAAAATAACCCACACCTCCTCCTGAACGTATCCTGGTGGTGTAGTGGACTGAAATGCCCTAATGTGGGCAGTAAGTTTAATAACCCCCTGAAGATAGCCCTGAGTGGCTAGTGTCCCCACCCACACACCCATGAAGCACCACTACACCTCACCCCTCACAGGCAGCGGGCAGCATCATCCCACCCACCTGCCACTCATCAACTGACTGCCCATTAGGGCTGCACACCCATTGGTGCAGACCAAGAGCCAATGGGTGTGCAGCCCATACTGTACATGACAGTCCAGATTTGTGAATCAATTCATTCATTCAAAAATCTGAACTGTCATGTACGGTATGGGCTGCATGCCCATTGGCTGTATCACACCAATGGGCATGCAGTCCTACCGGCAGTCAGTCGAGTGGTGTGGCCCGGGCTGGCAGGCGGGTGGGATGCTGCCAGCCCACCGGCCGCCAATGGGGAGGCGGGGTGGTGGGGCTTAGTGAGTGAGTGGGGTTGGTGGTACAGTACCCACCAGGGCTATGTTCAGGGAGGGGTTATTAAACTTACTACCTGCACTGACCTTTTGGTCCACTGGATCAGCAGGATACGTTCGGGGGGGTCACATTGCTGCCCGCGATCGAGCTGTTGGGGGGGAAATTGAACTATGCCTGTGATCGGCCCAGTGAGGGGTGCTGCGGGGTATTCTACACTGTTTTGTCTACAATCGGGGTGCAGAGGGCATTGTTCCCCGATGGCTGCAGCCTGTCAGGGCACCAGGCGCAATTCCTCGGGGATCGGCAGACCTACATGGTAATGCCATGCAAATCACGCCATAATCACATGCAAATGCCCCCACACTGCGGCTTGCATGAATTATACCCATTTTCATGTCACGTTTTGAATATCACAATTTTGCACATGGCGCAATGGTACTTATGCCACCGCAAGTTGAATGCTCCACTCTGTGAACTTGCGGTGGCGCAAGTTCCACTGCACCATGCACAGTGGCTGTGGCTGGGGGGTGATATTCAAAGGAGTTGCTCAGTAAGCGTAACTCTTGAATGTCGCCCGGACACCTAGCTGTGCAACAGTTTTACTACGCCAATGGCGATAGCGTATAGATAGCACAATTTGAATAGCCGACCTTTGGGTCTCATAAGAGACCCTAGTTTATTTAAACCGTGACATAGCAAATTATGTGATAATAAGTCTTACCTGTTGAGTCAATCACAGACACTTTCTGTGTCCGACTGACCACCCTCCACAGCTTGACTGTGTGCTGGTACCTAGTGTGAAGCCGGGGAGACCTCGATGTTCTACCATGAAGCAAACAAAAAAAATATGTAAGTGTTAGATGTGAATCACAGTACAGTTTTGAAATACTTACAACAACAGTAAATCAGCCACGACATACATAACATTGCTTCCAATTATACAGACCACAAGCATTATGGTCACATATTACAATAACAATTCTATATTTCTGTGCAGGGGCCCAACACACCATTATTTACATAGTCTGTAACACGTGGGGCATCAAACACTATTGATATGTACATTTGTATGTGTTTGTCTGTGTATTGAGCATTTCGGTCCACTGAACCACCAGGTATATGTTCGAGAGGAGTGGTGGGTTTATTACACTTACTACCATGTGATTGGGCATTTCCTTACACTGGACCACCAGGTATACGTTCATGAGGAGAGGGATGGTTTATTACACAGTATTACAGACTTGTACAAGTTTTATACCACTACATCACAATAACTAAACAGTAACATATTGTTCTCTTCCAACATACCATAGTAGTAAGTGCGTATATGTATAAATGTGTTATTTTCTGGCATGGCTATCTTAGCAAGCTCTGGTTTGTGACTGAACAACAGCACAGTAAATAAATGGAAGAATTAGGTTACATGTTTTCATAGTACATCCTTACATATAGTATTAAGTATTTTAAAAATGTTGTGAGAAATACAGGTTTCTGATTAGTAGCAAACATGTTATTAGCTGTATGTCAATCTTTGATTAACATATATGTAGAGACTAATCACATACAAAACAATGTTCAACACTATTTACAAAATATTGGTATGATAATACTAATAAGGCACTCTGAGTGTTTATATTAATGGTCACTTAATCACTGTGTGGGGGCATGTAGTACTCGGCTGTGCCTCATGCCACATTACACCAATAAACACTGATTTACACAACATTAACATAATCCCTCCTCATGTCTTATTGCTTAATCATGCAGTATACAATTATTTTTACAAATTCTGAATACATGCACAACTATTATGAAAAGTTGTGCTGATTTACTTACGGTGAGTAAGGCGCTCCCCCGCAGCTGGCTTGCCAGCAGCTTCCCCAAACTTCGTATGCGAGGTAGTACCAGCATGTATCATTGTCCGGTATCCCCTCACGTTGTTTCAAAATGTAAAAATGTTGGCGCAACAGCTTCCACTTCCGCTTTAGCTGTACAACAGTCTTATTTTTAACTTTTAAAACTATGTACAAATAGCTATTTATGTGCCTCCACATCGAATCCAGTTTCCGGTTTGTACTCCTCATCAATACCTTTGGATTCCCTCTAGCCTGGACTGCCTCAAGCAGTGCACACACCTCTTGCAAGGTCCACTGCCTCATTATCTCAGTTTAGAATTGTTTAGTTCTGAAATACAGACATAAACAAATATCTACATTAGTATCATGTAACAATATTAATCATTTCTTAAACGAATTCCATATAATACTAATTAAATTAAAGAGCACATGTCCTTCAACATAGCAGAAACACACCTCAATAGCATTATGCAGGGCCTAGAAAGGATTCAGCCACCTCAACAGTAACAACAACTGCTGCTACACTATGGTGTCCCACCAGCATACAATCCAGTAGTCTCAGGGGTGGGGGCCTACTGCATCGAACATGACATTGGATACACCATCACATATCCATGTCTACTACACTGAACTGTTCACACACCATAGTAAAGTGATGTTAAACACAGATGAACCACACATTGCACAACTGTGCAGACACCTAGAAATATACTTAATAAATGTGAAGACAGCTAACAAACAGATTGAAAGTTAAATAGTATGATAATTCCGTTGTACATTCATGGTAGCTATATACTAATTACTACCCATATCTGCTACATTCAAAATAACTCTATTTCCTGACATACCAGTAAAGAAACATATACATTGAACAGCACCACTGTGTTTTATTGTTGTTGTACACATACCATACTGTAACAGCTACAATATTGTAAGACCACAGTAAATGCTACACTCATTTAACATACTCAAACTATATACAATTATAAAAAGGTTCTCAGAAATGCAATCTTATTGGCTGTTAAGATTCCAACAGCCTTACATTAATCCATGTTATACTGTCATGTATAGCCTGATCACCATGGTACAGGATTGCTTACTGTCAGCATTCCATCCTGTAGCACAGATGAATGTGTGTAATGATGCATTCTGATTTTGAACCAGCATTCTTAAACTGCTGGTGTAAGAACTATTTTATTAAAAATCTCCCTCTAAATGAGGAAAACATTCATAAAGGATACTTTTAACACTTTTCTTTTCGAAAACATTTTTATAATAGCAATAAGGCAGTCCCATGAGTTACATAAAGAGTCAGTTAATCACCCCCTAGGGGCAATATGGCACTCAGCTGCACCTTGTACCACATTACCCAGGGGTGATTAACACACAGTTAATCTAAACCCTGGTCATACCTTGTTAACCCGAATGTTGAGACACAACAACATCATACAATTGTGAACTGACAGCAGCAGGGTAAATTACTATTGGTGTTTCTGCACTATCCTAATATAGCAAACCCATATATGTGGCATGTATGTGAGTGATGCATGCAGTTGATCTATTTTTTTACCACATTAATATGATTCTGAAAAGAACCTTTGTATATACTGTAATATTTCCTTAAACAGTCTGACAATCTTAAAGGACTTTGAGGATTCCATCTCGAAGGTCTCCCAGAAAATGGCAGTTGCCAGCACGCGAGAAATGTTCACCATCTGGTAGGAATAGCCAATCATTACAGTATTTTATTTCAGGGTGACGTATAGTATACATTCCTTGCATGCGTAGAAAAGCAGTTATCTGTACATTTACTTTTCTGTGAGCTCTGTCAATCAGATACATATGATGTTCTGCTTGCCAGACTCTACGCTTTGTAATATCTGAAAACATGATAATACAGGCAGGCAACATAGACATAATAGAAGCAAGGTCCAATTTTGCCTCTGCAACTAAATCTACCCAGCGTTTTGAGCCCAAATCATTGCCTCCAAGATGTAGTAGCAGTATGTCAGGAGGAGAGAGAGTTATCAAAAGTCTGTCCATGGTTGGCATAAGATGTTCCCATCTCATGCCACCACGACCAAACCATCTTACATAGCAATGGGGGCTGCAGGTCCTCCCAAAATTACTATGAACTGCAAACTCAACTGCTGGTCTTATGTAACTGCTTCCAACTATCCACAAAATCCTTTTGCTATTTTCTGCCATTCTAAGTTTTAAAACTCAGAACTGTATAGAGAGCTACAAAGAAAGTCAGTTTTCACCCTGCAGTGACCAGACAGCAATGAAAATCAAACTGATATTTTCCCTCCTTATTTCAAGCTAGCTTCAGTGGGTTCAGACAAAACACACAAATCAAATGAAAAACATTCCCTGCTGCTCTGGCTTCATTAACCAATCTAACTGATGCATTCAGTATTACTAGACCTATGTTCCTGCAAAAATCTACAACCACTGACAATTTTGAAAATGCATCCTTTTCATAGGCAGTTTTAAACAATTACAACATCAGAAAAAAGTCTGATTGGTTCCATTTTCTCATAGAACTCCACGTGCACCTTCCTATCTACCTCCATTTGCAGCTGTATCTGTACAAGTTAGTACAAAAATGATTTCTCACTTTAAACTATTTTTTTAAGAATATAGCCTGCTAAACAATAACAAATTACATTGAGATTCAACAACAAAAAACATTTTTATTAATAGTATTTACATGTTGTTATAAGTTTTTTTAATACTAGAAATAATCATTTGAAGATAGACTGTACTTACAGTTTCAAACTGCTCTCTCAGCAATATTGCAAATGGCTGCTGTTTACTTCTTCTTCAGTGTTGTCCGTCTCTGATTGGTTCTCAGAAATGGCCTGACAAATCTTAAATTACATTGGTAGACGTAGCTGTCAAACAGACGTTTCTGATTCGATAATGAATGTTTTTGGCACTCCCAAGTGTTAGATTAATTTTACTGTCGAATGCATGAAAGTACATTTGCGACACTTTCAATAGCACGACAGTAAAATTTGCGAAAGTGTCGAAGTTCGACAGTACTTTTGACCATATTGTCGAATGCACGAAAGTAAGATTTGTGACACTTTCGAATGCACGAAAGTATTTTTTGCGAAAGTTTCGTGCTCACGAAAGCAATTTTCCAAGACTGTCTATTTATTGCCACAATTTCAGATTTAATGGGAAAATAGCTCAATTTTCAATTATAAACACATTATGTGCTGCATAGCTGCTTCGAACTCAGTACACTTCAGATATTTAACATTTACAATGTTCCAAGCATGCATAACAACTGTGCAATGCAGACTTGTGAAACAGTTGTTTGTTGTAATTTTCACACCCAAATCTAAACATAGCCATTTTAAGACCTCTCCTCATAACAGTGTCACTCTGATTGTTATACATGTGTACCATATAGTCATTTCTCACATCAACTGACCCAAAACGCAGCAAATAACCAGAAACACAATTTTGTCAAGATGTGAAAATGCAATCTGTACTATTCATAAGGTTGTGTGTTAAAAGCAAAATTTTAAATTCTCAACTGAAAAGTATGACAATACACAAACTTACAAGTGTACATGTGAACTGCACTGTGCAAGCGTGTAAATCAGAAATGTTTCAGAATTCTCACACCAATTTTTCGACATATTCATTTTAAGTCGTCTGCTCATAAACACAGGCACTGTAATTTTGTGACTGTGCCCCATACAGTGATTTCATCAATCAACTTCAGCATTGCACAGTACATGTGCAGAAAAACATTTTTTCCATGTTGTTAAAAATAACAGCTCCAATAGTGATACACAGGAGTACTAAAAACACAATGTTGATAATATGCAGCAACGATATTGAAATTTCGTTAACATGCAAGCATACTTAGCAACTGTGCTAGATGCAGTCACACAACAGTAATAGCGGCATGTTCTCCCTCTAATTGTAAACATACTAATTGTTACAGATTTGGTAATGAACACTATCACTCTCAAGTTTTTGGTCTACCATATAGTGAATTAGCATACTGACTATGCCATGACACGCCACATGGTAGAAAACACATTTTCGTCCATGTAAAAATTACACCTAATCTAATCATAAGTACACATGGAAAAAAATCTTTAAATGTGGACTAGAAATATTGAGAATGCACAAACTTCTGATATTACGTAGCAGCTGTGCAATGCACATTCATAAAAACTATTGTTTAGTTATGTTTTTACCAAATTGTAAACATACTTAACGCATATTCTATCAATACACACTGTTATAAGAAATTTACCAAGCCTATTCTAAAACTTTTTTTCTCTCTCATACAGGTGCCTGATACTTCTGTAAGATTGCTTACTGTCACTGTCAACCATAATAGCAAAATATGCCAACTAAATACAGACATAGATGTGTCTCAAAATGAGAGTGGTATAATAGTACTACACTGTTGTATAAGGGCAACAAACAAAACAGTAAAGGCACACCAAAAAATGAACATCGACAGAGCTTTACTGCAACAGTGACCCCTACATCAAGTCACTGCACAACCAAACGAAATTCCTTAACAGAAAAGAAAAAATGTATACCATCACAAATGTTGTGTCGATCTCTGAGATGAAACACAACTATTTTGAGTGTAACCATCAAGAAACGCTCAAAACAACACCGGAAACTCACAAATAGTGATTTACAACTCAGAAAGAGAAAGTATTTCCGATCACTAGCAAGTAAAGCTAAGATTGAAAGACTTATCGCTGCTGTGCTATGGCACACCCGCAAAAAGAGCAAGAGTCACCTTTCTCTGATGAATTTACATCTGAAAGTACGAACTTTGTCAACAGAGCACTGTTTTACTACGATTGTGGCGTAAGATGTGTCATGTGCTTGAACAATTCAGGAAACTTGTATATGCCATTAAAAAAAGGCTTCAACAGTATCCTTGTTTGACTGTTGACAACTTCTGTCATGTTTTCACAGGACAGTGGCTGCACACACAGCACTCAGAGGCATATTTCTGGGAAGAGTCTTATCATTACTTAACAAAAGAACAGACGTTCAGTATTGATGAGTCCGGCCAACTAACAAATGTCCTCAGTATCTCTGATGACAATCAATTGGATACTGATGATGACTGTGATCCAACCACAGTCTTCAATAAACGGCACTACCTGACATGGTCATGTGATGATACCTGCAACCGTAGGCAATCGTCATTTCAAAAGTAGAACACTTTGTTAACCTATTTGTAATAATAGATCATAGGGAGACATAAACTGTTTACAAAATTGACCATTGTGAAATCCAGCCACATACTGGACTCATGGGTCACTCACTTGCATGTCTCGATAGTGGTGTTTGTGATAGTATTTTTCACAACATGCGGATGCGTGCAGTGCATCAAACAGGCATGCAAAACTTTGTCTACAGAGTATATGAAGTACAGCGAGCTGTACATCAGTACACTTGTTTAAATGACTTATTGCAATCAGGTGACATGCAGGGTACCATCACTTTCCTAAAAAAACTGCAACACATTACTTCTGTACCAGAAACAACTAATTTTCAGTGTAACACTTCTGTAGAAAAATCTGTTTCAGTGTTAGAAAATGACATTCTGAAACAGTACGGGAAGGAAATTGTTAAGTTTGAGGTTGCAAAGTCTCAGAAGTTTGATTCTGTATGTGTGTCATGCAACCATTTGTGCTACATAAAACAAACAGTCACAGTCAACCTAGAAACCTTGTCACCATACAATGACATGTGGTTCCACCTGGCAGCATTCTTGCTGCTGAAATCTGACTTTCACTTACAAGACACCATTGTGCTATGCAAACACTGTTTTTCAAAACTGAAGTGTAACACTTTGCCAGCAAGGTCAATGCTAAACAACATGGAAACAGATGTTACACCAAGTGAGATTTCAACATTGAATATGTTTGAACGTATTCTAATTCAGACAATGAAACCATTCCAAATGATTCTACATCTGAACACAAAGACACGGAACATTCCACAGAAAGAGCTTGTTAGATCTCTAAAGGGTTCTGTGATGTATCTACCACTTCCTCTACAGGAAAATGTTCAAGCAATCTCAACTGAAAATAGCTTGGTAATTCTTGTAAATGGTGTGCCTACAAAGGCCAAAGTCATCTGGCAAGATGTTGTCAATGTGCAAAAGGTAAAGCTTGCTTGCTTATTTAAAGAGTAACAATTCCTTTTGTATAGACCTTGACATAGATCAGATGGCCAGTCTCTCTGTGCAACATGATCTATTAGAAAAAAGTAAGCCAATCATTGAGACGGTCAGTACACAGACAAGTGACAATGTGTATGAACAGTACACAATTCACCCACTACATGGCAGAAATCCATTAGGAGACAACATTGATCTCTATCAAATGAAGCAGGTGGAAGGTAAGCCTGTCAGCATTTGGGAGAGCAACACTAGAACGCAGCTGTTTCAGACCTATTTCCAAAAGGGTCAGGTGGGCGCTAGATGAAAGAGATGAAGTGTACAGGGTGCTGAGTACCGCACTAGCCGTGTCCTCAGCAAAGATGGCAAATTCAGACGTAACATACAGTACCTGTTCCATCTGCTCTGGGAGAGTGAACTTAGCATTCTGTCTGCATCTATAGCACATACCATTCATCTAACAAGTCCACTAGATGGAATAACAGCTGCTCAATTTCTAGAGAAATTAAAGCAGAAAGATGAAAATGTGCAAGTGAATCTGTCTTCCATACTTTCAAGTCTCCGTGGCACCAAAGAATATTGGTATCGCAGACACTGGAAGTGATGACAATGCTGCTAGAGTATGGTGCAGCCATAGTTTGTCACACTTGGTTGTGCTGAACCAATATGCCTGGGACGAACTCATTGAACTGTTGAAGTGGGCAAATTCTGATGTCGAAGGCATCTCATCGATGACTGTCGGAGAAATGTGTTCACTTTGATCCCGTGTCTGTCACAAGACATTTTCACAAGCGGTTCCATGACATTCTGACTTTCATCTTATCAAAGGACAATCCTCCTCTAGGTATTATGGAACATTACTTTTGGAGGACAGAATATGCAACCACGAGTGCCCTCATATCCATATGTTATGTGGATCAAGGATCGCCACGCATTGGTGAACATGAAGCAGCAAGTGCTATCATTCATCAAAAATATATCACTTGTCACATTCCAGACAAGTATGACAGTCCTACACTATGGAAGTTGGTACAAAGTTCCAGCGACATATTTGTGCAAAATATTGCCGTCGAGTAGTAAAGAACAAATCTAATTGGTACACACGATGTCGCTTTGGATTTCCTAGACAAGTTTGTCAGAATGGTGCCACGAATGACCTTTTCTCAGCAATGCAACACCACTTGAAGGCAAAATCAACCAAGAGGGTATACGCGTTACCCAGAGATGAAAAAGAGGTGTACATCAATGACTACAACCCAACTCTTCTAATGTGGCAAGCAAACATAGATGTTCAGTTTGTAGCTGATAACTCACTGGCCCTGGTTCGGTACGTCACTTCGTACATAACCAAACATGAACAGACTAGCTTGCAAGATCTTTGGGAAGATATTGCCAATTCAAGCAAACGCCTGACATTTCAGCTGTGGTCATTGGGTTTGAAGACTCTTTCACACAGAGAATGTGGAGCTTATGAAGCCAGTGACCGGTTAATGGGTACACATCTGTACAGGAAGTCTGACGCTGTACGTTTTCTCAGTGTAAACTACAAAGAGAAACGGAAGCGTGTACTGATTCCTCATGCCAAAATTGAGGAGCTCGCTGTCAATACACCTTCTTCAAAACATATCTTGAAGAATAACCTGATAGACACATACTACCCACGTAGACACAACGACATGAATGATATGTGTCTGTGTGAGGTGGCTAAGTGGTATGACTACAAGACAGGTGCAGCACCTGACCCAACATGCCACATTTACAAGGTCAATGGACTAGATGGCTGTCTCGTGAAGACACAAGTCATGGCTTATAGATCACTGCAACCGCATCTTGGCACATCAGAGAGCACAGAACATTACTACTTTGCTCTCCTATTCCTATTTAGACCCTGGAGGAGTGAGTCTGAATTAAGGTGACTCTGACACATTGAAGACCAGTTCAATCTCACCTTACGAGAATTTTCCAAACTGAGTACTCACAGACATATATACAAAGACTAAAAGCTGAGAAAGAACAGCTTGAGAAGGCAGAGAAGCAACTTCAGGAAGACACTCCAGTTAGTTCACAAGACAACCTTGATCCAGAAGGACAAGGTGTTCTAGGTGACCCTCTGCCTTTAAATGCCCCAGAAGTGTTAATGTCAGAAATTGAGACAGCCATGCAACATGGCACACACTCTATGGTCAACCCAGCTGACTTAAGAGAAAGACTAAATCAGCTGCAGCATACAGTTCACTCTCAAGTAGTTGAAGCTGTCCAACATGGTATACTACATGAAGCAAAACAATGTGACTGCACTCACTACAAGCCACTACTAATGTTTGTTAGCAGTTCAGCTGGCAGAGGAAAGAGTTTCCTGATTGAAGCCGTCACTGCAGAAGTACGGAGTGTGACAGGCTTTTCAATGTCTGTTGCTGTAACTGCTCCCACAGGACTAGCAGCATACAACATTGGTGGAGTAACATTACACCATCTCTTTATGTTGCCAGTCGAACATGGGAGAACTGGAGAGTATCGTAAACTGTCATTTAAGGTTGCATCTCAGCTCCGTTCCATGTTCACAAAGATGCAGTTACTCATCATTGACGAAATTAGCATGGTCTTCAATGTCATGCTTGCCTGTATTCATCTACGTCTACAGCAGATCTTAGGTACTGACGATGGAGTGCCATTTGGTGGCAAAAGTATACTTGTGTTGGGAGACCTTTTACAACTTGCACCAGTCAATGCAGAGCATGTATTTACAACTCTGACTGCCAAGCAAGCTAAGAATATCCTCGGTTGCATTGCAGGCTATAACATATGGGAATTATTTACCTATGTTGAGTTGTCTGAGAACATGCGCCAAAGTGGTGATCTAGCTTACAAATCACTTTTAGATGAAGCTCGTACAGGTTCTCTGTCACCAGAACATGTTTATATGTTAAATGATCGAAAAATCACAGTACATAGTACATGCATAGAAACAGCATGTAATGTCTTCAGCGATATATACTCTACTGGCAGACACATAGTGTGTCTTATGCCACGACTAAAGAAATGCGCTGAATTCAACAATCTAATGCTGCAGAGAGAAAACCAAGAGATTCTAACTCTGCATGCAGTTGATACAGTTGATGGCGTTATTCTTAGTCGAAAGCTAGTAGCAAAGATGACTGAACGACTAAGTGAACTGAAGTCAGATGTTTCACGAACAGCTGGCCTAGAAGCTGTTCTCACAGTTTGTAAGAATGCACGTATCATGCTGCGCCGTAATCTAGATGTAGAACAAGGTATGGTAAACGGTGCCATGGGAAACATCATTGACTTTGTCTACAATGTCCAGAAGACATATATTGAGACACTTGTAGTGCACTTTGACAACACGCAGCAGTCTGTACACATAAATCAAACCTGCATTAAATTCCAGGTTTTCAAGGATGTCTATGTAAACAGAAAACAGTTCCCATTATGTGTTGCATGTGCTGTCTCCATTCACAAATCTCAGGGATTGAGTTTGGATTCAGCAATGGTAGACATAGGTACAGACATTTTCAAGGATGGCATGAGCTACGTCGCACTTTCACGTGTACGCAGCCTTTCTGGATTACACATCATTAGTATAGCACCTCAGAAAATATGAGCTGACAAGTGATGTATTCTTGAGTACAACAGGTTACGTACTCTACATCAGCCACAAATGTCTTTAATACCACTGCCTACATATCTGTCTGTCTCACACAATTCAGTCACAGCTAGAGGTAGCAACAAACAGCAGCAAGCTTCCAAAAGTGATTCAACAAAAAGAGTTCAGCAAAGGCCACAACTTCAAGTAAACATTCTACAACCAGCAATTGGTCAGAAATCCAGTTGGTGTAGCTGCTGTACCAGTCTTTGACAACAGCAGTAGAGTAAACTGCTATGCTAACTCAGCTATGCAAGTTTTTCTACACATGCCGCAGTTTGTGCAGGCAATATCTGCTTCACAAGACAATCCCCTATCAAACGCTTTGAAGCAGATTATCAACATGACTTCTGACCACTCTAACAATGTACAGTCACCAACACCACTACGACAGGTGTTAGCTACATATGCTGGATGTAGTACGTTTGCTGTAGACATACAGCAAGACACTACTGAGTTTATGATGGCTGTCATAAACAACCTGGATGAAGACGGCACCCCAATGCGGCAGTACTTCACAGTAACATATGTTACAAAATATGTATGTGTTTCATGTGGCAATTCACAGCGTGAAACCACACAAGACATGCTGTGGATTACTCTCTTTGTCCCTCAAACAAAAAGTGTCAAATTTCGACAGCTATTCACCAATGCTGAATGTAGTCATGCCTGTGGAAGGTGTGGAGGCAGATGCACTCAGTCCATACGTCTCAGGAGTTCATCTCAATATCTGTTGCTTATGTTGCACAGATTTGACCCAACGGGCTCAGAGTTGATACTCCTATCACAGATTACACAGCTAGTAGAATAGTCTTCAACCAATCAGTGTTTGACACTCACAGTATAATCTATCACCATGGTCAATCCATGCATTCTGGGCATTACACCTCGTTACTAAGGTGCAGAACTGGATGGTTAGAGTGTGACGACTCTACAAGCAGTTTTAAACAGAGACTGCCACGACACTTGAAAAATGCATATCTTCTAATATTGAAGAATTATGACAACCTTCATATTTCAGAAGAATAGGACAAAACATGTTGCATTTAAAAATGACTACTTTGTCCAAAAAACATTCATGCCTCATTACAATGTTGTATAATGTACGACTCTAAATAAACCATACAATTGCAACAAAATGGTATTCTAACAGAGACATTACATACACTGTAACATGTAAGATCTTGTGTGGATCAGTGACTACATGAAAATTGTTGTAGTGGCTTCAATCGGCGCCAACAATATTCACAGTCACTAGGGAAACCATGATTACATGTCTATCAAAGATTGTAAGTCTAAAAACTGAAGCCTTACTACTCTCCTCCTCTGTACATATCTTTAATTATCCATATATCAACTCATGCATAACAACAAATTTATATGAGTTATAAAGTGTTACTCTTTGCAAACAAAGAGAAGTTCTCAGTTATCATCGTAAATAACTAAGCAACTACTAACATTCAACAAACATTCCACTCTGTCTCAAGTTGTTACTAACACTTCCATTTGATCTTCTAATATTGAAGAATTATGATAACCTTCATATTTCAGAAGAATAGGACAAAACATGTTCCATTTAAAACATGACTACTTTGTCCCAAAAACATTCATACCTCATTACAATGTTGTATAATGTACGACTCTAAACAAACCATAAAGTTCAACAAAATGCAATTCTGACAGAGACATTCCATACAGTGTAACATGTAAGATCTTGTGTGGATCAGTGACTACATGAAAGTTGTTGTAGTGGCTTCAATCGGCGCCAACAATATTCACAGTCACTAGAGAAACCATGATTACATATGTATCAAAGATTGTACATCTAAAAACTGAGGACTTACTGCTCTCCTCCTCTGTACATATCTTTAAGCATCCATGTATCAACTCATACATAACAACAAATTGATATGACTTATAAGCTCTTACTCTTTGCAAACAAAGAGAACTTCTCAGTTATTATCGTAAATAACTGAGCTACACTTCTAACATTCAGCAAACATTCCACTCTGTCACAAGTTGTCTATCAACACTTCAATTTGTCTATTGACTCTTGACATATAGAGAACATCATTCGGTCACCATGCAACAGTGTAGAACTATCACGCTTTCATCATAATACTAGTATTGTACATATGTAAAATAACTACCTTTATTGATAATGCAAGAAGCTGAATTATACAACTGTAAATAAGAACCAATTGCAGAATCTCATTTACTGACTTTTACATGTGTTTGCAATTACTTGTACATAATATAAACATTTGTATTCAGGTGTACATTGTTAATAACTAGTTTGATACCTGTACTAAAATACTAGTGTAGCACTAAAGTACAAGTGAATGTTTTACATATTATTCAGCACTATACTAACTACATTTAATTAACCATAAGTTTGTTAAAAATGCATTCCATGCACAGTTTTAGTATTTGCAAGTTAAGAATTTACATAGAAGCCAATGTAAGAATTGATATGTCATTTGTTCATGTAAAATATTATATTTTTAAACTTGTCACATAAGTAATTCTACAGTATGTAAAAATATAAACAATTGTAAATCAGACACTGTTACTGATCACAACACACTGCATACCTGTTCCTGACAATATTTATGATTGCCTCAATTGAGGGGTCGGTGGGAATTTTCCATTTGACGCCTAGTCAGTGACATATTATTAAATAATACCAATCAAATGTCACAAAACTAACATTTTTGTATATTGTATTACTTAGACAGTGAGCATATGGTTTTTCGTCCACCCCAGGAACATCCACATTAGCAGTCACACAATTACAACAAAACACTTGTCTATCATGTGTGTAATCACACTTCACAACCTACTGACATTGCCTTATTAACATACCACACAAGTAATGCACTACACATAATTACAACATACAACCATTTTTAAAAAAGTTACATTTTTTTACAAACTGCATTGACATTCAATAGTAAATATATAATGAAGCGCCACAGCTTCAGCCTGACTATTAGAATTCCAGGTCGAATGTCAGAAACTACTTCCTCACATAAAGAGTAGTGAGTACTGAAACATAACTAGAAACACACAACACCTGATTAGTTTCCTATAATATTACATACTCCAATCCATATTATACAGTTCATATTATTCTTACACATTTACATATATGACTAAGCAATGATTGCACACATACAAAGATTGTATTGAGAGACTGCTTCTGTTAACTAAATTTCACTCTTGATTGGACCTTTTCTCCATTTGACAAATTGGCAATAATTTTTTCAAACCATAACCACCTGTGTCGACTCTTTACTTTAAATACCATTATGACATAAAATAAGTGTCTATGACTTAAGCATACAAATCAATTTTAACTAATACTGCTACAACTATACCTCCATCAATTTGTTTGGTACCTATGACATACAGTCAGTATCACAGCATATGCAACGATGTGGGACATTGCATGTCACATTTGACAAAATTCCTAACAGTGTAAAAAACTCAGCACTGTACTTACTTTTCCTGTGCCTATGCAGTCATTATTACTATACCAAGGTGCCACATCAGCACCCAACAGGTCACAGCTGTGACTATACATGTACCATTCAGTCACTACTATGTGTACTTCAGAGTCTGACAAAATGGAGGTTTCTCATTGGCTGCAAACATCCTAACAACCTTATGTTAATCTTTTATTACCATACATGAAGAGGTTAACGATATACTGAACAAGGTTTAAAACTTTTTAAAAACATGTTTCATTATTATAGCAATAAGTCACTCCCAAGAATTGCGTTAATGGTCAGTCAATCACCCTGTAGAGACATGTGCCACTCGGCCACACCTCGTGCCACAGCACACCCCTAGAACGTGATTAACAGACCATTAACATAACCCCTTGTCATGCCTTATTAATTAATTATAAAAAGGGTCTCAGAAACTGAGCTTTCTGACCGGCTGCAAACATTCTAACAGACTTCTGTAAATCTTTTATTTACATACATACATACAGAGGTTAACCATTTCCTGAACAAGCTTTTAAACAGTTTAAAACATTTTATAATAATAGCAATAAGGCATTACTAACGGCAATGATAATAGTCAGTTAATCACCCTATCGGACATATGCCACTCTGGCTACACCTCGTGCACATTACACCCTTGAAGGTGATTAACAGACCATTAACATAACTCTGCATCATGCATTATTGCTTAATTGAATTTAAATAATCGTATAGCCCACAAGTCCCCGGACATCCCTTTTTCAGGGGTGACCCAGAAAGCAAACAGTAGATCAAATAGAACACAATTGTACATATACAAGCTGAGGGTATACAGTATGCTTCAGTTTACAAATACATCTGTGTGGTCATCTACACCTACAATTGCAATATACTACCTAACTTTGTCTGACATTGGGTGCTCCACTGCCTACCTGACCCTGCTGGTGATGTCTTGTGTCATAGTAACACCAACAGCAATGCAAACAGAAGTGCTAACAGTGGCACATATGGTAACAGAAGTGAAAATGAGAGCATAAACGGCAACGCACACAGTGACACAGATGACAACGATCTGCCACGTGATGTCTTAAATGGAGGTTTGTAATTCCTGCAAACATCCTTACAGCCTTATGTTAATCTTTTATTGACATACATGATGAAGTAAACCATTTACTGAACAAGGTTTAAGACCAGGATGCACATTGGTTGTCGTTAGACGTAACTCTCACCCCATCACGTGTTTAAAGCAGCAAAAGTATAGGAGAATGAGGTGAGATTAGAACCCATGATCCCAAAGTGCACCCCAATGCGGTTGGGGTGTGGCGCGGGGGTCAAAGGGTGGTTTTCAACCCTAACAGCAGATTTCCTCACTTTTGTCGCTGTGGAACAACCCTAACTAATGCATTAAATGGAGTTTTTTGCCTCTAATTTCCCTTCTTTTTGAGAATGATAACGAGAAATAGTGAATGTAATGCAGTGGCAGGAGCCCTGCACTCCCACCACATGATGTCTTATGGCATACTAACAGGAACAGCAACGCAAACAGAAGCACTAACAGTAGCACACAAGGTAATGCAAGCACGAATGAGAACAGAAAGGGTAACAAACGGTGGAGTAGACGGGAACGTTGTGCCACGTGATGTCTTGTCACATAGTAACATGGTGCCTGTAAATGGAAATATCAATGGGCATGGTGACGCAAAGTGAAACAGAAAGACAAACAGTACAGTAGACACAAATGGCAAAAAAGTTACAGAAACACAATTGCAAATGAAAACGCAAAGGATAAACACATGGTAGCACAGATGTCAACGGTAAGTTAAACGGGTATGGAACCGCAAGCAGAAAGGGCAACAGTAACATTAATGTAAACGCACAGGCTGGTTTCTTAAAGCAGCAGAAGTATAGGAGAATGGGTGAGAGTTAGGACCCACGATCCCAATGCACACCCCAGTGCCAGTTGGGGTGGGTGGGGGTCCAAGGGTTTTCAACCCTAACAGCGAATTTCCTCACTTTTGTCGCTGTGGAACAACCCTAACTAATGCATTAAATGGAGTATTTTGCCTCTAATTGCCCTTCTTTTTGAGAATGATAATGAGAAATAGTGAATGTAATGCAGCGGGAGGCGCTGGTTAGGACCCATGATCCCAATGCACACCCCACTGCCAGTTGGGGGGTGGTGGAGCTCAAGGGGGTTTTCAACCTAACAGTGAATTTCTCACTTTTGTCACTGTGGAAATACCTAACTAATGCATTAAATGGAGTTTTGCCTCTAACTGCCCTTCTTTTGAGAATGATAATGAGAAATAGTGAATGTAATGCAGCCGGCGAGTGCTGGGTTAGGACCCACGATCCCAATGCACACCCAGTGCCGTTGGGGGTGGCAGGGGTCCAAGGGGTTTTCAAACCCTAACAGCTAATTTCCTCACTTTTGTCGCTGTGGAACAACCCTGACTAATGCATTAAATGGAGTTTTTGCCTCTAATTGCCCTTCTTTTTGAGAATGATAACGAGAAACAGTGAATGTAATGCAGCGGCGGGAGTGCGGGTTAGGACCCACGATCCCAATGCACACTCCAGTGCCAGTTGGGGGGTGGGCGGGGGGTCCAAGGGGGGTTTTCAACCCTAACAGCGAATTTCCTCACTTTTGTCGCTGTGGAACAACCCTAACTAATGCATTAAATGGAGATTTTGCCTCTAATTGCCCCTCATTTTGAGAATGATAACGAGAAATAGTGAATGTAATGCAGCGGCGGGAGTGCGGGTTAGGACCCACGATCCCAATGCACACCCCAGTGCCAGTTGGGGGTGGGCAGGGGTCCAAGGGGTTTTCAACCCTAACAGTGAATTTCCTCACTTTTGTCGCTGTGGAAATATCCTAACGCATTAAATGGAGTTTTGCCTCTAATTGCCCTTCTTTTGAGAATAATAATGAGAAATAGTGAATGTAATGCAGCAGCGGGGAATGCGGTTAGGACCCACGATCCCAATGCACACCCCAGTGCCGTTGGGGGTGGGCGGGGTCCAAGGGGGTTTTCAACCCTAACAGCGAATTTCCTCACTTTTGTCACTGTGGAACAACCCTAACTAATGCATTAAATGGAGATTTTTGCCTCTAATTGCCCTTCTTTTTGAGAATGATAATGAGAAATAGTGAATGTAATGCAGCGGTGGGAGTGGGGGTTAGGACCCACGATCCCAATGCACACCCCAGTGCCGGTTGGGGGGGTGGCCGGGGGGGTCCAAGGGGGTTTTCAACCCTAACAGTGAATTTCCTCACTTTTGTCGCTGTGGAACAACCCTGACTAATGCATTAAATGGAGTTTTTTGCCTCTAATTGCCCTTCTTTTTGAGAATGATAACGAGAAATAGTGAATGTAATGCAGTGGCGGGAGCACGGGTTAGGACCCACGATCCCAATGCACACCCCAGTGCCAGTTGGGGGTGGGCAGGGGTTCAAGGGGGGTTTTCAACCCTAACAGTGAATTTCCTCACTTTTGTCGCTGTGGAACAACCCTAACTAATGCATTAAATGGAGATTTTTGCCTCTAATTGCCCTTCTTTTTGAGAATGATAATGAGAAATAGTGAATGTAATGCAGCGGCGGGAGCGTGGGTTAGGACCCACTATCCCAATGCACACCCCAGTGCCAGTTGGGGAGGTGGGCGAGGGGTCCAAGGGGGGGTTTCAACCCTAACAGCGAATTTCCTCACTTTTGTCTCTGTGTAACAACCCTGATTAATGCATTAAATGGATTTTTTTGCCTCTAATTGCCCTTCTTTTTGAGAATGATAACGAGAAATAGTGAATGTAATGCAGCGGAGGGAGCGCGGGGCCCTTTGGGCTCGAGCTCCTGCATGATGTCTTGTGGCATACTAACAGGAGACAGCAATGCAAACAGAAATGCTAACAGTGGGGCACATGGTAACACAAGCGCAAATGAGAACACAAAGGGTACTTGTACATGGTGGCATGGGCAGGCAGGTCTGCCACGTGATGTGTTGTCACAGAGTAACATGGTGCCTGCAAACAGAAATGTCAATGGGCATGGTGACGTAAAGTGAAACAGAAAGATGAACAGTACTGTAGACAGAAATGGCAAAAATAACAGAAGCGCCAAAGCGCAAATGAAGCGCCAAAGGATAACACACATGGTGGTACAGGCGTCAACGGTAAGTGAAGCAGATCGTAACCATAAGCGGAAAGGGCAACAGTAACAGTAATGTAAGTGCACAGGCTAGTTTTCCCCAAAACCCGTATAGAGAAAGACAGTGAGTACAAATAATGTATGCATAATAATGAGTATCGGCGCAGAAAATGAGAACTTGGAATACTAAATATGTTATATCTCAGGAACCGTACGACGTAGAAAAAAAATTTTAAAGTCATATTATTTACAACTGTCCTGGCTAATTTGGTACATGGGGGCTAAGAATTTTTCCGACGAAAAGTCTGTATCTCGCACCGTTTCCGAGATACGGGCCCTGACAGGCACAGCGAATGCCGTAATGTTATCCTACGGGAAAAAAAGAGAAGTTCAGAGCACCATAACTTTGTCTCCCTGTAATATTTTTTCACCAAACCACTGAAAGGCACATCTGTGGGCTGTTGGCTGTCTTCCCTCCAAATTTCAGCAAAAAAGACCAAACCATTATTTTGCAGCAGGGATCCAAAGGATTTCTGTAATGCGTTGGGCGCCGTAATGTTATCCTATGGGAAAAAATGTCAACTTTGGAGTGCCATAACTTTGCCGCCATGTAATATTTTTTCACCAAACCACTGAAAGTCACATCTGTGAGATGTTGGCTCCGTGCCCTTCAAATTTCAGCCCGAAACTCCCAGCGGTTCTTTTGCAGCGTAGTGCCAAAGAATCACTGTCACTTTCCACAGATGGAAAACTACTGTCGAAATTTAGCAGCTTCGCCGCGAAAGTTCGACACTTTCGATAAACACAGTAATTTGCAAAGTACTTTTTCCACAAATTTGAAAAACATATTTCTGGGGTGTTTTACCACAAAATAAAGACATGGCAAGCATCCTCAGGGCCCGACTAGGTGAATACAAAAAGAATTAGGTTGCTAGAGGGTCTCAAATTTAAATGTCAACCATTTTTCTGATCACCAACTGAAAACAAAATGGCCAATTTGCGAAAGTAACAGGCCCATTTGCGAAAGTAAAAATGCATTTGTGACACTGTCGAACTTTTTGTTAACTTTTCCCATCGACTTATAATGGGAAACTGTTTTTTGAATAACTTTTGAACCATTTAATATTTTTTCACCAAATCTTCAAATGGCACATCAGGGACCCTGGCTGCATGTTCTCTGAAGACTTTGGGCCAGTTGCACAAACTGTACGACCTGTAGGCGCAACCATAGAATTCCAGAAAAAGCGTAAACGCGTGCACAGATCACACTTAATAACTCCACAGCCGTATATCCAACTGGTACAAAACTTGGCAGATCCCAAGGCCTATGGTTCTTGATCATGTATTCCAAATTTCAGGCAAATCCATCAAACGGTTGCAAAGTTATTAAGGTGCAAAGTTTTGGGAGTTTAACATAGAAATGGCTCCTCAACCCTAACTATGGTAGCACTACCGTGCTACCATAATATATATATATATATATATAGAAAGAGAGAGAGAGAATGAGAGAGAGAGAGAGAGAGAGAGAGATGCATAGATATCTATTCATTGCAAAAAACTTAGTTACTGCATCAGTGTTGCTATTAAAGTGACAAAAGCAGGGAAATATGGTGTTAGGGTTTCCAGTCCTAACTCTCCAACCTGCAGACACTGGCAGATGTTACAGGTGGGCCTTGGGGTCATCAACCCTAGTGTTCACCCCATTCTCCTATACTGTACCCATCTTAGCTTATTTACTTAGTGAATGGGGTGAGCGTTAGGGTTGACAACCCCAAGGCACACCCACGATGCCAGTCAGTGTTTGTAGGGTGGCAGTGGGGGTGGGGTGTTAGCATTGAAAATCCTAACACCACATTTCTCTGCATTTGTTGCTTTAGTAACAACCCTAACTGATGAAGTAACAAAGATTTTTGCAAGGAATTTCCTTATTTTTTCAGATAATGTAATCATAACCTTAATTGTCTGTGGGAGTGCAGGGCCCTCCAGGCCCTGCCCTCCCATCTCACCATAGATACATATATGTATGTAGCCATGGAAGCACAGGGTCCTCCAGGCCCTGTGTTTTCATTCATAGGACAACAGTGACAAAATTTTCAGCATAGCCATCTTATTACACCACCTCTTGTACCCTGCTACAGAAAATCTTTGAATCTACACCAAAATGTAATTCTGTGCAACTGCAATGTCATTCAGTGCCATGGGTGCGAAAACACATTTTGGGCAGGATTTGAAAAATGACAGCTGTAACATACATGAGGTCAAGTAATAAGAAGGCCATGTTGAAAATCTAGGGTGAGAACATTTAAAATGTCTAAAGTTATGAGTGGGAGTATCAAAATTGCAATGAATGGTCATACCTTTGGCATTTTTTCATATTGTGACCCCAAATTTTGAACATAGTCTTCTTATGACCCCACCTCGTAAACCCGGTAGGTGAAAATGTTCAAATCCTTGCCAAAATGCCATTCCATTCCATGCCACAGTTGTTAAAATATGTTTTGGGCAGGATGTGAAAAATGACAGCTGTACTGTTCATGAGGTTTTATGGAAAAATGGCTATGTTGAAAATTTGGAGTCAAAATATTAAAAATTACTAAAGTTATGCATGTGCATAGAAACATTTCAATGAACGCTCATAACTCAGACATTTTTAGGAATTTTTCATCAAGTTTTCAACATGGGCATTTTGCGACCCCACCTCATGAACACTGGGACTGTCATTGTATTTATCAGTCCCGAAAGGTGATTTCATGCAGTGACTGCAAAATCACTCTCTGGGCCCAATTAATGAACCAACAGTGACAGTGTTCATGAGGTTGGATCCCAAAAAGCCTATGTTGAAAACTAGGTGAAAAAATATCTAAAAATGACAGAGTTATGAACATAAGTTCAAAATGCCATTGAAATACATTATATGGCACTTACCTTGATTCCTCAGTTTGTGGTTTGGCTTTAAAGACTGCAGATGTATCCTGGCAAACATAAGATGACAGCAGATGACCTCCAGAGGTAAGTAAATGGTAAGGAGGTGGGGTGGCTGGTGCTGAGTGGGAGGGTCCGGATTAGGGAAGGGGACAGCATGGATGACGAAGGACCATTTTCTTTTTTTCAGTGAAAAACAAGAAGTTGGGGGACAGTTTTCTTGTTTACAGGTAAAAACCTAAATCAATATTTTGGGACACTGGGAGTGGGCTTCCCAGTGTTCCACACTGTTGGGGGGGAGCATCCATTTTCAACACCAGGATTGGGCCCCCCAATGTTGGAAAACCATAAGACAAAGGACTGGAAGGGGACATCTGATACTGAGGGTGGGCATCCCAGTGTCAGATTATATTAATAAAAATTCAAATAATGACAATCAAAGGGTGGGGGGTGCCACTAGACACTGGGGATAACAGCAGCATAAAGACAAACATGTAGCTGGCAGCATGAGTTCCAGCTGCAGCTGCAAAGTCTAGAAAATCCCATTGTTCTCATACAGAGAAAACAGCAGAACTGGTCCTCTCGCTATCCTCGGCACCTGGGATTTTGGGTGCCCATAAAAGGTGTTTCTGCCCACAATTAAAAAAAGAAACCTCAGAATGCAACTAAACAAGTTCCATTTAGCTAAGTTCTGACATTTCTTTTTTGAATTACATTCATTTTTACATGTTGTCTAATACTTTCTGTGTCTCACTAACAGGAAAACAAGATGGGGAATACAAAAGAGTTCTGCAAAAATAATAGAAGGCTCTATGTGACCCTACATGCAAAATTACAGTAGCTCCTGCAAAAACATGAGAACTCTGTGAAAACCAACTAGGATCTATGTGACCCTACATGAAAAAATGCAGTACCTCCTCCAGCAACAAAAGTAGTTTCATGCAAAACATCTTACTTTCCCATAGGAAATAATTGGAAGATTTAAATTTGAATAACTATTGAACGGATTAATATTTTTTCACCAAAGCTTCAAAATGCACATCTGTGAGGCAAAAGCTTTCTACCCTGAAAATTTCAGACCACAACCTAAAACTATTTCTGAGATACAGGCGGACAAAGAAACAGCAAAAACCTGGTAAATTTAGGGATTTGTAAACTTTAATAACTTTGGAACTGTTAAACAGATTCATAAAACATTTGCCATGCCAAGAGACCTACCATTAGAGATTATGCATGCCAAATGTTGTGCAAATCTGCTGAACAGTTCCAAAGTTATTAAAGTTCAAAAATGTGGCTTTAACATAAAAGTTTGCACTCAATGCAAACTATACTGGCACTACTGCACCAGTATAATTAAGCAATAAGGCACGATGGGAGGGGCATTATGGTGGGATAATGGCCCACCTCAAGTGGGTTGAAGCACGAGGTGAAACTGAGTGCTTCCACCACACAAGAAATGCTGTTATCCCACCATAATGCCCCCCAAAGTGCCTTATTGTGACTATGAAATGGGTTCATCCATTTTAATAAATTAAACTTTTTAAACTAGTTTCAGTGTTTTTTTTTTAAAGTACAAAACTTAGCAATAAATTAAAACTACAAAAAGTAGTGCCCTTTGTCCTGTATCATCTCCTTGTTGCCTACCTTTTTAGTCCAGTAGGTGGTGCCAACATTGTGGGCAGCAGCTGTGAGGAAAGCATGGGTAATCTTCAGAGCAGTGGCTTCAATGCCCCCTTCCCACTGTTTGACCATGATTCCTTTTTATATGTTTTTTTTTTACAATGCCATGTTTAGTAGCACTATTTATTTGAGCAGAAGATGGAGAGATGTGCATCTAGTGTGGTTGACAGAGAGAGTGGGAACCATGGAGTGGAGTGTGAGTGGCCAGCAAGAGTCACAGAAGAGGGAGAGTGGCTATGGGAAGTGCAAGTGGCCAGCAAAAGCAGGAGCCATTGCACTTAGAGGATTTTGCTGAATCTGAGGTGAGGTGGCTGGAAAGGAAAAGTTTGTGGCTGCTTGTGCTACATAATCAGCAGCAGCTAAACATTGTTTTTGAAAGAGGTGCAGGTGCGATCCACTATGTGATGTGAGTGGCTGGATAATCGGTTGAGATGGGTGCCCCGTGGTGGTCAGTTGAGGTGGATCACTTAAAACATGTGAGGTCAGTCTGTTGGTCTGGGAGTACTTTCAGCCAGGCCATTGTGCTGGGATAGCGGCCAGGTTGAAAGTGGCACTGGACCAATCAGGATTCAGGATTCTAGACACCCATTTCATAATATAGTACAGTGGTGTGATTGTGCCACTATAGTTAGGGTTAAGTAGCATGTTAAATATTAAACCTCAAATTTTGCACTTTAATAACTTTGCAACTGATTAATGGATTTGCTTAAAATTTGGCATGCGCTGTCCCGTGGAGTAGATCTCTTGATCTGGCATGTTTTGTTCTGGTTGAATGGTAAGACTCTGCGATCCGGGCAGTGCAAAAAGTCATAAAGTCACCACTTTTTGTATTTTTTTCTTCATTGCCCTGCATCCAGACCATGTGGAATTTTAGTGTGATTTTTTAGTGGTAGAAACAGCTTGGTAACAGAACACGTATGATTATTTTTGTGGAACAATATTAATATGTTGCAAAGTTATTACATTTTTCATTTCCCATTGTTTTCACTGGGAAGATCACTTTTCAGGATAGAGGGAAAAAGTTTGACAAAGGATTTGATCTCACAAAAAGGATTCATTCTCATGAGATCTGTTCCTTTTTCATGAGAAAAAAAAACCTTTTTCGTGAGCTGCCATCCTGTTTTTTTTCCCACCCACTAAAAAGCATGGAAAATACATACAAATATTATTTTACAAAGCTAGTAGTGTGGATCAGGAACTGGTTGACTGGTAGGGGCAGAGGGTTAGGATTAGGAGTTGTACATCTGAGGAGGGGGAGGTGACCAGTGGGGTACCCCAGGGGTCTGTCCTGGGCCCCACACTATTTACCGTATATATTAATGATTTACATTAGAACGTAAATAGTTGGATTGTTAAAGTTGTGGACAACATGAAACTAGAGGGACCAGTCAATACAGTTAAAGGTGTGGATCAGTTGATACAGGATATGAAAAAGGTGGAAGCATGGGCAAAGGTTAATAAAATGCACCTTTAGTGTGGATAAATGTTCGGTTTTACACATGGGTAAACCAAATAAAAAACAGGAGTACTTATTAAATGAGGAAATAATTAAGAGCATCGAATTTGAGAGGGACTGTGGAATTATTATTGATCAGCATCTGAATTTTACAGAGCATCGTTCAAGTATTATTAGGAAAGCAAATTATATGGTTCGAAACATTAAGAGATCATTTTCAAGCAGGTCGGCATCATTTATACTTCCACTATATAGGACATATACAAGGCCATACTTGGCTTATGTGTCCCCATTGTGGAGCCCCTATTATAGGGGGAAATAAATAAAATGGAGGGAATTCAACATAGAATGATTATTTATTTATTTATTTTTATTTATTTGAACATCAGTTTAACAACCTTTGAGCCAGAGGCTCATTTACAAAGGTACCTCGACACATGAAGGACAGACAGTGGAACAGAAGACAACAGATAATACAAGTTCAAGCAAGTATCAAAACAGGTACAGTTGGTTCCAATGCAAGTGCAGAGTAAATAGACAGGATGGAGGTTAGTGGGGAGAGATATAAAGGAGAGAGGGGGGTAAGAGGGGAGTGGAGACTAGGGAGCAGATGGAGGGGGAGAGCCAGGGTGGAGGAGTGGGTGTGGAGGGGGGAGTGCGGCTTGGAGAGCGTTGTCGGAGGGGGGGAATTTTTTTTTTTATTGGCAGTGGCATCCATGTGAGAGTAGCAGGTGATCTCTAAGACTGCGTTTAAAGCAAGCGAGCAACGGGGATTCAGAGATAACAGCAGGGAGTGAGTTAAACCAGGAGGGCGCTCTGTAGGGGAATGCCCTTTGGCCTTGCGAGGTCCTGGCTCTTGGAATGATCAGTGTCAATTTGGATGAGCTGCTGGTGTTCACAGTAGGATTGGCCCCGAGTATTGAGTCAGATAAGCCAGGGGGAGACAGGCCATGGAGGGCTTTATAGGTGAGTTGGCAAGTTTGATACATGAGCCGTTCGTCCAGGCTGAGTAGGGTAGCCAATGAGTACAGCTGACAGGTGTAGGTAAGTCTAGGGGCACTGGTTATAAGTCTACAGGCTTTGTTAAGTATAAGGCGAACCTTGCACAGGGCTGTCAGATCGGCAGCCCCATAGACCGGAAGGCCATAGTCGATAAGAGATATGACAGAGGAGGTGACAGCCAAGCAGAGGGCGTCAGGGGAGAGGCATTTTTTGTGCCGGTAGAGAATGCCCAGCCGTGTGTTGGCGGAAGCGTTCAAGGCGGCGATGTGGCCATGGAGGGAGAGGGCTAGGTCAAAGATTAAGCCAAGATATTTATAGGACTGTACACGTTCAATGGGGATATTGAGGGAGGAGTGAATAGCAAGGGGAAAATGGCTGGATTTATTTTGGGGGATGGCAGAAGAGCATGGATTTGGTTTTCTCTAGGTTGCTTATGAGCCTGTGCTCAGTGAACCATATTTCAGCAGAATCGTAGGCAAGCTGAAGAGAATTCTGAAGTGACAAGGGGTTACTGTTAGAAGCGATGAGGACTGCATCATCAGCATAGAGCAGGATTTTACCTGCGCATTTGCTGGGTAGCGAGTTGAGGAAGAGGGAGAAGAGAAGGGGTTCAAGGATAGAACCCTGGGGGACTCCAGAGCGGATCAGGCAGGTGCTGGAGAGAGTTCCACTAACTTTCACACATTGAGAGCGGGCTGAGAGATAACTGGTACACCAGGTGACTGGACCAGTTGCAAAGCCTAGGTGGTCAAGGGTGGTTAACAGGAGAGGATGCGATACGGTATCAAAGGCTTTAGACAGGTCAATGAAGACTGCACCAGCCATGGAGGCAGCGTCCAGTGCTGCATGGAGTAAGTTGGAAAACTCCAGGACAGCTGTATTGGTACTATGGCCAGCTCTGAACCCATGTTGTTCCGGGCAGAGAACATTGTACTTAGAGAGGTAGCCAGAGATTTGAGTGGCCACGATTTTCTCCAAGGCCTTAGAGAGGGGGGATAGGATTGAGATAGGCCGGTAGTTACCTGGAAGAGTTCTGTCACCACCGTTGTGAATAGGGGTAACTGTGGCAACCCTCCAGACAGCAGGGAATTGTCCAAGGCAGAGGGATTTGTTGAAGATGCAGGTGATAGGCGAGATGACCTGGTCCAGGCCCTGATGTAGGAGACAGGGGTCAAGGGAGTCGTTCCCGATGGTGTTACCCTTTAAGGCTTTAAGCAGGTATGGCCTGACCTCTTGAGTAGTGACACAGCGCAGGTGGAACAAGGGGCCAGTGATGGAGGGTGCAGACCTGGGGGGTGGGGACTGAAGAAGTTGCCAGGAGCACTGGGCCAAGATCAGTAAAGGAGCATAGAGATGAGGCAATAAGGGCAGGATCAGAGTAGACAGAACCATTGACGTTGAGAAGTGCAGGAGGAGGGGGCCGAGAATGACCATTCAGTTGCTTGACGTTGTCCCAGAAGGACCTGGGGTTCCCCCAAGAGGAGGTAAGGGAGGCTTGATAGTACTCAGCCTTTGCTTTGCGGAGAGCACAGGTGCACCTGTTCCGAGCTGCAGCATAAGTCTGTCTATCAGCAAGGCGGCCAGTTGCAACAGCAAGGTGCCACAGGTTGTCCCGTTGCTTAAAAAGGAGTCGCAGGGCAGGGGTGACCCATGGGGCATGTCTTACTCTGGCCCTACGGGCAGTCATAGGTGCAAAGATGTCACAGGCAGAGTTGAAGGTGTTGACAAAGAAGGCCAGCGCCGTGTCAACGTTTGGTGTGTTTAGCAATGGAGACCAGTCTGTATGTGTGAGGTAATGCTTTAGGTCTTTCAGCCCATAGGGTCTAAGTCGCCTCCGAAAGGTGGTTAGAACCATGGGCTTGGGCAGAGAGGAAACCCAGTTAAAGAGAACAGGGGAATGGTCACTAAGGCAGTCAGGGAGTATTTGGATATTGTGGATGCGGCTTGGTCTGTTAGTGAGAACTACATCTAGGAGTGTGCCAGAGCCCCTTCTGGGGTTAATTCTTATGGGCTGGGAGACTAGTTGGCTTAGATCAATAGCAGCAAAAGCCTCACGGGAGGAAGAGGATGAGGGGCAGAGCCAATTAATGTTTAAGTCACCCACCAGGATTTGGTCAGAGGGGTTGGGTAAGGTGGTGAGATAGTCAATTAATGGGCCCAGCGCCTGCTATTGGTTCTTTGGAGGTATGTAGGCTGTAGTCAGATAGATAGGACCCCTAGCTGGGTCAGGGGATAGCTTTAGTGTAAGGGCCTGGGCATTATGGTCAAAGTCAGGGGGAGGAAGGGCTAGTCCAATGAGTGGGTCCTTTACATAGAAGGCACATCCCCCACCTCTCCTACCGGACCTGTCCAGCCAGTGGAGAGTGTAGCCAGGGAGAGAGACCTGGGAGTTAGTGGTTGAGTCAGACAGCCAGGTTTCAACCAAGGCAACCACATCTGGTTTGTGATCCATCACCCAGCATTGTAGCGCATCCAGTTTTTTAAGGAGACTACAAATGTTCATAGATGTGATACGGAGTCCAGCAGATTTCAAGGGGGGGTCAGTGTAGCCAGGCCCCGGATTGGGGTGGATGTTGTCAGACAGGAGCAGGAGGTGGAGAGCTGCTCTTGGGAGTAAGTGGCAGAAAGAGAGTTTCCGACGGCTGGGGTTAGGGGGATGGTGGGGTGTAGCAGTACAGGGGATAGGGAGGGTGGCACAGGCAGGGAAAGCAAGCATAGTAGGATGCACGAGGGAGCAGGGTGGGGGAGTGAGAGGATGTCCATACAAACTGTGATAGATAGTGTTGCAGAATATGTGAGTGAAAGTGGAGGGGGGAGGAGGGCAGGGGGAGAAGAGGGGTGGATTGCAGGCAGATAAATGGGAGCATAAGAACAGCCCACCATTGGGCATCTAGCACCTCTGAAGGAGGTAAGGAATATTAAGTGGAGGAGAAGGATAGGGAGAGGAGCGAGACGGAGAGTGATGGACATGGATAGCAAGGCAGAGAAGTTTTTTGGAGGAAAGAATGAGGTAGAACTGTAGCGGTAGAGTGGGAGTCCCTGAGATAGGAATTAGAGCCGGTGGAAGCAAAGCAGGAATTGGACTTTGGGGAACAGTGCCCACTGGTGGCCAGCAGTTATAATCTGCAAATGGGAAAGTGGGGACTTAGCTGCAGGCACACAGGATGTGATGTCACAGGAAGTGACGCAAACAGCCCGAGCCAAGAAACACACAGCCGTCCCTGGGTGGGTGGGGCAGATGACACGAAGCATGGTTGGGGCGGGTGGGGCAGATGACATGCAAGCGTCGTCGGGCTAGCACCCTAACAGCCGAGTCCGGGGGAAACAATCAGCGGCTGGGGAGCAGAGAAGCCACGAGTCCGTCGGAATCCTGATGGCAGAAAACACTTCCAGGAGATGGCTTTACCTGAGCAGCAGCTCCCGATGCTGAGAACGCTCCAAGTAGGAGCCGAGGTGATCCACCTGTTGCCGCGGTCAGCAGTGTAATGAGCTGTTTGGGGGGGGCGAGCCCGTCTGTAAAGAGGTAGGAGAAAAATAAATAGTATGCAGCGGGAGATTTAGGGTGGTAGCTCAGGTGATACATGCGCAGTAGTAACAAGCCCTGAAAACGTGGAGTCCCAGAATGTAATTGTAACTTCTAACTGATCTTCTGAGCTTAGGAAAAGGCACTATGCACTGCTACATAACATTTGGGCCTAACAAACAACAAGACGTGCAGCCTGTTCAGCATTACTGCAGCAGACAACTACCACTAATAATAAGGCACTACGCAGTACATACACTTGCACGTTAGCTCTCACTACAGACAGGACTGTAAAAATAAATAAATAACTTTACTGCCCAACTCAAGTCCAACCACCCCCTCAGGTAGCACCCTAACAGCCGAGTCCGCTGGAAACAATCAGTGGCTGGGGAGCAGAGAAGCCACGAGTCCGTCGGAATCCTGATGGCAGAAAACACTTCCAGGAGATGGCTTTACCTGAGCAACAGCTCCCGATGGTGAGAATGCTCCAGGTAGGAGCTGAGGTGATCCGCCTGTTGCCGCGGTCGGCAGTGTAATGAGCTGTTTGGGGGCAAGCCCGTCTGAGCAGCAGCTCCCGATGCTGAGAACGCTCCAGGTAGGAGCGAGGTGATCCGCCTGTTGCCGCGGTCGGCAGTGTAATGAGCTGTTTGGGGGCGAGCCTGTCTGAGCAGCAGCTCCCGATGGTGAGAACGCTCCAGGTAGGAGCCGAGGTGATCCGCTTGTTGCCGCGTCGGCAGTGTAAATGAGCTGTTTGGGGGCGAGCCCATCTGAGCAGCAGCTCCCGATGGTGAGAACGCCCAGGTAGGAGCCAAGGTGATCCGCCCAAGGCCGCGGTCAGCAGTATAATGAGCTGTTTGGGGGGCGAGCCCGCCTGAGCAGCAGCTCCTTTGATGGCAGGAACGCTCCAGGTAGGAGCCGAGGTATCCTCGCCTGCTGCCGCTGGTGGCAGTGTAATGAGCTGTTTGGGGCGAGCCCGGCTCTGAGCAGCAGCTCCTGATGGTGAGAATGATTAAGATTGTGGATGGCTGGATGAAGCTAAATTATAAAGATAGGTTACAAAAATCAAATCTGTTTAGTTTGTAAAATAGGATATTGAGAGGAGATGTATTGCTAATATATAAAATTATGCAGGATGAAGATTTAATGCAAGATTTGGGCATTAAAATACAGCAAAAACCAGGTGGGTTAAGAACCCATAAACAACAAACAAAACTTGACACCTGAGATTTAACTTCTTCACATAGAGAACTTGTAGACTTTGGAATAAATTACCAAGTAGCGTAGTGGAATGTTATACCCTGAATATGTTTAAGAAACAACTGGATAAATATCTCTTGAATAGGGGATGTATTTGAACCCGCTGATGCGGGTGGGTGGTTAATATGGGCAGATGTGCCTTCATCCATCCATAACCCAGTATATAAACCCAGTATATAAAGCATGGCACTGTCCCCACTGCAGGAGGCACAGCAGCCAACCCTCCTAGGCTACTATTGCTGTGTTTTGCAGTTTCAGGGGATCCGGTTAAAGCTCTGACCATTTAACAGAAACTGTCAAACCATTTAGTATGTGCCATACAATACCACCCCCCATCCCCAAGGTGGGCATGTTACATCAGCAAATAGAAAATGCAATATTCGAAAGAGGCAGATCAAAGCCCCTTTCCCTTAGAAAGTTGTTTCTGTATTTTAGCAGCACTAAACTGTAGGTTGCAGACTATTGAACATAAAAAATAGAAAAGCCAGTTACACAGATCCCAGGCACATTTTAGGAGTTACTGTAGCCAAAAGATAGGTTGGGTTTACCTATCTGTGGCACAATTCAAGCACCACCAACATGAAGTCATTCTCCTCAAAGAAGTCAACTACATGTGGGTAGCTTAAGATCTTGTGGATTGAGATCTCCATCTTCTCCTTCTTGTGCTGCTTCAGTAGCATAGATTTGGGCACAATATTGCCGGTGAACACCTCCTTCCTGTCCATTTTGGTGATCTCGTAGCACTTGGTGAAGCCCCCCCCACTTGCCCCAGGAAGTGGCCCCGCAGCTAGAGTTTCTTTGTGAGGGGGTCTACCAGCATGTCAGGGATTTCCTTTATGACCAGTGACTTCATGGGGTCAGTGGTGGCAGCTCCAGCACCTCCAGTCTGCTTGGCCAATGGCTTGCCTGCCACTGTGGCCATGGTAGCCCCTCCTGTGATAATGTCATGGTAGTTGGGGTCTATGCAAAGCCCACACCCTGACTCAGCCCATGACAAATGATGTGAAGGAGCACAGCAAGGTCTCAGGTTGCAGCCCAGTGTGCACAGTTTCAGCTCAGTCAAGCTCCGATTTCCTATCCCAAGTTTGAAGAACTCAGGAGAAATTGAGTTCCCAGTGTCGCACCAACTGCATGGAAAACCTTTCCGCTGGTTTCAAACCATCATCCGCTGCTGATCCAGTGGGTTGCTGCTGTAGGCCCTCTTGCACTGACTCATATTGTACCAGTCCTGACCCTCTGGGCTGCAGTGATTTCAAAACTAGTTTTTAATGTTATGAGAGTTTAGTTCTGCTCATGCCAACAACCCATGTTTTGCAGTAAGCTGGAGAAGGACTGTCTGTTAATAACTTCAAAGAATGACTGGACTATGAACTGACTGCCATTGTATTTATTTATTAACTCGGAAGTGGAGATGCTCTTGAGCTGTGATCTACTATTTTATAGGTTGACTGAAGACAGCTGGAAGAGCCTTTTAATGTGGGAATTTTACCAGCGTATCCTGGCTTGGATTGTGAGCTTCAGAATCAGCTAAAGTGGCTGTTTCAAGCCTGATCTGATGAGGAAAAGGTTTTGGATTTCATGGGCCATAGAACTTTACTGCTCAAGTGACTTCAGACTCTTTATTGAAAATGTTTTTGTAATTGCTGGAACCATAACGGACACAGTGTTCAAACTCAATTACTGGCCTGCTAAGGGCAGTTGGAGGGCTTCTGTGTTTAGCCTGAATCATCTCTTATTCCTGAGATGGTGAGAGCACCTAGGGAGTGAAAAGGGGGTAGTATAGCTGTCCATCATTCCACAAACGTACGCTTCTAGGAGTGGTGAGAGTACTCATATTTCTGTCCTCCTGACTGAATCCATTTGAATGTTATCAGGATTTGGATTAGTAGAAGCAATTGTATTCATTTATTTTAATTGCTGTTGACTTTATGTAGCTCCTCCTGTATCTGCTTGTTTATTTGGGTTGGGGTGGGTTTTAAACCTGAAAAAAAGAAAACAGTCCCGCATCGTCCCTGCCATCCCCTACCCATCCCAACCCTCAAACTGAGCACCCTCCCTTCCCCCATACGTACCACTGCAGATCCTGGGCTGTCATCTTCTGTGGTCTGGGACATGTCTGCACTCTTCAAAGCTGGACAGGAGGTATATGTTATCAGGCTCAGCTGCGGAGTTCCTTTATTCACATTGCAGCCATGTTGGGGTAGTGCAGGATGCAGCCCATGACAGGACAAACATTCCTTTGGCTTCACACCCCCCAGGCAAGGACTCCAGGAAAGTTGATGCCATGGCCAAAAAAATATACTTGGCATCCTCTTTGGGACTCAGGCAGGCAAATTATATGGCTTATACAGCCAGGTACCAGAAGTCCAGGTGGGATACGGTTCTGAAACTGGCTCAACAGGCCTCCACCCAGCTAGCCAAAGAGCTGGAGGAGGTGGCTGCAGATGGAATTGAGGCATCCAAAGTACAATTTCACGCTGCTGTGGACTCCAACGATGTGGCATCCACAGTCATGGCTACATCTGTGTCTCTCAGGAGGCATGCCTGGCTCAGATGTACTAGCCTATCACAGGAAACCCAGTCTAAGGCTATGGATTTTCCTGTAGTTTGTAACTCTCTGTTTGGGGAGCAGACAGAGGCTTACATGAAGAAAATGGTTGAATACAGGACAACTTACAGGAGTGCACAGGCCAAGGAAAGGTAAGCCACTCCTCAAAAGTAGCAGTCCAGAGACAGGGGCAGGCCTTTTTACCAAGACCAGGTCTCCTCTTCTTACCCACACAGGGTTTTTTCTGAGGGAGGGGCAGGAGGGGGATGAGCAGGGCTGCTTCATCCTCCCAGTCTAAGGCTCCTGCCAAGCAGACACCCTGAGATGTCAGCCTGGGTCAACTCCCCAATCCCAGTAGGAGGCAGGCTGGCTCAATACTTTCAGGCCTGGAAGTCTGTTACCTCAGACAAGTGGGTCCTGGAAGTAGTAAGCCAGGGACTGGCCCTTAGTTTTAAAAGGTACCCAAAAAGGAGGGCCAAGTCTTTTCCACCTGCATCACTCTCAGAAACCCTTGCCCTGGAGGCAGAGGTTTCCTCTCTCCTAGCTCTCAGAGCCATAGAGAAGGTTCCTACTCAACACAGGGGAAAAGGCCTGTACTCCAGGTACGTCCTTACCCCAAAGAAACAGGGGAGTGGCGACCCATCCTAGATCTAAGATACTTGAACAAACACATATCAAAACCCAAATTCAAAATGGTAACTCTGGGAATAATCCTTCCCTCTTTAAGGCCAGGAGATTGGCTAGCATCACTGGACCTCAAGGATGCCTACTTCCATATCCCTATAAGGTGCTCCCACAGAAAATACCTCAGGTTTGAGTTGCCTTCACGCCACTATCAGTTCAAGGCCATGCCTTTTGGACTAACATCAGCTCCAAGGGTGTTCACAAAGTGCCTTGCAGTAGTGGTGGCTTACCGCAGAAGACAGGGTATCACCATTTTTCCATATCTGGATGACTGGCTGCTGGTAGGGCAGTCATCAGATCAGGTCAGGTCAGCTCTGCAAACCACCCAGGACTTGCTCAGTTCTCTGGAGTTTCTTCTAAATCTGCCAAACTCAGTCCTCGAACCAGTACAGCTTCTCACCTTCATAGGGGTGGAATTGGATATTGTCCAAGCAAAAAGCCTTCCTTCCTCTGGCAAGGGTGAAGGCCTTAGTAGACTTTGCTTCCTCCTTTCAGCCTCAGATTTCTCTTCCAGCGAGACAGTTCCTCCAACTCTTGGGCCACATGGCAGCCTCCACTGCAGTGGTTCAGGGAGCCAGATTTCAGATGCAGGACATTTAGTTCCAGCTAAGGTCCTTTTGGTCACAGAGAAGGAACACTCTCTCTAAACTGATTCCAGTGACCTGAACTCTGGTACAAGCTCTCCAGTGGTGGCTGGACCAGGACAACCTCAGACAAGGGGTTCCATTTCTCCCTCAAGTTCCATCAGTAGTACTGACTATGGATGCTTCTCTCCTAGGCTGGGGGAGCCCTCCTGGGAGCCCTAACAGCTCCGGGAATCTGGTCCCCACAGGAGTCTCTTTTTCATATCAATCTCTGGAACTCAGGGCAGTTTTCTTAGCCCTTCAGACCTTCTCAGATCCAGCCAAGGGTAAGATGGTCCAAATCAGGATGGACAACACTACCAAAATGTGGTACATCAACAAGCGGGGAGGCACTCGGTCCACGGCCTTGTGCACGGAGGCCATGAAGATTTGGTCTCTGGCATATTCCCTTCAGACTTCCCTGGTGGTGGTTCATCTTCCAGGGAAAGACAATGTGTTAGCAGATGCCCTGAGCAGGATTTCACAGGGACATCATGAATGGTCCCTGAATCCTCACATTCTGAGGATCATTTTCTCCAGGTGGGGCATCCCAGAGATAGATTTATTTGCAGCACCAGATAATCATCAACTTCCTCTATTTTGTTGCAGACCTCCAGTCCTGGGGACAGTTCCCCAGGATGCCCTCATTCTGGACTGGAAGGGCAGGTTTCTCTATGCCTTCCTTCCTTTCCCTCTCCTGTTCAGAGTTCTGATCAAGATAAGAACTCAACCCTGCACAGTGATTTTGGTGGCTCCAGATTGGGCCAGACAGCTCTGGTAGCCTCTTCTGTTGTCCTTGGCTGTGTCATGTCCCCAGTGTCTTCCCAGGAGATACAATCTTTTCTCCTACTCCCAGGGGTGGATCTGGTTCCCCAGTCTCCAATCCCTCAACCTCAAGGCCTGGCTCTTGAAGAGTTAGAATATGCAGCACTTCATCTCTCTCTCTCAGGGAGTTCTGGATATTCTAAAGGTCTCCAGAAAACCTTCCACTAGAAAAACTTACAATTCTAAATGGAAGAGGTTCAGTATTTGGTGCTCTCAGAAAGGCATCCTGCCTGATTCTGCAGACATTTCCATAACCTTAGACTATCTAGTTCATCTGAATGGTCTAGGCCTTAGGCCTACCACTCTGAAGGTTCATCTAACAGCTGTCTCTGCATTCCTCTCAGCAGAGAAGGGCTCTTCCCTGGCATCTCATCCTGTTTTCAGAAAGTTTTTCAAAGATCTGCTAAACATTAACCCTCCCTTTAGGGAGCCTACTCTGCCTTGGGATCTTAATGTTTGCATTGCTCAGCTAATGCAGCCACCCTTTGAACCTATGGCTTCAGCTGAATTGAAATACTTGACCTGGAAAACTGTGTTCTGGTAGCTATTACTTCTGCCAGGTGGATTAGTGAATTACAGGCCCTGTCCATTGAATCTGACTTCATATCCTTCCATAGGGATAAAGTGGTCCTAAGAACTAATAGGAAGTTATTGCCTAAAGTGGTATTGGATTTCCACCTAAGCCAGTCCATATCACTCCCTGTGTTTTTCACTGACCATTCTTCTTCAGGGGAAAGAATATTACACAGTTTGGATGTTAAAAGGGCTCTTAGCTACTACACAGAGCATACTAAGGCACACAGAAATGACTGTCTTCAATTGTTTCTCACTTATGGTGAAGTGGGGAAAGGTAAGCCTGCCACTAAAAGATCTAGTGCCAGGTGGATTGTTTCTTGTATACAATTCTGCTATGACAAATTGGGTAGAACACCCTTCAGGCCTGAGGCTCACTCCACGAGGTACAGCTGCCTCTCTAGCTTGCCAGAGATATTCCCTTGTTAGAGATCCTAAAGCAGCCACCTGGAAAACAGTACATACATTCACCAAGCATTACTCCCTGAACATCCAGGCTAGGAGTGATACTAGGTTTGGCACAGCAGTACTGCAGAGCCTGTTCCCAAAGTAGGTTCTGCATTCCCTCCTCTATAGGGAACTACTTGGTAGTCTGCATTATGTCTGAATACAGCAAGCCTTCATGTTGTTTGAAGAAAAAAATACTCACCATAGTAATGTTGTTTCTTCTAATGCAGTCTTGCTGTATTCAGACCTCTCCCCTGCCTCCCCTCTCAGAACCTGTTTTTGGGAAGTGGGCTGGCAGGTACAGTGTTGCACCTCAGGGGTGTACCTTGTACTCTCCCTTTTGGTGGGGTAGCTGTTATGTTTATTTTTCTTATGTTCATAGCCTAAATTGTCACTACCTTGTTTCTTCTTGGGTTCTCGACCTGAGTCATTTTGGACCCCGAAACTATTTTTTGCCTTTTGGCTATATGTTTCAAACAATTTCCATATTTTAGTACCTAGTTAGTTAGTTGCTCGTAAGAATCTGACGGTTACACTGGGAAGTACCACAGACAGAGGTTTGAGAACCGAGCTCATGCTCAATGTTCCATGCTTCTGCATGGAGTTAACTCTTTCCTCTCTGAGGCAGTTCAAGTGCTGGGGCTAACTGCATTATGTCTGAATATAGCAAGTCTCCATTAGAAGAAACAACATTCCTTATTTCACCTGGTGTACTAAGCAGGTGTGATGATTGCTAGGTCATGATTACAACTGCGGTGGAATTTTTTCCAAAGTTCCTGTGGTTACTGGGATATTGCCACATTTACAGCACAAGGGTTAATAGAAATGTCTCTAGGCCTGTGCTATGTCTCTATTCTTATGAGTAGATGAAAGCACAGGGCCCTCTGGATACCATTATGCAATATTGGGAGCACAGGGCCCTCCATTATGTAGTACTGGCAGCGCAGGGAGATGTGAGATTATTAAAATATCTCTACACTTATGTATAAATGGGAGTTCAGAGCCCTCCTGAAAATCAGAGACAATTACAAAATGCATGCATGATGGGAGCACAGGGCCCAGACCCACACCCACATATGAATAACGTTACACTTTCTCAAAAAGAAGGGAAATTCATTGCAAAAAACTCTGTTAATGCATCAGTTAGGGTTGATATTACACCAATAAATGTTTGGAAATTCAGTATTGGGTTACCAACCCTACCTCCCCACCCTCCACACCGACAGGTATTGGGGTGTGCCTTGGGGTTCTCGGGCCTAACTTTCACCCCATTCTCCTATACTGTACCATGTCAGCTTCCTTACACATAGAATGGGGTGAGAGTTAGGCCTGACAACCCCAAGGCACATCCCAATGCCTGCTGTTGTGTGGAAGGTGGGGGGTTGGGGTGGTAGGTTTGGTAACCCTAACTCTGAATTTCCAAACATTTGTTTCTGTAATATCAACCATAACTGATGCATTAACTGAGTTTTTTGCAATGAATACATATATATTTATGTATGTATGTATATATATATATATATATATATATATATATATATGTATATGTATGGGTTCCATGTGATAACTGCGACTGTGTAATAGCGATAGCCATATGGGTGAGTCTATATCACTGAAAATGAATTTCGGTAATGTAGACTCGTGCGAACATCAATATGGTGCTGAAGACTTACATTTTATTTTTTTATGTGAGGGGCTGTGCCACCCACACTTCCTCATGGAGGGCTTCACCCCCCCACACACCCCTACTAAAGGATTCTCAGCTCCAGGTGGGGTTCATGTTGGGGGGTGCAAAACTCAAAAAAAAGGAAACCCGCTGCCTGGCACAAGAATTTAGCTGACCGAAACCCGGCACCCTCCCAACCACAGCCTGCCACCAACCCACCATGACACATGGCTAGCTCGGCATCCCACCACCAGACTACACCCCCTCAAACCTCCCTCCCCTTCCACCCATCGCATGGCATGGTCTCTCCCCTCCTCTCCCCTCATGTGCATGTATACATAGTGACATCCTGTTACTATAGTTGCCGACCCCCTGTCCAGTCACCCTGCCTGCCTGGTAGCCCTGTGAAAAAGCACAGTGATTGAGTCATCTTTTTGACAACACTCAATCGTGGTCACCTAATACACAGGATACACATATATATATATATATATAGCATATGTAATAGATAACACACTATAAGGAGTGCGGTCATGCTCTGATATATGCATGCCTTGGTGTGTGTCAACCATCTAAGGCATGCATATATTGGAGCGCAACTGCACATCCTAGAGTGGGTTATCTATCTTATAAAATGGCAAAATTGTTTTGGAGGGAGGTGAAACTGCATGTGTGCAGTCGCGCTCTGATATACTTATGGTCATGTGATGTGTTTCAGCCAACCACCAGAGATCATTTGTCCTACCCATTTTATAAATATATATAGATATATATATATATATATATATATATATATATATATATATATATATGTATATATATATTAGGGTTCAGTTTTCACTTCTATGTTAAACTCAACATTTTGAACTTTAATAACTTTGCAACTATTTGACTGATTCATATTGGATTTTGGATGCTCCATCCGGGATCAATGATCTCTTACTGTGGCAGGTTTCATTCTGGTTGGATGTGTGGGTCCGTAGATATGGATTTATTTTTAAATGTGAAAATTGTCACTTTTGGTGAAATTCTTTGTCATGCCGCTGACAAAATCAGTGTTGAATTTTAGTCTGCAATTTTCAGGGTATAGAGGTCTTGTGTCACAGATGTGTCTTTTGAATATTTGGTGAAAAAGTATTATTATGTTCCAAAGTTATTAAATTTTAAAGTTTTCCATTGTTTCCTATGAGACCAGTTAGACATCCCACTTGAAAAAGGAATCATTATTACAAATACTGAATCCTTTTTTGCAAACATGAGATTTTTTGCTGCAAATGCAGAATCTTTTTCTATGCTGCCACCATCTTGTTTTCTGTTAGAAAGGGAAACAAAGTTAAATTACACAAAAAAAAAAATACAGGGCATTTGTAAACACCACCAGTAGTGTTTATGTAATTGGTGCCCATAGAATCAGATTCTGGCATCAGTTTCTGATAACTTATTCAGAAATGTGTTTTTTTATCCATAGAAATCCTTTGCCGCAAATCATGGAAAACTTATTCCACAAAACAGGATCCTATTTTACAATTTGTGAAAAAGGATTTTCTTTTGCCACAAACTGCAAAAAAAGAATCTTGAAAAATATTCTTTTTTGCAATTTGCAAAAAAGGATTTATTTTACTGCAAATTGTGGAAAAAGAACTGCAGCAAAACATTTGTTTTACCAATTTGTAAAAAAGGATTTCTTAGATAGCTGTTTCTTTGTCACTGTACAGTTACAAAGTGGCTTGTTCTTTCGGGCTGGAAATTTTCAGGGTTCAAAGGGATTGCCCAACACATGTGCCTTTTGCTGGTTTGGTTAAAATAAATGACTTTGCTGTGGTATTCTGAGGGGTTTAATTTTGCTTTGTTTCCTATTGGATAACATTATAATGAGAGGTTTACCCAGTCATTTCTTTGTCACTGGGTTGTGAAGAAGTAGTTTGCAATTTTCTTCTGAAATTTCCAGGGTACATACAGTTTGCCCCACTGATGTGCCTTTTGCTAATTTCATGGAAATATATTAATTTGATGTCGAGTTACACAGGTTTCACATTTTCCTGTGCTTTCTATAGGAGAATATTGCAATGACAGGAGTTTCTTTGTGTTTGCACACTGCGGCATTGGAACGCATTGCCCTACGCTATGTAAAAATGATCCATGGATGGGAGTGCAGGGCCCAGAGGGCCCTGCACTCCCATATGCAAATACAGATACTATTAAGGACTAATGGGATTTCAGAAATAGGGATATGATTACAATATCCCAAACATTATGGATAGATGGCACTATGCGTTCCCATCTGTAAATATGAATACCATTATGGAGTGCTGGGAGTGCAGGCATTATCTATTCATGGCAACACAGAGGAGCATGAAGTGATGGGAGACCAGGGCCCAAAGGGCCCTGTGCTCCTATAGGGAAACTAGGATACAATTAAAATCTCTCAAAAATGATGGATGGTTGGGTGAACAATGGCCCTGTGCTCCCACAAGCAAACAAGCCTTCAATTTTACTTTCTCAAAAAGTAAACAAATTGTCTACAAAAAATTTCATTAATGCTCCATTAGGGTTCACTATGATAATATTTTCTCAAAAAGTAAGGAAATTCTCTGAAAAAAACACTTCATTAATGGACCATTATTTTTCCAGCATCAAAAGTAAGGAAAGGCAATCTAAGGGTTCCCAACCCTAAGACCCCGCCCTTGGTTTCCAACCCTAATACCCCACCCCCACCATGCATGCAGGAACAGGCAATGAGGGGTGTGACTTGGGGTTGCAAACCCTAATGCTCACCCAATTCCATGAGTAAGTAAGCTAAGATGGGTAAGTAAGCAAAGGTGAGTAAGTAAGCTATGATGGGTAAAGTATAAGAGAATGTGGTGAGTATTAGGGTTCAGAATCCCAAGGTACACACCTCACATTTTTTCCTGCATGCATGCATGGTGGGGGTGGGGTCTTATGGTTGGAAACTGAGAGTAGAGGTGGGGTTTTAGGGTTGGGAATCCTAAAATGGCATTTTCCTACTTTTGATGCTGGAACCCTAATGGTCCATTAACAAAGTTTTTTTTTTTTGCAGAGAATATATATATATATATATATATATATATATATATATATATATATATATATATATATATATGTGTTTGCTGATAAAACCTGTGATAACAGGCCATATCAGCACAACACAGTGAACATGTCACCATGACATGTACACAGTACAAATTCTCAGCAGTTATCAAAGCAATTTCTATGTAAGTGCTGTTATCTGTACTGTGTACATGTCAAGACACAATATGTGAAAAAGTCCAGGCAACCTTCTACATCTTTATAAACAACACAGTACTCGTAATTTAAATCAATAACAAGCAACAGAACCCGGAACTCCATTCCACATTGCATGCACCTGTATACTGAAAACTTCAGTAAACTCCTTACTCCAGTATCCTCTTAATACACATGAAAAGGTAAAGAACTTCCTGAACTTAATTAAATCACTATCCAAAGTTAAAATCCTCATGCTCACAAATAATAAAGAGAAATAGCCTAATATCTCACAGTAAATGACACATAGCAAACCACATACAGAAAAGATGAAGGAAAATAATACTGAGCTAAAACCTACACAAATTATGGAGAAAAATACTTACAAAAAATATGACACCACAGTAAAACTGGAAAAACAGAAAACGATGGCTATGACAACCTACAGTACAAAAGAGAAGGACATTAAAAATGAAATAGAAGAAATAATGAAACAACTAGAGCAGGATACAGAGGGCAGGATCCACAGAAGGGGGAGAATGACCCGCAGCTGTGGGAAAACCTTGGCGCTAGTGGGAAACCATTTGCGAAGCTGCAGGTTACCCGCAGCTGCGGGTATTCACGTAGTTGGAGCCAGAGTACGACCGGCTCCACAGAATATGGTAGCTTGTGCGGATGCTGTTACCATGGACAGCAAAACAGCTGTGGAAGACTGCTATGGGCAGCGGAATCTGCTATAGCACCCTCCACAACTGCCACGGCTGTGAATCGTAACCGCCGCAGATGCGGACGATTCCAGTCCGCAACAGCAGTTGTGGAGGGAAACCTTAAAAGTTTCTCTTCATGGATCTTGCCCAGAGCCTCTAACTGATCCTGACTTAGCTGAAGAGATTACAATAGTACAAAATTCAGAAGTAAGTGATCCTGATACTTCATCTATGCTGCAAGACAAATATACCACAATAAATAAATTTATGCAACAGGTGTCAGGATAAAAACTGATGCATAACTTCAGTTATCTGAGTCACTGTGTGGATAAATGAGTGATGATGTAATCACTATGTGGATAACTTCAAGTTATCCACATAGTGATTACATCATCACCCATTTATCCACACAGTGATTACATCTCTACCCACCACCAACTGTGCTACCTGCTCAGCAGTACTGCCTCCCAGTTTCACTTTCACCTTCTCACAGTGCTCTTTGCAACCCAAGCTATCACAGTCCCAAAGACTCACAAAATGCACACCCTAACCAAATCCTTCCCCCTCCCCCCAAACAGGAACCACATTTTAAATGAAAACACTCTCAGGAAAAAAAGTCATTTTTCCCTCTTTCTCAGCACAGCAACCTTGCAAACCAAACACAGCAACCAGGCACAGAGAAAAAACATGGAAAGGAACTTAAGAAAAAAATAAAATATAATAAAACTGAACCCAAAAAATCCTTCTTGAACAAATCAATAGAGGGCTCTGGATAACAAAGAGATTGTAATAGTTGCCAGTGACCACTTGGACCACCTCATGGCTTCATCACTGTGAGGTTACTCGAGGTCACAAGCAACTGTACAAATAACTTTGTTATCCCACAGGTGCCCCCAACATATGTCTTATATATTGACACAGGGAAAAATAAGAATGTAAAACAAAAGACTGAATCTGACATTTAAAAACTGAAATCTTTTCTAACTGATGTGGAACACTTAAATGAGCTGATTCACAAAATTTCTGCAGGATATTTAGACCAACTGCTCTGCTACTTTTTTACTAATTTGAAAAAAGTAAGATGGATCACTATACGAACCCTTGACAATAAAATCAATATATATAAGTATAGAGAGATATCTGAAGGACAACTTATATCCAGAGTGTCTTACTACATCTATTAAATTCTTAAAAACTAAACAAGTAATAGAGACAAAGCAGAAACATCTAAAAGAAATTGGAAAAGGCAACAAACCACATGCTACTGCAGAATTAAAAGATGGCATTATTCAATAGTTACACCAGCATAAGGAACTTGGACCACATTCAGCACAGTCAGTTTTAAACACAATGTGGTATACTGTAACTCTGTATGTTGGCATTTGAGGAACAACAGAAACAAGGATCCTCAAATGGGGAGATATAAAATTAAAATCTGATGAAAGTCATAAAAAAATACTTGGAATATACAACAGAACATCAAACTAAGACAAGAACAGGATGCAATCCCAAAAATATTAGAAAACTAAAACCTAGAGCATATAAAACCAGTGACCCAGAGAAATGCCCAGTACAAAATTATCTTATATACCAGGAAAAGAGACCACCAAACACCTTATTAGATGAAGCTCCCTTTTTTTCTAGACACTTCTCTCAGTGCAGTGTACTTGAAAGTTTCTATCATGCCCCCCTCCTTTCCTCGAGGCTATACATATTAAGCTCCTTAAGTCTCTCTTCATATGTCTTCTGGTGCAGACCCTGCACCATTTTAGTTGCCCTCCTCTGGGCAGCTTCCGTCCTGTCTATGTCTTTGCGGAGATTGGGTCTCCAGAACTGCACGTAGTACTCCAGATGGGGTCTCACCAGCTGTCTGTACAGAGGGATAATAACTTCCTGTTTTCTACTGCTGATGCATCTACCTATGCATCCCAGTATCCCCCCAGCCCTCCTTGCTGCCCTCTCACATTGCTTGCCCACCTTTAGGTCATCTGATATGACTACCACCAGGTCCCTTTCCATTTTTGTTGTTGTTAGTATCTCACCCTCCATTGTGTACTCTTCCCCTTGGTTTTTGTGTCCTAGGTGCATTACCTTGCACTTCTTAGCATTGAATCTAAGCTGCCATACATTTGACCATTCCTCTAACCTTGCCAAGTCCCTTCTCATCCTTTCCACCCACCTTGTGCATTAACTCTGTTGCAGATCTTTGTGTCATCTGCAAAGAGACATACTTTCTCTTCCAGTCCCTCTGCAATGTCACTTGCAAAGACATTGAAGGACCAGTCTAATACTGAACCCTGCGGTACCCCACTAGTAAGCCCCTTTCTTCAGAGTGGACTCCATTTACTATTACTCTCTGTGTCCTATTCTCCAGCCAATTCTTTACACAGGCTGTCATCTTGGGACCCACTCTCAGGCTGGCTAACTTGTATATTAATCTTTTGTGTGGGACTGTGTCAAATGCCTTGCTAAAGTCTAGGTAGGCCATGTCCACAGCCCCTCCCTGATCTACTACTTTGGTCACCCAGTCAAAGAAATCTATCAGATTCATCTGGCATGACCTTCTCGCTGTGAATCCATGCTGCCTTGGGTCCTGTGCCCCTCTGGCCTCTAGACACGCAACAATTCTTTCCTTCAGAAGTGATTCCATCATTTTCGCTATCACTGAGGTTAAACTAACAGGTCTGTAGTTTCCTGCTTCTGCCTTGCTCCCACTTTTGTGAAGGGAATCACATCTGCCCTCCTCCAGTCCTTGGGTACCACCCCATCCTCCCATGATTTGTTAAAAAGGGTAGTCAGTGGTGTCACTAGTTCTACCCTTAGTTCTTTTAGAATTCTGGGATGAATCCCATCAGGCCCCATTGCTTTGTCCACCTTCAGTTTTAAGAGTTCTTTCATAACCCTTTCTTCTGTAAATGGGCTGGTATCAACTTCTGTATCCAGAGTGTTTCTACTGTTTGTTTTAGGTACCTCCCCCTCTTCATTTGTAAATACTGAGATAAAATATTTGTTTAGTATCTCTGTCTTTTCACAGTCACCCTCTGTCCACCCTCCCTCCCTCCCCTTTATTAAGCCTCACTATCCCTCCCTTGAGTCTTCCTTCACTCCCTAATGTACATATAAAGGTTTCATCCCCTTCTTAACTGGGTTGGCTATCTTTTCCTCAGTTTGGGCCTTTGCTGTTCTGACTGCCTTCCTAGCTTCCTTTTGCTTTAACTGATACAGTTCTCTGTCCTGCTCCTTCTGTGATTCCTTGTACTTCCTGAATGCTTTCTTTTTCTCTTGAACCTTCACTGCCACTTCCTTTGAGAACCATAGTGGTTTCTTACATCATTTTGTTTTGTTTATTTGCTTCACACAAAGGCTTGTTACCTCTGTGATGGCAGTTTTATTATTCCCATTGTTCTTCCACCCCTCCTTCCTGCCCATTTGCTAGTGCATTCCTTAGGCACTCACACATTTTGGTAAAGTCAGCCCTCCTAAAGTCCAGTACTTTTGCCTTTGTATGGCTTGACTCTATTGCTGTGTTTATTGTGAACCATACTGTTCGATGGTCGCTAGTTCCCAGATGGCTACCCACTTCTACATCTGTGATCCTCTCTCCATCTCCATTTGAGAGAACCAGGTTTAAGGTTGCTCCCTCTTGAGTGGGCTCCAATACTAGTTGTCTAAGGCATGCCCCCCGTAGGGCATCTAGAAGAACCCCACTCTTCGAAGTGGCTGCTGCAACTGCATTCCAGTTAACATCTGGCATATTCAGATCACCCATCAGCAATATCTCCCCTTTTTCTGCCATTCTAAGTATACTTTCTATCATTTCCTTGTCCATTTCCTCCTTCTGAGAAGGATGTCTGTATACAACCCCTGTGCGGATTGTGGTGCCATTGCCTGTCTCCAAATTTACCCACAGTGCTTCTTCTCTTCCCTGTTTACCCTTTTGTTCTGTTGCTTTGATTCATTTCCTTGTGTAAAGAGCTACTCCTCCTCCTCCTTTACCCTCCCTGTCCCTCCTGTAGATAGTGTATCCTGGTATGTTTATGTCCCAGTCATGGTTTTGTGTGACCCATGTTTCTGTGACTGCCATGACATACAGATGTTCCTCCTCCATCAAGGCCACTAATTCAGGAAGCTTGTTACCCAGACTACGGGCATTGGTACTCATTGCTCTCAATTTTTTGATGGCTTTACCTTCTGTTGCAGCATCCCCCACTGACCTTTCTACCTCGGTTTTTTTCTCATTTAGTACCCTGTTTTGTAGGGAGAAGCTGGGATTTTCCTGCTGCTTATCAGTGCCTCCCCCCTTGACTAGTTTAAAAGCTTGCCAATGAAGCATTTAAACCGATTGCTAAAAAGACTTGTTCCCTTCCTGGACAGATGCAGACCATCCTGCCAGTATAGGCTGGTGTCCCTCCAGGTGGAACACCAGTCCCCAATGAAGCCAAACCTCTGTGCCCCACACCATTTTTTCAACCATTCATTAAACTGCATGGTGAAAAGGATCCTTGCCTCCCCCATGCCATTGACAGGCAGCACCTCTGAGAAGGATACTGTGTGTGCTACTTGTCTTGAGCCCCTCCCCAACTCTACAAAGTCCTCCTGCACTGCTCTAATCTCATGATGGGCCAAGTCATTTGTCCCTAGGTGGACAATGACGTCCAGCTCAGACTCCCGTGCAGCTGTTCTCATGATCCTGAGGATGCGCTTCCTGTCCCTCCAAGCTATGGCACCAGGCAGGCACCTTACTTCAGTCTTTCCTGCTCCCCCCAGTTCTATCTCCCTAATAATTGAGTCCACCACCAGGAGCTGCTTCCTTTCCCTGTGGTGTCCTTTGCCTCCTTCCTGTGGGCCTCCCTTGTAACAGTTGTCCTCAGCCTCCTTAGTCTCCTCTGTGGGTGCATCCATAGGGGAGCTATGCTCCCCTAGAATGGTGTATGGATTGTGGAGTGGAACAACTGACTGGGTGTGCCTCTGTTCCACCATCCTCACCCTCCCTGAGCCCACTGTGGTCCAACCGCTGTGCTTTCTTCGCAACCTCTGAGGTAGTGGTGGTGGCTCTGGTGCTCCCTGGATGGGGGAGGTTCCCTTCCTACTGTCCAGTGTGGCCTGGAGAAAGGTTCCCTTACTACTGTCCAGTGTGGTCTGAAGACGGGCAACTTCCTCCCTCAGGGCAAAGAGTTGTCTGAAAATAGGGCAGCATCCCAGCCTCCAGAAAGACTCTCAGAAGACTGCTGCCCCACAGCCATTACATTGCACTACTCCCCACATGTTTATCTACTTTTTAATTTTGTGTGTGTCTGAAAGGATGTCTGAAAAAAATACATAACATCAAACTTACCTATCCTTTAGTTTTTATAATTGTTGGTGTGGAGGTTTAGACCATATTTCTAGCAGCTTGAAAGAAAAAATATGTTTTTTAGCCAGAGTGCAGTTTTATTTTTGAAGAAATTGAACTGTACATGAATAAAAGACAATTGAAAATTCTGCAGTTGAAATACTTTCGTGAAACAATAGAATGCAACAGTTTCTTTGCAGAATGTTATGCTAACTGGATTTCACGTTATTATGAAGTGCCATATCAACCAGATTTCAGGTTATTATTGTTATTAATAACCTAAAATCCAGTTACTAACATACTAACATACTATTTGCCAGCAGATTAGGCCTTACGGTCTATCGAGTCTGCTCGAACTTTAGATCCTTAGTTGGGTGCCAAGACCCTCCCATCCCTTGTGCTCCAGAAATACATATCATCCATCCCCACCCCCCTGGGACAGGCCATCATCTGATACATCCACATTCTGTGTCTGTCCCATCCTCTCTTGAAGCCCTCCACTGTGGATCTCTGAACTAGCTCACCAGGCAGTGCATTCCAAGGGTCCACCACCCTCTCAGTGAAAAACCTCCTCCTCTTTTCCCCCCTCACCCTTCCACCTTCCAACTTCAAACCATGCCCTCTGGTGATACCTCCCTGCTTTAGTCTAAAGATCCCCTCCATGTTTACCCTATTTATTCCCTTGAGGTACTTGAAGACCTAAATCATGTCCCCCCTGTCTCTCCTCTCCTCCAGTGAAAACAGGCAGAGCTCCTTAAGTCTGTCCTCATACGTCAAATCCCCTAGCCTTTGTATCATCTTTGTTGCCCTCCTCTGTACCCTCTCTAGGAGCTGTATGTCCCTTTTCAAGTGTGGTCTCAAGTACTGTACACAGTACTCAAGATGTGGTCTAACCAGTCCATTGTACAGCGGCAGAATCACTTCCTTGCTCCTAGAGGTGATCCCCCTTATGATGCATCCCAACATCCTGTTTGCCTTGCTAGCCGCTCTCCTGCACTGCTCAGAGTTATTCATACATGCATCCACCATGACCCCTAGGTCTTTTTCCCCTATTGAGGCCTCCAGTGCCTCCCCTCCCAGGGTGTACCTGTATTTAGGGTTTCCCTGACCAAGATGCAACACCTTGCACTTGGTGATATTGAAATTTAATTTCCATGTGTGAGCCCAGCTTTCCAGGGTGTCCAGGTCCCCTTGCAGGGCCAACCTCCCCTCTTCTCACTCAACTACTGCTCCCATCTTGGAGTCATCCACGAAGAGACTCATTTCACACCCTATACCCTCCCTGATGTCTGATATGTATGCATTACAGGATTGGACCCAGGACGAGCCTCCTGCGGTACCCACTACCAACCTCTCTAGGATTTGAGAGCTCCCCACAGACCACTACTCTCTGAGTGCATCCAGCTAGCCAGTTTTCAATCCATCTGACCATCAAGGGCCTACTCCTAACCCCATCAGTTTCTCCACCAGACCATTGTGGGGACAGAGTCAAGCATGTACTGAAGTCCAAGAATAATACATCCACAGGCTTACCCCTGTCCAGTTCTGATGTTACCCATTCATAGAACTCCACAAGGTTGGTTTGACATGATCTACCTGGCACAAACCCATGTTGCCGACTATCCAGACCTCCCACCTCCTCCAAGTACACCCCCAATCATTCCTTTAGTATACTTTCCATTAATTTTCCTACCACCGAGGTCAAACTGATAGGTCAGTTGATATGCATTTTTAACAAAACAGTAATCCAGTTGATATTTATGGTCACCAGTAATTATGATGCGATTACTTAATATAACTAAGTGTATAGCCATAAAAGAAATATATATAAATGATTGAAAAAATAAAACTACAGGGGCTGGTCCAGTGGCGCTGAGGGTTGAGGCACTGGACACCATGCCTTGCACCAAGCTGGTGACCTGGGTTCGGACTTGAGCCCGGGCTGTCAGTGGTCAGCAGGGGAGGAATAGGATTGAGCATCTGGAGGACTGCTCTCCTATCTTGGGGAGGGATCCAGGGAGCCACTGCTCTGTAGCAGTCCCTGGTGATGATCAGGGGCACTACCAGTTGGGTGTCAGCAAGGGGGCAGAGTGCAGTAGACGTTGGCACGCTATGCCTGATGTCATTACACACCTGCACTCTGAGGGTGAAAACCAGAGGAAAAACTAGCAGGGGCAATCTCTGTGGCTGATGGCCACACCCTGCACCCCTGGACCTGAGAGAGATGCCTAACCAGGGTACGACACGATGTTGACCCAGCCCTGTTTGTGTGGTTTCATGTGGCTACAGCGCGCACGACCGGGTCTGGGGGTGCAGGCGATGTTGGAAGGAGATTGCAGGGGTCTGCTCTGCCAAGGTGGAAAAACAGAAGGAATAAAATAAATAAATAAATAAAACTACAGTATCACTCTGGAAAAGTATACATAAACTCTGTACACTAAAGTGTAGCACAATAAATGGACACAAAATACTCTGTAGTCACACCAAGCAGAAAAATAAATCTAACCCCAACTCTGATTCAAAAACTATACTATAAGTAACAAAACTCTGTAAAATAATAATCAGAAGTCCCCAAAAGAATTTTGCATTATAAAAAAATGAACAAAACAGTATTACCAAAATGGGTGAGTAGTAAAGTATGCACGATAAAAAAATAAATGGAAAGTGAGTTATGCAGTAGATGTTGTGTTTCCCAAGCCCTAAAAGCAAATAAATGTATAAAAACCTAAAAAAAATGATAAAACTTGAAATAGTACTACCAACGCCAAAAACCAAAATTCCAAAATCCGGAAGCAAACTATGCCCCCCAAAAAACAACCAACCAATAAAAAAAAAGCACAAGACACAACATCCAATCAGAGTGTCACAACATATAATGCAACCAATCACAAAATAGGAATAACACAACCAATAAAACTGCAGCAAAAATGAACCAACCAATCAAAGTACTACCATACAATCCAATTTGTGGAACAGCACAAAAACAAAAGGAAGCACCACAGAACAGGTAAAAAAATAAAAGAAAGAAACTACGCTACCACAAAACTGATCAGCAAACACATATTATATAAAATGAATATGTGATGATGAGTCATGTATAACTGCATATCACCACTCATGGCTAGTGAGCTTGGGGTTAAATCACTTGTGGCTCCACTTCACGAAGTCACTCGTGATAACCCCAATTCACTTGCCGCTCTTGGTGATATCTCAGCTATCACGACTCATCATCACGTATCCTCGATATAGTTATAGATATAGATATAGACATAGATGCTGATATATACCCCACTCTGTCCCTATTTACATATCTGGGTCATATTGCCCACCAAACACACCATTAACCAACATCCTCGAACACCTTGGCAGCCTGAGGGCCCTCACCGAGGGTGGCGAACTCCACATCCTCGGTGATTTCAATCTGAACTGGCTGGGAAGTGCAGCTTCAAAAACATGCAGCCAAGTAAACGCTCTAAACTTGCATCAGCAAATAGGGGAACCCACCCGCCTAAACCACATATCAAACAATCACTCACTACTGGACTGGGCACTCACTACCCACCCACATAGGATACTCAATGCAGGCCTCCTACCAGAGTCTCTTAGCGACCACCATATGATCTATATAGTGTGTAAAATCTTCCATCCCTTGGCTCCCCCACCCCGTCTGCTGCACTGCAGGGCATACAAATCCCTTGATCTCCCCGGACTCCTGTTCGCCCTCACCACCACTGACTGGTCTCCCATCCCATATGCCACTACCATGGACGAGGCCCTGAGCTACTTCTCTTCAAACTTCCTTGCTATCTGGGACCTATATGCCCCGTTACAGAGATCCAGAGTAAGGGGCTCACACTTGCCCTGGGTAACCTCTGAACTTATGGAACAGCTCCGTGCCAGGGACCGAGCATGGAAATTTTTCAAGGCCACCGGTTCTCAACCAGCCAAGGAGCATTACCGGGCTCTCCAAAATGCCTGCACAAGACTCATCCGGCAGACCAAATCAAACTACTTCAAAACGGCTTTTAATAAAAACCACACCCACCCTTCGCAATTCTGGAAATCCATAAAATCCCTCCTCAGCCCCCCAACCAAACCTCCCACCCCACCCTCAACCTTGCAGGCAAAACCATAAATGACCCTTCTGTGGTTGCCACGAGTTTAATGCCCTTTTCTCCGCTGCCACTGCCTCCCTACTCTCCTCCCACCCCATCCTCACTCTCCACCCCTGCTCTCCCCAAGGTCCCCCTGCCTCCCAGCGCTCCCCTGGGCCCCCTTCTCGCTCCGCCCGGTCACCCCTGACCAGGTGTTGAAAACTCTTCACTTACTAAATGCATCCAAAGGAAAATGCCCAACAGGGCTAGATTCTAAAATGCTACAGCTCTCTGCCCCGGCCATAGCCTGCCCCCTAGCTATGCTCTATAACCTGTCTTTTAAGTTATGCTCCGTCCCCCCAAATTGGAAACAGGCCACTATTTTCCCCCTCCCCAAAGGTGGGGACATTTCCTCCCCAACGAACTACCGGCCTATATCTCTGCTCCCAATCCTAGCCAAAATTCAAGAGCGCCTTGTCCTATCCCAGTTGCACACCTATCTAGATTCAATCTCCTTTTTCACCCCTTTTCAGGCCGGGTTCAGAAAAAAACACTCCACCACCACATCCTCCTTCGCCTCACCAACTCCATCCTCACAGGCATTGACAAAGGTGACATAACCGCAGCTATTTTCATTGACCTGGCAAAAGCTTTCGACACGGTCTCACACCGCCTACTATTATCCAAACTTGCCCAAACTGGCCTGTCAACATCTGCCCTCAGTTGGTTCCACTCTTACCTAACTGGCCGATCCCAAGCAGTCTGCATCGGTACGGCTCTATCCCCCACCCTCCCTGTCACCAGTGGTGTACCTCAAGGGTCTGTACTCAGCCCACTGCTCTTCTCAATTTTCTTAAACGATCTGCCTTCTGTCTGCACAAAATCCGGCATCCACATGTACGCGGACGATACGGTGCTTTTCGCCTCTGGCCCATCTGGTGCAACTGTATCAGCTTACCTCCAGAAGGATTTTGACTCCATCCAATGCTGGCTTCTGGAGAATCAACTCTTCCTCAACTTAAAAAAAACTGTCTCCCTCACATTCGGCTCCCGAGCCAAATTATCCCGGCTTACCGATGTGCCCACATTCTATACCTTGGATAGGTCTCCACTTGAGGCATGCTCCACATATCGTTACCTCGGCATCTGGCTAGATCAGCACCTGGACTTCTCTGCACATGTAGACGCACTGCAAAAAAAACTACATCCCATGCTGGGAGCTGTCCACCGCAACAAACATTGCATCCCCCTACCAACCAGGCAAGAAATGGTGCAAAAAATGATCCTCCCAATTTTTGACTACGGCAACGTCATTTACGGCGCCACCCCCCCTACATCCTTAGCCAGATTAAATCCCATTTTCAACTCCTTCTGACGGTTCGCCTTGGACCTCCCTCCCAATACCCATCACTGCGACCTCTACCGGTCCCTCGACCTCCCGTCACTCCAAAATATACGTTTGCTGCACAGTGTTAGAATCACTGCTAAATTCTGGTCTCACATGCTGCCCTCCTATCTATCAACATCTCTAACCACCGCCCCCCCCACCTACCTACGACCTCAGGAACACTGACGCCAGGCTCCTTCACATTCCTCACAGATCCACCCGATCAGGTCAGGTAGCTTTTAGTTTCAGACTGCCCAAACTATGGAACTCACTGGCAGCCGACATCAGACTTTCTAGCACTCCCCAGCATGTGCCCTCCTCAAAGAGCATTTTGCTACCAACTGCACATGCTTTCCCCATCGCTAAAAATTCCTGCATGTCTCTTAACAGCTTCAGGCCCCTCTCTACTCAGCACCTTCTTGCCACTGACTTCTCTCAACTGCTGCTATGAATCGCCTGCCTACCCAAATAGTATTGTATTTCTAACCACACGATGTAAATGTGAATTTTTTTTTTCTGTTTGTCCATGCTAATACAACACTGCCTGTTATACTCCTCATCCGTTTTCATTGTACCTTCCATATGCATCTCAGCTTCTGAATCCACCCTTCTGGACCACCTGATGCTAGCTGCAAATAACTCATGTGCTGAATTTTTGGCCACTGTTGTTACCTGCTTATTTTCGCATGTACTGATTATTGTATTTTTGTATTTTTTGTACTGCACTCCTGTAATCCCCTTACCCCAGGGCACATCTGGAATCGAGCGGTACTCTGCTCAGCATGCCTTCCTGGTAAATCTCTTAAATAAATATATATATATATATATATATATATATATACTTCATTTAAAGAACTAATAGAGCCAAAACAGGCAGACAGGAAAATAATACAAATTTTAAGTAGTAGTCAGTGGTAACTTTTTATTTCTGAAGTATTTTTGTTTTTCCTTTTGCTCATCAGAAAGTATTCTATGTGATAATAGTGTGCTAGATGTGTGGAACATCTTAGTCTGGCAGCTGACATATCTAACTTGACTGCCCCACACTACATCATCAGCATTGTGATCTCACTGACAGTGACATCACAAGTGAATGACCTGGTAGTCACTCACTTGCTGTTCCTAAGTAGCAGTGATTTCACAGTCAGTGAGTCACAGTGCTGATGATGTAGTGTGGGGCAGTAAGAGAATATGTCAGCTGCTAAACAAACTGTTCACATCACCCTACTAACATCAGGTAAACAATCTTTTAATTAAACAAAGGGAAAAGAAAAAGTACCTCAGTTATAAACGGTAATGGCTGGCTCTTTTTAAAAACTAACATTAGTTTTAGGCAGTACACTAGCACTTTAAGGACCTTAGGGTTCCAGCATCAAAAGTAGGGAAATGCCATCTTAGGGTTCCCAACCTTATGACCCTACCCCTACCCTTGGTTTCCAGCTGTATGACACCAATGATATCATACTCACCCAGCTTGCAGGAACAGGTGTGATCAGTGTGCCTTGCAGTTGCAAACCCTAATGCTCACCCTGTTCCATGAGTAACTAAGTGAAGATGGGTACAGTATAAGAGAATGGTGTGAGCATTAGGCTTCTCAACCACAAGGCACATGGGTCACGCCTGTTGCTGCATGCAAAGTGGGGATGGTGTCTTGTGGTTGGAAACTGAGGGTGGGGGTGGGGACTTAGCTTTGATAACCCTAAGATGGCATTTCCCTACTTCTGACACTGGAACCCTAATGATCCTTTAACAAATGTTTTTTTTGCAGAGAATTTCTTTACTTTTTCAGAAAGTATAATCATTTGCTTGTGGGAGCGCAGGGCTGTCCGGGCCCTTTGCTCCCAACCATCCATCATTTTTGAGAGATTGTAATTGCATTCATAATTTCCTGTGGAGTGCAGTTCCTTTTGGGCTCTGTGCTCCTATCACTCCATACTCCTTAGCTTATTTCCCTATAGGAGTGCAGGGCCCTATGGGTCCTGCACTGCCATGTATGGATAAGGCCTGCACTTGCAGAACTCCATAATGGTATTCATATGTGCATCTGGGAACACACAGTGCCATCCATCCCTCCATAATCTTTGAGATATTGTAATTGCATCCCTATTTCAGTGTAGAACCACAGGGCCCTCCAGGTTCTGCACTCCCATCAATCTTTAATAGTATCCATATTTGTCTGTGGAAGCGCAAGGTCCAGAAGGTGCTGCATGCCCATCAATGCATCAGTTTTTACATACTGTAGGGTCCTGTGCTCCAGTGCTGTAGTGCGTACACCCAAAGAAATGCCTGGCATTAAAATGTTCTCCTAAACAAAACACAGGAAAATGTGAAACCTGTGTAAATCAATACCAAAGAAATATATTTCCATGAAACCAGCAAAAGGCACATTGGTGGAGCAAGCCATCTGTACTGTACCCTGAACATTCCAGAAGAAAATTACAAACTGTTTCTTCATAGCAGAGTGACAAAGAAATTACTCTATACATCTCCCATTACAATGTTACCCTATGGGAAACTAAGCAAAATGTAACCCTACAGAACTACACATCCAATTAATATATTTCCACAAAACTATCAAAAGGTACATGGTGGTCTTTGTACCCTGAAAATATCAGAACAAAATTTAAAACTATGTATTTGTATGTATAATCACAATAATTAAATAAAAAGATTAACTGTAAAATTCAAAACTGTTTCTTCACAGCAGAGTGACAAAGAAAGAAAGAACTGTGTACACCTCACATTACAATGTTATCCTATGGGAAAAGAAGTAAAATGTAAACCCCTCACAACTCCAGAGCAACGAAATATGTTTTCACCAAACCAGCAAAAGCCACATCTGTGGAGCAAACCCTTTGTACCTTGAAAATTTCAATAAAAAATTAGAAGCCGTTAAGGAACAGTGGAGTTACAAAGAAACAGGTATGATCATTATAATCAAAGGTAGAGCATGATAAAGGATTCTTTTTCATGAAAAAGGTTTCTAATTCATGTTAATCCCATTGTAGTCAATGGTAAAGGATGATAACATATCCTTTTTTGCGAAACAGGATTCTAAATTGTGCTAATCCCATTGTAGTCAATGGAAAAGCTTGATAAATGATCCTTTTTCATGAAACAGGATTCTAAATCATGCTAATCCCATTGCAGTCAATGGGAAAGCACAATAAAGGATCCTTTTTCTTGAAACAGGATTCTACATCATCCAAATACCATTATAATAAATGGTAACATATTCCCTGGTAGTCTAGTGATTCCTCCCCTCTCCACAGATGTCCAATCACCATCCCCATATAAAAATTGTCCCTGGTAGTCTAGTGGTCCCTCCCCCCTCCCTGATGTCCAATTACCCTCCCTGTATAAAAAAAGTCCCTATTGTAATTTGCTTAATCTTTTTGAATTTTTTCACTTTTGTCCCCATCTGTAGGCCTCTGCATTGATACTGATAGAGCAGGGGGTTTCTTTAGGTGGGGAAGACTTGTATCAAATAGCAAGTTGATTGCTTGTAGACTTTTATTCAAAAGGACAGTAATAACCTGCAGCTTGTGCCTTGATTAAATGGGGATGGGCTGTCAAAAGTAAGTATTATATGGGCTACTTTAAGTTTTGCTAAATCTGTAGGTAAGTTACATTTCAAATAGTATCTGAAAGCTCCCTCTTTTTTACTTGTTCTTATTTTGTGTGGTTCTCAAGATTCAGCCTTCTCCTTTCTATATATTAATTTGCTAATTATAACAAACCAGTTCAGTAGCTATATGTAGTTTAACATATAGGCATACATTACTACCAGGATGGTCACAGTACTTCGATTTATTTGTTGTTTCCTTGTCGTTTATAAGTTGAATGGACAGCCTGTTAGTTTTCAGTAGATTAAAGAACAGATGATAATGTCATAGTTCACCAGAAATGCCAAAATTCTACCAGGAAACGCTGTCAACATACAAGCAGGGGTGTTTCCAAAAGGTGCCTGCCTCTTTCACAAAGAAGGGCCACTGACGAAGTGCTGGGTCACCGAACAAACACAGTGTCAGTCATGTTAGAGCAGAGGATGAATAAAAAATAACAACTGCATGTTTTTTTTTTCTTTTTAGAGAGAAGCCTTCTCATATTCCTTCATGGGAGCTCATTCAGCAGCATGGTCGGGCTGCCTATCCATTGCACATTCGCAGTGCAAACTGCCATGGCCTGGAACCCCCCAAAGTGTAATAAATGCAGGGGATGGACCACTAGACTACCAGGAATTTTTTTTATTCAGGGATGGCGATTGAAGATTGAGGGAGGGGGGAGGGAACACTAGACTACCAGGGACATTTGTTTTGTATATGGGGATGATAATTGGACATTGAGGGAGGGGGAGGGACCACTAGATTACCAGGAAATATTTTTTAATACTGGGATGGTGACAGAGCATTGGGGAAGGGACAACTAGACTACCAGGGAAATCCTTCTTCACAAATTGCGACAAAGTATCCTGTTCCACAGTCCCTTTATTGCAATTTGTGGAAAAGGATTTCAGCATACTAAAAAAACACATTTCCAAGCAACATGACAAAAAACTTATCCAAGAATAGAATTCTACGGGTGTCGATGGGTAAAGACAACTGTTGTTGTCTACCAGTACCTTTTAATTTTTGAAATATGTAATTTAGTTACCACCACTAACTGTAAAAAAATTGGCAGCAGCACAAAAAAGGATCCTGCATTTGCGGAAAAGGATTCCTCTTTTACGAAAAAGGATTCTGCATTTGTAATAAAGGATTCTTTTTCGCCCAGGACATCTAAGTGCTCCCAATGAAAATAATGGGACATTTTTAATTTTAATAGCTTCTGAAAGAATTAACATTTTTTCAACTCACCTTCAAAAGGTACATCTGTGGCCCAATACATATATACTCTGAAAATATCATACCAAAATCCCAAGCAGTTGTTATGCAGCGGCACGACAAAGAATTTGACAAAAAGTGGTAATTTTCAAATTTTTACAATCTGTATCTCAGCACCCACACACCCAACTGGAACAAAACTTGCCACATCAAAAGATCTTTGATCCTCGAAAGCACATGCAAAATTTCATGTGAATCGGTCAAATGTTGGTAAAGTAAATAAAGTTCAGAATTTGGGGTTTAACCTAGAACTGGCCATTGAATCTTAACATAGGGACAATACAGCACCCATATAATATATATATAGGAAATACATGCTGGATTGCAGTGGAATAACACATTTATAGTTTCATAGTGGTTTACGTGCTCAGGAGGCAAATGCCTTTTTTTGAGCTTGCCACCCGGAGGTAGGATATTAGTCTAGTGGTATTCTACTTTTTTCTCCCATGTACGTGTCAAGTTGCTTTTTGAAGTTGTTCATAGATTTGCTCTCAACTATTATACTTGGAAGAGCATTGCATGGTTTCACAATACACTGTGAGAACCACTGACTCCTTTTTTGAGTTCTGCAAGTGTCACCCTTTAATTTGAAACTGTGTGCTCTTATTTGGACCGTGGAGCATTTTTTTTCCAGACCCAGGGTTTCCATAAGGAGGGGGTTCCCTCATAGCTTTGTGTGTTAAACACAGGTCTGCATGGAGTTGCTTGTACCCCATGGAGTAAAGGTTAAGTGTTCCAGCCTTTCTCCATGTTCAATATTTTTCATTCCTTTGATTTTTTTAGTTATTTTTCTTTGAACTCCCTCAATCATTTATTTTCCTTTTACTGTGTTAGGCGCACAAAAGGGTGAACATTAATCAAGGTGTGGTCTCACGAGTCCTGTGTATAGCGGAAATATGACACTGGATTTCCTACTATTTATGTGCTTTAGGATACACCCTATGATATGTTGGCATTTTTTTTTTACTTTTGCTAATGTGTGAGTGTCAAAATTAAGTTTATTGTCAATGGTAACTCCCAGGTCCTTTTCATTAGTAGTTTCTTGTAATATAACATTATTTAATTTGTACTTGTATTTCTGATTATTGTGGCCCAGGTGCATGACTCTACACTTTTGTTCATTAAATACCATTTTATTGTCGTGAGACCAGGTCTCTAATAAGTGCAATTCTTTTTGGTAATTTTCTGAGGCTTCCAGGTTGTTGATTATACATCCTAATTTGCAATCATCAGCATATTTTGCCATCCAGATCTTAGGTGATAGCTGCATTGATGAAATCAAGATGTTGAATAAGGCTGGACTCAAGACAGAACCTTGAGGGACCCCACTTGTAACTTCTCCCCAGGAAGAGGAGTATCCTTTGATTATAGTACATTGATGGCAATTGCGTAGCCATGAGGAGACCCCGTTTATGAGAGAGGGATGAAATTTGAGTTGATTCATGTGATTTATCGGGACATGGTGGGAGACTTTATCAAATGCTTTAGCAAAGTCTGGGAAGATAATATCCACTGGTAGGCCTGTATCTATAGATGAACTTACATTTTTGAAGAAACTTAACAGATTAGTAATACAAGACCTGCCAAGGAAAAAACATGTTGTGTGACGTCCTGTTAGTTATTATTGCTGATATGTTCTTCTAACCTGAGGAGTAAGAGTCTTTCGAGAGTTTTCCCTATAACTGATGTTAGACTTATGGGTCTATAAATTTGAAAAATCTTTCTTTTGTCCAGATTTATGGATTGGTGTAACAAGGGCATCAATCCAAATGGGATTATTTGTCCTTGGTTTAGTGAAAGGTTAAACATTGAAGTTAATGGGACAAGTATTTTGTCTGTAATTTCTTTAAGAAACCTTGGATGAATCCTGTCAGGTCCAGCTGAAGAGTTAGTTTTTAATTTAAGAAGTGTACTACTTACTTCTTCTATAGAGAAGGAGACCATATGTGGCTGATTGTAAGTTGGTAATGCTCCAGTGGGGGTTTCTTTTGGTGTGAAAACACTAAGGAAATAATTATTAAACTCTGTAGCCATTGCCATTTCCATACTTATTATCCCCTTATCTGTTTTTATTGGATCTATTGTTGCTTGGGTTGCTCTGAGTGATCCTATGTAATTATAGAATTTCTTTCTTTTTTTTCCCCCAAATTGTTTAACCAGGTGAGACACACTAAGCTGAAAGCTTGTTTACAGGTGCAACCTGGGAGCACAGGGAAGTTAAGTGACTTGCTCAGGGTCACATAGTATGCAAGTGGGGGCTATGAGATTCAAACCCAGGTCTCCAGATTTGCAGCTCAGAGCCTTAAACCACTGCGCTATACTGCCTCCCTATTTTTTGTCTAGTGTGTCTGTGGCTAGGTTTTGTTCAGAGCTCGCTTTTGCTTGCCTAATGAGTTGTTTTACTTTATTTGCTTATCTACACTAGTGAGTGGTAAGACCCATAACTCCCAAGTGGTGAAGCCACAAGCTAGTTATAAAGGTCTTACCACTCATGTGGAGATAAATGTGTTATTATACTGCAACCCATCATGTATTTGATATACTGTATATCACTCCATTTGTAATGTTTTTATTGGTGTTTTACCTTGTTTTAGCTTAAAACTGCCTTTCTTTACATTGTAAGTTCTCTATCTAGCCCATTGTTCTCTGTGTTCTGTTTCCGGATTCAAAGTGGAAATAATGTTCTACGTTAGATAAATTGTGTTCTAAGTGAAATACTGTAAATGGTTTTCTATGTGAAAATAAATATTTGTCCCAAAATAACATGCCGTATTTACCCAATTTATTTACCACTGGTGTTAGATAGTTTGATTACCTACTTTGCTTGATCATGTATTTTATAGTCTTACAAGTGTTTATGATGTTCTTTACTCTCCTGGCTAACTCTGTATTGTATGGCTTATGTGTGCTGTGTCACACTGATGTTGTTGTTTTGTATTTCATGTGTATCCTTCCGGGTCGTACCTGAAAATAGGCATTCCGATGCCTAGTGTACCAACCTGGTCAACAAAAGCAAATAAATAAATACATAGATAGATAGACAGACAGACAGATAGATAGATAGATAGATAGATAGATAGATAGATAGATAGATTGATTCACGTATCTGTAACAGTCAACAACAGGATGTGCGGTCATGCTCTGATATATGCATGCCTTGGTTCCTGTTTTGAGGCACTAGGCTATAGGCTGAGTATATTCAATCATCCAAGGCATGTGTATATCAGAGCATGAATGCACACCCTGTAATGGATTATCTGTCTTATAAAATGTGCAACATTGTTTTGGTGGTGGGTGAAAATTAGAAAGAAGTGCAGGTACTGTGTGTCATCATTGTGGGATAATGCACAGTCTTGTGGTGTGTTTCGTCCAGTCATGAGACAGCATTTTTACTGATTTTTCTGACCAATTTTATAAACATATATACATACAGTGTTCCCTTGCTATAACAAATGAAATGGGAGCCATAATGTGAGTTCTTTATAGCTCCTTGTTCATTACCTCGAGGAATGTTGCTTTCAGCGATGGTGCCTGACAGCTGATTGTAAATGTGCCACCATCTCCCCAACTACTTACCACTCTACTATACAACATCACAGAGCTACCACTGTAGTTACTGTAGTTATAATTTTGTTGTTGCTTAATTTATTTTAGAAGCACAGACCATAGCCTTGAAATATAATATGGATGTCCCATCTCCACTCTCTGTCATTTGTACCACACACCTCCTCACACTCAAGCTCCCCCAACTTCCATTCAGTCCTTCTATAGCACAGCTCAGCTTCAGTTTTAATTCCTCAAACAGTATTTAATTTAATTTATGAGTGCAAAGGAGAGCAAGAACTATCAAGGAGGGGGAGATAATGTCCATGGTGAGTTAAAATGGGGATTGGGGGAGACAGAGAGAGACAACTTCATGGACTAGGGACTGAAGGGGTCAGTAACAGTAACAATATGGAACTGTGTAGCTGTTACTGATTTGTTTTTAAAATACTGATCTTAGGCTTGAAATCTGGAGCATGTCCCATTTCTATTCTTTGCCACTCGCACTGCCCCCCCCCACTCATGGCGCACTCATGCTCCCTTGACTTTCTTCCACCCAGTCCTTCAGTGGCACAGCTCAGATTTAGTTTTAATTCCTCAATCAGTATTTATTTTATCTGTGAGGATGAGCAATGGAGAGCTTTTACAATTATATCAATGAGGGAGATGGGGAGATTGTGTAGCTGTCACTGTTAACTGAAAATAGCAGACACAGTTGGGAGCCATGCGAGCCATTCATTATAATCAGGAGTTCAATATAATAAGGTTTGCTACTGTGAGGGAGCACTGTATTTTTGTTGCAAAAAATTAAGTTAATGCACCAGTTGGGGTTCAACTTACACAACAAAAGTAGGGACATGTGGTGTTAGGGTTTCCAGCTCCAACTCACCCCCACAAGAAGCAAAAGGTGAAGACCAAAAAGAAACCTAAAACAGTAACCATCAGGTAAACAAACAGCATAAATACTTTTCAGACGACATGAATGTTGTGGCTCTGATGTGCTACCTTCATGGATCTATATCTGTGGTACACATGCTGTAAAACATACATACTCACTTCTGGCTGCAGATAGAAATCCACAATACTCAAATCACAACACTAATTCTGTGTGCAGAAGCACAGGCCCCTGCAGCTACAAATGCAAATCCAGATACCCAAATTATAAGAGTTTTTTTGCCAAGCCCATATAGTGACTGCACTTCTGTAGCCACAGGTACTCATGCACACTGTAAGACATACACACAGTTATGACTGCAGAAGTATAGGCCCCTGAAGGGCCTGCACTTTTTCAGCTGTAGGTGTAAGATACACACTCCAATATCTGGCTAAAGAAATGCAGGCCCCACTAAATCTATGCTACCAAAATTGCAACAATACTTCTGTCCATAGAAACACAGGCTATTGAGGGGCCTATGTCTCTACAGCTGTAGGGATATGACATACTCACTGACTTCTGACTGCAGAAGAGCAGATCCCTGTGTGACCTGCACATCCACAGCTATATATAGAAATCCATAATACCCAAATTGCAACCTTACTTCTGTTTGCAGAAGTGCAGGCCCAGTGGGGCCAGGGCTTCTGCAGCCACAAATGTTCATGCACACTGTAGGACACACACACACACACACACACACACACACACACAGATGTGATTGCAGAAGCCTAGGCCTCTGTGGGACCTGTGCTTCTGCAGCCACAGATACAAATCCATGAAGGTAGTACATCAATGCCACTGTGTTTGTGTCATCTGGAAACAGTTGTATGTTTTTTGTCTTTCCTGATGATTGTTGTCTGTAGTTGATTGTGTAGTCTTGTATTTTTGATGCTTGCAGGGAGGTTGGGCATTAGAGTTGGAAACCGTGACTCCATATTTACCTACTTTTGTGGTGGTAAGTTGAACCTTAACTGGTGCATTAATGTAGTTTTTTGTAATTTCATTTCTTTTTGAGATAGTGGATGTGTATCCTCATTCATGCAGGACCCTTTGGGACCTGTGTGAACAGATGCAGACTTGCCTGGCCCCTCTAGGCCCTGTGCCAAGGGAAAAGTCCCTATGTATATGGAAGTGCAGCAATGGATGTTAAGAATGTGTGGGGCTGTCTGGCCAGCTGTGGAAGTGCAGGTCCCTCTGAGCCCTATCCTTCCATGTGGCTACAGATACAGATATGCAGGGCAAAGAGTTCATCTGTCAGCTGAAGCATAAGACCATCTAGCAGCCATGGATACAGTGGTGCAGGGCCCTATGCCAAGAGAAGAGTTCTCTTCACAATATGGTACTTGGGCCCATGCAGACAACCTTGCACTTTCTCTTCCCAGGCTGGGATGTGGTACCACATGGAAGTGTCATCTCCCCAAACTTGGTCTATCCAGCTGGCTCACTGAGCATGCTCCAAACTCAGTTCACCAACATGAGATCACAAGGCACTACTTGCTGGGCCAAAAGCTGGTCCTGCATACAATGTTTTGTTCATATTTTTATTAATTATGTCCCCAAATGTTCAACATAGTCATTTTATCACTACCCATTGTAAACATGACACGTGGCATTTCTGGGTGACTGCCCAAAACATCATTTATCACCACAAATAGGAAAATGCATTTTTTGTCAGGATTTGAGAAAATATTTGTCACAATTATGAGGTAGTGTGACAAAATGGCTACATTGAAAATCTAGAATCAAAATATTGAAAATTGCCAAAGTCATGAGCAAGAATGGAAGATTACAATGTACATTCATAACTTTATTGTTTTTTAATATTTTGACCACACATTATGCACAGTCTTTTAATGGCCCCATGTCATGAACATGGTAAGTGAAAATATTCAAATCCCATTAGAAAGGTGATTTCACAAAGCAACCAAAATCACAGTTTGGGATGGATTTGAAAATTTTCACCTTCCTTGTTCATGAGCTGAGGTCCCAAATGGAGAAATCATACTGAAACTTACTGAAGTTATGAATGAATTTTGAAATATTTCAATGTTCACTCATAACCTGGTCATTTTACCACATTTTTCCACCGCATTTTTAAAATAATCTTCTTATGATTGCCAACTCATGAATCCAGTAAGTAAAAATGTTTAACTCGCTCCCAAAAGGTGATTTTATAAAACAACTGCAAAATCACTTTCAGGCTACATTTAAAAGATTTCACCTACCTTGTTCATGAGGTGGGGTCCAAAATAGGCTGTGTTGAAAATCTGCTATAAAATACTTAAACATGACAATGGAATCAATAAACGTTCCAAACACAATAAAATATATTTACTGGACTTACCTTATTTCCTCATATTACAGTTGCAGTTCCCAGAGGAAGATTTCTTTTGGATCAGAGACTAGACCTATAATTTAGGACCATCTTTAGGTAAGTGAGGGTGTGGTGGGGGGGTAGGTGGTGGGTGTGGAGGGCAGAGATCAATGAAGGACCAGTTTATATTTCTTTTCATGTTTAAACTACAAAAAAAAAAGATTGAGGGACAGTTTTCTTTATTTCAGGGGAACCAGACCAAAACTGGGGATTGGACACTCCTGTGTCAGCATCTAGGGTTCAGTGGTAACAAGGATGACCACTCCAGTGTCACCACCTACAGTATGTGTCTGGGAGGCAAGCAAGGTGTAGGGAAGTGGGGTTGTGAGTGGCATGGAGGGGTGAGAACCCCAGTCAACTAAGAAATCAGCAAGGCATCTGGAAGGATGAGGGAGTACAGGCTAAGCTGGAAGGGGGAAGGAGCATACAATGCAAACATAGGGAAGATCATCAGGAAAGACAAGTGAGAACTGGCTGAGTTGGGAGGGGGAGGGAGCATATAATATTAACATGGGGAAGATCATCAGTAAGAACACAGGAGGGCTGGTTGAGATGGGAGGGGGAAGGAGCGTACAATAAAACATAGGGAAGACCATTGGGAAGGACAAAGGAGGGCTGGATGAGCTGGGAGAGAGAGGGATTACACAGTAGGTGACTATTAGTGTTTTGACAGCAAGTCAAAAAATTCCACTGTAGCAGCACTTTAGGTGACAGGGGAATTCTCAGCTGACAACCTAAAAAAATGGCTCCTCTCTCTTAGCTGGCCACCTAGGATTTGGGGGTGACCAGAAAGGTATTTCTGGGCCATATTTGAAGAGAACAAGCACCAGTATCTAACTAAATGGGTCATGTTTATCTAGGTTCATGTATTTTAAAAAAATTCACAATTTTTATGTATTTCCTACATTTTTTGTTTTGGAAAAAAAATGGCGGCCAGATTCATGAGACCACAATTTTTCTCTTGATCTTAGAAACACTAAGAGCCAGATTTCCAAAGCCCTGATACTGTCACAAGCCCCTAGTGCTCCAATCATGTGGTGTATGGTTTGTGGCAGTTTGCCTGCTGGCGATCAGGATTTTCACTCCAGTGTTACAAGTGCCACAAGTTAGACCATCTTTTCCCTGGTCTAGCTTGAGGCATTCAGGAGACCCTTTTTATGGGGCTTACAACAAATGTTTGGTGCAAGCTGCCAAAATGCGAGGAAACTGCTGCAACTGCACTCCAGAATAGAAAATCTGGAGCAGCTGCAGCAAAGATGTTTGGTGCAGCTGTGTCAAAAAATTAGTTTGACACAGGACTTGACCCTGCATTACCCTTTGAAAATCTGTTCCTAATTGTCAAGAAAGGAAAACACCTGTGAAAGCAATATTTTAGTGTCATATGAAAGGGTTATCCTAAACTCCCAGTCGGCATGCTCAGAAGAAAACCACTGAATCCTTATAACCAAGGCCATTGATTTTCAGTTTTTACTGGAAAACCCATTAAAATTCCAGAATATTGACTGCCTACATACCAGCAAAAACAAAAATATTCAAGGAATTTGGCATTTTGTTGCAGATCAGTAAATCTACAGAACTTGTATTTTTCTTATAATTTACTTCCTGTGCTATTTTCAATTGCTTCCTTTAATGGTCTGTACATCAAGTCTTCTTTTGTTCTGATTATTTATACAGATATTAACAGAATAACAGTAGAATCCTGGTAAAATCTGGAAATTAGATCAACAATCACCAGTGCATTTCTCAGAATTTCAAGTCTTGAAAATGTCATTTTATTACTTTAATCACCATAAATCAGTAGCCTTGCTTATAATTTTGGAACTGATTAATATTTTTTTTTATGAAAACTTTGAAAGGCACTACCTTGTCACAGACCCCTTAAATCATGAACATTTTGGAAAAAAAAACTTCTGTGCATTCTAGACTGTAGGTAAAAGCAAAAAAAAAAAAACAAGCATTTTTCAATGCTGAATGACTCCAAATATCGAAAAGTTATTTTATGACCTGACATTATGATCAAGACTGGTGGAATTTTTAAATTCCCATCTGAAAGGTTATTTCCCTGTGCAACTGTGGAAACTAGTCTCAGATGGGGATTTGAAAAATTACACCTGCCATGTTCAGGAGGTGGTGTAGCACAATGGATATGTTGAATATTAGGGGCCCAAATCTGCAAAAATATAAAGTAATGAGTAAATGTTGGAACAATTTGTTTCCTCATAACTTAGTTGTTTTTTCACATTTTTACCCCAAATTTTCAACATAATCTTTTTATGACCATTCCTTCTGAGCATGACAGGTGTCATTTATAAAACAATGGCTGAAATGCCATTTTGTGCCACAAATGGTAAAACATATTTTGAGTAGGGTTTGAGAAATGACAGCTGTCACATTCATGAGTAGGTGTGAAAAAATTGCTATGTTAAAAAGTTGGGGTCAAAATAAAATATTAAAAATTACTATAGTTACGAGAATGTGTTGAAAAATTGCACTGTATGCTCATAACTTTATTTTCTCATATTGTACCCAAATGTTCAACATTGCCTTCTTATGACACAACACAGCCTTTTTATTAGGCCACCTCATGAACAAGGACAGAGAACATTTTCATATACTGTCCAAAAGGTGATTTTGCACCACTAGCATGAAAACACAGTTTGGTCAGGATTTGAAAAATGATAGCTGTCACATTTATGAGGTGCAGTAATGAAATCTCTATATTGAAAATTTGGGGTCAGAATATTGAAAATTACCAAAGTTCATGAGACATCGATGGATAGTTTTCATTTTTGCAGGCTATATTTAAAAAAAAACTACTAGAGACAGTTTTCTTGATTTGAAATTTATCAAACGTAAATATCTCCATAACTGCTAGATAAAAATCTGATCTTCCCCATTTGGTACGATTACATAATTGCTCTGTAGGATCTCCAGTGTGTCTTCCATTTATCAGTCCAGTTCCAAAATAAGGGGAGGGGTGCTGGGTGCCAATTTGTGCCTATTCACAAAGAATTAGTGCCTACTTCTAACTGTTGGTAAGCAGCAGAAACACTGGCTGTAGTGCTATTTCTGTAGTGCTTGCTTGTGGCTAAATCAATGGCTTTCCATTGCTGCGCTGGCCACTGCGCAGCTTTTGGTACGCTGGCTGCTGACTCTGTTCAGTTGAAACTGATTGACTGTGGTGCTTGGATATGCTTTTGAGAACCCTGCAGGGGTGGGGAGGATGGGGAGGGGAAGGGCTAGAGGTGGCAGTCATGAGACAGAAAAGTGCATCTGTTGGGCTTGGGAAGGGGATGTTAGAAACTATGAAACATGTACAGTTTAACCAAAAGTGGCTTGGGTTGAGCATGTGCTGATGGGGGTCATAGGGTGATTTGAGTGTGATAGAAGGGATCCACATCATGTGACCTCCTTTGTGCATAGGCCCATTAGGGGCTGATATTTTCACTGAGAAATAGTGTTGGCACAGGATTGGCTTACAGTTGTTTCAGGCACACAATTTTTCAGTGAATCTGGTGTTTTGGTGATGGCAGTTCAAGGGTTTTCTTTCCCTAGAACTGTTGTGCTGTCAGAGTTGTTCAGTTAGAGGGGGATATCTGCTAGCTGGGGAACAATGGGTAAAATAGGCTGCTTCAGAGCCCAACTACAGTGCTCTCAATGTAAACAGTCCAAATATACACACCAAGTGAGCTGGGTACTCATTGACAGCACAGAAAAGTCTCAAATCTTAATTCAAAACAAGATTTTATTTTTAAGTGCAAACATCGCACCTGATAAAAATTGCAACTTGACATAATCTACACATCCACTAATGTTTCACGTAAGAGCTGGGTGCTTGTTCATGGTGATAATGCCACCTTGTGGACTAGGTTTTAAATACCCTTATTAATCAAAGTCAGTATTATTGGTCACGAGTAAGGCTTGGGATCAGGGGACTGCTCTCTTGTGAGATACCTACTAATAAGGGAGTGAGACGGGGTGTGTCCTGGTGCCTAATCCTTTTTTTTTATATTGATCAAATGCTGAGAGATCTTGTAGATTTGGAGTCCAATTCCCCCCAGAATCAATAACTTTCAGTGTCTGGCCATGGCCTGTGCAGATGATCATATTGTATTATCTCTGTCTAAAAAGTACCTCCAGAAGAAATTAGATCTGTTGAATGCAAAGTAAGTAAGTAAGTTGAAACTCATGATTAATTTTACTAAAACCCAATTTATAGTTTTTGGGTTTAGCATACTTACTGGGCACTGGTTCATTGGGGGGTCACAAACTCGATATGATCTCAAATTATGGCTGTCTGCATCTGATCTTCTTATACAATGGTCTTTGGGTCAGACAAGTTGAAAAGACTATGAAAAGGGTGAATAAAACAGTATTAGGCTTCAGAAAATGCAGCTATCTATAAGGCATAGACTGAGACCCTTGATAGAAGTAATTAGAACTAAATATTTAACTAAATTTACTTTGCCACTTATTTTTAGTAAACATCACGGTAAGAAATATGCAGGAGAAATTAAAAATGGGTTTAAGAATGAGATAAGTAGACAAATATGATCTTACTCTGAAAGTATAAGGGTTTTTTTTTGGTTTTATTGCATTAATGTGTAAAGTTGGCTGTCTAAGATTGTGTATTGTATGTTTATTTATTATTTATTATGTGTTTGTAAAATTGTTTATATATTGTAACTAGCTTTGGTACTAAGGACCTCACTGAAAATGAGCTTGTCTCAGTTGAGTTTCTGATTCATTCTTAATGAATAAAGGTTTTTGCTACTTACTGCTAATACTAAATATTTAACTTGGTTGATGTATGGCTCAGAAATCTGGGATACGAGGGACAGGGAAAAAACAGCATTCAAAGTTGATCAGTTCTGGGTGTTGGTCAGTCTACACCTGTTCACATATTAGATCAGAAATTGGTATGGATAATATTAATTCTATTATGGATACCAAAAGGGTTAATTATTGGCTCTTTATAACAAGAATAGCCAAAGATAGAGTCCCTTTTATGTGCCTTGAAGGAAGGTGAGAGATGGGAACAAATAGGATTTAGTGGGTCCATATGGTTCAAAGATATATTGACAAAACTAAGTATGTATGATCCGGACTGTATTGAGCTGATACGTGGGAAAAAGTTATCCTCAGTTTAAACTATAAAAAATATATCAGACTAAAGAGTAGTAATTTTTGGGCTTAGGTAGATTTGGAAATTACCTGATCAACATATTCCATATGTTTTGCAGTCATTAGTAATAACTTGTAGTTACCGTTGACTATAAATATTATTTAGATGTTCTCTCTGATGGCCATTTAAGGAGGGTCTTTACAAAGTATAGATTTGAGCTATTTGATGGTAATGTGCTTGCAGTTAGATACAATAAGTGTCTCTACTGATACAAATAGTTTTGCCCTCATGGGGTAGAGAGGATATAATACATATTATCTGGAACTGTACTTGGTACAACAAAACAAGGAAGCATTGGTTTGGCCCTTGTATGGAATGGAATTCTGGAAGGAAATGGATATGACCTTATTTACTACTGTTCTCATTGCAGAGGATGACTGGACTATAAATAGATCAGCAAATGTTTTTTTTTTCCAATGGCTAGGAAATCAAGGAAAAGAATGATTTCAAAATGAATACTCCAGCCAATCAGGAAACAGTAGTTGTGAGAGTAGGGAGGGTCTCTTCCTGTATTTCAGCTGTGCCCTGCAAGCCTCCCTCCACACAAAGGACCACTCACCAAGGATTAGCACAGCTGTCTGCCTTGAGTCTGCTGAAATCCGCCAGTAGTCTGAAGGATGCAAGGTCTCTTTGCTCCTCACATTCCAGGTCTTCCTCCAACATCACTGTGTAAGTAGGGACCCTAAAGTGTAAGATTTCTCTCATTGATGTAGCAGTCCTAGTCTGCTGTTGTAGCCTGCTGTCACTTAAACTGTCAGGCATAGGACCTAGCATATTACCCCAAACTTGGTGGTCATATAGTATGTACTGACTCTAAAGGAATTTATTTACATCCACCCTGTGATAGTGATTCAGTAAAAACTTGATTAGTACTGAATAGAGATGAGGATATTGCTTGGGGTTTATCCCAGTGTATTACTCATTTAACACTCTAAAGCCATTATTAATTTGCATTGTTTTAAGTCTGTTCCAGTGATTTTATTGAGGTCAAGGGTACTTCTACTTAGCAATCTTATCCACTGCCTACTGCTGTCATTTAGCAATTTTGTAAGTGTAGCTAGACTCTTAAAAAACTGCCATTTTTCCTGAACCTAGCCAATACTCTAAGTAAGGTTAAGGTGCCCCAGTGGCAGAGTGGGTTGAGGCAGCAGTAGCTCGAACAGTATGGATCTAGAGACCAGGGTTCTAATTCTGGTCTCCCGACCCAGCGAGTGAAATTGTTTCATATCAGATGACCTTAAGGTTAGCAAGAAATGTGAGAAGGCAGTAGGGAGGGCTGGGGGGATACTGGGATGTATAGGGAGAGGCATCACCAGGAGAAAACAAGAAGTTATTATCCCCTCTGTACAGACAGTTGTTGAGAACCCATCTCTACTATTGCATCCAGTTCTGGAGACCCCATCGCTGCAAGGACATAGACATGATGGAGGTAGTCTAGAGGAGGGCAACTGAAATGGTGCAGGGTCTACAAGAGAAGCCATACAAGGAGAGACTAAAGGAGCTTAATATGTATACCCTTGAGGAAAGGAGGGAGGGGGGGACATGATAGAAACTTTTAAGTACCTCAGTGGAATCAACAAAGTCCAAGAGGGTAGCATCTTTCAGAAAAAGAGATGTGCAAGAACAAGGGGACACAATTTGAAGATAGAGGGGGGACAGCTTTGCGGCAATGTGAGGAAGTATTTTTTCACAGAGAGGGTGGTGGACACATGGAACAGCCTTCCTGAGGAGGTTGTGGGGTCTAAAACTGTGGGAGAATTCAAGAATGCATGGGACAGACATAAGGCAATTTTTGTGGGGGGTAGGAAGAAATAGGCTGTTGGTTAAATAGGATCTGCAGCTTATCCTTAAGGTAGGGAAATGGGCAGACTAGGTGGGCCAAGCGGTCCTTATCTGCCATCAAAGTCTTTGTTTCCATGTTTCTATAGGGTAAGTCATTATTATAAAATAGTACTGCTGCTTTCAGTCTGTTGTCTTCTGTGCTACTGTTTCCAGAAACTTGGATCCTGCCAGCTCTTTTAAGGACTTTCCATTATTGCTTATACCAAAGAACCTAGCACCCAAACTGTTGTATACAGGATATCTATGGCCCAACCAGTGCCTAGTTCTTTTGTCACCCATTCCAAAAAGTGAACCAGGTTTGTTTGACATGATCTTCCGGAGACTAACCCATGCTGTTTGTCATCCATAAGACCATTCACCTCCAAGAAGATCACCAACCTTTACTTTAGGATCGTTTCCATGAGCTTACCCACAATGGATGTCAGACTGACTGGTCAATAGTTACCTCATCCTTGGGACCACTCTTGTGCAGGGGTACTACATGTGCCATCCTCCAGTCCTGAGGCATGCACTCCATCTGCAGGGAGGTATTGAACAAGTCTGCCAGTGGTACTGCCAGGACCTCAGCCAACTCCCACAGGACTCTAGAGTGTAGCCCATCCAACCTTGGAGCCTTGTCCATGTTCAGTGACTTAAGGCCTTCAAACACTCTGCTCACAGGGATCTCCCCGTCTGTTTTCCTATTACCTCCCATGCCAGTGTTACCTTTTCCCTGAGGTATTGGCGCATTACTCTCCATGGTAAAAACTGAGCAGAAGTACTTATTGAGCACCTCTGCCTGTTCAGCCACCTCTACCCAACCTCCATCCTTCTTTATCCTGGTGCAGTTCCTTCTCTCTCTTATGAACTTGAAGAAGGCCTTATCCCCCTCCTTTGTCCCCTCTGCTAGCCTTAGCTCCTTTGAAGCCTTAGCAGCCCTCACAGCCCTGCTCTCCTCCCTAGTTTTCCTTGTGTACTCCTCCCTATCCTCCTCTCTTTTGGACCCCTTCCATCTTCTGAAGGCTATCTTTTTCTCCCTCACCCTTATCTGCATCTCCTTTGACCACCAACATGGCTTCTTGGTCCCTGCCTTCTTATTACATTTCTTTGTGCAGGTGTCTGTGGCTGCTAACAGGCCTTCTTTCAGGATGGCCCATTTCTGGATGGTATCCATATCAGGGGTGATGCTAGCCAAATGCCTCCTGAGGATATCAGCCATCCTGCAGAAGTCAGCCCTTTTGAAGTCCATTGTCTTGGTTTTTGTAGAAATCCCCTCCCTACCCATATCCAGGGAGAACCACACTATTCAGTGGTCACTACCTGCTAGGGGGTCCTCAGTCCATACGCCCTGTACGTAATCTCCATAGGAATATACTTAATCAAATGTCACAAAACTTTCCATGTCACAAGAGCCTGCCAAGTAGACTAAACATGCCAAATTTTTGCTATTTTTTTAAACACAGCAAAAGTTATTAAGGTGCAGAAATTGGGTTTAATATTAAACACTCTACTCAACCCTAACTATACTAGTGCTACCATACAGGTATGATATATATATATATATATATATGCAATAGGAGTGGGCTCAAAACTCATTGAATAAATCCATTTATCTTCACAGCTATTGAATAAATAAAATTTATCCATACAGTAACTATGTCACAGTCACTTTGGAACTCATTTAGAATGTTCGGCCTCAGTAGAAGTACTACCCATATTCAAATGTGAATAACTTTAAACTGAAAAAAGATAGCATGGTACTGCGATCATGAAAGCTGTTCAGCACAAAATTATCTACAAAATATATGGTGTTTCATTTAGAGATACTTTATAGAATTTTTTATAATTAGCAAAAAAGAGCAGAAAATACAATGTTTTGTTCACTTTTTTGACAAACATATGCAAAAAAGATAAGCAATCAAAAGCAAATGTCCCTGCACTGACAGAAAGCATCCCTATTGCATAAATGAAATATACAATGGTGAGCTGTCAATTAAATGCTGTATCTACACTTGTGCAGTTTGACCTCTGACACCTCACTCGTGGCATATGCCACTCTTGAGGTTACCTGAGGTCAAACAGAACTTGTGTAGATAAATCATTTATCCAACAGCTCTCCATTGTATATCATGTGTGTGTGTGTGTGTGTGTGTATATATATTGCAAAAACTTTAGTTAATGCATCAGTTAGGGATAAACTGACAAAAGTAGGGAAATGTGGCATTAAGGTTTCCAACCCTACCACCCCATTCCCCACCCTGCTCAGACCCACAGGCAGAGGAATCTGTCTTGAGGCCATCAACCATAATGCTCACCCCATTCCATGAGAAAATAAGGTGAAATGAGTACAGCATAGGAGAATAGGGTGAGTGTTAGGGTTGACACCCCCAAGACAGCCCCCCATGGGTCTGTGCAGGGTGGGGAATGGGGTGTCAGGGTTAGAAACCCTAATGTCACAGTTCCCTACTTTTGTCAGTTTAAGCCTAACTGATGGATTAATAAAGTTTTCTGCAATTTATTTCTTTTCTTTTTCAGATAGTATAATTGTATCCTTATCTATCTGTGGGAGCGCAGGGTGCTCTGGGCCCTGCACTCCCATCCTTCCATAGATGTGTATATGTATCTAGCTGTGGAAGCACAGGACCCTCCAGCCCCTGCACTTCCAGTTATAGAACAACAGTGACCAAATGTCACCATAGCCATATTATTACCCCACTTCATTTTTCAGTCACTGACAAAGTGTAACTCCATGCAAGCGCATCATCATTTTGTGCCACAGGTGCAACAACACATATTGGCCAAGCTTTAAAAAATGACAGCTGTGACATACATGAGGTGGTGTAATAAGAAGGCTATGTTGAAAATTTGGGTTCAAAATACTTAAAATTCCCAAAGTTAAGAGCATGTGTAGTGAAATTGCTATTGCTATATGCAGACGATGCCGTGCTATATTGGAAACACACCAACCTCATCCATCTCCAAAATACCCTTCAAGGCTGTTTTAGAGAGCTTGAATACTGGTTCACTGACCACCTACTAATACTTAACTACGACAAAACAAAATCCATGATATTTACCCACCGCCAAAACCCCCTCAGTAACTCCCAGCTTTTATTATCTCAAACTTGCAGGGTACCCACATTGAACAGGTCACACATTTTAAATATTTAGGTATCACTCTGGACACATTCCTCACCTACCACCATCATATTAAACTCTTCTTCTCCTCAGTCAACACCCGACTTGGCATTCTTTACAGACACAAACACTGCCTTACCCCACAGGCTCTACGGTTAGCTGTTACAAGCTCAGTCCTTTCATTGGTCGATTATGGAATAACTATTTACAGCACCGCTGACCAATCAGCCCTAAGCAGCATCAATATAGCACTCAACAAAGCCTGCCGCATGGTCACTAGCAGCAATAGACAAACCCATACTTGTTTGCTCTATAATCGAGTGGCCTGGCTAACCCCCAAAGGGAGGCTTAAATACCAAACCTGCCTCCAAGCCAAAAAGATCCTTATGAAACTCACACCTATTTGTCTACACCGCCTCATCTGACCAGCTCCCCATAGGGGTACCCTCAGACAGCTGGCTGGGACCTCCTATACAGTCCCCCACTGCAGGACCTCTCTAGGGCAAAGGTCCTTCATTATCATGCTCCCCTCTGGCTTAACAATCTACCATCTTCCATCTTACTTGCCCCTAATCTAGGCCAATTCAAAACTGGGATCAAGAGGCTTCTTCTTAACTCTGAGACCTGTAGCTGTTTCCATCATTCCCCTAGGTTGTCAGTCACCAGTGCCACCACACCGTTATGACCATTTCAACCCTCAGATGTTATCTGAGCCTTGGCAATACCTTATACTGTGATTGTTGAACACTTGTAATGTCCTGTTTGGAAACTTCTGTACAACCTGTTCTCTGTGTAATGTTCTATTGCAACTGATGTGTAGCCTTTGCTTATGCTATGATTTTGAACATTTTGTCAAACTGTAATGTATTTGTCTTGAAAACTTTGTACATTCTGTCTTGTTGTAATGTCCTGTCATGACTGATGTTGAGCCTTTGCAAAGGAGTCCTTGACTCAAAGGTTGTAATTCCGAAATTTTCAATAAATAAATAAATTGCAACAAATAGTTATAACTATGCCATTTTTTTCTCATTTTGACCCCAAATTATCAGCATAGCCTTCTTATGGCCTCACCACAAATACCAGGTACAGCAAATTTTTAAATCATCGCCAAAACGTAATTCATCGCAACTGCAACACCATTCTGTGGCACAGGTGCAAAAACACATTTTGGCCAGGATTTGAATAATGACAGCTGTGATATACATGAGGTGGGGTAATGAGAGGGTTATGTTGAAAATAAGGGGGGAAAATATTGAAAATGTCCAAAATTATGAGCATGCATAGCAAAATTGTAATGAATGGTCGTAACTTGGCCATTTTTTTAATTTTATCCCCAAATTTTCAACATTGCCTTCTTATGACCCCACCTCATGAACAATATGGCTGTCATTACACAAATCCCACCAGAAAGGTGACTTCACCAACTGATAGTAAAATCACCTTTCTGACGGGAGTTACATAATGACAGTCATACTGTTCTTGAGGTGGGGTCCCCAAAAGGCATGTTGAAAATTTGGGGTCCAAATCTCAAAAAATGGCTAAGTTATGCATAAAAGTTGAAACACCATTGAAATACATTGAAGCATACTTATCTTAGTTTCTCATATTGCAGTCACTGGTTCCAGCAGCAAGACGTGTCTTCAATCAGGACAGCGGATCTCAAACCTGGGGTCTATTCAGGTGAGTGACTGTGTGTGGGGGTGTCAAGGGTGTGTGGGGAGATGGGTGCACAGTGGGTGGTCGGATGGGGGTGTGAGAAAGAGATCGATGATGGACCATTTTTTTTACAGGTAAAAAAAAACAAAGACAACAAGGGACAGTTTTCTTTTTTTACAGGTAAAAACAGATGAGGGATGGTGGGGGGATGCCACTAATCACCAAGGAAAAGAAAATTCGGAGGATGGGGTACCTCTAGACACCAGGGATAAAGGTTCTTAATGTCAAAATGCCACACATTATAAAAGAATTATACAAAAACAAAAAATCCATTAAAAATAAAAAATATTAAATAAAAGAAAAAATAGATAATGTATATTAAATGAAAAACATATGAGGATTGAGGGTGGGGATGCCACTAGACAGCAGGGATATTACAGAGCAATAAGCAGGAAACTGTTCACAACCAGATGCCTCTGTTTTTCAGGACCAGATGGCCGTGAAGTTTTTTTCCTGACCAGACAGCCATGGATTAAATCCTTTTTCACCTGCCATTTTCCTTTTCGCCATCCTTTTTCACCGTGGCAAAAGAGGAAATCAGCTGGCGAACAAGAATTTAATCCTTTTCAATGAACAGATGGCTCTATTTGAAGTGACCAGATGGCTTTCAATCAGTTTTCATGACCAGATAGCAATTGTAAGTGGGTAGGTGGGGAAAGATATTTTAGTCAGTGTTTTGGGGCACTTTGAAACTTGTCTTTCAATTTTTAACAGGTAGTGTGTGTAACATAGATCAGAAAATTAATCTGGGAGTGAGTAGATTTAAAAAAATTCCTGTGAATCAGGTATGTGTTTGCTGGGGTGGGGTAGAGCTGCCAGAGCCTTAGTCCCTTCTAACAAAAGACAGCAGATTTAAAGATCCCCTCACATCAATTAGAAAACTTGAAAAAAAATGTGAGATTTAGACACAATTCAGTTTATATTTCATATAGTTTGCATAATTCTTTCTCTGTTTTCTTTATTACTATGGATAGTTCTATGAAAGAGGATAACTGTCACTTAGACTTTTTCAGCTCTTTCTGCTTGCTTACACCTGACATCATAATCCCTCTGTTAATGGCACCATAATTATCTCCACAACAACTGATTATGACATCATAAACAGAACTGTGATGTCAGGTAGAGGCAAGCAGCCAGAACAGATAGTGCAGTGATCCTGTTAGCATGCAAATATCCTTAGTAATAAAAAAGTAAGAAGCAGAATTACAGCAACAATTATTAAATTTGTTAGTTGTGTCTAGTTGTTCCATTTTTTCAAAGCTGTCACAGTGGTGTCAGGGGCTCTTTATGTCTGTATTTGTACTCTTTAATGGATGTGGACCCTTTGTAAAAGAATTCTTACTCAAAGGTTGGTTCTGTAATTCCAATAAATACATTTAAGGAACAGTTAGTTGTGGTTCTGTGCTTGAAGTGCTGGAATTGTTGACAGAGAGGAGGGTACAGTAAGCACCCAGCTTTACCCTGGAGGTATATATATATATATATATATATATACACACACCGTATATATATATATATATATATATTTATATATATATATTTGGCTTCAGTCAAATGCCCTTTGGGGTAACCCTTGCCTCAGTGCTTGCACACAGAGGTTTTGTCTTTTAAATAGTTTTTGTTTTAATTGGGTTCACCATAACATAACCCAGATAGACTATCTTAGGGTAGCTGGTTCATTCCACTGGGGTGTCAGACAGACGAGGCATACTGATGAGTCCTGGTAGGATGAAACACGTGTCTATGTCTTCTGTTGGCACCCTTTGCAAACTGTGTGAGAGGCCTTTTGGCACCTTGCATTTCTGCTTAAAGTTGAACCAGCATAATATTCTGTGGTGATTTGCATATGCAGCCCATGATGCTTTGCATTGTGGGGTCATGTGTGACTTTGTATTTCTTTGAAACTTGGCTTCCCAGCCAAATGCCCTTTGGGGTAACCCTTACCTCAGTGCTTGCACACAGAGATTGTTTGTCTTTCTCATATTATATATATATATATACTGTGTGTATATATATATATATATATATTCTCTCCATACTTTAGGGTTTGGGGCACCTTGAGACTTGTCTTTAAATTTGTAACAGCTAGTTTGGGGAAATTAGATCAGGAAATTAATCTTGGGCATAAGTATATGAAGAAAGCCCAGTGAATCAGGTGTATGATGGTGGAGTTGAGCTGCCAGAGGCTTAGTGCCTTCTAACAAGAGCACTATAAAAGGCTCCCTTACCTAACATGTTGCAGCACACTTGTGTCCCAGTGCATGAGTGGAATAGTACAGGAATGGGGCATCTGTCTTAGGTGTCTGCAAAAAAGTGGAACAGCACAGGAGTGGGGGCATCTGCCTTAGGTATCTACAAGTGTGTGGAACAGGACAGGACTGGGGCATCTGCCTTAAGCATCTGTAGGCAAGAGGAATAGTGCATCTGGCTTAGGTATCTGAGGGCTTCGGAAGACAGCCCACAGTCCACAGGATACTCTTCATGAGGAGTACTAGTCAAGGAAGGAGATAGCACACTACTGTGTTCTGGTATACTGAAACAGTTCACTTCAGGGCAGGTAGATACAGTACATATAGAGTTTTAACATCTAGTGGGTAAGGAGTACTAGGAACCAAGATAAGGTAGGTATGGGTAAGAGGGTTTAAAGGGGAAATTAGGAGACACCACAGCAAAAACAGCCACTCCATACTCCAAACAGAGTCTGTACCTAGCTAACCAAAGACCAGCAAAGCAAAAATGCTTTCTGACCCTTTTGACAAAGCCGGAAGTTGAAACCGGTCGGGGTTCCCGGTAGGCATAATATGCCACCACTGACAGGTTCCAGAATTCAGAAAGTAAATGAATTTTATATTTTTGTAATGTCTCACTGTGGCATTTTAATATATATTTTGGCTAAATAAAATGTATTAGTTCTTGAAGTCTGGTGCTGGCATTTTTGCTTTGTTGAAATTAGGAGATACCCATCTATGGTAGGATAATGAATAAGGTTCAGGGAAGTGGGTAAATAAATAATAGACACCCAGAGCTAGTTAGGAACTGGTAAATGGGTTAACAAAGGAAAATATGGGACATCTTACCAAGGTAGGGTACCAAATAAATTTCAAATAAGAAAAGGGAGAGGTAGGAATTCAACAGGCACACTGTAAAAAGACAGCAGTAAGGTACAAGGAAGTTTCAACAGGCACTAAGGTAGAAGAAAGAAAGAGCATGGAAGTGGTGCAGCACAATGGGTGTGCAGCTGCAGTCTTTTGGGACACTTTCTGGAGACTGAGGTGCTTCCCCATTTGTACTCACCTCTCTGGGTTGAGGGTAGAGATTGTTGGCCTATAAGCAGAACTAATAATGGTGCAGAGAACCTTACATACGAACATACGAAAATGCCAGCAGAAACAGGCCTCACGGTCTATCAAGTCTGCTTGATTGTGCAGCTAGCCCTTCAATTTGCAGCTGCCCACCTCCCCACCCTGCTCCACCCAGGGGCCACCAAGTCTGAGAAGTCTCTTTAAAATGAGAAAGAGCACCAGGACCAGAGGGCATGCATTGAAGCTGGACAGGGTTTAAGAGGGATGTGAGGATGTATTACTTCACTGAAAGACTTGTAGATGCCTGGAAGACTGCCAGTTGAAGTGGTGAAGGAGAAAACAGTAGGGGACTTCAAGCATATGTGAGGAAGACATAGGGGAATATTAGTATATAGGCAGAGAGAGGGAGGATCACTGGAGACCAGTTAGGCTCTGTGAAGACAATCTAGGCAAGAACCATCTGGGCAGACCAGGTGGGCCAAGCAGTCCTTTTCTGCCAATGAATTCTATGTTTTTAGGTTAAGATAAAAGAGGTGAAAAGGGAAATCAGAAAGGCAAAAGCAGACACAGTTGTGGATTCCTGAGGGTTTCAAGGAAGAGATAAAGAATTGATCAGATGCACAAGGGAGAAAAATAATGCCAGCGGAGGGCATGTTGGACTACCAGAGGGAAGAAAGTAGTGAAAGACGATGAGCAGAAGGTTAATGTATTAAACAATTACTTCTACTCAGTATTCATGGTTGAAGATAATGGGTTTCTGCTGGAGAGTGGGGTTAAGGCAGTCACAAAGGGGTACAGAAAATGTTTGAAGTAGTGACCATAGCTGATGGAGTGAAAACTGGCTTGAGGCCATTAAGGCAGATACTGTACAGTGCTAGAATTGGATGAACTACACATGAAGGTGCTCAGGAAAATGGCTTCAATGCTAACCTTGACTGAGCTATTTAACGGCTTACATTTGTCTGGAGTGGTGCTGGAGGATTGAAGATCTGCAGACATTGTCCCATTCCATGGGGGAGGGGCACAGTTGACCCAGACAACTACAGATCAGTCACTCTTACATCCAATGTAGGTAAGCTGGTGGAGACCCTAGTAAAGGAAAGCCTGTCGAGCTACCTGGAGGAAAACAGGCTATGAGATAACAAGAGGCATGGGATTGTGGCAGGCAAATCATATCAGATCAACCTAATAGTGTTTTTTGACTGGGTCACAAGGGCAGTAGACAGAGGACAAGCAGAAGCTTTGCACTACTTTTGATTTCTGCAAAGCCTTCAGCTTGGTGCCACACAGAAGGCTTCTGAAACAGTTAGAGGACCTAGGAGTAGAGAAGGAGAAAGACAGGTTGGTGGGGAACTGGCTGAGGGAAGGCAGAAGAGGGTGGTAGTTATATGGTGTCAAATTGGGGGATGGGGGTCTGAGTGGGGTGCCGCATGGGTCATTCCTGAGACCTGTCTCATTCAAAATGTTCATTTTCCGGGTGTGCCTCTGCATAGACAACACAAAATTATGTTGCTAGGTGGACAGCAGAGAAGAGGTAAGGTAATTACAGAGTGATCTAGAAAAGCTGAACATCTGGTCTAAGATATGGCAGGTTAGATTTAAATAGTTATAGTGCCTGTGCTCCCCCCAAAGTTGCTTGAAAGTCTGCAATTCATTTCAGCCATTTCAGTTTTCTTACTTTGTCATCATTCCATCATTTTAACATTTTAAAGGGGTTCTTGGTCTCATCATTTGGCTGAATCACAATTAGCCTGACAACCATCAACAAGGTGACCCCCTCATCAGTCAGATATATAAACTTAAAATTTTAACATGCCAGTGTGAGCTAAGGTCCCCCATCTTTCTTTCCTTCTTGTGTGGAAATGACTCCCTCGCTTCATTATCAACACTTACTGCTTTCTCTCTTTCTTGTGTGGAAACCACTCTCTGGCCTCATCTTTTAAAACATGTGCTCTGGCCCATAAGGGGCTCACATGTGTCCATTGGGAAACTCATTTTGTCGGAGAAGACCACACCTCTACTGTTTGAAATGCAATGTTAAAGGTTTAGGAAGCTAATGTTCACATGTTAAAGTGGTTATGATCTCATCATTTGGCCAAATTACACTTTACATTTTAAAATGCCAATATAAGTTGAGGTCCCATACAAGAACAAGAGAAAGGAGTGGAGAATCATGATTCAGCCAAATGATGAGACTAACAATTCCTTTAAAATTTTCAAATGATGGAATGAAGACAAAGTATGAACACTGAACTGGTTTAAATGAATTGCAAGCTTTCAATCAGCTTTGGGGGTGGGGTGGGAGGAGCACTACTACTATATCTGATTCTGATGTTGGCCACACACCAGGAGCACCCCTGCAAAAGTTTGAAAAAATGTACAAGAAATGTGATAAAGGCTCTGTATTATCCAGGGTTGAGCTTGCCAAACCTTTATCACTGAGTTTAGATTTATTGCCAAGAAGTGCAAGGTGTTGCACTTAGGGAAAAGGAACCCACAAACAGAGCACTGGAAATAGGATTAGGCTTCCCACTACATCTGAGGAGAGGAATCTGGGAGTCATCATCAGTAATTTTCTCAAACAAACCAGTCATTGGGTTTTCCCAGACCTATCTGGGTTACAGTCAGACACTATACAAAAGGCACTAAGCCTACTTTATGGCAAACAGTACCCTCTCCAGGAGTTTTCAATTGGGAAGGGTGTAACAGGGAGCTTCTCTTATTTACCCTGTAAATCATAAAACAATGTGCCCGTTCCCCCCTTTTCTCTCACTCTTTATTGTCTTCTTGTTTTCTTTCTTCTTTTCTTTCTTTTTTTTCATGTCAGGGTGGCCAACCTGACATTTTCATTGCTTTTCTGTCCCCTGTTTTCTTATAAACTCCCCCTACTTGCAAATTAAGCACTAAAAGCACTTCTCCTTGATCTCCTGAATTGCAGATAATTATAAGCGCAAGTTGCACTGTTTGTAAAACTCCCGAGCAGGAGCAAATGGGAATGAGCGCATATCACCCTCTAGGTTTAGAAACAACACTTGTGCCCCTGATTACTAAATTGTCCCCCTGCTGAGTGCGATTGAGTGCTGGACCTATAGCTACATGTTAGAGCTCTTATTTCCAGAAGGCAGCTCTAGTGTCTGGAAATGTTCCCAGTCACAATATGTGACCCAGTAGCATGTGTTAAATAATAAATGAAATATGAAAATGAGTTTCTGCAGCCCTGGAGATGTTGTAACTGGGGCTGCTTGTAGAAATAAAGCTTATTTGGGGAAAAAAGGGCCAAATAAAAAGCCCCTACTTGTTAAAGCATGGGAACATATGGAAACTAGCCATTATGTTATGTCACGGCCTATGGAAACTCCCCATTATGTAATGTCACAGCAAATGGGAATTCAATCAAAAAGTGTGATGTAATCCCTAGGGTATAAATAGGGCTCACCACTAGGGCAATGTAAGATAGTCGTGTCAGTCTAGTGTTGACAGTGAGCAGGGAAGGACCTACTTGCATGGTTCATGCAATTATCCAGGCTGTGTGTGGGTGATGATGTGTGATATGGCTGCCACCACACATTCAGTCACTTCACTACCAGTCTAGCATTGCTTGTAAAAGCACTTTGGGATACTGTGCATGAAAAGCACTATATAAATGCTGATTCTTCTTCTTCTTCTGCTTGTGGTGTGCTGTTTCCACACCAGAATTGAGAAGTGTAAAATGGGATTACACTTAAGCTATTTTAGCTGAAGTAAAGCTGCAGCCTCTGTTGATGGAAGCAGAGGGCTGGATTATTGTGTTGAATTAATCAACTGTTATTTTTATGTCTGTATTATTTTGTTATTTTTATTTATTGAAAATAAATTGATAAAGACACTTGCGTGTTTTTTATGCACTTTACCTTTGGTTGCTGTGTCTTTGTATCCCACGCCATCACAAAGGGGAACACGCCAAGAGTGCCCTTTGTCCCCACTTCTCTTTGCACTTTATATCAGACCTCTAGCCCAAAGAATTCAGCAACAAATGGAAGTCCAAGGGGTCACTATTGAACAAATGGAATAGAAGATTTTGTTATATGCAGATGACGTGCTCCTCTATCTCACCTTCCCTAACACGTCCCTGGAGAAGGTTATGGAAATAGTAGAGGAATTTTCTCTGCACTCAGGATATACATTAAATGCATACAAACAGAGGTGCTCACCATAAATAATGGTCCCAGGTTAACTATGAAAACAAAATACCCCATGACATGGGGTCTCCCAAAAAATAAACACCTAGGAATTTATATTGGGGCCGGTAGCTCCTACCTGTATGCAGACAGTTATGTCTCACTGCTGTGTGCACTAAAGGGTGATATTACAAGATGGTTACTATTGCCAATGCCGCTCCACTCCTGAGTTCAATCAGTTAAAATGAATATTCTACCAAGACACTTATACCTATTTCAAAGTGCCCCAGTCATCCTGACTCGAGCCTGGTTTAAAGAGGCACCGACCCAACTCTACAAATTTATTTGGAATAATACTAAACCACATACTCACAACACAGTATTGCAAACCAGAAAGAAATGGGGTGGATGGGCTGTTCCTGTGTTATCAGACTACTGGATAGCTACCCAGGTAAAACTAGCACTCCTGTGGAACTTCCCAGCCTATGAAGCACACTGGAAAACTATAAAAATAGAGTCAGCAGAGCAGCTCTCACCAGCAGTACTGTTAAATGATAATGCCCATAGGGAAGAAAGGAATAATTCATACTATCACACTCTGACTGAAGCTGATATGGAAGGCATTGGGGCAATTCCAAATGTTACCCAGAGTTAAGCTACAGCTGTGGTGATATTGATGGTTGGCTTGGGATCTAGCCTTCATCTCTAGCCAGGTAGACACATAGTACAGTACCAGAGACAAGCTACTTTGGGCTTTGGTTATTCCAAGCAATCTCTTCAGGGTAACACAGTGGGATCCTTCGAGGAGCTGAGGGCACAATTCAGTTGGAGACTGGCCAGTAGATTTAGATATTTCCATATTAGAAACTACATTAACAGGCAGCTGAGGCTAGAAAAAAAAGCAGGCTAAATAGGAAAGATGTCATTCACAATGCTACACAATACAATTCAACAGAAAGGGGCAATTTCACTAATCTACCGACTCCTAACCCAGACAAGAGCACAAGCAGTGACATACATCATAGAAATGTGGTATAAAGAGATGCAGATTGAGCTTACACAAGAAGAATGGGAGGTAATATGACTGGGTCTTTCTGCATCACATCCTCTCCACTCTGGCATTAAAATGCCTGGAAAGTAAAAATAAAAGAATGGGGGGAGCAGTGAATCAAAGCAGGAGGGGCAGGGGGAAGAGGGAGGAAAGCGCAAGGAGAAGGACCAGTTGGGAGGAAAGGTAAAGGAGAAGGACCAGAAGTACAAGGAGGATTCAGTAAAGGGAGCTGAGGGTTTAGGCCAGGTGAGCACGACGAACAAGGAGGAACTAAATGGAGACAGGAAGGAAGGGAGGATGAGCCAGGCTAGTTTAGCAGATGGGGGAGAAGGACCAGTTGCGAGCAGTGAGGGGGGAATTAGCAAGGTACAGAAGGATACTCAGGAGGAGGAGAGGCATAGGATTGGAGGGGAAGGGGTGGCCATGGTAAATAAGGAGGGGGTGGCATGTGGCACCCAGATAGGGGAGGAACAAGGAGCCAGCTGGGTGGAGGGGCCTGTAGAAAGGATGAGGACATGGAAGGGGGAATGGAGGAAAGGAGTGGTCAGAGTGCTCCTGCTGGGGATTCTATGATCAGGGGTATCAAATGGGATAGGGAGGAGAAGCCTGGCCAGTTAGAACAAGATGCTTCCCTGGACTAACGGTGCACAGGGCTAAGCACGAGGTATATCAGCTGGCAAAGGATTGTGGGGGTTCCCCAGACATACTGGTCCACCTGGGTACAAATGACATTGAGGGAAATAGCGAGCTAGAGATACAGGCAAGATTCAGGGAGCTTGCCAGGGTCTGTCATGACATAGAATGCACAGTTTCCTTCTCAGAAATCCTGCCAGTGCCAAGGGCTAGTGGGGAACACAAAAGGAAAATTAGGAAGATAAACCAGTGGCTCAGGAGTGGTATGAGGCCAGAGGGTATGGGTTGATGGAGGATTGGGGAGACCTGGGAGGATAGAGCTGTATGCTAGAGATAGAATACATCTCAATTTGGAGGAGGGAATCCTTAAGTTGAAAATAGAGGGTTCATTGGTGAAAAGTGGGGTTTAAACTTGTGAAGGGGTGGGATGGGAGAAAAAGGCTGTCAAGGGGTGCCGATAAGGGCGGACTCTGTCTCCACTCCCCTGGGGACTAGGTGGATTGCAGGAAAAGGCCGACTGGCAAAGTGCAGACCAGGGGAAAACAGAATCCCCATGGGAACATGAGCAGGGGAAATGGAAGTATAGGGAAAGGGTGGAAGGTAGTCCTGCTAAATGCCAGGAGCTTGGGCAATAAAATGCCTGAGCTCCAGGCGATGCTAACTGAGGGAGCAGTGGATGTGGCAGCGGTCACTGAGACTTGGGCCACTGCAAGACATGACTGGGACCTGAACCTGGAGGGTTACACTATGTTCAGGAAGGACAGGGGGGAGGGAAGGGGAGGAGGGGTAGCAATGATAGTCAAAAACCGCATTGGCATAGGGGGAGTAGAGGAGGCGGAGGGATCCGTGGAGGCAATTTGGGTCACCTTGATAACAAGGGGGGGCAAGAGAGTAAAAATAGGAGTGGTGTATAGACCCCCTGCCCTGGCGGAGGAGCTGGAGGACAGTCTGGTGGCAGATGTTAGGAGACACTGCAGACTGGGCAGAGGAACGGTGGTGGTGTTGGGGGACTTAAACATGCCAGGAACAGACTGGAAGACTATGACATCCTCTGTGACCAGGGAACAGAGGTTGTTGGATGTCTTTCAAGACGCGTTCCTAACTCAGCAGGTGAGTGAACCGACCAGGGAGGCACGGGTACTGGATGTGGTCCTGGTAGACAGTGACCAGATTGGGGGCCTGGAGGTAAGGGACCCATTGGCGGGGAGTGACCATGCCATGGTCTGGTTCTGCCTGGACCTAGGAGGGGTAGAAGGCTGCACAAAGACGGAAGTAACCGACTTCAGGGGGGCAGATTTTAAGGAAATGGGAAGAATCCTTAAGGAGCATTTGGATGGGATTGGGTCAGACATGGACGCTGATAGTGGGTGGAAAATCATCAGGAGAGGGGTGCAGGATGCTACCAGCACCTGTGCAAGAGTAAGACAATGCGGTGGGGCCCAAAAACCCTGTTGGTGGACCAGGGAGGTCCAGGAGGTGGTCTGGGAAAGAAAGCAGCCTATAAGCAATTCAAGTGCTCAAGGGTGAAAGGGATCGAGGAGTACAGGCTGATGGCTAGAAGGGCCACTAGAGTGGGGGGGGCTAAGGCAAGGAAGGAGCAGAACCTGGCCAGGAAATTAGAGAGGGAACAAGGGTTCTTTAGATACATTGGGGAAAAACGAAGGGTGAAGGGGCAGATTAGCAGGATTAAATCAGGAGAGATGGGCACAAGACCGGGGAGCAGGCTGAGGTACTAAATGAGTACTTCACCTCAGTTTCACAGGAAAATGGGGTGCTGCATCATACATGGGAGGAGACAGAGATACTGAGGAGGGGGACCCTTACCGATCGGCAGGTCTGGGAGAGGAGGCATCACTGGCAGGTGGGGGGAGGATAAGCAGGAGAAGAGGTACCGAAGTGAAAATCACAGCAGAGAGTGAGGAAGCCCTCAGCTCCTTTAAGACGGAGAAAGCACCGGGCTGGATAAATTACATCCCAGAGTGCTGAAGGAACTTGCAGATGTCCTGGCGAAACCCCTGGCAGAGCTTTTCACCATCTCTCTGAGGACAGGGTGGGTGCCCCAAGACTGGAAGGTGGTGCATATAGTGCCTATCCACAAGGGGGGATCAAGGGAGGTGGCAGGGAACTACAGGCCTGTCAGCCTGACATCGGTGGTGGGCAAGGTGATGGAGGGCATTGTCAAGGAGAGGCTAGGGGGGGACCTGGATAAGTCAGGGTGCCTGGACGATAGACAGCATCGATTCATCCCGGGGAAATCGTGTCAGACAAACTTGGTGGAATTCTATGACTGGGTGACAAGTGCCTTGGACCTGGGTAGACCAGTGGATGTCCTCTTTCTAGACTTCAGCAAGGCATTTGACTCTGTTCCTCATGTGGGCCTGTTGGATAAGCTGGGAGAAATGGGGGTGGGGAGCCAGATGAACAGATGGATAGGCAATTGGCTCCAGGACCGGACCCAGAGGGTCGTAGTTGGTGGGATAGTCTCATCCCCAAGGAGGGTCATTAGTGGGGTCCCAGGGGTCAGTCCTTGGGCCCCTTCTGTTCAATGCCTACGTATCTGACATAAGGACAGGAATCTGAGTGAGATGAGTCTCTTTGCAGATGACTCGAAACTGAGGCGGTGGTGGATGGGGAGGGAGGGAGGGTGGCCCTACAGGGGACCTGGAGGCTCTGGAAGATGATCTAGAAAGTGGAAGCTGAGGTTCAATGCAGGAAATGCAAGGTACTCCACCTGGGGCCAGAAACCCAGGCCAAGTGTACACCCTGGGGGGGAAATGCTACAAGTCTCGATGGCTGAGAGGGACCTGGGGGTGGTGGTGGATGTCAAGATGAACAACTCTGAGACTTGTAGGAGGGCAGCAGCCAAGGCCAACAGGATGCTGGGATGCATCGCTAGGGGGATCACCTCCAGAAGGAGGGAAGTGATACTCCCTCTGTATAACTGCTTGGTGAGGCCGCACCTTGAGTACTGCATACAGTTTGGAGGCCACACTTAAAGAGGGACATTAACCTCCTGGAGAGGGTCCAGAGGAGGGCAACCAAAATGATTTGGGGCTTGGGGACAGGACCTAGGAGAGGCTCGAAGAGCTAAATATGTACACATTGGAAGAGAGGGGACCGGGGGACATGATAGAGGTCTTCAGGTACATGAAGAGGGTAAATAGGGAGGAACAGTCAGGGTGCTTTGAAGGAAGGAAGGAGGAAGGGGCCACTAGGGCATGGGTGGAAGCTGGAGGGGAAGATTCAGGGAGAAAGGAGAGGTGCTACTTCACTGAGAGGTGTTGGAGCCATGGAATGCACTGCCTAGGGGCTGGTGGAGCAGAAACAGTGGAGGGGTTCAAGAGGGGGTGGGACAGGTACAGGGGAAGGGTTCTGGAAGCAAAATCCAATGCAGCAAGAATATCCAGAACTGGGAAGGGAGAAGCCACAGAAGGCGAGGGAGACAGCAAGGTCAGCACCCAGGGTGGGGGCTGACCAAACGAGCAGACACGAAAGACCGTTAGGCCTATTCTGCTGGCATTTTAGTATGTTAGTATGTTAGTATTTTTTTATTTACTAATCCTAATAGATCCATTTTGTAATCACTATATGGCACTCTGGGGGGTGTTTTTTGCTGGGACAATGACACTTCTTAGTTGGCAGAAATATTCGGCCTTTGGCCTCATGCTTTAGCCCACCTATGGCATGCCAACAGCACTGCACAAACAGCAACCTGCCATGCCTTTTTTCCCTTATTTCTATATGTCTAGTATACACTGGAGTCTGGCAGAATGCAATACAATTCTGTAGAATTCTGTAGCAGAATTACTGTGGGAAGCGAGGCAATTTCTGTTTTTTTGTAATGTCTGTTGTTGCCTGCTCAAGTCTCCAGCATAGACACAGCAACTGCCCCCACCCGGAACACTGTTAGCCAGGGCAACCCCCCCATGGAACCGTGGCTATACCCCATAGACGGGGATGAGGTGGGTCTCTCATGCCCCCATACCTTCAAATTTCATTGGGTTCACCTCAAAGCCATGGAGCCAGTGGGTGAGGGCCAGGACTGAGCCAGTACATCCATCAGTGATGTGCTGGGATCAAGATTTTTTCCCATAGTATAGTTCCCCCCCCAATGGAGGCATGGCATGGCATGCACTGGGACATCAAGGCACATGCTGACATCCATCATGCCTCTCCCCAGTCAAGACTCCAGCTTGCTGCATCTGCGGCCACCGCCAGAGGCCAGGCAAGCACCGAGCCAGAACCCACCCACCCCCCAAGAAGAGATGAGCAGTCCCTCAGACGCCCAAGCCTCCTCCCTCATCCAGCCCTCAAATGCCCTGGGCTCATTCCCAAAACTGGGATGCTGCCGTCATGAGTGGTAGCGCTGCTGCTGCACTGGCGGGCCAGACTAGAAGCAAGGCAATTTCAAAGGTGCTTAATGCCTTTCCATAATACAGGAATCTGTGACACTGCATTGTATCCTGGCAGGCTTCACAATAACAGACAGGTGGATTGATACAGAGGTTCAAAGAGGCAGTGTGGTCTAGTGTTTCAGGAACTTAGTACATTCAGAAGTAGAATACAGAGAGAAACACTGAAAAAGAGCAGTAAGTGGTATCAATAAAGAACACAAGGAGAAAGCACATTTCCAAATTGATTAATTTCTGTGTATCTCAAAAATCGCACACAACACATATGCTGAAAAGCATCATGTATGCAAATCCTTGTGTAGGGAGTAAGCTGACAAAGACCCCATCCCCTCAAAAGTTGCCTTATATGCAGTCCACCAAAAGCACTGTAATTATTTGCATCAACCTACTACCATACCTTACATTCAGAAAGTGATGTGTCCTATGGCAACATGATACAATATAGTCAGTAGTCTATCTGGCAGGAAATGTTTAACCATTGCAAAATCAGAGTATAAATCAACTGAAGTTCTGTTCTGCTGAGGTCCCATTTCTCTTCGGCTAGCTCCTGTCCATGCCCCTCGTCCACCTGATCTAGTTTTTCTCTGCTTTCATCACCCCCCATGCTTCTCCAAGATTTTTTGGTGTACTCTGTAAGCTTTGTATTTATTGCACTTGCCTGTTTTAGATTTTGCTTCATTGTTATTGATCGAAGGGGGCAAATGTAGTCCCTTTTCACAAGAGTGATAGCAGGGAGGAGGCAGGAAACTATAGGCCGGTCAGCTTCACCTCAGTAGTGGGTAAGATTATGGAGGTGCTGCTTAAGGAAAAGATTGTAGAACCCTTGGAAACCATGGAAGCACAGGATCCAAGCCAACATGATTTCACAACAGGAAGGTCATGTCAAAAGAATCGGATTGACTTTTCTGACTGGGTGACGAAGAATGTGGTTCAGGGAGGAGTGGTGGATATTGTCTACCTCGATTTCAGTAAGACCTTCAACACTGTACCTCACAGAAGACTGGTGAACAAGCTAGGAACCTGGGGGTGGGCCACATAGTGAAAAACTGGGTTAGAAATGGGTTGAGGGACAGGAAGCAGAGGGTGGTAGTAAATGGGATGAAATCTGAGGAAAAGAGGGTGACCAGTGGGGTGCCTCAGGGATCAGTGCTGGGGCCAGTCCTTTTCAATGTCTTCATCAGTGACATTGCTGAAGGGCTGGAGGGGAAGGTGTGCCTATTTGCAGATGATACCAAGATCAGCAATAGAGTAGACACTCCAGAGGGGGGTCAAAAGAAATAGGAGGGATCTGGGAAAGGGTTCCATGGCAGAATATCGACAACAATGTTGTCAACATCCTAATTTCTTGAAGGAACAATGCCAACAATTGGCATTAATCTCAAGGCTAAATGTTTTGTGGGGACTTTAGCCCTGCACCCCTCATTCCTAAATAACCAACTCCGAGTCAGATTTGGTTAAGGGTGAGGGCGCAACACCCGGAAAGAGAGTGGTGGTATAAAGCAAGACCATCACAGCTACCTAGCAAGATTTGTCGCTGTGGTTGTCTTTGCTATAAAATTGTCGCTGTGGTGGTGTGCAACCCTGAGAAAGCTGAGAAAATGGTCCAAGATGTGTCAGTTAAATATTAATGCAAAAAAGTGCAAACCCATGCACCTGGGATGAAGAAACCCTATGGAGAACTACAGAATGGGGGGGGCGGGGATTGCTGACAGTCACCAAGGAAGACAGGGATTTAGCGATAATCATCTCAGATGACCTAAGGATGGCCAAACAGTGTAACAAAGCTGTGGGGAGGACCAGTGGGATGTTGGGGTACATAGAAAGGGGTATCACTAGCAGAAGAAGGGAGGTGGTGATGCCAATGCACAAAACACTAGTGAGACCTCATCTAGAATACTGTTTTCAGTTCTAGAGGCCGCATCTTCACAAAGACATAGACTGGGTGGAGGCAGTCCAGAGAAGGCGACCAAGATGGTGCAGACAGATTAAAAGACCTCAGTATGCATACACTTGAAGAGAGAAGGGAACAGGGCAGGGGGATATGATAAAGACCTTCAAGTATCTTAAAGGCTTGAATAATGTGCAGGGGGTGAAATCTTTCAGTACAAGAGTTGTACAAGGACAAGGGGGCACAATATGAGATAGGAAGGGGTCAGGATAAGGGGAAATGTGAGGAAGTTTTTCTTCACAGAGAGGGAGGTGACTACTTGGAATACCCTACCCCAGGAAGTGGTGGGTGCTACTACAGTGAGGGGATTCAAACATGCATGGGATAGACATAAGGGAACCCTAGATGTGGGGAAGAGAGGCAAAAGCTAATAACCAAGTAGGGTCAGTGGCCACTGATGCAGGCAGGGAATACAGGCAGACTAGGTGGGCCTAGCGGTCCTTAACTGCCATCAACTACTATGCTACATGATTGAGTGATTTTTTTTCTGCCCACTCTATTGATGGTTCATATTTTGCTGTCATTTATTGTGATGTTTTGGTTGTTGACCTAGTAGTATCTGTAGACTCATGTTACTTCCATGTCAATGACTGTATTATTGTTCTCCCTTGTTCCCCCTCCCCAAAGTAGCACATGGAAATGAGCCTCAGCTCAGTACACCTTTCCCAGTCACCAGTTTTCAAATAAATAAAAATAAGTAAACGAGGAGCAGGGTGGAGGGACTTAAGGGGATTAGAGTTTAAGCTCATCTGGAAGGTTGAGCAGGGAAGAGGGCTTAGGGACTGTGCAGTCCCAGAGCAGGGGTTTCAGATAAACTAAGGAGGAGAGCAAGCAGAAAATATAAACTGGGAAGTTGCTCCACAGGGGGAGTTTGTAGCAGAAGGAGGCCTGACCAAAAGAACTATTGAAGACAGGGTGAATGAAGGAGTGGGAGCCAGGGCTGGGTGACATTTTCTGATTCTGCCTTTGCCAGGATTCCACAGAATTTCAGAAATTCTGTCTAACTGCACTTAATTCTGTCAGAAGTGAAATTCCGAAAGCAGATTAATTTCCCACTAACTGAAAAATAATATTTCTCATATTGTGTACTTGGTGACTTAGGTAGAAATTCTTTTCCAAATTCTACACAATTAAAGAAATTCTGAAAAGCATTTCTGAAGTGGAATTGTTATTCAGCAGGAATTCCTCAGGCAGAATTCTGCATTCCACATTGCTCTAGTGAAAGCCACAATTCCTGAGGGTGTAGAATTGGGAGGAAAGGAAGACAGAAGGAAGGAGAGAGAGAGAGAGAGAGAGAGGAAATCAGGGAAAATCGTAACTTAGCTAAGGACAACAGAGTTATGTACCGACACAGAAATATAAAATCTGTTGTCATAAAAAGACTGCTTGACCAATCCAGCTTGGCCCATCCAGTCTGCCTAAGTGTTCTCTGCCTATTCTACCTCCACAGACCCTATCTGGTCTTCGGTGACCCTCCCACATCCCTGCCACTTTTCTAATATAACCCTGTTTATTCCATGCAAGCTTGAAGCCCCCCCCCCCACCATTCTAGCCTCTACAGCTTCTGCAGATGATCTGTTTCAGACGTCTTCCACACTTTCAGTGAATAAATTGTTCCTCACATACTGTATGTCTTGAACTTCCCCTCTTCCAGTTTTATCACATGTCTCTGTTCCTGGTACTCATTCTTGAAAGAAGTTCTCTAAGGAAGTAACAAAGTTGTTGAAGGAAAAAAGGGTAGCATTTAAGAGGTACTGTATATAGGAAACACAGAGGTAGGAGGACAGGGTGGCATACCTAGTAAACCGGAGGAAGCAGGCAATGTGGAGAGGAAAGCAGAGGTGCAGACAGAGGAAAGACTCACAAAAGAGATCACTAAGGGGGATACGACTGTCTTCAGATACATAAGTGAAAAAAGGGAAGGAAGGGGAGGGATAGTGAAGATTAGAAGGTGGGGAGGAGACACTTCAGAAGAGAAAAAAGAAAAAGTACGCATCCTGAACAGGTATTTCTGCTTGGTCTTCACAGTGAGGGGGGAGTGGGGGCTGACCACCAGGGAATACCAGAGAATAGAGGAGATAGGTGGATGCAAGTCCATTTACATAAGAAAGAGTCTAAAAGTAACTTGCAGCTCTGAAGATGGACAATGCTATGGGACCAGAAGGGAAACATCCAAGGGTTATAAGGAACTCGGGGAGGTACTAGTTGCCCCACTGAAAGCCTTGTTCAACAGCTCCCTGGAAAAAGGCATGGTTTCAGAAGACTAGAAAGGAGCTGATGCAGTCCCTCTATATAAGTATGGCAGCAAACAGGAGAGTAACAACTATAGGCTGGTCATTCTTACTTCAGTGGTGGTGAAATTCATTGAAACCCTGCTAAAAGAAAGACTGATAAAATCCAGTGGGTTGCAAGACCGCAGATAGCATGCATTCATGGGGGGGGGGGTGGAATCATGCCAAATGAATATGACAGTTTACTTCAACGGAGTGAACAGGGAAATAGATCAGGGGAAGACAGTAGACATGGCCTATCTAGATGTCAGCAAGGCACAGTTTTGAAAGCCTTGCTAAATTCCATGTAAGCCATGTATTTCACTGGTCAGCCAGTCAAAGAAATCCGTCAGATTAATTTGGCATGACATTCCCTCCATGAATTCTGCTGCTTGTAGTCCTGCAGTCCATTGGATTCTAGATGCTAGTAATAGATAGTAGTGTCAGTGACTCAGCAATCTGTACACTTGCCTCTGAGGCTGGAAGATCGGAAGGTTGTGGGTTCTAACCCCACAACAAGAACTTGAGGTAAATTCCAGTACTGACACTGTAGTGCAATATGAGGGGGGTGCTGCACTCCCAAGGCACCATCTTTCAGATGAGATGAAAAGAGGCATTGTGTCTGCCTTTTCTGGTGGTTGTTGGGATGGATATTAAGGATCTCATGGCACTGCTTAAAAAGAGTTGGGGAGTTTATTGAAGGAAAAAAAATCAAACAAGCAAGCGCATTACACAAATGCTTTCAAGAGACATTGTAAACCATTAAACAATGAAAAGTCTCTCAGTGTCTTGATCAATTCTCAGGTTTAACCAACATGGAAGATTACACTTATTTGAACTAGTATTATGTTTATATCAACTAAGATGGTAAACTTAAAGTATAACAAAAATAAGATATTAGAACAATCAAATAAGTTATTAGTACATCAGGGTCAGTAACCCAGGGCATATTTCTCCAATGAGCTCTCAGACTTCTTTGTGACATATACCTAATTTCTTTATGATATATATTCTGCAGTTCATGATTGATTTTTGCTATTAATTCTATATGTTCTGTTTGTTTTTGTTGTAGAGTGAATAAACTTCTGCTGTTACATATATACCATTTAATTACAAGTAATATTAAATGTATAGTACTCTTATGCCATTTAGAGGCCTGACCTATATAATATCCTTACATTAGAGCTTCATATGATACGTAGTGAAACCATGGTTCATTCCATTCCTAAGATAACCGTTCCCAGAATCCTTGTATATATGAACAGGAGAAAAACAGATGTGAAATGGTTTTGATTTCTTGTGTGCACTGAGGCCTACTGCAAAACCTTTCTTTAAGCTGTTTATGCTTATGTAACCCCCTGTTACCCAGTGTTACAAGAATCCCAGCTAGACCTAGTGGCAGGCAGGGAAGGCAGCATGTGAAATTCCAGTTAAATGGATTTCACACTGTCTCACTCTGTTCTCAGTCTCAGCTGAGACTGAGGGAAGACATCATTTTAGAACTGTTGCAGCTGCATAAGCCACTTTGGAATGTTGAAGCTAGGGAAGTTAGGATAGAATGTTGGGAGGATTTGAAGTGAGTCTGTAGTAGTCTGTGTGTGGGCTCAGTAGAGAGAAGAGATTTGCTGCAGCTGCAGGCCCTCAGAGCCCTTAGCTCTGCCAGAGAGCTATATTTTTTAGTTTAGGTGTGTGTTCTCACCTAAAGAGGAAAACAACAGTGCTAGTTTGAAGTGGTGGAGACCGCTTTCCAAAGTTTCAGGGCCCCATCCCTGCGGGGATGGGGGAAAGGAATCAGTCTGCTTCCAGTGGCAATTCTCCCAGCCCAGCTAGTGGAAAAAGAAGCTGCCTGTAAGGATTTGTGCTGAGGCACCTGGAAGTTTCATTATGTTTCAGAAGAGAAAAAACCTGTGGGGCACCTGCAACCAAGGGATGAGTTTGCTCTGCTAAAGGGCCAATGTGTTTTCACCCGGGACAAGATGAATCTAAGTGACTGCTACTGTGGGGTCAGGAAAAGACAGCCAAGTACAGTTTTAAAAGTTGTGGGAATTGGACTGCTTAACTCTGTGGGGGTCTAGAGAAACGGACAGAACCACTCATTAAGTATGTTTCAAGTTCAGCACATGTGGGATGGAAGAAACAGTAGATTAAATGTGACATACATTTATAGAGAATCTACAAAGTAAAGTGTTTTCAGAGATGAGGTGTTAAAGTTCAGAGGAATGGCTGGGTATGATTTATGGGAGAAAGAGGTGGGAGACCCCCATCTGGTGTGAACAGAGTCACCTCTACGGGTTCGCTTTAGGACACCTATTGCTTTCTCTCAGGTACTTGGCCAGCGCCTGAGGAAAATACCCAGATGTGGGATTGTTTGAAGAAGATACCTAATGGAGCCAGAAGTCCTCATGGGTGGGATAGGGAGCCATCATTATATCTCCATGATAAATGGATAAGTAGTTCAAGGGCTGGCAAGGGAGCTGAGCCAGGGAAACCAGAGAAGAGTCAAGTTTGGGCTGAGTGCCCTTTGTGTTACTAAATCCGAGGGTTTAAGATTTAAGAAGATGTATACCTCCGATGGCTATCTCCTGTCTGTATGGTTCTCGACTCTCCTTTCTCACCTCTCTGGCTCAGAATTGAACTATCCCTATTACAGAAACATGGCCTCAACCCGATTTCACTTTTGCATGTTAAGACCAAGGCCCTACCTGTAAATCTGCTTCATCCCATAGCTATTTCGGTGAGGAATCACACACAATTATGTAGTTACCTCAAGTACAATCACATTCAGGACCCAGAGCAACCTGTTTGGGGAAACCCCAATTTCAAAACAGACAATAAAACATTTCTACCAAACTGGATTCCCGGTATGAATGATCTACGTCTCTCATCATTTATCTCAGAAGGGAACACATGGCTTTCCTCTCTTGACATTCTATCCACCCTCAACTTGACGACTAAATATAGTTTTAAAGTTTTCCAATTAAAACATCTGTTCTCTAAGATTTTTGGTCCAATTCCCCCTATGCTCAATAAACCATCTTTTACCAATGTAATAAATCCTGAGCATGGTCCTCTGCACTCAGTAATCAGCTACTACAAAATGCTATATAACTGGGCATACCCAAACTGCTTTGCTCCTATAGCATATTGGGAACCCTTTTTCTCCTCTAATAAATTAGTTTGGACAGAATTATGGCAGAATTGCCATAAGTACATTACCCAGGATCGACTACGCTTGACTCAATTTCATATACTGCACAATTTATACTATTCTTCACAAAAACTATACAAATTTGGCCTCCTCCTGTCGTCTGTATGTACGAAATGTAAGAAGAAAGAGGGCACCCTATTTCACATTTTCTGGAGCTGCCCCAAAGTTGTCCCACACTGGAACACCATTCAGGATAAGGCTGATCCCTTACTGGGTTTGCAGGAGCTATTCACTCCAGAAATCTGCCTCTTAGGTGACTACTCGGCCATTCCGGTTTTAGTCAGAAGGTATCATATTGCTCTGATCTCTATGTCTGTCAAGAAATTAGTGTTACATCACTGGAAGGATGATAACATTATTTCATATACGGAATGGCTTAATGAGTTCTTTGCAAACCTTAGGACCGAGAAGACAATAGCCAGTCACAATAATGGGCCCGAGAAATATGCAAAAATATGGGAACCTTTGCACACTTTATACTCTCTTTGATACTTTCACCTGCACATACAATATATTGTTGCCCAAGAGGATTTAAGAATGTTATCTGTGTTGCATAATGTTTGGGAGGGGTGGTGTTAATGGGAGGGTTTTGTGGGGGTGGGACAAGAGGAGGGGTGGGCGGGAGGGATGACAGATCCTTGTGGATATAAATGTTGTACTCACTTTGTATGATACTCCTGGACCTGTTCTCATTATTGTAAAATTTAATCAACTTTAAATGGGAAAAAAAAAAGATTTAAGAAGATGTGTCTCTGTTCAGGAGAAATCTGCATTTCCAGGAGTGTAGCCCCGTGGGGGTCCATCTATGCTTTATTGTTTCTTTGTGTTGTGAATTAAAGCCACACTTTAGAATCCCAGATCCTTGTATGGACATTCAGTTATTGCTTCCTGTGTCTGGAATACTTGGATGCCCCTGTGCAGAGTAGCCAAACCTAGCCAACATGCTGAGTGACATTTTTTTCCCTGAGCCCAGGTCCCAGGTAGGGGGTTACATAATGTAGGCACCGCACAGTGCTAATAACACAAAAAATATCACCAACCCGACCCCTGGAGACTCCCACCTGGTAGTTGTGTCAGCCCAGGCTGCACTTATGGTTTGATTTGACATTAATTCTGGTATGGCAGCTCAGCCAGTGTAGGTCTCACATCTATTCAGGTATCTTACTCTCCTTTAAAAGGTTCAGAAGTGAGGGAATATATTTCAGGACAGTTTGGAAATGTAGTGGTTTCCTGGTAAAAATTCACCTATATCCATATATATAGTTCTTTCACATGTTTATTAACAAGCATTAGGTTAGTAATCTGCCATTGTTTTAACTTTATAAATGCTTCTCTTATAAATTCTGGTGTGGCTTCTGATCTCGTCAGTATTTTTAAATGTCCTAATTCCCAACGTTGAAACCATTGATCACAGGTGTGTAGCAGGACAGGTACCCATCCTTGACCTGAATGTACTACTAATGGTTTAAAGTACATATATAAGAACATACTGTAAAAAAGTGTGAGATAGGGTTGATCATCCCTAACACACCCTGTGCTACTGGTAAGTATGTGATGTTTCTTTTAGTGGGATTTAATCGACTTCCTCAGACAGCCTGAAAAAAGATGCTTAGGATTGTCGTTTCTAGATGCTTGGGTGGTAGGTAGATGTAATTTATATAGAGGAATATTAGAATTATAAAGGTCTTGATTAGGTATAGTCTCTTCTTTTTACAATGTTTTTGCTTATTCCATCTAGCTACCAATAGCTGTCCTTGTTTAATTTTGTGTTCCCAGTTCAGTTTATCTGTATGTTCTGCCCTATGCATGAAAATAACTAAAATTTTAACTAGTTCTATCGTAATGTGTATACCTAATATGTTATTTAGCTCAGGGTAGGTGTTCACTAACTGCTTCCCTACAAATTTACCTAGGTTTAGTGAGGTACCTGCATAAGAGCTATAGTGTTCACAAATACGTAGTGCATCCTCTGCTAATTTAGGATCTCACACCAAGACATAAATCATCTGCACAGGCAATAGTTGTAAAGGGTGTTCTTATTTCATTTAACATAGCGTAGGCCTGGGGCAGAATTTAGAATCCTATGACGGGGATCGATGCAGAATGCATAAAGTAGGGGGCTCATGGGACATCCTTGTCTCACCCCCGGCCCCTTCCTATTTTACACCTAGGGCCTTTCCATCCTTGAATTATGGGTGTATCTGTGCCAGTTTTATATAGACACTTTATCCAACTTATGAAGGTGTTAGATATTCTATAATGTTGTAGTATTGCCCATAAGAAGGAATGATTTACACAATCAAACGCTTTCTTTTGATCTAAGGAGAGGACTATGCCTGTGATAGCATTCCTTTGCCCTTGTTCAATAGTTCTCTTAGGAGAATAAGATGGTCTGTTATTTTCCTCCATGGTACTGAACATGCTTATAATGAGGAAATGAAATGTTGTGCTGTCTGTAATAGTCTCGTGTTTAAGATTTTGGCCAATATTTTAAAATCTGTATTCAACAGGCTTATGGGTCTCCAATTCTGTATATTATTTTTGTCACCTTGTTTAAAATAAATATGAGTTGTTTATTTGTCATTCTAAGAAAGGTTGTTTGATGAACTAGAATATATGTAAAGACTTTTGCTAATTCAGTTTTAATTCTGTTCCTATATATTTATAAAATTCATTAGTCAGGCCATCACTGCCTGGTGATTTATTATTTGGGGATGTGTTTATAGCCTGTACTACCTCTTCTGGTTGAATATCTTTATAGTGTATGAGAGAGTGCTGTTGTGTATAGAAATCGATGACTGGAATCAGTCTGTTGTGCATTAGTAGTGATGTCAAACTCCTGTTGTGTTTCACTGAAAACGTCACTACTAACGCACAACAACATCGAATCAGTGCTCGAGCTGAAGTCTCTTCAGTCATGCCAACTGTTGCCAGAGCTGTCACCTAGTAAGCAGAGCTCTGAGTGGATGCTCTGAAAACAGCAACAGATAAGACCATTTTACGTGTCTCTCTCCCTAGGCTACTTGTTTATTTGAAGAAAAAAAAAAGCATTCTTGCTAATCGCAATGCCACTGTATGTGAGTACCTTCTCATACACTATAAAAAATTGTGTATGAGCAGGCATACACAGACAAGGGTATGCTTGAAATCTCGAGGTTTCCTTGGTGACAGGAAACCTCTCTAGTTGAGCTCTTGAGGTCTACTGTCACCAAGGAAACCTCTTGATACAAGCATACCTTTGTTGTGTATGCCTGCTCATACGCAATCTTCTATAACTAGTGGTGCTAAGAATTCTTGTGGACATTTTGTATTATCCAAATTATGGAACATTTCTCCCAGATTACTCACACTAGTTTGATCTGGCTAATATAATTGCTGTACATGCTGTGTGACTATTTGAGTCATACTTGATAAATCTGTACATAGTACCCGATTATCATCCCATAAACCTTCCGTCTGCCTCCGTCTGTTATTTGTGTTGCATGCCTCATATGGGCAAGTATATTCTTTTTTTTCCCTGTGTGCTGAATCTCTGTTGATTCTGCAGATTTTGCACTTCAGTTTTATGATAGCTGACCATTTGTTGCTTGATGCTGTGTATTTGAGTATTAAAACGTTGTCCTGTGGAATATGTCATGGATAGTAATTTCTGTAACTGTTGTCTGTCCTGCAAGTATTGAAAGTAGGAGTCATTTCTTTTCTTTTTGCTGCATGTTTTTAATAGTTTGGTCACATCTGTAATAGTGTCGTCCCACCATATGGAGGGGTCATCATATAAGATGTACACTGAAATGCCGCAGTATGGACGTACAGAGCACTAACTAAGATGTTCCCAAATTATATCTCAGACTGCTTCACACAAGTCACAGCAAGTAATTATGCCCTAAGAAGTCATAATTTCATCATGCTTAAAGTGCCTAAATTCAATACCCGGCATGGGAGATTTGCTATCAGCTATGTACTATCTACATCATGGAATATGTTACAGAAGACCCTGAAATTGAACAACTTTATAACATTTACATCCTTTAAGAATTTATACTGAAGTCTTATCCAAGAAAAATGCAACTGCTTCCACAAGCATTAGAATATTCCTATTCCTATCCTTCCCCTCCTCAGGCAGCCAATACTTGGTTTGAATACACCTCCCAAGAACCTCAACCCCTCAGACTCCATGCATCCTCATAGCCATCTCCCATTACTCCCTGGCACATATCTTAGCCCTTACCCCTGCCATCTATCTTCCAGTGCAGGCCCCAGCCCTTGCTCAGGCCAGTTTTATACTAGCCTATCAAGACACCTATCACTGTCTATGATCCCCATCATCTAGACATTCTATCACTGCTTCTCCCTTTGTCCATTATGACCTTACACTTGAACACTGAAATAGTGATTGCTTTGATTAGGATACATACCTAGACAGTACTAATGTTGATATGTATATATTAGATTAGATGGTGTGCATTTGTGTATTTATATGTACCTATGTATCTTGCTATGCTTAGACAATCTTGATATTGAAATCTGTATATATGTGTATTAGTATAACTGTATATAACCAATTATTTGAACCTTGACCTTACCAGGTCCATCTTGCAAATGAGCTGTGCTCAATGATGTTCGCCTGGATAAATAAAGATTTTGACTGATTGATTAATAGATAATAATCAATTTCTTGCTTTAGATTACATAATTCCAGCAGAGAGGAATTAAACTTTCAAGTCCCAGGTCCATAGGAAGAGGAATTATTTTTACCTATTGTGATGTACAGGATGTTATGGTCTGAAAATGCAGAAATCAAAACTTTAGCCTTAGTTATATGTAGAAATGAGAAAATAAAAAAATTATCTATTCTTGTAGCTAGTGATCCCCTATGAAATGTGGGGTTTGATCTTCCAGTAGCTGATGTGTATGCATCTCCTAAGTTAGTGGACTGGATCATATTTCTCAGAAAGGCCATATCACAATATATTTATTTTGGCTTGGTATTTTTACCTCTATCAGTTAATGACATACCGCAGTTAAAGTCTCCACACAGTATTACATTATGAGAAGAGAATAAATAGGGTTGTAGTATTTGAAATATATCAGTCCTCTCTGCTTTTGTCTGTGCAGCATAAATGTTCATAAATCTGTATAATTTATTCTGGATTCTTGCTTCTATCAAAATAGCCCTTCCAGGTACTAAATCAATGAGTTTTATTAAATGGAATGTGATGTTTAAAAATGAAATAGCTACACCTGAGCATTGGTTTGGTCCTAATGACCAGCTGGAAGGTCCAACGTGCCATTGTGTAGTTATTGTCTTTATGTCGTGAATTGTGTGTAACCTAGTGTCCTGAAGAAACACAATCCCTTTTTGTAAAGATTTCAGGTATGAGACTACTGTCTGTCTCTTATTGTAATTTTTAATACTATTTACATTGAAAGAGTACAGGGGCAATTGTATCTCCTTTCATGAGAATGGAGAGGACACTTCCTTCAGGGGGGTTGCCTACTAGACCTCCTTGTTAGTCTTGTATGTTTTTGCTTCATCTTCACCTAAGAAGGCACTTATTTTGCTTCAAGTAGGTGGGACTCGTGTGGGAGTGGGTCTTCTCTATCAGAAGTGGCTTCAGGTAATGATGACCATACCGAGGAATCGTCATATTCATTACCTGAGGCTTTTAGTTTTTCAGCTAGTACCTCAAATCTGTTCACTAGTGGTAGCCCTGTAGTTTTAATGACTTCAGGCTTAGGTTGAGACCATGTTTGCCTGTGCTTGGTTGCTCCTTTGCTCTTATCTACCTCCTTGACCTGGGTGGGAGGGGGAATATCTATTTGCTTTTCTGCATCTGTCTGCAGATTTGTTTCAAGGGTACCTACCTCTTCAGATGTTTATGGGTTCTCCATCAAGACCTCCTGACCTTTTTCAGCTCTACTGGGTGGGGGCCTACTTGGTGGTTCTAACACCTCCTGTTCTCTCTCTCTCTCTCTCTCTCTCTCTCTCTAGTCTGTTTCCGGGGGTGGGGGTTGAGGAAAAATTCTGCCCTTTGACCTTTGAGCAATTGCAATGAGTAGTCTCTGCTACTCACTGGCTGACTGATTGGGTTGCTTGTGTGCTGCCCTGAGGAAGGTATGGTATGAGTGTCCTCTGGTGTCACAAAGATTACATATTTGTTCATTATGACAATGCCTACTGGCATGCCCCAATTCTCCACAGAAGGTACATTTCAGTTTGTAACATAGGGTACTTATATGACCTGTTTTTCCACACTTGAGCAGGATTTGGGCTGCCCTGCATAGAAAAGGACTCCTCTGTCCCTCCCCCAAAAAAAAATTAGGCAGGTTCTGTAAACCTATAAGGGAAGTACGTAGAAACCCCCCCCTTACTCTCCACCCACCAGTCCAGATTTTCTCCTCATCAAATATTGCTTCAGGGTGCCCTAGGACAGTGCATCTTTGCCTGAGCCAATATATCAAGTCTGTAACACTCACACCCTCATTCCTGAAGAGGACAGTTATAGTTCGGGTTGCTGGCTTGGTGAGGGGTATCACTTCAAACAGTGACCATAGAGGCATTGTTTTTAAAGTTTGAAATAATTCTCAACATTTTTGCAGACCACTACTGAATTTAAAACTAATGTCAAAAGTCTGTTCACCTGAAAAGCGAATTAAAGCATACATTTCCGCTGCAGTCTAATTTATGGATTCCTTTAGTAGGGATTTGACCACAATCTGTCTGTGTCTCTTTGCAGAATGGACTAGTTCTCTAAAAAAGGATGCATATGATCTACTATCCCTTCTGTTCTGAGGTCTGTCAGGGGCATTTGTCTGTGGCCTGTTTGGGGGGTTTGACCTTGAAGGCTCTGGTTCCTCTGTGGGTGGGTTGTCTATGTTTATGTCCTGCAGGAAGCCTGGTTGCTGCCCTATAGTCCCTTGCAGTAGTAACTGTGGATTCTGAGTTAATTGAAGTACTTCTGGCAGATGTAATGGTAATTTGCCTGGGGCAAAATATGTATCCTCTATTTGCTCCATTTCCAGTTCTGTAATTATTGTCATGTTGAGCCCAACAACAAATTTTTCTTTCATTGATTTAGCCATTCCTATCTCAGAGGGTCCAGAGACCCATCGCCCCATTTGGTTCTTTTCTCAGCCAATGCCTAGCAAAGCTGACTCTACCTACCAATCTGTGTTTACAGTCATTTCGTTATTATCTTTGCCAGAGTCACATCTTAGGCCAGATGCAGTTGCACCTGAATGTGCCATTCCTGGCGTGACTCTTAATTCTGTAGTGTAATTTGCTTATTTATTTCCCTTAAACACAAATAGTGAAGATACAGTTGCACTTGCCTTGAAGTTGAAGGTGGCTTGCTGCGATCAGTCCAGTCCATTCCAGGAGTAGAGCTTACAGCTATGTCTGAGGTTTGCAGCTAGGCCAGAGGCAGGTTGCTAGGCGGCTGTTCTGTAGAGCGTAACACCACTGCTTGTTGTTGATTTGCAATTGCTTCATGCAGCTCCCATTGCTGCACTTAAAACTTTTCTTCTTTGACCCAGAGAATTTCTTCTAGATTCACTGAAGAATCCTGTGGTTCTGTCTGCAGTTTAGAGACTGATCTGAGGTAACTATTTTTCCTACAACTTGTTCCTTCATATTCATGGTAATCTGGTTTTCTGAGATATTTTCAGCATCAGTCACTGCTGGTGCATCAAAAAAGCTTTCGGTCTCAGGATTTAGAGAGGCAGAAGAAGAGACTGACTCCTCTACCTCCCGCATGTCCATCTCCAATGGAGGATCCGAGGAAGTGGCCATCCAGTCTACCAGATGTTCCCCCTACAGACAGTGCAGACAGAGTAGGGGAAATTTTTGTTTTACTCAAACGGAAGACATATACAAATAAATCCAGTAATACTTCATACAGAACTCATAAATATGAGGAATGAACAAAAACACAGAATAATATTGTGTCATACCATAACTCCCAGCTAAATAAAGCATCAGAGAACGGGACCCTCCCCCAGACTTGTCAAAGGAACAAGCAGAATATATATTCACACCAAAAAATAAACTAACAATTCTGATTGTGTACCACACCTCTCCAAATTACAAAAATAATTGGCAAAAAAAAAGAAATAATACTTCATACTATCCAAATTAACCATAAATACACAAACCAAAAAGAAAAAAAAAAAACTAGAGGAAGAATTAATTCATACATGCTTTCTGAGTATAAAATTAGGACTAGGAATATCTCCTAGCCTCATCCGTACCAAAGGAATAAAGGTGAAGTTGTATCAATAGTAAGAAACAACAGAAATCCCTAGAAGGATGGTGGATGTAGACCCCTCTTACATATGCTACAAGGGAATCATGTTCCTAATCCTCCACCCTCTAAGGCAGAATCAGTATAAGTTCCCCAAACCAAAATGTCTGGCAAACATTATAAGCAAATGGGAATCCTTGAATTTCATTAACGAAATACAAAATCACGCCATAACTGGTCCCAATGCTAAACACTGAAAGCTACCCGCTCTTGCTGTTTCAAAGTGGACAGATCTGTTTTTAACATAAAAAAGGTCTAATACCATTAATGTTTGCTGCTGCAAAAGCAAGCGGCACCTGCTAATCCACAACCAATATAAAAAGTGGGCATGAAGAATCTGAAAAGTACTAACATTACCCAACGTAAGCAAACTAGTACAAATTACAAAATACAACTATGAACAGGGAGGGGTACTAATCGTCCCCTTCTACTGTTCTTTTACTACATCCAAAATCAAATGGCATAAGGACAGTGAAAACAAAGATGGTCCATAGTTTCAGTCTTCAAAATACACCCCTCCCTGGGGCAATACCTATCCTGCAAGGCTTTATGTTTTTGGTTACCTTGGACATTTACTCATCTGTGTATCCCAAGCCACAGCGTATCCCACTATCGCACCAGGATTCTTTTGTCAGTGATATATTCTGAAATGCATGATTGATCTGAAATTGAAAATCTGGAAAAGGGATATTCTGGGAAACAGTTCAACAAAATGTCAGCATAAACAGCTTTCCTAGACAGTCTTAAGACTGTCTCATAACTCACCCTCCACAGCTTGATTTTATCAAAAACCCCAACCCACTGCCAATCCAGTCTGGGACTACGCTTATTCTTAGATAAAAATGTATCCTATTTCCATTCTAACAATACCACTCTCAAAACTGCAAATCCCCAACTCTCCCAGAGCTGTCCTCGGCGTTGCAGTAATGGCCCTAAATTGTGATATAAAAAACAGTAAAGAAAAACACTATGGGATTTATCATTTTCACACCACCATCAGCAACAGATTTATATGACAGTTCTCTTAACTGGGTTCAGTCGACTGCCCCAAAACCCACTAAAAACATTCTCAATAATGATGTCTCAAGAGTTTTAGGTAGTGAAAAGACCGCACTAAGGAATAAATACACTGGAACCAGAAATGTTTTAACACAATGTACACATTTCTTCTTAGACATTTTCCATTTGTTCTAGTTATCCACATTGCCTTCCTTTGCAGTAATGCTCATTTCCAATTAAAACTAGCCATATCGATACCCCCCAAATATATCCCTAAAATATGACAAGGGACCAAAGCTACTGGAAAATCACCAACCTCTATAGGCTGTGACAGAAATCCATCCAAACAAAGGCAAAACGCCTTTTTATCATTAAGACCAGCCCCCTGTAATTTTTCCCAACACCTGAATCAAATGACATGCAACACATATTGCATCCCCATCTGGTACTACCAAGCATAAATCATCTGCATAGGCTACTTTACACTGTCTCCTTAAAGTGCCTGTTACACTCTTTATGTGGGGAGATCTTTGTAACAATCTCAACATGGGATCTAATGCAAAAACATACAACAGGGGGCTCAATGGACACCCCTGGTGGACTCCCTTATTTATTTGATGCCGAGCCCCTCTCCACCCATTATCACAAGGAACAACATAAGGCAGTAAATAGCAAAGCTGTAACCACTGTACAAATTGTGTCAGGATCCCATATGCCTCTAAACAATTCCACAAAAAGGAGTGTGAAACTCCATCGAAAGCTTTCGCCTGGCCCAAACTAACCAGGATTCTGGGCCCTCATTGAAGCTCACAATCCACCCCGCCCTGTTCCATCAATTCATGCAGGAGAAAAAGGCCTCAGTGATGCAACAACCAGGGACTGAGTAAAATTGCACAGGACTGATCAAGTCAGACATCACTAAACTCAATCTGTTACCCAGGAGTTTAGCAAATATTTTAAAATCAGTGTTCAGCAATGTGAGCATTCTCCAGTTCCCAATATCAACTTTATTCCCTGATTTATAAAGAAAAATCATTAGCCCTTCATACATTGAGGTGGGCAAAATCATATCAGAAAGATAAGAATTAAACAGAGTAAGCAATTCTTGTGGCATAATATCCCACAAGACTTTATAACATTCACTGGATAGCCCATCCAATCCTGGTGAATTGTTATTATGGAGAGATTTAAAAATCATCTCCAGTTCAAGCTTAGTAAAAGGCATCATCAAGGTTTCTTGCAATGATGGGGAAAGCTGAGGAAGATCTGCAGCTTGTAACAACTGTGTTGAAAATTGTGAAACTTCTACTGGGTCTCTAAACGTTTGGGCTACATAATCATCTAGAACCTGCGTAATACCTTGGTTATCATCAACTTTAATACCAGATGGAGTTAGTAAACTGCTGATCTTCATCTTTTCCCTTCTCATCTGGCTAGCTATAAATGTATTGATCTGTTCTACCTTCCCCTGAGTTCCAAAAGCTTGCTTCCACTGCAGGGAGCATAACTTATCACACTGGTACTTCATCGTAACACCCTTCAATTCCCTAATAGCTTCTACACAGTTCCCATCTCCCTCACACTGCTTGGAAACCAACACCCCTAATTCCTTACAGAGTTGTAAATATGTCCCATACTGTGTAGAAGCTCTCATGGTACCCAAGGCCTGAAAAAAACCCAAGAGACAGAATTTAAATTATTCCCACCATTGTCCTATATCATTGAACAAAAAAGATTGTCGTCAATTTATCATGAATGATGGTTTTCAGGTCTGTCAGTACTTCAGCTTGTGTCAGCATGGAGATATTCAACCTCCAAACCCCATGGCCTGTAACTTGAGGTAAAAGGGTTGTAATCTGAAAACCAATTAAGAAATGGTCTGAAGTTTCAACAGGAATATTCATGGTAAAATCTATCACCAACGTCTTTCGTAAAAGTAAAATCAATGCGGAAGATAGACTACCTTTAAAAAATGTGGGTTTGGCCCACCAATTCCCTGAAACATGAATATCCATTAAGCCTGCTTGACCAATAATAGATCTGAGAAATGTTTTATCACAGTATTGCTTCCCTAGAACATTCTTTTGCTGGAAATTTATGTTAAAATTCCCACCAAAGAAGATTTGATGGGTGGTATGGAGATATGGCTGTACTTTATTCAGTAAATCAATTCTAAGACTTTTAGTTTGTGGCCCATACAAAGTAATCACATAGCATTGGGTTCCACAAAGTAAAACATTGAGCAAAAAAAGCTCGACCAGGGTCGATGTCCACCATCCTGTACACTTTTACCCCATGAGACAGAAAACAAAAGCCCACTCCACTACAGGCCTCTTCTCCTATCGACCAATATGATGACTCTCAGATCCAATCCTGGGAGGCTTGACTGATCTCACCCAATGTGTGTAGATGGGTGTCTTGCAAAAAAATTACATTATAACATAAGTGTTACAATACCCCAAAGGTGGAAAGTCATTTCCCTAGCATCGTAATGCTATTAACATTAAGGCTTGCTAACTTCAAAGATAGTGGCTCAGGGAGGGGGTTTAATGAGTTTACCACTCGATCTGGTAACCCGTTTATTTTTTTCAGGAACTCTAGGCTCACGAGATGGTACCTCCTCATCCCCCAAAGGGGAACTGACCCACAAGGTACTGTCAGGTCTTCTACCTCCATGTGGTGCTCCATTTCTACTTGGTCTCCCCAGGGGGCAAAGGGAGCAAATTGGTTAAGGGTAGTGGTGATAAGGAAACTTTGGGGGCAACAAAAGTCTGCCGAACACTTGGTGGGAGGGATAAGGATTTCTCCTCTGATATCACTGAGTCCTCAGTATGTGACACAATAGGGTCCAAAGAACAAATCAGAACATTGGTAAAACAACTCAGACCCAGAGAAGATGTCTGCACGGGAGTATGTACCTCCTGGAAAGGGGAACCCTGCGGGGTGACAAATGTGGTTTCTTTCCCTTGGGGTTGATCTTCAGGGATAGGGATCATTGACAGTTCAGATGATGGGGACTGGGGAACCAAGCATTTATTGAACTGTGGAGGGCAAAGTTCACTCGGTGTCCTTTGAGACCTATCACCTGTGGAACCTCCTCAGCCCCTGGCTCTCTGTCTACCATGGTGGACCAGGTCTTCTTCAGGATGATAGGGCTGACCAAAAGATCACCTAGCTTGGGAGAGAAAAAAATCCTGGTCAGACAGCTCATCAGGACTATGAGCAGTCCAAGCACATTCAGTGTAAGTGTGATCTTCCTCCCCACAAAGGTTACATTTCAGGGGAGCCATATATTGTGCAGCCATATGCCCCAATAATCTGCACTAAAAACACTTTACCTGATCAAAATCCATGTTTAAATGGGGCAGGGAACCACACTTATAGCAGCTGTTTGGCTGCCCTGTATAAAATATAATACCCCTGTCTCATCCCCAAAAAAAATAAACTAGGCAAATGTTGTATCCCAGTATCAGTTTGTTTAAGTTGGACCCTCACAGTCCATCCTCTAGTCCAGAAGACATTTTCATCCATGATCGGTTTTGGCCTATCAAAGATGGAGCATCGTTTCTCAAGCCAAAACATAATGTTATCAATATTCACACCTTCATTTCCAAAAAGAATAGTCACAGTTTTAATCGTCGGCTTGGTAATGGGGATGACAATAAAATCCATCCATACTCCAGTCTGTTTAATGCCATAATACAATCTCCAAAATTTATCAAGAGAAGCCACGGTGCAAAAGCTAATATCATAATTGTGGTCTCCTGGAGAGTGTAGGAAAGCATTCACCTCTGCTGGTGTAAACCCCATTGATTCTTTTAGCAGGGTTTTCCCTACCCAAAGTCTATCTGAAACAATAGGAACCTTCCCTTGATATCTGAGCCATACCAAGAACCTCCTCTTGGCCGCCTCTACAGGTTTTCGAAAAAGACCAGCATAGGTCTTCGGTCTTTGTACCCCAGTTTAGAACCATCTCTCTGCCCTCCAGTATCACTTACCTGGCAGTTTGGTAATAGACACTGTAACATTTCTTTGTCAATGTTCAGGTCCAATAAAGGTGCAGGATTGTCCCCTTGAGCCACATTTATTTGGTCGAACACAAGAGAAGTTCCAAAATCCTCTTCTCTGCCAACTCCAACCGCTGAAGTTGCATCTGGTGCAGCACCCAATTCCACCACTTCACTGTCATCTAGCACAGCCGCATTAACCAGGGAGAGGACTTAGAATTTTCCATCAGACCTGCTGCAGGTATAGACGTGCTTAACATACCATCTGCATGTTGTCAAGCCAATAAACATTCCTGGGAACCCAAAAGGGGAATGGAAGTGTCAGCCACCCAAATGTTCTTTTATCTGATCCAGCCTGCTTTTGTTAGCACTTCTCCAGAAGTCCATATGGTAGAAGAGTCCAATGAACCTTCAGCTACAGGCAGGAACACAAAGGGTTCAGTTGAGCCCACATCTTCTCCAAGAGGGCCAGTCAGATCACCAAGAGTCAGATCAAATGGAAGCTGCTTATGTCCAAGCTGCACTGGACTAGCCATAGATCATTTTTTCCTTTTCTTCTCTTCCTCAAGCTTCTGTCTATAACATTGGAAATCTTGTTCAGCTACCAAAATCAGTTTCAGCAAGTGAGTTTTCTTTCTTTCTAATTCATATTGCAATTTTTCTTCTTCAACCAAAAAGTCACTTTCATGTTGCATTGGTTCCAAAACGTCCTTATCATCCAGAGAGATGTCTTGAGCTGATTCCATTAAACCACAGACTTGGCTATTCGCACAGCCTAGCAAGAGTTCTGGAGCTTCAGTAAGACAACCTCCTCCTCCAGTGTCCTGAGTAGGACTGGGGACCTCCATTCTTCCTGCTGTGCCACAGCGCCACCTGCAGAAAGAGTAGGGGAATTTTCCCGGTGTCCTGGACAAATGTCCCCATTCACAAAAAAAATAACTCCAACAGTTTAAACTGATTAAATATATCAGTTTATGTCTGTATCCCCATGTGCGAGCCTGTAAATAGGCAGAATTGCTTAGCCTTCTTTTCTCAGCCAACCAATCAATCAATCAATTAATCAAAATCTTTATTTATCCAGGTGAACATCATTGAGCAAGGCTCAGTTGTGAGATGGACCTGTTTGGAACAAGTCAAAGTTACATTAGAAACAATAGATCTTTATCTATACAGTCAATACAATGGAATACAAAAATAAAATTAATTTCAAGGTGCTGTAGCATTACACAAGTGATCATTATGCAGTACAGAACAACTTTGCAAGGCTGTGGATGCATGTGTACATAAAAAATAAAAAGAGTAAGAAGGGAAGTGGAGCAAAGGTTAACAACAGCAGGCAGGGTTTTATACAGCAGTTTGCACAAAAAGCATAACAGCTGCACAAGTCAGGATGGGGAAGGGATGCCCGGAAGAAGAAAAAGTGATGGGAAGTGGGGAGGTCAAAGATGTGGGGAGAGTAAGGTAAGGGGGAAAGGGGGGCAGTGTAAGACATAGGGAGAGGGAGAGAAAAAGGGTAAGTGGGCACAACTCAATCATTGGGTTCAGAGGAGCTCCAACAAGAAATGGGAGTCAGGGGGTAATATAGCTAGACATATGAAAGAAGTGGATAGCAGGGAGTAGATAGTAGGTATGCAAGAGATAATAAGTAATGAAGAAGAGAAAAAAAGAGGAGAAAAGAGAAACAGAAGGAAAGAGGACTAAATAAATAAAATAAACAAATAGATGCTCAGCCTGTCTTTCTTTAGCAGGGTTTGCATTGGTTCCCACCACTGAGGTAAGACTGACTAGTCTATAGTTGCTAGCCTTCTGCCTGCTGCTATTATGTAGAGGAACCATGTCTACCCTTCTCCAGTCCTCTGGAACCATACCTATGTCCAGTGAACCATTAAACAAGGCTGTCAGTGGTGCAGCTAGCACTTTCCCGAGTTCTTCTAGTACCCTGGGGTATTTATCATTGATCCCATAGCCTTAATCACCTTCAGGGCTGCAAATCCTTTCAAGACTCTTTCCTCTAAAAATGGACTACTGTCCACCTCCCCTCATTATTTATAAACTGTAGAGACTGTCAGCAAGGAAGGAAATTGATATTCAAATCTAAAAGTGCAAGGTGATGTACCTGGGAGTGAAAAATCCTGGAACTGTGTACTGTACTGAGGGGATGCCAATAGAGAACAGGGGATGCCAATAGAGAACATACAGTAAAAGAAATGAGAGACCTGTAGCTGTGATCAGCATCTAAAACTGGCTTCTCAGTTCAACAGAATATAGAAGAGGGCTAAATGAATGCTGGAGTGCACACAGAGAGGGATTACTAGCAGAAGGAGGGACATGATATTTCCTCTGTATAGATCACTGTGATGAGATCTCATCTGGAATTCTATGTGCAGTTCTGGGACCCACACCTAAGGATGGACAGGGAAAGAAATTGGTATTTATACCACCCCTTTCATCAATTTATTGTCAGTTCAAAGTTGCTTTAAAAATAGAAACATCCAGTGCTAGCTACTATTGGCCTGAATGGTGGAGCTTAATAATTTTTTATGGATCCCCATTGTACACAGATAATAAATGTTAAATATACATTTTATTTAATAAATGAATATATTTTATAGCTATTTAATAGGGTTGGTATATATTTTACATATATTTTTAGAATATATTGAAGACTACCTTTTGTGAATATATATTGAATGCATTCTTTCTACATATCTTTTCAATATTAAAATATGTATCTTGTTTTCATATGAGATATGGTATGTGTAGAATATATTTATAATATATGTTAAATATATTTTTTGTAAATGCTTACTTTGGTACTGTGTGAACATTTGCATAAATAATTTGCTTATTTCAGAAGTGCAGTTTATCAAGCTAAATTATAATTATTTCTATTTTTAAAATAATATTGAACTGACAACATTAGTTTAAAGGCCACAGGGAAAGGTATAGAGTATAAATCAAGTACATGTAGGAACTCACTCCTGCCTGAAAGGAAAACAAAAAAGAGTGGTATAACTCCCAGTTTGAGCCTTTAGTAAGCATCAGGTCAAGAAGTAAGTACAATGTGTAAGCATAAATGTGCAAACTGTATAAAGTATAATTCCAGTATTGATATCTAAGTGGTTGCTAACAAGATGAATGCCAAATGCACAGATACAGATATGTTACTTCATAATTATTTTATATTTCTTTTGTTGTGGTATTTTAACATATTTTACACAGTATATGTTTACAAAATAGTTTAGATATATGTCAACTTCACACAAAGCATATATATTAAGCAATTAAGATATATCAGTAGATATATCAAACATACTGGGCCCGATTCTAGAAGGGCTGGTGCAAGTTGCACCAAAGGCAAGTTGCACCAAAGGCCATTGTGCCAAGGACCCTGTGCCTGATTCTTTATCGGGCAGGGTCCCCATGGCTAAGTCACATGACTTGCGCCAACCTGAATGGTGCACCAAATGGATGGTGTATCTGTACAAGTTGCTGCAAGCCTGCAGCAATGTCAGCACAAGTGCTCCCTCTCAAGCCCAGATTCCAACTAATATGTATAAAAACCCACAGGGCTATTGGACTCCCCCCAGCCCCAGTCCCCATGTAATATGTATGAAAGCCCCAGAGGGCTATCCGAACCCACCACCCCTTGCCCCGATCCCTGATCCCAAACCCCAATTTTGCCTCTCACCATGACACTACTAAATAACATTCCCACATTTCCCATTAGCCCTGGTAGTCTAATGGCCCCCCACCCCTCCATCCAGCAGTGCCAGTCTACCCCACTCCCCCTGACCAATAACCAGCCAGTGACTGGTACAACCCACTTCTCACCACCATGGCCAGCCACCAACAGAGCTCTGTATGAGCACGTATTACTGTAAATAGTACCTGCTCAGTGAATGACAGCTGCTGTCATTCACTGAGCATGTACTATTTACAGTATACACTCATAGCATAGCTCAGTCAGCAGCTGGCTACAGTGGTGAGAGGTGAGTTATGCCAGTTGCCAGCTGGGTTCATGTTGCGGGGGAGCGGGATGGTCTGGCACTGTCGGGTGGAGGACCACTAGACTACAGGGATAACAGGAACTATGGGATGTGTTTATTATTTCTACTTGTTCAGCTGCCATACTACTCCTGTGGGGTGCAGGGATCCAAATAGGGGCTCGGGGGCCAGGAGGGGAGATTGTAGTAATATTACAGGGGCTCTGGGCTGATATGGTGGATATTATAAATATTACAGGGATCAGGGCTGAGAGGGGATTTTATAATATTATGGGGGATCGGTGCTGAGGGGGATGTTGTTTCTAACTGTCTTGGGGTTTCGGGTCTGGGGGGCTACATGTACTGAGGGATGGGCTGGTGGCACATTGGCACAACTCCCACTGGATGAAAAGTACACTTCTACCAGCTAATAGCTGGTGTAAATGTACTTTGATGGATGTCCTTTGGGGGTTGTTGTGGAATGCCAAAATCAGGGACTTTGCAGCTGCCCTTACAGCATAGGGTGCAGCTGCTGCCATAAACCCCCTTGTATCTTGTCGCAGGGGAGTTTTGGTGCAGCAGTTTTGCAGAATCCCAAATTTTGCAACTCATGGTGCAACGTGCTACTTGTGCCATTATCATTGGTGCAAGTCACTTTGTGCCGTGTGTAACATTTCTAGAATCTGCCACATTGTGTATATAATAAATATTGCATGAGAAGATATGGGTACTATCTATTAAATATCTGTATCAGAGTTATTTTGCATATAAATCAGATATTTAAAATTGGCCAATCTGAGCTATTTTTATATACTTCAGACATATGAGGAAAATATATTTTAAACCTGAATTACAAATACTGTATGTTTGAAATATACATTGAGGGAATGACATATGGGGTATCCGTATGGGGTATGACCATGTCTTTCAGAAAAGTTTTAAAGAATCAAAAGTCATTTGTTCTGGCCTCAGTTTTAACTTCTCCAGCATACTGTACTATGAAAGATGTACAAGAGTTGGTAGCAGGAACAGAATCAGGCACAACAGGGGACACAAAAACAAACATTATGTGCAGTAAAGGAGTGTGAGTTCCCAACTCTGTAAAAATACAGTACTGTGCATTTATTGCCATTAATTGTTTTACATTCACATTAGACCAACACTGAATTGTAATATGGAGAATGACAGGTTATATTTATAATGTCACTCCCCTAGAATTAAGTAAGCATTGGTAGTGATAAGTGTAGTTTAATGGAAATCCAGAAGTTAATCAGCTGTTCTGTAGCCCCCTGATAGAGTTTCCCTAGCAAACTTGACCACCTGTAACAGGCACTGCCTTCCTTAATAGATTTCTGTTTTTCATTTTAGTGGAAATCCAAGAAAAAATTAGCTGTTCCGTAGCTAACTGATAGAGTTACCCTAGCAAACCTGACCATCTGTAGCAGGCACTGCCTTCCTTAATAGTATTCTGCTTCTCATTTATAGATGAGTTTGACTAGTGAAGATCTTTGTTCAAACATCTCAGGCTGACCTCAATGCATTGCTCCTAACTTGAAATACTAACAAAATCAAATACTGTAGCTACAGTATTCTGGGAAGCTGAACACAAAGCACCCTGACCCAACAGGAAAAGTAAATCATTCAAATTCAAGTTAGTGTTTTATTCATTTGGTTGATATCTGAGTGTTGCTGTTCTATTCCTATATTGCAGAAAAGCTTGGTAATTTGTATAAATACTGAAGGGAGAATTTTCTGAAAGTATATTTTAAATGGATTAAAATGATGAATTAGCTAGCAATCTAAAAGAGACTTTTGGAAACATTTTGAAAAACAATTTTAGACAGTTCAACTTAGCTTATTTTTTTATATAGTTTGTATACAACCACTGTCACTGATGCTATGCACTTCAACTTATTGACTTCTGGCCCCATCCTTTACTTCTCTATCTCTTACCTGCCTCCTTGGCTAGTCTACATAGCATTTCCTCTCTCTGCAGTGGGTCCCAATGAGGCTGAGGCAACTGACTGCAGGGCTGCAATGTGTGGAAAGGCAGAGGGCAGTTGGGTCAGTAGGGTCTGAGACAGCCACCATCATGCTGTGAATTTTCAGGGGTTTCCACCTTGTATTTTTACCCACCCCTCAAGATGCCAACAGCAAGATCTCATGGGTTTCATGCAAAGCATAAC